>CM062818.1:767791907-770191907 GCA_031772625.1 Pinus tabuliformis
GAGGAAATTGTGAAGAGGAATGGGAATTTTCCTATTGCACCTTGAATTAAATGTTAGTTTTCAAATTTGGCAAAAGAATACCCAATACGAACAATTATGGAAAGGATTTATGAAGTGGTGTTGAACTTATCCAAGGTATTGGTTGCATACCCATTCTAGATACATTTGAAGTAACCATGTAGCCAAGAGAGGGACCCCAAATTTTGATGCAAATAATTGGGTAGTGTGGTGGTATGTAAATAAGTAGAGTAAATGTAGAGAAGGGTGTGTGAACTAGAGAAAATCCATGGGATCAAATCCACAATGAGTGCTGAGACTATGTCTATGAACAAAAGCATCCAATAAGCCTTTGAGTCATAGAAAATCCTATGTGGAATTGTGATTTTAACTAAATTAGGATGAGGAAGTTAGTGTGGAAGATTTTAAGCTAATCTTGAGGAAACTTTTCTAAACAATCGTATTAACTAATCACGTAAGGCACTAAAAGGGGAACTACTAAGGAAATATTGGATCAATGAGGGACTCCCATTGTGTTATGTAGTCCCACAATGGTCATACTATGAGTTTTAGTATGATTTGTAATGCAAAATTGAAGGTGATGGAAAAATTGCTTCAAGATGCTCACAAATTGCTCCAAGATTTGTTTTGGCAAATGCTTCTTCAAATGCTTCACTGCTTACATACTTTTACTTCATTGTTCAGAGTTATAAGTTCATCACTGTCTCAACATCCAATCTTCACATTCATCACACAAGTCCAAGGTTGCAATGGGTAGAGGCCTAAATGTGTATACACTCCACAGGTCAAAGCTCCACTGAGACTGCAATACCCAAGATCCATCGAGGTCCAATCAAACTACTATAAGTTTTGCACCAAGTCTTAACTCCAAGTGTAAAACAAGGTATGAATGTTGAGTACAAGATCTTGTGCCTTATCCAAGAGACTGTGTGGGAATCTGAGCTTCTGTGGAAGATTTCGAGGTTCTTTGAAGGAGTCTGAGGTTCTGTAGTTGCCTGTGGTTAAGTCCAAGCCTCCACTATAGCTGCTTTAGTTGCCGAATAATTCCAATCTGATTTATAACCCAATCAAAATTTGCTTCTTCTTCTTGGCCTTAAGCTTCTGTTCCTCGGTACTATAAAGCTCTCGAGTTGTGAGTTGTATCTTACTCTCTGTGATGGATGACCAAGATAGATGATAGAAATGCAGTTCTGTGGTTTTATTTATATACATTGTGTTATGAAAATGAAGGGATGTGACCCTTGGAGGGAGGCCGACATGACTTGGATGGGTATCAGAGGTTTGGGTATCAGAATCTTTAACATGACACAGCATGCAAAACTTGCGATATAGAAAAGTTTCGACGTAGCGGGCGCGATATTATATTAAAATGTTATGATAAATGCAATCGGGTTCGCAACCATATTGACAATAAGAGATTAGGTCTTATCGGAGGTGTCATTTCAAAAGTTCCGATAAAGTGGCGGATGCAATTTGATAATTAAATTATTAACTTAAATCAAATCGGGTTTCATATCGGAAATAAGAGCTTGTGTCTTATCAGAGGTGTCATCTCAAAAGTTCCAATAAAGTGGCAGATGTGATTTAATAATTTAACCATTAACTTAAATCAATTTAGGTTCGCATATCGGAAGTAAGAGAAAATCAGAGGTTATATGATATCGCATATCAGAGATCGAAGGTTTTGAGTGGTCACACATAATAAATACATCGATATGATGTTTCTTTGATAGGGTTTTATTATATACGTTGTGTTATATATGATCTCAATTGTCATGTCTTCAACTATGTCATCATATCATCTCCATGTCATCAAATGGTCCTCCATATCATCATGTGGTCTCCAACCATGTCATTATATGTCATCATCAAGTGTATTCATTCATGTATGTCATCTTCATAAGAACTTTCATCACTAGGGTATTTTGATCAATGGGAATCTTCATAAGAACTTTCATCAGTATGATCAATGGGAATCTTAGGGAAACATCACAGATCATAGGAATTTACCATCACAAACAATGTCATATTGACATTAATGACAACCTTGACTAATATGAGGATCCAATATGAGGTTCTGCTATGAGTCCTAATAAACTAGGCAATTTTTTTCAGGGGGTACAATAGTGGTTTGGCGGAATGAGAAGGGGGGTCCCGCAATAGATCTGGGTTGTCCATGTAACTTGGTGGTATTATCAGGCGGTTTCCCATGTTCCCGCCCCCCCATGTTAGCCCATGATAATCCTGGGAGGCCCTACAATCTTGTTGGGCCATAAATCTACTCATTCCCATAATAATGTTATTTAAAGGTGGTCGCTTGTTAAATGAGGGGTCCATGGTAGTCATGGGAGGCATCATAATCCTATTGGGCTATAGATATTTCCATTCTCTTGATCACATCATTCAAAGGTGGTCACTCATTAAATGAGGACCCCATGGTAGTCTTGGGAGGCCTCGTAATACCGTTGGGCCATAGATCAATCCATCCTTGAAATTGTATCATTTAAAGGTTGTTGCCTGTTAAACTAGCACCACACACAATGAAAAGTTGAAAATACACATTGAAAAAATTGGTGGATGAAGGAATTTTCTAGTGGCAACAATAATGACCAATTCAACATCAAATTCTGGTATCATAGAATATTTTTTCTTGAACATGGCAGAAAGAAACAAAGGAGTAGCTCGAGGAGCAAGTGGAAGGAGATTTGTAGTTAGAGGAGCAGGAAGATGGAGACTTGTAGTGAATGCATCCTTAGAACAGGAGATGAGGCACACTTAAGAAAGGTTGGTAGAAATGCAAATTTCTCAGAGATGCCAGTGAAGAAGGAGGGGAATCAACATAAGAGAAAATGCTAAATATGATAGCCAAAATGAGCACCAGATCAAAGATGGAAGTATTTATATATGAAGGTAATTTAAATGTTGATGAATTGATGGATTGGATAGATGCCATGGACAAGTATTTTGATTATGAAGAAGTAAATGAGGCAAATAAAGTGAAGTTTTTTGTCATAAGGATGAAAGTAAACCAAACCCTATGGTGGGATGAAGTGCAAGTAGATAGGAAAAGAAAAGGTAAGTCCAAAATTATATTTTCGGATAGAATGGTAGTAAAAATAAGAAATAAATTCATGCCTAAGGATTACCAGTTAAATATTTTCAGGCGGTTGCAGAACCTTATACAAAAATCCACGATATGAAATAATATACTAAAGAATTTTATAAATTAAACATTAGAGCTAGACACATTGAAGAGGATGTTTAGGAAATTGCTAGATATCTTAATGGCTTGAGGTATGAGATTCAATATGATATTGGTATCTTGACTATGAACATAGTTGGGATACTTACAAAGCTTCTTTGAAAGATGAGGAAAATATTTCTAGGAAACAAAGTTAGAATAGCAAAGGAAAAGGTCATGCCAGAATCAAAAGACAATCGAGTAGCAAAGAAAGATTTCAACCTCCAAAGGAAGAAGGTGGGAATTCAAATAAGAAGCCACCAGGAGGAGGTGACTTTAGAGGAAGAATATCTTTCTCTAGAGGCAGAGGCAAATATTACCAATGCATATGCTATAAATGTGGACAATTGGGCCATATGTCATGGGGATTCCAAAATAATACTCCAACATGTCAGAGGAGTGTACATGTTGCATAAGCTAAAGAGGAGGATGTCAATACAATTTAAATTGAAGAAGTTCTTGAGACATGAGAATCATTCTTGTTAAAGAGAGTTTTTATTAAATTAGAAATGGAAACTAAGGAACCATCCCAGTGGAAAAGAAATTTCACGACCCTGTGCAAGTCAAGAGGTAAGTGTTGTAAGATTGTAAATGATAATGGTAGTACAAATAATCTTGTTTCTACAAAGATGCTAAAGTAACTATATTTAAAAAGAACACCACATCCTACTCCTTACAGAGTTTCATGGTTACAAAAAGGCCATCAAATCCTAGTCAATGAACAATTTAAAATAGATTTTCGGATTGGACGACACAAATATGAAACATTGTGTGATGTAATGCCTAAGTATGTTTGCCTTTCTTTTTGGGAAGACAATGGAATTTTGAGAGGATGTCTATCCATGAAGGCAAAAGGAACTCCTACGCACTTAAGGAAGATGGTCACAAGCATACATGAGTGAGAAGGAGCTGTTATAAGGGGTCAAAAAGAAGGAAGTATATTTTGCATCATTGGTAAGTCTGAGGTAATTTGTACCAACACAAGTTTAGATTATTTTCCTAAGGAAGTCAAGGTTATATTCGATGATTTTGTTGACACAAATGTGGATGAATTACCAAGTAAATTACCTCATGTTCGAAGCATTAGCCACCATATGGATTTAATTCCCAGAGCAAGTCTTCCAGATAAACCAGCCTACAAAATGAATCCTAAATAAAATGAAGAAATGAGGAAACATGTACATGAGTATTTTCACAAGGGCCTCATTAGAGAAAGCCTTAGTCCATGCGCTTTTCCCACTGAAGAAGGACAGTGGATGGAGGATTTGCACTAATTCGAGAACCATCATTAAGATAACTATCAAGAACAATTTTCCTCTTCCACATATTGATGATCTAATTGATCATTTTAGTGGTGCTATATATTTCACGAAAATTGATTTGAAGAGTTGATACCATCAAATCCAAATCAGAGAAGGGGATGAATGGAAAATTCCCTTTAAGATAAATCATGGATTATGTATGTTGTAAGATTGTGAGTCTCTAAACAATCACAAAGTCTGAGAATAAAATTGTCATCCTTACCTTGACGAGGTGTCATGATTATCCATTGATGAGTTGTAAATGTGATCTAGATCCATATATAGAAGATTGAGAAGGAAAATTGATGTATGATATATTCACATTTTTTAGATCAATAAAATACAATGGAGGGCTTAATGCCTTTTCCACCATCTTTCTTGTCTCGTCACACCCATGTTAATTCTTAACATGGTATTAGAGCCACAGTTGTAGTGAGATTGAAGTTGTCATGAGAAAGTGAGGGTTGTATTGTGAATTGAGTTGCAATACGAAGAATGAACCGCACTCAACGTGAAGGAGAAGGACACAAAATTTTACCTGAGCATGTGATAGAAATTGTTGAAAGAGGGTTGCATTATTATATGAATTATATGAAAGAGATTGTTTGGAGTAGTGTTATATGATAGAATTTTTTTGGAGTAGCTTTATACGGTTGTGACTGTAGTATCAAGCTCGACATTCAATTCAAAGGTGCTGAAGGATTTGACTCGGGACGAGGGTTCACCATTTTGTGGACACATCATAGTGGTTTGCAACTTTCAACACTACCTCTATAGAGTTTAGTTGAAGCTTGAAGGTTAAAACCAAGCAAGATTCACAAGTTGGACTATTGAATCATGAGTTTATTATATATGGACCTTGCAGAGTGATTGAAGATTAAAAAAAGAAAAAAAAAATGCGCTAAGCAGTTGGGATTTTTCAAAAAGACAAAGAAGTTGATTCACTAAAAAAGGGATCAGTCCACAGCGTGTTCCAGGCCCAAGTTCCATCATCCTAACCAATCTTCACTTGATGTCCAACACTGTCTAAATAGTTCCCAAAAGATTGATCTATTCCTAGATCCGATCTGGAATTGATCTAAGACAAACAATTAAGGTATTACAGACTCATGTGCATGGATGTGCCTATGTTACTTTATGTAATGGATCGATAAGATTGCGAAGTACACAGGCAATGAAGCAATCAAAGAAAACATAACAGGAAAATATATAAACACAACAAGTTTAATAAGGAGTTCACCCAATACTCCTGGGCTACGTCTCCCGGTCTAGCCTTCAATGGTGGCCTCTCTATTATGTTTTCAAAGCAGAGTTTTACAACAGTGAGCTCAATTTGAGTCTCACATAGCAGACATAAATCAACAAGACTGTACTTGGATTCCCCAAGTCTCTGGAGTACACAGACTCTCCTTACTAAAACTCGACCTCTATTGGTCATAGTAGTATGAGCCCAATCTAAGACTCATACCTGAAAGGCATATACAAAGGAGTTTACTTGAACCTCTCAAGTTGTCTTTGGCTCTGTCTGGCTCGATGCTACCTTTGCTCTGCAGGTCAGCTCGGCTTCCTCTTTCTGCTTTCTGCTTTTTCTTCACTTACTTACTCCCTCTCTGCTTCTCGCTTGCACTGTCTCTGTCAGTTCGTGGCTTTAAAGCCACCTGCTTCCTGACTGTTTGTTTCCACTTCTCGGCTCTCCAGGTCCCTACCTATGTCTGTTTGAATCCCTCTATTCTGCTTAATCATCACTGTATAACACCTCAAAGGGAGGTGGCCACCTATTCTTTAACGGATGGGTGTGTCAGGTTCACTGGAAATGTTTGAATGACTGTTTTGTCCGTTAACTCCAAGAATGCCTGCGAAACATGAATCTCCACCAACGCATTGTCCATATCAGACTTCAAATCTTATATAACTTTACCTTTTTACCCTATCGAATCTGGTCATCCATCGGATTGCGTCTCCGCCGTTGATCTGGGCCTCCCAAATCCTACAGTCGTCGCTCATATCGGGCGGTTGAGTAGCTCGATGGTTACCCGTCCGATGTGAGCAGTTTTCTCTCTCTTCTGCTGGACACGTGGCAATGGATGTGTGGCATCGAGCAGGACTTGGTTGAAACCGCTTATCGCTCGAAGCCCCTCCGATATCCTGCTGGTTTTGTGGAATCCCACTCCGTCGAAACCGAATTAATTACTTTTCCGCATTTCATAATATTTCGGGTTCGGATGCTCGGGGTTTTTCCTTCTTTGAGCTTGTCACTAATCGCATATCAGAAACTGCTCCCATTTCTTGAATTGACCTCTGGTTTTGCCAATTTGTGCCAGCGCATGTTACCATGGGCCGATGGTCTGCGTGCTTGACCGAGGGTCCTCGTTGCTCCGTGCTGATAAAAAATTGCAACTGTCACGAGGATATCTCTGATAGATTTGATCTTTTATAAGACTTTGAAACTTTGGCATGAATTTTAAAGAGTTCATGAAAACTTAGAGAGTGTTCTAGGATCCAATTCAGATCATGGCCTTCCCACTGAGAAAAATCTTTTGGACCACCAAAAGTTGGTTTTTAAGCATCAACCAAGTGAGGATATAGATTCCTCGCTTGCCCAATTTCTATCCATATTGCATTGCTTAGTTTTGAACCTTTGAGTCCAATCCTAAGGTACTGAACATCCCCTCTGCTCATAGTCCTCACCTTCCTGTCTAGAACTGTATCTTCCTGCAACTCATTGAGATACTCAGGCAACATATCATCAATAAAAGGCAATTGACTCTGCTCTTCGGGATCTTCAATCAATGAAGGTTCAAATAGTCTCAAGCTTTCTGCATTAACTATTGAATAGATGTGCATGTAAGCTGGCAAATCAAGGCGAAAAGCATTCTCACCAATTTTCTCAAGTATCTTGAAAGGTCCATACCTTATTGGCTTCAGCTTCTTACCTTCACCTTGCATTCTGTCTTTGCTGATGTACAACCAGACTTGGTCACCAGCTTGGAAACTACGCTCAGTTCGATGCTTATCATGCCTTGCCCTATACTTGGCTTGGCTCTTCTCCAGCTATTCCTGCACTGCCTGGTGAATTCCTTAGATCTGTTCAATGAACTTGGTTGCCTTGTCCACATCACTGTGTCCATCAACCGCTATGTCTTTACCAAAGACAAAATCCAAGGGAGACCTTGGTGTGAAACCAAAACAGGTCTCAAAAGGAGATCTCTGTGTAGAAGAATGTTTAGCCCGGTTGTAAGCATGCTGCACATAACATAAATGTTCATCCCAAAGATTGGGATGCTTGCTGCAATAGCCTCTGAGCAATTGGATTACTTTCCTGTTGACTACCTCTGTTTGGCCATCTGTTTGTGGATGAAAGGTTGTGCTCTTCTTCAGTTTGGTGTCCATCAATTCCCACAGACTCGACCAAAATTTCCCAATAAATTGGGTATCTCGATTAGATACAATGGAAGTGGGTAATCCAAAATGAACCCATACATGCTGAAAGAACAACTTTGCAGTTTGTTCAATAGTAATTTGTTTGTTACAAGGTATCAAAATACACATTTTGCTGAACCTATCCACAACAACATATAAATAGTCATGACCTTTCCTAGATTTAGGCAGTCCTCCAACAAAATCCATGGAAACACTTTCCCAAGGATGAGAAGGAACTGGTAGTGGAGTGTACAAGCTTAGTTTTCTATTGCTGGGCTTGCTTTTAGCACACATAGTACACCCTCTCACATATCTAGAAACTGTTTCATTCATTTTCGGCCAATAACAAAATCTTTGTAGCTGTGCAACTGTTTTACTTACACCAAAGTGACCTGATATTAGACAAGTGTGTGCTTCTCGAATTATCTTTACTCTTTCAGTTTGAGGAATGCATAACTTTCCCAAATGATATAAGAGTTGGTCCTTAACATGATAATCCAATTCTTCTACTTGTTTGCCACGACTTAAAGTTGCATATACATCTTTAAAATCTATATCTTGAGCATACTGTTCAATGTAGCTTTCATGCAATATTGAGTTATGCTTAAGTATAGTAGATGCATTTATGATTGGTTTGGACAACATATCTACAACTTTATTGTGTATGCCCTTTTTATATTTGATGACAAGATGAAATTGTTGTAGAAAACCCATCCACCTATAGTGTCTTGATTGCTGCAACTTAGTTTGTGAGTGTAAATACTGAAATGGTTGATGATCAGTATGTATAACTGTTTCTTTGCCCATTAGGTAATGTTTCCACTTTTTCACACTCTGCACTAATGCATACAATTCTTTATCATATGTGGGATAATTAACTACTGCAGAATTAAATGTCTCAGAATGATAACATATGGGTTTACCGTGTTGCATCAACACTGCTCCCATGGCATAGTCACTGGCATCCGTTTCAATCTCAAATGGTCTTTGAAGATCAGGCAATGCTAGTATTGGTGTTGTACTAATCTTTTCTTTTAAGGTGTCGAAGGCTTTCTGTTGTTTGCCTCCCCACTGAAACACCTTGTTCAATCCTGTTAAAGCATGTAAGGGAGCTGCAATCAAGGAAAAGTTAGAAATAAACTTTCTCCAATACTGTGCTACTCCTAAGAAGCTTCTAACTTCTGTAGCAGATTTGGGTTTAGGCCAGTTTACAATGACTACAACCTTAGAGGGATTTATCTTCAATTCACCACCCCTACAATATGACCCAAATAATTCAAGGATGTTTTGCCAAATTCACATTTTGATAGCTTAACATAAAGATTTTCTTTTTTCAAAACATCTAGAGTTGTCTTTACATGCTTCAAATGTTCTTCCCATGTTTTACTAAATACAAGAATGTCATCTAAATATACAATGACAAAATCATCAATAAAAGGCCTGAGTACATCATTCATTACTCTCATGAAAGTAGCAGGAGCATTAGTCAAGCCAAAAGGCATAACTAACCACTCATACAATCCCTGTTTCGTTTTGAAAGCAGTCTTCCATGCATCTTGCTCTGCAACTCTGACTTGATGGTAGCCACTATGCAAGTCCAACTTGGAAAAGTAAATAGCTTCTTTCAACTGATCCAATAGATCATCTATGCGAGGAAGGGGATAACGATTTTTGATCGTTATCTTATTCAGTGCTCGGTAATCAATGCACATTCTCCATGAGCCATCTTTCTTTCTCACCAAGACAATTGGAGACCCACATGGTGATGTGCTAGGTCTTATGAACCCTTTCTCGAGCAACTCCTGTACCTGCTTCTTGATTTCAGCATTCTCTAAAGTGGACAACCTGTACAATCCGATGTTAGGCAAGGGAGCATCTTGTTGCAAATTAATATCATGTACTATTTCCTTTTTGGGTGGCAGACCTTTAGGTTCTTGAAATAATATATCATATTCTGGAACAACTTTTTCTAAATCAGCTTGCTATTTAGCATTACAACCCTCAAATACATTGGTTTTATCAGGTTTCTTTTCCTTTACAACCATCAGCAAAAATTGTTTGCATGAATTTACAATTCTCTTCATCTGCCCTGAGTTTATGAGAGTATAATTATTCTTGAGTTTATGAGCTCTTACAATATATTCAATTCCATCTTTAACGAGTTGATACTTGTTTTCTGCTCTATAGGAAATGGCTTTTCTATCGTACAAATAAGGACTTCCTAAAACAATTCCACATATATCCAAGGGAACTATATCTAAGTCAACCTCATTTACAAATGCTGACCCAAAAGAAAACCTAAGTTTACATTGTCTAGTCACTTGTAGCTTTGCTTTATCACATACCCAACCCAATGGATATGGCCTCTTGTGAGGTGTGGTTAATAATCCCAACTTTTTTACAATTGCTTCAGAAATTAAGTTTACTTGTGAGCCACTATCAAACAAAGTATCAATCTTTTGATGCTTGGAAATAACTCTAATATGAAAAAGCTCATGTCTTTTCCTCTCATTTTCTTCATTATCAATAGATTGTGCAAAATTACTAGTAGATGCTTCAGAATTTTTACCTTTTATACCTGTGGCTGTGATTGTTGTTTCTGTTGGCATTATGATACAGGTATGACACAAGTGTTGTCCTTGATGGCAACTCTCTCAGATGAAATATCACAATATAGCAGGTAAACAACATGAATGAAGAAAGAAAGGTATACACAGGTTCACCATTGACCAATTCGTGTATACACGCAGGTTCACTATATACAAAGTCGTGTATACGAAAAGGTATACACAGGTTCACTATACACCAAGTCACATATACATGTAGGTTCACTATATACAAAGGCGTGTATAACGTACACACGCACTTTCACAGAAGGAAAGGCTCGTACATGTTGGAAAACTAAGTTTTGGTCCATGGCATGTGGACCATGGTATTTTGGTATTGGTCCATGGTATTTGGTCCGAGGCATTGACCCCAGGTATTGGGTCCAAGGTATTGGTCCTACGTGGTTTTGGACCATGGTATAGAGAGAGGCCTAAACCTATATAAGGAGAAGAAGATCATTAGGCCAAAGGAAAAAAATGTGCAAGTGATGAATATCTGATGAAGTGTGAGATCTAGTATGCAGGTGATGAATATCTGATGAAGTGTGAGATCTAGTATGCAGGTTATGGGTATGTGATTCCTTGCTAAGGATGCACCTATGTGGCGAATGAAAGATGATGAATTAATTGAATCATAAGTTTGCTGAATATACGCTAGTTGCATTAAATACAGTTGCGTGTACACTCGGGTTACCTTAACTCAAGTAGCGTATATGAATCTAATTATGGAAATGAAAAAGCTATTGATTTGCTAATACTGATTCACCCACCCCCCCCTGAGTATTATTTCCAACAATTGGTATCAGAGTAGGTCCTTTGTTAGAAGCTTGATCACTTGAAGGAGATCCGTAGAATAATGGGAAAGAAAGCGCGTCGGAAGAAGAAGACAACTCAAAGGAACAACGACAGCTTGCCATTAGGTGGAAGCAAGTATTCAGATTCTAAATCGCCTCAGATTGAAGATGAAAAAGCAAATGAAGCATCAGATAAAATCATAGATCAACAAGATCTATTTAACAAAAGGGAGAGTGCCCTCAAAGAAGAATTATCAGCTTAAAAGCTTAGCTGGAGTGTGCCTTCAGAGTACGTCAAATGCTGCAGAAGCAGAATGAAGAACAAGAAAATAAGATTCTCAAACTAAGGCAACAAGTGGAAGAAGGAAGAAAGTCTGAAGAAATCTTGAAGAAGCAATATCTGGAAAAGGAAGAACAACATCAGGTTGAGGTAAATATCTTGAAAGGTAAATAAGAAGAAAAAGATAAACTATTACGATTTCAAGATAGTACTAAGATTTTGGATGATATTCTTAGTAGTCAAAGGTCGCCTGCTATCAAATCTGGTCTTGGTTTCTATGAATCTGTTGAATGTGAGGCAAGGAACTCTAATGCAAAATCTGAAATACTCAACAAGGAGATGAGAGGTCAACCCCATCAATAACCAAGGAAAGAAAATCTTCAAAGAAAATTCTTTACTCTGAACTATGGAAGTGATAGACGGTTATTTCCTCTGATGAATAATGTTGAATGTTTTATATGTCATAATTTTGGGCATGTTGCAGCCAGATGCAGAAGTAGAATGGTTCAAGACCTTCACACAGAAAGATCATCACGTTCTAGGTACTTTAAAGGATATTGTTTTGCTTGCAATATGTTTGGTCACAAAGATGTTGACTACTACAGAAGGAATATGAAACATGTAATATGTTATGCATGTAACAAGCTTGGACATATAGCAAAGGAATGCAGGAGAAGATTTTGGGCACCATACCAAAATGAGAGAACATCATCACAGTTGAATATATGGAAGAAGAAGGAAGTACAACCAGAAAGATGTGGCATAACAGAGTATACAGACATGACAGACTCAGAGGGAGTTGAAAGTGTGGAACCTCAGTGTTCTAAATCTCATATGCAAGTTTCATGAATACAAGTCATGTGTATACGCAAGTTCGAAGTTGCACAGTCGCGTATATGTTAGTTTGAGGAAAAGCAGTGGGACAAACTCAGGAAAAAGGGTCTGTTATGGTTCAGTCAATTATTTGCTCTGTTTGATGATGGTTACAATCTATTGATGATGTGTGGAAATGTGTTGTTATTTAGAAGTGCTTGATGTATATCTGATTGATGATGATGCCTTGATACTTATTGCTGATATATGCATGATCAGATCAGACAGTGAACAGATGGAACAGGTGCAGGGGGAGCATATGCTTCGAATAATGCATTGTTGGCATTATGGTTAGAAGTCTTTGATGATGATGCTTATGTGGCTAAATGATACATCTTGCTACTTATTGTTGGTTGGACAAGAGAATGGTATTGCAGGTTACAGGTCCGGATGCTGTTGACAGATGCTTATGGTGCAGATCATATATGGTGTATGATAGTTACTAATGACTATCATGGTCTTGTTTAGATTGTTGGTCTTTGTTGTAAAGGTCATGAAAAGACCTAATTTGTACCCCCACTATGCATGGGAAGGATGATGTAATAATTTATATTTTTAGTCATGTATAAACATTTGATATACCTCCACTTGGTTGGGTGGATGAGTCAAAGTGGTGTATCCCCACTTAGTTGGGAGATTGATGTATGTATGAGTCATTGGTGATAGGAAGGTCATACTCACTTAGTTGAGTTGTAGAGTCATGTTATTCTTTTGAAAAATATTTTTGCAGACTCGGCATGTGCTCAGGGGGAGCATGGACGGATTGATACATCTTAGCATGTACAAAGGGGAGCTCAATCAGAGATTTCAACATGTACTCAGGGGGAGTATGGACAACAAAATGTATATCAAGGGAGAGAATATCTTGGTCTACCCTTTGCCCTTGATGTCAAAGGGGGAGAGTGACTTGGTGTGGTTGTTGCCATCAAGTCCAAAGGGGGAGATTGTTGGCATTATGATACAGGTATGACACAAGTGTTGTCCTTGATGGCAACTCTCTCAGATGAAAGATCACAGTATAGCAGGTAAACAACAAGAATGAAGAAAGAAAGGTATACGCAGGTTCACCATTGACCAAGCTGCGTATACACGCAGGTTCACTGTATACAAAGTCACGTATACGAAAAGGTATACGTAGGTTCACTATATACCAAGTCGCATATACACGCAGGTTCACTATATACAAAGGTGCGTATAACGTACACACACACTTTCACAGAAGGAAAGGCGCGTACATGTTGGAAAACTAAGTTTTGGTCTGTGGTATTTGGACCATGGTATTTTGGTATTGGTCCATGGTATTTGGTCCGAGGTATTGACTCCAGGTATTCGGTCCAAGGTATCGATCCTACGTGGTTTTGGACCATGGTATAGAGAGAGGCCTAAACCTATATAAGGAGAAGAAGATCATTAGGCCAAAGGAAAAAGTGTGCAAGTGATGAATATCTGATGAAGTGTGAGATCTAGTATGCAGGTTATGGGTATGTGATGCCTTTCTAAGGATGCACCTATGTGGCGAATGAAGGGTGATGAATTAACTGAATCATAAGTTTGCTGAATATATGCTAGTTTCATTAAATACAGTTGCATGTACACGCAGGTTCCCTTAACTGAAGTAGTGTATATGAATCTAATTATGGAAATGAAAAAGCTATTGATTTTCTAATACTGATTCACCCCCCCCCCCCCCCTCAGTATTATTTCCAACAGTTTCATCCCCTGAGTCTGACCCCAGATCCTTCTGAATAACTGCAACAGTCTTCTTCTTTTTGCCATCGTACTTCTTGGGTTTCAGCTCCAGATGCAGAATCCAGCAGTGTTCATCATCATGCCCATCCTTCTTGCAGTGAGTGCATGAAGGTTTGGTCTTTTGTACAACATTTGTCTTCCTCTCTTTCCATTTTTGTTTTCTCTTTTCCTTATTCTTGCTTGCAGTGGGTTTTGATGATCCCCCAACTTCTGGGACCACATTCTTGCCTGTAGCCTCTAGATGGGTGGCTTGGACAGATGCCTCGTCTATGCTAGTAGGGCTAAACATGAGAATGGTGTGAATTAAATAACTATGTAGACCACCTATATACTTCAGCAGAGTTTCTAGTGAGTCTAAAGAAATACCTAGAATCAAAGCTCTTTTTTGAAATTCTTGGGTGTAACTTTGTACACTTTTCCCTTTCATTTGGTGAAGAGTTTTCCAACTCATCATGGCTTGCTGCATATAAGCTAGTGGATAGAATTGCTTTTTAAATGCAGAAACAAATTCACTCCAGACAGAAAGAATTTTACCATGCTTCTTCATGTCAGCTTGTGTCCTGCCTTCCCACCATACTAAGGCAGATCCTCCAAGGCGTAGGCTAGCCAGCTGAATCTTACTTTTGTCTGAGTCGATGCTCTGCACCCTGCAATATACATCAATATGTCTAATCCAATTATCCAGCTTCTCTGCATTTAGTTCTCCATCATATATTGGCAAATCAAATTTAACATCTAATTTAATAAAAGATGCTTTCTTCTTTTTATTTTCAAGACTATCAGGAGGTGTGGGAAGCTTTTCTTCTTTCCCTTTGCCTTTAGAATGGTCATTAAGGAGAGATTCTTCTGCTCCTTTATCTTGTTTGGAGTTTGATGAATCTTCATCTCTACCTTTCTTAAATTCTCTATACATTTCTTCTACCATAGCCCTCATGGTCATGAAACTGTCCATGAACTGGGAGTCTGATTCCAAGGGACTTTCTTCTGCCATTTTCCTTTTAGGATAGACTCTTCCAATTTCTGGGTTAGCTTCAATCAATTCTCCTTCTCCTAATTTGAGCTTTGATCTAGTTAGCATTCAACAACAAAATCCAGCACAAGCTTGTCTAACCTTAGTAACCTAGAGCTCTAATACCACTTGATCTGGAATTGATCTAAGACAAACAATTAAGGTATTACATAATCATGTGCATGGATGTGCCTATGTTACTTTATGCAACGGATCGATAAGATTGCGAAGTACACATGCAATGAAGTAGTCAAAGAAAACATAAGGAAAATATATAAACACAACAAGTTTAATAAGGAGTTCACCCAATACTCCTGGGCTACGTCTCCCGGTCCAGCCTTCAGTGGTGGCCTCTCTATTATGTTTTCAAAGCAGAGTTTTACAATAGTGAGCTCAATTTGAGTCTCACACAGCAGACATAAATCAACAAGACTGTACTTGGATTCCCCAAGTCTCTGGAGTACACAAACTCTCCTTACTGAAACTCGACCTCTATTGGTCACAGTAGTATGAGACTCATACCTGACAGGCATATACAGAGGATTTTACTTGAACCTCTCAAGTTGTCTTTGGCTCTGTCTGGCTCGATGTTTCCTTTGCTCTGCAGGCCAGTTCGGCTTCCTCTTTCTTCTTTCTGCTTTTTCTTCACTTACTTACTACCTCTCTGCTTCTCGCTTGCTCTGTCTCTGTCAGTTCGTGGCTTTAAAGCCACCTGCTTCCTAATTGTTCGTTTCCGCTTCTCGACTCTCCATTTCCCTGCCTCTATCCATTTGAATCCCTCTGTTCTGCGTAATCATCACTGTATAATGCCTCACAGGGAGGTGGCCACCTATTCTGTAACGGATGGGTGTGTCAGGTTCACTGGAAATGTTTGAACGACCGTTTTATCTGTTAACTCCAAGAATGCCCACGAAACACGAATCTCCACCAACGCATCATCCATATCGGACTTCAAATCTTATATAACTTTGCCCTTTTACCCCGTCGAATCAGGTCATCCATCGGATTGCGTCTCCATTATTGATCTAGGCCTCCCAAATCCTACGGTGGTCGCTCATATCGAGCGATTGAGTAGCTCGATGGTTACCCGTCCGATGTGAGCGGTTTTCTCTCTCTTCCACTGGATGCGTGGCAATCGATGTGTGGCATTGGGTGGGACTCAGTTGAAAACGCTTACCGCTCGAAGCCCCTCTGATATCCTGCCGGTTTTGTGGAATCCCGCTCCGTCGAAACCGAATGAATTACTTTTATGCATTTCATAATATTTCAGGTCTGGATCCTCGGGGCTTTTCCTTCTTTGAGGGGTTTTCCCTGAAGTAATCGCATATCAGAAACTACCCTCGTTTCTTGAATTGACCTCTGGTTTTGCCAATTTGCGCTAGTGCGCATTAGCATGGGCCGACGGTCTGCGCGCTTGATTAAGGGTCCTCGTTGCTCTGTGCTGATCACAAATTGCAACTGTCACGAGGATATCTATGATAGTTTTGATCTTTTATAAGACTTTGAAACTTTGGCATGATTTTTAAAGAGTTCATGAAAACTTAGAGAGTGTCCTAGGATCCAATTCGGATCATGATCACACTAGATGAGGAGTCGTAATTTGAAAAGATTCACATAGTTGATAGATTCATTATGTAGATAAAGGGAGGATTTTTTTTTTTTTTTTTTTTTTTTTTTTTTTTTTTTTTTCCAGTTGTTTTAAATGTAGATCTGGCTTTGCAATTATTGGGTGCTTAATAAGTTTCTTGCTATGTTCAATATATAATAAAAGAGTCACCATGCTAATAAGGTTTTCGATCAAGTTTCCCAGACCGTAATAAAGCATGAAAGGGCTTGGTTAAGGAAGTGGCTTTTATAGTGTTGGTCCCGAGTATGCCAAGCATCCTCACAAACATACAATAAGCTAGAGGAAGGTGAATTTGAATGATTCCTGAGCAATATGGTGCATCTTTTAAAAGTGCCAAGCCAGAATTGTTGAGATAGATGCTGGAATTAAAGCATTTTTCGAGTTTATAGCAGAAGAAACCCCCAAATTTGCAATTATAACCTTTACAATTCATGCTCGCTCCTCCACCAATTTGCATAATGCATTGAGAAGTATATCAATTAGCACACCTAAGGAATGTCATTATGTGGACAAAGGTCCAAATCATTACCTAGAGAGTGCTCCAATGCATTTGTGGTATTTCATTCAACGTCTTCAATATGTCCACATTTTTTAACATTAAGTAATCAAATTATGTCATTAAAAAAAGAGAGGAGGAGGAGTCACTCTAAGTGGCATTTAATATCACATTGTTGGATTTTTTGTAAACAATTAGGATTAGTTACATGGTGAATTAAATTTTTGTGGAGGTTGTAAAGAATTTATTTTCTTAAGTAGGCCTTAAGGGAAGAAGTGAAAGAAAATCCAATATTAAATCTCCCTCAATTAAAAAAAATTGGAGGAAACACTGGCTTTGGAGCCTTTGAATGCTATTGCTCGCAATTGTGTTTGGTGATTAAATATTTTTGGGAGCATTGAAAATGTAACTAATGTTGGTATTCATAATGTAATTCAAAAGTATCATTGATGTATTTATTATATTCATTCATTATTTTTTAGCCAAAGCATGATCTTCATGTTTATAAAGAATATTTTATGAGTCAAAAGAAATTCATTTTAGTCAAGTCCCATTTGGTTTTTTTGTAAGAAAAGAAAAGAAAGTTTTATTTTGAGTAAAAAGTCAAAAATGTCATCACAAAGACCAAGTTGACCCTCCTTGACAAGTCGGCCTATGTGGCACCTTTTTGACCCGCTTGGACATGTATAAATACAAGTCAATTCGACCACTTGGAAAGCCATTCATCACACATCATCATGTATTGATTTCTGTGTAAAAGAAAGAGGAAAAATCAAGTAAAGTCAAAGAAGAGAGGGACAAGTCAAAGGAGAGATAAAATCAAACTTTTTTCTTCCCTAATTCCACTCACACGTGCGAAGGTTCTTTGATTTTTATGAGGTTATTATAGGGCTGAAATTTGGCCATCTATTGCAAGGAAAATTTTGTGGTTTGACCAAAATTTCAGGGATTTGACCAACATTGACTTTGAATTTGTTGGATGAAACTTGAAGGAGGGTTGAATTCAGAACTTTTTGATAGTCTTGGTCTTGTTCTTGGGTATGATATATCCCATTTTGATCTGATTCTATAAGAAGAGGATATTTTGGGTTTTCCCCCTTATGGGGTTTTGCCCTAACTTGGAGCCTAATTTTTGGTGTTCTTTTGTCTTTGTGATCTTTATGATTTGAATTTTTTGTCTAATTGTGTGATGAAGAAAACATAAATTTAAAATAAGATAACTAATATTCACAAGTAATTATCTTGTAAGAGGAATCAAGCTTTAATCTATCCAACACTTGGTTTCTAAATAGGGAGGTGATATGTAAATCTTTGAGGAAATTGCTTTCATTGTATGCATATTGGTTGAGTGAGCCTTTTTGGTAAAGGGGGCTAAATTTTGGAGCTTGGATGGTACGAGAAGAGAAGCAAATGAAGCATTTTTGAGGAGAAACCCAATATCTTTTGTCTAAAAAAAAACTTTATTTTCCATTATGTCATAAATCTGATCGAAATTGAATAGAGAGATCTAAGGACATTTTATGTGTATGGTTTATTGATTCTCTATGTTGTGTCGAGTTATAGAATAGATTTCAATTTGTCACATTGCTCAAGGGGTGAACTGAAGGATAAGTCATTCAAATTTACAAAGGGTAAAGTATCAAACCCTTTCAAGTCAAATGGTGATGTAACAAGACCTACTTGAAATTGAATAAAGGGGTCAACTGATTCAATAAAGTCATCAAATTCAAGATTATAATCGAACTTTAGGGTACATGATCAGTAGTACCCGACACCCTAAAGTAACATAACATCAAGCAAGTGTGATAATCAAGCGAGCAAGTACAAGCAAGTGTGCTAATCAAGCAAGCAAGTATAAGGGGGCATGTCAAGTGAGAAATGGGTAAAGGAGGAAAGCGTCTGCAACACAGATCTCAAGAAATTAAAGAGTTGCAAGGGTGAAACCATGAATTTCACAATAAAATTAAAGTATTGGAATGGAAATTATAGTGAAATTAAACAATAATTGATCAAATGGTTGACACACTAGCAGTTGCAAAAGATCTTCAAAGGGAAATAAAAATGAAGGATCAATTAATTGATGCACTCCAGATAAAATTAAGGCAAAAGAAATATCTACTTGATGATATGATTGATGAAAGATCTATAGTAAAGATAGATGAAATTTGTGATACATATATCTCATCCAAACAACACATGCAATTTTTGAAAAATATGAACTCATTTAGCAGTTCAAAAGAAAAAGAACAATAAAATCACATTTCCAAGATATTTATCAGACCTTGGGAAGAAATACAATTAAAAAAAAAATAGCATGGATTGGGATACACTAAAGACAACAATTTCCATATTCCATATTAATCTAAACCACTTCAGTTTGCCAGTGCAGGTTTCCTTGAAGAAGTTCGAAATTTTGTTAAAAAGAGTCAGCATTGTAAAAGAGATGGTCACATGGAGAGTCAGTCTTTTGACCTCCATAATTGTCTTCATTATGGGAAGACAAATCACTTATCAAAGAAATGTCAAAAGGAGAAAAAGACTAAAATATAGTCAAATATGGATGGATAAACCCTTGGAAATGGTATCAAGAAGTAAAAAGGCTACAAAATTTCTACATTTTGGTCAAGGTAGAGGTAAAGATAAAGCTGCCTAAAGAAATGAACATACAAAAAAAAAATTCAACCAGTTATTCCAAAGAAAGATGGAACTCTCCACGCCTTAAGTGGTGGAGCACAATGATAAATGAAACTCTCCTCTACCTTTAAGGAGGGGAGTAAATTGATGCTTAGTGGTAAATCATAAATCACCACATTATTGAAAGTAGACCGGTTAGTGGTCATCTAAAATCCACCACCTTAATCAAAGAATATTGGTTAGTGGTCATCTATAAATCACCACATCATTCAAAGAAAATTGGTTAGTGGTAAACCTTAAACCACCAGTTTCCATGGAAGATGGTTAGTGGTAAACCTAAAAAACCACCTCCTAAAGAATCCAAATCCCCAGCTTAGATCCTTTCACGAATCAACTATTGAAATTCGAGTCAGTCAAATCAATCAACATTCAGTCAACAATGGAGAATTTCATCATAGAAATTGGGCTCTTCAACAATCATTTTAATGGATGTGTTCAGACATAGTAGCTTATCACTTCCAGATATTCGATATTGGTGATTTTTGAAATATATCTTCATCAAAACTCAGTTCATCAGTTTCATATTGAAGATGAAAAAAGTTATTGATACATGTGTTGTTCATTTATTCAGAGGTGTGATTAAGTGGGGGAATGTTAGATTGTGAGTCCCAAAACAATCACAAAGTCTAAGAATACAATTGTCATTCTTATCTTTATGGGTTGACACAATGATCCACTGATGAGTTGTCATTGTGATCTAGATCTAGATATAGAAGATCTAGAAGGACAATTGATGTATTATATATACACATTTTGAGATTAAATATAATACTATAGAATGACTTAAGGCCTTTTCTCCTATCTTGTGTGTCTTGTCTCACCCATGTTAATTCTTAACATGAGTGGTTATTGATGCCTTTTTCCCTTACTAACACACCTAGTACTTTTATGAGTTCAATGAATGAAATTTTGAAGCAATATATAGGAAAGTTCATCATTGTCTATTTGGATGAGATTTTAGTGTATAATAAAGCAAAGGAAAAACATCTAAAACATCTTAGGTTGGTTTTAAATATCTTGCAACAAGAAAAATTGCTAATAAATTTGAAGAAATGCACCTTTATGAAAAAGGAATTGGTATATTTGGGCTTCATACTTTCTAAAAATGGTTTGAAGATGGACCCTAAAAAATTTAGAGCAATCATTGTTGGCATGTCCCATGGAATGTATTTGAGGTCAAGAGCTTTCATTGTCTCGCAAGTTTTTACATGAAATTCATCTGACATCCCGCAAGCATAAAATCAGCTAAGTGTTGAGGTGTTGTGGGGTGGTGAATAATGCAGGGAGAGAGGATACATAGGATAAGTATCCTACATCTAACATTTTGCAAATGAAAAAAAATGACAACCTATGGTATTCACGGGAGATGGAACCTATTATTCCTTTGAGATAGTTTTTTGATAGAAAATTATGCCAAGGCACGAGAAGTGTTTTTGAAAACAGGTTTTGATCCAAATTAGTCTCTACTCAATGAATGGCAGGACAATACCTTCCAATTATTTAATCAAGAGGAGAGCTTCCAACCAAGGTAGATGACAATTTTTTTAAATAAGGTGAGAGGAGGAAAAGGAGAAAATTTAACAAATACTACAACATTCACGAAGTGCTTTAAGACTTTTTATTGCAGAAAATATAGAGGAATAATATTCCTAAGGTTCTAGCATAAAACAAGAACTTCAATTGTATGATATATTGACAATAATCTAACCATTCATTTAGAAGTATGATAATAATAAAAAAAATTGATCCTATCATAGATCTTTGTGTATAACATAACCTTGCCAAAAGTTAGGGAAATTGATTCTCAATTTAGCCTCTTAGGGATGTTCCAAATAAGTTGAAATAATTGCAAAGATGAAAAATAGAGTTGAAATCTTATCCCACTATGCATCACTTTGATTACCTCTTTCGTCTCACTTTCCTCCTGCACTGATGTGCGCACTCTTACTCTTCTTGAATTCTTTGCACTTTATCCCTGTGATGCCTCAATATTCTCAACTTATTCGGTCTTTACCGGTTCTTTATAGCATTCCAAAACTATGTTTCCCTCGGGTCATTCTATGGTCATCCCCTAGTATTCCCATTGCACTCAAATAAATTTAGCTACTCATGTTGTGAGATTCTAGTGACATAACACCTTTTTCACACAACATCATTTTTACCCATGTAGGCAACAATATCAAATATCATCCTCATGGCCCCTTCAATAATTTCCATTTAGCTACATTATATGACTAAGTGCCTTAAATTACAACAAATTCAACAATATAGCCTTAAAACACAGTATTCAACCAAAAAACAACTATGTGAGAAACCCTTCTATTTATGGTGTTAACACTTTGGAGTCCAACTACACTCTACAATAGGTAGTAAATTTTTGTGTTCTTCTGCCAACCTTTGTAACCACTCAACCAAAACAATCGGAAACTCAACAAATAATATTTCATGGAAATATGTAAAATCATACCATTACATCCATTTCTCAGGACTGATTCGTTGATTTCTAGTTTATTGTATAGAGAACTCGTGTTATTTTTCCTTCACCCAGTTGTATCTCTTCCTTAGTAGGTATCCACAACCCCTTGAGCCACAAATCTCGATCTTGGCTATGGAACCTTTTGTTAGCATTCAGGGGTAAACCCGAGGTTCACGAGATTTTTTCAACAAAACCCCTACCAATCAATATCTTGAAAGAAATACCCATACCACCATGTGGATAAAGAATAAGGTGGAGGGTTGATTCCTTCTAATTTTGTAATCCACAAGAATCCTTCCATATTCATGTTGCTTCGTAAGAAATATCAACTTTTACTGATATGGAGATATTCCCTCCTTATCCTGAATCGTTGCCTTGTCCTCATCAATTATGTCAAAACTCTCAAGTTCAAACCTGATTTTCTTCCCATTCAATGTCTGGACAAAAATCTACATACCACCACGTAGACAAAGAACAAGGTGGAGAGTCAATTTGATGCAAGGAGATTTAAAAAAAAATCCCCAATCAGATTCTAGGAGTCTTAATTTCATGTTTGAGCAATAGTTGAATGTCATTATTTTTGTTGGGATAAATTGGAGGAAAAAATAATAATTAGAAATTAGATCTTTTGTTAAGGATTAGTCAAGTATGATTCAGTTAATAATTTAAAGAAAATGATTCAGTTAGGTTACAAGTAGTTGATCTCATATCTTTAAGGGATATTTAAAAATAACTCCAAACATCCAAATTTGAGTTTTTTTTGGGAGTGAAACAAAAATACGAAGGGGCTCTACAATGAAACGTGGACAAATTAATAGTATGAGGAACCTCTATGAATTTTGTTCCAAGGCATGAACTGTGAAATTAATTTCTCAATGAACTGGAGGCTTTACAAATACATTTCTTAATGTTCTATTCAGAAACACATTTTATAGTACGCATAACAACTTGTAGTCTTTCTCGCAACACTTTTTGGTTTTAATTTTTGTTTGTATGAATTTGTATGTCAATGAGTGAATGAATGTGCTGAAAGGTTGGGACAATATCCCGCGGTTGTGGTGAAACCAACAATAATTGGAATGGAGCGCATTGTGATCTGTAGAATCTAATAAAAGAGTGGATATTCAAGTTTGAGTATTATGACCTTCACAGGCTCCCTTTCCACGTGTGGATACAGAGCATATTCATGTAACACACATTATTATTATTATTTCTTTGTTTGGAATTGATGTTCAAGTGAACAGTGTGTTATCACTGTGTATTGTGGTGAGCGAATCGAATTTGGGAATTCCTAGAATGGAATTAAACTGGCAAACCAAAACTTATTAAATTGTTGTCTACAAAACTTCATATTCCCCTAAGACGTTCATGTGATCATAGTTCAATACATGTTTTGTGTGTACAATTCCTACTAACTAAACAGAGAATTTTTAGATCCCTATTTTTCGTGTTGTAGAAAAGGTTCTTGAATGATTTGTTTTACTATACAAGAGAGTGTAAATCTCAGTACACTTCCTGCAAGTGGTTAGAATACAATTCGGGTTTCATGCAGGTGAAAGATATGACTTTCTCGGGCACCACAATTCCTTCAAACTAAATTTGTAAAAGTCCTTATGTCTGATGGTTTCTTTCCAACAAAGATCAAACTTTGCTAATATGGGATAATCCCTTCCTCGTCTTGAATATTGGCCTTCATATTGTCAATTGTTTAGAGATCATAACATCAACTATAATAGTATTATAGTTTAATGACCATTGATAGATAGTTTCTATATGCCTCCGCATCTATGATGTCAATTTTGTGGGGGTTCCAAAGAGTGAGAATATCTCCTGTTGTATTCTCTGCTTTGACTTCCAGAAACTCAAATTTATTGAGCCATTTGTTGTGAATCTATTTTATTTTTTGCATGGAACATTTTGTTTCCTGGATGAAGATCACATCCGGAGCTGCTTGTTTCATCCTATTACTAAGAAATCTTTGTTTTCTTCTACTGCCTAGACCTCTTATATTCCAAGAAGTGAACTTCATTAATAAAGATTTATAAAGGAGTAACTGGATAGATCTTTCATCTTACCTGAGTCTATCATTAGCTTTCCACATTCCATCAACAGTTCGTTTTGGTTTTTGCAGCCTCATTTCTTTCCTGGGATTCTAGGTGCTAATCCTGTTGTGATCTTCATGGCTTTCACCCCTTCGCTACCCTGTCTTTCATTTTTCCCTTGCTTTTCCAGCCCTTTGGTCTAAGTTTTCCATAAAAACAGTTGTTGAACTCTGTGGAACTCTTCTAGAGGTAACGAATCCACTCCCTCCCTAGTTCCTTGTTTCAAGAATCCTTCTAGATCTAGATTCTCTTTTTCAAGAATCTCCTGTAGTTCGTTGTCCTCCATTTCCATCTCACTCTGGGTCATTTCCTGGTCCATCTCCAGTTCTGTGTCACTCATCATTTCTCCTTTCTGTTTATTGCTATTTTGGGTTTGCTCATCATTTTCTTCATTCCCCTCCTCCACTGGATTGTCTCCCTTGACCTGATCTGCTTCCATTATCACATCCTCCTCTTCTAGGGCTTGAAACCTGTTTTGACTGGCTCGTTGCTTTTCTAATTGAAGTTGCTTTGATCCCCTTTTGCTTCCCTTTCCTTTCTGGACCACCTTTTGAAAGCTTTCAGAATCTTTCATGGTGTTTGCTTTGCCCTTGTTTTCCATTTTACTGAGAGGGCAATCTCTGAATAGGTGCCCATGCTCATGGAATTTACGACATCTGAATGGGATATGCTCATAATCCACTGTTTGCACCCATTCTTCATCATACACTTCCAAGATTACCTCATCTGGAAAAGCTCCAGAAAGATCCATTTCCACACATATTCTTGCAAAGGATGTGTATTTTCCTCTTCTGGTTGCCTCAAAGGCTTTGAAAAAACGTCCTAGCTTGTTTCCTATGGCAGATAAGGATTCCAGTTGCCAGTAATCCAAAGGTAGAGAGTAGAGTCTGACCCAAACTGGTACCGAGGTAAAAGTTTCTCGTTCTGGGACAAAATTCATAACCCATGGTCGCATGTACAGGCCTGCTGCTGCATAAAAGTAGGGCCCTCCTTCAAACACTCTGTCCTTATCCTCAATATTTGCAAAAACAACAGTAAAGAATCCCTTTGACCCCAGATGTAGTTCTATGCTTCCTTTTGGTTTCCAGTGGTATTTAATCCATGTTTGTAAAGCTTTTCAGTGGGCCATAAGCCCATGAATTTACAAATGATTGCATAAGTCTGCATGTGGTCCCTATGCGTCTGCAGAGCAAGATTAGTCAAAACTACTCTAGGTGTGATTGTAGTTTTGGGCTTGCATGGTCCCTTTTGTGCTTTGTCTTTTGTTCCTTGTTCCTTGTCCTCTTCCTTGCTTTCTGTAGTGTTATTGTTCTCCATCGATTTAGAGCCATCCTGCTCCTCTTCTCTTTTTCTTTGCCTTACATCTGAAGGACCTCTATTTTCTTCTATCGGTTTTTTACCTCTGCTGGTCACTGCCTGTTTGTAGGAGGGAGTGGAGCTCCCTCCTTTGCGTCCCTCCATGGAGAACAAATCTGCGAACCTGTAACCCTAGCTCGAAAATCGCCTTCCCGCCGCTACCCCCTATTCGTCAACCTTATTTCATAACCACCACATTATTTCTATTAATCATTTAACATATTAAATTAATATATTTTTTTAAAAAATATCCATTAACATCATTAATCATTTAACATATTAAATCAATATAATTAAAGCAATTGTGCATGTTGATATGTTAAAAACCCCATATCAACAAAAAATGCACACAAGTTTTTGGGGCAAATAAGCTTCCACCTTCACGTGGTTGACCCTGTTAGTAGAGATCACATTCTCGAAGCAAAGAGGAGCTTTTTTATTTTTTAATGAAAAATTATTATAATAAAAATAAATAAATTATTATAGTTATTATAATGAATAAAAAAATTTTTAAAAATAAACATAATAAATAATAAATTATTATAATAAATATTTGAAAATAAACCTAATAAATTATAAATAAATAAATAATTGTAAATAATTATTATAAAAAAATAAATGATTTCCCAACAATGAAATTTAACCTGCTTAAAATATAGCATTTCAAACAAATGAAAATGAATTAAACACTACCTTACTCAATAAGAACTTCATATCAACAATACTTAGAAGTTTTGGGGTACATAGGCTTCCACCTTCACATGTTGGTAAAGATTGCAAACTCAAAACAAAGAGAAGTTTTTTTAATTGTTAATGCAAATTATTATAATCAATATTTAAACCTAATATATATATATTTTTATTTTTTTTTGTAAACATGGTAGTATTCTCTATATTTACTTTTTGCAAAAATTTACAGTCGAATCCTCCGATCAGTCACCTGCTTGAAGGAAACCAGGTGACCATCAGTCAGCATTGTATCCACTCCAAAATTTAAATAAGTTCATCAAAACCATTTTGTCTTTGCTAGCCATTACACATGTTCTTATCTTTCTCATTTCAAACAAAAACATTAAAAAACCAAAGATAATTAGACTAATCCTCATCAGAGGAAGCTATCTAAACTGTCGCCTTTTCTTCCGGATTCAGCACCTTCCCTCTAGAGTTCTGCGACTTCACCCCTGGGCCTGGGAGCTCTCGTCCCTGCTGGAAAATTTTCCAATTTATCTCCGACAGGGTCTGCTCAATTCGACCCAAAGCTAGTTTATTCCTGTAAGTTTGTATCTGAATTGTCGCCAATTCTTTCATAATTCCCCCCCCCCCGTACTGGGTCTGGTTCCTTGTTTCTTTCCTGCCTGTTCAACACTTCCCCTTCCATGTGTTCCTGGTGCAAGGTCATGGCTTGGGCTACAATGTGTTTCATTATCCAATATTGCTGCAGAGTCCTGTTAAAGAGAGATTGTCGGCCATTTTTCGTACCCAAGCCCTGTAGCATTTCTTCCCATTCATCCATAGGGAAGTCTCTGCATCTCAGGTTATTTCTCAGATCTCTTTCCTAGCCCCATATTTGGTCTATGACCTCCTTTAGATTTGCCTCCATGTAGGCGTCAATTATTCTCTTCATCTGCTCGTCATTCGGTTTCCTTCCTTTTTTCTTCCCTATGTTGCTTGTTCCTTCTTCTTTTCTAACATTCCTCTTGCTACGCCTAGGTGCCATGTTTCTTCTTGTCTGCACCTTGGTACTATTATCCTTACAATGCTCTGTCTGGGTTGCAGTTGCGCCCTTACCGATGGTCAGACCTATCACATAGTAAACACAATTGTTAGTTTTGGCCATTGGGGTTATATATTTGAATGGAGTAAAAATGATTTAGAGCTCTGTGCGCGCGTTCTGCAGCTGAACCCTGAGGCCCGCACGCAGCGCGCCTTGCAATCTGCGTTCCTGCCTGCTCTCGACCTTTCCGATCCCTACGGACCTCTGCATGAAGTGGTTGGGCAGCTGCATGGACCGATCTGCCGGATTCTGATCCTGGGGTTTGAATCTATGGAGGGGTTGGGCTCTCCTCAGGCGGTTCCCCCACCTCCCCGCCGAGATCGCCAGCCGAGGCCTTCTCCCAGCTCCTGGCTGGTCTCCCAAAGAAGAAAACAGAAGAAGCAGTGAAGTTTGTTAAAAAACTAGATGATATTCTGGTGATCTCTCTTCCTCCCCAAACCCCGATCCAAGTTGCTCTGTCGTTAGCTGAACAGGCTCTCATCGGTAAGTTCACAGGTCTATGGCCATCTCCAAAATCCACCGAGAGCTGGGTCAACAGAAACTGGGCGCCGCTAATCAAAGAAAATGTCACCTCATATTTCTTGGGAAGAGGATTCTTCCTCTTTGAATTCACATCAAAGGAGGACAAGGACCTGATCTTCCAAAACGGCCCCTACTTCATGGGCCCTCAGGGTTTGTATTAGAACAACTGGACCCCGGACTTTGATCCGACAGTTGATGTACCCAAAGCAGTCCTGGTATGGGTCAGACTGCCAAACCTTCCAATGCACTGTTGGAATTGGGACTCACTGAGACATATTGGAAACGCCTTGGGGAAGTTCATAGATCGAGCAAATAACAAAGATCAATATGACTGTGCCAGGATTTGCGTAGAGGTTGATCTGGAGGTGGGATTACCAGAGGCCATCACAATGAAGGTCGGAAGTTGGACGCATCTACAGAAACTTGACTATGAATAGCTGCCCTTCAAATGCCGGAAATGTCATGTTTATGGACATTTCGCCAGAGATTGCCCGAACAACAATGAGCCTGTGCAAGGGAAGGAGGACGGATGGAACCAAGTCAAGAGATCCAAATCTCACCCTAAGAATAAAAAACCAGAAGGCCCTAATGGCAAAAGACCTCACCAGACTACTACTCACCAGATCTCGACCAAGACTGCGCCTGAAAACAAGTTTGACCCCCTGAGCTCATAAATAGAGGGCACCCAGGAGATCTAGCTACAAAAGGAGACAGAGATGACTCAGGAGACCGAGATCCATAAAGCAGCTCCTTCAGGAAAAGGTACCCCCTCATCCCCCAAAGGAGCCATCACTGAAGATCCCAAAGATAAGTCTTTAGAAGAGGAGGAAGAAGAACAGGAATTTGAAGAACCAGAAGAGGAAGGGGAAATAGGAGAGTCCCAAACCTCAGTAAGAAGATCTACAAGAGGCTGGAAAAGAGACAGAGAAAAAAGGGAGTAGGAGACCTACAAAGAAAAACTTCAGGGCAGCCAACCAACCTTGGAAAAACTGCTAGCTCCAAAGTCAAAGATGCTGAAAAGACAGATCCAAGGCTCCAAGGGAGCCCACCAGAAACACAAATAATGAAGATCATCTCCTGGAGCTGTAGAGGTATGGGGAGTAAAGCTAAGGAAGAAGCTATCAGAAACTTAATCAGAACATAGACCCCAGACATAATTCTCGTCTAGGAGACAAAGCTGGAAGACATAGTCTTCCTCCAAACAAGTAAGAAACTCTGGTACAAAAGTGAAGCAAGAGCAATCTCTTCCCGGGGAGCCTCGAGAGGAATCGGCACTTTATGGAACATGAGCAAATTTGTAGTCCTATTTGAGGCTAGAAATACCCATTGGTTGCTGCTGAAAATGCAGAACCTAGACACCAAGGAAACTTTTTGCCTTTTTAATGTTTACTCTCCAGTCAATGTTGGGGAAAAAAGAACTGTTGGGACTCCATAAGACAACAAGCAGATTTGACAAATATGGAGAATATTATTATAGTCGGGGACCTCAATCTCATTCTCCATTCATCTGAAAAAAGGGGAGGCAGCATAGTTCGTGATCCAGTAAGGGAATGGGTGGAGGAAATTTTGCAGGACTGGGACATGCTGGATATCAAATCCTCTTCCGGTAAGTACTCTTGGTCCAATAAAAGATTAGGCCCTAGTCATATTGCTACCA
Organism: Pinus tabuliformis; assembly: GCA_031772625.1. NCBI lineage: Eukaryota > Viridiplantae > Streptophyta > Pinopsida > Pinales > Pinaceae > Pinus > Pinus tabuliformis. The sequence continues at coordinate 767,821,903 of CM062818.1, forward strand.
GGCTAGATAGATTCTTTATTCAAAGCTCCTTTTTGCTGCTAGGCCTAGAACCTCGAATGCAGATTCTTCCTAATAGCATTTTGGACCATAAGCCCATTAAGCTAGAGCTCCTAGCCCATCTTGATTTGGGACCTATCCCATTTCGTCTTAGCCCGCTCTGGATTAAGGAGCCAGACTTCATGCAAATTTTCAAGGATTGCTGGAATCAGTCGGTCAAAGGCTCGCATTTCTATATATGGGAAGAAAAGCTCAGAAGGGTAAAAGGAGCTCTTAAAAGATGGGCTAAAACTCTATCAAATCTGGCTGCAGAAAGAAAATCCTTGAAAGCCTCGCTTGACTCCCACCAAAAGAGCATGGAGAAGGACACAATTACTAAGGAGGTGCTAGATCAGGAATTTCATCTGCAGCAGTGCTACCACAAGGCTTGCTTAGCTGAAGAAGAATATTGGAGATTAAAATCCCGAAATCTCTGGCTCAAAGCAGGGGATAGGAACACTTCCTACTTTCACAAACAAGCCCAGGAAAGGAAATGTTTTAACACCATCTTGGAGATCAAAGAGGTTAATGACATTCATAAGGATTTTGAGTATATAAAGAAAGCAGCCTTTTTACACTTTCAAAGCTTGTATAGTGAGGACAAGGATCCGAATCAATACTCAGATCTGTTAGATATTATACCCTCTGTAATATCTCAGCGAACAAAGGAAACTCTTGAGGCCAAAATCACTAAAGAGGAAGTGGAAAAAGCCCTCTTTGATATGGAACCGGACAAGGCCCCTGGGCCGGATGGCTTCTCAGCCAGATTTCTCCAAGTTTGCTGGCCGATTATAGAAAAGGACCTGCTCAAAATGGTGCAAAAATCTCAGAACACTCAGAAAATAGGAGGCAGCACAAACTCTGCCTTCTTAGCCCTTATCCCCAAGGAGAAGGGCGCCAACATCTTCAGCAGATTTCGTCCGATCTCCCTATGTAATACTGGATACAAATTAATCACCAAAATAATTGCAAACAGATTGAAGTCCATCCTCCCCAAAATAATCCCTGAGAACCAAGGAGGCTTCATTCAAGGAAGGCAGATCGTGGAAAACTTCATTCTCGTCCAAGAGGCAATTCACTCAAGTCTTCTCCGAAAAGAGCAAGGTATGGCAATTAAACTTGATTTAGCCAATGCATTTGATCGAGTAAATCATAGTTTTCTTTTAAATGTTATGAGCAAATTTGGGTTTGGAGAAAATTTCATTAAATGGATCCGGGCATGCATCTCAGAGGCATGGATCGCTCCTCTAGTGAATGGAAGAGCCACTAACTTTTTCAAAGCTTCGAGAGGACTTAGAGAGGGGTGTCCTCTGTCCCCTCTACTATTTTTCATCCAAGCTTCTGTCCTCAGCTTCCTGTTAAACAAAAAGTGGCAAGATCAAGACATCAATGGTTTGTGCATTGCAAGAGGAGTAAAAAACGTAAATCATGCCTTGTTTGCGGACGACACACTGTTACTGGGACCTGCCACGCTCCCTTATGCATCAAAATTCAAAGTGGTTTTGGATGACTTCGGTAAGGCCACAGGTAGTGCTGTAAATAAGAGCAAATGCCACATATACAGCTAAAACATTACCCCAAGGGTGTTATTTGATATTTCCAAATGCTTGGGCTTTGTAGCCTCCTCCTCCTGGTCTTCTTTTAAATACCTGGGATTACCTGTTCATCATAAGATGCCTACAAGCAAAGACTGGCTCCCACAGTTGGAAAAATTCAAGTCAAAAATACAAGCCTGGGGCTACTCTTGCCTAAATATTGCTGGAAAGTAAGTTTTAATTAAATCAGTGCTCCACAGTCTCCCTTTATTCCAATTCACTGGACTCCTTGCTCCGATAAACATCATCAAAAAAATGGAAGAATATATTCGGAGGTTCTTCTGGAAGGGAGGAAAACAAAACGAAAAAAAAATTCCTCTTATCAGCTGGGAAATCATTACCAAGCTTGTGTGGGAGGGTGGCTTAAAATTTAAAAATCTCTACCAACAGAATGTGGCAATGGCAGGAAAGATCATATGGAAAATCATTGCACCCAACCCAGGCTGGGCTCAAGTCGCTCTCTGGAAAAAATATTTCAGGGGATCCCGCACCAGATGTTTGGATAATGTCATTCAAAGGCCTAACTCGGCATTCCTGAAGCTGCATGCAAAGGCTGCCCCTTTAATAACAACGCACTCATTCTGGATTCCAGGCAATGGTAAAAAGATCAGCATTTGGAATGATAGAATCATGAACAAAGATCCGGTTGAAAGCAGAGCCTCCATCAACACGTTGTGTAGCTGGATGGACAGAGAGGGTCTGCGCACGCTATGGGATATATCACTGTGGAACAACGATACCTGGGCAGGTTGGAAACGTTTCGATGTGTCGGAGCAACTGTCAAATGAATGGGCCACGTTATTGGATTGTTTGCACAGAATGGTGCCCACTCATAGGCGGAAAGAGATCATAAAGGATGGGGAACAAGCGTCAGAGGCTACACAGTTTCCCTGGGATATAACAAACTGAATGAGCGACCATTCGTTCCCCCCAATCCATCTCCATGGCGAGGTGTCTGGTGCACTCCTTCACTGCCCAAAATCGATTTCTTTGCCTGGAAACTCTGTCACAACAAAATATTAACTTATGACATCCTTCAAAAGAAAGGTTTCTACGGTCCCTCCACCTACTCATTGTGCAGTGAAAATGCAGAGTCAGCAACTCACTTGTTTCTTGAGTGCAATTTCTCTAATCAGGTTTGGACTTCACTTATACAAAATCCGGACCCAAACTTCAAGCTCCCGGACACCATGGCGGACCTCTTTTCAAACTGGGAAACCAGTTATCCAGGCCCAGCTCCCAAAAATCAGACCATCAAAACAGCGTGGGCAGTCCTCCCTAAGATCATAAGCTGGCAAATATGGCTTGAACGTAACAGAAGAATCTTCAGGAATACAAAGCAGAACCGCAAGATCTTGGAAAACAAAATCAAATGCCAAATCAAGGAGTGCTTGGCCGATATAAAAGATGACTCCAACCTGAGTCAACAGGACATCATCTGGGGATCAATTCTAGGCCTTCAATTCCAACCAGCAGTTAGAAACACCCCTATCATTAAAGACTGGCAGATTAGAAAGTCTGAAAGTGATTTTCAAGGCTGGATCAAAACGCAAGCAAGACATTCGCTCTTTTTTGATGGGGCAGCAAAGGGTAACCCGGGCAAAGCTGGAGCAGGAGGTGTTGTTTTAAATCCAATAGGAGAAAAATTACATTCCTATGCCTGGGGTCTCGGATATTCTTCTAGCATTCAAGCGGAGGCCTTAGCCCTCCTTCAAGGTATCAAGAGCCTCAAAGAATTAAACATAAAAGAAGCCAACATTATAGGAGATTCCCAGATCATCATAAACACAATGGCTACCAAATCCCCAGCTCTGGATCTTAATCTAGCAAGACTGATAACCAGAATCAAAGGCTTGGAAAGCTATTTTCAGGATTTGAGATATTATCATGTGCTGAGAACCCATAATAAAGAGGCGGACATAGAAGCCAACAAAGCAGTCCTCCTCCATGCCAGAACCAGGATGAAAGATGGAAAAGAAACATGGGAACCCATCCCATAATCTGATCGCTGCCATGTTCTACTGCTGGATACTAAATAAATTTGTCTGCACCTTCAAGTGGGGGAAAATCACTGAAATTGATTCCATAGACTCTTTAGCAAGAAAGAATTCTGCAAGCTCCAACTGCATACTTAGGCACTGCAGTGAGCGGAAACAGGGCAAAGAGATCTCCATTGTAATAAGCTTTTTGGCATTCAGGCCAAGTTGAATACAAACAACCCATAACCATTTCTGTTAAAAAAATAAATAAATAAATATTTGAATGGGGTATTTCTACCCCACCTCATCATGGTTCTCCTTTTGTAATTTCTTTCTCATTTATTTCAAGGTCACTCCTTTCTCTCATAGGCCTGCCTACCCCTTTCCCAGGTTTGGATTTCTCTGGTCCAAAGACACCCTCACAATTTTCTTTAGTTTCTCCTCTCCATATGAGGTGCTCCTGCTTACTCCCTCGTTTTTTCCGGGCTTTCCTTTCCCTCCTGACAGGGTTCACCTCAACAGGCTGAGTCTCTGGGCTAGAATTACCCGATGCATCAATTCTACTATAGGGGTCCTAGATGGTTGGGTCCTCCATTTCCTTTCTCCTCCTCACATTACTTTTATGCACTCCCTTCCCGGCCATTTCCCCCACAGATTCTTCCCTGTCCCAAACTACCTTATCTCTATACTTGCTTCTGATATTCTGAGGATCACCCCTATCTATCTTCAGGCCTACTCTATACTTCAAACTAAATGTTTTTTCGAAGGATGGAGAGGGAAATTTTACATACCCGTCTACCTGGTTTCACTGTTCTGTCTCCTGCAGCTTTCGTTTGTGCTCTGTGCGTTCTCTCTCACCACCTTCCTTCTTTCGTGTCCACGTGCAAAATGCATGGTTTCCCTTTGACTCTACTACTTTAACATTCTCCTGTCTTAATTCTATCGCCAGCTATCCGCTTTTCCTTCCTTCCTTGGCTCACCTTCCTTCCCACTTACCTTGGGATGTTTCCCATCTATCTTGTCCTCCGTTATTCATTAATGTCTTTCTTCTCCCAGCTGCTCTTTCCATCCGTTTGTTGACTCTGCGTTGCCATTTGGCATCCACTTGCTGCCCCTTCTCGGTCTTGATGTCTTGCCCTCTCGTCTTCCACACCTTTCCATTTCTACCCCCACTCTTCTCGGGTCTATCCTTTCTCTGCCCTCTTCCGTCATTTGATTCATCTCTGTCCTTTCATCCATCCTTTGTTGTTCCGTGGGTGATCTATTATGTCCTGCCCGCGTCCTTCTTCCCTCCCATCAGCATCAATCGAATTCGCTAGATGCTTGCTATGCCACCTATATTCTTCGACTGCCTATATCATTTGTTTCATTTCCTCATTCTGACTAAGCTCTTCCCCCTCGCGTCTAGCTATTGCTCTCTGTTTCGGCATCCCCAGCTCGCAAGGAGGTCTGCCAGGGCATTTCCTTTCCATTTCACATGGGACAGTATGGTGTATGCAGTCTTCTATAGTTGTTGTTTTAATTTTGTTATTACCCAAGCCGTCCTCCAACTTTTGCTTAGCTTTTGAGTTGTTGTTCCCTGCTGTAGTTGTTTCATTGTTTCTATTACCAGCATGGAGTCGCCTTCTATCTGCAGACTTTGGTACCCTTCTCTTATCGCTATCTCTAGTCCCTTGTTTAGCGTGTGGTATTTTGCTTCGTTGTTCATGGCGATGCCACAGTCCATTGCATATGCCCATTTGATCTTCCCTTCCTCATCTCTGAATATCCCTCCTATGTCAGCCTCCCCTGGGTTGCCTTTGGCCGCCCCATCAAAATTTAGTTTTATGAACCCTTGTGGCGGGTTCCTATATCTTTCTTCGGCTCTTGCCTTGCCTGCATCATGTTCCTTCCCTATCATGTTTGTGTTTTTTACTTTGATTTCTAGTTGGTTCATAATGCTGGTCTACGTTCCTTCTGTCTTCCAGTCATCCTCTTTCCAGTTTTCCAGAATTATTATTTCTCTTATGTTTTCCATGATTTGCTTCCATATTTCCCCTTTGTCTTTTTTATCTTCGCTGAATATTACCCTGTTTCGTGCCTTCCAAAGGTTCCACAAGAGAAACCCAATTGACAGATTCCAGGCATGGTTCAGGATTGTGTTGCGGTATGGCTTGCTGCTCCACTACTCAATTGTTGTTTTTATGCTTCCTATATTCCTATCTGTAATCTCGAATAGTTGTTGGTGGTTTTGCCACAGGTTGTTACTTACATTGCAGGAGTTTGTGATGTGCTCCATGGTTTCTTCTTGGTTTTGGCACAATGCACATGGCGAGGGTCCATGCGTCCCTTTCCTTCTTAATTGGTCCCAAGTCATGCATCATTGTCCAGGTAAAAAACGCCACTTTTGGCCAAGTTTTTAACTGCCATATTCTTTTCCATTTTTTTATGTCTGAGTTTCCAACTCCTCCTGCCTTTATATGGTAACCTTCTGAGATTGTAAACATGCCTTTTATGTGTTTACCCCATCTTATTATATATGATCCTTCTTTAATTGCAATTTTCCTGGTTGCCAATTCTTTTTGATAAATTATCCATTGATCAGTTTCTGGGGCTTCGGGCCAGTCACTCTTCATCTTCCATTTTCTCCAGTAACTATTCTGTTCCACTACCCAATAGTTTCTTACTGCATCTTCCACTATTTGGGTTGTGTACTGTTGGATTTCTTGGAGCTGAGGTTCCTGAATCAGGATTCCTCTTTGTTGCCATGCCTCCTGCCAAAAGTCTGCTTTATCCCCTTCTCGAATTTCCCAAAAGTTGTTGTCTCTTATCAAGGCTCTATTCAGACTTGCAAGGCTCCAAATGGCTGAGCCTTTGCTTTCTGATATTGTTCGAAGTTTGCCTTCCGGAGTCCTTGCTATCTCATATTTCTTTTCCCAAAGCAGTTTCCATAGGTCGTTCCCTCCTTGAACCCACCTCCACCATAATTTTGCCCCCATGACTTGGTTTAATATGTAGGGGTCTCTTAGTCCTAGACCTCCCTCTTTGATAGACTTGCTTAACCATTTCCATGAAAGTAAAGCCCATTTTTTTGATTTGTTTGACCCTTGCCACAATTTTTTTTTGAAGATTTGCACCATTTTCTGGCATATGGTTTTAGGGATCGCTTGACTAGCCATTTGATAGACTGGCATAGCTTGAAGAACATACTTCAAGAGTATAAGGTGGCTCGGGGTGTTGAGCGTTCTGAGCGTCCAATTTTCCATTATTTTTTGAATTTTCCCTAGTAATCCTTTCCAATTCACTATTATGTTTTGCTGATCACTCAGTTGTACTCCTAAGTATTTTGTTGGAAACTGTCCAATTTTGAACCCCATTGTTCTTGCTAGGAAGGCTTGGCTCACCCTTGGAGTGTTAAAGAAGAATATTTTAGTTTTCTCCTTATTCACCTCTGTTCCTGATGCTTTTGTGAATTCTGTAAGGATCTCCCCTAGTTCTTTTGCTTCCTTGAGATTTGCTTGACTATACATCATTACATCATCCACGAATTGTTGATGTGTAATGGTTAAGTCATCCCCCCATAATCTCAGTCCTTTGAACTCCCCTTTGCTTACTCTTGCGTTGATTAATTTACCTAAACCATCCGCTGCTAAAATGAATAGGAACGGTGAAAGTGGATCTCCCTATCTTAGGCCGCGGGAAGGTTTAAAGGTGTCTGTAGGGGTTCCATTGAGCAGGATTGACATGCTTGGTGTGGATATCATGGACATTATCCATGCTATCCATCTATCGTCAAATCCATAGGCTTGTAGAATTTTTTGAAGATATTGCCAGCTGAGTTTATCATAGGCTTTTGCTAAGTCAAGTTTAACCATCATTCCTTTATTTCCCGTCTTCTTTAAGGAGTGAATCACCTCTTGAGCAACAGCAATCCCATCCACGATCTGTCTCCCTTTCACAAACCCTATTTGTTCTTTTGCTATCAATTCTGGGAGTAGAGGTTGTAATCTTTTTACCATTATGGTAGCTAGAATTTTATAGATTACATTACAAAGAGCTATTGGTCTGAAGATATGAGGTTCTTCAGCCTGTTCTACTTTTGGTATTAATGCCAGAAAGGTGGCATTCCATGCTGGATGCATTCTTTTATTGCTTCTTGATTCTTCTACTGCGCTAACAATATCTTTTTTCATAAAACTCCATGTTGCTTGAAAGAATTCTGCTGTAAACCATCCGGGCCAGGAGCTTTATTTTTAGCCATTGTCTTTACTACTTCCTCTACCTCTTTCTTTGGTAATTACCCTTAGGAGAGCCAGGTTTTGTTCCCTGTTTACCTTTTTTGGGATGTATTGACTTATCTTTTCTATCTCCTCTTCTCTGTTACTTTGTGGCTCTATCAGTATGCCCTTGAAATGTTGGATTATGAGATTTTCCATTTCCTCTTTCTGGATTACCCTGTTACCTTGTTTGTTTTTTAGGGAGAAAATTCTATTCTGCTGCCTACGTTGCTGCATCACTCTGTGGAAGAATTTTGTGTTATGTTCTCCCTCTTTTAACCATTGTACCCTTGACTTTTGACGCCATAGGATTTCCTCCTGTTTTCCTCTTTCCTCCAATCTAATTAGCACCCCTCCTTCTTCCTGCGTGAGCTCCTCTATTCTCCCTTCTTCTATTATTTTTTGTTGTATCCTTTTCATTGCTATTTGGTGTTGTTCCTTGTCTTTGTGTATGTTGCCAAATTCTTCTTTGTTCCAAGTCTTAAGTTTGCTTTTCAACTCCTTAAGTCTCAGTTGGAGCGTGTGCATCTTATTCTTGCCTTGTATTTCCTCTTCGATGTTCTGCCACTAGTTTTCCATCTTTTCTATGAGTGTTGGGTCTCTTAGCCAGAAGGCTTCAAACCTGAAAGGTTTGTGCTGGTTTTGATTGTTCATGGCAATTTCAAGTTTTATTGGCCAGTGGTCTGATCCTTGGCATGGTAAGATCATTGCTTCATAGAATATATCTTTCCCAAGGAAGTGTTTTGTTGCTAAGAACCTGTCCAATCTGGAGGCTATATGCCTGCTACCTCCTCTTCTATTGTTCCAGGTGTATTTTCCATTGATAGTGTTTATATCAATCAAATGTAGGGCTGGTTAGGTTTCCCTAAATCTCTCCATATCTACATCCTCCGTTGCAGTCCTCCTTTCTTTTCCGTTGTGGTTGTGATCATATTAAAATCTCCTGCTATCACCCACAATTTTTCTATGTGTAGATTTCCCAGTCGAAGCAACTATGTTAGGAAGGCCTCTCTCTCTATCGATATGTGAGGCCCATACACCGCTGATACAAGGAACCAGTCGTTATGTCCTACCATTCTGAATCTCCCTGAGAGAATCCTTCTCATTCCTATCTATAAGTCAACCATTACTTCTGCTGGAGCACACAAGATTGCAATACCCCCTACACTCCCTTTTGAATCTAATGTCATACTTTCATAAGAGGGCTTGATTTTTTTAAGAATTTCCTCCATTTTTGCCCCCGTTATTTTTGTTTCTTGAAGCAGCATAATTTGAGGTTTTTCTTTTTTGATCCTCTCTGCCAGGTACCTTTGCTTACCCTTGTTGTTAAGCCCTCTTATATTCCATGATGTAATAATCATTGGGAAGGTTGGGTTGTTTGTTGGAAGACCACTGAAAGCGGCACTACTCTTCCTGTATTGACTAGCATTTCTCCCATTACTTGAATTGATTCTTGTAGGTTCTTTCATCCTCATTTTTTCCCTCCTTTCCCTTTGTTTTGATGTTCCTGGCTATTATCATGTTGTGTTCCTAACTGTTCATTCATCCCTGTAGTTCCGTGCTCCTGTTTTTCTTTGTATTTTTGGAATATTTCTTTGTATAATTTTTATCTTCTTCTGGGATAAACCGCTCATCCAGGTTTCTCCACTTATCCAGTAGGTTTCTCATAATTTCCTCTTCTGTTGTTGGGTCATCCCCTTTATTTATGTCTACTTCCATTACTTCATTCTCCTGATGTTCCTCCTTTTCTTTTCTCCCCTTTGCCTCTGTTTCTCCTTTAGCTTTTTGCTTGTTGTTGTTGACGTCCTGATTTGTTCTACCTTCCTGATCTGGTTCCTCTTGGTAGTCCATACCTCGAGTTTCTTCCTCCCCTTCTTCTGTTTGCAATATTTCGAACCTATTTGTCTCTTTTACTTTGGTTTTTTGTTCTTTTCTACCGTCCTTCAGGGTTTCTTTGGTAGGTCATTTCTTGGTTTTTATTTCTTGAAACCCCTCATTGTCTTCGGTGGTTTTCCTCTATTGCTTAGTCTTTCTTTCCTCTTCCTCTGCATTTAAGGGGAAATTTTACATACCCGTCTACTTGGTTTCACTGTTTTGTCTCCTGCAACTTTCATTTGCACTATGTGCGTTCTCTCTCGTCACCTTCCTTCTTTCGCGTCCACATGCAAAATGCATGGTTTCCCTCTGACTCTACTCCTTTAGCATTCTCCTGTCTTAATTCTACCGCCAGTTGTCCACTTTTCCTTCCTTCCTTGGCTCGCCTTCCTTCCCACTTGCCTTGGGATGCTGCCCATCTATCTTGTCCTCCATTCTTCATTAATGTCTTTCTTCTGCCAGCTGCTCTTGTCGTCCGTTTGTTGACTCCGCGCTGCCATTTGGCATCCACTTGCTGCCCCTTCTCTGTCTTGATGTCTTGCCCTCCCGTCTTCCACACCTTTCCATTTCTGCCCCCACTCTTCTCGGGTCTGTCCTTTCTCTGCCCTCTTTCGTCATCTGATTCATCTATGTCCTTTCATCTGTCCTTTGTTGTTCTGTGGGTGATCTGTTCTATCCTGCCCGCGTCCTTCTTCCCTCCCATCAGCATCAACCGAATTCGCTAGATGCTTGCTGTGATTCCTATCTTCTTCGACTGCCTATATCATTTGTTTCATTTCCTCATTCTGACTAAGCTCTTCCCCTCTTGCTTCTAGCTTTTGCTCTCCTTTTCGGCATCCCCAGCTCGCAAGGAGGTCTTTCGGAGCATTTCCTTTCCTTTTCACATGGGACAGTATGGTGTATGCAATCTTTTGTAGTTGTTGTTGTAATTTTGTTATTACCCAAGCTGTCCTCCAGCTTTTCTCAACTTTTCAGCTATTTTTCCCTGTTGTAGTTGTTTCATTGTTTCTATTACCAGCATGGAGTCGTCTTCTATCTGCAGACTTTGGTATCCTTCTCTTATCACTATCTCTAGTCCCTTGTTTAGTGCATGGTATTTTGCTTCGTTGTTCGTGGCAATGCCACAGTCCATTGCATATGCCCATTCTATCTTCCCTTCCTCGTCTCTGAATATCCCTCCTATGTCAGCCTCCCCTGGGTTGCCTTTGGCCGCCCCATCAAAATTTAGTTTTATAAACCCTTGTGGCGGGTTCCTATATCTTTCTTCGGCTCTTGCCTTGCGTGCATCATGTTCCTTCCCTATCCTGTTTGTGTTTTTTACTTTGATTTCCAGTTGGTTCATAATGCTGGTCTCTGTTCCTTCCGTCTTCCAGTCGTCCTCTTTCCAGTTTTCCAGAATTATTGCTTCTCTTATGTTTTCCATGATTTGCTTCCACATTTCCCCTTTGTCTTTTTTATCTTCGCTGAATATTACCCTGTTTCATGCCTTCCAAAGGTTCCACATGAGAAACCCAATTGACAGATTCCAGGCATGGTTCAGGATTGTGTTGAGGTATGGCTTGCTGCTCCACTACTCAATTCTTGTTTTTATGCTTCCTATATTCCTATCTGTAATCTCAAATAGTTGTTGGTGGTTTTGCCACAGGTTGTTACTTACACTGCAGGAGTTTGCGACATGCTCCATGGTTTCTTCTTGGTTTTGGCACAATGCACATCGCGAGGGCCCATGCGTCCTTTTCCTTCTTAATTGGTCCCAAGTCAAGGCGTGCCCATGCATCATTGTCCAAGTAAAAAACGCCACTTTTGGCCAAGTTTTTAACTGCCATATTCTTTTCCATTTTTTTATGTCTGAGTTTCCAACTCCTCATGCCTTAATATATATTAAAATTATTATTATAATAAATTACAAATTAATAAATAATTATAAATTATACACCATAAATAAATTATTATAATTACTATTTTAAATAGATAATTATTGTAAATAATTAATTAATTATGAATAATAAATAAATATTTAAAAATAAACTTAATAAATATTAAATTATTACCCCTGATCGGGGCGATGGTTAAGGTAATGCACCATAATGACGGCGTCAGAGGAATGATGGAACAAGGACAGGTCAGTATAGCTCGCATGAGAGCTCAGAGGTATGCAGAAAGGCACCGCCATTTGGTAATGAAAGATGGCAGAAGGAATGTCAGGTCGGAGAGTGGGGGGAAGGACGGTGATGACGGCACGACGAGACAGCAGGGTGGTGGTATGCGGAAGTATAGAAGGAGTAGAGCAAAGAGGAAGGATAGAAGGAGAGGGAAGCGTGGAAGGAGCGGGACGAGGGAGCCACATCCTACACCAGCAAACAAGGATTGTGCTATTGGGTATGTAAATTGCTGCCCTCCTATTATTGTTTCCACCATTGGTAGTATGCTTGGGGGGGTTAAAAACAGAGGAAGGGAGGATGAACAGGGTCCTGTCAAGGGGAATAGGAAGAGTGAACAGTCCAGACCTCAGATCATGACAGAGCCTGAGCGCTGGGACTAGAACCAGGAGAAGGGTAAAGGAATAAGCAATGACAAAGGGGGGAAGCAGGAGTATAGACCTTGCGACAATAACAGAGAGGATATGAGGACGGAAAGTTGGGGTAAAGGCATCAGACATAGTAGTCGCTTAAAGGAAGCCAACGAGAAGAGCATAAGGAAAAGGGATTGTGAAGGAAACCCGATAGGGAACCCTTGTAAGCCGTTACTGCCGCCCGAGGAGGAGACCCCTGACAATGCTGAAAGGGTAGCTGGGATCATGGCTAAGGGCTTTACCATGCTACGGAATAACCAGGATGGGGAAGGGCGAATTCCAGTAGGGGAGCGGGCAGATATGAGAGATGCAAACCACAAAAATCTGCGTGAAGGAAAAGCAATGAGAAACAGAGGGAGGGGCGGGGATAGTCCTCCGGGTGATCTGGGTATAGGCAAGTGTACCCATGAACAGCCTAACCCGGAGTGGATGGGCACTTGGACTGGTGAGGATTTTATTTTAACACATTACTGCTCATCTTGTGAACAGATAGAAGGCAGCAGGGAGATGGCTCGAGCAAGTCGCAGAAGGGGTCGAGGGTGTAGTCGCGGTCGCCAAGGACAGACAAGCAACTGCCTGGAACCGCAGAATAGTAGCACCCCGGGTAAAAGGCGAGGTCGTCGTTCGATGAATGAAACCATTCAGGAAGCAGCCACAGATTACATGAGAAATACAGATGAAGGCATAAGAGAAATAATTGAAGACATGGAAGTGGAAGTGAAGGAGGAGGAGTCTGAGGAGGAAATGGAAGAGTGGAGGGGTATGGTTTCTGACCTGGGTAACACAAGGGGTCGAATGGCTCAGTATAAGCAAACTCTACACCTGTACTGGCTTATGAAGAAGTTGCTATGCAAGGCAGTAGAGCAGGTCTCTATGGGCATGGCCCTAATAACAAGAGACATGCCTGATTATAAGAAAGACCTGGAGACCATACAATTTCAGCTCTGCAGGTAGGACATGAGATTGGACCGTATTAAGCGAAACACCTCAGGAGTAGAAAATAGGGGACCTATGCATAGGGGTTCAGCAGCAAACCCAGCAACGGTGGAAACCGACCAGGGAGATCAGGATGAGTTAACTTAGCCTAATTCTGTTTTCAGCTTAGCAGTGTGCTCTTTTTTAGCAGATAGTATCTTTTATATTTCTGAATGTCTATAGGAACAGTAGATAAAAACTCTATTTCTAATTGTATGGTTTACATAGCATGGCTAGAAAGACTACAGACATACCAATTTTGGATGGCCTATGTTATTTTTAGGTGGTTCATAGCTAGGTTTCCCATTGGGCAAGCTGTGGCCACCTATGTCATGTATGTGTTCTCAATTTGTGGCTTATAAATAAAAAAGGAACTACCTAAACTTACAAAAAATATATATATTAAATTATTATAATAAATACTTGAAAATAAACCTAATAAATTATAAATAATTGTAAATAATAATTATAAATATAAACAATTATTATAAAAAATAAATAATTTCCCAAGAATAAATTTTTTATATCATATAAAATTTAACCTATTTAAAATATATTATTTCAAACAAATGAAAATGAATTAAACATTACCTTAATCAATAAGAACCTCATCAACAATGCTTAGAAGTTTTGAGGTACATAGGCCTCCACCTTCAGATATTGGTAAAGATTAGAAACTCAAAACAAAAAAACCAAAAAAAAATTATTAATGCAAATTATTATAATCAATATTTAAACCTAATATATATTATTATCAATTATAAATTAATAAATAATTATAAATTATAAACAATAAATAAATATAATTATTATTTTAAATAAATAATTATTAATTATGAATAATACATAAATATTTAAAAATAAATAACTTTTATAATAATTAAATAATTGTTATAATAAATTATAAATAATGATTATAATTATTATTTAAAAATAAATATGTCCTAATAATAAATGTTTACATCATATATAAATTTTAACCTATTTAAAATATAATAATGAAGAAGAATTAAATGCCACATTTACTCAATAAGAAAATATCAATCTAACTATTCCTTTTTATAAATAAATTGACTATCTTTCTTAATCTAACTAAACCTTTTTATAAATAAATTGACTATCTTTATTGTAAGACAAAAAGGCGGTCATTCCATTATTTTAGTATTTTTACACTTTAGAGATCTTGGCAATGTCTAATAAAGACATTGTGTACTTTACAAGTAATATAATTTGTAAAATATGTTATTAAATTAAGTACTTGCCTATAATAGAAAACAAGAATTAAGAAATTTTGTCAACATATTTTGTAAAATCATACATACACCATATTAAATTAGGTCAATATAGTAAAAAGAGAAGACAATTATTTTTCACATGTCTAATAAATAAATAAATAAATAAAACAAGTATTATGACTCAACATAATTTATACCATATTGAATTAAATCAATATAGTATAAAGGGAAGACACAATTATTTTTCACATGTCCAATGAATAAATAGAACAAGTATTGACATTTTATCAAGCATGATTGTGAAAAATATAATTTGAAAATTGTGCATACTCCATATTATATTAAATTTTGCCTCCTATTAAATTGACTACATAATAAAAACTAAAGACAATTTGAAATAACAAAGCAATGCTTCCACTTAAGGTATTAGGTGCATCTAGGGTCGCAACCAAGTGGAGTCTCATACAATCCTATTTATAGAAGCCCATTAGTGGGCAAATTGTTCTTCTATTCAACTTTAGGGTTGACTACATCCTAGGCTCATGCTTGGCTAGTAAAACAAAAAATATAATTCATTTGCATAATTTAATTTAACTCTCTCATATAGGTGTTTCTCAAGTCCTTCCAATAATTATGCAACATAACAAGAGCGTTATTTGTTAAATATTTAGCACTTTGAACAACAATATCCAAAATACATAATATATTCATGGTTATAAAACATGCACATTACGAGTTTGACTTGAAACCTTGTGATCCTTGTCATTGTTGTATAGTATTTGTGTAGTTATATCACATTAATTAAGGCCTCTCTAACCTACCCAATTGCAAGCTTTCTATCAAAAGGGTAGGTGTATATGAGTCGACCTAATGGTTATGAACACGTGCTTCCTCATATGAGGCCACATGTTCGGTAGAGTATGTACACTTTTATGGACATTTTAGCAGTCAAATTACTATGTGATCTTTTGGATACTCAAAAATTGTCATTAAACAGGTAAGAAATATTATCCATTGTCTTTCTGGACATCTTAAGCATTATCAATCATTAGTCCAGGCTTTTACATCACATTTTTTGGCATTTAATATTTCTCCTGTACCTAGACTGCAAAATGCCAGTGTTGATCTGTTAGCTAATGTTGCATCAAAACTCATACCATCTGAGGATTATAGTCCTGATAGATTTTCCATTGAATTAGTTTTTAGACCATCCATTCCTGACAATGTCACTAATTGGTGAGTCTTCAATGATGATTATGATATTGTAAATTTTCTAACATTGGAGGGGTCATACGATGACCAAATCATAGATGAAAATGAGCACGACATTCAGTTAAAGCAGAACGCTGATGAAAATCCAATACCCAAATCTGTAGTCAAATTAGAAGATCTTTATGATCTCAAAGATAGATTTAAGAAGGTAACTAATGCCAAAATCCAAAGCTCAACCCTGAGATTTGAATTAGTGAACCTTGGAACTGATGACAAGCCTCAAAACATTAATCTAGGTCTCGGTCTATCCTCTGATGAAAGATCATCATTCATTCGATTGTTAAAGACATACAAAGGTATCTTTGCCTGGGGTTATTCTAATCTCAAAACGTATGATACCTCTGTCATATAACACACCATTCCTATGATCTCTAATGATAAACTAGTGCAACAGAAACTAAGGAAAATTCACCCAAACCTTGAAAGTCAAATTAAATCGAAGCTGAATAAACTCCTTAAGGCCAAAACCATATTTCCTGTTAGGCATTCGAAATGGGTGTCCAATTTAGTGCTTATTAGGAAAAAAGAATGGTGGCATTCATATATGTATAGGTTTTAGAAATTTAAACAAAGCATGTCAGAAAGACAACTTTCCATTGCCAACCATGGAATAAGTGTTGCAGTCAGTAGCCGATTCTGAGCTCATGTATTTTCTTGATGGATTTTTGGGATATAACCAAATCCTGGTCCATCCAGATGATAGATTGAAAACCACGTTTAGAACTAAATGGGGAACATATGCTTATCAAAAAATGCCTTTTGGTTTGATTAATGCAGGTGCCACATTTCAAAGAGCTATGGATATAGCCTTTAAAGGACTCATTAACAAATCAGTTGTTATTTACCTGGATGATATCACTGTCTATTCTAGGAAGAGAAGCAGCCATTTAAACGACCTTAAGCAGATCTTTGAACGATGCAAAAAATATGGGATCTCGCTCAATCCAAAGAAGTCTTATTTTGCCTTAAGCGAAGGTAAGATTTTAGGATTTGTCGTATCAAAAAAGGGTATTTATATCGATCCAGAAAGGATTAAGGAAATTGAGAAAATCTCCTTACCCCATAATAAGAAATCAATGTAGTCTTTCCTTGGTCAAATAAATTTTGTAAAAAGATTTGCCCCTCACTTTTCACAAATAGTTTTACCTTTACAGTCTATGAATAAAAAAAATCAGTTTTCAAGTGGGGTCACAATGAAAGAGAAGCAATTGGTTTAATCAAACAAGCTATTATCAACGCTCCCTCCCTCACAACTCCCAATTTTTCCAATCATTTTGTTTTATACTCATTTGCATAGGAAACATCTTATGTTGTCATTTTGACACAGCTCAATGATCAACAGATAGAAGCACCAATCTCATTTTTTAGTTCAAATCTACAAGGTGCTGAATTAAATTACTCCGTTGTGGAAAAACAGGCCTTAGTTGTTTTTAAGTCAATAAAGCATTTCAGACTATTTCTCCTTAAAACTCACACCAAAATCATAGTTCCATTCTCAGTGGTAAGGCAATACTGGTGCAAAGGGAAGTAGGAGAAAAAAGCGCCAACGAGTTAACCGCACCGCAAGAATATGGTATCAAATTTAAACTAGCTAAAATTGTTAGGGGTCAAGTTTTTTTGCAGAATGTTAGCTGGAGCATCCAGCTTAACAGCAGAAGAAGATTCAGGTGATGATATACAAATATCAAAGGTAAGCCTCAATGATACTGAATCTCAATATGATGATCTCATCTTTTATTTAAAAAATGGGTATGCCCCTATGCAGCTCAGTTACAAAAGAAAAATGGATTTGATATTGAAAGCAAAGCAATACGAAATCGTCAATGATGTTTTATTTAGAAAAAAATATGACTCTGTTTTGCTAAGGTGCCTTGAAAAATGTGAGGCATAAAAGGTTTTACAGGAACTCCATGATGGACTAGCTAGTGGACATTTTGGAGGAGACACAACATCACATAAAATCATGCATGTTGGCTATTACTGACCAACCTTGTTCAAGGATGCACACGAATACGTAAGGAAGTGCAAAACCTGTCAAACTGGTATTGGAAGACAAAGGAAACCTACATTTCCATTACATCCAATCAACATTGAATAACCATTTGAGCAATGGGGACTGGACATAATAGGTGAGATCGTTCCTCACTCTTCAAAGCAACATAGGTACATCCTTACAACAACTGATTACTTTACTAAATGGGTGGAAGCAATTCCACTAAAGGTAGCCAATTCTCAGAACATTATCGAATTTATTGATCAATTTGTCATTACCAGATTTGGCCTACCGACTGCCCTGATGTTTGACAATGCATCTTACTTCAAAAACAACACTATGACATAATTCACTCTCAAAATATGTTTCAAACTCAAGTATTCTGCTAACTATTATCCTCAAGGAAATGGTTTTCAGAATCAACCAATAAAAACCTCATTAGGATCATTAAACGAACTATTGATCAGAGTCAAAGAAACTGACATAAATCTCTAATATTTTCTCTATGGGTAGATCGGATAACACAGAAGGCCTCAATAGGCACTTCTCCATTTAATCTGGTCTATGGGAAATAAGTTGTTCTTCCTACAAATATAGCTATTCCCTCTCTAGCCCTAGTTCAATTTATTGAAGAAACTCCTTCTTCTTCTTTGCAATTAAGGCAATCACAAATCCTCAAACTCGAAGAAGAAAGAGAGAAAGCCAAAATCATACATGCCCATCATCAACAGTTAGTTAAATCTTCCTTTGATGCAAATTATGTTAGCCCAAAATCATTTCAGCTTGGAGACCTTGTATTAAAGTGGGATAAAGCACGTGAGGAAAAAAGTGAGCATACCAAATTCCAAAGAATGTGGCTTGGGCCATTTCAGATTACAGAACAAAATGGCCCATCAACGTTTCTATTGCAAGATTTATTAGGCAAGAGAGATTCTCTACCTGTGAATGGGCAGATTTTGAAAAAATATTTTTCATAGGAGACAACCTCTTCTATCCCGTGTACACTATCACCTTTACTTTTCTTAGGAAAAAAAAATAATATAACTATTGGCCTTACAATAAAATCTCTTGAAAAATTATTATTATTTTTTTCGCTTTCTAAACAAAATTTTCAAGGAAATGATTACAACATCTGAAAGTTAGTTAAGTGCCATAAAACTTTGAAAAAAAAATCCCACTAAAGTTATAAATTCTTCAGAAAACCTAAAACTTTATAAATTCCTCTAGTCTATTATCAATCAAAGAAAAGATATCTATAACAAAGTAAAGACTAACTGCACTTAAGCATTCTTAATCTCCAAAAATTTTCACCCTAAACTCTTAAGGAGTCAATTATCCTCCCCATCTAATTAAATTTACAAATTTTTAGACTGTAAAAAAAAAAAAAAAACAAACAAAACAAAAAAACAAAAAAAAACCTAGAAGATAAGAGGTCTCATCACGAGTCTACTTACCATGTTCATAGGAAGGATATAGACTAACATTACCAATACTGAATATCAAACTAGGGTAATGGCTTATGAATGTTACAAATCCTAAGACAAAGGGTCTCATCACGAGCCAGCTTGTTCAGTCCAATTACAACCAGTGAATGGCATTGTCACTTTCTGGTCACCAAACCACGACAATGGCTTTTAGGAAATAAAAAATAGAAAAGAAGTAAGCAAAAACAACAAAAAATTGATGCACATATATATTTAAATTATCTCTAAAAATTGTACTCTTATATGGATGGGATTCTAAATCATTGAAGATTAAAAGGTAACCCTGTCAAGACTATAAATGCCTCTTGAAAACAATGGCTCTACCTATGACAAAGTGAGTATACAAAAATCTAAGTTGTAAGAAGCCCCCTACTTTATCTTTATAGACTAATCAATGACTGATATCGCCAAAAGGGATTTCATTTATAAGAGGGTACAAAAGGATTGTAATCACGTGAGTTTTGTTTTGTTTCAAAATAATGCCTCTTAATCAATATTTCATATAGTATTTTTCTTTCCTTAATTATTTTTATTTAGAAAATTTTTAGAAAGAAATTCATTTTAAATCAGAGATAACTAGTTCTTCCAGTGAATCACCAATTGTTGTACTGTTCAACGACCCCCCCCATTTATTATATAATAGTTAGTATTGTATTATTAAATGGGGACCCTTCAAAAAAAATTCAAAAAAACTAAAAAGTAAGAGCTTGCCTTTAAATCCATTTGGAATAAAACCTTAAATGGACTTAGGATATTAAGTCGGGTCACTTTATGACTACGCATTCTCGCTTTATCATGAATCGCATGATCCCAAAGTAACAGAGGTTATTCATGAGTCGAAGTCAGCGAAATGCGATAAAATAACCCCCTTAGAAAATTGAAGGTAGTGTTAATCTCTTTTATAAACCATAAGGCTTAGAGTATTCTGTATAATATAAAGTACTTATCGCATCGCGGCTTTCACAAAGGCGCAAACATTCAAACCATAAAAACTACGAATTATGCTATGGTCCAGACCCGGTGAAATAATAAAAATTGTTATAACTTGAATCAAGTCTGACCTATCTCAAATATCTACTTCAATGGAATAATCATCCATTTAGGGAAAAGCGCTCGAAAAAGTTAAAAGCATATCGCTCATCACAAATCACAAAAATACCAAAGCAACTTTGAATTGGTCTATTCCACATAACCCGACATCACCAATTTGTGATATTGCGATAAAGCCATTTATCGCAATCGCTTGATCGGTATCGCACTTAAAACACGCCAATTTGAAATATCATTTACAACTTGCAATGTGATGGTTTGATGAGGCATAAATAAAATCACACGTAGGCCTTAATGAGTAGTTAATAAGGTTTAACCGCATTTACTCTTTTCACGGCTCGAGAAGATTGATATCTTTTTTTTACCCGTCTTGAAATAAAATCTTCATCTTTACATCGTTTCAAAGTTTACTATGTTATCGTGTTTCCGCTTTCATTGTCGCTCTGCATTTCATTCTATTTTTTCCATTGCCAAAATTTCAGGAAATTTTCAAAGAAAACAACGCTCAAGAAAATGGCTAAGAAAGAAAAGAAGATTACAGAGGCTACTGCATTTGAAGATTCAGACATTCTTCCATTGTTCTCTGAATCTACATGCAACAAGGATGGTGGAACTACCTCATGGGAAGCAATGTACAATCTATTGGAGGAAGAAAACCCAAGGGTCCTAGTGACTAAAGCAATAGCAGATGCTGAGGTCTCATCTGAGGCTTATTATTTTGAAGCAGCATGTTCTTTCATGCATAAAATAGCTGCAAGACCTAAAATCTTGCCATACACTGATATGGTAATATGGTTCATCGACAACGTGGACATTTCAGACAGAACATTCAGGAATTCCAAGCACGAAGTCATGGAGTCTTTTACTCCAGAAAATGAAGACCTAATGGACAACATGCAGAATTGGAGGTCTAGCTCCAGCAAGTTCATGTGGGAGAAAAATGGTATGTACCCAATTGCACCTCTGTCAGCGCCGCATAATTTTGTAGCCACAATGATGTGTAGGCTATTTGGAAAGGCAAATAGTACCAAGTTTTCTATTGAATGGGTACAATTAATTGATGCGGATGTTAATTCTTCATTATGAATTGGAGCAATATTTTATCAAATAATTTAGCTATGAACATTAAAGAATATAGGCAAAACAGATTCATCACCTCTTGGGATATCCCTCCTTTTTATATGAGTGCATATGTGATGGACGTTATATGTTTTTGTTCAAATTTTCCAAACATGGGTTAGAAATGGACTCTACGGGACCCTACTCCTATCCATGTTTATCATAAAATTTTGTGGGAGTCACAGTTCAACTCCCACTTTTACAAAATCTGTCATGGTGTTATGTTGCCAATTCACCAAACTATTTATGATAAGAAACCCCCCAGGCTATGAGAGGAAGCTAAAACAAACATTTTACCATTGGCAAGATGGTTTGGCAATGAATTATTTACTTATGTCAAAGTTTTTGGGAGTATCACAACTCCTCATGTTCTTCCACTATATGTTCCTGATAAGTTATTGGCAAGAGAAATTTCATATCAAACAGTGGGGGATGGTATTACCAAAACCCTCAAAGAAATGAAGAAATCTATCTGGCCTACCTTCCCGGTGCAATGTGGTGCTTTTTCATTACATGATTTTGGGCATGCGGCAAAGGAGATACAAAATATCACATCCCTAAATTTGGCTATTGTGCCAGGCAGATAGTACGACCCTAACAAGGTCGCCCAAAACTTCACTGCTATGGTTACAATTAGAAAATTTACTCACGAGAACGATGACTTCGATGATCTCTTCAAGTTAGCTGAAATATTTTCACATGTCTTACATTTGGAATCCATAAAACTGAGCCTAGCAGACCTCAACCGCTTCCATATCTATAGGAACAAAAGGCTAACAAATGTCCCTTTGGACCTATTGCAGATTGAAGAAACAAGTGAACGAAGAGAACTCACTCCCAACATAAGCTTGGAGGAAGGTTCCGAGCATAATTCTAATAGGGAATCTCAAGGGAAATTAGTTCAAAGTTCAGAACATTTTGAACACCAATCTCAAGATATGGAAGAAATCCCCGAGAAAAACCCTGAGGAGGACACCAAGAAAAGTGTTGAAGAAATGGCCAAAAAGGCCTCGACTGAGGAACACATGGAGACTAACTCCACACAAGTTCATGCAGAAAAGACCAAAGTCATTGATCTGGATCAAGAATGGGAGCAATTTAACAAAAAGCTCCAAGTATAGCAAACAAAGACGAGTCTTGAAGGAACGTTTGGATTTTAGACTCCTCAATAGACTCGGCAGGTCATATGCATGGAGACAACAATACAAGGGGTTACAACTACTGAAGATATTGAAATCATCCAGGCCTACCCAACTTCAGAGATTGTTCTAAAAATTGAGGAAATTGTAGGTTTTAACCTCATACAGAAATTACCTGCATATGAATTCTAAAACACAAAAAATAAACAATGCAAGAGCATAACACATAAAACACATATACACAGAGATTTTCCCCTGGATCCCAAAACCGGGACTACCAGCTTGATTTTTCATTATGTTCCTTTCAATGTTATAATACATATTTATACATGTCGAAGCATCCAATACCATGGACTGAAAACCATCGCGTCCAATACCATGGACCGAAAACCATCGCATCCAATACCATGGACCGAAAACCATCGCGTCCAAAAACATGTGCGAAAAACATGCACAAAATCATAGGTGGGTCCGCCCATCCTAACATAGGGTCCAAAACCAAAATTTTTCGGGGCGCTGCCCCGGACCCCATAAAGTGGGGTTATGGGTACACCTAAAACCCCCTGTGACCCTCCCGCTACACAATCGGCGCAACGAAAGGGGGCTCCACCACCCCTCTAAACCCCCGGTTAACTACGTGGGCTAGTCGTGGAAGAATATAACACAACCCAACAGAAATGCCCCCACTAGATATATTCTACAGCCCAACACATAAGGTTGTAGTGAAGATGAAAAGAAAGAAGAGGAAATTGGATACATCAGCAACAAAAATTATTGAAAATGAATCAATGGAGATAGTATGGAAAGACACCCCCATCAATCCAACAGAAAACCTTGTTAAATTATCACAAGTTGCAGGTGCTTATGCAACTGCGACAATTGATAAGGCAGCTGAACTTCGACTTTTTATCAAAGAAAAAGAAGAAATAATTCAGTCGTTGGAACAACAACTTGACTTGGAGAGACAAAGCACTAATAGACAAGCAGAGACATAGATGGCACATCTACAAAAATATTTTGAACAGATGAGGTTACAACATCAATCAGACATCGCAAAAAAGGATTCATGGATTAATCAAATGCAGACTATAATAGATAAACGTAGAGACAACCCTCAAATGGAGGAATTTATTAAAGAAGCACTTGAACTAAACTCTCTGTTATCACAGCAACAAGAAGTATTTTGCCAGGAAATCTCATTGATCAATCCATATCATGAAATAAGTGATGCATTAACCAATCAAGTGGCTGATAAGAGATTAGAATATGAGGAGGTCAATAAGAGAATTCCAGAGTTTATTTCTTGGTGGGAATCAGAAGAAGGTAGAAAGGCTGACCTGCCAAAGATCAAGGATTCCAACAAGGATATTCTATTCACTAATTGGGACATACAACTGAAATAGGTAGAAAGGACAGTGGCTAGAGTCACTAGCACAACATATAATATAATTGAAGTTGTGATTGAAAACCTTCATAGTGTTAATCTCATCAAAGAATGCAAGCCGAAAATTCTCCCAGACTTCAAACAGTTAGAGAAACAAGGGAAAGAAACCACCAAAACGAAAGAAAAGGTAATCAAAAAACTGTCTAAGCTTGACTAAGAAACTTACTGGCAGTTTCTAGTGAAACTGCATAGTCAATGGATGACTTTGCGTTGTCTAACAAATTTCACTCAAAAGATGTTGCCTCCACTCTCTAATGTTGTCTTTACGGGCCAATTAAGATCTCAAATCATCCAACCACCTCAAGTGAAACCGATGATAGATATTTGTGAACTAAAAGACTGAATGGATGATTATAAACATTTAAGTTTAAAAAGCTCGTCATCATTTTAATTTCTATTTTCAGTTTTTATTTTACTTATTTTGAGGAAGGTTGTTTGAAACCTCCTCAGCTTTTTGTGTAATAATCAATTTTTGATGCGTATTTTTTGTTATTTAAACCTGATCATGCATTTAGGGAGGGGTTCAAAATTGTATCAAGAACGCTTATCAAAAGCTTGCACTTATGTACTTTTGTGACTGTCTTGATGAAATAATTGGAACAAGGACTTGATTTTCTTAGAAACTGAAGCATACTCTATTGAATCTGCACTTTTGTACTCTTAGAGTATATTTAGTTGAAAGGAAGTAGATCAATATTGTTGACTTCATGAGTAGAACCTCTCATATCTAGTACTTCTATCTTAATGGTTGAGTTTTGATTATGAATCAGTAGTAATCTTTTATTATATTGTATTATATGTCAATTTTGAGCTACATTTTGACATTATAGCACTTTTGTAAAATGTTTTCACTGTAATTCCTTATTAAGTACATGAGAAATTGACATATGCGATATAGTTTTCACAATTATTTTGCCTAACTATTTAGTCAAAATAATTATCAGTAATGATTTCATCTCTTATAGCAATTGAATGATCTTTATTACCTGTTGCTCTAAGATATCTTTGTAGATCACATGATTTAAGTTATTCCTCAGGTATATATTAAGATAAATGTTAGAATATATAGTTGCATGTGTTTGTTGTTTAATTAGATCATTTTAGTTAATTCATTTCCCATTATACCTTATTTCAAACCACAATCATCATCCTATCAATTCTTGCTTGGAAACTGGTCCCATTATCGCCAGTTGGAGCCACCATATCAAACGGAAAAGGAGTTGCTTCCAAGGTTTGGATCGGGTGGTTATCCCCCATGTTGTTGCAACAAAATTCCAAGGCTTCAACACATACTTCACATGTCTTTTTCATCGTCATGTTGCCTGGTTCACCCGCCGCCTCTCCCCTCGCCCCCACACATCACTCTCATTCCCCCATACCTAATCTATCTACTATAATATATTTGAAATAAATATAGTAGCATTCAAACATAAAAACTAGGAAAATAAAAAATTAAGATAAATGAAAGAGAACAAACCAACTGAAAACCTATAAATACATACCTTGTACTTTTCAACATTTTGATATCATTAATATTCTTCCTTGTCCATCTCATCGTTTGTATCATCCAGGTCAAAATTCAGGTACAAAGGACTCACCATATTAACACCATCATCATCATCTGTGTCATCATCTGGAACATGCTCTTCTATAGGAGTTTCAACTTCTTCAAGTTCTTCGTCCGACATAATTTCAATATCTTCTAGTTCATCCAAATAACAATGTCTTGATTAACATATATTCCATTAACTTCTTCGATGTCTTCGTCTGACACTACATGAACCCCCTACTCCTCTACATCGGTTTTTTTCTTCAATTTCATCTTCTTCCGCTACATTATACTTTACAGGCATTCCTCTAGGATCATATTTAACAAAATATGACCAACCCGCTTTACCTAGAACATCTATGTAAAATACGTATTCACATTGGCTTGGAAGAACATATCGCTCTGAATCTAGCTCAATATTTCTTGTATCAACCATGGTAAACTTGTTAACATGCTCAATAACAATTCTACCAGGGTCATGTTCATGGGTTCGTAACCTAAACCATTTGACATCAAACACAACTATTTTGAAGGATTCAAAGTCACACTCAAGTATATCATGCAAATACCCATAGTATCGATTGTTAGAGAGTTATGGACGTCTACCACCTCTAGAGGAAACATTTATAACTTGAAATATTGTAGTTATCCCACTATCAGAAGTTTTCATCTTTTCATCCAACCTTTTGATGCTAAATTTGTGGCGATTACACCACATTTTGTTGTGTAGTTTCACCTGTTATACGTCAAACACATAAAAAATTGCATTATCATTTAATAAGCATGCATATTTATACTTGCAAAATTTGAAAGTTAAGAAAAAAAATGCCATATGCATCATTATTATTGTAAAAAAACTTAGTGTGAGTGAATATGCTTACCTGATAATCTTTTAAACCATGTGCTAAATGAAATTCCCTCTGTGTAAGATTGGTATCTCCACTACCTTGAGCTTCTTTGACCAATGTAGACACCCCATACCATGATAACCTACCATTATTAGCTTGTTTGCATCATTTAATCCATACCTTCATCCAATAATTTTTATTCACAATGTATAAATGTATTGCATCCCACTCTCGACTGACTGTATTAAAATAAAACAATTCACATATATATAAATAGTTACCGTGTTATACCTTTATAATAATGGATTATGCAGGAAGACTAAAAATTAAATAAGTACGATATACATATTAAAAAAAAAAAAAAAAAACAAAACAAAAAACAAAAAACAAAACAAAACAAAACAAAAAACAAAAAACAAAAAAAAAAAACAAAAACAAAAGTCAAATGTGCTATAAATCTCGACTATCTACTTACATCTTACTTTGCTCATTCTACCTTTCCCTAATAGGTGCTCCCCTTCAAATTCATCCACGTAGTTGACATCCCAAATGCGATCCAATACATTAATACTTTTTCCTATTTCATAAATATATTGGCGAATATATCCCGGATGCAGGTGTATAATCCAGCCTTAAATGTGAAGGGACAGGGGTGTGGCGAGGTGGATCGACACCTGCCTACCCAGTACAGAAAGGTTAATAGACACATGGAAGATGGATCTTGGCATTTGCGAAGAGCAGGGCTCATCTGCTTCCACTCCAGAGGCTTTGGTTCTCCCATCATGTCCACCGCGCTGGTTAATTCCTCCGCACGCTCCGGCCTGCCTCAGAACACGGCGTTCTTCAATGCAACAGTTATGGAGGGTGCTTCTCGATGCGCGCAAGAGGATGATAAATTAAGGTTCAACCATGGGCTTGCTGTGGAATCGCCTTCATCGATTCACTCGCATCATTTTCTAGCCTCTGGCCTCAACTCTGATTTCTGTCTGTTTGATGTTGGTTCGGCCATCCCTGAGGCCTCTCGTGACTTGACAGGGGAGGATAATTCGGAGCTTAGCTCTATTCTTTTGGCGGAGCGGCCTCAGTCAATCCACTGGCTCTTCTCTTGGGCCTCTGGCTTTTGTTTCAAAGTCTATCTGATTTGCTCTGACCCTATCAACGTTGTTGCTCAGCCTTGCTTCTATCCCACTGCTGCTATCTCCCTGATGCCTCGCTTGCGCCATAGAATGTGGTGCCGAAGAGGCCAGCCCCGACGCATGCCTTCCAGCGTTTCCTCCGAGTCGCCTTCCCTTTCTAGTGAGTTATTTGCAGGCCATTACCCCAGCACCCGCAGTGGGAGAGGGCGGCTTCATTCTTCCAACCACCACCCAGGGCCACCTCCCACGTCTGGCTCTGCAATTTTCACCTTCAACAGCTCTCTAAATAGCCCAAGGATAACATCTCATATCTCGGTGGTTTTCCATGAGGCAGCTCAGACGGACGATTCTAGCTCTCATCCAGAGGGATTTGGGTCTGTCTCTGTTCCATCTTCGACCCTCCAGCTGGGGATTGGTAGTGCATCTTTGCAGGCTCCAGATGCTCAAATTTGCAGCACTCAGGATATGGTGATGGCGTCGGTTGATCCTGGTCCTTCCGAGCCTGATGTTGCTCATGCAAGGGATCTGCCTGATTTCGGATTGTGCCGCATTGTGGAAGAGCCTCCAGATGACTAGTATGCTCACTTTGATTTGTCTACGTGCCATGCGTCCCATACAACTGGGCAAGTTTTTTGTGCAAACAGCTATGTCGAATTCTGGTGTATTTTTGAATTTTTGTTTATCCTGCAACATCAAGAGGACCTTAACCTGTTCCCCTGCGTGGGTCCTGATTACTAGTTCAAGAATGAGTTCACTTCCTACGGGCAGTCTTCTTATATGCTTATCTTGACAGTTCTGCCTCTCTTCAGAGTAGAGTTTTTGACTACGGTCACGTTGTAATTTTACCCCCTTTCTTTATTAATAGATTAATCTTATTTAGAAAAAAAAATATATTGGCGAATATAAACCATGGTTTGATACACCATATATCCCTCTACCATAGAAGCCTCAAAACATGCTCTTTGTCTGACCAAATCCTTCAGTGATTTCAAGTGCCTCTCAACCATCCACATTGATCTTGTGTGTACAGGTCCACACTTTTCAATCTCCTCGACTTGGTGTATGAGGTAGTGTTCTTCTGCATTGAAAAATGTCAAAGGTAGATACTTTTGCATTTCACACATTAGATGAGGAATTTGTTTTCTCCAATACTTTATATATTCTTTATCAATTTATTTGGATGACAACCATATACATATGAAGCAAGAAAATCTCAAGTTTCAACAAAAAAAAGTATAATATAGTACACGATGACAAGGAAAACGCATGCAGTCAAAAATATGCAACACAACAACTTATTGAACAAATTACACTTTGCACATAAATCTCCACTTACCTCATGTATTTGCTAAGATCATATATAACTTGTTGACATTGTTGTCTAGAGATATCATGCATAGTACAACTACTAGTATAGAGATATCATACATAGTGACATTGTTCATAACTCCACTAACTCATTGATAAAATGCTCGATATAGACATTCATATCTTTTCCCTGGTAATTACCTAATTTATTGAACATACAATACATAATTGCTACATATATGAGTAGATAGATATATATATATATATGAAACAAAATTATAATTAGGCATAATTGAATATTTATGAGTAAATTAACAAAAAAATATAAGACATAATTATGAAACAAACAAGACAAATGAGATTTTGTTGTGCTAAAAAAAATTATTCTAAAAAAATTATAAATACCTAGAACAATCATTGTCAACATTATGTGCTCCCTCTTTATTGACTTCCATGGAGGAATGTTATTGTCGATAACAAAAACGGGCCACACCAAGTAAGTAGATATGGGCTCTCCAAATGAAAGCCTAAGATTACGAGGTTCTCATTTAAACTCTGGCCACTTTTCCTCTATATTCCTAAATGCAGATCCATCTGCAGGCATTTGAAGAACATCGTCTTCGCTTCTATTTGTTGCATGGTAATCCATAAGTCTTGGATGCTTTTGCACCTAAACAATTCTTGCAGACATGGAATTATAGGAATATAACGAAGAACCGTGCGAGGCACCTTTTTTGTTACTTTATCGGTTCGATATCTCCTCTCATCACATTTTGGGAATTTGCCTTTCAATACATGTTCTTTATAATAGAGAATATCATCATTAGGGCATGCATGAATAAATTCATACTCCATTCCAATATATTTCATAATGGCATGTAAATCTAAGTATGTACGAGGTACAACATTTGACTATGGTAACATAAATTCACCTAATAATCTACAAAAAAAAAATAGTAGTGGTTAATGTACTAAACAATATTAATCGTACATATTGCATCTAAATGTTACAAATTAATGAAATGATGCAAATCAACGTACTAGCAATAGAAACAATGGAAAATATAATTGCTTTATCATGTATATATATATAGTACTAAATGTTACAAAATATATTACATACATTAGGAGTTGTGTCACACATGTGTTTGACAAACCATTCACTACCTTTAAGTTTACCAACAATAATACAACAGAGAGAAGAGATGTTTTTGAGCCTTGATAAAGAGGTTTAGTTGCCCTCTCAAGTACAACAAAATCAAAAGCGCGGTCATCATACTGGTTGTCATCGTCATCCATTCCAACATTATTAAATGTCTCTTGGATCATGTTGAAGAAAAACGTAACTAGGTTCGGTATTTGTCAATGTAATTTTGATCTTTGTACTTATCAAGAAAAAGAAATATTATTTTTGTAAATTATATGAATGGGTTTATTTCTCATTCCATAGGTCTAGGAAAGTCAAAGAGTCAAAATCATGTTAAAGAGTTCTTCTTGAGAATTTATGTAATGTGCATGGGTCAACCTAGTGTCAAGTAGTTCTCCAAGACAAGCGTCATCCTCCAAATAAGAAGTCTTCCTGCAAAAACGATGAGAAAGACAGTCAAGTCGGCTTCAAAGTATATATAGATGATATGTCGGCTCAACAAAAGGACGCAACAGTTCACTGACTCATGTCAGCTTGCATACATGGTCAAATAACTATATATCTATATATATATATCTATATATATATATATATATATATATATATTTATATGTAGCTAGAGTGATCAGCGAAGATATAGAACCTTGGATCACTCTGAAACTTCCTATGATACGTGAATGGATAATATCTCGGCGATACAAAACAGTGACATACTCGATATAGTATCTTGATGATACAAAACAGTGACATACTCAATATATGATCTCGGTGATACAAAATAGTGATAGAATCTCGGTATGTGATCTCGATGGGTACTTTGTTTCGATGAAAAAGGAGGACACTCTGTCTCGGCATCCTTATACGATCTCCACACAAACACTACCTCGGCATTCATGTCTCAATGTTATCACTATCTCGGTGGATGCTCTGTTTCGGTGGATGCTTTGTCTCGATGGTAGCAATCTTAGTATCATATTCTCGACACACCTATGACGAAGAAGGATCACATGCAGTTGTATAACATATAAAACGTGGTCTTGTGAATACAAGCGTAGTCGTGTGAGATATATCCTTGGCATACAAAACTCAGTCTTGCGAAATACTGAACGCAGTCACGTGACATCTTAGTCAATGTCTTGGCGTAGCTATGTGATATGTTGGATGCAACATCTCAGTCACAGTCTTGACGTAGCTGGTTACAATATCTGCATAGTGACAATTATAATTTTCATGATATTGAAGAAGATAAGGAGAATCACGGTAATGGAGTAGCAATAGTGAACTAGTTGACATTATGAAGATTTCATTGAAGGAACAGTGGTATAGCAGTAGTGATGATCTCTATAGTGACAAATCAGAGGATTGGTGTCTTGGTCTTGGAGTGACATAGTAAGTCAAGGGTTGTGGTCTTGGTGTTCATCAATAAGAATCTCTATAATAAGAATTTTGTGTGGGTTTTCCTCTCCAAGAGGGAGAGGTTTTGGCCCTGGAAAAATGCCAATTTCTTGTGTTCTTGTCTCTTTGTTCTGATAGCTATTTAATGAAGTAAGAAATACACACACTAATGAAATCAACAAAATATTGTGCTAATAATCTAAAGATAAAATGCCTCACAAACAGTTATCACATAGAAGAATGTCACTAACAACTTATGACCTAGGTTCTTCAACATGGTTTTAGAGCTATGGTTACAGTCAAAGGAAGGGGAAAAAAGAGACATTCAAAGATCAAGTTTCTAGAAAGGCATCAAAGCAAGCTGAAGGACATCAAGATCTACATTGCATAATCAAACCCTAACCTTGATTAAGCCCTAGATCAAAGAGAAAGAGCTCTTGTCTCTATAGTCATAATCAAAAAGCCATCAAGACACTCGGCAAGTTGTCCACAAATCAATGTAGCTCGAAGGATTTCAAAACAAAGATCACATCAGCTTGGAGAAATTTGAAACCCTAGCAGCAATCTTGATCCACACTACGAAAGAAGATCATCTGATGAAGCAACAAATCATCCTCATGAAAAGGAGCAACCTCTCTATTGAGGAAAGGCTTTCTCATTTGAAATAATATCATCAAAGAAGAAGCCCTCATACATCTTCTTCATAAACATGATCAAGGTGAAGATTTTGTCTTCACAAATCAAGTAAGTAATTTTCATTAATCAATTTGGTAAAATGACTTCATGATTGCAATGAGATCTACAGGTTGATGAGTCATCGAAAGTCCTTGTGTAGAATAAGGAGGATTGTCATAATCATCATAGAAAATAAAAGTCATTGATGTCTATGGAAAGGTCTTTGAAGGTCAATCATTGTTTGAATGCAACAAGAGACTCATAGGATTCATATGAAATCACTAAAAGGTACTCTTAATCCTATGTAGCAGAAGAGGAGACATAAAGAGAGATAAATGAAATGTTGGAAGATATACTCTTTGAAATTGTAGTAAAGAAGGTCACATCACTTAGACCTACACAAAAATTAAAGGTATCAAAGAATGAAGAAATATATTCATGAGATCTTAATTAAGAGATCTAGAAAATATGATAAGAAGGTAGTCATCGTTGAAAAGCAAGGTAACAAATGTCAATGAACAAGAAGGTTACCTCGTCCGGCAATTTGTGGTCTCAATGCTAGATAGAGAAAGACAAGTTGTAGACAAAAGTATTAAAGGTTAAAGAACTCAATCATGTGCAGAAAGGAAAGGAAAGTTTGGTCCTCAAACAAAACATAATAGTATAAGGTTTAATGCTATGAAAATAATATGGAAAGAAGTTCATATCACCGGAAAGATGGAGGAAGTTGAAGAAAAGGTCCAAGGAAAAAGGGATAAACAAACTTCCACTATGATTAGATGGCCTCCCTCACAAAAGGGGTCCTATCATAAGATCCTAAATCTTTATATATGGCCATGATATTGAGATGCATCGTGGCTTCATGAAAGCATTAGAAGCAAGAGCTCATGGCATCACCGTGGGAATCATGGAAAACAAAATCCATGACAGTCGAACATGAATGACATAACTCTTGGGAACCTCATTGGACATTGAAGCAAAGGAAGAAGTCATCCAGGACAGGTCTCATTATACATCAAGTCAAAAGGGAAACGTCTACCATATGAGGATATACAAGATCCTCAAAAATTCTCTAATAGAATCATAGTCAAAGGATTCATTAATCAAGAGAGGAAGCAAGTGTTTCATCAAGAACTCCAACTTATGGAATCTATGGGATGATGGTATGATGTCATAAGACATGAAGTAGATAAAGGGATTGAAGACACTTCAATCAGGGAAGCTGTCGAAAGAAGCCTAGATGACCTAAAAATAAAATGAGGTATGTATGCTTGTATTTAATTTTTATAATGTCATGTCATATGGTTGTAGGTAATATAGATCATCACTTATATCTTAAGAAGCATGATTGAGGGAAAAGGATCTCCTTCTCTAAAAGGATGCAGAAAGGCATAAGTCACACTAGATGAAATCAACATAATATGTCCTCATATGAAGTATGAGGTGATTGACTACAATTAAGAAACTCTGATTAAAAGTTGTTGGGAATGGAATGTGTGAGGAAGGAAGAGATCGTGAGATATGCAACCATGATGAAGGCAATCAACCTCTAGAAGACCAAGAAGATTTGAATAGGAAATCTCTTGGAAATATATGAAGACTCTGATGAAAGTCGTAAAAATATGAAGACCCTTGACAATGGATATCTTTGGGAGATATGTCAATATGTGTGCAGGATGCTAATACTTATAGAAAGATGTCGTGATGAAGAGCCACCTAGTAAGGTACAATTTGATTTAATCATATACTTCTTTTCTTGACTAATATTTGGATAAGTTCATGCATGACTATGTACAAGTACACTTAGCATTCATGTGATGAATGGAAGAAGCATGATGATAAAGAATTAGTCATATGATGAAGGTTCCAAATATGAAGAAGGCCACTTTCCATGAAGAAAGGATGACATGATGAACTAAGGAGGAAAGTGATAAATTATTGTTGACCTACAAGAAAGAAGCTCAACTAAATTTCATGACATCAAGGAGAGGAGTTGATCAAGCAGCTGAAGGACCCACGAAGAAGAAGTTGTTGATGTATTGAAGACTCCCCAGCTAAGAGGAAGCTCTAACAGGTCCCTGATCAAGAGGGAGCTTGAATTAGATCACCCTTGATTACAAAGGAGTGATGGTTGCATTTTTCTATTTTGTATGTCATGCATTAGACCAGGACTAACAACCGTAAGTCTAGGTGAAGGCCATGAATGGAAATGTAGACACATAATAAACACGACATTCTTGTCTTCACCTAGGAAGAAATAATGGAGGGTTGGGTAATCATCTGGCATCCGATACTCTTTGAGGATGTGTAGGGCATCCAAGATAAGAGTAGGCAAGAGGACCGATATTCTTTGACGGTTGGAAACCCAAGATAAGAATAGTCCTAGAAGGTCATACTCAGTGAACACCCAGGTGGGTATGTACCTTGAGAGACAATGATGAAGGTGTCTATAAATCATTGGTCTCGCCAACATTGTAGCACATGGTCTCATGGAGAGATGGAGCAGTTAGTCAAGGCCTTGCATTTTAGCAATGATGGTTGATATGATGTGTTATACTCCTATAGCAATAAGTGTCATATTTCATGATTGACTGGTTGAGCTCTGTAATATGTTTATCCCTTTTGCAAAGGTTTTCCATATGATCAAAAAAATCAAAAAGTTTAAAAAATGTAAAGAGGGTATACCCTAAAAGAAAAATCAAAGGGTAAAAAGAATAAAATGGTCAAAAAGAGTGAAAGAAATGAACCCGAAACAAAGAAAAGACCAGGAAAGTGTGCAAGTCCAAAATGCCACTACTATTTCATTTTCTGCAAATAAAGCATCATGTACAGCTTGTTGAACTTTTTCCATAATTGATGAATGGCCAAACAACTTAATCTTGGCCAATTCATGTTTAAATTTCCTGTTTTAGAGATAGAGAATAAAAATATGACCAAACTGCTTAAACTTGGCAGATATATAGATAGGTAGAGAAGCAAAGGAGCTCAACAGTCTAATCTGAGCCCTTGGATGTAATAAGTGCAAACTTAGGTAGGCTTACCATGTAAAGAAAAGAAAAGTTGAAAAGGGTTTGATAGTCTAAGTGCACCCAAAGAAAGAAGAAAAAATTCTAGGCCAGGTAGGCAAGGTAGGTAGATTGGTGTTGCAGAATGAGACTTGTGATGGATTCTGTTTCTAAAAATGTGTGTTAAATTTCACTCCCATCACAAGTGAAAGGCAAATATTTTTGATACAGCTCAAGCGAGGCAGATTTCATAACTAACTCCCCTTCATGCTTTTCCCCAAAGCATTTACTAATTTCCCCCGGAGATATTAAGATCTGCTTAATATCACTAAGTCACTCATCTCATTTCATAAGCATTGCCTAAAGTAAAACCTTGTTTTTTACCTAGGAGAATTCGCCATATTTCTTGTGTAAACCCCTTTTTTCTTTTTAGCCTAAGTTTTTAATGTAAAATTCCTAAACATTATATTTAGCGCTTTCGTTTACATTCTTTCATATTAACCATTAACTTTATTATATTAGCTCCTGGATAAAATCTTACCAATTCCTGTATTATAAAAATATAATAAAAATCCCCAAATGTTAATATCCCGCACCGGTTAAACTATAACCATATCACTGCATATAAAAAGGGATTAAAGGTTTATTTGAAACATTTTAATAGCCTTGCCGCGCGCTAATGGAATTAATTAACCTCCGGTTAACTAATAACCAATCACCCCGCAAACCAATGAAAACATGCCCGATACCATTAAAAACACATTATATTATGATCGGTCCGCGCATTAAACCTCCACCATATTCCGTGAGCGCCCACCGTCCGATCTCCGCTCCACCATCCAACAGTTAATAATCATTTCGCACCACCCTCAACTGCTGACTTTTAACTCCCAGGGAACCGGCGGTATTGCTCTCGTATCCATCCCACGCGTCACTTTGTCGCTATGATCGCTCGCCCTCCGCCCGAAACCGCCCAAGCACAAAAGCGATGCAGGCAAAACCGCTTACCACCCCTCTCACTGACGTCATCCCTTTGTTGACATCATCCTACGACTTCACCCTCTGCTGACACCACCCACCACGTCACTGCCACGTCATCTGTCCCGTACCTACTGCTTACGTCATCCTCCCGGTCGAATCAAATTTTCCCACCAGAACTTTATTACGTCAATAAAAGGGAAAAAAGGTCATTTTGCTACGTTTTTGGCATACAGCGCCCCACGCTCTCCTGTAGATTAAAGTTGTTTGAGGTCGCATTTCCACTACCTGACCAGAAAGGCTCCATCAACGAGCTCACGGACTCTGCCAACCCGCTATTTTATAGCTTCTTCCTCTTCAAACACAGTTGAAATCAAACCGAGGGACTTCCAAGCTCACAGAAGAAAGAAATAGAGATATACTAGGATATTTGCTATCCTAGCCAGCGGATCTTCAAAAGACATGAATTGCCAGAGGAAAGATGATCAGAAGACATGTTGCAGTCATATTTTTGCCAGACAGCGGTGAGCAGGGGTCAGTTCAGCATCAAAGGGCATCAAAACAAAGTCAAAGAGTATCAAACGAGCATTAAAGTGTATCTGAGCAGCATTAAAGGCAAAGCAGAGCAAAATTGAAGGGGTCAGTTCAGAATTTAAGTGCGCAGTTAAGACAAGCAGTCGGCGCTTCTATGTTACTTGTAAACTATTTTAGGTTAAAACTAGATATTATCTCACAGGTGTAATGAGATATTTGTTGTACATACTTCATTCTATAAATACCCCCTCCATTAGAGTATTGAGGAGGCTGGGTGTTGTGTAGATTTCTTAGACTTTGCTGTAATACTGAAACTTTTGGAATAAAAGAGCTTTTGGAATCATCTGTTGTCTGGCCTACTGGATGAAGAATTGAGGCATAGGACTTGTCACAGAATTCTTGAATCAACCTATGGATCAATAAGTACCCTCTATATCTTGTGTTTTACAGTTTTCTTGTTTATTATATCATCTGTGTTTCATAATCTGAATGGTAAAGAAGAAGGTTAATTCAGAATTTGCTTAACTGCACTCTGTTTTCAGTCTTTATTATTCTCTGTGTTTTCTTCAGAATTAGTATAAAAGTGAATTCTTAATTGCTCCCGTTTCCTGATTTCTTGCATGTGTTTATTTGCTAAAGAATTCTTAACTACTCCTTATCAGTAATCATCCATTTTCCCTCTTTCAATATGTTGAAGGATTCTTAACTGCCCTTCATCCATTTGAATCCATTTCATCTGATTCCAACCTTTAATTGTTCCATGTTTGACTACCTTGCTCTGTGAAGCCATCCTCTGTTAAGAAACCAAATCCAGAAAGCTATCTTCTTTGACTCCATTAGCCCAATGGACTAAACTATTCTATTTTACCTATCTATTCTATTGAATCTCACAACCCAAACTCAAAACAAAACCCTTGAACTTCATAACTAGCCTAATACCTTTAAAAAACAAAGCTAACTCATAAAGAGAGAGCCCTCACTGAATACAGATTGGCTAGATTCTCTATCTAAAAGATTGGTCTGTGGTTACCTCAGCAGTATTCCCTTTCTTACAACTTTGGGGAAAAACCTGAGTGATAACATCATTGGCGACTCCACTGGGGACCTGAATAAATTGTTTATTACTATTGTTTGTTTCATAAGCTACAGATGGAGCCTAAAGTTAGCCAGGTAGCCTTTGAAATGCTTTTGCTTTGCAATTGCAGAAGTAAATAAATGTTGCTTCAGTCTATCTCCGATCTAGTTTATGTGTTGAACAATTGGTTTCAAATACTTGATCAGTTCCTCTTTCAAAAAAGTCTTTAGGAAAGTTCAGAATTCCCACGTCTAAAAACCTCCTAGAAGACACTGTTAAAAGTTGTATTGTCAAAATATTTCAAGAAAAAACCAAAAACATACCTAGAAACTGGCTTCAGAAAAGATTCATTACACCAGATCAAATCCTGATCCTAATCCCCCACCTGTGTTTGAAAATCCTAATTTGATTTCTAGGATTCTTAGAAGACAAGAGAGCCAAGAAAATTCTGATAGTTCACACCTTGACAAACATTTGCAGAACTCCATTCAATCTGAGCTTACCTCTGAAAAAACACCAAACCTATCTGTGGTTACTACAGCTTCTCCAAGTTCACCATCAGCACCTCAAGCCACCCTTTCCACTCATCCATCTACACCACACCTTCCCGTTGTTATCCCCACTCTTCCAGTTGTCACATTTATTTCTGCAAACATGGTAAACCGATATACTCCCCTGAACTTACCTGCTAATACAGGGGCCATGCCCCAAGACTATCAAAGAAAATCCCCTTCTTTTGAAGGTACTGACACTTACACAGCTCAACAGCATACCAAGAAAATGACCGACTATTTTGAGAGTTATGAGATTGATGATGATGATGTTAGAATGAAAGTATTTGTTCAAAGTTTAACTGGAGATGTTAGAACCTGGTTTAGAGCCCTCCCTGCAAATAGTGTCAATGACCCACAAGATCTTTATCAGACCTTCTTAAACAGATGGGAAAAGAAGAAAGATCCTCTCCACATTTTATCAGAGTATGAAAACCTAAGAAGAGGCACACAAGAAACTGTCCAAGATTATTGTACCAGATGCAATAATGTCTACAATGCTATTCCTCAAAATCTCAGACCTCCCCCAGATTTGGCCTTGATCAAATTCCCTGATGCATTTGATTCTGATATGGCATACCAACTTAGGGAAAGAGCTCCTCGAAATTTAGAAGAGATGCAAAGTATAGCTGTGAGTGTTGAAGCCAACCTGATATCTAAACGGTCTAGAGCCAGAGTTGAAAGGAGGATACCTTTCAAAGAAGAACCTTCTGCCTTCAAACAGAAATTAGATGCTATCATTAAAGGAATGGACAGACTTGGAGATAGAGTAGAAACAATCGAGAGAAAATATCCTTGGGATGGTCAACCAAGCAATACTGGGAGGAATCCAAATTTCAGGAAGAACCTAAATCCTAACACTGGAAAGACAGGACCTGACCAAAATATTAGGCCCCCATTACAAGAAAATTATGTTGAAGCCTCAACTTCTGATGAACCAACTGAAGACACTCAAATTAATCTAATGGGACTCAACAATGAACAACAAGTTTTCTTGACCCAAGAGGATCAATAAACTCACACTCTTAAACAATTTCAAACTCAGTCAGGTGAATCATTTGACTTTAGGGAGGGATATGATACAACCATTTATGAAGTCCACAAACAATACAATCTGAGGAGCAGAAGGATAGATGTCCCTGAAATCAGCAAACAAAAAGATACCAAGCAGACTAACAAAGGTAAGATCAGTACTCCCCCTGTACATATTCTTGCTAAAACAAATCTTAACCCTAATAACCCAATTGTTAAAGATGTATCAGACAATCAGCCACCTAACAGACAACCTTCCACTTCTACCCCTTTCAAAGGAAACATACGAGACCCTCTAGAACTTGATTTGGAAACAATTTCAGCCCATAATCCCACTCCTGAAGAGGAGAAAAATGCAGAAAAGTCAGCTGTCAAAAATACAAGAGCTCAAACCGAAAAACCTTTCAATCTTGAGACAGAAGTAGGCAAACTAAAGATAGTTGTTCCATTATCAGAATTAGCTAAACATGATGTCTACAGAAGTCAAATTAGCAGATCACTCAAAATTTCTGTCAACGAAGATTCAGTAAACGTTTTTGATGACCAGCCTAAATTGATATTTGGACCTGAGGCAAATGGAAAAACAGTAGAGGGAGAAGTTCCTCCTTTCTATGTGGGTTTAAACATACATGATAAAATACTTCATAATGCCATGTTTGATTCTGGTGCCTCCCATAACCTAATTCCTAAATCTGTAATGGAGAAACTTGACCTTGACATCACCAGGCCATATAAAGACCTCTTCTCTTTTAATTCAAGTCAGGTCAAATGTTTGGGTTTAATCAAAGACTTATGTGTGTCACTATTCCAATATCCTGCCAAAACCATCTTCATGGACATAGTAGTAGCTGATATTCCACCAAAGTATGGTATGTTATTGTCTAGATCTTGGGGTGCAAAGCTTCAAGGATCTCTACAGTTGGACATGTCTTATGCTACTATTTCAGTGTTTGGTCAACCCAAGAGACTATACAGAGAAACCTTAATGAAGTATGTGGTAAGTAGTCAAGAGAAACCTCAAAATTTCCCTATCTACTTAGTGCATTCAGATATGGATTCTTTTATCATTTACAATGTTGAAATTGATTCCCCATATGAAATGAAAGTTCTGGCAGATAAAACAGAAAAAATTGCAAATGAAAGGACTAGTGTCTGAATCCAAGAAATTTCTGAAAAACATGTCAAATCAGATAAATCAGAAGAAGCTGAAAAACCAGATTTCCATATTGAACAGATCCCTGAAACTCCAGATACCAATTATGAACAGGAAATCCTTTGGTACTTAGAATTTGATGGTTCTGTGAACAAGTTAGGAGCAGGCACGGGAGTCTGGGTGCACAATCTTGAAAACAATCATGCTGAAGTCCATGCGTATAGGTTAAACTTTAGATGCACTGATAATATGGCTGAATATGAAGCTCTATTGCTAGGTCTTAAACTGGTCAAGAAATTGGGAGCAACTAGAGTGTTAGTCCTAGGAGATTCTGATTTAATCATTCAACAGATAAAAGGGAAGTTCCTAACAAATGATTCCAGACTAAGAGAGTACAGAGGGACAGCCACAGAGATCCTCAATACATTTCGGGAAACTCAGCTTTCCAAAATCCCGAGAAAACATAACTTGCAAGCTCATAGCCTAGCAATATTTTCTAGCACTTGTAGATTGCCATTTGAACCAAATCATCAATTCACAACAGAAATTAGACACAGGCCAGCCATACCTGATAATGTGAAGAACTGGCAAGTGTTTGACAGTGACAATCAGATCAACAATTTTTTGACCCTAGAAGAAGAATTTTCCTGCATTAACATAGATGCAGATACAGTTAGTGAATCCGATCCAACAAATCAGATAGAAATAGACATTTCAGTAGAAAATGCAACTCAAATGCTTCATCCAACGGAATTCACCAAAAAGGAAATACAGGATCTTAAAGGAACAGACAATTATGAGATCATTGAAGGAGAATCTGAAATTATCAATTTGAAAGACAATCATTTGCCCAAAGGATTAACTCCTTTAGAAGACCTCTTTGATTTCAACGATATTCCAAAGAAACCCCATATGGAACCTCTAAAAGCAGACATTGAAGACTACAACATAGGAACTAAAGAGAATCCAAAAATGATAAAATTGTCCAAATCTTTGCCTCCTAATCAAAAACTTAAATATGTTGAACTGATCAAAAAATTCTAAGATGTTTTTGCCTGGAGCTATGAAGACCTGAAATCTTATGACACCTTTGTAATTCAACATACAATACCTCTAAAGGAAGATCAAAAACCATTCAAACAAAAGCTTAGAAGAATTAACCCTGTACTGCTTCCTTTAATTGAAAAAGAAATCAAACGAATGCATGATGCAGGGATAATTGCTCCAATCATATTTTCAGAGTGGGTGTCTAATTTAGTACCTACCAGGAAGAAAACAGGAAAAATTAGATTATGTGTTGACTTAAAGAATGTAAACAAGGTTTCTTTAAAAGACAACTACCCTTTACCCAAAATGGATCATATTTTACAAAGGGTAGTAGGCGCTTCTAGGATTTCACTTTTAGATGGGTTTTCAG
Organism: Pinus tabuliformis; assembly: GCA_031772625.1. Lineage (NCBI taxonomy): Eukaryota > Viridiplantae > Streptophyta > Pinopsida > Pinales > Pinaceae > Pinus > Pinus tabuliformis. The sequence goes on from CM062818.1 coordinate 767,863,730, forward strand.
GTTTTAATCAGATTCTGGTTCATCCTGATGACCAAGAAAAAACTACATTTACAACACCATGGGGTACATTCAAATATGTTAAAATGCCATTCAGACTTAAGAATGCAGGGGCAACCTTTCAGCGAGCAATGGACATAGCTTTTGCAAGAGAGATTCACAATTTTCTGGTTGTATACCTAGATGACCTCACTGTGTTTTCCAAATCAAATCAGCAACATTTAAATCATTTGAGACAAGTGTTTCTAAAATGCAGAAAGTATGGTATTTCATTAAATCCTAAAAAGTCTTTGTTTGGTCTAGAAGAAGGCAAACTGTTAGGCCATATCATCTCCAAAGATGGCATCAGAATTGACCCTGCTAGAATAGAAGCTATTCTGCAAATACCCCACCCCAGAAATGTCAAAGAACTTCAAGCTTTCCTAGGAAAGATTAACTTTTTGAGAAGATTCATATCTAATTTGGCTGAATTAATTAGATTGTTGAACAACATGTTGAAGAAGGATTCAAAGGTTAATTGGACAGTAGAAGCCAAACAAGTGTTTGAACAAATCAAAATGGCTTTAACCCGAACACCAGTCCTTACCAGTCCAAAGTTTGATAGAGACTTCATAATTTTTTCATTTGCATCAGAACACACCATAGCAGTTGTCTTACTGCAAAAAGATGATCAAGGATGTGAAAAACCCATAGCCTTTTTCAGTAAAACACTTAGAGATGCACCTCTGAATTACAAAATCATGGAAAAACGGGCATTTGCACTTGTGAAATCTATTCAAGACTTTAGAGTCTATATACTGTACTCACATGTAATAGCTTATGTACCAAATGTTGTTGTCAAAGACATCCTGACTCAGGATGGAATTGAAGGCAAACGAGGTAAATGGATATCTACAATATTGGAGTATGACATTGAAATAAAACCTACAAAGCTCATAAAAGGACGGGGATTGGCCAAACTCATGACTGAAACAAACTTTCAAGCCCTGGACATTAATGAACTGGATAACGAATAGGAGACAGTGACTCCACAAATCAACGAGGCCTTCCTAGAATCACCTTAGTATGCTGATATAATTCATGTATTATTAAACCTGCAGGCTCCTCTGTAGAAATTTTGAATAATATGACACTTATTCACAGAGATTATCCTGATTATACACTATTGCGGAATGCATGCATAATACATAACCTCCTTTATGTTGATCATCAATTTTGCGGAATTAAAAACAATGAAACATCAATCGCATGCGCACATTAACAGAGTATGTAATCCGGGGAAAGCATACAGCTGAAAACCCCCAACTATCTGTATATTATAATTATTGAGAACATGTAACAATACATAGTACAATACTCCTCACAAGTACTCAGTACTATCTCCACCTGTTACACACAAACTAGCTCAGATCTGAATCAATCACAGGTTCAAATCTCCTCCGCTGCTTGCCTGCCTCCACTGCGCAATCCTGCATGAGAATGGAGGAGAATGGTTAATCCAAACTCGTATTTCCCTTGGCTGAACCACGCAATCCTCATTGGCAATACTCAATCCATTGATTGTGCAAATCTCATGCACAACTATAGTCACAACTGACAGTTGTCTTGCCCTTTCACTCACTTCTAACACTTATCTCCACTGAACTATCCATGCACTAAGTTAACTGATGTATTCTTTAGTTGCTTTATGAGTTAATAACTAGTGAATTAATTAATAATTAATTCACATCACTCATCACTAGTGTATTCTGCAGTTAGACTAAATACAACTAGTTCAACTAAGTCAAATTGAACACAACTCCATCAACTCCTCAATCAACTCCACCAAACTCAATCACTTGAGTTCTAACTGAATTCCATCATGCAATAGCTCAACTGACCCATAAGAAAAGCGTATTTCCTTCTTGCAGTTGCATGTGCCACATCCGTAGCTCGAACTGAAGTGCTCCAAGAGGATAAGATAATGTTTATAGTCCAAATATTATTAAGAGCTAATAATATTCGACTGATCTATTATTAGACTGGCAGTCTAAAAATAGACTCCGCCCATATGTCTAAAAATAGAAGTCCATCTATTTTGACCAACATGACCAATCATCCTTAAATAGCATCCTGCAACTCATAGACCATGATCCATATGTCTAAAAATAGACATAGTCTAAAAATAGACTTTGCGCCAAAAATAGCCTGCGGGCCCACTTAGTGAAGGCGACTCCTTTCCACTAAGCTCCATCATCTTGTTGCATTTTCAACACTCCCTCTCAACAAGATATGGATTATATGCAACCCCTATCCTGCAACTCTGGAATGTTCTGCATGCAACACATTTGCCCGGTCCACTTGCTCCAACAACACTTGGAACAAAAACACTCCCAACTGACCACTCTGTTGGGCTAGGAACATACTCTGATGCTGAAGCTCTACCTACTGCTGACAAGTTCTCCCTCTCTGACATCTGCGCTACTGCAACATCTCCATGCATCTCGCACCATTGCACACTTCTATGTGCCACCTAGCACTGTGCAAAACACTTGTGCCTCTCGCATTGCTGCAGCCTACTAGCTATGCGTTGTCTTGGGATTCCCTACACTGTCGCTCTCTCTGTCACTCCATCCGCATCTGTCTCTACCCAATCAGTCAGTTCCTGCTACTCCAAATTGGGGCTCCCGTAGCAAGGTCTCATCCAAGAGGTTGGGTACCTCAAGGATCCTGCCCCTCCTCCTTGGGACGATCACTCTATATCGCCCCACCTCCTACCTGGAGGTATGGTTGCATGTGATCCCTCAGCCCACCTAGCTCGAAGTTTCCCCCTACTGGAGGTCTCTGCATGAGTAGATGTCTCTACTCGATCTCCTCTTAGCTTCCCTTGTTGTGGCTGCTCCACAACCTCCTGAAGCTGTTGCACCAATCGTGGCTCCTCCACAATCGTCTGAGACTTCTTCTGGCTCTGCATGTTGAGAGGTAATATACGCTCCATCTCAACCACCAAGTCTCCATCAGTTTCCTCGCTGCTCAAGGCTTTGCATGCATCTTGAACCTCAAGAGCATATAGGTTCTTGACCAGTGAACCAATCTGCTTCACCTGTCTAGTGATGATGTGTCTAAGGAAAACCTTTCCCTTACTGAAGACTACATCATAGCCTCTGTCTTCCAGCATCGCGATCGACACCAAGTTTCTCTTCAGTCCTGGTACATGCTTGACATCGGTCAAGGTAAGGTGAGCTCCATGCTCCCTCTGAAAAATAATCGTGCCTACACCTGAGACACTACACTTCTCATCATTACCCATCGCTATGAGTATCTGGAGATCTTTCTCCTCCAAAGTACTGAACAAACTCTTATCACCGGTCATGTGGAAAGAAGCTCCATTGTCAAGAAACCAACCACTTCCCACCATGGATGAAACCATGCATGCAAAGAGTGTGAAATCCAACTCAAACTGTGAAGCAAGTGCCTCACCTTCAGATCCTTCCCCGGATCCCTTCTTGGATTTCCTCCGTGGACAATTTGTAGCATAATGGCCCACCTCATGACAACGAAAGCATCGCACTTTCGATTTGTCAACCTTCTTCCCATCATTGGAAGAACTGGATTTGGAAAGAGAACCCTTCTCCTTCCCCTTCTTTGCTTTGGCAGCCAAAGTGCAATCTTCTTCATCAGATGCCTTTGATGAAGATCCGTCCCTTGTATTCCACCTGATCTCCTCTTGCACAAGATCTGACCAAAGTCTCTCCCATCCTGGAAATTTCTCCCAACCATTGACAGAGTCTTGATAGGAATGCCAAATCTTTGGAAGACTAAGGAGAGCCAAGCTCACCAAGTCCTCATCATCGACAGTCACCCCCACACTTCCCAGCTCATCCCGACATTGGGTGAACTTCGTGAGATACCTGGGCATACTGTCTCCATTCTCACACTTAATGTTTCTGAGTTTATCCTTGAGCGCCAACTTCCTCTGGTCGCTCTTGCTTTGGAATAGATCTGTCAACGCTTTCCACATCAAGTATGGAGAAGCCTTTCCATGCAGGCTGGACACAATGTGATCCTTCACACCCTCCAACAGAATCCTTCGACACTTTGCTGTCTTCTTTTGCCAAGCCTCAACGTGAGCAGCATCAGTAGGCTTTGGGACCTCAGCCTCTATGAACTCCTTCAACCCATTGTCATCTAACACCACCTCCATCCTGTCTTTCCATGCAATATAATTCGAGGTTCCTTCAAGGGCATACTCCAATCGCAATCTGTTGAAAGACATTTCAACTTTGACACCAAGAAAACACTGCTGCAAATTCGAATTCCACCAACCCAAAACTCAACCGCTTCTGATCTAAAATTCATGAGAACAAAGTATTTCTCGTACAGAGATTGACTGTATGGGCATTCACCGGATATCTCACCTTCCAAAATAAGGATGAATCCAGAGGCTACCTGGCCCGATTACAGACACTGCCGGAAGAAATAAAATGTAATCACTTTCTGAATAATAGATCTGATGATCAACTCTGCTCTGATACCATGTAGAAATTTTGAATAATATGACACTTATTCACAGAGATTATCTTGATTATACACTATTGCGGAATGCATGCATAATACATAACCTCCTCTACATTGATCATCAATTTTGCGGAATTAAAAACAATGAAACATCAATCGCATGCACACATTAACACAGTATGTAATCCGGGGAAAGCATATAGCTGAAAACCCCCAACTATCTGTATATTATAATGATTAAGAACATGTAACAATACATAGTACAATACTCCTCGCAAGTACTCAGTACTATCTCCACCTGTTACACACAAACTAGCTCAGATCTGAATCAATCACAGGTTCAAATCTCCTCCGCTGATTGCCTGCCTCCACTGCGCAATCCTGCATGAGAATGGATGAGAATGGCTTATCCAAACTCGTCTTTCCCTTGGCTGAACCACGCAATCCTCATTGGCAATACTCAATCCATTGATTGTGCAAATCTCCTGCACAACTATAGTCACAACTGACAGCTGTCTTTCCCTTTCACTCACTTCTAACACTTGTCTCCACTGAACTGTCCATGCACTGAGTTAACTGATATATTCTTTAGTTGCTTTATGAGTTAATAACTAGTGAATTAATTAATAATTAATTCACATCACTCATCACTAGTGTATTTTGCAGTTAGACTAAATACAACTAGTTCAACTAAGTCAAACTGAACACAACTCCATCAACTCCTCAATCAACTCCACCAAACTCAATCACTTGAGTTCTAACTGAAGTCCATCATGCAATAGCTCAACTGACCCATAAGAAAAGCATATTTCCTTCTTGCAGCTGCATGTGCCACATCCGTAGCTCGAACTGAAGTGCTCAAAGAGGATAAGATAATGTTTATAGTCCAAATATTATTAAGAGCTAATAATATTCGAATGTTCTATTTTTAGACTGGCAGTCTAAAAATAAACTCCGCCCATATGTCTAAAAATAGAAGTCCATATATTTTTACCAACATGACCAATCATCCACAAATAGCATCCTGCAACTCATAGGCCATGATCCATATGTCTAAAAATAGGCATAGTCTAAAAATAGACTTTGCGCCAAAAATAGCCTGTGGGCCCACTTAGTGAAGGCGACTCCTTTCCACTAAGCTCCATCAACTTGTTGCATTTTCAACATCCTCCAGGGTTATCCAGAACAAAGAAAAAAAATTAAAAATGAAAGCTGCAAAATTTTGTATTTTAGATAGTGCTCTTTTTTGGAAAGATCATGAAGGTATTCTATTGAATTGTTTAATAAAGGAAGAAGCTGACAAAGTTCTCAAAGAATTTCATGCAGGGGACTACGGTGGACACCTTTACTGGAAATCAACTGCAGACAAAATCCTAAGGGTTGGATTTTACTGGCCAACCTTGTTCGCTGATGTAAAGAAGTTTGTTACTGCTTGCCACAAATGCCAAATTTTTGAAGGCAAAAGGAAACTGTTACCCTTACCCTTGAGACCAATTTCCACTGAAAGACCCTTTCAACAATGGGGTTTGGATTTCATTGGAGAAATACATCCTCTCTCTTTTGGCCAACATAAATGGATCCTTACTGCCACAGACTATTTCACCAAATGGATAGAAGTCGTTCCTTCTAGACAAGCCAATGACATAGTGATAATAGGATTCTTAGAAACCAACATATTGTCCAGATTTGGCTATCCTGAAAAGATCATAACCGATAATGTTGTTGCCTTCAAGTCCAAGAAATTGATAAATTTCTGCAACAAATACCATATCACTTTAGGCCATTCCACAGCCTATTACCCTCAAGGTAATGGTCTAGCTGAGTCCTCCAATAAAAGCCTGATTAACAATATTAAGAAACTGTTGGAAAAGAACAAGAAAAACTGGCACAAGAAACTCACAAATGCACTATGGGCAGACAGACTTACTACAAAGAGATCTATTGGAACTAGCCCTTATGAGTTAGTTTACGGCATGGAGGTTGTGTTTCCTTCATCTTTAGGAGTTTTTGTGATGAAAACACTGCAAGAAGCTTAGGTGGAACCTAATGACATTCAAAGGAGAATGAATCAGACCATCCATTTGCAGCAGACCAAAGAAGAAGTGCACCAAAGATCCCAAGTGTTACAAGAAAAACTCAAGAAAATATTTGATAAAAGGACCAAAGCAGAAGACTTCTACATTGGAGACAAAGTTCTAAGGTGGGATTCCAGGAGAGAAGACAAAGGAAAACATGGGAAGTTTGACTTTCTGTGGAAAGGGCCATTCATCATCCATGCATTGCAAGGCAACAATACTTATTTTCTGAAGAGCCTGGATGGTACAGAAACAGAAGAAGGACCAGTGAATGGTCGAATGCTGAAACATTACTTTGATCCATTTTTTTAATGTATTTTGATTATAACATGTACATACTAAACACTTAATAAGGTCATAGTTTGGAATGAGGAAATTCAGGTCCAAACAGCTTGAAAGAAGTGATCAGCTTGCTCATTTTAGCAATCAGAATGAGGAGGAAAGTGCAGAAAATTTTGAAATCAATGAAGGAACTTTACCATTTTGTCTTGCCTCATTTTCAGTTTATCAGTGATTACAGAAGAAGATTTGGAAGCAGAAAACATATGATCAAATAATCCAAGTAGACTACCCAGAACAAATGTACAGTTGTTTGAATCAGCTCAAGAAAAGTGTATATATTTTACATGATCCTTTTGTACAGTTTCTAGATTCAGCAAAGGGAAATTTCAGAACACAGTCAAAATTACTCATAAGGCTCTCTGACCTGCTATTCTTGACTTTCCACCAGGGAAAGCCATCCCCAAGTGGAGCCATTGTTATATTCTTATAGCAATAGGTGTCATATTTCATGATTGACTGGTTGAGCTCTGTAATATGTTCATCCCTTTTGCAAAGGTTTTCCTTATTATAAAAAAAATCAAAAATTTTAAAAAATGTAAAGAGGGTATACCCTAAAAGAAAAATCAAAGGGTAAAAAGAATAAAATGGTCAAAAAGAGTGAAAGAAATGAACCCCAAACAAAGAAAAGACCAGGAAAGTGTGCAAGTCCAAAATGCCACTACTATTTCATTTTCTGCAAATAAAGCATCATGTACAGCTTGTTGAACTTTTGCCACAATTGATGAATGGCCAAACAACTTAATCTTGGCCAGTTCATGTTTAAATTTCCTGTTTTAGAGATAGAGAATAAAAATCTGACCAAACTGTTTAAACTTGGCAGATATATAGATAGGTAGAGAAGCAAAGGAGCTCAACAGTCTAATTTGAGCCCTTGGATGTAATAAGTGCAGACTCAAGTAGGCTTACCATGTAAAGAAAAGAAAAGTTGAAAAGGGTTTGCTAGTCTAAGTGCACCCAAAAAAAAGAAGAAAAAATGCTAGGCTAGGTAGGCAGGGTAGGTAGATTGGTGTTGCAGAATGAGACTTGTGATGGATTATGTTTCTAAAAATGTGTGTTAACTTTCACTCCCATCACAAGTGCAAGGCAAATATTTTTGATACAGCTCAAGCGAGGCAGATTTCATAACTAACTCCCCTTCATGCTTTTCCCCAAATCATTTACTAATTTCCCCCAGAGATATTAAGATCTGCTTAATATCACTAAGTCACTCATCTCATTTCATAAGCATTGCCTAAAGTAAAACCCTGTTTTTTACTTAGGAGAATTCGCCATATTTCTTGTGTAAAACCCTTTTTTATTTTTAGCCTAAGTTTTTAATGTAAAATTCCTAAACATTATACTTAGCGCTTTCGTTTACATTCTTTCATATTAACCATTAACTTTATTATATTAGCTCCCGGATAAAATCTTACCTATTCCCGTATTATAAAAATATAATAAAAATCCCCAAATGTTAATATCCTGCCCCGGTTAAACTATAACCATATCACTGCATATAAAAAGGGATTAAAGGTTTATTTGAAACCTTTTAATAGCCTTGCCGCGCACTAATGGAATTAATTAACCTCTGGTTAATTAATAACCAATCACCACGCAAACCAATGAAAAGCCGCCCGATACCATTAAAAACACATTATATTATAATCGGGCCCGCGCATTAAACCTCTGCCATATTCCATGAGCGCCCACCGTCCGATCTCCGCTCCACCATCCAACGGTTTATAATCATTTCGCACCACCCTCAACTGCCAACTTTTAACTCCCGGGGAACCGGCGGTATTGCTCTCGTACCCCTGCCATGCGTCACTCTGTTGCTATGATCGCTCGCCCTTCGCCCAAAACCGCCCAAGCCCAAAAGCGGTGTAGGAAAAACCACTTACCACCCCTCCCGCTGATGTCATCCCTTTGCTGACGTCATCCTGCGACGTCACCTTTTGCTGACACCACCTGCCACATCATCTGTCTCGTACCTACTGCTTATGTCATCCTCCCGGTCAGATCAAATTTTCCCACCAGAACTTTATTACGTCAATAAAAGGGAAAAAGGTCATTTTGCTATGTTTTTGGCATACAGCGCCCCGCGCTCTCCTGCAGATTAAAGTCGTTTGAGGTCGCATTTCCACTACCTGACCAGAAAGGCTCCATCAACGAGCTCGCGGACTATGCCGACCCACTATTTTACAGCTTCTTCCTCTTCAAACACAGTTGAAATCAAATCGAGGGACTTCCGAGCTCACAGAAGAAAGAAACAGAGATATACTTGGATATTTGCTACCCTAGCCAGCGGATCTTCAAAAGACATGAATTGTCATAGGAAAGATGATCAGAAGACACGTTGCAGTCATATTTTTGCCAGACAGCGGTGAGCAGGGGTCAGTTCAGCATCAAAGGGCATCAAAACAAAGTCAAAGAGTATCAGACAAGCATTAAAGTGTATCCGAGCAGCATTAAAGGCAAAGCAGAGCAGAATTGAAGGGGTCGGTTCAGAATTTAAGAGCGCAATTAAGACAAGCAGTCGACGCAAACCTACTACAGAAGACAGCTGCAAGCCGAACCCTAAAGGACTGCCTCCAGCACAACATCAGTTATCTTTTTCGAGCCGCTTCTATGTTACTTGTAAACTATTTTAGGTTAAAACTAGATATTATCTCACAGGTGTAATGAGATATTTGTTGTACATACTTTGTTCTATAAATACCCCCTCCATTAGAGTATTGAGGAGGTTGGGTGCTGTGTAGATTTCTTAGACTTTCTTGTAATACTGAAACTTTTGGAATAAAAGATCTTTTGGAATCATCTGTTGTCTGGCCTACTAGATGAAGAATTAAGGAATAAGACTTGTCACAGAATTCTTGAATCAACCTATGGATCAATAAGTACCCTCTATATCTTGTGTTTTATAGTTTTCTTGTTTATTATATCATCTGTGTTTCATAATCTGAATGGTAAAGAAAAAGGTTAATTCAGAATTTGCTTAACTGCACTCTGTTTTCAGTCTTTATTATTCTCTGTGTTTTCTTCAGAATTAGTATAAACAGTGAATTCTTAATTTCTCTTGTTTCCTGATTTCTTGCATGTGTTTATTTGCTAAGGAATTCTTAACTGCTCCTTATCAGTAATCATCCATTTTCCCTCTTTCAATATGTTGAAGGATTCTTAACTGCCCTTCATCCATTTGAATCCATTTCATCTGATTCCAGCCTTTAATTGTTCCATGTTTGACTACCTTGCTCTGTGAAGCCATCCTCTATTAAGAAACCAAATCCAGAAAGCTATCTTCTTTGACTCCATTAGCCCAATGGACTAAACTATTCTATTTTACCTCTCTATTCTATTGAATCTCACCACCCAAACTCAAAACAAAACCCTTGAACTTCATAACTAGCCTAATACCTTTAAAAAACAAAGCTAAATCATAAAGAGAGAGCCCTCTCTGAATACAGATTGGCTAGATTTTGTATCTAAAAGATTGGTCTGTGGTTACCTCAGCAGTATTCCCTTTCTTACAACTTTGGGGAAAAACCTGAGTGATAACATGATGCTATACATATGGGATTACCAATCACATTCTTCTTATGAGAAATTATTTAGATTGAGAATAACCAAGTACCATTGTAAATACCTCCCTAGTTAAGAGGGAGTGTTGAAGAAAAGTGTAACTAGGTTCAGTATTTGTCAATGTAATTTTGATCTTTGTACTTGTCAAGAAAAAAAAATATTATTTTTGTAAATTATATGAATGAGTTTCTTACTCTTTCCATAGGTCTAGGAAACTCCAAGAGTCAAAATCATGTTAAAGAGCTCTTCTTGAGCATTTATGTAATGTACATGGGTTAACCTAGTGTCAAGTAGTCCTCGAATACAAACACCATCCTCCAAAGAAGATGTCTGCTTGCGAAAACGATGAGAAAGATAGTTAAGTCGAATTCAAAGTATATATAGATGACACGTCGAATCAACAAAAGGACACAACGGTTCATGATCCGTATTGGATCCATGAAAATTATCAAAGTGCCATGACTGTATCAAATCAGGACAGACTTCGAATTTATGAACAAATAGCTATCATGGAGACCGTGCAAGAGGAAAAACTGGCAGTTAGGAAGCCCGGATCGGGAAACGGAGGCCATTTCTGCTGCATCCTAAGCGCTAATCGCGCATCGTTGGGCAAAACCTCTCGAGAAGGAAAAGCCCCGAGCCCTAGGCCGCATGGGAAGCTGGGAAACTATAGGGAAAGCGCTAAGGCGAAAGGCGGGTCCCGTGCTCCAAAACCAATGGTATAGCAGAGGCACATTGGGGCGGTAAGCGGATTTGGCAGAAAACAAGCGATTCCATTCATCGCACGACGCGTGTCCAGCAGATGAGAGAGAAAACCACCTCTCATCGCGCACTTACGATTGAGCAAGTCAATCGTGCGAAATGAGCGAACATCGTAAGATCTGGGGGCTCCAGATCTGACGGCGGAGATTGCACCCGATGGAGAAACCGGATTTGATAGGGGAATTAAGCTGTGGCATATAAAATTCTGAAGTCCGATTTGACTGCTGAGTTGGTGGATGAATCATTCCACAGTGTAACTGAAATACTGAACCGTTGAGGAAGAGCTGGCACAGTTTGTGAGAGGACAAGTGGCCACCTCCCTGTGAGATGTTGGCGATGAGGCAGGGGCCAGGAACTCCAAGCGAACAGCAGCGGGCGATCTGAAGGGGTGGAAGAGGAAGCGAATAGTCAAGGACAGATTGGCTTTAAGCCATGAATAAATAGACAGAACATAACAGAGGATGATAAGAAAGAACTAGAGAAGAAAAACAGTGACCGAAAATGCGAAAGAGACAGTGAAGCAAGAAGTAAAAAATAGAGAGCCGAGCTGACCTAAGGCAGCATCGAGCAGACAAAACCAGGCTTGAGAGGTTCAAGCCATCCCTATGAGGATATTTGTCGGGAATTGAGCACCATTGGACTCATCCCATTAAAGACCAGAGAGGTCGAGACTTGGTAAGGAAAGAGTCTATGCACTCTAGTGGCTTGGGGAATCCAAGAACCACCCTGCTAAGCATCCTCTGTTTCAGGAGACTCAAGTTGTGCTCCTCATTGTAAATTTTTGCTTTAAAGACATAATAAAAGAATGCCACCACTGAGAGCTGGACCAAAGACGTAGCCCTAGAGAATAGGGTGAACTCCTTATTAATGTGTTGTGTTCTTGTATTTGCTTACGGTGTTTCCCTTACTATCTTCCATTTTCCAGTGTTTGTGTATTTTTCAATCTGATCGATCCGTTGCCTAAAATAACATAGACACACACCAGCACATGAGTCTGTAATACCTTCATTCATTATTTATTTAACTGAGATCACTCACAAGTGAATTTCAGATCAAGTGGTATCGGAGCTTTAGGCTATTAAGGTCAGACAAGCTTGTGTTGGTTTAGCTGTTGAATGCTAACTAGATCAAAGCTCAAATTAGGAGAAGGAGAGTTGGTCGAAAATAATCCTGAAATTAGGAGAGTCTATCCTCGGAAGACAATGTCAAAGGAAGGTTCTATGGGGCTAGACCCTCAATTCATAGATAATTTCCTAGCTATAAAGTCCATGGTAGAAGAAATGTATAGGGACTTTAGAAAACATAAGGATGAAGATTCATTAGGCTCTAAACAAGATAAAGGAGAAGATGAGTCTCACTTCCATGACCACTCAAAAGGCAAAGGGAAAGAGGAAAGCTTTCTCACACCTCCTAATAGCCCTAAAAAGAAAGCATCTTTGATCAAACTCGATGTTAAATTTGATTTACCTATATATGATGGAGAGTTGAATGCAGAAAAGTTGGACAATTGGATTAGACAAATTGATGTTTATTGCAGAGTGCAAAATATCGATTCAGACAAGAGCAAGATTCAGCTGGCAAGCCTACACCTTGGAGGCACTGCCTTGGTTTGGTGGAAAGGCAGGACCCAAGCTGACATGAAAAGACATGGTAAGAATATCTCTGTCTGGAGTGAATTTGTTTCTACAATCAAAAAACAGTTCTATCCGTTGGCTTACATGCAGCAAGCCATGATGAGTTGGAAAACTCTTCGACAGTTGAAAGGGAAAACTGTGCAAGGGTATACTCAAGAATTTAGAAAGAGAGCATTGATTCTAGGAATCTCATTAGACTCACCTAAGACTCTGTTTAATTACATTGGTGGTCTACACAACTACATGAGGCACACTATCCTCATGTTTAATCCCACTAGTATAGATGAGGTCTCTGTACAAGCTACTCATCTAGAATCTAGAGGAAATAATGGAAGTCTAGAAGTTGGGGGATCATCCCAACCCACTGTAAGCAAGAATAAGGAGAAAAGAAAGCAAAAATGGAAAGAAAAGAAGTTTAAAACTGCACAGAAAAGCAAGGCTTCATGCACTCACTGTAAAAAGGATGGGCATGATGATGAGCATTGTTGGATTCTGCATCCAGAGCTGAGACCTAAGAAGTTCGAGGGAAAGAAGAAGAAGACTGCTACAACTATTCTGAAGGATTTGGGGTCAGACTCAGGAGATGAAATAGCCATTGCAGCCACAGGTATAAGAGGTTATCTGCTTTAGAGAATGTTGAAATCAAGAAGCAGGTGCAGGAGTTGCTCGAGAAGGGGTTCATCGGACCTAGCACATCACCATGTGGGTCACCAATCGTTTTGGTGAGAAATAAAGATGGCTCGTGGAGAATGTGCATTGATTACCGAGCAATGAATAAGATAACAATCAAAAATTGTTATCCCCTTCCTCGCGTAGATGATCTTTTAGATCAATTGAAAGAAGTTGTTTATTTCTCCAAGCTAGACTTGCATAGTGGATACCATCAGGTCAGAGTTACAGAACAAGATGCATGGAAGACTACTTTCAAAACAAAGCAGGGATTGTATGAGTGGTTGGTTATGCCTTTTGGCTTAACTAATGCTCCTGCTACTTTCATGAGATTAATGAATGATGTACTCAGACCTTTTCTTGATGATTTTTTTATTGTGTATCTGGATGACATTCTGATATTTAGCAAAACGTGGGAAGAACACTTAAAGCATGTTAAGCAGACACTAGATGTTTTGAAAAGAGAAAAACTTTATGTTAAACTCTCAAAATGTGAATTTGGCAAATATCTCTGAATTATTTGGGTCATATAGTAGGGGGTGGTGAATTGAAGATAGATCCCTCTAAGGTGGCAGTCATTATAAACTGGCCTAAACCAAAATCTGCTACAGAAGTTAGAAGCTTCTTAGGAGTAGCACAATATTGGAGGAAGCTCATTTCTAACTTTTCCTCAATTGCAGCTCCCTTACATGCTTTAATAGGATTGAACAAGGTGTTTCAATGGGGAGGCAAACAGCAGAAAGCCTTCAACACCTTGAAAGAAAAGATTAGTATAGTACCTGTAAAGCACTGCCTGATCTTCAAAAACCATTTGAGATCTAAACAGATGCCAGTGACTATGCCATGGGAGTAGTGTTGACACAGCATGGTAACCCATATGTTATCATTCTGAGACATTTAATTCTGCAGAAGTTAACTATCCTACATATGATAAAGAATTGTATGCATTAGAGTGTGAAAAAGTGGAAACATTACTTAATGGGCAAAGAAACAGTAATACATACTGATCATCAACAACTTCAATATCTACACTCCCAAACTAATTTGCAACAATCAAGACACTATACATGGATGGGTTTTCTACAACAGTTTCATTTAGTCATCAGATATAAAAAGGGCATACACAATAGAGTTTCAGATATGTTATCTAGACCCATTATAAATGCATCTACTTTACTTAAGCATAACTCTGTGTTACATGAGAGTTACATTGAACAATATGCTCAAGATATAGACTTTAAAGATGTATATGCAACTTTAAGTCAAGACAAACGAGTAGAAGATTTGGATTATCATGTAAAGGACTGACTCTTATACCATTGTGGGAAGTTATGCATTCCACAAACTGAAAGAGTAAAGATAATCCGAGAAGCACACACTTCTTTAATATCAGGTCACTTTGGGGTAAGTAAAACAGTTGCACAGCTGCAAAGATTTTGTTATTGGCCAAAAATGAATGAGACAATTTCTAGATATGTAAGAGGGTGTACTATGTGTGCTAAAAGCAAGCCCAGCAATAGAAAACTAGGCTTGTACACTCCATTACCAGTTCCTTCTCACCCTTGGGAAAGTGTTTCCATGGATTTTGTTGGAGGACTGCCTAAATCTAGGAAAGGTTATGATTATCTATATGTTGTTGTAGATAGGTTCAGCAAAATGTGTATTTTGATACCTTGTAATAAACAGATTAAAGCTGAACAAACTGCAAAACTTTATTTTGAACATGTATGGGTTCATTTTGGATTACCCACTTCCATTGTATCTGATCGAGACACCCGATTTGAGGGGAAGTTTTGGTCAAGTCTATGGGAACTGATGGACACCAAACTGAAGAAAAGCACAACTTTTCATCCACAAACTGATGGCCAGATAGAAGTAGTTAATAGGACAGTGGTCCAGTTACTCAGAGGATATTGTAGCAAGCATCCTAAGCTTTGGGATGAACATTTGTGTTATGTGCAACATGCTTACAACAGAGCAAAACATTCTTCTACACAGAGATCTCCTTTTGAGACCTGTTTTGGTTTCACACCTAGGTCTCCTTTGGATTTTGTCTTTGGTAAAGACACCACAGTTGAGGGACATAGTGATGTGGACAGGGCAACTAGGTTCATTGAAAAAATCCAAGAGATCCACCAGGCAGTACAGGAACAGCTGGAAAAGAGCCAAGCCAAATACAAGGTAAGGCATGACAAGCATCGGATGGAGCATGGTTTCCAAGTTGGTGACCAAGTCTGGCTATATATCAGCAAGGACAGGATGCAAGGTGAAGGTAAAAAGCTAAAGCCTATCATGTATGGACCCTTCAAGATACTTGAGAATATTGGTGAGTATGCTTTTCACCTTGATCTACCAGCTTACATGCACATCTACTTAGTCATAAATACAGATTGCTTGAGATTGTTTGAACCTTCACTAATTGAATATCCTGAAGAGCAGAGTCAATTGCCTTCTATTGATGACCTGTTACCTGAATATCTTAATGAATTGCAGGAAGACATAGTTATGGACAGGAAGGTGAGGACGACGCGCAGAGGAGATGTTGAGTACCTTAAAATTGGGCTCAAGGGTTCAAAGCCGAGTAGTGCAAAGTGGATAGAGATTGGACAAGTGAGGCAATTGTACCCTCACTTAGTCGATGCTTGAAAACCAACTTTTGGTGGTCCAAAAGCTTTTTCAGTGGGAAGGCCGTGATCCAAATTGGATCCATGAAAATTATCAAAGTGCCATGACTGTATCAAATCAGGACAGACTTCGAATTTATGAACAAAGAGCTATTAGGGAGACCTCTGGACAGTGGCAGTTTGCAGCCAGCAAGGAACGATGAGGACCTCGATCAAAGCGTGCTGAACGAGGCCCATGGAGACCGTGCAGGAGGCAAAATTGGCAGTTAGGAAGCCCGGATCAGGAAACGGAAGCCATTTCTAATGTGCGATTAGCGCTTCGCTGGGAAAAACCCCTCGAGAAGGAAAAGCCCCAAGTGTTTGGTCGCTTGGGAAGCTGGGAAACCATAGGAAAAGCACTAAGGTGAAAGGTGGGTCCCACGCTCCAAAACCAACAGTATATCGGATGCACATTGGGGCGGTAAGCGAATTTGGCAGAAAAAGAGTGATTCCATTCATCGCACGACGTGTGTCCGGCGGATGAGAGAGAAAACCGCCTCTCATCGCACGCTAACGGTCGAGCAAGTCAACCACGAAATGAGCGAACACCGTAAGATCTAGGGGCTCCAAATCTGATGGCAGAGATTGCGCTTGATGGAGAAATTGGATTTGACAAGGGAATTAAGCCACGACATATAAATGTCTGAAGTCTGACCGCTGAGTTGGCGGATGAATCATTCCACAGTGTAACTGAAATACCGAACTGTTGAGGAAGAGTTGGCGTAGTTTGTGAGAGGACAAGTGGCCACCTCCCTGTGAGACATTGGCGATGAGGTAGGGGTCGGGAACTCAAAGCAAACAGCAGCAGGCGATCCGAAGGGGCGGAAGAGGAAGCGAACAATCAAGGACAGATTGGCTTTAAGCCATGAATAAACAGACATAACAGAACAGAGGACGATAAGGAAGAACCAGAGAAGAAAAACAGTGACCGAAAAGGCGAAAGAGACAATGAAGCAAGAAGCAAAAAATAGAGAGCCGAGATGACCAGCATCAAGCAGATAGAACTAGGCTTGAGAGGTTCAAGCCATCCTTGTGAGGATATCTGTCGGGATTTGAGCACCATTGGACTCATCCCATTAAATACCAGAGAGGTCAAGACCTGGTAAGGAAAGAGTTTGTGCACTCTAGTGGCTTGGGGAATCCAAGAACCACCCTGCTAAGCATCCTCTGTTTCAGGAGACTCAAGTTGAGCTCCTCATTGTAAATTTTTGCTTTAAAGACACAATAAAAGAAGGCCACCACTGAGAGCTGGACCAGAGACGTAGCCCTAGAGAATAGGGTGAACTCCTTATTAATGTGTTGTGTTCTTGTATTTGCTTACTGTGTTTCCCTTACTGTCTTCCATTTTCTAGTGTCTGTGTATTTTGCAATCTGATCGATTCGTTGCCTAAAATAACATAAACACACACCAGCACATGAGTCTGTAATACCTTCATTCATTATTTATTTAACTGAGATCACTCACGAGTGAATTTTAGATCAGTTCACTGGCTCATATCGGCTTGCATACATGGTCAAATAACTATATATATATATATATATATATATATATATATATATATGCAGCTAGAGTGATCAACGAAGACATAGAACCTCATATCACTCTGAAACTTCATATGATACTGGAAGGGATAGTATCTCGTTGATACAAAACAATGACATACTCGATATAGTATCTTGGTGATACAAAACAATGATAGAATCTCGGTATATGATCTCGATGGTACTCTATTTTAGTGACAGAGGAGGACACTCTGTCTCGACATCCTTGTACGATATCCACGTAAACACTACCTCAACACTCATGTCTCGATGTTATCACTATCTCTGTGGGTGCTCTATTTTGATGGATGCTCTGTCTCAATGGTAACAATCTTAGTATCATATTCTCGACACACCTGTGACAAAGAAGCATCACATGATATAGTCTCGGGGTAGATGTATAACATACAAAACATGGTCTCGTGAATACAAACGCAGTCATGTGAGATATATCCTTGGCATACAAAACACAGTCTTATGAAATATTGAATGCAGTCACGTGACATCTCAGTCATAATCTTGGCGTAGTTGTGTGATATGTTGGATGCAACATCTCAGTCACAGTCTCGGCGTAGCTAGTTACAATATTTGCATAGTGACAATTATGGTTTTTAATGATTCTGAAGAATATAAGGAGAATCTCGGCAATGGAGAAGCAACAGTGAACTAGTTGGCATTATGAACATCTCATTAAAGGAACAGTAGTATAACAACAGTGATGGTTAGTAACAAATCAGAGGATTGGTGTCTTGGTCTTGGAGTGACATAGTAAGTCAAGGGTTGTGGTCTTGGTGTTCATCAATAAGAAGAATTTTGTGATGGTTTTCCTCTCCAATAGGGAGAGGTTTTGGCCCTGGCAGAATACCAATTTCTTATGTTCTTGTCTCTACGTTTTGATAGCTATTTGATGAAGTAAGAAATACACACACTAATGAAATCAACAAAAGATTGTGATAATAATCTAAAGATAAAATGCCTCAAAAATAGTTATCACATAGAAGAATATCACTAACAACATATACCCTAGATTCTTCAACAAATCAATCTATTTGTCGCATCTTCTTCAACTATGGTATCAACATCATTATCTTCTTCCATAGGTTCATTAGCATGATCGTCAATATTAATCGCTCCATGTTCTTGAACAGGCGCTTGTAAAACAACCACCTCTTCCTCGTCGAGCAATGCCCTAGGGGGGTGATACTATACAATTACAATCAACAAAATAATATTAGTATATATAGAAAAAATTGAAACATCTATATAACATTTTACAAATATAATGTATAAGGAAAACAAATACAAAGGGAAAGACAACTTAAGTGAGACCAAGAAACAAAGACAACAAATCAATGGTGATGCTTGTGCAATTTATCAAGATATTTAAGAATATGTTGAAAAAATATAAGAAAGATATTACTTTTCTTAACATGTATGAAGTGAGACACTTTCTAAGATATATTGTCATGACCATAATAAACGTTACGGTTCACTAGCTTGTTGATCGCTCTAGCTGCACATATGCAGCTAGAGCGATCAACGAAGACATAGAACCTCAGATCACTCTGAACATTCATATGATATAGGGAGGGATAGTATCTTGGTGATACAAAACAATGACAAAATCTCGGTATATGATCTCGATGGGTACTCTATTTCGGTGACAAAGGAGGACACTTTGTCTTGACATCCTTATACGATCTCCACGCAAACACTACCTCGACACTGTTGTCTCAATGTTATCACTATCTCGGTGGATGCTCTATTTTGGTGGATGCTCTGTCTTGATTGTAACGATCTCAGTATCATATTCTCGACACACCTGTGATGAAGAAGGATCACGTGATATCGTCTCAAGGTAATTGTATAACATACAAAACACAGTATTGTGAATACAAACGCAGTTGGGTGAGATATATCCTTGGCATACAAAACATAGTCTTGTGAAATATTGAACGCAATCATGTGAAATATCGGTCACAGTCTTCATGTAGCTGTGTGATATGATAAATGCAAAATCTTAGTCACAGTCTCAACATAGCTAGTTACATTCTCTGCATAGTGACAATTATGATTTTAATGATTCTGAAGAAGATAAGGAGAATCTTGGCAATGGAGCAACAATAGTGAACTAGTTGACATTATGAAGATCTCATTGAAGGAACAGTAGTATAACAACAGTGATGGTCTCTAAAGTGACAAATCAGAGGATTGGTGTCTTGGTCTTGGAGTGACATAGTAAGTCAAGGGTTGTAGTCTTGGTGTTCATCAATAAGAATCTCTATAAGAAGAATTTTGTGCAAGTTTTTCTCTCCAATAGGGAGAGGTTTTGACCCCGCCATAATACCAATTTCTTGTGTTCTTGTCTCTATGTTCTGATAGCTATTTGATGAAGTAAGAAATACACACACTAATGAAATCAACAAAATATTGTGATAATAATCTAAAGATAAAATGCCTCACAAATAGTTATCACATAGAAGAATATCACTAACGACATATGCCCTAGATTCTTCAACAGATCAATCTATTTGTCCCATCTTCTTCAACTATGTTATCAACATCATTATCTTCTTCTATAGGTTCATTAGCATGATCCTCAATATTAATCACTCCATGTTCTTAAACAGCCGCTTGTATGACAACCACCTCTTCCTCATTGAGCAATGCCCTAGGGGGCCGATACTATACAATTACAATAAACAAAATAATATTAGTATATATAGAAAAAATTGAAACATTTATATAATAACATTTTACATATAAAATATAAGGAAAACAAAGACAACAAAGACAAAGGGAAAGACGACTTAAGTGAGACAAAGAAACAAAGACAACAAATCAATGATGATGCTTGTGCAATTTATCAAGATATTTAAGAATATGTTGAAAAAATATAAGAAAGATGTTACTTTTCTTTACATGTAGGAAGTGAGACACTTTCTGAGATAAATAGTCACAACCATAATAAAAAACATATTGATCTTATTTTTCATTCATCATTGTATTGTCATATTTTGCCTTAATGTCATATTTTTGCATAATATACTTTAAAAACTTATTAATAATGCTCCATAAAAACCCATGATTAACCTTTAAATCCTCTAGGTCCAAATTAACCCCTAAACATACATTAACCCCTAACACCTTAACCCCATTCCCCTAAGCCCTTAAACCCTTAACCACTAACCCCCAAACCCTTAAACAATAACCCCTTATCCCTAAGCCCATAAAGTAGTTAACCCCTAACTCGACCTAACCCCTTAGTCAACCCTAATGAAAATAATCAAATAATATTTCTAGCCCACATCAAGATCACAATGTAGTTCAAACACCTCCCAAAAGAATATTATAAAATACATTTACAATAGAAAGATTATACAATTTACAATTTACTATACAAAGACATACAATCTAAAATAAAATATACATATAAACATTTACAAAAACAATCTACAATACAAAGACATATAATAAATAACTTACAAATGGATGATATTCATGTTCGCCTTCAACATGTCAATAGTATCTACAATGCTTTTTAGATGATTTTATTAGAATTCTCCTTGGCCTCAAGCCCTTGCAATTTCTACAAGGGCAATAACATTTTCCATCCTCAAAAGCCCTTGATGTCGATCCCACGTATCCTTGGTCTGCTTGAGGAATGTTATGTGACATTTTGTGTCACCAATCTTTCAATGATGATTTTGTTCAAAAATTAACCTCAAATTAAGCCTTCAACCTTTAAAAACAATCACAACTAATATATATAGCAATTATGTCAAAGTTATATGATGTTAGGGCCTCTACACACACACATATTTAAATTTATTATAATAATATATTTAATAACTTCTTATATATATATATATAAAATATGTGATATTATATTTAATTATAATATTAATTTGTTAGGTCCCTATAATACTAGTGATTACCCCATTACTATTGTAGTTGTACCCCTTATTAATATTGTTGTGCCCCTATTTTCCCCATATTTTTTCTATTGTGCCCCATAGAATCCCTCTATTGTTATTTTGTGGCTTTATATTATTATTGTTAGGTCGGCTGGGTTATATTGTGACTCCTTAGACTCCTATATATAGACAGGAGGTTTTGTCATTTGAATCATCCAAGAATTGTTCATTTATGTAATGTAAAGGAGGTTGCCCCCTCGAAGAGGCTGAATTCTAAGGCGTTGATCTATCTTTTCAGTCTTTTCTTGAGCTGGTTTCATAACATTTGGTATCAGAGCTTTGGATTCTAGCATTTCGCTGCTCCAAATAGGTCATCGTGGCATTTTCACTATAACTTTTTTTCTGCGACGTTTCAGAAGCTAAAAAAAAACCCATTTGAGAAGAAATCGCGCTGAACCTCGGGTCCGAATTTTAGAGCTTTTCGCGCTATATTTGCAGAGATGTGATCTAAGGAAGTTGATCTTTTTATAGACTCCTAAATTACATTCCCAACAGGTGACCTGGGAAAAATCGTCATAACTTTCTCTCTGAGCATCGGATTGAAATTTCATAAGAAGGTACAGAAAGAGGACGGACTGTAGTTTCTTGTATATATTTTTCAGAGCCAAAGGTCGAAACAGTGACTCGTGGCACGTCGTACAAGTTCGCTCTACTAAACTAGTCTATAATCAGGTCACTGTGGGAGATTTCACATAACTCTTCCTTGGAGAATCCAATTTGGATCAGACTGGTGGCATTGGAAAAAGGACACAGAGGGCTACTGCAGGTCACAATTTTATAACTGGATGATTTGAAAGTACAGAGATACATCAGAGGCAATATCGAGCTCCTACAAAGTGAAAAAAGGTGTGTAGATTCTTTTAAATTTTTGCTTAAGATTGGTTTGAAAATTTATTTTGAAGGAATTCAAAGGGCTAGTAGAGCATTATTATCAGTAACTGATGCCCCGAGGAAAGAAAATGCAAACACCTAGTAAGCAACTTGAAAGCTCTAGCATGACTCATGAAGAAGAGGAAGAAATGCTACATGATATATCAAAATTACAAGAACAAGTGCAACAAGTGTCACTTGCACAAAAAGCAACATAATCTAAGATGGAGGGTTTAAGGAAAGATGTAGAAGCTAAGATGGATGGTTTAAAGAAAGGTGTAGAAGCTAAGATGGATTTTTTAAAGAAAGGCATAGAAGCTAAGATGGATGGCATGGAAGCTAAGATGAATGGCATGGACGCTAAAATTGATGGCATGGATGATAAGATGGAAGAATTGAAGATAAATATGAATAAGTTGCTACAAGAAATGGTCACTAATGGTGAAAGGGTACTAAAGGAAACTCATGATGAGAACAAAAGAAATGTTAATCATGATTCCATAGACTCTAATGTTGGATTGAAGACCCACCATATTCCAAAAATCGATATGAGGAAGTTTGATGGCAAGGATCCCGCAACATGGATACTACAGATGGAGCAATTTTCCGATCTCAATAATGTGAAAAACACACAAAAGGTACGTATTGCAACTTTATATTTGGAACCAAATTAGTTTGTATGGTATCAATGGCTTTGCTCTCGTAAACAAATTATCACTTGGGCAATTTTTACGGAAGAATTGACAGCACATTATGAGGATACAAAAAGCAACACTTTTTTTAGCCAATTGATAAGTCTCAAACAAAAGGGTTCAATAATGGAGCACATTGAGGAGTTCCAAAAATTGAACATAAGGGTAAAAAATATTCCAGAGGAGCATAGGATTGATGTGTTCATAGGGACTTTAAAGGATAATATCCAACATGATGTTCGCCTTTGTGAACCTGATTCATTAGAGAAGGCATTCAGGTTAGCAAGAAAAATGGAAAGCAAAATTATAGCAACCAAGAAGCATACCAGTCACAACTATAAAGATGGAAGTGTTGTTACCCCTAGCCTTCCACAACCTATAAGGTTGACACCACAACAATTGGAAGAAAAAAGAGCAAAAGGGCTTTGTTACAGTTGTGATATCAAATACACTAAAGGTCATAAGTGTGCTGAAAATAAATTATTCTACATAGATTGTGAAGAGGAAGAAGAAAAGGAGCAAGAAAGGTCAAAATAAGAGGATATACTCCAAGAACAAAGCCTAGATAAAGAAGAAATGAATCCGACCATATCTTGTAATGCATTGGCTAGAATTACCACTCCTCAAACCATCAAGATAGAAGGACAAATCAAGAAGAAAAAGGTAATAGTGTTGATTGATTCAGGAAGCACCCACAATTTTTATTCATTGTAAGGTAGAAAAAGAATTGAATTGCTTTCTATATCCAGCACCAGAGTGTCAAGTGATGATTGCAAATGGAGGAACGATAAATTGCTCTGGAAAGTGCCATAATATCAAGCTATCCATGGGAGAATATGTATTGACTAGCCCAATGCTTTCCATTCCAATGGGAGGTGCTGATGTTGTACTAGAAGTCCAATGGCTACAATCCTTGGGTACAATAGCTTTTAATTTTCAAGAACTTTTCATGAAATTTTCTGTGGAAGGAAAGGAAGTTGAATTAAGGGGTATTGCAGGGAAACCAGGAAAGATAATCAGCTCTAACGGTATGACAAAGCTTCTAAAAAAGGAACGAAGAGGTGTAATTGCACAATTATGTTCGCTAGATGTTTCCACATCGGAATCATCTATTTCTCCAGATCTCCAAAAAGTCCTGGACAATCATTCCAAGGTATTTGAGACTCCCAAAGGTCTCCCACCTATTCGTGATCATGATCATGCTATTCATCTGATTCCAGGAAGTGTTCCTCCAAACATCAGGCCATACAGATATCCCTATGCCCAAAAGAGTGAAATTGAACGTATGGTTGCAGAAATGCTAGAGGCTGGTATAATTCAACCTAGTCAAAGTTCTTTCTCTGCTCCAGTAGTATTGGTGCACAAGAAGGATGGATCATGGTGCATGTGTCCAGATTATAGGGAGCTCAACAAGCTCACTATTAAAGATAAGTTTCCCATTCCTGCCATTGATGAATTACTGGATGAATTGCATGGATCAATTTACTTCACCAAGTTGGATCTTCATTCAGGATATCATCAAATCAGAATGAAGACTGAAGACATTTCAAAAACAACATGTAGAACTCATGAGGGTCATTATGAATTTTTGGTCATGCCTTTTGGCCTTACCAATGCACCTTCTACATTTCAAGGTTTGATGAATTCCATTTTCAAACCCTTCCTTAGAAAATTTTTGTTAGTATTTTTTGATGATATACTAATCTACAGCAAGTCTTGGAAGGATCATGTTGAACATGTTGACAGGGTGCTACAACTATTGGAGGAGAAACAATTATATGCAAAAAGATCCAAATGTTTCTTTGGAGTACAAGAGGTGGCATATCTGGGTCATATTGTATCTCATGAAGGAGTTAAGGTAGACCCTAGCAAAATTAAAGCCATTAAGGAATGGAAAATCCCCACATCCATAAAGCATCTGCAAGGATTTCTCGGGTTGACAGGGTATTATCGCAAATTTGTTAAGAATTATGGGAGAATAGCAGCACCTCTAACAACATTATTGAAGAAAGATGCATTTTCATGGACTCCAGAAGCAACAAAGGCCTTCGAACATCTTAATGAGGCAATGTGCCAAGCACGGGTATTAGCTACACCAGACTTCACAAAAACCTCAATTGTGGAATGTGATGCTTCAGGAAATGGAATTGGTGTCGTTTTAATGCAAGATGAAAGACCCATTGCTTTTGAAAGTCGTCCAATCAAGGGAAAGTTTTTACACAAAGCTATTTATGAGAAGGAAATGTTGGCAATACTACATGCACTTAAGAAATGGCGACCCTACCTAATGGGAAGACACTTCAAGGTAAAAACGGATCATGATAGCCTTAAATACTTTTTAGAACAAAGATTATCCTCTGAAGAGCAACAAAAGTGGGTCACAAAGATGTTGGGTTATGACTTTGAAATCATCTACAAAAAAGGGAAGCAAAATGTGGTGGCAGATGCACTCTCAAGAAAGGATGAGGATGTGGAAGCATTGTTGTGCGCCATTTCTATTATCCAAACAGATTGGATAAACGAAGCAAGGGAGGAATGGAAGAATGATGAAGAAGTGTGGGCACTTATTCGAAAGTTACAACAAGATTCTAGTACATCTGATACATTTAGCTGGAAAAATGATTTGTTATGGTATAAAGATCGCTTATACCTCTGTAAGAATTCGCAACTCAAACAAAATATTCTTATGGAATTACACACTTCTCCCTTAGGAGGGAACTCAGGATTTTTAAAAACTTACCACAGGGTTAAGAAGGAATTTTTTTGGGATGGCCTTAAATCGATATTCAAAAGTTTGTGGCGGAATGTTTGGTTTGCCAACAAAATAAAGTTGAAACAATTAAGACCCTGGGTTTATTACAACCTTTATCCATTCCAAGCCAACGTTGGGAGGATGTTTCAATGGATTTTATCACAGGTTTACCCAAGTCTGAGGGAAAGAGTGTCATCATGGCGGTAGTTGACAGACTTACCAAGTATGCACACTTTTGTGCATTATCACATCCATTTAAACCAGTACAGTTTCTACTGCATTTATGGAAACAATTCAAAAGCTACATGGAAACCCAAAGATTATTGTAAGTGACAGAGATCCCATTTTCAATGGAAACTTTTGGACAGAATTATTTTCTTGTCTTGGTACTCAGTTAGCTCATGGCTCATCTTATCATCCTCAATCTGATGGGCAAATTGAGATAGTAAACAAATGTTTGGAGGGATATCTTCGTTGCTTTGTATCTGATAAACAGACACAATGGGTCAAATGGTTGCCTCTGACTGAATGGTGGTATAACACTTCCTTCCATACAGCAACAAAAATTACCCCTTTTATGGCACTTTATGGATATCAGCCACCATCCATCACATCATATTTAAGAGAAAATTCTAAGGTTCAAGCAGTGGAACATCACATCGAACATCAACAACAAGTCCTCCAACTCTTAAAGGATAACCTCGTGTTGGCACAGAATAGAATGAAACAACAGGCAGATCAACATCGCAATGAAAGAAGTTTTGATGTAGGTGATTGGGTATTCCTACGGCTACAACCATATAAACAAATGTCCCTCAAGCAAGCTAAGAAGGATAATAAATTATCACCAAAGTATTATGGTCCGTACAAGGTGTTGCAAAAGATTGGTACTATGGCATACAAATTGGAGCTTCCTGCAGCATCTCGAGTGCACCGAGTTTTCCATGTTTCATGTTTAAAGAAGGTTATAGGTGACAAGCTCCCAGTTCAAACAATATTGCTAGAACTTGACAAGGAAAGAAAAATTATATTGTAACCGGAAGCAGTCACAGAAACAAGAACTCGACAGCTACGAAATCGATCAATTTCGGAGTATTTCATCAAGTGGAAGAACTTATCTGCTGAAGATTCCACATGGGAGGATGATAATTTTATACAGAAGCATCCAAAACTACTCAAGCGTTGAGGACAACACTTTTTTGAAGGAGAGGGGCATGTTAGGTCCCTATAATACTAGTGATTACCCCATTGCCATTATAGTTGTACCCCTTATTAATATTGTTGTGCCCCTATTTTCCCCATATTTTTATTATTGTGCCCCATAGAATCCCTCTATTGTTATTTTTGTGGCCTTATATTATTATTGTTAGGTCGGTTGGGTTATATTGTGACTCCTTAGACTCCTATATATAGAAAGGAGGTTTTGTCATTTGAATCATCCAAGAATTGTTCATTTATGTAATGTAAAGGAGGTTGCCCCCTCGAAGAGGCTGAATTCTAAGGCGTTGATCTATCTTTTCTATCTTTTCTTGAGCTGGTTTCATAACATAATGTTATATTATTTTAATTATTTAAATTGATCAATATGGTCCCATATTATATGTTGTCAATGCAAAAATTCATTAATGGTGGAATTGAATGTTATGCAACAATTGTTTGTCATTGTCAGAAATTAGACAACACATTTTCATATTGGATTTAGCGTGGATATCTCATGCTAAACAAACTCTCATAAGTTATTCAACGACAGAAGGGATTATATGAAAACGTTGGATAATCGACGAGATAGGACATTCCATCAAATATTCGATCATTTAGGAACTTCAGTCGGATATTCGATGGGAGTTGGAATTTGGAAAAAAAAAAAAACAAAAAAACAAACAACAACAACAACATTCAACTTCCGACTGTAACACCCTCCTCCCACATTTACCCAAGTTAACCAGTTCGTTGTGGTAAAAATGTGACGAGAAGCTCCTATGAAGTGATTCAAATCCCATTATACAGTTAAGGAAGTCGAACCAGTGAAACAAAACCATTATGACCTTCCACACATGCTACATAACCTTTAGGAGACAACCAACCCTTCCAGGTGATCGACCCCTGAGATAACTTGACATTTCACTGATCTGGGACCCCAACCACTCCTATTACATGCCATGCATGTGACTGAGGCCTTCCATTTGCTCCCACAACATGGGAATGCTAGTGACTATGGAATTTTTCAGCTAGTTCTGAGCTAGCGACCTGTTGTGGCCGGCAACAACCCCCCTACTTATTTGGTGTTATTACTAATACCAAATAAGTGGGGACCCTTAGTCAAAATTTAAAAAAATAAATTAGTGCTTATATTTCCTTTTTCAATAAAACTTACCATCATAAGCTTAGGAGAATACCCTTAAAAAATCAAAAAAGCCTAAGTTTTATGATAAAGTAGGATTATTCCTTAGGAAATATTGCATCGCAAAAGGATTACGGATACCCCCTTACAAGCCGAATTCTAAGATTTCGAGATCGCGATATGGGACTACGGGTATATATCGCATTGCATGCGTCAAAATCTGCTTACGTTGAAAAACTTTAAACTGTCGATATGCGACGGCGCATATCGCAAATCGCAGGAAATAGATTAACGAAAATTATCATATGCCACGCTCCCGCGATATCACGATATTGCGATAGAGCAATTATGTGATATTGCAATAAAAGCGGCGATGTGATAGAACGATTATGCGATAATGCGATATTGTAAGTTTGCGATATAGCGAGCAAGCGATGTCGTGATTCTGCGATGTTGCGATCTGCGATATTGCTAAGCAAATCGCAGAATCGCCTCATCGCAGATCTTTTGGGCTCGTGGTTCAAAAAAGTATTTTCCATAAAACAAGACCTGGTTATGCACTTTAATGCTAATTTATGAGTTAGTTGCCAGTAATTAATGGAATAGGGTTTCGTGCTTATCAAAAAATCATTTCATGTAAGGTGGTGTATTTTATATGTCTTTGGCATTTAAAAGCTTTCCCGTCACCTTTTCCTGGTTATTATTCTCACTTCACTTGTAAATTGCAGGAATGAAGAACAAAGAAAGATACAAAGCAGTACGCAGGATACTATGGGAAAGAAAGGCAAAGCCCCGAGCTCTAAAGAGAAGGAAATGGCGCCCTTGTATACAGACACCGCCTGCAACCGAGACGCTGGTATTGCTACCTGGGAAGGCATGTACAATCTACTTGAGGAAGAGAATCCTAGAGTAATGGAGGTCAAGGCTACTGCAGGCTCACATAGTTCCTCTGAGGCGTCCATCACAGAACTGGCTTGTTCATTCTTACACCGAATAGTGGCGAGGCCCAAAATTCTTCCATATACAGACATGGTTAAATGGATACTGGACAATGCTGATATCAGAAACAGACAGTTTAAGACTCAAGGTCAAGAGCTTACGGAATCATTATTTTCACAAATTTTGAGCTTTATACCCACTATAAGAAAAAGCGCAAAAGGTGAAAAATGCACCAAGGAAGCCCAGATCAAGAAACGGAGGCAGTTTCCGATGCGCGATTAGCGCCTAGCACTAATCGCGCATCGCTGAGCAAAACTTCTTGAAAAGGAAAGCTCCTAATTGCTCAGTCACCTGTAAGCCCAAAAATTTGTAAGAAAGCAACGATAGAGGTAAAAAACTAAAACTTGAATCCTAAACCAGTGGTATTTGTCAGAAATATCTTCAAAATGGTATGTACATATGAACAGCAATTACAGACAGACTCGAGACAGAAGGCTCAAGAAAAGGCAGAATCAATCCAAAGGTTAACCAAGTTTAATTGGGATTCTTACTGGATGTACTTGGTAAAACCACACAGCCAGTGCATGACTCTCAAGTGTATCATCAATTCTGCTGAGAAGATGGTGCCAACTCTTGCCGATCCTGTTTTCTCAGCACAGCTAAAATCGGAAGTCGGCCAGCCGAATCTTCTCAAACAGATGTTGAACGCGTGCGATTTCAAGGATCAGATACACAGTTAGTTAGTAATTTTAATTTTTAGTTTTAATTTTGTCTTAATTTTTGCCTGAAATGAGGACGGTCATTTAAACCGCATCCTACATTTTTGTAATAAGTTATTTTTAGATTTAGTTAGTAGTATTTAAACCCTTCTCATGCATTTAGAGAAGGGTCCTGAAATTTGTCAAAAACTTATCCCTAGAACATGCACTTTTGTACCCTATGAGGAGGTTTTGATGAATGAATGGAATAGGATTTATTGATATCTGCATTTAATATCTGCTACTGATGTTTCACTTCTGTACTCTTAGTGGATGTTGGATTAAGAAGAGATAAATCATTATCACTTGAAGCTCGTGAGTAGGACTAGTTATAAATGGTACTTCTATCTCTCAATTATTTATGCCTTTGTGTTAAAAGTGATATTCAAGTTCAATTGTTTATATATTGATGTGTGAATGTTTGAGTTATCATTTGGCACTTTTGTACGGTGATAGCTATTTATTTATGCTTAATATATGAATAGCTTATTATGCGATATGTTTTCCACAACTGTTTCGTCTAACTTTTTATACGAAGTGCTTCATCTTTATTGAATTCTTTTCCCATAATAGTTGAATGATCTTTATTACCAATTGTTATCTGAAATCATTTTAGATCGCATAACAGAAGGATTACACCCCGAGTTAGTGTAGAATTAGATGTTTCTATTTATTAGAATAAAATTTGCATGTTATTAGATTAGAGTTAGAATTAGAGCATCTCACTTAGGAACTTTTAGAAGGGAAATATCAATTTTTCACACACATACGCATAAATTGGGAAATTGGTCCCATATCCCCAGTCGGACCCACTATAACAAACGGAAAAGGAGCTGCTAACCAAGGTCCGGACCGAGTGGGTATGCCCCTTGTTATAGACCCGATTTTCAGGGCTTCAATACGACCCCAGATTCTGTGCCACTTTTTTAGGGCCGGGACTTAGGACACTGCCCAAAACTTCATGAAACCCTCAGAAATGATAAATAACATTGAAACAAAGGTACTCATGCAAACATTAGATCAATGCTTGACTGGACCCCTACTAGCCATGACAGGCATTTTGTCAAACATGTCACAAATATGTAATCTACAGGTCTTAACAACAAATCTAAGCATAAGGGTCTCATACTTATCTGAGATTCGTAAAGAAGCATTGTTTTCATATCACAATAGTTGCATTATCATCTATTAGGTCATGTATTCATTGTACCATCAATTACTAATCAAAACATGATGAAATCCATACATCAAGTCTCTCATTAAACATACTCATAACCAACATATAACCAACAGAAATAACAAGGATATAATAGCCAAAAAACCCACATATAAGCTAATACATTTACACATGAAATACCAAGGAGAAAGAGCTCTTATTAATGAAGGCAAAATCCAACCAGGTATGAGACTTTTACAAACCACCTAACCATAGATTGGCTGAAACAAATCTTACTTTCAGCCAATCACCCCCGTGCCATATTCCAAGCATGAATGTGGGACTCAAACCAAACCAAACCAGGTTTCCTCAAGCTTTATCACAATCCCCACCAGATCACTAGGCCCTAAAAAAGCATGGATGACCCGTACTTCTCCACCTACACTGTGAGGAATTTGCTTGTCTCCTAATCTCTAGGTTTTACCATATATCCTATGATGCAAAGGTCGAGGATTACTAGACCTAATCAAGACTCCACCCTCCACGCTTTACCATATATCCTGTCATTCACCAGTTAAGGATTCCTAGGTCTCATCAAGGACACACACCTCTAGGCTTTATTTTATATCCTGCCATTCACTGGTTAAGGATTCCCAGGCCCATCGAGGCACACAAAATTCATCTTTATTGCAATCCCAATCCGATTCAGGGATTCCTAGGCCTTGTGTTCATTTTTTTAAAGACCACCCCACTCAGTTTCGAAACCATCCAACAATCCAGCTTAACCAAATAAAAGAGAACCCATCACACCATGGCTATCTGAAATGGAAAGGCAAGCTTGAAGAACATTGTCACACCTGGAAAAACCCATGTTAATGATAACAAGAGAATCAAATACATACATGCATGTACCATGCATGCCAAATCTAGCAAGGAAATCAGAAATGTAAATCGATACCTGCAAATAATCTCGTTGTAGTTGCTATATGCTAATATTCCTTGATTGATCCTTACTTTCCTTTTCCTTCTTGGTCCTTCTTTTGCTTTCCTTGATCCAATCTTAGAGCACTCCAAGAAAACTCTAATTGTCCAAGAGTGTGAGTGAGAGAATAGAGAGAGCTTCAAAACTGAACTGACAAAAGACACCAACTTATCCTCAGAAACCTTTTTATTAATGAGGCCTCTTTTTTCTCCAATTTTCCATTAATTTCCTTCATTCTCCTCCTCACATGCAACCTATGACCTTTCACCTTCCCTTTTTCTAAATTCCATTATTTTCATAAATAAATTCCCAAAATTTCCATTTTTCCTTCCCAAAGCCTTTTTCATTGCCTTTGCCAATTTCCTTAGCCATAATAAACCAAATAAACACCCACACTAGGATGTTTTTCCCAAAATTCATCTTGGAATACATGTCCCATGACCTTGGTGATTATTTTTCCTTTATTAACTTTATTTACAAGGAGTTTTGACCATGGCTGTATAGAACCCTCCCCCTTGGGGGAACACTGTATTCGGTGTTCAATGACACCTACAACCAACAAAATTGCCGAGAAGCAAAACATACGGCCCATGGAGCTTTATAACTTAGCTCGATGCAGTATTTACAATGATCAACCCACTGAGAAGCAAACCAACATGACTGTTATGAAACCAACTCAAGAAAAGATAGAAAAGATAGATCAACGCCTTAGAATTCAGCCTCTTCGAGGGGGCAACCTCCTTTACATTACATAAATGAACAATTCTTGGATGATTCAAATGACAAAACCTCCTTTCTATATATAGGAGTCTAAGGAGTCACAATATAATCCAGCCGACCTAACAATAATAATATAAAGCCACAAAAATAATAATAGAGGGATTCTATGGGGCACAGTAGTAACAATATGGGGGTAATAGGGGCACAACAATATTAATAAGGGGTATAACTACAATAGTAATGGGGTAATCACTAGTATTATAGGGACCCAACATGCCCCTCTCCTTCAAAAAAGTGTTGTCCTCAACGCTTGAGTAGTTCTGGATACTTCTGCATAAAATTCTCATCCTCCCATGTGGAATCTTCAGTGGATAAGTTCTTCCACTTGATAAGATACTCTGAAATTGAACAATTTCGTAGTTGTCGAGTTCTTATTTCTGTGACTGCTTCCGGTTCCAATATAATTTTTCCTTCCACATCAAGTTCTGGCAATATTGTTTGAACTGGGAGCTTGTCGCCTATAACCTTCTTTAAACATGAAACATGGAAAACTGGGTGCAATCGAGAAGCTGTAGGAAGCTCCAATTTGTATGCCATAGTACCAATCTTTTGCAACACCTTGTACGGACCATAATACTTTGGTGATAATTTATTATCCTTCTTAGCTTGCTTGAGGGACATTTGCTTATATGGTTGTAGCCGTAGGAATACCCAATCACCTACATCAAAACTTCTTTCACTGCGATGTTGATCTGCCTGTTGTTTCATTCTATTCTGTGCCAACACGAGGTTATCCTTTAAGAGTTGGAGGACTTGTTGTTGATGTTCGATGTGATGTTCCACTGCCTGAACCTTAGAATTTTCTCCTAAATATGATGTGATGGATGGTGGTTGATACCCATAAAGTGCCATAAATGGGGTCATTTTTGTTGCTGTATGGAAGGAAGTGTTATACCACCATTCAGCCAGAGGCAACCATTTGACCCATTGTGTCTGTTTATCAGATACAAAGCAACGAAGATATCCTTCCAAACATTTGTTTACTATCTCAATTTGCCCATCAGATTGAGGATGATAAGATGAGCTATGAGCTAACTGAGTACCAAGACAAGAAAATAATTCTGTCCAAAAATTTCCAGTGAAAATGGGATCTCTGTCACTTACAATAATCTTTGGGTTTCCATGTAGCTTTTGAATTGTTTCCATAAATGCAGTAGAAACTGTACTGGCTTTAAATGGATGTGATAATGCACAAAAGTGTGCATACTTGGTAAGTCTGTCAACTACCACCATGATGACACTCTTTCCCTCAGACTTGGGTAAACCTGTGATAAAATCCATTGAAACCTCCTCCCAACGTTGGCTTGGAATGGATAAAGGTTGTAATAGACCTAGTGTCTTAATTGTTTCAACTTTATTTTGTTGGCAAACCAAACATTCCGCCACAAACTTTTGAATATCTGATTTGAGGCCATCCCAAAAAAATTCCTTCTTAACCCTGTGGTAAGTTTTTAAAAATCCTGAGTGCCCTCCTAAAGGAGAAGTGTGCAATTCCATAAGAATCTTTTGTTTTAGCTGGGAATTCTTACAAAGGTATAAGCGATCTTTGTACCATAACGAATTATTTTGCCAGCTAAATGTATCAGACGTACTGGAATCTTGTTGTAACTTTTGAATAAGTGCCCACACTTCTTCGTCATTCTTCCATTCCTCCCTTGCTTCGTTTATCCAATCTGGTTGGATAATAGAAATGGCGCACAACAATGCTTCCACATCCTCATCCTTTCTTGAGAGTGCATCTGCCACCACATTTTGCTTCCCTTTTTTGTAGATGATTTCAAAGTCATAACCCAACATCTTTGTGACCCACTTTTGTTGCTCTTCAGAGGATAATCTTTGTTCTAAAAAGTATTTAAGGCTATCATGATCCGTTTTTACCTTGAAGTGTCTTCCCATTAGGTAGGGTCGCCATTTCTTAAGTGCATGGAGTATTGCCAACATTTCCTTCTCATAAATAGCTTTGCTTAAAAACTTTCCCTTGATTGGACGACTTTCAAAAGCAATGGGTCTTTCATCTTGCATTAGAACAACACCAATTCCATTTCCTGAAGCATCACATTCCACAATAAAGGTTTTCGTGAAGTCCGGTGTAGCTAAGACCGGTGCTTGGCACATTGCCTCTTTAAGATGTTCAAAGGCCTTTGTTGCTTCCGGAGTCCATGAAAATGCATCTTTATTCAATAATGTTGTTAGAGGTGCTGCTATTCTCCCATAATTCTTAACAAACTTGCGATAATACCCTGTCAACCCGAGAAATCCTCGCAGAAGCTTTATGGATGTGGGGATTTTCCATTCCTTAATGGCTTTAATTTTGCTAGGGTCTACCTTAACTCCTTCATGAGATACAATATGACCCAAATATTCCACTTCCTGGACTCCAAAGAAACATTTGGATCTTTTTGCATATAATTGTTTCTCTTTCAATAGTTGTAGCACCCTATCAACATGTTCAACATGATCCTTCCAAGACTTGTTGTAGATTAGTATATCATCAAAAAATACTAACACAAATTTTCTAAGGAATGGTTTGAAAATTGAATTCATCAAACCTTGAAATGTTGAAGGTGCATTGGTAAGGCCAAAAGGCATGACCAAAAATTCATAATGACCCTCATGAGTTCTAAATGTTGTTTTCGGAATGTCTTCAATCTTCATTCTGATTTGATGATACCCTGAATGAAGATCCAACTTGGTGAAGTAAATTGATCCATGCAATTCATCCAGTAATTCATCAATGACAGGAATGGGGAACTTATCTTTAATAGTGAGCTTGTTGAGCTCCCTATAATCCGGACACATGCGCCATGATCCATCCTTCTTGTGCACCAATACTACTGGAGCAGAGAAAGAACTTTGACTCGGTTGAATTATACCAGCCTCTAGCATTTCTGCAACCATACGTTCAATTTCACTCTTTTGGACATAGGGATATCTGTACGGCCTGATGTTTGGAGGAACACTTCCTGGAATCAGATGAATAGCATGATCATGATCACGCACAGGTGGGAGACCTTTGGGAGTCTCAAATACCTTGGAATGATTGTCCAGGACTTTTTGGAGATCTGGAGAAATAGATGATTCTGATGTGGAAACATCTAGCGAGCATAATTGTGCAATTACACCTCTTTGCTCCTTTTTAAGAAGCTTTGTCATACCATTAGAGCTGATTATCTTTCCTGGTTTCCCTGCAATACCCCTTAATTCAACTTCCTTTCCTTCCGCAGAAAATTTCATGAAAAGTTCTTGAAAATTAAAAGCTATTGTACCCAGGGATTGTAGCCATTGGACTCCTAGTACAACATCAGCACCTCCCATTGGAATAGAAAGCATTGGGCTAGTCAATACATATTCTCCCATGGATAGCTTGATATTATGGCACTTTCCAGAGCAATTTATTGTTCCTCCATTTGCAATCATCACTTGACACTCTGGTGCTGGATATAGGAAGCAATTCAATTCTTTTGCTACCTTACAATGAATAAAATTGTGGGTGCTTCCTGAATCAATCAAAACTATTACCTTTTTCTTCTTGATTTGTCCTTCTATCTTGATGGTTTGAGGAGTGGTAATTCCCACCAATGCATTACAAGATATGGTCAGATTTATTTGTTCTTCATCTAAGCTTTGTTCCTGGAGTACATCCTCTTCTTTTGACCTTTCTTGTTCCTTTTCTTCTTCCTCTTCACAATCTATGTAGAATAATTTCTTCTCAGCACACTTATGACCTTTAGTGTATTTGCTATCACAACTGTAACAAAGCCCTTTTGCTCTTTTTTCTTCCAATTGTTGTGGAAGACTAGGGGCAACAACACTTCCGTCTTTATAGTTGTGAGTGGTATGCTTCCTGGTTGCCATAATTTTGCTTTCCATTTTTCTTGCTAACCTGAATGCCTTCTCTAATGAATTTGGTTCCCAAAGGCGAACATCATGTTGGATATTATCCTTTAAAGACCCTATGAACACATCAATCCTATGCTCCTCTGGAATATCTTTTACCCTTATGTTCAATTTTTGGAACTCCTCAATGTGCTCCATTATTGAACCCTTTTGTTTGAGACTTATTAATTGGCTAAAAAAAGTGTTGCTTTTTGTATCCTCATAATGTGCTACCAATTCTTCCGTAAAAATTGCCCAAGTGATAAATTGTTTACGAGAGCAAAGCCATTGATACCATACAAATTGATTTGGTTCCAAATATAAAGTTGCCATACGTACCTTTTGTGTGTTTTGCACATTATTGAGATCGAAGAATTGCTCCATCTGTAATATCCATGTGGCAGGATCCTTGCCATCAAACTTCCTCATATCGATTTTTGGAATATGGTCAGCCTTCGATCAAACATTAGCATCTATGGAATCATGATTAATATTTTTTTTTTATTCTCATCATGAGTTTCCTTTAGTACCCTTTCACCCTTAGTGCCTATTTCTTGTAGCAACTTATTCACATTTATCTTCAATTCGTCCATGTCTATCTTCAATTCTATCTTCAAATCATCCATCTTAGCTTCCATGTCAACCATCTTAGCTTCTACGCCTTTCTTTAAACAGTCCATCTTAGCTTCTACTCATTTCTTTAAACCATCCATCTTAGATTCTGTTCCTTTTTGTGTAAGGGACAGTGGTTGCACTTGGTCTTGTAATTTTGATATATCATGTTGCATTTCCTCCTCTTCTTTATCAGTCATGCTAGAGCTTTCAGGTTCCTTACTAGGTGTTTTCATTTTCTTTCGGGGCATTAGGTACCGATAATAATGCTCTACTATGCCCTTTGAATTCCTTCAAAATAAATTTTCAAGCTAAGCTTAAACAAAAATTTAAGAAAATCTACACACTTTTTTTCACTTTGTAGGAGCTCAATATTGCCTCTAATGTATCTCTGTACCTTCCAATCCTCTAGTTCTGAACTCATGAGATGTACTAGCCCTCTATGCCCTCTTTCTAATGCCACAAGTCTGACCCAAAGTCTGACCCAAATTGGATTCTCCAATGAAGAGTTATGCGAAATCTCCCACAGTGACTTGATTATAGACTAGTTCAGTAGAGCGAACTTGTACGACGTTCTACGAGTCACTGTTTCGACCTTTGGATCTGAAAAAGGCATACAAGAAACTACGGTCCGTCCTCTTTTTGTACCTTCTTACGAAATTTCAATTCGATCCCCAGAGAGAAAGTTATGATGATTTACCCCAGGTCACCTGTTTGGAATGTAATTCAGGAGTCTGCAAAAAGACCAACTTCCTCAGATCATAACTCAGAAAATATAGCGCAAAAAGCTCTGAAATTCAGACCCAAGGTTCAACGCGATGTATTCTCAAATGTGTTTTTTTTTGCGACTTTTGAAACATCCCAGAAAAAATAGTTATAGCGAAAATGCCACGATGACCTGTTTGGAGCAGCGAAACCCTAGAATCCAAAGCTTTGATACCAAATGCTATGAAACCAGCTCAAGAAAAGATAGAAAAGATAGATCAATGCCTTAGAATTCAGCCTCTTCAAGAGGGCAACCTCCTTTACATTACATAAATGAACAATTCTTGGATGATTCAAATGACAAAACCTCCTTTCTATATATAGGAGTCTAAAGAGTCACAATATAATCCAGCCGACCTAACAATAATAATATAAAGCCACAAAAATAATAATAGAGGGATTCTATGGGGCACAGTAGTAACAATATGGGGGTAATAGGGGCACAACAATATTAATAAGGGGTATAACTACAATAGTAATGGGGTAATCACTAGTATTATAGGGACCCAACAATGACACATAACAACATAATAACCATAACAAAATGACACCCATACCACTTATTGGAGATTTATAACACAACTCATGTTGGTACTTACATCCATATGCATATATACATATACCAAAATCATTCACTCAACCAGTGAATCGAGAAGGATACATAACCCGCATCCGATTCGTCATCTCTCATGTAGCTTCATCGGGCCCAAAGTGCTTCCACTGCACTTTAACCTGCTCGATTGCTCGGTTTCGGAGCATGAGCATCTTTATCTGTAACATACACTGAGGTTGCAACTGGAGGTCTCCATCTGGTTCCACCTACAATACATACCAGTCAATCACATGATCAACATCTTTAACATACTTCTTAAGCAATGACACATGGAAAACATCATGGAATTTCACTGTCGGAGGCAGTGCGAGTCAATAGGCTACTGGTCCAATCCTTTCAAGAATCTTGAAAGGTCCACAAAACTAAGGTGCTAGCTTGGCACACAATCCAATCCTCAAGGAGCTCTTCTTTGGCTTGATGTGAAAATACACCTGTTCCCCAACCTATAACTCCTTAAACAACCTGTTTCGATATGCATAACTTTTATGCTTGTCTTATGATGCTTTCAAATTCTTCTTGATTACCTGCATTTCATGTTCCATCTCTCCCAACATGTTCGGTCCAATCAACACCCTATTCATTAGATCATTCCAACTGATGGGAGTATTACAACTTCACCCATACAATGCTTCAAACAGGCTCATCCTCAAAGATTCTTGGTACCCATTGTAGAAAGCAAACTCAACTAGTGGAAGATACTTTTCCCACTTCTATTGTTGATGCATCACATACATCCTTAACATATCCTCCAATATCCTATTAACCCTCTCTATCTGTTCATTTGTCTGTGGATGATAAGTTGTGTTGAAGGCCAACTCTGTCCCCAAACCTGCAAACAACTCCTTCCAAAACTTGGAAGTGAACTTAACATTCTCGTGTGACACAATTTTCTTCGATACACTATGTAGCCTCACTACACCTCTGATGAATACATGCGCCGCATCATTAGCTGAATATGAAGACTTCACTGGAATGAAGTGTGTTACATTTGTTAACCTATCCACCACAACCATGGTGGGTGACATGAATACAATTTTTCATGAAACTCTCGCAAGATAGTCTTCTTGAGCTCACTGTCAATCAACACATATATCTTATCCCTTAATCTAACCAAACCATCTGTTATAAATGATATTCCACATCCTGACCACCTATACCCTGTTGTAACTTGAGCATAAACTCCATGTACCTGCCATCCTGTTGTCCTGCCTGTAAGATCTGATCCTAAAATTCTGTCCCATATGAACTCATAGTTTCTATGCGATTCACCTATACTCTCCTATTAAGAGCATCTACAACCTTGTTCTCCTTACCCTTGATGTACATGATCTTTAAAGTCAAACTCACTAATTATCGCCAACCATCTAGCTTACCTAACATTTAGATTCAGCTGGTCAAATAGATACCTCAATCTACTATGATCGCTCATCAATATAAACCTCCTACCAAGAAGATAGTGCCTCCACATCTTCAATGCATGGATGATCGTTTCCAAGTCAAGATCATGTGTCAGATAATTATCCTCATGCTCATTTAGTTTTCGTGACTGATATCACACTACATGTCCTTCTTGCATAAGGACTGCACCAATTCCTCTCTTTCAAGCATATGTGCACACCACAAATTCTTTGCCTGCATCTGCAATCTTTAACACTGGAGAATTTGCTAACAACTGCTTCAATTGCTCAAAATTTGTTGAAGATTCCTTTATCCATTCAAATTTCTTACCTTGCCTCTATAGTGACGTAATAGGATATGCAATGCGAGAGAAGTTCCTGATGAACCTCCTATAATACCCTGCTAGACCCATAAATGATCTTACCTCATCCACATTTCTAGGAGCTACCCACTCCATGATAGCGCTTATCTTCTCTGGATCCACTGTTATGCCTTCCTTGGAGACAACATGTGCCAATTAATGTACCTATGTATCTATGCTTGAAAGAAACTGCATTTACTAAGCTTAGCATACAACTTTTGCTCTCTCAACAATTTGAATATTGTTGCTAAGTGCTCGACATGCTCTTCCTCATTTTTAGAATATATCAAAATGTAGTCAATGAATACAATAACAAAATTGTCCAGAAAAGGACACAATACACTATTCATGAAAAACATAAACATAGTTGGAGCATTAGTCAAACCATATGGAACTACAACAAACTCATAATGCCCATACTTGCTCCGGAAAGTTGCCTTGTAGATGTTCTCTTCTTTAATGTGTACCTAATGATACCTTGATCTCAAATAA
This sequence comes from Pinus tabuliformis, assembly GCA_031772625.1. Classification (NCBI taxonomy): domain Eukaryota; kingdom Viridiplantae; phylum Streptophyta; class Pinopsida; order Pinales; family Pinaceae; genus Pinus; species Pinus tabuliformis. The sequence goes on from CM062818.1 coordinate 767,904,833, forward strand.
ACTTTCGATAACACGATCACTCCCTTCAACTGATCGAGCAAGTCATCAATCCTCGGAAACAGATACCTATTCTTGATGGTCACCTTGTCCAATTTCCTATAATCAATGCATAGCTTGAGAGTACAATCCTTCTTCTTCACAATCAACATTGGTGCACCCCAAGGTGATACACTTGGCATAATCTATCCTTTGTTAATCATTTCCTTCAATTGTAACTTCAACTCTACTAGCTTTGGTGTGCTCATCATGTATGGTGCTTTTGATGTTGGTGTTGCCCCTGGTACCAACTCAATGGAGAAGTCTACTTCCTTGTGAGGTGGCAACAATAAAATCTCTACTAGAAACACATCCTGAAACTGTTACAATATTGGGTACCTGCTCAATACCTCTACATCCTCAACATCCTTACCTTTATCACTACAAGTATGTGCTATAAATAACACACACCCTTTTATGTGGTTGCGCTTTGCCTGCAAAGTTGTCACCATTCTAACTGATATTGCCTTCTTCTTACCTCGCAAGGTTCTATGTTCTCCATTGTCATCCAAACACTCAATGTCCTTGTCATAATAATACACTTTGGTCCTATGAAGGTACAACCAATCCATGCCCAAAATCATACTGTATGATCCCAACGACAATACATTCAAATGTGTTGAGGTAGACATACCATTAAACTCGAATGCGCAAGCTCTTACCCAGTGATACATTATTTTCTTTGTACCTATAGCCAACTACACTAACCAAGATTATGCATGCACTTATTTATTTAAACCACACGTATCCACCATGTCAGGACTAACATAACTATAATTAGATCCAAGGTCAATTAAAATGGAAACAACTTGATCACAACGCTTACCATCCATCTTGATAGCAGTTGCCTCGTGATTTGCCTGCTTGTTATCCAACGCAGCATAAATCCATGGAATGCTCTGCCTAACATCCCCAATTGTTTGTGCTTCTTGTGCACTATAAATATGAGGCATACCACCCTGATTCCATGGACAATCCCTCTTAAGATGCTCCTTAACATATATCCAACACTGCGACTGTCTTGTACCATCACCTTTATTCCGCTTCCCTCCATGTTGTGACCCATTAAAATTCTTGTAAGGTGCAATATTTTTTTCTCACTTACATCTTGAGGCATTGTTCTTTTCGGCTTCCATTTACCTTTAGCTTTTTCTTTCCCTTTCCAACCTTGTTGAGATTTTGTCTTGCACTTTGACTACTCATAACAGTGCTTCAATTTCCCAGTAACTTTCTCAGGCGATCGAGGCTCATCATAATCAATCTGATCTCTAAATTCTAATGGAAATCCATTGACAAATATCTGAACTTTGGCCTTCTCATGCTTAAGATACGATACATACCTCAATAACTCCAAAAACTTGGTTGTGTAATCCTAATCGGTCATTGATGCCATCTTTAGCTCATAGAACTCCTTGGCTTTGTTGTCGTAGTACCACTCTAACAAATACTTCTTCCTGAACAATCACTTGAATTCATGCCAACTCAACTCTTATGTTCTAGTGTCTCTGACCCGCTTCACATCTTCCCATAAGATGTTTTCTTTCCCTTTAAGGACGAAGATATCTATTATGACCTTCATGTTCTCTGTGTAATCATGCAACTTAAAGAATTTATTCATCCCAAGTAGCCATTCTTTTTCATCCTTCGTCTTCTTCACATCTCCATCAAAGGTAGGTGGCTTCACTTTCTTGAACTCATCTAGAAAATATCCCTTGTCACTCCTCCTGTAAGAATTATAATGATGACAATTATAGCGTCGATCAGAACCAGAACTAGAATAAAACCTATGTCCATCACCTCTCAGATTCGGAGTATGCAAAAGCCTGCCATAGCTTATTGTGTCATCTCTATCCGACCTATGCCCACCATGAGATTTACTGCCATATGGCCCATTTGTTCTGTCCTCCTGCCCATGGCTGATCTGAAGGATCCTTGTCATTGCAATTCTGACAAACTTTGAAGGATTACAGCATTGACTTTTGCTTGTTTCTCTTGTGCCTGAATGATCCTATCATTATCTTCCTTGCAACTCCTTATTTTTGCCTTCAAGCTTCTCAATGTGTTTGCTAAGTCAGAATGATGCTCAACACCACGTTGCTCATCTAATCCATAGGGAGAACCTCGTGAACTATAGACTACCATATTTCTAGTCATCTTTGATCTCTTTCCTGCAACTGCACCATGTCAACTTAAACCAAAACATAACATAATCAACATACCTCAGTATAGTTCAGGGGAGGATATCTTGTCTGCATGATCAACTAGATTAACACGATACATGTATAACCATAATCACATCAACATATATCATCAATTTAACCATTATCCAGTTATCAAAGCATGACCATACCAACCACATACCATGACCTCGTGCATGACAACTACAACCATATCAATGTATGCAAAACAACCTATAAGCACTGACATGCATAACCATTGCACAACCGACATACACTTACAACGAACACATCCAACAAAAACACCATCAACTTTCACATGGTGACAGAAATGCAACCATGACCAACACCATGCATACACAACAAGCACATAGGCCACAAGCATGAAGAACACATACACAACCGATATGTATGCATGTCCAATGCACACCACCCATCTAGTTTAAGGGGTGAATCATGCTCTGATACCACTCTATAACACCTTCCTCCCACATTTCCCCAAGTTAGTCGATCCGTTGCAGTAAACATGTGACGAGAGGCTACTATGATGTGATTTAACTCCCATTATACATATAAGGAAGTGGAACCAATGAAATAAAAACATTCTAACCTTCCACATGTTGTAGCATCCATTGTCATTTTAATTTTATTTTTATTTTTATCGCAAAAATGAAAAAAATAAATATTATGTTATAACGGAAATAAAAGAGAATGCGGAAATTTGAAAGAAATGATTTGTTTTATGTTATTGATGGCTTTTGAACGTGAGAAACCCAGGAGAAGATCTGATCCGTCCAATCGACATGCACCAGATCTAACGGTAATCGCGTGGTTAACAAGGACGAGGTTTAATTCAAAATCAGACGCGAGAAATCATAAAACTGAGTTAAAACCTCAGTTAACCGAGGTCGTCCGCTTGAAGGATTCAGATCGGATGGTAATCGCGTGGTTAACAAGGATGAGCTTTAATTCGGAAAATGGACGCGATGGTTTATGGAAAGTAATTTAATCCATTGAAGTCTAGATCGATCATGGCCGCTCATCAAAAAGGGACAAGATCCAATGGATATCGCGTCAAAAAGTGCATGGGTTTTATTATAAATTTCGGACCCAAGAAGTCTATGGACTGCAGTTTTGTTTCTTCTCGGTTCCATGGGGAAGGTAAAGGTTTGTGGAAAAGGCGAACGCGATAAGATTATGAACCAGAGTTTTAATTATTTTGGTTCCATGGTAACTGAAGGTTTTCCATATTCTGTGTAAATCAACCAATTCCGTTGTTTTAGCAAAATAACTAAAATTAGAGGTGGATGACTGAAACTCCAAAGGCGAAGGTGATTGGTCGGGTTTCTTTGTGTTTCTGCCAATTAGAACACTTCCGATATATACGTGGGCCCATAACCCACAAGTCCACGCATGAAGTTTTGTAAAGATGTAGTTTGTTGTGTTAAGATAGTCTAGCTATCATCAGAACATCTACAAAGAAAATTCATCAACAGTCAAGCCACAGATTCGAACAACGAGCAGCCATCACCTTCTAATTTTTGTTACTTCTTGTTATTTTGTTTTCTTGAGAAGAATGAGGTGTCTTTTACCCTCCAATGTAATATTCTGTAATGACTTTTACTTTAGACAGTTAGGAGATAGTTAAGCAGTTTGATAGTTTTGGTGATTACCAACTATCTCATGATGTATAAAAAGAGGCAAAATTATAGAAAAATGGTTCGAATTTTGAAGAACCTGGAGACTAGGCTATTGGATTCTTGATAAAACTGATGATTAATGAAAGAATCAGGAGTTTTCCACACATTGTTGGGTATGATTTGTGATTTCTCTGTTATGTGTCATCATGTATCTTCCTTTCTTTAAGTATGGTAATGAAGTTGCAGGTCTTTGTTTACTTATGTGAATGAAGTTAAAATTCCTTAAAAGAGCGCTCCTGTACTTAAAGTTCCTACTTCTACATTTCTTCTAAGTTACAGATAATAGTTTATGTGTAAAACAACATATTGTCTTTAACTTCCCAAAGTGTTACAGATAATAGTTTCTGTGAAAAACAACATATTGTCTCTAACTTCTCAAAGCATTCTTCACTCAGCATTTTTATTCAGCAATCAAATGGCATTCTGAGACTTTCATATCACCTAAGTATTAAGGGTTAAAAGTCAAGCCCTTCAAGTCCTTCACTTGAGGATACATCATACAAATAAGTGACAATAACAATAAACATTAATGTCTTAAGCACAATTTCTACACAACCAAGAAATTGGTTTCTTAAGGGACAATATTAATTGGCGTCGTTGCAGGGGAGAGAAGTCGAGAACACGTTTCCCTGGGTTTTTATCAAATACCTCATAGCAAAAGGTTCAAGTCCTTTCAGAACCTGAGAGACTAGTTTCCAAGAGGGTTGGAAGGCCAAAAACTTCAGTTACACCAAGTCCTACACTGTCTGCACCTAGCAGCAGTTCAACACATCTTTCATTCCAAACATTCACCTTTATTTGACCAAGAGATACCTTTTAGATCCACTTCATTTCAAGAACCCAACTGTCAAGAATAGTATTTAGAGTATGTTTCTTTTTCAATATTTGCTATAGTTATTCAACCTGAACCTATAACTACATTGTCACATTTTCATACTCCATTTACTCCTTAGACAGGTTCTACACCTGGTGGTACTCAAAGTTCAGTAAGTTCAGGAGAAAACATGGCAGCACCTGCATTCTTGTTGAATATGTATGCACCTATTCAATTGCCACAACAGTTGAATCAAATGCCTCAAGAATACTTGAAGATTCTTCCTCATTTCTCAGGGGAGGATGAATAAACAACAGAGAAGCATATATCAGTGTTTTGTAATTTTGCAGAAAATCTCAATGTTGAACACTTGGATGTTGTTTTAAGACTTTATGCAATCCTTGGATGGAGAAGCAAGGAAGTGGTTCAAAGGGCTTCCTACTAACTCTATTCCTACATGGGAAGGGATGGAGTGCCTATTCACCCAGAGATGGGGAGAGAAAAGAGACCATAGGTATTCACTCATAGAGTTTAATGCTATTAAGAAGAAATCTGATGAAAGTGTTGTTGAGTTCATCAGAAGGTTCAATAAACTGTACAATAGTCTTCCAATGGAGATTAAGCCCCCTCCTGCTGGTGCAAAAATAACTTTTGCAGGGGCATTTGAATCAGATTTTGGGTTCACATTGAGGGAGAGAAGATCCATAACCCTTGATCAGATCCAAACTAATGCCTTAGAAATAGAAGCAAATCTGGTGGCTGCAGGTAAAGCACCAAAGACACAACCTATCCAAGATAAGGGAAATGCTAAAGTGGAATCCTCTTAAAGTCAAACATTAGAGGATATGAATAATGTAATGAAAAAATTGTCTAATAAATTGATTAAATTAGAATTGGAGAGTAAGAATTCTCAGAGGCAAGCACAACAGAATAGAAACTTTAATCCTCAATATAGAAGACAACCTCTGAAAATTTTGCAGAAGGAGAGAAAAGATCAAGATCAGGTTCAAGCACCATTTCACTCAAAGGCAAATCCTGATGAAGTACCATAGCATTCCAGGGACTAGGATGATCATATTTCTACATTGTATGCAGTAGATGAAGATGAACTAGGTGTTGAGGGAGAAGAATGTGAATATACTGAAACAGATGCCATTTATGATGAGAATGAAATTGATGAATATTGGAAGCATTTTTTTGATATTATGCAGGCATAATTACATAAGAAATATGACTTGAGATCAAGGAAAAGATCTAGAGTTCAAGAAAATGAAGGAGAGCAGCAAGTTCCAGCTCCCCTACAAAAGGAAACTCCACAAGAACCACAGCCTGCAAAACAATTAAATAAAGGAAAGCAACAACAGAATACAAATAGCAAGACTCAAATACTTCAGGGTGAGTCTTCTCAAGACAAAAGTGATAAAAGTCCTTTAGAAAAACTTGTTTCCATTCCAAAAGAGATTTCAGTGAAGATGAAAATGAAAGGAATATTAAACAGTGCCATGTGTTTAGTCTTACTAAAGAATAAGAAAAAATCAGAATTCAAGTGCCCCTCACAGAGTTGGTCAAAACACCAGTTTATCAAAGAGAGATTGTTGAGTTTATCAATCTAAAAGAGAATGTGAATATAAATGACATTGTGAATTTGCAAGAAGATAAACCAGTAGTGGTTTTTGGTCCACATGTGGAGGAGGTAGATTCTTCAACACCTCCTTTCTACATTTCTTTATTGATTCATGATTTCCTTTTGCATAATTGTATGTTTGATTCAGGAGATTCACATAACCTTATGCCATTATTAGTGATGAAACAACTAAACCTACAAGTTACTAAACCTTACAGAGACTTGTATTCTTTTGATTCAAATAAAGTCAAGTGTCTAGGGGTCATTAAAGATATGGTGGTGTCACTAGCCCAGATCCCAGCTAGAAGCTTGGTAATGGATGTAGTGGTAGCAGATATCCCTGCTAGGTTTGGAATGTTACTATCTAGGTCATGGGGGTCTAAATTGGGTGGTGTTTTGAAACTGGATTTTACTTATGCTATCATACCAATTTTTGGTGGAGAAGAAAGGAGGTTGTATAGAGAAACAAGATTTGTAAAAACAATCACAAAGAACGGAGCAATTAATTCACCTGTATATAGCCAAGAGAAAGATGACTTTTCTTGCTTCGTGCTACATGACAATGCAGAGTTGGTTAAAGATAACCAAAGGCAGCTTGCTTCATCCAGTGTAAATACAGAGCTACAAACAGAAGGGGTGTGGAAGTGCTTCTTTGATGGATCCTATTCTAAAGAAGGAACAGGTGTTGGTTTCTTTCTTATTACACCTGGAGGTAATATGATCCCTTTTTCTTTTAATTGGGGTTTGAAGCAACAAATAATGTGGCAGAATATGAATCCTTAATCATTGTTATGCAAATAGCAAAACAAATGGGAGTCCTGTCAATTTTTGTTTTTGGAGATTCAGAGCTGATTATAAAGAAAATAAAGAACCATTGTCAAACAAAACACCCTAGGCTTAGGGCATATAGAAATGAAGTGTAGGTTTTAGTTGAGAACTTCTTTAGGCTTTCAACATACAATTCATTCCAAGAGATGGGAACAGATTAGCAGACTCTTTGGCTGTGGCTGCTAGTACTTTTAGGCCTCCCATAAATCCAAAGCTAAGATATGAGGTTGAAATGAGGCACAGGCCTTCTGTTCTGGATAATATAAAACACTGGCAAATTTTTGAAGATGATCAATAGATTAAGGAATTCTTCACTATGATTGAAGATTTCCAGGGCACGGAGATTAATCAAGATGAAGATGAAATAACAGAAGGTGCATAAGTAAGTGATTTGAAAAATTCTATAGTTAATCAAAAAATTATTCAATTGAAACATAATATTCTACCAAGGGAGCTTGTCCCTCTTGAAAGACTTTTTAACTCCAGTGATGTAGCTATTAGTTTAGAGAAAATTCCACAGGATGAACAGATTCAAGATCACAATATTGGAACCCAGAAGGAGCCCAAGTTAGTTAAATTATTTAATGGAGTTCCACTTAATTATAAGGAGAGATATTTTAAGCTTTTCAGGGACTATATTGATGTTTTTTCTTGGTCCTATGAGGATCTCAAAACATATGATGAGGATCCATTGTCATTTTAATTTTATTTTCAATTTTATCGCAAAAATGAAAAGAAAATCAAATATTATGTTATAACGAAAATAAAAGAGAATGCGGAAATTTGAAAGAAATGATTTGTTTTATGTTATTGATGGCTTCCGAACGTGAGAAACCCAGGAGAAGATTTGAGCCGTCCAATCGACAGGCATCAGATCCAATGGTAATCGTATGGTTAACAAGGATGAGTTTTAATTCAAAATCGAACACAAGAAATTATAAAACTGAGTTAAAACCTTAGTTAACCGGGGTCGTTCGCTTGAAGGATTCAGATTTGACAGTATTCGCGTGGTTAACAAGGACGCGGTTTAATTCGGAAAAAAGACGTGATGGTTTATGGAATGTAATTTAATCCGTTGAAGTTTGGATTGATCACAACCACTCATCAAAAAGGGACGAGATCTGATGGATATCGCGTCACAAAGTGCACATGTTTTATTATAAATTTTAGACCCGAGAAGTCTATGAACTACAGTTTTGTTTCTTCTCAATTCCGTGGGGAAGGTAAAGGTTTGTGGAAAAGGTGGATGCGATAAGATTATGAACCAGAGTTTTAATTCTTTTGGCTCCGTGGTAACTGAAGGTTTTCCATATTCCGTGTAAATCAACCAATTCCGTTGTTTTATCAAAATAACTAAAATTCGAGGCGAATGACTGAAACTCCAAAGGCAACGATGATTGGTCGAGTTTCTTTGTGTTTCCGCCAATCAGAACACTTCCGATATATACATGGGCCCATAACCCACAAGTCCACGCACGGAGTTTTGTAAAGATGCAGTTTGTTGTGTTAAGATAGTCTAGCTATCATCAAAACATCTACAGAGAAACTTCATCAACAATCAAGCCACAGATTCGAACAACGAGCAGCCATCACCTTCTAATTTCTATTACTTCTTGTTATTTTGTTTTCTTGAGAAGAATGAGGTGTCTTTTACCCTCCAATGTAATATTCTGTAATGACTTTTACTTTAGACAGTTAGGAGATAGTTAAGCAGTTTGACAGTTTTGGTGATTACCAATTGTCTCATGATGTATAAAAAGAGGCAAAATTATAGAAAAAGGGTTCGAATTTTGAAGAACCTGGAGACTAGGCTATTGGATTCTTGATAAAACTGATGATTAATGAAAGAATCAGGAGTTTTCCACACATTGTTGGGTATGATTTGTGATTTCTCTGTTATGTGTCATCATGTATCTTCCTTTCTTTAAGTATGGTAATGAAGCTGCAAGTCTTTGTTTACTTATGTGAATGAAGTTAAAATTCCTTAAAAGAGTGCTCCTATACTTAAAGTTCCTACTTCTACATTTCTTCTAAGTTACAGATAATAGTTTCTGTGTAAAACAACATATTGTCTTTAGCTTCCCAAAGTGTTACATATAATAGTTTTTGTGAAAAGCAACATATTGTCTCTAACTTCTCAAAGCATTTTTCACTCAGCATTTTTATTCAACAATCAAATGGAATTTTGAGACTTTCATATCACCTAAGTATTAAGGGTTAAAAGTCAGGCCCTTCAGGTCCTTCACTTGAGGATACACCATACAAATAAGTGACAATAATAATAAACATTAATGTCTTAAGCACAATTTCTACACAACCAAGAAATTGGTTTTTAAAGGGACAAATCCACATATGCTACAAAACCTTCAAGATCCAACCAACCCTTCCAGGTGACCAACCCCTTACACAACTTGAAATTTCACTGATTTAGGCCCCCATCTAATCCCATGACAAGCCATGCATGCGACTGAGGCCTTCCAAACGCTCCCACGGCATGGGCATGCCAGTGACTGTGGAATTTTTCAGCTAGTCCTGAGCCAACGACCCTAGAATATGTGCCACTTTTTCAGGGCTAGGACTCAGGCCACTGCCCAGAACTTCATGAAACCTTTAAAAATGATAAATAACACTAGAACAAGGGTACTAATGCAAACACTTTATCAATGACTTGACAAGACCCCTATTAGCCATGATAGGCATTTTGTTAAACATGTCACAAATATGCAATCTAGAGGTCATAACAACATATCTGAGCATAGGGTTCTCATACTTATCAAAGATTCGTAAAGAAGCATTGTTGCCATATCACAATAGTTGCATTATCATCTATTAGGTCATGTATTAATTTTATTTTCAATTACTAATCAAAACATGATTAGATCCATACATCAAGTCAATCATACAACATACTCATAACCAACATATAAACAACAGAAATAATAAGGATATAATAGCCATAAAACTCCCACATAAGTCAATACATTTAAATATGAAATACTAAGGAGAAAGAGCTCTTATTAATGAATGCAAAATCCAACCAAGAATGGGACTTCCACGAACCACCCTACCATAGATTGGCTTAACCAATTTCTTTTCTTCAACCAATAATCCTCATGCCATATTCCAAGCATGAATGTGGGACTCAAACCAAACCAAACCAGGTTTCCTCAAGCTTTACCGCAACCCCCACCAGATCAATAAGCCCTAAACAAGCATGGATGCCACTGTATTTCTCCACCTTCACCGTGAGGAATTTTCCTGTCTCATAGTCTCTAGGCTTTACCATATATCCCGCCATACAACAGTCGAGGATTCCTAGGCCTAATCAAGACTCCACCCTCCAGACTTTACCATATATCCTACCATTCACCGGTCAAGGATTCCCATGCCTGATCGAGGGCACACACCTCTAGGTTGTACCGTATATCCCGCCATTCACCAGTCCATCATTCCTAGGCCCAACGAGCCACACAAAATCTGGCTTTACCACAATCCTAGTTCGATTCAGGGATTCCTAGACCTTGTGTTCTTCCTTTCAGAGACCACCTCACTCAGTTTCAAAACCATCTAGCAATCCATCTTAACCAAATAAAAGAGAATCCATCACATCATGGCTATCTGAAAATGGAAAGGCAAGGTTGAAGAACACTGTCACACCTGGTAAATCCCATGTTAATGACAACAAGAGAACCAAATGCATACATGCATGTACCATGCATGCCAAATCTAGCAAGGAAATCACCCATGCAAATCGATACCTGGAAATAATCTCGTTGTAGCTACTATATGTTGCTCTTCCTTGCTTTATCCTTGCTTTCATTTTCCTTCTTGGTCCTTCCTTTGCTTTCCTTGATCCAATCCTAGAGTGCTCTCTTATGAAACCAACTCACAAAACAGAAGAAGAGATAGATCAACGACTTCAAAATTAGCCTCTTCAAGGGGGCAACCTCCTTTACATTACATAAATGAAAAATTCTTCGATGATTAAAATGAGAAAACCTCCTTTCTATATATAGGAGTCTAAGGGGTCACAATATAATCAGAGTCGACATAACAATAATAATGTAAGGGCACAACAATAACAATAGTGGGCTTCTATGGGGCACAATAATAACAATATGGGGACAACAGGGGCACAACAATAACAATAAGGGCTACAATGAAAATAATAATGGGGGGATACACTAGTATTATAAGGACCTAACATGCTCCAAGAAAACTCTAAGTGTCCAAGAGTGTGAGATAAAGAGAATAGAGAGAGATCTCCAAAACAGAATTGACAAAAGACACCAACTGATCTTCAAAAGCCTTTTTATTAATGAGACCCCTATTTTATTCAATTTTCCATTAGTTTCCTTCATTTTCCTCCTCACATGTACCTTGTGACCTTTCACCTTCCTTTTCTCCTAATTTCCATTATTTTCATAAATAAATTGCCAAAATTTCCATTTTGCCTTTCGAAAGCCTTTACAATTGCCTTTGCTAATTTCCTTCGCCATAATCAACCAAATGAACACCCACACTAGGATGTTTTGTCTAACATTCAGCTTGGAATACGTGTCCCATGACCTTGATTATTGTTTTTCCTTTATTAACATGGAATTTTGACCAAGGATGTTACATCGACATTTTTTTCGATTTTAACTGTTTTGTTGGATTTCGCCATCAAAATTTTCGCCCAAATGTAGTAGTGCGTAAATAGATGGGCGGACAGAGAGGGTTAATAGGATCCTTGAGGATATGTTGAGGATGCATGTCATGCATCAACAGAGAAAGTGGGAGGAGTATCTTCCACTAGTAGAGTTTTATTACAACAATGGATATCAAGGATCCTTGAAGATGAGTCCATTTGAAACTCTCTATGGGTGGAGTTTTAATACTCCTATTAGCTAGAGTGATCCAATGAAAAAGGTACTGATTGGACCAAATATGTTGGTAGATATGGAGTAGGAGATGCAATTTATTTAAAATGGATTTAAAGGCATAACAGGATAGGTAAAAGAGTTATGCAAATCAACGTAGAGCATTCAAGGACTTTCAAATTGGAGAGCATGTGTACTTGCACATGAAGCCCAAGAAGAGCTCCTCGAGGATTGGATCACGGGCCAAGTTCACACCTTGGTATTGTGGGCCTTTTTATATCATCGAGAGGATTGGACCAGTGGCATACAAACTTTCTTTGCCTCCATCAATTAAATTCCATGATGTTTTCCATGTTCCATTGCTTAAAATATATGTACAAGATGTTGATCATGTGATTGATTGGTTTGTATTGCAAGTGGGACTAAAGGGAGAGTTCCAGGCAGAGCTACAATGCATATTGCAGCGGAAACATCTCATGGTCCGGAACTTAGCAATAGAGCAAGTTAAAGTGTAGTGAAAGCACTTTGGGCCTAATGAAGCTATATGGGAGATGGTTGATTAGATGCGGGCATTATATCCTTCTTTAATTGTTGGTTGAAGGAAATTTGTTTGGTATATATTTATATATGCATATGTGTATTGTAAATACTACAACGAGTTGTGTTATAAAGCTCCAATAAGCAATATGTTGTAAATACTACATCGAGCTGTGATATAAAGCTCCAATAAGTAGTATGATGGTCTTGTTTTCAGTAGTTGGTCATTGTAAATACTGTATCGAGTTGTATTATAAAGGTCCATAAGCAATCTATTTGTTAGGTTTGGTAGTTTGTTGGTCATAAGAGTCAGAAGAACATCGAGGATGGTGTTCCCCCAAGGGGGAGGGGTTTGTAACAGCCCCGGGTTAAAGCTAAATGTAATTAAAGGACATTAAAAAGGCAACAGTGAAACCAAAGTCATGGGACATGTATTCCAAGCTGAATGAGGGGATGATTTTCTCTCATGTGATGATCTTGAGGTAACTGAAGAAGTAACAAGGTATAAACAATGGCGGACTCAAAACCCTAGCTCGGGACCTGCAACTCCTGTGAAGATGGCGCACTAGACGACGCGGGATTCGCCACTTGGGGCCCTCCTGGGTTACAAAGATGGGGCCACTGCCATAGGGCAGGGCCGACTGTCAGGTTCTTTACAGTTTAAGCTCGGGGTTCGCGGCGACGGTCGCGGGGTTGTGTTTCTCCTCACCTGGGGCTTCTCCCTCTAAGTTTGGAATTTACCTGGGCGGTCGCCATCCTTTCGGATACTGCCTACCCGTCAACGCTCACCTATATCCGTCTTCCGCCTTCCGCATCTGCCGGATTCGATCACGGGTCCTCATATGCACCCACCGACAGACAATATGATTGAAGAGGAACTATTAGACTATGGGGAGGACCCCTTGCCCAACCAAGAAATATGGGCTCACACCTCCAGACCGTTGATGCTTCCGCGTAGTATAGCTCATGGGGTTACGGCTGGCGCTTCAACTCGACCTCAACATCTGTCGACAACTGGGAAAGACAAGGAACCGGTATATCCTACTCTGGACGGTGGCCTCGACTGCCCTCCACTTTCGCCGGCGACGCTACAGCTTTTGGGTCCAAATTTGCTTGCTTCGCCTTCCCTGGATGCTCCCCTCCATCATCCCTTACATACTCCCATCCCCTCTCCCCTGAATCCTCCTCCTCCATCTAGCTCCCACTCCCTATCGGTTTCTTTTATGCCACGGAACACGCATCTACCTCCTCCTCCTGGCCCGAATCCTCTGGGTATTGGCACCTCGGCTCCTCGATCACCTATTCGCTCTGGTTGTTTTACTTCGCCTACCCCTGCACAGTCGATTCACTCCGCTCAACAAAGTACCTCGGACCCATGTCGCAGGTTACTTCGAGAGACTCTTGCAGGAAAACGCACAGAGAAGTTTGCCAAAGGAAGATGCCTCAAAGCCAATAATTCTGGGTTTAAGGTAAACCTGGGACCTGAAGCTCCGCTTCCGGACATTATGGATGCTGCGCGAAAGGTACTGGTTGGACGTGTTCGTGGTCGGAACTACTCGGCGGAGAGACTAAAATCGTGGGTGGAGGAGATATGGGGACCGCTGCTCAAAGAATTACCGGAGGTGATGGTCCTGTCCAAAGGCTGGTTCGCACTCCATTTCTGTCATCAACAATTCGCCGAATGGATTCTGGGTAAATACTGGCACATTGAGCTTATGCCTGTTCTACTGAAACGATGGGATCCCTTATTTGACCCTGATCATGAACAACTTGGAGCTGGCCCTGTCTGGGTACGCTTACCAGGCCTGCCTTGGCAATTTTGGAGCCCCTACGTTTTCAAAAGAATTGGTGATACACTGGGCACTTACCTGGAACATGACCGCACATATGAGAAGTCGGGTAAGCGCTCCATGGCTCGTATCTTAGTTCACATGGATACTAGGCCAGGTCTGGAGGAGGTCATCGAAATATATCATAATCATGTCACCAGGAAGCAGTTACTGGACTACGAAGGAGTCCCCTTTCGATGCCACAGATGTCACAAGACTGGACATCTCTATAAGGACTGCCCCTTGAACTCTGGCGGGGGCAAGGAGAGTTCGCATGGTCCCAGGAGCCATCCTCCTGCCAACCCAAAGGTAGATGCCAATGCAATGGAAGACGACCCGGTACAAATGGATCAACATACTAAGGGGCCGGGCGAAGGTGGGAATAAGAGATCATCCAGGAAGTCCGCGGTGCCTTCTACTGAACCGCCGCGCACAAGATCCAGGACAGCAGAAGCCGCAGCTAAGACGATGGAGCCGGCATCATCTCAATCAGGTGCCATCTCCTCTCCTCTTTGTCATCCTTCTTATTCGAATGTTTTGCATTCCAATATGCATTCTGCACTCAGAACCACCCTCTCTGAATGTGTTTCATTATCCTCTATCCATTGTCCCATTGACCCTCCTACCCACACTTTCTCCACTACTCCTCCATCCTTTTTCCCGGAGAGCGAAGATCCGGCTACCCCGACCTCCTTGTTGGCATCTGGTGGGCACCATTACCTCCTGCGATCCAGATCTAAACCAAAAATTCTTGGACTGGGCTCCTCCCCGGGTCGGCATCGGAAACAGAAGAGAGGCCGACCCTCCCGAATCACATCGGCGAAACTATCTGCGGTGGCAGATGTGGCATCGGGTCGACAGAAAACAATTGAGCGGGCACTTAGAGCAAATGAGCCCAGTACCAGAGTGATCCCATGATCTGCCTCTCTTTTAACTGTCGGGGTCTTGCCAGCCCTAAAAAACGTTTGGCTCTCAAGAGACTGATTCTTGAATCAAAATGTGATATATTATTTCTTCAAGAGACCCTCTGCCCCTCCGAGTTTGCGGTCCGATGTATTCTCTCCTACCTTCCTGGTTGGCACCTACATGGGGTAGATGCCTGTGGTCGATCTGGGGGCATGCTCATCGGTATTAACCCTAAATTGCATAGACCTCTCTCGGTCTGGGGAGGAAGAGGGTTCCTTGGCATGGACATCACTCTGGGTGAACTAGGCCTTCCCATCAGAATCCTCAACGTTTATGGACCTAATCAGAACAGGATTGAATTTTGGCAAAAGCTCCTCTCAGCTGGACATATTACACAGAACACTATCATTGGGGGTGATTTTAATTTCTCCTTGGGTGTTGGGGAGTCCTGGGGGCCATCTTCTCAAGGAGATCCTATCGCGGATCAAATGAATATGTTACTTGAAGGTCATCAGCTTGTGGACATACCTATGAATAAAATACTACCTACTTGGCACAATCAACGGACTGGAGAGGCAGCCTTAGGTAGGAGGCTGGATAGATACATGATGCATGAGGCGCTAATCCAGATACTCCCATTATACAGACAGTGGGTTAGCAATGGCGGTTTGTCTGACCATCATCCCATACTCCTACAAATCAGTGGCAACATTCCGAAACCGCGTTCCCCCTACAAATTCTTTGCCGGCCATCTACAGGACCCAGCATACATCAAGATGGTCACGGATTTCTGGACCACTCAATCACAGTTGAGAGAAGGAAGGAAAGCTTCGGACTTTTGTGACAGGCTTAAGAAGCTCAACAAATTGTCCGAACTCTGGGCTAAGCAGAAACGGAATAGAGAGGAACAGCACCTGAAGGATCTGGAAGACAGAATAGGCCTATTAACTGATGAAAGGGGATTAGGTTACCAATCGGATGGAACTAAAGCAGAGCTCTGTCTCCTGATTGAGGAAAAATCGAAAATCCTGAAGGAAAGAGAAGAACTCTGGCGTCTGAAGAGTCGCGCCATTTGGCTCACAGCAGGGGACAACAATACCAAATTTTTTCACAATATGGCCAACGGCAGAAAGGCAGCCAACACTATCTGGCAACTTCCAATGGAGCCTGATGGATGGGCTACCACCCATCATCAATTGGCCAGGCTGGGGATTGCACACTTTAAAGGTCTCTTTTCGGCTCCAAATACAGTTAACCTCCCAGAGATCATCAGGCTCGCTGGCAACCTTCCAAGATTTGTGTCACAGGAGGATGCAGAGGATCTTTGTCTTCCGGTCAACGAACAAGAGATTGAAAGCACGCTTAAGTGGTTTAAAAAGGACAAGAGCCCAGGACCAGACGGATGGCCAGTGGAATTCTACCTGGCTTTCTACGAAATGATGAAGGTCGACCTCTTGGCAGTGGTGGAGGAAAGCAGAATCTCGGGCCATATACACCCTCCCTTAAACCAAACCTTCATAGCCTTGATCCCCAAATCTGACGAGCCTTCCTCCTTCAATGACTTCCGGCCTATTTCCCTCTGCAACTGTCTCTATAAAATTATAGCCAAAATCATAGCCAACCGCATTAAGCCAATCCTATCCACTCATATTTCTGCTGAGCAATTTGCCTTCCTAAAGAATCGACACATTTATGAGGCTATCGGTACCGCTCAAGAAGCCTTACACTCCATCAAGCACAAGAACCTGAAAGGCATCTCATTGAAAATTGACCTTGCCAAGGCATTTGACAAAGTTAACTGGCTATATTTGAAGATGGTACTCACTCACTTAGGGTTTCCACATAATCTCATTAATTGGATCATGGGCTGTGTTACATCGGTTTCATTTGCTATACTTATCAATGGTGCGGCCACTGCTCGCTTCCATATCTCCAGGGGGATCAGGCAAGGATGTCCGCTATCACCATTACTTTTCCTTATAGTAATGGAAGGGCTGAGCAGGCTCATAGGGGAAGCCAAAAGAACAGGAGACATTAGCGGTCTTAAAATCACAGAGCAATTTGCTCTCACCCACCTCTTGTTTGTGGATGACATCTTAATCTTTCTGAATGGCAGTATCAGAGACAGCACTGCCCTCAATGATATCCTACTTCTCTTTTGTAAAGCTACGGGTATGGAAATTAATGAACAGAAATCCACCAGGTCCATGATGAACTGCTCACAGCAGGAAGGCCTACTTGCTGACCATTTCTTCCCATTCTTAGAATGCCAGATGATAGATGGATTTAAATATCTGGGATTTAGATTGAAGCCGGATGGATATAAAAATTCTCACTGGTTATGGCTCATTAATAAAATTGAACGAAGGATAATGGGTTGGCAACACCGCCTATTGTCAAAAGCTGGCAGACTCCTCCTGATCAAGACAGTACTCGAGGCCACCCCTGTCTATTGGATGTCTCTGACCTGGATCCCTAAAGGCATTATGAACAGGATTCGACAAATTTGTACCCGCTTTCTCTGGAATGGAAACAAAAAAGGTACGGTATTTGCCTGGACCAAATGGACCACTATTGCCTTGCCAAAGAAATGGGGCGGCTGGGGAATTAAATCTCTACCGGAATTTGCTCTTGCTCTTACAGCCAAACAGGGCTGGGCCCTCACCAAGATGGACAGTCTCTGGGCCAAAGTTATCCACTACAAATATATTTGGCCTTCCTGCTTCACGGAATGGCTCCGCAGACCTACTTGGAACCTACAGGGCATATCTGTGGTCTGGCGTGCCACCCTAAAGGCGATGCCCCTCATTCGTGACAATCTACTTTGGAGGGTGGGAGATGGAACACAGGTACGTATTGGACTTGATCCCTGGCCTGGCTCAGGGAATGCTCATATTCTACCCAGAGAGCTGATTCAACACCTTAACAACAGAGGCTTCAAATTCTTAGCTCAGATTGGAGATCGTGAACGATCCACTATTTTCTCCCAAGCTTGGATTAATGCCGGGCAAGGACTGATCCCGGAGGAATGGACGGATCAGTGGAATGGCTATATCCGTGCGCTTATTGAATCTCACATCAAACTTCGGGAGGCGGAGGATCAACTTATTTGGGCCCCTGCCAAATCAGGGACATACTCCCCCAAGATAGGATATATCAGCTTAATGGAAGCCAGGAAACCTGCTAATTTGCTTGGCTGGTGGAAAATCGTATGGTCGCTACAGGCGCAGCCCAGGAATAAACTACTCTTATGGAACATTCTGGCAAACAAACTGCCTACAGGGGATAGACTTAAGAAGCGGGCCATTGCTGGACCTACTTGGTGCACATTATGCCAGTCAAATGAAGAATCATCGAACCATCTCTTCCTTCACTGTGAGACTACTAAAGGTATCTGGCAGCAGGTCTCACAGAATCTGAACATCAGAATGATTTGGCAAGGCGAGGATACTACTTCTGCTTGGGTAAATTGGTGGGCTGCATATGCCACCGAAAAGGCCCAAAACCTCCCAGCTGTGATATCAAGTTTCATCTGGCAGTGTAGGAATGGCTGTATCTTTGAGAATCGTAGAGTTGACCACCATTTTCTCTCAACTTCCATTTGTGCCGCATACAATGAAATTCCATTTGAAAGCTCGTCCATCCGTACTAGAATAATACTGCCTGAAACCATTAATAAGGATATGCCTTGGGCATATTTTGACGGAGCAGCGCCGCCACAAGGGTGTGGAGGAGGGATTGTACTTTATATTAATGAGACACATTACTTTTATTTGAGACTGGGTCTGGGACCGGGATCGAATAACTTTGCGGAGCTTATCACTTTGAGACACCTTCTCTATTTCGCCCTCTCTAAACATTGCAGACAAATTCAAATTTTTGGGGACTCTAAGAATGTGATTGATTGGATAAACAATAAAACTAGCTGTCATGCATATACTTTGGAACATATCTTGGAAGAAATTGTTTTTCTAAAAACACATTTTGACCAGATCACTGTTTCTCATATCTACAGGGAAAGAAATGCGACTTCTGACCAGCTTTCGAAAGAAGCGGCGGATCGGCCTCTAGGAGACTGGCTGATCGAAGAACACACACCAGCTGGGATACACAGGTTCTATCATCGTCCCTACATCGACGGCCCGCTGATGGGGGATCCTCCCCCACACTAGTTTTTGCAACTGATATTTGGGAGCTTCTTTTTGTATAACAGGAATCTTTATTACCGGGTATATTGTATGGACATATGTATGTACATATTCCTGTATGGCCTTGGGCCTTATTATCGAGATTTTTTGGGGACTCTGTATCTACGGGTGAAATACAGTTCATGTATTCACCTAGACTCACTTTGGATATTTATATCTAGTTTCTACTTTGTAACGTGGCTCTGGCCACTCTACAGCATATGCCTTGGCATCTACAACATGTAATATCTATTAACAACTTTTTAATAGAAATTACGAACTCTATTTTCCACGGAAAAAAAAAGCTGAATGAGGGGAAAAACATTAAAGTGGGCATCAATTGTGGTTAATTATTGGCTATGGAAATTGGCGTTGGTATTGGTAGAAGGCAAAGGGCAATAAATGGTAATTAATTAAAGAAGTAAAAGAAATAGGATAAAAGGAAGATGAAGAGACAAGAATATGCATGCAAGGGAAAATGAAGGAAACTGAAGGAAAATAAAAGCAGAAAGAAAACATTCCATCACTCTCTTTTGGATCATACACTCTTGGTTACTCTTTGATCACACTATCACACTCTTGGACAAACTTGGACATTTTGGCATTCAGTTGGAGGAGAGAAGAGGAGAACAACTACAACAAGAGGAAGAAAGTACAAGGAAGACACAAGCAAGCAAGAAAATGAAAGCAAGGGAGTGTAAGAATAATATTGGAGGAACAGCTACAACAAGAGGACATTGCAGGTAACAGGTTGCATATGTGGTTTCCTTATTGGGATTTGAATGCATGGTGCATGCATTTGGTTATTTTGTTTTCGTTGGCATGGGAGTTTCCTTGATTGACTGTGGTGCATAGCCTTGCCATTGCCATTTCTGGATAGCCATGATGTAGTGGGTTCCTTTTTGGTTGAGCTTTGGATTGCAAAAATATTTTGTAACTATGTTGAAATGGTCTCGGGAAAATCCCAAGGGTTGGGGGTGGAGATGATTTTCTTCGGGAAGCTCTTAACAAGTGGGTGGAGACATGAAAATTCCTCTAGGTATGGTGAAGTAATTATGAGGCATCCAAGCTTATGTTAGTTTGGTGATCTATGGATCGATTTAGGTGAGGTCATTGTGGCTTGAGGATGGAGGTGGTTTAACCTTCAGATTCCCTGTTTGGTTATACTTGGTTTATCCCATGAGATCCCACATTCATGTTTGGAATATGGAATGGGGTTGATTGGCTGAAAGAAAGATTTGGCTCAACCCAATCTATGGTGGGGTGGTGCGTTGAAGTCCCTGATTTGGTTGGCATTCACATGTGTTATCACGTGTTAATTATTGTTGAGATTAATGTGCACAAGTACTGGTTTAATGTATGATTTTATGACTAGGTTGTCATGGTTCCATTATGGCTAAATGTTGGTTACATGCATGGTATATTCCTCATTATATGGTGTGCTCTTCCTCTGGATCCAATCCACGGTCTGATGGGCTCTTGATTACTTTATATGAATGCATAAGCTAATGTGTGTTATTGCAACCGGTAAGAAAGGGAAACAAGCCTTCTTTATGATTCTCTGATGATCTTAGTGAAATATTGAATAGATATGCGTTCGTGACCTACAAACACTATGCTCACAAAGTGTTTGTATAAATGTTTACCATATATTTGACAGGTTTGAGTAGGATTGAGTAGAACAATGCAAGAAGACTCCTTCAAGAAACTTTGGAAGTTTTGGGCAATTGGCTTGAAGGCTAGCCCTGAAAATCCAGAACGGGGCTTTTGGATGCACTCTATTAACTAAGAGATTCTGTGTGTGGCCAAACAGAGGATGGATTGTGCGTACGGCTAGAGCCTTCTGGTCACATGCATAGGTCTGCATGCATGCAGCTAGGCTGTGAAGTGAGTCAAAAAGGTAGTTCCAGTCCAGGAAAAGATGATAAGTGAATGTTGTCTGACATCTAGGTGATGAGGTGTTCCTGGAGGTTACAGTAAATTTTAGGACATTAGGCCCCACTTCCAAAATTGGAACTTGGTTCTTGGTTCATGCATAGTAATTGTCAAATCATGTTTACCTTGAAGAGCTTATAATAGCACGTAAATGTGGGGTGGGGTGTTACAGTGGAAAACCCTATAATGCTTGCAAACCAACTATGATACTTATAGTGTATGGATGAGCAAATGGACTCCAAAAGTACCAAAAGGAGGTTAGATATTGTTGCAAAACTTTGAAACTAAAATATGCCTCAAACCCTCCTTCCGATGGGGTCATAACATGCTCTGATACCACTAAACCAAACCTTGGGGGCTAAGATGCATGAGCCATGAACGTTGAGAGAGGAGGAGAGAAAACATTAAATCTAGCACGAACTAATCACAAGAACATTGATAAAAATGCAAGAACTAAATAAATCACAAAAATATGTGGAGATAGAGAGATAGCGGGAATAGGAGGAGAAAAAAATCCCATTAAGAAGAACCATTACATGCATTGAGGCCAATTTTTGGGGGGGCTCTCCTTCGCAACCTTCACTCTCTTACTATTTCCTTCTTATAATGTGTCTTGTTTATGAATCCAACTTTGGTTAGGTTTAAACCCATCAATTACATATCGATTAAGTTCCCTTTTACACAAAAATGTGACTTCATGACTTATACATATGAATTCAGGTTATAAGCCCCCCTAAGGTTCTGATCACAAACATCCCATTGAAATACATAGAAGCCACAAAAAAATGCCCTATGATGTCCTCCTAAGAGGTCACATGTTCAAAACTAGAGGGGGATAGAGTATGTATGCTTTCGTAGACTTTATCAATCAAATTTCGGTGTGGAGGTGGGTTTCTTGTCCCACAAACAAGGGAGTCCCATACACCAATTTGGTGTCTGGATTGGCCGTGACCTTCAAATAATTTTGTGTAGAGTTCCATTTGAGTTATTATAAAATAATTTAGGCAACGTGAAAAAGATAAATTATGAAAGTATATATTTCCCATGTAAA
This sequence comes from Pinus tabuliformis, assembly GCA_031772625.1. Taxonomy (NCBI): domain Eukaryota; kingdom Viridiplantae; phylum Streptophyta; class Pinopsida; order Pinales; family Pinaceae; genus Pinus; species Pinus tabuliformis. The sequence goes on from CM062818.1 coordinate 767,927,319, forward strand.
GTCTTTCTTAAAAAACCATTACACTATCTACACATGCATGTAAACAATATCAAGGTTGAGAATAAAATAATACACATTGTAAACTATTATGGAGTCAACACTTGGCAATAACAATAAAGACTTCATTGTCCAATTCATGCAAAGGGATGAACAACAAAGATAACACGAATGAAGTATATCTTATCATGACTAATACAAATTGATGGATAAAGATTTTAGACTACAGATTGATTACTCTTCCACTTATTTTATTAAGGAATTAGGTAGCATGGTGAAAAACATTAAGTGATTTCTTTGTAGTGACCATCATGGAACAAAAATGTGTTTTTAAGGACATTCACATTCATTGCGTGGAATAAAGTAATAATTTATGTTTTTATTATATTTTCTCTTATGAATTAATTTTTTTTCTTCTATTTGCAAGTAGTGAAATTAGTCTTAGAGTATGACTTAAAATAACTTTTTCTTGACTAAGAATTTGTCTTCCTTAAATTTAAGAAAATAAATCAATGGACCAAGACCTAGAGACATTTGTTAAGAGTGAAAATTGACCCCTTAAAGTTATAGATGTAGACCATAATTCACAAGTTATTTATTCCTTATTATATTTTTTTGGACGGCAACTAGAAATAAATGAATAATAGCAACATAGGAAATAAAAGGATAATAGTGGCATAACTCTTATTGAGTCACACAACTTTGAATTTTGTGTAGAAAAAATAATGGATTTTTTTAGAGCATCAATTTATCATGGAGTAACATTGCTTGTTGTGTCATGTTTTTGAATTACAACCTAGTCTATTTTGGAACAATAGTAATACGATATGTGACAAAGTATAAAAGGCTTATAAGCATAAGATAGAATGAAGAGTAAAAGAGGCGTGTTATTGACTTCCACATACGACCTTTTACATATGGTTGTGAAGATCAATCTAGATCTCTCGTCCAAACAAATACAAAACTTAAAAGTTAAGTTACGATGCATTGTCCTAACTATATTGCCATATGACATGACTTTAAAGTTTAATACAAGAGTTATCGAGCTATATAGAACACATGGATATGATGGTTATAATGCTACTATGCTCCCAACTTTTTTTCAAACATTGATTCATAAAACTCTTTTATCCGTAATCATCATGGTTTAAAAATAAAAATTTGATTAAAATAAGAAATATTTTCCTTTTTTTCCTTTTTTTTATTAAAATAGAAATATTTATTTATTTATTTATTTATCAATGACAAAAACATTAATAGATAAAAACATGTCTTGAGAAATATATTTAACCCCACCCATTTATAGAACTAACATCCCCCGAAGCGGGGGAAAGGAACGCCAGATAATTACTATTATAAGCCATTTTTTCACATCTGATTAGTGAGCCTCCTAATGGGATCAATCAACATCCTATTCCCCCTTGTCACTATCTTGTACAAAGCCCTAAGCATGTTCCCTTCATCCCTAAACTGCATCATCTAGCTAGTTTGAGGACCAACGCTCCCTGTAAGCCTATTTGGTTGCATTCACCAGTAGGTTGCTCCTCTATGGCCTGCGTTGGTCCCCAGCAGGTTGCTCCCCTTTGCACGAGTGTTGATTCTAGAAATCTGAGAGAATGATCAGGATTCTGGAAGCTTCCCCTTCTAAGAGTTTCCATAAGTTGTTTCAATTACTTACCTTATATAAAACATTCAGATCCTATCCTTCCCTACTTTGGATTTTTCACCACTTATCCCTTGATCCTATCCCTCCATCAAAGGTGGATCTCTTACCCTAGATTGGTAATTGGATAAGAACTCCCAACTTACCCTACTTCTCTATATATTCCCAGCCTTCTATGTTGTTAGCAGTTGGCTTTTGGAGAGTGATTATGCCCTTATGCTACTATAGTGAGTGGTCATCATCTCATGCATTTAGGGTGATTGGAGGTGCATATTGTGACAAGGAAAGGACAAGTCAACAACTTGGAGGAGCTATTCTACAAGATCAACTGCTACTTATGGTTGTAATATCCTTTCATTTATATTAATGCAAACAATTCATTGTTTACCTATATGTGATGTTGTTATTTCACTTATTTCAATACCATGTTGATCTCTTGAATGAAGTACTTAGATGATACTGTATAGATCTTGTAGTTTCTTGGCTTGTGTTATCTAACTATGCAAGTTCTAATTTTGGCATTTGGAGCTGGAATTGGAACTTCCAAGCTAAAGAAGGAGGGAAGTGTGTTAAGGATTCCAAGTAGGCCTCACTTTGTCATCTATTTACTTTAAGGAAAAGCATTGTGTTCCTTGTCTTGTTGTTGTTCTAGGTTAGCCACCGACCTAGGGGAGATACTTTTAGCCCCAATCGTAAATCCCATATAACAAATTGGTGACTCCGCCAGGGAACAAAGTATTCCATCGGTAGTATCCTTGTCCATTGTGTTTGATTACCTCCTTAACAGACCTTTGTTGTATCATCCAACCAACAACAAACCTAGGAAGTGATTTCATTGAGCCTTTTTTACAAATTTTGTGTCGAAATCCTCTTTCCCAGGTGTTGCACCTCACCCTAGCCCATTATGCACCAGCATTGCAACACACTGGTGCCTCTTTTGCACTAGCGTTGGCCCCTGTTTCTACACGAATTTTGTCTTGGTTCTTAAACTTCTCTTTGTTCATCTTACTTCCAACTGAACTTCCCTGAGTCTTCAATGTCTTGTGGTCTCTCTAAAGCTTTGTTTGGTTTGCATTTGAGTTTTTTTCTTTTGGTAAGAATTGGTTTTGATTTTTCTTTGTTCTTATCATTTGGTCGCTTGCAAACTGCTTTCGTTTGATTGTTGGTCACTTGGATGAATTGTTGTTCTAATCCTCATTTTGAAAAGTGTAATTGAATCAGTAGTTGAATATTGGCATCTTAGTTTTCTTCATTTCAAAAATTAAGTGTGGTGAAAATAAAATATTTGCATCGAAAGTTAGGGTTTTTCATGTGCATTAGCATAGGAACAGTTGCATTGGAAAGGAAATTACATCTCACATCTTGTTTGTTGCATATTGTCAACAACACCGCCGAAACGATTGCATACTTTTTCTTCGATCATTTGGGTAGATTGATCACTGGATTATGGCACACCTTCTGATCCTTTCTCCTGTACATTCTCTACCGAAGAAAGAATTATGGAGATCATGATGTCAGATGATGCGCCATGGGACGAGCATCATCATTGTTCATCCTTCCCAGATACCATTGAAGATAATATTAGTAGTGTGTACCTACCTAATTTTGTCGAACCCTTTACGAATTTCATCTCCATTCATGAGATTGACTCTAAAAATAACCTTTTGAATATAAAAGAAACCATTCCTTTCAATATTTTGATTAAACTAGGAATGGCTGAAAATTTACACATCAGAGTATCTTGTTCTTCATCTGAAATCGAGATTTATCGAGCCCTTTTTCTCGAGTTCAGAGATGTCTTTGCCTGGACATATGAAGAAATGCTAGGTATCAACCCAAACGCAGTAGTGCATGAAATGAATATGTATCTTGATGCTAAACCCATCCGACAACGCCTCCATCCAGTCAATCCCAAGAAGGTTGTTGGGATAAAAGCTGAAATCGAAAAGCTTCTTTGGGCTAGTTTCATATACTCTGTTCCTTTAATTGATTGGGTATTGAACATTATCCCTATCATGAAGAAACAGGGCATGATCTGATTATGTGTCGATTATCGGGACGTAAATCAAGCTTGTCTGAAAGACAACTACTTGACCTCGTTTATTGACTAGATTGTTGATGATTGTACTAGCTGCGATATTTATTCATTTATGGATGGATGATTCTCAGGCTATAATCAAATCAACATTCTCCCAGCGGACCAACCTAAAACCACATTTATTTGTCCCTAAGGTACTTTTTCTTATAGGAAGCTCCCTTTCGGTTTAAATAATGCAAGGGCCACGTTTAACATGCAATGGATTACGCTTTCCACGACATCAAGCATATCGTGAAGTTCTATCTAGACAATCTCCCTGTTCACTCCAAGCATCGAGTTGATCACCCCATGCATTTATGGGCCATTTTTCTCCGTTGTAGACATTATAACATTCGACTCAACCCACACAAATGTGTGTTCTATTTTGGTTTTGGTCGACTCCTTGGTTTCGTTATTTCAAAACAAGGAATTTGTATTAATCCTTTAAAAGTCGAGGCAATCGTTAACTTGCTTATGCCTTCCTCCCTCGTTAAGTTACAAAGACTCCAAGGGAAAGTTAACTGCCTAAGGAGGTTTGTCCCTAACTATGTTGAACTAACCAAAGGATTTACTCACTTACTAAAAAAGGGGATTCCCTTCCATTGGGATGACTGTTATGCAAACAACTCACAAAATAGAAGAAAAGATAGAGAAACGACTTCAAAATCAACCTCTTCGAGGGGGGAACCTCCTTTACATTACGCAAATGAATAATTTTTGGATCATACAAATGGCAAGACCTCCTTTCTATATAGAGCAGTCTAAGAGGTCACAATATAGTCAAAGCCGACATAACAATAATAATGTAAGGGCACAATAATAACAATAGTGGGCTTATATGGGGCACAATAATAACAATATGGGGACAACATGGGCACAATAATAACAATAAGGGGATACAACGACAATAATAATAAGGGAATACACTAGTATTATAGGGCCTAACATGCCCCTCTCCTTCAGAAAAGTGTTGTCCTCAATGCTTAAGTAGTTATGGATGCTTCTATATAAAATTTTCATCCTCCCATGTGGAATATTCAATGGGTAAGTTCTTCCACTTAATGAGATACTCTAAAATTGATTGATTTCGTAGCTGTCGAGTTCTTGTTTCTGTGACTACTTCAGGTTCCAATATCATTTTTCCTTCCTCATCAAGTTTTGGCAATATTGTTTGAACTGGGAGCTTGTCACCTATAACCTTCTTTAAGCATGAAACATGAAAAACTAGGTGCACTCGGAATATTGTTTGAACTAGGAGCTTGTCACCTATAACCTTCTTTAAGCATGAAACATGGAAAACTGGGTGCACTCGGGAAGTTGTAGGAAGCTCCAATCTGTATGCCATAGTACCAATCTTTTGGAACACCTTGTATGGACCATAATATGTTGGCGATAATTTATTGTCCTTCTTAGCTTGCTTGAGGGACATTTGTTTGTATGATTGTAGCCGTAGAAATACCCAGTCACCTACATCAAAACTTCTTTCGCTGCGATGTTGATCTCCATGTTGTTTCATTCTATTATGTGCCAAAGTGAGGTTATCCTTTAATAGTTTGAGAACTTGTTTTTGATGCTCAATGTGATCTTCCACTGCTTAAACCTTAGGTTTTTCTCTTAAATATGTTGTGGTGGACGGTGGATCATATCCATAAAGTGCCATAAATGGGGTCATTTTTGCTGCAGTATGGAAGGAAGTGTTATAACACCATTCAGCTAGAGGAAACCATTTGATCCATTGTGTCTGTTTATCAGACACAAAGCACCAAAGGTATCCTTCCAAACATTTGTTCACTATCTTAGTTTGCCCATCAGATTAAGGATGATACAATGAGCTATGAGCTAACTAAGTACCTAGACAAAAAAATAATTATGTCAAAAAATTTCCAGTGAAAATGAGATCTCTATTGCTTACAATAATCTTTGGGTTTCCATGTAGATTTTGAATTGTTTCCATAAATGCAGTAGCAACTGTACTAGCTTTAAAGGGATGAGATAATGCACAAAAGTGTGCATACTTGGTAAATCTATAAACTACCACCATGATGACACTCTTTCCTTCGAACTTGGGTAAACTTGTGATAAAATCCATTGAAATCTCCTCTCAACATTGGCTTGGAATGGATAAAGGTTGTAATAGACTTGGGGTCTTAATTGTTTCATGTTATTTTGTTGGCAAACCAAACATTCCGCCACAAACTTTTGATTATCAGATTTAAGGCCATCCCAAAAAAATTCCTTCTTACCCCTGTGGTAAGTTTTTAAAAATCCTGAGTGCCCTCCTAAGGGAGAGGTGTGAAATTCCATAAGAATATTTTGTTTGAGTTGGGATTAATTCTTACAGAGGTATAAGAGATCTTTGTACCATAACGAATCCTTTTTCCAGCTAAATGTATCAGATGTACTAGGGTCTTGTTTTAACTTTTGAATGAGTGCCCACACTTCTTCGTCATTCTTCCATTCATCCCTTGCTTCGTTTATCCAATATGGTTGGATAATAGAAATGGCACAAAGAAATGCTTCCACATCCTCATCCTTTCTTGAGAGTGCATCTGCAACAACATTTTGCTTACCTTTTTTGTAGATGATTTCAAAGTCAGAACCCAACATCTTTGTGACCCATTTTTGTTGCTCTTCTAAAGATAATTGTAACAGTCCAAAATAAATATGAAGTTAATTTCCTAATTAATATCAGATTCAAACAAATGAGCACTTACCTATATTACCTGTGATCGATGTCTGCCAAATGACAACAAGGTTTTGGGGACGACTCTCCACCCAACCGTAGGCTCAATTGCGTAAGGATTTGCTACAACTAGCCATCCCCGAGCCCTCAATCAACGTACTACTGCCAGTGACTCCTAAGTCTTCGAATACCATTCTCCCAAGAGAATGAAAGATAGAATCTCGAAATAATGGAATGCCTCCCATCCTCCTCACCATCTAATAAATAGAACAAGCATTGGATGGGGAACCACATGCACACACTCCATGTGTCTACATGCGACTTTGATTTTTAGCTTTCTTTACTTTTCTTTTGATGTTTTAGTTTTCTTGTTTTATTTATTTTCTTTTCTTTAGCTTTCTTGTTTTATTTTCTTCTTTTTCCTGCTTTTATTTTGTTATTTCTATTTAATCTTATTTAGAGAATAACCATTTTTATTTTTATTCTTATTATTATTATTTTGTATATATTTTTAATATCATTTATGATTTTTTATTTTTTATTATTTAAGTGATTTAATATTTATTATTTATATTATTATTTATTATTAAGGGGAGGGATATTACACACTCTCCCACTTTAAGGAACTTCGTCCCGAAGTTATGTTTTTTATTATTTATTTTTATTTACTTCATGTTGCCAACACCCTCTGTTGAACTAGTATAACCAGCAGGCATCGAAAGTCACCAACACCCCGGGAAATCTCAAGGAATCTCTGTCCTTTTTCCCACTTTTAGCACCAGGCATAAGCCTGACTTGGTCTGTATCCTAGTCCAAGGTTGGCCCCAAGGCTCGCGCCTGAGTTAGACCTCATCTGCCCCAAGGCAGGTGTCCAGTCCGGTACTCAATGACCCCGAGCATCTCACAAGGTTGGCCCACTCCCTCCACAACTACTAAGGCCCACAGCCCCAGGCATCGAAGTCCTTTACATCCCTTCTAGACTTTGGCATCCCAATCCAATAACAAGCACCTAGCCTAGAACATCAGGCACTTGGCATCCTCAAGATGGTCCCATAGCTCTTCAAGAGCTATACATAAGAGAAAGGAACCACTGGCATATGTAGTGTTGATTGAGTTTGTTCCCAGCCCATATGGTGTTACTTATTCTCCCTCGTGCATATGGGCTCACACGAGATCATCAAATAAACCGACCCTCTCGGCCCATTTGTGGAGTCCTGTGAATCATCACACCTCAACATGCATCCAATGCATTAACCATACCATCTTAGTATCATAGAAAATAATCCACATGCCAAGTCGTGCATGTCATCAAGAAAACATTCATTATTGTTAATCGCAACATTAGGAGTAATAATGCATTGCATGCTTATGCATGTCATAAATTTGTACGCAACTATCACATGCTTCAGTTATACCATCAACATAATTATATCAAAGCCATATCATGAACCACATGTCAGTAAACCTCATATTACAGCATCATAACTTCTTATGCCACATTATGCATATCATATCCATCATGAATATTCAACATTAAATACTTATCATCACGTAGTAAATGAATATGTCAATATACCTTGACTTATGCATATCGCTATCATCGTATGTATACATTAACACTATAAGAACCATATGTGCATCATTATCCTCCTACCATGATATCATGAAACATCGTCAATATTTTTCCATCAAGTTGTTAATTACTTCTCAATAATCATTTCCACTTGTTTCTACTAGGTAGTTGAGCATTTACACCAACGATATAATCATCTAAGTACATCGTTATATTTCACATGAGCCTCATCATCTTGGGTCTTAATCTCTTGTTATATATTCTTCCATTCCCAAGGAAATTCTGGTGAAATTCATTGTTTAAGATATTTACTAGTTATTCCATCATCATCTATTTCAAAATTAAAATTCGTTGATTTACATCCATTTACCCTTTAGCTTACTGATTCCAATACCACTATATGCAATTGCATATAAACATTATTTCATCATGATTTAATTTTATATCGTGCTTAATTTACTTGCATGAGGATTTGTTCATCCATGTTGACTTATTTAACATTTAGCACTTCATCCAAAGAAATATTTTCTTATCTCATCGAGTTTGTCAAGTTCGTATCTCAATACCATTTGATTGCTTTATCATAAAAGATTCTTATTTTAGATTTTGAAACAGTTGGAAACATGACTACCATCATTGTCCATGAAAAATTTAAATGTGAGGTGTTATGTGGAAACAACCTCTTTTAACTTTATGGGAAGTCCTACTCATGAAACAATGAGTGAAAACTAGTCAAGTACAACCTCTATTAATTGACTTTCATTTCTTTTGTCACTATGTACACAATCCTTCTCAAGGTATCCTTATAAAATTTCTAGCAACATTCCTTCCTATATCTCTTTCGTTTATTATCACTTGGTCATCATGCAACTTCACACCTTCACATTTTTAAAATATGTAGATCATCATTATGACCATTACCAATCATGTTTCTCGCTCAACTTCATTAGTTGATTGCCAATATTTTCTTCTTTATGTGCATCATCCTTAGATAGACCTTATAGTGACACCTTTAGAGTACCAAGTTATGTTTCTTCCATTATGTTTCAAAATAGGTTGCCTCTTCTTACTGGTTTCTTACCCTCGTTGTGATACTTCTTCTCTACCACCTTAAGCATCTGATCCACGTTGGTCATAATCACATGAGCTATCATTAGTTATCATCCTTTAAAAAATTGCAAGTTTCTCCTTTCCATTTTTCCTTAGACAACTTTTATTCACTATATGCAATTAACCTTGAATCACGAAACCTCATGTAACTTATACTCAAAACTAAACTAAAATCATAGGGTATGATTTAGATGTCTCATAATGTTCAAACCATAAAACATGACTTACTCTGTCTTAGCTAAGTAAGCACTGTTAGATTAGATTGAATAATGAATAGATGCAAGTGAACAACGATCATCTAAAGGTAATAAGATATCAGAGTTTATCCCTTGTGAATTGGGACAGATTTCATTATTCAAGAGCACTTTAATTGGTGACAAATTATGCAAATACTTCAAGTGCTATGTAAACTAAAATGAACCGGTGGTGGGTAGTTACACCAGCATTACATATTTGTTCCTCCACAAAAACATGCCAGTATACCATATCAATAGTGCTCAAAATTTTTAAATAAAATGTCATCCAATGTGGATCGAATCATGTTAGTTGGCGTATTGTTTAAGCACAAGAAATGAATGTTTAGGATGTGAAGTTTAGTTGTTTACAATGTTCAGAAATGACCATCATTGAACATCATAGCATGGTATCACATAATTCTCAAAGCAAAATTCATGTGAAAATAAGCTAATAGACAGAAAATATACCGATCTTTCAGAGAATTTTACATCGTCAACACCTTGGATTAATAAACTTTTAGATTAGTGAAGCACTGTCACACCTTTAACTGTTGTAGTTGATTATAGCACTTTTCATTTTATGAAATAGCGTTTAGAAAATGTTAAGAGGATGCAAGCATAAACAACTCAAGAAAATGAGATTTCTATCAGTGGTTTTACCATGCAATGAGATTCTAATGAGAGCAGAGAACCACAGAGAAAAGGGTCGGTATCCAACCCAAAGAAGAAATAAGAAAGGAGGCTCATTCCAATAGTAATGCAAATATCAATCTGTTGTCTATAATGATGCATGAGAAAACCAATGAGGAACTAATGAATGCACCAAATTTTAAGTTATACCAACGTTAGTCTGCTGTCAAGAAATCCAATTGTTGTAGCTTATTGCCAAGAATATATCAGTCCTTAGATACCAAATTCAATAGCTAATTAAAGCAAAACTGCAATGTGATGTGAGTCACTAGATGATCCAATCAGTCCATCAATTCACTTCTCAAATGATCATTGAATGCAAGATAAGGAGTACTAATGATCTAGATTCCAGCTTAGTGCCAAATGCAAAGGTAATATATCACGATAATGTGAAGATCAGACCTATATCAGACCTCTAAAAATATCAGATTTCTAACAGTGAAATCAAGTCACCCGCATATGCATGCAATGATAGCCAAACACTGTAATCAGTCACTCAATATCAAGATTCATCACTGAAGAAGCATAAAATAAGAGCCAAAATACTTAGATTATTGTTGTGATAATTATGTAGTGAATTTTTAACCAGATATGTATTAACCATGCCAAATTTATTCAACAAAGTTTTGAAGATTCTTGATTCATTTCAATCTACTGTTTTGTATATTTTTCCCCTACTGCATGGCATGCAATCAGACCATTGCCAAATTTGAAACTGTTTGATTGATCATGCAAATTATCAATAATCACTAATTTTGTAGTATTAAATCATGGAAAACATGAGTTGGAAGGTAATAATGATATCTGAATAAAACTTAGAGAATTGTCTCAACATAAAATCAAAATTCCAATGAGTAAAGCTTAAGAATATTAGTGGCATTATTCTTTTAAGAAGGTACTTGAATTCTGAAAGAAAATTTATTCACCATGACTTTTGAAATTATATTTCACACCAATATTAAGTCTACAGATTCATGACCTTATGTGCTAGGATAAATTGAAATTTTGTGTTGTAGAGTGAAATATTTTGAGTATATGTTTAAGCAATCATAACTTATGTTAGAAGAAAGATGTTATAAAAATTAAATGGATTACCTTTAATAGAATAAATCGTTAACAAATTTATGTATCTTGAGATTCTTATGGCCATTAAATGATTACTTTAAGAAATCAAACAACCAATGAAATATTCCAACAGAAACACACCATAAACAAGAAGAGACACCGCCACCCGACCCAAAACTGGATCAGATGACTGGGAAGGTTATCCCTCCCCAAAACACAAAATAAAATCATTTTATTAATAAGATGGCCCGCCTGCAAGCGCACCCGCGAAGGCAACACCATATCAAACCCTTAACAAAGCCTTAATAGCTACCGGGTTTTACATTCATTAATTACAATATAAAGATTGAAACAAAACCAGGAACTCTGAACAAACCTATTGGCTACAATACATTTTAGCTATAATGATTTTTAGCGCTTTGAATTCTTGACGAGAGAAGGAGCTTCTTTTGGTGCTTGGACTTTGAACTGATATACACTTCATTTGAGGTAACCTTGTGGATCATATTTATCTGCAAATGGCTGTAACCTGGATGCTACACAAGGAGATTACACAAAACCTAAATTCCAAAGCTTTTTCCACCGGGTGAAATATTCCATGAAGCTAAACGCCCAACAGGATCATCCAAACCGCTTTTAAAAGCCAACGGAGACTTCATTTCATTATTCAAACACTCTTCTCACAACAGGCAGGCGTGAATATGCCTGAAAAAATTACACAACATATGAACTTTCGTATTAAAGAACTCAATATGCTCTTTTGCATAATCAATGGTCATTCTTGCTTCAAGGAACTGTATCTGTATTTCCTGCCACTGGTTTTCTTCATCGTGGTTATGATCATTTTATCTTGGCACCTGGTATGCAATATCTCCAATCCAGTTATCGACTTTAAAGAACACAAAGACTCATGAGTCCCAACTACCACTCGAACTTAAAACATTGTACGGTTGGCTTAAAGTTCATTACACATCAATCTTCTAGGAGAATTTGATTTACATGCATAATACACACACTATGATGTTTAGGAAAATGCCTTGAATATGAAAATCATGAAATTTCATTTCATTGTATTCAAGCATAAAAGTGCGAGATCTTGCCAGCGTATCACGATAATTACCATGAAGCTTCCAAGTATTACCTTGAGTTAATGTTCGTGCATATTGTATTTATCAAGATAAAAGACATAGTAGCCACATGGGTCTTAATTAATATTTCTAATCCTTTCATGCAAAAGGGGGTTATGCTAATTATGTTTGTATATCCATGAATCCACTAAACTCTACTCAAATATTTATTTATTATGCCAATTTAGCATTGTGTATTACAAACTACCATGATTAAGAATGTTAATCCTCAACATTATTATTCATTAAGCTTTTCTTTGCCATAATTAAGATATACCCTTACACTAAGTCAACATACCATGATTCTTATGACATATACACTTATATATTAAGACCTTAAATTCATATGGTAACTTTATCAATCTATCTTAGAAACTTTCATTCATTTCTGCAATTGTTAGGGATGGTGGACACTGTATATATATATAAATAAATTCTTTTGTAAAAATCCCAGCCAAAGTTATATGATATATCAACACGCTTATCAACAAATATAGTTTGAACTTTGAACATCCTTAATGAAATATTCTCCAAAGCCTAGATTTAAAATTTAAAACAGTAAATGGACACGTGGACTTTCATATGCTTTTTCGGAGATCAATTTAATGGGATGGTATCCTAACCAATATTCTTTGTCCATGGTATACTTTTGAAAGGAACAATGAGATTATCCAATATATAATTGCCTACATGAACCTTGTCAATTTTATTCTAAGTATGTTGTACAGCACGTACTTTGTTCTAGCAACCAAATTTTTTTTATGAGAAATGTCTTCAAATAATAGTTGACTAATATAGTCCTTAAAAGGAAGATTTATAGCTCAGACGGCAATCAAGCAAGGAGTTGCAAGAGGCATAAAAAATTGTCAAGCTCAGGTTTGGGCAATAATTGGCTAAGTGCTTAACATAATATTTTCTTTACAATGACTTTCGTGATTTAAATTGACGTGAAGTGTACTCTATCAAACCCTAGTATTTGACTAAGTCGTCGTGTCAGTAAAATCCGAGGTGCGGTTTTGGATTCAATTAATTGAATTGCATTGCATTTTTCACCAAAACATCTTTCAAATTTCAAGCAAACTGAGGTCTTTCAATGGGTGTTGATTTAAATAGCGAAAAACAAAAAACGAACAGGTAAATTTTGATATAATTGATGCAGATTGTGGTTCCAGATTAGCATTTCAATAGTGCTCACACTTCTAATAAATAAGAAAATCAATGTTACCCTAGCTAATATTCATTCAACGAGGGAAAATAAAATATGAAAAACAAATTAACACGTAATGGAACAAAATTGGTTAACATTGTTTTGACTATGAATGTTCCAAGATGAAACTGAAGGCTGCCTCCAATGGCCATGCCAAAAGTTTTGATTTTACTACAAGTGATTAAAAAGAGCAGTGATTGGTTTCACGACTGCCTTAGAGAAATTAGCATTGATGAACCCTCGTTGCAACGATTAGCTCTACCACTGGGCATTTCCAAAGCCGCACTCAATCTCCAACTCGACATTACTATCGAAAGGTTAGGGAAACATTTGACGCCCCTAGCCTTGAAAGAAGAGAGATAGACTCGCAAGTTATATTCATTAAAGTTGTAGGGCTAAGGGAATATGGAAAGTTGCCGAGTTTATATATACGCTCTGAAGACTGTAATTATTTTAAGTGAGGATTTACGAGTAATGGGACATTGAACACAAAAATCTTGGGTTGAAACCACAAAAGATCACTGTAACTACATAACTATGTCCAACCACGACAATTAGGCTGAAAATAGTACAAGCGTTACCTTCTTTAAAAAAAATAAAATTGAGATAATCTGATAATTATGAAATATCCATCTCAACAAAACCATAGCTCAACAAAAGTTTTAAAATACCCAGAAAAGAGGAATGAAATAACCATAAAAGACATGTAGCCTCCCGGAAGTACTGATCCTGTAACTTTCAAGACAAGTCAAGTTAAAAAAGCCCAACAAAACAAAACAATTTTTTATTTTATTTTTATTTTTGTTAAGATGCCCATAGGCCCTAACGGTTGAACCTTTTGCTCTGATACCATATGTAACAGTCCAAAATAAATATGAAGTTAATTTCCTAATTAATATCAGATTCAAACAAATGAGTACTTACCTATATTACCTGTGATCGATGTCTGCCAGATGACAACAAGGTTTGGGGACAACTCTCCACCCAACCATAGGCTCAATTGCGCAAGGATTTGCTACAACTAGCCACCCCTGAGCCCTCAATCAACGTACCACTGCTAGTGACTCCTAAGTCTTCGAATACCATTCTCCCAAGAGAATGAAAGATAGAATCTTGGAATGATGGAATGCCTCCCATCCTCCTCACCATCTAATAAATAGAACAAACATTGGATGGGGAACCACATGCACACACTCCATGTGTCTACATGCGACTTTGATTTTTAGCTTTCTTTACTTTTTTTTTGATGTTTTAGTTTTCTTGTTTTATTTTTTTTTCTTTAGCTTTCTTGTTTTATTTTCTTCTTTTTCCTACTTTTCTTTTGTTATTTCTATTTATTCTTATTTAGAGAATAACCTTTTTATTTTTATTATTATTATTATTATTTTGTATATATTTTTAATATCATTTATGATTTTTTATTTTTTATTATTTAAGTGATTTATTATTTATTATTTATATTATTTATTATTTATTATTAAGGGGAGGGATATTACAATAATCTTTGTTCTAAAAAATATTTAAGACTATCATGATCTGTTTTTACCTTGAAGTGTCTTCCCATTAGGTAAGGTCGCCATTTCTTAAGTGCGTGTACTATTGCCAACATTTCCTTCTCATAAATAGCTTTGTGTAAATACTTTTATTTGATTGCACGACTTTCGAAAGCAATGGGTCTTTCTTCTTGCATTAAAACAACACCAATTCCATTTCCTAAGGCATCACGTTTCACAATAAAGGTTTTTGTGAAGTTTGGCGTAGCTAAGACCGATGCTTGGCACGTTGCATCTTTAAGATATTCAAAGGCTTTCTTTGTTTCTGGAGTCCAAGAAAATGCATCATTCTTCAGTAATGTTGTTAGAGGTGCTGCTATTCCCATAATTCTTAACAAACTTGCGATAATACCCTATCAACCCGAGAAATCCTTGTAGATGCTTTATGGATGTGGGGATTTTCCATTCCTTAATGGCTTTAATTTTGCTAGGGTCTACCTTAACACCTTCATGAGATACAATATGACCCAAATATTCCACCTCTTGTACTCCAAAGAAACATTTGGAGGTTTTTGCATATAATTGTTTCTCCTCCAATAGTTTGAGAACTCTATCAACATGTTGAACATGATCCTTCCAAGACTTACTGTAGATTAGTATATCATTAAAAAATACTAACACAAATTTTCTAAGAAAGGGTTTGAAAATGGAATTCATCAAACCTTGAAATGTAGAAGGTGTATTGGTAAGGCCAAAAGACATGACCAAAAATTCATAATGACCCTCATGAGCTCTAAATGTTGTTTTCGGAATATCTTCAGTCTTCATTTTGATTTGATGATATCCTGAATGAAGGTCCAACTTGGTGAAGTAAATTTCTCCATGCAATTCATCAATGACAAGAATAGTAAATTTATCTTTAATAGTGAACTTGTTGATCTCCCTATAATCTGGACACATGCGCCATGATCCATCCTTCTTGTGCACTAATACTAATGAAGCAGAGGAAGAACTTTAATTAGGTCAAATTATATTGGCCTCTAGCATTTTTGCAACCATACGGTCAATTTCACTCTTTTGGGCATTGGGATATCTATAAGGCCTGATGTTTGGAGGAACACTTCCTGGAATCAAATGAATAGCATGATCATCATCACGAATAGGTGGGATGCCTTTGGGAGTCTTAAATACCATGGAATGATTATCCGAGACTTTTTGGAGATTTGAAGAAATAGATGATTTCGACGTGGGAACCTCTAGCGAACATAATTGTGCAATTACACCACGTTGTTCTTTATTTAAAAGCTTTTCATCCTTAAAAACAAATTCCTTTCCTTTTGAAAAAAAAAACAACAAAAAACAAAAAAAAAAAACAAAAAACAAAAAAACAAAAACAAAAAACAAAAACAAAAATAAAACAAAACAAAACAAACAAAAAACAAAACAAAACAAAACAAACAAAAAACAAAACAAACAAAAAAAACAAAACAAAACAAACAAACAAAATTCAAGAAAAGTAAAAGTTATCGTACCCAAAGATTGTAGCCATTAGACTCCTTGTACAACATCAACACCACCCATTGGAATGGAAAGCATTGGACTATTAAACACATATTCTCCCATGGATAGCTTGATATTATGGCACTTTCGGAGAAATCTATGGTTCTTCCATTTGCAACCATCACTTGACACTCTGGTGTTGGATATAGGAAGCAATTCAATTCCTTCGCTATCTTACAATGACTAAAATTATGGGTATCGCCCGAATCAATCAACACTATTACCTTTTTCTTATTGATATGTCCTTCTATCTTGATAGTTTGAGGAGTGGTTATTCTGGCCAATGCGTTACAAGACATGGTCGGATTCATTTCTTCTTTCTCTAGTCTTTATTCCTGGTGTGTATCCTCTTCTTTTGATGTTTCTTGTTCCTTTACTTCTTCTTCTTCACAATCTATGTAAAATAATTTCTTCTCGACACACTTATGACCTTTAGTGTATTTGCTATCACAACTGTAATAAAGCCCTTTTTCTCTTTTTTCTTCCAATTGTTGTGGTGTCAACCTTGTAGGTTGTGGAAGGCTAGGGGTAACAACAATTCCATCTTTATAGTTGTGATTGGTAGGCTTCCTTGTTGCCATAATTTTGCTTTCAATGTTTCTTGCCAACCTGAATGCCTTCTCCAATGAATCAGGTTCCCAAATATGAACTTCACGTTGGATGTTATCCTTTAATGTCCCTATGAACACATCAATCCTATGCTCCTCTGGAATATCTTTTACCCTTCTATTCAATTTTTGGAAGTCCTCAATGTGCTCCACCATTGAACCTTTTTGTTTGAGAATTATCAATTGGTTAAAAAAAGTGTTGCTTTTTGTATCCTCATAATGTGCTATCATTTCTTCATCATCATGAGTTTCCTTTACTACCCTTTCGCCATTAGTAAGCATTTCTTGTAGCAAATTTGTCAAATCTATCTTCAAATCTTCCATGTTTCCTTTAATTTTTGCTTCTATACCATCCATCTTAGCTTCCATGCCATCCATCTTAGCTTCCACACCATCCATCTTAGATTCCATGTCATTCATCTTAGCTTCCATGCCATCCATCTTAGATTCCACATCGTTCATCTTAACTTCCACGCCATTTTTTAATTCATCCATCTTAGCTTCCACACCTTTCTTTAAACCATCTATCTTAGCTTCTGTTACTTTTTGTGAGAGTGAAATTTGTTGCACTTGGTCTCATAATTTTGATATATCATGTTTCATTTCTTCCTCTTCTTCATGAGTCATGCTAGATATTTCAGGTTGCTTACTAGGTGTTTCCATTTTCTTTCTTTGGGGCATCAATTAATGATAATTATGCTTCACTATGTCTTTTGAATTTCTTCAAACTATTTTTTCAAACCAAACTTACGCAAAATTTTAAAAAGACTACACACTTTTTTTGGCTTTGTAGGAGCTTGATATTTAATCAGTTCTATCTCTGTTATTGCAGATCTCCAAGGTCTAAAATTCCATCCTTTGGTAGCCCTCTGAGTCCTCGTTCCAACCCTGCAATTCTGATCAAGATTGGATTCTCCAAGAAAGAGTTATTCCAAATCTCCCATGATGACATGATTATAGACTAGTTCAGTAGAGCGAACTTCTATGAAGTGCCACGTGTCACTGTTTCGAACTTTGGACCTGAAACCAGTACACATAAAACCAAAATTCATCCTCTTTCTATGCATTATTACGAAATTTGAATCTGATGCTCAGAGAGAAAGTTATGACGATTTTCCCCAGGTCACATGTTTGAGATATAATTCGGGAGCCTGCAAAAACCCTAACTTCATTGGATCATATCTCTGAAAATATAGACATACAAGATCTGAAATTTGTATTCGAGGTTCTTCATGATTTTGGTTCAAATGGGTTTTAATTTTAGCTTATGAAACATCCTAGAAAAAAAGTTATAGCGAAAACTCCACTATGACTTTTTTGAAGTAGTGAAACCCTAGAATCCAAAGCTCTGATACCAATTGTTATGGAACCAGCTCACAAAATAGAAGAAAAGATAGAGAAACAACTTCAAAATCAACCTCTTCTAGGGGGGAACCTTTTTTAAATTATACAAATTAATAATTCTTGGATGATACAAATGACAAGGCCTCCTTTCTATATATTAGAGTCTAAGGGGTCACAATATAGTCAAAGGCGACATAACAATAATAATGTAAGGGCACAACAATAACAATAGTGGGCTTCTATGGGGCACAATAATAACAATATGGGGATAACATGGGCATAAAAATAATAGTAAGGGGCTATAATGACAATAATAATAATAAGGGAATACACTAGTATTATAGGGGTCTAACAATGACGTTGCACAAAAAGTGTTTGATGCCTTTAAATATGTATTGCCTCGAGCATTTATCTTATCTCCCTCTGACTATCAACACGAATATTTCATGTACCTTGTTTTCACCATCTCTATTATAGCTATGTTGTTGGTCCAATAAGACGATATGGGGACTGAACATCCCATTTATTATCTGATTCAGAACCTCAATGACATCGAGATCCGATATACTCATGTAGAAAAGTTAGCTTTTGCAGTCGTTCAAGCCGTTTAGAGACTTCGCCATTACATCTTGCTTCACAAAACTACGCTCGTTTCAGATTGAAAACCTATGACATACATATTGTCATGTCAATTGCTGGGGGGGAATACTCTAAGTGGATCATTATTCTCCAAGGGTTTAACATGGAATTCATCAAATCCAAGTCGAAGAAATCCTTAGTATTTTCCGAGCTAATGTGAAATATTGCTTCCCTCGATGCTGAATCTACATCTGAAGATTGCATCCCAGATGAGTCATTGTTTATGATCTCGTCATCTAACCCTTGGTATGGAGATTTTTTTATCTATCTCCAAACCGAGACTTTTTGACCTAATACCTCTCACTCATAGCAGTGATGTAACCGGTACCAATCCCAAAATTATGTGATTATCGGTGACACCCTTTATCGTCGTCGTATCAATACGATCTTACAGAGGTGCCTCACTCTCAAGGAGGCCGACAAAGTCCTGAATTAATGCCACTTGGGGGCATGGGGAAAACACCTATCTAGTTATGCTACCAAGCAAAATATCTTACACATTGGTTACTTTTGGCCCACCATTTTCCGCAACTGTATCCTCGCAATCCATAAGTGCCATGCATGCCATATCTATGATTGCAAAATTTTCACTTCACTTACTCTGTTGCATCCCATTATCGTCGTTGGTCCTTTTACAAAATGGGGTATCAACTTTATGACATGTAACCCTCATTTGGTCAAAGGCATGGCTATATTATTATCGTTGTTGACTACTTTACCAAGTGGGTCGAAGCTATGCCTACATTCAACAACACAGGTGAAATGGCTGCATACTTTTTCTTTAACCACGTGATTGCTAGGTTTGGTGTTCCGCAAGCAATAGTAACAGATCATGGGAAGCACTTTTGGAATCATATGATGACTGAATTAGTTACCAAATTGGGACTTTCACATGAAAATTCCACTCCCTATTATCCTCAGGCTAACAGACAAGTTGAGGCGATTAAAAAAGTTCTTAAGACTATGCTTCAACATATGATAGGGGTCCACAAATCAGACTAGCGCTTGTTTCTCTTTTTTGCCTTGTGGGTATACAGAACCTCAATTAGGAATGCTACCAGATTCACACCCTTCCATTTGGTGTATGGTCTGGAAGCGATAATCCCAATTGAATGCGAAATTCCATCATTGAAACTAGTTATCGAACTGCTTCCTGCTACTTCTGCAGATAAAGATTTTCTTTTACATCTAACTCATTTGGATGAAACCCGACATGATGTCACGGTAGACAATGAAGCCCATAAAAGATGCATAAAAGCGCAATACGACAAAAGTGTCAAGTCTAGAGTCTTCTCAGAAGGAGACCTGGTTCTCTTATATGACCAGGAGGCCAGGAGGCCGACAAGTTAGGTCTAGGAAAGTTCCAGCTTATGTGGTTGGGCCCATACATTGTCAAGTGTGTCCTTGCAAAAGGGGATTATGAGTTAGTAGATATCGATGGAGTTCCACTGGCGCAACCTATAAATGGGTTGTACCTCAAAAAATACTATGCTTGATCCCATGCATAGGACATATACATATTGTCTATAGGTGTTTTGAGTGTGTTTGCAATATGTTTTTTAGAGTTTCCCATGGTTTTTGTTGATTCTTTTTACTTTTGGAATGCAGATGTCAACCTCTCTCAAACTGTATATTTGTTATGTTGATGGTCCTAACCGTAGTACTCATAACCTATCCTCCGCAACTTGGGCTATCTTTGCTCCAAATGGCAAGCTAATGAGCACGCAAGGGATTTGCATTGGTGCTATACTCACAACATTGTTGAGTATAGCGCAGTGGTTGAGCTACTATTTGATGCTATTTCACATGGTATTCGACGTATAATTATCAGACTTGACTCACAGCTCATAGTACTACAACTCGCTAATATCTATTCAGTGAGAAATCCCGCCATCCTTCGCATGGTTTGAGAGTGCGTCTTCTGGAAAGACATTTGAATTTCATACGATGTGAACATATTTCTAGAAATATGAACACTTTAGTAGATGCCCTAGCTAATTTTGTCTTAGATCGACATTTGCAATGAATCTAAATAACTTTCAATTCACATCACATCATATTTAAAGCAGAATAGGAATTAGGAAACACTGAATATATATATATATATATATTTGGTTTTACAAAATGTGTGCCCCGAGACACATATGGCTAAATCGCCCATATAAAAACTAGATGCAAAATATCTAAGTAGACAAATCAACTATGCTCATGATAAAATGACATTGCATGAGCTATCTTGCATAGTAATCAACCAATACGACTAGGTACTCCAAAAGTATGTGTGGTGCAGGTAAATTCTAAGTGTGGACACAAATAATTCCTCTAGCCCGAGAGAGCGGTTCTAGCCATAAACAAACAATCTATGGAAGATATCCTTAGGCTATAATCAAATAAGAGGGCCTACCTCTTAGTATGATATTCTGCTTGATGATGACCTTGCTTCCTCGCTCCAGCTATCTTCTGTTTCCTTCCTTCGAACACCTAAAATAAGTCAACAACAACAAACGTGATAACATACAAATTGAATTCAACCTACTTAACAGGTCAAGAAACATGTGACATGACATTTCATGTAGGAAATAAATCGATAGTTGCATCTATATTAGTTCAAAGATATTACAACTAATGTCTAGACGTTGTTGTTCTCCTCCGACATATCTGGGTTCCCACATACTTCTGCTATCATCTCAGGGATAGCCTCAACAATTGTAGTCTCAAGGCTCTTCCCTTTAGTCTTCACACTAAACCAAACTCACAATTATCCATTAAAGACAAGCTATAAAGCTACAAACTATGGGTAGTTTGTTGACTACTCCAAAATCAAAACTTCAGCGAGAAATTAATTAGGACTAAAAGCTAACTTGTGCTTGGGAAAAAAAGAGGTTTATATAGCTTGGATGAAGGGGACATGGTTCCTCTTCTCATGGGATAAGGCCTTATCTCTTGGATTAGCTCCATCCTAATATGGGAAAGGATCCCAAACTGACCTCCTCGACTCCATCCGACCTAACCAATTACTAGACTTTCGTTATGAAGCTTCTAGAGTTGGAAGCTTCGGCTCCATATTTAAAAAACTTTCCAAAAGAGGATCAATGCGACTGAGAAAGGGCTCTATCTATTCGATCGACACTAGGGACAGTTGTAATCCTTGCATATCAGTGCAAGGAGGACACGGGTCATTAGTATCGGTCTTGTAAACTGGGATAAACAAAGGATTTTTGGGAAATAATGCAAAAGGGAATTGTTCTGCTCATGAAGAGGGACGCAATGGGAGTTTCTTCGTGATAGGAAAGCATGTCAGGTACACTGTAGAGGTCCTCCAGGATTGTCGATGGGGAGTACAAGGACAGTGACAAAATGTTGTGTAATAGATGCCCCCTAAAGCATGAAGGTTGAGCTAGAGTGAGAGGTGAAATGCTTTACAAGTGGAAGCAGGGAACCAGAGTCTGTCATCAGAAAACCTGCAAGCAAGCATAGATACATATACATCATTGAAAACTCTGAATAATAATACATGAATCGTGGTATGGACGCATCCATCTAGAGAATGATCATGTAAACAGATCCAAGGCATGGGCACAACCATCCAGCAGAAAGGATCATAACGAAACCAAGGTATGATCACATCCATCCAATAATGAGAAGGATCACATATAACAACTCATGGTATGGTCGAAGCCATCCATCTGAGAGAGATATGTATATCAACATGACCATGTCACATCACCTCGCAACCTAGACTTGTGTAATCTTAGCCCAGGGTCTTGTGCTCCAAACGACTCGATCAAAGTACAAACCTTAACATGCAAATAAATGTGTTGAAGTTTAACATACTAGGAAGTCGCTTGATTACCGGTCAATGATGTGAACCATTAACAAGCACGAGAGAAACCACCAATAATGACAATGGCTCTCAAGATACTAGCAACACATTTCATAGAATGTGAATAAAGGAACTAATGTCGAACACCCATGAAATCAGCCGATCGAAAGCCAATGATGTGAACTTGTCGTTGAGTGTGAAGAACTTTCCATTAGGGCATGTAAGCTCTAAGGTACTGGAAGGGAGTCTCTTGGCCAACTTCCTGGATAATGAGTTGAAGTCGACAAGAAGTGATCGTGTCGAAGGAGGGTCATGATGTATCCCACATCATCAACACAAGACAAAGGGATGCGAATGATTTCAAATGATATAGAGAATCAAGAGTAAGTGTAATTATAGAGGGACTAACTCTTGAACATACCAGGGACACGATTCTGGAGTTTGGCATCTTTTGGATCCATAGGATCAGTGGTCATGATGATGTGGTAGAGATCAAATGGAAGGCAAAAATGAATGGCCCAACCTAGGAAGGTCAATGATGAAAGGAGGATATCCCAACCCGACACGAAACAGAAAGTGTCATGCTCAAGAGTGAGTTGCCGACACAACTAATAGAATTTTCAAATTTTCCCCCACCATTTCCGGCATGTACCCCAATTATTTTTTATCGCAAGCTTGAAGGGGATAGCATGTGCTCGCACTGTAAGTTCATCCTTTGGACGAATCTGACCTAGTAATTTTAATGAGCCCTAAGAAGGAGAAGCTCACGTTCGTCATGGCGATGAATCCAATGCCTTTTGATGTTTTAATGGGTCCGAAAAAGGGGTAACTCAATATCTTTTTCATGTTTAGAGAGTTTGAAAAAGACACGGAAAAGAAAACTCCACATGGTCCCTTTTCATACATTTGTGTCTCTCGAGCCCGAGAAGGTAGAAAACAATACTTGAGAGAACCGCTTGACCATTTCAATCAAGGAGTACCTTTTTCATAAATAGTGCATCCCAGCCCGAAAAAGGGGTAAACATATACTAGGCGCACGACATTTTGCAACCTTTAACGAGTTCAAAACGACAAGAGCTCAGCAATATTTTCGTGTTTAAAGAATCGAAAAAGAGCTTGAAAGTATACACCCCATTTTATTCTCTTTTACGAGTCAAAAGGGAAAAATACTCTGCGATCTTTTCATTGGAGATTTACGAGTCGAGAAAAGAGCTGAAACACGACTCAAGCACCATCATCGACAATACATCACTTGTCGCTACACAAGAAAGGTAAAGGCATTATACAGTTTTGAGGCAAAATAGGTCAAAAATACTCAAAAGCCCTAAATATTTCATGAAAAATGAATAAAATGTGGCAAAAGTAATTATTTCTTATCGTTTAGCCTTTTTACCTTTGTGTGAAGAGTTTTTACCCACTTGTGCCCTAATTCTTCCGGAGCTGATTGTAAGAGATCCGAGACTTCATTCGCTGAGCCGTCAATGGCAGGTAAGAGCCAAGACCTTAATCTCCATTTTCATATTATGTTTACCTATTTTTATCCATTTTTTGGATTTCATGGGAAGGATTTGGAAAAGAGAAAAAATTGCACTCGGTCGGCGTGATTTTCGGGCATGGATCCGCGTTGACCGGGAGTTAAGAAAACCGCCAATCGCGCTGTTGGTGCCATTGCTTTTAAAATAGTCACACTGACCCCATGAACAAAGAAAAAACATGTTTTTTTCTCAATTTGACTGCTTGAATCCAAATTTTTCGTCAAACGATGATCATTGACTTGATTAAATAGTTTTTGCAAGAATAAAATCATTGAAAATGGTGGATTAGAAAGAACGAGAGCATGAGGATATCAATACTCAAGCAATAGCTGATCCAAATTGCTTGGAGGCTTTGAGGACATGTGGGCTCCTCGAGTTCTTTCTCACACCAAGGATGCGGGCTCAACCCGAGCTGCTACAATACTTGATTAGTCTCTGGGACATAAATCGAGAAATTTTCATCATCGGTGACCAAGAGCTGGATTTGGAGACTTTAGACATTTATTTCATCACAGGACTGTCTCGAAGAGGAGAACCAATCAACCTATATGGGTAGAGACCGATTGGGGCAAGCGGGTCCATGCCACTTGACAAACATTGCCCAGAAGCTCTCAAATTCAAAAGTGGCAAGATCGAGATCGCGACTGTTCAGGATCTTGTGTTGAGAGTGATACTATTGACGATCAAAAAGTGGTTGGGTCCCAAGCACCACATGAGACTAATAAGTTGAAGTTCTGTATGCTATCAAGTGCACAATGCCTACTATTTGTAATTGGGGAAAATCTATGAAAATCAACATGAAGTGTTAGCTATCAAAAGCTAAGGTGGGAAACCTGAAGCAATTTTTCTTTGGGTCTGTGCTAGTGACCTTCTTCCTGTAGCGGGTTCTATTGTTCCAATACCAGCTGACTGATGTGGATCTATTAATGCCACGAGACCCATGAATGGTTCGTTGGAGTGATTTGATGCCTAGGGTCACAAGGGGCCAACAAATGTCCTACAATCCTACCTTTTTCTCGTGGCTATGATGACAACTGATCATAGTGGAGGATTGGCCTTACAGCGGTACCGACTTCCGTGAAGATCTGGATATGTCGCTCCCACAAGGGGAGCATTTTGACGATGAAGGTAAAAAACAAACAATTTTTAGTTTTTGATGTTTTTTTAATTGTTTTTTAAATATATGTATTCGTGACATTTCAATTTTATGAATGCAAATGTTGGACCAGAATGCCTTAGCGGGATGTCCCCGATTTCCAGGCACATTGCTCGTTAGTTTGATGTCGCTCCTTATCAGGAAGGAAGTGATAATGAGGAAGAGATCGCACAGAACCTTGAGGGATTGACCCATGGTATCCCAGAGTATGCCCGGGTGGGTGATATCCCGTGCCAGTACTAGAGGCACACGGTCGGGGTATCAGACCGGATCCACTAACTGCTGACTCATGTAGTCCGAGCAGTTACATGCTACCATGAGCATCATGATGTTTAGTGCATAGGTCTGGCATTCCATATTTTTTAGGCTTGCGAGCCACCAATGTATTTCGAACACACATATTATTATTTTGGGGTTTTGATGTATGACAAACATTATTGACACACACACACACACATATATATATGCTATATTTCCCTACTTACTATGATACAAATGATTTATTTTTTTGTATTTTTACATGTTTCGCAAATGTCTATCCAACACATAATTAGCTAATGCATCTGTCAATGTATTTATATGTTTAGGAATATGATGATATGTAATGTAATCAAAATTTCTCTCCAATAGACGAATACGTAGATACATTCTCAATATTTGAGGGTTTCTAACGAAATATTTCCCATTGAGTTGAAGAACGACAAGCTGTGATTCAAGGTTGACAACCAAATCCCAGATGCCAAGAGCAATAGCTTATGACAACAATTCGATAACTGCGCTATACTCAGCGATGTTATTAGTTGTTTGACCTGGAAAAATACCTTGAAGATCAATCAACTCACCATGGGGGTCATAAATGGCCCATGTCGCAGATGATAGATTCCGGGTACTTCGGCAAGCACCATCAACAAAACTGATGTGAGGAGACACCAACATCTGCGAAGCAACAAAAAACATAATAAGCAAGAAAGTTGCTTGCAAAACAACACACCAAACCACACTGCACAAAATTGAATAACACACTTATTGTACAAAAGTAACCATGCAGGATGACCTAAGCATAATACGTTGTGAGAGAGTCCATGCTCGGACTCAGGGAATCGATCAACAGATTACCACCGGAGTTTTACCCTCTGACATGATGAGTAGGCATCGACTCGGCCAAATAATAGAGTAGAACTCATATAAGGCTTTGCCCCCATGTCCCCTGGGCGAGGGAGGGTTACGAGTTAGATGGCAACCCACTGTAATAATGGGAAATTAGTAAAAACTCGGGAAGGGAGAAAAAACCTGAATCCATGAGGGGATAAAGGGGCCCTCAGTTGAAAGCTCTTGACAATGGCAAGCGAAACTAACATGGCAACAGAGAAGAGAACTACTCAAGACACATAGACATCACCATCGGGCCAAACAGGAATGAGGAACAATGATGAGTGTCGTTCCAAGGTGTTTCCTCCAAAGACATTACTTCCATGATACTCTCGTCAGAAAGCAAAGTATTGACTAAGGGATCAAGAGATTCCAAAGTACCAAGCCACGGGGATTGAGAATACTCATTGAGAGGTTTCCTCGACACAAAAGGATTGGAGGATACTAAAGGTGAGGCCGAAACAATTTCCACATAATTGATTTCAACCAGACTTAGCAGCATAACCTCACCCCACATATCAACAAGATCTGGTGAAGGTATGACCCAAGGATCAGACTTGACCGAGATCATGTTAACAGAGGCAGCATGAGGAGGTGAGAGCAGAAAAATTCCCATCTAGGCAAGATATTTAAAAAGCCCTGCCCTCACACTCTCATAAAGAGCACTGGTGTGCTTGACATATGGAACATTTCAATCTGAGGAGGAAGAGGCAAAGAAGGATAGTTGGTCGACCATGACTATCTTCCCTTAATGGGGGAAATGAATCAAGCGGAACAGGGAGGAGACTACAACATGCATGACATGGTTCCAACTCCGTCCGAGTAGAAGATTATAATTGAGATTAGTGTCAACAATTTCTACCTCAACGTGTACTGTCTTTGCCCACCAAAGTAATGGCAAGGTTGGGTAAGACACCGAATGGTCACGAATCGCGCCCATCGAAAGCTTCCAAAGCATTAGGGGATTGGTCCAGAGTAGGAGAACCAATTGCCTTCCAACAAGTGACAAACATGATGCAGGTGGAAGCCCCTTCATCGATGATAGTCTTATGAATAGTTTCTCATTGATGATGGCCTAAATGAGAAAGGCAATTTGATGAGGCAAACATGGAATGTGGTTTTCTAGATCAAAACATATAAGAGTGGAATCAGCGGGATCAATACCCCCAATAGCCGATAGTAATGATTTTGGTTGAGACGGACAGCTTTGAAGTACCTCGAGGGTGGACATGGCCGATGGCGCTTGAGCCAAATCCTCAACAATATTATAGTGTTGAGCAGTGCGAGTGTTGGGATTGTACAAGGACTTTCGCAACACACCTCAAGAAGGTGGTCGAACAACGGAATCAAGGTTATGTCATTCGATATGAAGAGGACCAGAACTTGACAGGGTAGAACAAGAAGGGGCATCTTCTTTTTCTTTCCCTACTGTGAGGATAGGAGTTTGATAATCTTTTGGTCTAGTAGCCACATTGATGGGCGTACTCATCATGAACACTTGTGAACCTCAGGAAGCAGATGATTGATGTTGGTCTACCATGTGGGTTTGTTGGGATGGAAACGACTCTTTTAGGATAGTTGGGGTCCCTTTGAGCAAATGACTAACTTTGGATCGTCTAGGACAATCCTTAGTATTGTGATCCTCCTCACAAATGAGGCACGGATACTTAGGCTTCCGTTGAGAAGCATCACCAGCAGATGACATAGGATGACCCTGTTTTGGGGCATCAGCTTTACCCTTTCCTTTTCCTTTCTTCTTACCTTTCAAGGATTTGTCCCCTGTAGTAGAATAAAGAGCGTGGACCTCTAAGGTTTTACCAGGGCTAGGTGAATTCTGAGAGGGACTATTGGAAGCAGTGTTTGAGGGTGACTTCCATTTGGAAGAAGATTTTGTAGGGACCTAGGACACTGAACCAATTACTCCATCAACAGGAGGTGTAACCTGTGACTTCGATGTCGTTGGATTGGATGATGGCCTCGAAGCATTGGGTAATAACTCATACAAAGTGCCAGACTGAGAGTAAATGAGATTTAAGTACTGGGCATGAGCAATGGCTTGCTCCTCTGTGACGCACCCACCCATAGCGATATCGCGAGAAATTGGAGCGACGAATGATTTGGTGAACCATTCAGTCAGTAACTGATCAACAATCTCAAATTTGATCAGACGATGCCTACGTCTCCATTCATGGATGTGATCGGAGATGTGGGTCACAGTGTTTTGCTTGAACGATGTAAGAAAATAGGTTCCAATTTCATAGCGAACCAACAATTGGAAATGCGTGAGGAAAGCCATGGATAAAGAGTTGAAGTCATGATAAGTACTTTGGGGGAGCTCGATGTACCACTTGGCTGCAGCGCCTGTGAGAGTTCATTGGAAGAGACGAAGATGAATAGAATCGTCAACGTAGGAATTCGAAAAGCACCAGAGGTGATATGTCATCACATGGACTTGAGGACCTTCTTTCGTTTTCCCATCGAACTTCGAACAATCGCTCGGGAACTTGGATGGGACTGGAGCCAATATGGCAAATGAATAATTGGATCATTCATGAGTTGAGACACATCTGGAAAATCTATTGTAGTTGAGAACAATAATTGAGTATTGAAAGGCATTAGAGGTCGATCAGCGGGTCCAACTGGAGGATCCCATCCCTACTGGTAAGGATTTTGTCCCCATAGTGGAGGGTTTTGTCCA
The DNA here is from genome assembly GCA_031772625.1 of Pinus tabuliformis. Lineage (NCBI taxonomy): Eukaryota > Viridiplantae > Streptophyta > Pinopsida > Pinales > Pinaceae > Pinus > Pinus tabuliformis. Next base: position 767,956,752 of record CM062818.1, read on the forward strand.
TATGGCATTTGATTTTGCCCCCACTGTAGGTTACCTTACCCGTATGGGAGGATTCTGACCTTGAAATCCTTGAAATTGTCCAGCCATAGGTTGTTGATAAGCAACATACGGGTTAAAAGGATGTTGAGCTTGTTGACCTTGGACATATGGGTTTTGTACCTGCTGTCCATGGAAATACGAGTTGTGAACCTGTTGGCCATGAACAAAAGGATTTTGTACCTCCTACCCCTGGACATAAGGATTTTGCACTTGCTGCCCTTGGACATAAGGATTTTGGACATGATGTCCTTCGACATAAATATTTTGGACCTGCTGTCCTTCGACAAAAGGATTTTGAACCTGTTGCCCTTGGACATTAGGATTTTAGGCTTGATGCTGCAGGGCTTGACTCTGACCTTGTCCTTGCAAAGGTTGACCCCGTTGATATGTATATAAGGGTTGTTGTTGCCCGGGTTGGCCTTGCTACTGCAAGGGCTGACCTTGCGGCTACAAACGTTGTCCCTGTGGCTGCAGAGATTGGCCTTGTGAAGACATAGGTTGGTAGGTTTGTTGAACATACTGCATTTGTGGTTGCATGGTTTGTTGCAACTACTATGAGGGTTATCCCTGCGGTTGTTGCAGTGGTCCCTGTTGCTGCATCATCGGCCCCTCCTGCTACATGGATGGCCCTTGCTACAATGAAGGTTGCCCTTGTTGTTGCAGAGGTTGTCCTTACTGCTGCAAGGGTACTTGAACAATTCCTGGATTGAAACCTTGAAAATTTCTGAATTGTATATGGCCAAAGCCACCAGGAATGGTGGTCAGACTAGGCTAAATGTACTATCCAAGCTGAAGGACGTAAGGTGGATTTACCATTCCTTGGGAACTATATGGAACATAAGGAGTTTAGTACTGAACCTGAGCCTCATAAGGCTGCTGATACTGGAAATTGCTTGACCCAGACGGACCAACGAGATTTTGGACCTGTTGGTACTGGACATTGCTTGATCCAACAGGACCAGCAGGGTTTTGAATAGCACCAGAAGAAGGATGATTCGCACCAGCCATGTGAGCCTGCGAGCTACTCACATTAGTTATGCCCGACACCATAGAGACATTTGGATTCTGCCCCCCAGGTGGTGGCACAACCTGTGCACTTACTGGAGGGACCGAAGGACTAACAGAAGTAGGACTCGAGACCATCGGTTGCATGGGACAAGTGACTTGGACTGACGAGACAAGAGGGTTCAAAATGGTGAGTTGCATCGGGACTAAAGTAACTACAGAAATCACCATTTGTTAGAGGGTCGGGTTCCGAATGATCAAACTTGTGGTAGGCATAGTGCTAGACACCCAAACAGGATCATGATAAAGCGAAGAGGCACTAAGTGTACCTGAGACCAACTGTGCTAAAGTCACATAATTAGGAGGTAAGTCCTGATAAACACTAATGGGAAAGCTTCCCGTGTAGGGGAAACCTTTAGGAGGAAAATGATCTTCTTCCTCTTCGACAGTGTGTGGAGTGGAAATCTCCGAGTGACCCGGAGAGGAGACTGGAATTTCGCCTTCGGGTTCCATGGGTGGAAACAAGAGACGATGAACGACTGAAGATGTTCAAGGGGATAATTCCAAAGGAATATTGGGTTGATCGTACAGACTATATGGACACTGCAGTGATATCACAATAGGGTCGAACAAAGGATTCAGAGGATAAACAACCAGTCCAAGCTGACCTTTAGAAGTCGACCAAATCTTGGGAGTCTCAATAGGGTTATCCAGAGATTTTGGGACAATATCAAAAAGTGACCCAGTATCTGAGGGAGGTAGAGGACGAGATGAACGAGATGACAAAGGTTGAATGCTCAGAACAATTCCAAGTTCAACACCTTGGTCCTCAAGTGACTACGGTAATTCAGGAAATGGCTCCTCTGTGAATCTTTCAGACAGAGGAGAGGAAGAGGAACTAGGTGAATCGGATGGTTCAGCCACGATGACTTCGTCTCAAATAACAGGAAAAGAGAGATAAATTTCAAGGCTTTAAAATGCACTTTAAAAGGAATACTCACGATTTAGTCTAGAAAAGACTAACAGGGATGTTATGAGATCGTGATCAACAATTTGTTAAGACACATAAACAAATTGGTGCTCTTTCATGTTTTAAGAGTCGAGAAAGAAACAAAGATGACTATATCACTTTCGATTTGAAATGAACTCGAAAGGAGAAGCGCTGGGACGATCTTTGAAATTTAATGAGTCAAAAAGATCAAATGACTACTCAGGATGATCTAGGTAAAAAAGGATTACCAGGTAACCGTGAACTGCAGAATACCTCCTGACGAACTGAGAAATATGGGTAGGCAATCTCCCCGAATGTTGTGTTCGGTGTATCACGTTTACGATGCAGCAGACTCGGCTTCCTATGGGTAAAGGATTGTAACCTAATGGGGTCTCCCTTTATATACGCGATGGTACGGGGAGCACAAGTCTGTATTAGCGTTGTCTAGTGTCGAAGCTAACAACAACTGCTAGGTTTAAAGATGTCGGAACACGTCTCTAGCCTAGACCTTCTAGATGTGATCGTTAGGTTTCAAATGTGCCTTAGGTTAATTGAGTTCATTTTAAATTTTATCTTGAATTATGTCTCGGTTTTCAGGCCTTAGCGATGTGACTCGGAAAATCCTATATGTAGCTAAATGAGATAAGACTTCACTTCGATGAATTATTTACACTAGAGAGGGTAGAAAACACAATCAAATGCAAACAACCAAGCAACTAAAAGCAAAATGATTTTTTTTCACTACTTTATTTTTTGAAAACAAAATAATGAATAACTCTTTCCAATTCCTATTTTCCTAACAAGTGCACTTCAAGGAGTCATTTCAAAAGTAAAGAGAATTCTTTTTCTTTTCAAATGCAAATGCAACTCTAGTCTTCAATGATGCTAACTAACGTAACGTATTGATGCAACAAACTAGAATTGTGTACTTTTCATGAAATGACAAAAGGAATTTTTTGTAAAACACCTCATTGAAAATTTTTTCAAGACAATCAATCCTCAAGCAAATGAAAAGACACAAAAAAGAACTTCTTCCAAACTAATGACGCAATGACTCTACCAAAAAGCAAGACAAGCAACGTGATCTATGTTGGAAAGAGACGTTTAAACAATCAAACGAAACTTTTGAAACTTGAATGATGGAGATCAAAGCAATAAGAGGACTACAAATGAAATGCAAGGAGTAAATTCACCAACTTCTTGACTCATTGAGTTCACAATCAGCTGAATGGATGACAACCTAGATTTCCTAGAGCCACTAACCATCTAAAGACTCAAGAAATCAAGCAAAAGAAGCCAAACCAACAAGTACATAAAACAAGCCAAATCAAGCTTTCCAGTCAAGGAGAAATACTCTAAAACACGCTAAGAGGTAGAAATCAGGAGAGCAAGACACACTAGTTGAGATTTGGGGTAAACCCTAATCTCCACCTACAGGCATCGGTGCGACTGCCTAACTGAAAACAAGCGCCAGAAGGGGGTCGGCGCGACTGTTTTAGAAAAAACCGCGGCTGACTGAGGATTCAAAGGAAAAAAAATAAAATTTTCCTCGGGTACAAATGAGACTTGCTACTGTAAATTTCATACTCATAGCAGTGAACCAGGAAAAGTAGAGAACACTAGAGGGAAATGGTGATACTAAAAAAGTTCACACAAAACCATGAAATTACAACCAATAAAACAGAACCACTGTCCCCAATGGAGTCGCCAATTTGTGGTGTAGGTAAATTATAAGTGTGGACACAAACAATTCCTCTAGCCCGAGAGAGCGGGTCTAGCCACAAATAAACAATATATGGAAGATATCCTTAGTCTAGAATCAAATAAGAGGGCCTACCTCTTAGTACGCTATTCCGCTTGGTGATGACCTTGCTTCCTCGCTCTAGCTATTTTCTGTTTCTTTCCTTCGAACACCTGAAACAAGTCAACAACAGCAAACAACAAACGTGATAACATACAAATTGCATTCAACCTACTTAACAGGTCAATAAACATTAAGCCATAAACATGTGAGATGACATTTCATGTAGGAAATAATTCGATAGTTGCATCTATATTAGTTCAAGAAGAGATTACAACCGATGTCTTGACATTGTTGTTCTCCTCCGACATATCCATGTTCCCACATACTTCTGCTAGCATCTCATGGATAGCCTCAACAATGGTAGTCTCAAGGCTCTTCTGTTTAGTCTTCACACCAAACCAAACTCACAATTCTCCCTTAAACACAAGCTAGAAAGCTACAAACTATGGGTAGCTTGTTGACTACTCCAAAATCAAAACCTCAACTAGAACTTAATTAGGACTAAAAGATAACTTGTGCTTGGGAAAAAAAGAGGTTTATATAGCTTCGATGGAGGGGATATGGTTCCTCTTTTCATGGTAGAAGGCCTTATCTCTTGGATTAGTTCCATCCTAATAGGGGAAAGGAGCCTAAACTGACCTCCTCGACTCCATCCAGCCTAACCATTTACCAGACTTTCATTACGAAGCTTCTAAAGCTGGAAGCTTTGGCTCCATATTTTAAAAAAATTCCAAAAGAGGATTGGCGCAACTGAGAAAGGGCTCAGTCGATCCGATAGGAGCTAGGGACAGTTGTAATCCCTGCATATCGGCGCGAGGACGACATGGTCATTAGCGCCAGTCTTGTAAATTGGGATACATAGAAGATTTTTGGGAAATGATGCAAAAGGGAATTGTTATGCTCATGAAGAGGGACACAATGGGACTTTCTTCATAATAGGAAAGCACGTTGGGTACACTGTAGAGGTCCTCTAGTATCGTGGACGGGGAGTACAGGGACAATGACAAAATGTTGTGTAACAATATGTCATTGAAGTCGCAATGGAAGTTGATCGACCACGGTCTCATCAATCCCATGTGTCAGTCCTTCCATGTGGCGCTCCACCTCTGATAAGATCCTAGCTACCTCAGGATCCCGTAGCGCATCCCGTGCTACCGCAATGACCTATACTAGTCCCATTGCCTCCTCATGTGGTTGTCTCTCTTTGCGACAAAGACATGTAGCACCTACTAGTCAAACAGGTCCCATATCTGCATGAAAACATCAAATAGTTTAGTCTCTGGAACATCAAATAAACACACACAAAAAAAAATTGTAAACTTTCAAAAAATTAATGGTCAAAGTATCTTACCTGAAGCATCCCTTTGCTCACCCTTAGGCAACTCGAGCTCAGGATCATCACGAAAATCCATCCCTACTTAAGGATAATCATCAATAATGATGAACTGTCTGCGCAACCACCCAAAGAAGGTTGCTGAAAAGTTGATCGCGGATGGGCCTCCATGTCGACTCATGTGGTCTATCCACCTTCTCATCCATGGAGTCCTCAGATCGATGGGATCAAGCACAATCTGTTGAGGTTGTAGTAATGGTACCTTCTCTATAGCAAAAGGACTAAGATCATGCCATAGATGCAGTTCTTCAACTTCCCCTCCTTTGCTTTAGAAGTTGTTCCTTCAAATTGACCAAGACACCCTCACTCTAGTTGAATATTATCGGCTTTAGACACTCTATCCCATACTGCATGTATGATTTGCTTGCTACATGTAGTGTTGAGCTACCTACCAATCTTGCAATAATGAACAAGATCATTCTCAAAGGTAATTGGGTCACATCCTTTATGTTGATCTTTCCATCCCTAGTAGGAAGGGCTCAAGGTCTGTAATAGATAGCGATATAGTCTTTCACTGTCTCACCGCCACTTCTTCCACCCAGAAGAGAGATGGGGGCAACTCACTTTGACAATCCTGTCAGAAAGTAAATATCCTCTACTTGTATCCAAGTAGATTCTCCCCAGACTTGAATGCCTATGCCTGAATATCCCATGAGTGGACAAGGTATTTCAACAACTCCATTTGTTGCCTCATACAAAGAAGCCAGAAGAATTTTAACAACCCACAATTTTTTAGCACCTTAGCACCTAGATGGTAGCAGGGTCATTTTCTGCATTCAAGTCTTGTTCCTCATGCTCTCTTTATCTCCAAATGAATGTCATTTTGTGCTAATGGGTACTTGAAACATCAATAATGAATCCATTGGTCTCTCTCCCATGCAAAAAACCTGACAATATTTGAGGCAAAACTGAAAGAAAACTTAGGGAAATGCGCCCAACGCACCCCAACAGTGTTTACTAAACCTCTGCACCTCTGCCTAGGTGCAACGAATTTTTCAACACAGGGGAGTGCATTGGTCCCAGGGTGTTTTTTATGAAACCCAGGGGCCTCAAAACCTTGAAAATTTTGCATGAAACACACAAAAATGAACCATGGAAAGATAGAGAAAAGTTTTAGTTCCTGCCTGGAAGCAACAACACTCGAAATGGTTCCCTGGATTGGTCGCAATCAGATGTAGAAGATCGAGGGAAAAGGGCTCCAAATGCTCATTATTGAAGGTAACATGTGAAATGGTAAAAATAAGAAGTCATTATGAATATTTATGGTCATTTTCTCATTATTTTATTCATTTTTAGTATTTTGACCTAGATATGCTTCATTTTTACTATGAAACAATTATGTTTAATCCTTCTTGTGGCGTTTTGAGTAGGCCGACAACTGTTAGAAAGTTTTCATTATGTTTGAATAGGTTACTTTGACCACAAAGTATACTTTTATCTCTTTTTCGGGCTCTATAAACCTACGAAAAAGAAACCCCCCTGCAGTCCTCTTTCAACTCTTTTCAGACTCCCAAAATATGAAAAGATTGCAGAGCACTTGTCTTTTTGAACTCGTAAAAGTAAATGAAAAGACGTATACTCAGTATAAGTTTAACCCTTTTCGGGACTAAGATAGAATAGCTACAAAAAGGAATACCTTAGTCAAACATGGCTAAGAGGTTTTATTGGGTATTGTTTTCTACCTTTTCAGACCTAAGGGACTACCTACGAAAAGGGACATTTGGAGTTTCCTTTTTTGCCTCTTTTTTAAACTCTCTAAACATGAAAAATATGTTGAGTTTTACCTTCACTAGACTCATTAAAAAATCAAACAATAATGGACTTGCTGAATTTAGGCTTCTGTGATCCATATCAAATTTAAAGAGAAGATTTTTTGGAAAAAATCACATCATAATTCATTTGTCGACGAGTTTCGAACCAACTAGTTGACAAATGAATTATGATGTGATTTTTGCCGAAAAATCTTCTCTATAAAATAAAAGTAATGTACTTGTCGAACATGAAAAGGTCGAACCAATCCTTCACAGGGTTCATTAAATATACTCAGAGGGATTCATCTGAATGATGAACTTATGGATCAAGCATATGTTATCCTCCTCAAGCTTGTTAAAAAATAAAGAGGTATTGACCAATATGGTTGGGGAAATTGGGAAAACAAGAGATTCCATTTTTCTAATGGCAGCGAGTCGCTCTTGAACACAACACTCTTCCACTTCATCTTTGTGGCTATTAGGTTGGGTAATTTGCTTGTCTTTTGGTTATCATACCATTTTCAAATCCTCCATTTCAGTTTTGGGTCAATGTTGCCAACTCTATTTAATGTCATTAGTGTGTTCAAGAGAAGTCATTCAGTTGATCTCTGCTACAATACTATTAAGACTTCATTTCATGTTTGCCTTTCTTGATCCAGTTCCATGTTAGAATCATTCTAATAATTTTGTCTCAATCATGATACCTATTTCGTGTCATTGATGGGGGATACATCAAGGTCCTCCTGTGACGGATTGCTTCCTATCAACATCAACACATCATCGAGGAAGTTGACTTAGAAATTTGGTACCTTGGTGCTTGCATACATCAATGACAAGTTTCCTCGCTCTCGGCAACAAGTTTACATTAATGGCCTTCAACCGAAAGATTTTGTGTGGTGTTCGACATCAACTCATTCATTCACACCATACAGATTGTACCATAGTACCTTGAGATCCATTAACATCATCGATGGTTTCTCTCGCATCTGTTAATGGCTTAAATAGTTGGCTAGTAATTAGATGGTGTCTACCATGTTCGACTCCAGCTCATTGATTCACATGGTTAGACTCGTACATTGGTTGGTCGAGTGAATGAGATAGAAGACCGCGAACTAGTTTCATCCATCTAGGCTACGATTCCAAGAGTTATTCAAAGATCACAATGTATGATGGTCGTGATCATATAGACAATCATCCAGTGATGGGTCCACCAGTTGCATCTGTGGATGTGCCTTTTGATTATTGTACACGTTATGTTGGCTTATGAGTTGAGTATGAGTATGCCTCCCTCAGCAAATGAATATGTCATGTTGTAAATGTATTGTAACAGATGAAGCTCGTTGGTTGTCCTTGATCCCGACTTGTCACAAGGTAATGCACTTCAGTCGTCAGTCATCATCTATGACTTTTCACTTTAGGGGGAATTTTGTTATAGGCCATTTTGTCATACCCAATCAGTGAGCCTCTTAATGGGATCAATCAACACCCTATTCCCCCTTGTCACTATCTTGCACAAATCCCTAAGCATGTTCCCTTCATCCCCCAAAATTTTAGCCCTAAACTACATCATCTGAGCCAGTTTGAGGACCAACACTCCCTATAAGCCTACTGGGGTGCGTTCACCAACAAGTTGCTCCATTGTGGCCTGCATTGGTCACCAGTAGGTTGCTCCCCTTTACACTTGTGTTGGTTCTAGAAATCCAGGAGAATGATCAAGATTCCAGAAGCTTCCCCTTCTAGGAGTTTCCAGAAGTTGTTTCAACTACTTACCTTGGATAAAACATTTAGATCCTATCCTTCCCTACTTTGGAGTTTTCACCACTTATCCCTTGATCTTGTCCCTCCATCAAAGGTGGATCTCTTACCCTAGATTGGTAATTGGATAAGAACTCCCAACTTACCCTAGATTGGTAATTGTATAAGAACTCCCAACTTACCCTACTTCTCTATATATTCCCAACCTTCTATGTGGTTGGGGGTTGGCTTTTGGAGAGTGATTCTGCCCTTATTTTGTTGTAGTGAGTGGTCATCATCTCATGCATTTAGGGTGATTGGAGGTGCATATTGTGACAAGGAAAGGACAAGTCAACAACTTGGAGGAGCTCTTCTACAAGATCAACTGCTACTTATGGTTGTGATTTCCTTCCATTTATATTAATGCAAAGAATTCATTGTTTTCCTATATGTGATGTTGTTATTTCACTTATATCAATACCATGTTGATCTATTGAATGAAGTAATTAGATGATACTGTATAGATCTTGTAGTTTCTTGGCTTGTGTTATCTGACTGTGCAGGTTCTAATTTTTGCATTCAAAGCTGGAATTAGAGCTTCCAAGCTAAAGAAGGAGCAAAGGGTGCGAAGGATTCCACGTAGGCCTCACTCCATTATCTATTTACTTTAAGGAAAAGCATTGTGTTCCTTGTCTCTATGTTGTTCCAGGTTAGTCACCGACCCAGGGGAGATACTTTTGTCCGCAATCATAAATCCCGTATAACAATTACATTATTTAAAGATTGCAATATTTCTTTTTTTGAGAAAAATTAATTTGCAAAAGGGATTTTAGTGAGGGTAAATGTGAATGCACATAAAATGGAAGGATGCAAGAGTTCTTGAGTTACATGTTCTTCATTGAGTCAACCCAAATTGGTATTTCTAATGGAGCTCTTAAGAACAATAAAATGATGATATATAAAGAGAATCTTCTAATGACTATTGGAGTACAAGGAAATAGAGCATCATTATGTATAATGACATTTTCATGTGTCACTATAACAATTCAAATAGAGATACAAAACCATCGATTCAGATGAGCACCAAACCACTTATGTGTTAGAAAAGCAATTATTCAAAGACAAAAATATAAGTGCACATTGTTAGGATGAGAATTTAACCTTGAACCTTGGTGGTGGTTTGATACTAAGAAATAGAAGTGAAGATCTCCACCTCAACTCTATCTACAAAATCACAATTTTCATATTCACCCTTGACCTTGACCTATTGCCCCTCAAGTCCATACCTTGCATAAATCTAAACCCATAAATAATGAAATTGAGGCTTCAAACTTTTTATGCTTCTATTTGTTTTAAATGGGGATTCCCATCTCGCTAATAGTCACATGTGTGTTGTTTTTGTTGATGCTACTCCAATGGGTGGCTTTGTTTGGTGATGTCTTATTACTTCCAACTTACAAATTTCAATCCCCAACCATGTCAAGTAGGTTGTAGATAAATAGGTCACACTGAATCCACATTAAATATTTGGATAAACATGTGTCTATTTAAAGCCCTTGATTTGTGAAATCTGACCCATTTGATCCATCCATTTCCATTCACTGCTCCATGGTGTGCCAAACATAAAATGGCCATGACCATGAATGATTACTTAAACATGCAAATAAAGAGTAGACTAATGAAATAATATCTGCCATAGATGTTTCTTACTCTAGTAAATGATTGTTGAACTACCAAAGATTCAAAAAGAGAGATAGACAACTTCCTTGCTTACGAAGGCACACTATAGAGGGGTGCAAAGGCATTGACGGGGAAATTTGTAACATATATTCATCTTGACAAAAGCGTGGATATGGTTTGGAATGTTTGAGACAATAGAAGAAGTGGCCTTGGTTTATGACAAAACCACTCTAAAGATGAGGGGAACCTGTATCTTTCTCAACTATTTTTTGCACATGGTGGCGAAGACCCTCTCATAGGAACTCAAAACCATGTTAGCTTCCTTGATTTCAACTTTCAAAACCCAATAATAGGTCAAATGATGGTACATCAATGTATAGGAAAAGGTCCAACAAATTGTTTTTAGAAACATTTTAGCTATCTCCAAAACAAATTAATTTGCAAAGTGTGGATTAGATGAGTACATAATAAAGGTGTGGATTTGTTTTACCCATGAATGGTAAGAAGATAGGTGGATGGTTTGATAAGTAGATTCCAATTGGTTATGGATAGATGACAAAGCTTTGAATAAAATTGCACCCTTTAGAAAATGCATTTAGCATAATTAGTTTTGCTCATTTAATTTTGTTGATGTTCTTTAAAAGTAATAATAAAATTTCCAACATCCAAAGTACCTTTATATATTTTATTTACAATAAAAGAATTCATATAACTCCCGTGTAACTTTTCTTACATTTTCTTTTCCAAAATTGGAATGGGAAGTGGTCTACTAAAGACATAAACATAACTCACCATTTTAAATAGATTAATCATGACATGTCTTTGAAATATTTTCTTTATTTAATTAAAATATTGTTACTGTATCAAATAAAAAAGGCATAATTATAGGAATCATTTCAATTACATATAACAAATGTATATATACAATTCCTTAACTTAAAATGTAGTTTCTACATTTAATGATGGATGAAATGTTTAATCATGACATCTCAAGAAGTAGTGTCTTTACTTTCCTTAATTAAAGAAATGTTGGTGATATCAAATGGGAAAGGAAAAATGTCAAAGTTCATTTCAAATGCATATACATGATCGGTAAAGCTAAAATCTAATTTATATAATGATTAATGGATTAAATAAAGGTTATTCCATTCCAAAATGAGTTTGAAGTCAAAACTCTTTCCATATATTTTAGCTTGATATTCATTTATTATCATGGCAGAACATAATACATATCTCACAAATTGTAATACAAGTGCATGTTTAACAAATTGTTGGGACACATGACAAACTCCAAGTGGATATGGACAAGCAACGAAGGCCCAAATAAAACTACTCCCTTAAAAAATCTGACATATTTAAAATTGTTTGTTACAGTTTGGTACAATCTCCAACATACAGATTCTACAATGAAATACAATGTTGGATGCATTCCACCTCTTCTAACTCATAACACCCACTAACAGACAGTCGTTGAAGTTGCAACACCTGCCTCAATCCATGTATTCTCTTCAACCTCACACACCCACTTGTATTCAAATGCCTGAAAGATAACAATGATTCCATATGTGGAAACTCCTCCAATTTATTGCAGCGAACAATTGCCAACTTTTGAAGTTTTGGAAGATGATGTATCATATGTATTTTTGTCAAATTATCATAAACCCTAAATTGTAAATCTAGAGTGTAGTTGGAAATGTTCCAACCTTCTCCACATTATTACAATAAGGCACTATAAGAATGTGAAGGTTGAAGAAAACACCTCTAACAAATGATACTTCTGATAACCCTGTCCCTACAACCTCTAATAGTTGGAGCCATGGAAGTATGCAATTGTGAATGGAAGAGTCCAAAACCTTCAATATTTCTCTTTCTCCATTCACCTCCTCAAATGGCAACTTGTAATTACCCTCAACTCAATCAATTGGGCCAACAATCCAAGAGAAGGTGACAAACATTTCAATTCCTTACAATTATGAAGCTGCAATTCCTTTAGGTTCTTTAAGTCACTTAGCGAAGCCGACAAACATTTCAATTCCTTACATACATAGAGCTGCAATTTCTTCAAGTTCTATAAGTTACATATGGTAGTGTGTCCAACAAAGGGCCCACATCCAAAGCTTCCAAATTGCTTAACTCTCCAATTGCACTTGGCAGTTCCTTTAAATTTGTACCTCATATATATAATGTGACCTCTAATGTGCCACCCATGGAGGGAAAACTTCAATTTTCCTACAGTTAGAGAGATTTACATACTCAAGTATGCTTATATTTCATAGTGTTTCGCTTGACATGGTTAAATTAGTGGAAGAATCCAAATCAAGATGTTGGAGTTTAATTAATTTACAAAAGGAATCTTGCAACCTTTCCAAAGCGGGGCACTAAGACAACTTGATCTGTAGGAGGTTGGTTAAATGACAAAATAATTTGGAAGTCTCTTCAAAGTTGGGGAAATTAGATAACTGAATCTATTGGAGTTCAGTTAAATTGCCGAAGGAATCTAGCAAGCTCTCAAAAGTTTGGCACGTAATCAATTGAATCTGTTGGAGGTTGTTTAACTTACCAAACAAATTTGTTGGAGATTGTTTAAATTACCGAAAGAATCTGGCAACATATCTAATTTATTGCACTTTTTCAAGACGATGTGTGGAGATTGGTTGAGTTACTAAAGCACTCATGCAATTACTTCATTTTTAAGCATTTTCTTAAGTCCAATGCTCCTAACAACTGTATAAGGAAAAATTATTATGGCATTTATGTTAGATTGACCTTGTCCTCCAGTGAATATTCACTAGCAGGACTAATCACGATTAGTTGTAAGTGCTTTAAATTCTATATAGACTTTGGAATGCTCGAGAGGGGAGCCTAAATCTCGAATTCCTACAACTTTGAAGGTTCCTACAAAATGTTCGATAAGATTCCACTATAAGAGATCACTCTTTGGAATAATCTTCTTTCAAGACATACATATTTGAATATTCATTGAACAACCTTCTTTGGAAATGTGTAAGAAGTTGTCATATCCTTTTTCATTTCAGGATTTTTTTGTTCTTACAGTTTAGTAGTTTACTGATATGGAATAAAGGACACTGACCCAATCCAAAGGCTAAACTATATGCTAATTAAGTATTCAACCTGGGTGTTTTTATTTATTAGCTTTAGCATTTATTAAAATTCAGTTTGGTGTAATAATTCCGAGTGGCATGGGTATGCAAGTGAGAGTAAATGAGGTATAATTTATTGTCTCAAGTACTACAAATAAAAATCTAGTATTATGTTGGAAGATGCAAATCCTCATTTATATAGATCTCATCCTTAAAATTCATTGTAATTTATCTTGTGAGGCATGACATTGTTGACCATCATGCGCTGCCGGAGTTTAAAATGGGAGGGAGTATACTTTTTAAAACATTCAAATATAATTCTAATAATAATATCCTATATATCGACATATTATATATATATATATATATATATATATATATATATGCCCATATATAGGATATTATTATTAAAATTGTGCTAGGATTGCTCTCGCTCCTTTGCCTCCTTATGATGTTTCTCCTCTAACATGTGAATGGAAGATTCAACATTGGTTGGAAATTTGAAATTGAACCCTTGCTCCACTAAAAAATCCTGATGGTGATGATGATGGTTGTTTAAATATTTCCACAATCACTTATGATGACTACAATCCCTCCTCCTTCCTTCTCCAAAAACCAAGAAATGAAAATGAGCAATCAAGAAGCCAATATTGGTTAAGATCCCATAGGTTCATTGGCCTGGCAATTCTTAGGGTTGTGGCACAAAATTTTCGAAACATTGCAATGTTTTAGAAAAGCGCACATTTTTTCGTTTAAGGAAAAATCACAATATAACCTTCACCTCGATGTATATAAATCTATGTGAGTATCCATGTTGGATTCTCTTACTTTCTTCCCTGCCAAAGTAGGATGGAACCAAGTGAAGTTGACTCCATCCTTAGGTGTATTAACAGACACTCAGTCATCCACTCTATAAATGATGTTTTGTGGAGTAGATACCGTGTCGCATTTGTTGATACGTTTTCAACAAACGACGAAGGGCACAAGAGAAACCTCCCCTTAATTTTTTATTTCATCATTTAAGATATTAACAGTCTCTATCATCTCAACAGATTGAGGTAATTGAGCAAATTTAAAATTAAAATGACCATCTTAATCTTATACATATTTAGCATATTTAATATGATCAGGGGAAGAGAGAGCATATCAAAGACTAAATGGAGAAAGGGAACACCAAAAGGAGGAAATGAATGGAGAACATGTGTAAATATATAAGGCAAAGTATGATTAATAATTAATTTGTAATATGTGTTGATCTAAAATAATATATAAAATAAATAATAGAATAAAATTCAAATTTTAATCACAACACTAAGTATTATTAAATATAGAATAATAGACCAGGACAAACATTCCATGTATACAATTATAATTACAACATAGGAGAATTTAGGATTTTGTGTCCAGGTCTATGGCAACAAGAAATGGTAGGGAGTGAGCTTGGGTGTTGTAATTATGAGAGCGACAAAGCATGTAAGATTGCCCATTCTTTCTTTGGTAGTGAGACATAGGTAGTAAGGCTTCATTTTTTTCATATTCAAAGGAGAATGATGGTGCTATTTGCATTCCTTGTAGATTAGTATTGCATGACATTGCTGTGAAGGTAAATCCTTGATGTTTAATGGTATCAATGTCAATGGTAGACATTGTTAAGGTCATTCCTTGAGATTTATGTATAATCAATGCCCAAGCCATCTTAAGGGGGATTTGTTTCTTGGTAGTTTGTTCTATGAGTGGAATTGGTACATGCTTGGGTTGGGTTTGGTCCCATGGGGGGCCAATGTATTTATCTAATGCCACAACAACATATGTTGGTAAACTTCGAGGGCTATGTCCTAGTGCATATAAAATTTTCATGCATACTCAGAGAGCACCATTAATTAATCTTGCCTGGACCCATAAATTGCAAGATGGCATAACTCGTTGGCCTACAAATAAAAATGTTTGTTTTTCTAGTTGGGCATCATCCTGTTGGTGTGCTTCTAAACCATTTTTTAACTATGCAATACTTCGTGCAATTGGAAAATGCAAGGATTCGAGCATGGACTTGTTATGGTTATAAAAAAGAATGTTTGTTCCAAAGAGGTGGATTGAAGTGTCAAATCTTTGGCGCTCTTAGATGAACAAAAATGTGTTTGTCCTAGAATGAAGGAGGTTCCAGTCATTTATTGTTGGTGTAGCATTTTGAATGTTTTTCAATAGCTAGCGGAAGCGTGCCTTAGTGCTAAGAATGTCTTGTTGTCGAAACGTTGTTTGCAAATTGATTAGGGTGGTAAAGGTTATCCATAAATCCTTCCTTGGAGTTGCACCTACATAAAGAGGTTTTTCCATTTTCAATGGAAGGTGGCCCAACTCCTCTACAGGAATTATTGATTGTTGAACAAATGAGCAATGATATCTGTATGGAAATGCCTCAAGCAAAAGACTCAATCTGAATAAACAATTTTGATCCTATAGAACTCATCTCGTCGATTCGAATAGACTAAATATGTTTCATCTCTTCTTGAAACACTGTAAGGGATTGACCATTTAAAGGCTGCATGCCTCTGATAGGAATCCTAAGCCCCAAATGTATAGTGGTTGCATGTATGTTAAGTGTCGTAACACTAGTAAGGGCAACAACAAGTATTGGATCGTTGGCTAATGGTTTCTTGAGAAGATAACACCTCTTTGATGCAACTTATTAGGTAGGCTTTTCTGGTGCTTGTAGTTCCTTGGATGATAAGCCTTAATGGCTCTTTTGGTTCTATTGCTTGTGAGTGTTGTAGGATTATGTCAAATTCATGTTGTTGATTTGTAGATAACATATTTTTGGAAGGACATAGAAGATTGAGTTCTTGTATGACTTCTCCATTCCTTTGATTGTATTTGATGAAGTTTGGTGCAACTTCTAATACCTATTTTGATATTTGTAGTTGACCCCATGGGTGGGAAGTGTTGATTCCTTGGAGGCCCAACATGTCAAGAGAAGTGAATTGGACATTACCTATAGGGACCAATCTTGATAAACGTTTCCAATCATTTAACTACATGTATGATTGTATGTTAATATGCGTAGGCTCATCTTTAGATGCTTGGTCATCAAACGATCATTACTAGTGGGAACAAGGAAGTAAGTAACATGCCATGCATGGAAGTCATTTCTTATGCTCTCCCAATTAGCTAAAATGCCTTTTTTTGAAAGAGATATGTCTTTAGAGAAAGAGAAGAAGGGTTTATATAAGAGTAGCTCACTCCAACATAACTCAACAAAAGCATTAGAATATTTATTTGGTATTGTAATAAAAAGTGGCCATACATGGACAACTCTGGGGATGTGTCTTTTTTTCCACTTTTTCATATTTTTGTGCTTGGTTATGTGTCCAATCTTTTGCAAGTTCAAGAAAATACATAACATCCAAGAAAATAGAACGAGTCAAATACGCATAAATGAAAGTAGATCTAGAAGTAGTCAGACAATTCATGAGAGACTTGGTGAAATATTTGGTGGATGTGTGGCTACATGTGACAAGGGGAAACTTTTGGAGCATATGGAAAGTTTCCTGGGCACTAATGTCATGATCTACAACTGATTCTGAGTGCAACCATCGATAAGCAATTGAGGCAGGGTCATATGGATGTGATGTTGTTATATTTATGGTTAACATGTAGCGATAGATATCAAATCTCCCCTTTACTTTGGAAACATATTTGGTAATGTATTTCAAAACTACATGATGAGAGAGCCTAGGTGGAAATCTACATTTGCTCACCATGTTTAGAGTATGTTAGAATTATGGATGTTCAAGCACTCATCATTGCATGTTAGATGATATGTCTTTTGGGTTGTTTCATCAATGTAGAGTGATGATGCCATTTGCACCTTCCAAGGGATCTTATACCTACATTCAAAGATAACCCCTTTTTCATAGACATGTTTTCTCAGTGCACTTTAGATGTCTTTGAACATGATTTAAGACGTACTCATAGTCTTCAAGTGGGTTGGATGTAAATACCTCGTGTATCTAGCAATCAAGGGTAATCTTGAATGGATTGATGCACAACCATGTATGTGTCTTGATAGTAAACTTAAAATTAGTTTAATAATAATAATAATATATTACAAATCTTAATTTTAAATATTTAAATGGAAATTATTTAATAGAGATATAATATAAAATAAATAAAATTTAACTTTTTCACTTGTTTATATATGGAATTTATATTTATTAAATAGAAATAAGAATTATATATATAAAGAGGGCTAATTTTGTAATAAATATTTGTTTTTTCAAAGTCTCATTAGAGTTATGTACAAATTTTAAATATAAGTAAAGTTTCCTATGGTATTACTTCTTATCTAAAGTTGCATAATTTAATATGTATATAAACAATATACATGTAGGGTTTAAGATTCTTAGTAAGGAGTGTGTCTTACAGTTTGGGTGTAAGATTCTTAACAATGACCGTGTCTTATAAATTTCTAAGAATAAATGATACATATTTACTAAATTCTAATTGATGAGAAAAGTTTTATAAAATATAAACCTTTTGTGCATATTGAGAATCAATAAATATTTTTAAAGAATAACCATTGCTCATTTGCCATCAATCCAAATCCAAACCTTGATAAAGATATATATTCAGTAAAAAAATCTATTATGATTTCTTGGACGTTTCTTGCTTGCATACATACATACTACATGGAGATAGCGAAAAGGTATTGAATTATGATTTTTTGGACGTTTATAGCTTCCATACATACATACTACATGATGAGAGCGAAAAGGTATTGGAGATGTTATGCATATAGATATCTTGATATCGTTTACCCATTATATTTATTGATGCATATATCTATATACATGTATAAATAGGTGGAAGTATAGATGCATCATACTTATGCATGACTACATTGCACATTGTTTGGTGGGGCTCAAGCCAATTGTGGCATGAGTGAGTTTGTTCTAAGGTGTAGGTTTTGAAGATTTGCAACCTCAAAGGTAAGTCACTAGAGAGATTGTTCCGCGAGAGATCAAAGAGCTTCAGATACTAGCACTGTCCAATTTGGGCGATATTCTTCCCTGAAATATGTTCATGCCGAAGCTTTGAGATTATTGAGCGTGCCGATGATCTCAGGAATTGATCTAGATAGCTTGTTATCAGAGAGATACAAATATGTGAGGCTCTGGTTCATTCGTTGGAATTCCATAGTAAAGTTACCACGTAATTTATTTAACGTTTAGATCGGGAACTTACAGATGAAGGAGGTTTGTGATGGAATAAGGAATAACACCAACGAAGGAATTTCTACCCATGTATAATATTGTCAAGGAAGAGAGGTTGTCAATTTCTTGGGGTATGGAGCCATTAATGGCGTGTTTCTTTATATTAAGTAATGTTAAAGTCCGAGAAAGTTGGCCGATGGCAATAGGCAAGGTACCTGTAAGGTGATTGTTAGAGAAATCCAATGCCTTTAATTTGGTGCAATTGGAAAGGGCTCCCAATATAGAGATTTTCCCAGTGACGAAGCTGCTAGTGGACATTATGATGATCCTGAGCTAAACCAGCTTGCCCAATTCTCCGTTACATGAACATGTAGGAAGACTTGAATGTTCAAAACCATGAGTGGAAGCTGAAATTAGGGCATCGTCGAGCCACACTGTAAGGACCTGCGGTCCAAGAACTCACCGCCAGTGCAAAGTGCGATGGAGAACGCACGAATGAATTGGAAGAATAATGTGAAAGTGTGAGCGGTCACGTATGTTTATACGATGATTGAGCGTGGGCGTTCATGGAGTAAAGTCGACGGTTGGAAGTGATGGTTGAGGGCGTTGGTCGACGGGCCGACCAAGCCACAAGCATGGACAAATGCGTTGGTTGATAAGTTAAACGGGTCGGCCAAGGGAATGGCATAACCGTGGACAACGTATAAGTTAGTCATGCGATGGCTCATTTGAACCATCGCTCAACAAGCATCTTCGCTCTTCCAACAAAAGGAGAAGTGCGTGGGAATAAGAGGTGGCCGCAGCAATATAAGGAGGTCACATAAGGTGATGCGCCCAACCTTGGGCGAGGCTACACGAAGGAGAAACGCGCTGTCTTAATCTTGGGTGAGGGCGCGAGAGGAGGTCGCCCTCCGAACGAAGAGAAGGGCGTGCACGGGTGTGGCGCCCGGTTGTGCGAAGGAGCGCCCGACGGTGAACAAGGGCGTGGGCGCCCGGTTTGTGCGGCGACTTGGCACGAGTTCTTGGGTGACTCGGGTGAGCGCCCGCTCGTCGTGCAAGTGTGCACGGTGTAACTTTTGGTGAAGTGTTGAGATTGTGAACGGAGGTGCGACTCATGCAGAGGCGCCCGTGTGTGGCGACTTTGAGACGTGCCCAAGTTGGGCAAACAACACGATCGTGCGACGAAGTGAACGAAGGGTTGGTGAGTTATGCGGCGACCGTGCGGAGGTGCCAATGAGTTGGGCAACCGAGTTTGCTGAAGTTTGAAAATTGGCTAAGTGTAAATTTGGGGTTTCCCAAGATTTAACTTGTACTTTGTAAAAGTGGAAAATTATATTGATTCGGGCAGACTCATATTGCAGGGAGTTGCCCCTCCCTTTATATTGTTGTGGATTTCTCTTGTATAATGTTGTTTATGTGAATGTTATGGGATTTCACTTGTATAAAGGAACACATTAATAATACTTGGTTGCGAAACACAAACTAAGTAGGATAAGTGGAATGTTAGGTGTAGTCTACAATCGTAAGTATTAGTGAAAAGAAAACGATTGGTAGTGCCGCACCTCGCTATAAGCAGTTGAAAGACTACCGCAGGTGTAGGGGCATGATAGGTGGTATCCGAGTTGGTGAATTGAATCAAGGAGTTGATTCTACGAAGACCGAAGACTTGAAAGGGAGTTCAAGTTTTGCAGGTAACAGGTGGAATATCAGGGTGATTCAGGTGAATGGTGAAATAGGTTTAGTAGAGGAGAAGCTTAGTGCTTGGGCCATGCTGAACGACAAGGCATGGCAGGTTTGGAAGAATGTCAAGGGAAGCTCTTGCTTACCTTATACAAGTTGAAGCATATGAAAGAAGAGAACCCCTGGATTCGAGATAAGCTTGAAGTCTTGGAAAGGAATGTTGAAGACGAACTTCTTCAAATTGGTTGGACAATGGAGCAAGATGAAGTTGTAGATTGTGCTGACAAGGAAGAGGAAGCCGTGATGACCAAGGATGTTGCAGATGTGACAACAATGGAGGATGAACTTGAGATTGATCAAGTTGGACCAGGATCGTGTAGTTTGCAGACATGGGTGGATGAGGATACTCACATGGAGGAGCCTCATGATGATGATGTAAGTACTATTGATACTTGTGTTTCACTTGAGCATTTGGTAGATGGACCGTATGCAGGGAAGGGCAAAGTCAGTTTGCCGATGCTAGGGAGGATCTTACCATGGATGACTATGATGAGACCTTGTATGGAGAAGCAAGGATTGTTGACTGTTGCAGGACTTGTTGGGGTTGTTTGTGACCTTATGATAGAAGGTACAAAGGCCCGTGACAAGGGAGGAACATGATGATCATTGCGAAGGATTGGGTCATGCTTTAGCCACATGGAGAATTGGCTAAGTGCCTGGCATGACTCATGGACAGATTGAAGGGCACACACTTGAGGTACGATGATGCTTGAGTGGACTTCTCATGGCCGAGACCAAGAGTAAGTCTTGGTGGAACCTTCAGTGGGGGAGCTATGATGGAAGGGACTCGAGAGGATGATGATATGGTTGGGTGAGCGAGTTCACTAGACCGAAGATTGCAGACTTGGATGAGGATGACCGATTGTTGTGATGGGTCTACTTGGTTGGACTACATGGGCAACTTAGTCATGGACGTCAGGTTGGAGACATGGAGCATGACAGTCTTATGCAGGGACATTATGCAGGAGCACTTGTAGAGGTGTCACTTATGGGCATCCAATGAGGAGTGCCAAGGCAGGGATGTTGGGCAGGTAGATTTGCTGGTGTGACATGGGGATGTTTTACTTATGAGCCGATGGAGAGGTTGTGCACTTATGTACAATAAGGCCATGGACTTGGATGGAGTTGTGAGCAGGCTATGGAGCATTCCTACTACATGGAGAGCTAAGGCATCTTGCAGAGACCTTTGGGCCGAGACTTGTATGCTTGCTAGAGTGTTGGTTGGAGATGACTCATGGAGCTCATGATGACATGAGGTTGTGACTTTTAGGGGCCTCATATATGGTGGACTTAGAGGATCTGAGGTCAGAGACTTTGATGCAGGATGGGGTGCATACTTTTGAGTACATGTATGGGAATGGCTTGAAAGAGTGACTTGATGTGGAAGATCGATATGAGACACTTTGGAGTGATGGAGTTACAACGATGATGATGCTTTGGTGGGACACTTGGGCATGGGTTGAGCCGAGACTTAACCACTTTTGACACATGGGAGCTGATTGATCTATGATCATGGGCAGCACATGGATAGATGAGACGGGTGTATACTTGTTTCTATGGCAGACTTGAGGGATGACACATTGCAAATATGATGGAGGTTGCTCCATGGACTTGGATGTGGCACATCGAGAGTCGGAGTTTGATGAGATGGTCGCTTCATATTGAGGAGGCACACATATGGATGATGATGTTGGGGTAGATGTGGCTGATTTCATGCAGCACATTAGTACCAGACATCATGAACATCATGTTGCAGATGAGATGAGGACTACTTCATGGACCTGAGCATGGCTTACACTTATATGGAGATGGATTCTTGATCGAGTTGAGGATGTGACGGGATGTTCTAAGAAACAACTGATGGTGGCATGAGGAAGTGCATTCTCATGGTTTGGGCGTGACAGTTGGACTGATCACCCGACTAGTTCGAATCATGAGGGGATCCAATGTACAGAGAGATGTTAACATTTGTTGGAGTATCATGGCAACAGTTCACATGAGGACGACACATGATGAGGTCGACACGATATGTTGCAGTGGGCATGTAGCTTGAGATGGAGGGACCAGCCTTCCACGATGGGGAGCAGCATGTGGAGATTGTGATGAGATGGTCGATGATCATGGATTGAGATGATTTCCGGTGTACGACATACCGATAGGGTGTATACCTTGGTATGGTGATCTTGGTGACAGATGGTTGCCGGGATGACACATGATGGAAACGGGAGTTCTACATATGTTGCAGAGATGGTTGTAGTATGTGGAGGAGTTGACATCATGGGTGAGACAGTTGTTGATAATCTTGGTGGAGGGCTACCAGGATGGTATGTTGTCGAGGATGACAACGACTTCAGGTGGAGGAGGATGTAAGGACCTGCGGTCCAAGAACTCACCACTGGTGCAAAGTGCGATGGAGAACGCACGAATGACTTGGAAGAATAATGCGAAAGTGTGAGCGGTCTCGTATGTTTATACGATGGTTGAGCGTGGGCGTTCATGGAGTAAAGCCGACGGTTGGAAGTGATGGTTGAGGGCGTTGGTCGACGGGCCAACCAAGCCACAAGCATGGACAAACGCGTTGGTTGATAAGTTAAACGGGTCGACCAAGGGAATGGCATAACCGTGGACAGTGTATAAGTTAGTCATGCAATGACTCATTTGAACCATCGCTCAACAAGCATCTTCGCTCATCCAACAAAAAGAGAAGTGCGTGGGAATAAGAGGTGGCTGCAGCAATATAAGGGGGTCGCATAAGGTGATGTGCCCAACCTTGGGCGAGGCTACATGAAGGAGAAACGCGCTGTCTTAATCTTGGGTGAGGGCGTGGGAGGAGGTCGCTCGCCGAACGAAGAGAAGGGTGTGCATGGGTGTGGCGCCCGGTTGTGCGAAGGAGCGCCCGATAGTGAACAAGGGCGTGGGCGCCCGGTTTGTGCGACGACTTGGCACGGGTTCTTGGGTGACTCGGGTGAGCGCCCGCCCATCGTGCAAGTGTGCACGGTGTAACTTTTGGTGAAGTGTTGAGATTGTGAATGGAGGTGCGACTCGTGTAGAGGCGCCCATGTGTGGCGACTTGGAGGCGTGCCCAAGTTGGGCAAACAACACGATCGTGCGATGAGGTGAACGAAGGGTTGGTGAGTCGTGCGGTGACTGTGCGGAGGTGCCGATGAGCTGGGCAACCGAGTTTGCCGAAGTTTGAAAATTAGCTAAGTGTAAATTTGGGGTTTCCCAAGATTTAACTTGTACTTTGTAAAAGTGGAAAATTATATTGATTCGGGCAGACTCATATTGCAAGGAGTTGCCCCTCCCTTTATACTGTTGTGCATTTCTCTTGTATAATGTTGTTTATGTGAATGTTATGGGCTTTCACTTGTATAAAGGAACACATTAATAATACTTGGTTGCGAAACACAAACTAAGTAGGATAAGTGGAATGTTAGGCGTAGTCTACAATCATAAGTATTGGTGAAAAGAAAACGATTGGTAGTGCCGCACCTCGCTATAACCGGTTGAAAAACTACCACAGGTGTAGGGGCGTGACACACGCCATATCATGGGAGATGAGGGCTTGCCACAACGGACAGACCACTAGTAGTGAAAGATTAGCGAGGTTAAAAAACATGTGGTTAGTCATGAATCACCTCGATAAACACAAAAGTCTCTAGGCATCCGTCCCCTAAAATAACGCTTTCGACGTAACCATATAAAATGTTCAATTTTTTCGCATTGAAATGCACATACAAATGAGAAATATATTTAACCAAAACATATTTGATAGCAAAGGAGAAACGATCTCGTAATTAAATTGGTCTACAAGACCCGCATGATACCCTTGAGGGCTCTCCCAGTGATGCTGCTACGTTTGGTCTAGACGACCCGCATGATACCCTTGAGGGCTCTCCCAGTGATGCTGCTACGTTTGGAACGCTCAACGGTACGAAAGAAAAGCACAAAAGCACGCTTCGTTTTTGAAAGAAAAGCACAAAAGCAAATAAAACAGAAAGTTTTGGTAGATACACGTATTTTCTGGAAGCCTTTGAAACCTTTTGGCAATGGCACCAGAGTTTGATATTTCAAGTGCGTCAAACAAAGAATGCATGTTACAGAGAGTTGACGGGTGGTTGGCAGCAACAATGGAGGGCACAAAGCATCGAGGGTTGATTGTCAAGCAGTAAACCCTTGCTTTTAACCCTAACTTTGGATGTCACATGCATACGAAGAGACTACGGAGGGTTTGATTCCCATGCCCGACACAAAGTTTGAGGGAGGGAGGGTGCCATTGACATTACTCGTTTTAAGAAGCCAAAAAACTACTTTCTGTTCATTTCAAGATGCGGAAATAAAATAGAAATGATCAGAATTAGAGCTTTATGCCCTAGGGCAATGATCTATACGCATATATGGATGCGAGTATCGTGCATCTATTGGATTAGGTGTCGGGGTTCCTTTCAGCCCAGAAAAATGGGCAATCACCACTTGGGTACTTCATCACTGAATCATTATGGCGGGTGTAGGAGAAATTTGGGGTACCACATGTTGTTGTGGAGAAGTAAACATGAGCACAGTTCCCGTCCCCTTCCTCCAAATGCATATAATGTAAAAAGTAAGCCCAAAATGCTGGTTCTGGCCATTGACTTAGGCAGCCTTACTGGTTTTGCAGGTGCTGGGGTTGTAGCATGTGTTATGATGGCTGCTGTGATATATATCAACACGATGCTTCTGATAAAGGAGTCCATTTCAATTTGATTCTAGGATCGATTCCAAGATGATATCATATTTATGGCAAGAGGGTGGCCTAGATGAAGCAGACCTTGCCAGGGTCGGATCGAATGGAAGGGATTATAAGACCAAACTTGATAATGGAATGATTGTTTCTGCGGAATCCCATGAAATGATGAGTACTTCTATCATGAGACAGATTCAGGATGAGTTGTAGGTTATAGGCACAGCCAGGCATATAAATCTTGAGGTATTGCAAGGTTATATTTTCACAGCACAATGCCCATCTATTAAAATATGATTTCATGACCAATGTGAGTCTTGATGGTGCTTTGAAGAAAATCAAGGATACGCAGTTGTAGCGGAGCTGGCCGATGTGGCATAAAATTGCAGTTGGCACAATCGTCGATCTCGACTATCTTCATTTTCAATGCAATGCCCATGTTGTACTACAGGCAATTGGTTTTGGAATAGCCATTGCTTAGAGGTAAACATGGTCTTCACCGCCAGCTTTTTCTTTATCAATGAATATTCCTTCGTTGCTTGATTCAAAATATTCTACAGTCATATAAGTGCGAACGTGTTATGAAAAATTTTGATACAGGAATATCTGTTGTATTAAAATGCATGCTAACGTGGCATTACTCTTGTGAACAAGCGGGCACTCTTTTGCAGCAGCTCTCACACATATTGCTAAGGCTTGTGTCAAACCTTTGCTCTGAAATTGTGATAAAATTAGAAAAAAGCACGATAACAATTTTAATGAGAGTAGCATTTTCATATGAATTTCCCATTATTTTTCATTGAAATAGTTTCCATATCAAAATTGAAATACAGTAAAATACTCCAATCTTCTTTTATATATACAGAGAGAGAGAGAATGCTTCCCTCAACCATTAATATATGTTGTACAAGTAATGCTTTAAATTTCTTAATAAAATATCATCTGCAATAGAAGAAATTGTTACATATTTATTGCCCCAGCTATACGCCTGAAGGGAAATACACAATTAGTCAAAACTAAGAAAAACAAGTATCTTAGTATGCCATACCTTGTCTCAGTTCCCTTGAAAACTCAATGTCGTTTGATTTTTGAAAATCTCCTTTTAATAGTTGTCCAATGATTTTACTTTCTTGGTTGCATTACTGCTCATCTCTACAGGGTCCAAACCTTTTGATCCCAATGTGAGGATTGTTTATGTCTTATCTGATCTCAATTCCTTTGAACCACATGTCTTTGATATTCTGAATATCTCCTTTTTGGATTTTCCCAATGGTTTTACCTTTATTGGTTTCACTACTGATGGATTCTATGGGATCCAAACACCCTGATCCAAATGGGAAGATTATTCCATTGGGTGTGATGCCCTTTTCCCTTTCACTTCTTGACTTGAATTCACCCCCATTCGTGTTCTTTCCTAGGGAATATTAGGTGGGGGGCTAGCATAATCTGCTTCAAGCTAGCAACTTCGGCTTCAGATTTGTTTTTGTTGCCAGGGTTTCTTTTTCTACTTCTATTTTCTCATTCATGGAGGAGCCATCCACTCCTATAAGTGTTGGTGTTCAACACTTGGCTATCAGATGGGATTTCTATTCCACTTTCCTATTTTTTTCCTAAGGGATTCTTGGAAGATTTTTCAGCATCCATTCTTTGTGTTGGACATGAAGCCACCATACTCAAAGCATAAGTTTTTCTTCTGGACCTTGCCAACTATTTCAATCAAGCTATCTTCATCCAAGTATTTAGAGACTGTTAATTTTTAGGACAACATGTTCTTTGCAGAAGACAGAAGTTTCAATTCTCTCATTAGCCCAATTATTAAATCATTAGCAATCATGTGAAACATTATTATGATGACAGTAACTGAGAAAAGAACATGTACAATAAATAACGAAGACAAGCCAAGACAAGAGGACACAATAAATTGGCTCAAGCCAGGGAATATCCCCAAGATGGGGAAAACCCTTGATCATATCTTCTTATTATTAATATCGAAAGTTCAGCAGAGAGAGAAAGTACAATAACTTAAAGTCAAAATGACTTGACAATAAAAAGATCCAACCTTAGACAAGATGATGGCTCAGAAGGCTGTCATTCCAGCACTTTGTTATCTGTAGATACCCATGGTCTGGTTAGGGCTTCTTACAATACACAGCTGTCTTGCTTAACTGATTCAAAACACCTCCTTCAAGTGCGGTTTATCCAGGCATACTAGGAGCTCCCCTTTGCTGGTTTCTAGGGCTGATCTGAGATAGATTAAGCCCTCAAAACACTCCTGAAGATAGTGACATATCTGAGCAGTCTTGTGACCTCAGAACAAGCTCATTTAGGCCTGCGTCTTAACTGAACCAAACCTCAGGAGCTGCGGCCTTCCTGCACAAGATCAACCTCATACAAGACAGCCATAAACTGTCTTCCAAACAATCCTCTGACAAGATGATGGCTCAGAAGGCTGTCATTCCAGCACTTTGTTATCTGTAGATACCCATGGTCTGGTTAGGGCTTCTTACAATACACAGCTGTCTTGCTTAACTGATTCAAAACACCTCCTTCAAGTGCGGTTTATCCAGGCATACTTGGAGCTCCCCTTTTCTGGTTTCTAGGGCTGATCTGAGATAGATTAAGCCCTCAAAACCCTCCTGAAGATAGTGACATATCTGAGCAGTTTTGTGACCTCAGAACAAGCTCATTTAGGCCTGCGTCTTAACTGAACCAAACCTCAGGAGCTGCGGCCTTCCTGCACAAGATCAACCTCATACAAGACAGCCATAAACTGTCTTCCAAACAATCCTCTGATCCACGGTTACGTTCATGATGGATTTCGGCCAGCAAAAGCTTGTGAGAACTGCCAAGAATTTCCTTTCTCTCCTGTGGCTTACTTGACAGAAGCATCTCGACCTTGATGTAGAAGAGAGAGACCCAACAACAACTAGCCCTTTATCCTCCAAAATCTCGGCTATTTCAGACAAAAATGAAGCCCTTTCAATGTGTGAAATGAGGGAGACGACACTCCAATATATACAATTCGTTGTGGTCAAGAGACGTGACTATTGGGCTTATTGAGCCGACATATAGGTGAGGCTGAACTTGCTAATTTTACATGGGAGAAACATAAATTCAAAATCATACTTCTCCTTAGCTGAATTTGATGATCTTTATATCGATTTGGTCCTCTTGAATAGAGGAATTCAATGGAATGATTATCTCCATCAACGGAGCTGGCTGGAGTGGAATTGGGCCCTAGTTGCCAAATTTAACAGAGACATCTACCTTTGCAACAACTTGGCAGAGGTTGTGAATCGTGATATATCTACCACTAGTTTATGGGAAGAAAAAATGAAATTTGGAATCCTCACAGTAGAGCTCCAATTTCACCTTGATATCACAGATTTTGGGGTCTGTTGGTTGCAGTTTTGCATGTAATAACTAGAAGCCCAAAATTTTGATTTGGTATGGAGTTACAGCCTAATATGACCTCGAACCACTGTTTTTAGATTATTTGTGGCCAGTGGTTCATATTTAGTTGATTTTATGAATTTCTCTAGGCAAGAAGGATTTGGATTGTAAGTATCCCTCTCTAATATGTTTTCACATTCACTCTAGGAAGTGTTTGTAGTTACCATATAATTGGGAGTTGTTTTAATTTCTTAACTTTTAGTTGCTTTTTTCTATAAAATTTTCTTGTGGGAATTGGATTGTTTGAATCAGTACTAGAAAAGCAAAATGTAGATGTTGTGCTTTCATCTATTTCATGGAGGATAATGTGTTCATGTGAAGAAAGTGCAGGGCTTTAATATCTAAATTATATTTGTATCAGTATTGAATTGGAAATGGTTTTATGTGCTTCAGAAACCCATCTTTGAATCTTCACAGTGGAGCTCCAATTTCACCTTGATATTGTAGAATACAGGGTTTGGTCACAATTTCGCCTGTGATAACTAGAAGCTCAAATTTTTTGCCCTGGTATGGAGTTATCACCTCCTTGAACTCCTGTTTTTAAAATATTGAATTGATATTTGTGGCCTGTGGTTCATATTTGATTAATTTTATGATTGTTTTTAACCCAGAAGTTTTTGTATTCAAGTATCCTTCTGTAATATGCTTTATGTTGATTGAGTCTTGACTCTAGGGAATGCTTATAGTTACTATATCATTGGGCGTTGTTTTAGTGTCTTAAGTTCTGATGACTTTCTTCTGTAATTTTTTTGTGGTGCTGAGTTTGTTGAATCAGAACCAGAAAAAACAAATTTTAAGTCTTATGCTTTTATCTATTTCATGGAGAATAAGGTGTTTATGTGAAGAGAGTGTAGGGCTGAGTTGCATGATACAATGAAATGAGTACGAGTTTCTGAAATGAAAATATGCTGGAAATGTGTCTTCCCAAAAATTTGGAAACAAGGAAATGCTATATACATGTATGTATGTATGTGTATGTATATAAAGAGCACATTATATTGAAATCTTGAAAGAAAGAATTATGGATAGATGAGCAAGACCATCCAAATGACAAACATAAAAATGATAAGTAATGTTCCACCATCGTTTTTTATCATTAGTATCACACTTTGCCTCTTGTCTAGCCATTGCATCTACCTCGATCCTCTAGGGAAATCAGTGAACTCTACCCAGTTTTGATGAAACCACCTAATCAAAGCCTTAAAATATGGTATGAAAAGCTTAAGTTTCCTAACCAATGATTTTGATTTAAGTGACTGTTACCCATGACAGGGGAATTCAACAATCCACAACACCAACATTGGGGAACATAAAGGGCTTGATTCTCTTGATTGAATGCTAATCCCATACCTTCATACACGATAGAATTCAATGAAAATGTTGCAATCCTACCAATCCTGAAATCCTGACAGCTGTTAAGTTTGCTGATTTTTGAATGGGATATGAAATTATATATCCTTCATATGAAGTCTGATGAGGTCATAGCCACTTGCAAACATCTTGAAATAATCAATGGTAATGTTAAAAATTCAAGTAAAAAGATAAAAAGAAATGCTAAAAGTAATTAATGGTAATGTTAAAAATACTTAAAGGATAAAAAGAAAAGATAAAGGAAATCTCAAAAGAAAGATAAAGAAAATGGAAAGATAAAGGAAGTGCCAACTTTTGCTTCAAGAATTTAACGTTACCATTAATTGCCAATATTTTTTTGCCAAACCTAGTTAAATCAATTCAAGATAGGTTATTTAGTGTTTGAAATGCATCTCATGGATGTTGTATGGCTCGAAAATGTGTGTCCTTTTTTGCATACTACAAAGCATATTTCCCACGAGTGGTACATATTCATATGGTCGGATACATGTTTCAAGGCCGTACCACATTGATTTCTATAAAGAAATGCACTTTGTTTAGCACCTCAAGTGGTGTTTACTGCGGCATACCTGCAGGGTTTTCATATCAGCAATACTTTTAATATGAATATTGAATTGGAAACATTTTTATGTGCCTTAAAAACCCATTCGCCAGGTGTTCAACACCTATCTACGAGGTGGGATTTCTATTCCACTTTCTTATCTTTTTTCCTAAAATATTTTTGGAAGATTTTAGCATCCATTCTTTGTGTTGGACATGAAGCCACCATACTCAATGCATCTTCTACATTTGAAGGCTACTTGTTCATAATTAAGTTTTTTCTTCTATACCTTGCCAACTATTTCAATCAATATATATTCACCCCGAGTCTTTAGAGACATCCACTTTTGCACGCTACCGGACATAGGTTAAGATATATCTATTAACAGTTTATGGGAAGAAAAAATGATGCTTCCCCATAGTACTTTGAATCCTCACAGTAGGGTTTTGATTTTGCCTTGATATCATGGATTTCAGGGTTTATTGGTCGTAGTTCTTCCTGTAATAATTAGAAGCCCATAATTTTTACTTGGTATGGAATTACAACCTAATATGCCCTCAAACCACTTTTTAGATTATCTGTGGCCAACGGTTCATATATAGTTGATTTTATGGATTTCTTTAGGCAAGAAGGTTTTGTTTTGTCAATATCCCTCTCTAATATCTCATGTTCACTCTAGAAAGTGTTCACAGTAACTAGATAATTGGGAGTTGTTTTATTTTCTTAACTTTTGTTGAAATTCTACAAGGTGTGCAATAGAACAATTTTTGCCAGATAATTATTCCTAATGATTTTTCACAGCGTATTTTATGCCACTGCTATCATTGAATATTTATACTCAGGAAATCTCAACAGTAAATGCAGCAAAAACAATAAAGATTATATAGAAAGACAACCATGCACAATTGAGAGAATATTTTTATCCCGGGAAACCCAAACTTGGGAGAAAGCTTGACATCATTTCTTAGGAGAAATTATTCTTCAGCAAGGTTTACAAATCAACATTTTGTCTAGACATTTATGCCAATAATTGAATTCAAATACTGGTCAAACCTGGTCAAATTATCTGTTGGTAAATGTTGGTCA
This sequence comes from Pinus tabuliformis, assembly GCA_031772625.1. NCBI lineage: Eukaryota > Viridiplantae > Streptophyta > Pinopsida > Pinales > Pinaceae > Pinus > Pinus tabuliformis. The sequence goes on from CM062818.1 coordinate 767,988,368, forward strand.
AACCAGCCAAAATACACAGAAGTCAAAGCTAGGCAATCACATGGTCAAAACTAGATTGCAGTCAACTTTGGCCTTGTGGTCAAACTTCAGTACTGCAGTCAAATCCATTGGTCAACATTTTGCACGTGCAGCCATTCTGCAGCCAAATTCAGTTAATGCCATGCGGTCAAATCTAGTCCAACCTCTGAGGTCAAGCGCGGTTAATTCTGGTCAACTCGGTCCAAAAACAGTTAGGTCAATTTTTGTCAAACAGAAAAAACTCGTTGGTCAAACTTGTCCTTCTCACACGTGCGGTCTCAAGAGGAGAAATGGAAATGATGAAGAGAGAGAGAGAAGACTTGCTCTTGCTTGTTCTTCAAATGAGACATCACAATGTCTTATTTATACATGTCAAAGGGGTGTGACAGCCCAAGGGACATGTCCCTTCACTAGTTGTCTGACTTGACTTTTTCTTGGGCTGACTTGTCTTAGTAAAATAAAAATTTACGTAATTTATCTAGGGCTGACTTGAAGACCCTTTAGCCATGCAGGAATACCTCCCAATGCTGCACAAAAAATCAAGACTCCCTCTTAACGAGGGAGGTATTCTTCTTAGTTGAAAACATATTTCTCCTTACTTGAAATTTCTCCTCCACAAGAAAAGTTCATGAGCTTGCTATGTTGATGTAATGTCTTCTCACATGCATGTCTATTTATATAGATCACTCCATCCTGGAGTAGGCAATGTGAGTATCATGGGCCATTTTATCCCTAGCCATATTAGCATGGCTCCATGGGTAAATGTATCTCCCCTGGTTAAATCAGCATGACCTAGCCAAATCAACATGGCTTCTTAGGAGAAGGTCTGCCCCTAGGCCCTAGTTTTTATACTATGTATTCTAGCTGTACTAGTGATCGAGGGCCATGATCCTTGGTACGAGAGCCCCATGATTCTTTTATTGTTGGATTAATAAAATAATCGAGTTTTGGGCTCAACTCTCTGTGTACTTTATTTGGTTTCACTGTTGAAGGTTTTTTCTGTGCAGAGTGCTAGAAAGTTGAGGGTTCCTAGTGTGTTTGTGTGCATGATTAACTTCAGACCAGATCTAGGGCTCAAGGAAAATTCAACATGGTATCAGAGCTTCTTTGAAGAGCACGTGGGTCAGAGTGTGCACAAAAGGTAGAGTGAGTCAGTGGAGGTTGTGTAAGTTCAGAGGGAGTCTAGCTTGAAAGGGAGATTGCGAAGGATTATCAATTGCCCTATGGAAGTTTGAATCTTCAGGTTCTAATGAGATAGAGAAGTTTTCAGCCCATGCATGGTCAACTATAAACCATGAGAGAACATTCATGGCAGTGCAAGGAAAGTCGTAGATCTTGCGAGCATAGGCATGGATCATGCTGGAAAAGTCATGTTGCATGCGAGAATACCATGCAAGACAAATCTTGGCCAAGTACAAAGAAGTTGTGGCACATACAAACATGGATATGGCTATGCAAGGAAAGTCATGGCTCATGCGAGGATGGTCATGAGAATGCAAGGAAAGTCATGACTCATGCGAGGATGGTCATGAGAATGCAAGGAAAGTCATGGAGTTGGAAGCATGAAGGAAATACCTTCCTCACTTAGAGGGAGTGTTAGATTTTGGGTAGCTCGAAAGGTATTTTCGAGGAAGGATAACTTGCCAAAAAGAAGTTTGTTGGGTGATCTAACCGAAGTGGGGTTTTGGACCCAAGGTAGTGGGTTTAGGACTAAAAGAGAAATAATAAGTTATTCTAAAGGGTCCAGAGGCTAAAACCCTAGATCTAGAGGTTTCCTAAGTGACCCAAGGAAAATGATAAATAGAGGAGGCCTAAGATGAGGCCTCACACATTATGTGCAAGAGAGATGTGATCTCTCTTTTACTAAGAGTGCCCTAGGAGGGCCAAGTTTTGCTGAAGGAGGCCAAGATACTCCTATTCTAAGAAGGCCATCAAGGGAGCAAGGGCAGCGGGGGCTAAAGAGTAAGGTCGAGGAGTTGAAGGCCTGATCTAAGGCCAATGTGGAAGTTTATCCCATGTTCCTGCTAGCTGTTGTGAAGAAAAGTCGGAGGAAGGGTTTAGGGTTGAGCCAAAACACCATAGTAACTCATTTGAAACAAGCAAATCGAGTTGAAGAAGAAGAGGAAGAACCTTAGAGAGTTGTAGTAGGAAATTGTGCAAGTTTATGGTCTATTTCGTGTTGGAAGGAAGGTCGAGTTTGCTCAGGAAAAGGTCGAGATTAATCTGTGTTTTCTATGCCATAATAGGGCTTTGTCCAAACCAAGTTTAGGAGGAAATATCACCAAGATTATGGGTATAATTTGTGCCCTAATTAGAGTCTGTTCAAGTTGAGTTAAGCCATCTAAATTCAGTGGGAGGTCTGTGTATTGTTCTATGTATAAGGAAGAGGATCGAGCCATTGGAAGAGGTCTTACAAGCCACAAATTAGACTGTTGTGGAGGGACAAAAGGCCATAAGTGTTGCGCTGTGTTTTTGTGGTAGGCCAAGCCCCCTAGGGAGGCCGAAACTAGTATCAGAGCCTTGGAACAAGAGTTGCGAGTTAGCTTAGTTGCAGAGAGATGGCTCTAGGGCAACGAAGGGACTAATGCATTGGAGTTTTGAGTTGCTAAGTATTGTATCTCAGTTTGTTTACAAACAAAGTTATGAACAACGTACTATAAGGGAAAAATGCATAGTGGCTTTGAATGGAAATTATACTAAGAGTAGTAGACCTACTTGGAAGATGATATATGCAAGTATTTGGGGTGGCCAATACTCAGTGAGAAGTTGGTGGATAGAGAAGTACAAGGAGGTGCTTCTCTGTAGTTAATATTAGAATATTCCTATTTAGTATTTAATACTCATTCTTCTAGCTGTTGCTATTTTTATTCGTTTAAGCAGTTTCTTAGATGAAACTGAGTGTTTCCAAAATTCTACATAGAAACTTGATGTTTCTATTATTGTAAATATCTCTGTATTATCATTGAGCTTCTTGCTCATTTGTAATTAATTCATTCAATATTCTTTTATGGTATCGGAGCCAGAAAAAGAGATTTCTTGAACAGTTATTCTCTTCGCATCCTAATCTCTTGAGTTCTTTCATTCCTTTCTAAGGTCGAGCCCTCTGTAAGCCAGGTAGCCTTCACTGAGTCTTAGCCTCGGCTTTGCTCACTGTGATAAAAGCTTACAGTCGTCTATCTCGATACAGAAATGGATTCTTCTCCTGCATTATCATTTCTTCATGTCTAAGCATTTTTTTTTGAGAAACTCTAGGATCTGGTTTAGAACAAAATTGCCGATTCTGTTTGGATAATCGCAGTCGGTTCTTCCTGCACCTCTGTCGTGTTCTCATAGGGCAGCAAGATCTTGGTGTCAGAAGTGGGATCTCCACAGGGTTTTAAGAAGGGACAGGGCGTGCAGCCATATTCACATTCTCTTCGATCAAACGGTGGCATCGAGAAATTCCGCAGAGCCTTGCACTTCATCCGCGTCGTCCATTTGATGGGATCGTGGTCAAACGAAGAATTTTTTGCCGTGGCACTCGTGTGTTAAAAAGGGCACTTACGACTTCTGATTAGACAAGGGAGACGGAATTGGCGTAAGCGTGTCGGGTATTTTTTTTATATCGTTCTCGCCCACGTATAATCGTTTTTTTGGTGTGTCGGGCATTATTTTTTTTATATATCGACCTGATTCCAATCCGGAAGGCAACAGAGGCGAATAAAAAGGCCAAATTCGATCAATCTGGCATGGCATCGGGGGCCCAGCTAAAGACAGATTAGTAAGGTGTTTTCGTAGGAACCCACCTGTGTTGTCGGCCCTCCACGGATTTTCTGCCCCTAAAGTTAGCGAATCAGCACAATTTGTGAGACGAAAAAGGACGTCGGCCAGGCATTCGCTTTCGCCGGATCCAGATCTGACCCCTCGGGGTTTCTCTTCTCGCTGGCAGTCATTACTAGAACTGATATTGAATTTCCCGTATAGTAGCGGCAGTCATCGTGAGTACAGGGAACTTGGGTTCTCCATTATTTACGGCAGCAGCAAGAAAAAAAAATTAGCAGAAATTCAAAAGCAGTGTGTACAGTTGCAGAGTAAAACGGAAGGTTTGCAATTTTCTGTGGAGATTTATTTCTGCTGGGTAGATATATATATATATATATTTTAAAAACCTGTCTTGCAGAACAAATTCTGTTTTTTGATTTGCACCAGGATAAGCGGGCAGCTACATTAAAATTTGTGTCAGACTTCTGTTTTGAAAATGGCCACGCTCACCAATCTGATGTTAGAAGGAAATCAACGTTTTAATGGCAGCAACTATAACATTTGGAAACAAAGGATGTTGACCATTTTTGAATACAGGCGTCTTGATCAGCTCATTTTGGGCAAAGAGCTTCGTCCCGGTACAACTGGTACCGATCAAGATAAATTTGATGATCGAAATCGAGAGGCTGTTATGCTTCTCAAGCTCTCTGTCGCTGATGATCAGTTACCGCAGATTCCTTCTGGCAAGACAGCTGCCGAGATTTGGGAACAGTTGAAAGAACTGCACGAAACATCTGACAAAAGCAGAGCTTTTTTCCTCAAAAATCAGTTGTTCTCCATCATGATGGACGAACATATGTCTTTACAGGAACATCTCAACAAAATTAAAGACATTCGAGATCAGCTCGAAGCTATTGGTAGGACCATGGAGGAAGAAGATATGGTAGTCATTACGTTGAAAAGTCTACCGAAATCTTATGAACATTTCATAGAAACACTCAACATTACCACCACAAATGTTGATTTGAAGTTTCCAGAGTTATGCACCAAACTCCTGCAGCAGGATCGCTGGAAACAACGGTTTGGTAGTGGTGCTTCATCAGTGTCTTCGGAAAATGCATTTGCTGCAAAATATCAGTCCTCTCAGTCCTTTCAGCAGAAAGGCTCTTCTTAGCCTTTTGATCCTGCTAGGAAGAAAAGTGTGCAGTGTAATTACTGTCACAGGTTCGGTCACATGAAGAAAGATTGCCGACAGAAGATTGCTTCTGAACAGAAGAAACAGGGAGGGCCCCATCAGACAGCAAATGTTGCAGAACATTCTGAGCAGACAGATTCTGCCTTTTACGCCTTTATGGCTAAAAGGTCTTCAGATCATGTTCCTTCCTCTGCCTGGTACATTGATTCTGGTGCATCACGCCATTTCTCTCACAGGCGTGATTGGTTTATTGACTTCTCACCTTTCAGTGATTCCGTGGTATTTGGCGGAGGTGAAAAGTACACAGTAGTTGGCAGAGGTACAGTTCAAATCCAGTCTGGTGGGCGCACACTCATCTTTCTGAATGTATACTATGTCCCTGGTATGGAAATCAATTTGCTGTCTGTCAGCCAGATTATGAGGAATTCTCCTCAGCTTGATGTAGTGTTCAGTGCACACAAGTGCTCTATTATTGACAGGGAGACTAGTCTAACAGTTGCTGTTGGCCTCGAAGACCATGGTCTATACAGACTACTTGACACCGGTGACTCTTCAGAAGTGGCTCTAGCAGCACGTGTCTCTCCCATCAGCACTCTATGGCATCAGCGATATGGGCATCTAAATATGCAGTATCTCTCTCAGCTCTCTCGGGAGGGACTTGTGTCAGGATTACCTGATATTCAGACTCAGCAGTTGGGGGTATGCAGCGCCTGTCAAGCGGGAAAGCAACATCGGTCTTCATTCAAGGATGGAGAATCTTGGCGCGCATCTAAGGTACTCCAGTTACTTCATGCTGATATTTGTGGTCCTATGAATACAGCTTCTATCACTGCTTGCAAATATTTTTTACTTATTGTTGATGATTTCAGTAGAAAGATGTGGGTGTATTTTTTAAAAAATAAATCTGATGCACTTAGTACATTTCAGAAGTTTAAAACCATAGTTGAAAAAGAGTCTGGCTGTAACATCATGACCCTTAGGACCGACAATGGGGGGGAATTTTGTTCTTCAGCTTTTGCCAACTTCTGTGATATTCATGGCATCAAACGTCAGTTAACCACCCCCTACACTCCTCAGCAGAACAGTGTTGTCGAGCGTCGCAACCGCACGGTTGTTGAAATGGCTCGTTCCATGCTACAACACAGGAGTGTTCCAAAAAAATTCTGGGCTGAAGCAGTATTTACTGCTGTTTATCTTCTTAACCGATCACCTACTCAGGCTGTTAAAGGGAAGACTCCTGAAGAGGTTTGGTCTGGCCGTAAACCTAAGATCAGTCACCTCAAAGTATTTGGCTCAGTTGCATATGTTTGGATTCCACCTGCTAAGCGCTCTAAGTTGGATTCCAAAAGCCAGAAACTCATGATGACAGGTTACAGTGATCATCACAAGGCCTATAGGCTGATAGATATAGCCACCGGTCGTCTTAGCTTCAGTCGTGATGTAGTATTTGATGAAGATAGAGGATTCTTTCAGTCTTCTTCTTCTGAGCAGTATTCTGAGGATCAGCCTCACAGTGTTCTTCTTCCGGTCGGTCCACCTGATGGGAGGGATGATATAGCATCAGTATTTGATAATACTCTATCTGAGCTTCCTCCAGAAAACAACCCTCCTCTTGATGCCCCTATTGCTCTTGAGTCTTCTCCACCTCCTCCTGATATTGGTTCCTCTACTCTTCGGCCTAAATGGTGGGCTAAAACCATTGGTGATCTCCGAGATGATGAGCTTCTTGAAGGTAGAATTTCTAGACATAAGAACAAACAACAGTCTACAGTCAATTTTGCTCTTATGGCTAACCTTCACAGTATTTTTGAGCCTCAAACCTATTCAGAGGCTAAGGGTACATCTGAGTGGGAACAGGCTATGGAAGTCGAATTCCAGAGTCTTCAGAAGAATCACACCTGGACACTTTCTGATCTTCCTGCAGGGAAAAAGCCCATAGGCTGCAAATGGGTGTATAAAGTGAAATACAAAGCTGATGGAACCATAGACAAGTATAAAGCTCGTCTTGTGGCTCGAGGGTTCTCACAGAAGGAAGGCATCGACTATGAAGAGACTTTTGCTCCTACAGCCAAGATGAGTACCATAAGGCTTGTCCTTGCCCTAGCAGCTCAGTTCAATTGGAAAGTTCATCAGATGGATGTAAAGAGTGCTTTCCTAAATGGTGATCTCCAAGAAGAAGTCTACATGACGCAGCCTTCAAGATTCAAGGTTGCTGGTCAAGAACAGAAAGTGTGTCGATTAGCTAAAGCCATTTATGGATTGAAGCAAACTCCTCGGGCTTGGTACATGAAAATTGATCAGTACCTGACAGATTAGGGTTTTCAGCGGAGCCCATCTGATGCAAACCTGTATATCAAGCATACTGCTGATGATATCTTGCTTGTGGTTGTCTATGTGGATGACCTTATCATTACTGGCAGCTCTGCACATTTGATCCATGGGATCAAAGAAGATTTATGCAGAACTTTTGAGATGACAAACTTGGGACTTCTTCATTACTGTCTGGGGGTTGAAGTTTGGCAGACTGAAAATCATATTTTTCTCTCTCAGTCCAAGTATGCAAAAAATCTTGTGGACAGGTTCAGAATGCAGGATTGCAAACCAGCCACGACTCCTATGGAACCAGGGCTCAAACTTTCATCACAGTCATCCTCTCCCCTTGTGGATGAAACTTTATTCAGGCAACTAGTGGGCAGTCTAAGGGACTAATGCATTGGAGTTTTGAGTTGCTAAGTATTGTATCTCAGTTTGTTCACAAACAAAGTTATGAACAACGTACTATAAGGGAAAAATGCATAGTGGCTTTGAATGGAAATTATACTAAGAGTAGTAGACCTACTTGGAAGTTGATATATGCAAGTATTTGGGGTGGCCAATACTCAGTGAGAAGTTGGTGGATAGAGAAGTACAAGGAGGTGCTTCTCTGTAGTCAAAGGAGGCAAAGGACTTGCCAGGTTTTAAGTAAAATGTGGATTGAAAGGGCTGAAGGAGAAGTGCTTCTCCAACAAGTAAGCTGTGTATTTGTTCTTGCATTGTCATTGGGTAGATTGCAGATTCCAGGCCCTAGTTTGTATACTATGTATATTAGCCATATTAGTGATCGAGGGCCATGATCTTTGGTATGGGAGTCCCATGATTTTTTTATCTATGGATTAATAAAATAATCGAGCTTTGGGCTAAAATCTTTGTGTACTTAATTAATTTCACTGCTGAATATTTCCGTTGTTCTAAAAAGTTGAGGGTTCCTAGTGTGTTTGCATGGGTGACTAGCCTTAGACGAGATCTAGGGCCTAAGGAAAATTCAACACCCTAGTCGTGGCATCAAAACGACTATAAGAAAATCATTTGTATAGACTGAGCCCTAAAAGTTATCTGAAGCAAGCTTGGAGTATTGGCTATCTTATATAGACATTGTTGTGAAGCTACCTTATTGACAATTTTGGTAAGATTTCTTAAGCTTATTTCTACCTTCTGTTTGAAGCATTGCTGAACCAATTTTTTGCGACCTACATTTGAAGAAAAATTATGAACCTGTTTTGTAGCTCTATACGAATTTGACTGAGCCCAAATTCATCCTTGGTTAGGGCAAACTTGAAGCCACTTTCAGAGGTCATCTTGAGATCACTATATGGGTTATTTTGACCTTGTTTGCTTAGTGCAAATTTAAAGCAGATCTTAAAGTTGTTCTTATAGACCTTGACATTATTCTTGTAAAAGATTGGAACAAGATTTTGAAGTTATCTTTATAGAAGTCTTGGGGTACTCCAAATCATTATGAAAGGAGCACTCGACATACTCCATTCAGTCATCAATTTGGAGGATCATCATCTATTAATATCTTTGTTCACTCATGCGAAAAGGAAGATTTTTGAGTTAAGAAGGCCAAAATTCTTGTGTGTGTGGGAGGGATGAAGCCCTAAAGGAGGTCGAGAGCCTCAGTTTGTAAGAAGAAGGGACCTTAACCTAAATTCTGGGCAGTCGAGATAAGCAAGAGGAAGATAACAACTTGGTTTGAGGCCGAGCCTCAGGTCTAGAGGGGACCGAGAAGCTTCAAACATTAAGGAGAGAAGATTGAGTTGGCTCAGGTATGTGTAGAGACCAACAAGGTAGAAACGGAAACTGCTATTTATGGGAGAAGGGCTTGTCTAACCCTAAGAGTTTTCAGGTTGTCTTATGAAATTTAGATTGTACTTCTGTTGAATTGAAAAATTTCCCTAAGAAAACATTGTTGGGTTTTTGCCTAGTTAGGGTTTTCCCAGGGTAGAATTGTGTCTCTTGTGTTTGGCTGTCTCTTTGTGATCCTACTTTCATGATTGTTTAACTGTTGGAATTTTTCATGTATAATTGCTTAATGACAAATGTAACTTGAGATGGATTAATGAAGAAATCATTGGAAAGTAATTATCATATTAGAAGATCATGAAAAATCAACACATTCACTCCTAGCCAAATCAACATGGCTCCATGGGTGAATGTATCATTCCCCCACTTAGTTAAATCAACATGATCCCATGGGAGAATGTCTGCTCGATGCTGTAAAAACACCAACACTCCCTCTTTGGGAGGGGGACATCCAAAATCATGCCAACCTTGTTTTTGAAGTATACAAACTTTGTTCTAGACAGAGGCTTGTTGAGTTTGTCCGCAATTTGCTTGTCTGTGGATATGTACTAGAGCTTCATTGCTCCCTTCTGCACTATGTATCGAATGAAGTGATATTTGATCTCAATGTGCTTCTACCTGTCATGAAAATATGGGGCCTCACGACATATTATACCCCGAGCGGTTGAATAAATGTGGGCCCCACAAGAAAAGCTTACAACGGGAAAATATGAATTGCCTTGAACTTTGGATTAAAGTTCTTTGTGTCAATATTGGCAGTCTTGGTTTCCCGCCTCTTTCTTATCGGATGATTTAGATCGTAATTCAAGTTACTCGTCGGGTGCTTACTGCACACTATGCTCTTTGAGGCTACGAATGTACCAAAATGTTAAACACACTTGCTTTGTAATTTTAGTTATTAATTAGTTAGGAGTGAGTCACATACTTGTAACTGAAATAGTTTTTCAAAGGAATGTATAAAAACAATGAATAACCAAGGAAAAGGGGTTTGGAAGCTAGGGTTGGGAATGATTTTTGTATCGAGAAGTCTGTGAGACATTTTCATACCCAATAAAGATTTCAGTTCTTGGATGCATTTACAATTTTTTTCTTGCCTTTGTTATTTTCTTTAGCTTTACATCATCTTGTTCCTTCTTATTAGTATTTTTGTGATCTGAATGAGTTTTATTTCTTGAAATATGTAAAGGTGTCTCTGAGTAGGTTTTTATCTGTGTAAGGTAGATAGGTTTATGCAAGTCACACCTACAATCTTATACAAGTAAAACTGTTACATTCATGATCCTTTATAACAAATACTATTTTATCCCTTTATGCATAATTGTTTAAAGTGGTTCTGCACTGAGTTCTAACTTCTTGAATTCAATAATACTTTGCTAAGGGAGTAGCTTCTTTTTCTACTTTCTTTTGTCATCCTTTTCAGCTATTGAGTTTGTGAATATTCAAGACGTTGCCTTCTAGTTATATAGAGTAATTCTCTGACTTCAAGTTCCATTGCACGACAAGCTTGCTTCCTAACAAAATTTATTAAAAAAAAACTCAGATGCCTAGGCATGATTCCCAAGCCAGGAATTGCCTCTAGGAGCTACTTCACTTCCCATGTACCTTAAAGCCCTGAGGTTGCTTTATGCACACTTCCTCAATCACACCATTGAGGAATGTGGTCTTTACATCCATCTGATGTATCCTCGGACCCATAACAAAAGCAAGAGAAACAATAGTTTTGATAGAAGTGTACATGACGACTGGAGCAAATGTCTCATCATAGTCCACTCCCTCTTTCTAGGAGAATCCTCTTGCGACAAACGATGCTTTTTACTTCTTGATGCTGCCATCTGTTGCATGCTTGATCTTGTAGATCCTCTTAAGAGTCACTGCTAACTTCCCTTATAGTATTGGAACTATCTCCCACACATCATTACTCATGATGGACTAATTCTCTTCCATCATGTCGTCCTTCCAAACCTGCTAGCTTGCTGGCTTCTCATAACTGGAAGGTTCATAATCAATGATATGGCTCATAAATGCCATAAAACTTGAGAAACTCTGAGGTTGTTTTTTCTCTTTGAAGGTACCTCTGGGAGTTGCATGCCCTTTTGCATCTTGCAAAGTGTGACGAAGCCATGTTGGCCTCTTCTTGGTCACAACAACATCTCTAGGCATGTCCAGTGGCTCTATTGACTCCTCCTGATAGTCTGAAGGATGATGAATAGGAATAGAGGGACTTGTACTTGTATTCTTCGGAACCTACTACTCCTCACTATCAATCTTCATGTGGGACTCTACTGGATGTCTTAACCAATATATATAGACCTCCCTCTCGAACATCAATCACTCTTGTAGTGTCTATGTTCGAGCCTTTAGGCCATACAAGAACCTAACCATCTACAAATTTAACTTTGTAACCTCTATCCTCCAACACCGAGATAGAGAGTAGGTTCTTCTTTAATCCTGGTACAAACAAAATGTCTCTCATGCGTAGAGAATCTCTAGATTCTAGCTGAAACAGTACTATCCCAACTCCCTTCACTGCATACTTGGCATTATCTCCAGGTTCGACTTGCTATGTTGAATCCTTCTTTGTCAAATCTGAGAGAGAATCTCAAAAACCTATCATGTGCCTAGAAGCACCACTATCCACCAACCAAATATCATTGTTTTTACAATAGTGCCTGAAAGAGCGGAGACGAGGAAATATTCCTTTGACTTCTTCTGTGGTGGATGCTCAGCATCATCAACATCGACTGCTGATGTATGCTGCTTTCCCTTCCTTTTCTTATGAGGACACTGCGAGGCATAGTGACCAAATGTATAACAATTGAAGCACCTGATCTTTGAAAGATCCTTCTTCTTTTGATCATGAATTGGAGCTAGTGTTCTACCAATATCTTTCTTATTAGAATTTCTTCTTCCTTTTCATTTTCCTTTTCTTGCATGATCTACAAGGGCTTGAATTTCTTCATCTTGAGTTCTCGACAAGCTATTAATGGACAACAATCTAGCCTCCACTTGGACAAAATCAATCCATAGTTTATCAAACTTGGGCAGCTTATCTCGTGCACAAATGCCTTGTGCAAATGGATCCCATGAGCAAGGAAATCCATTAAGAGTCATTGTAACAAGTTTTGCATCCTCAATGGTATCTCCAATGGCTCTAAAGTTTCTCTCAACTGAGAGACTCTCATAAGGTAAGAGACAACATAATCTGATCTAGCCATCATGACACTATGGAGTTGATGCCTCAAGGTTAGTTTCTTGCTAGTGTTGTTACTCTTGAACAATCCCACCAAAGCATCATACATCTCTTCGGCAGTATTCAACTTAGCAACATGTGGAATCAAGTGATCCTTTATGGAATCTATCAAGATTCTCCTAGCCTTGGCATCATTCTTCTTATGCTTTGCTTTTTCCCCAACTCCCTCTAGCCATGGAATAATCTTCTTCACATGATCTTGAAGGTCATTTTCTTCCAAGACAAGTAGTATCCTGGTCTAACAAGATCTGAAATTGGTGGCACCATCCAACCTGTCTAACTTTGAGACTTGGCACCATTTTGACAAGAGATAATGAATTAAATCAGGTCCTTGAATACTGGTCTCTAAGGCTGACTTCAATGGCTAATCTTTCAACAAAGCTCTGATACCACTTTGAAATTCTACAAGGTGTGCAGTAGAATACAATTTTCTTCCAGTTAATTATTTCCTAATGATTTTTCACACAGTATTTTATGGCACTCCTTTCATTGAATAATTACACTAAAAAATCTCAATAGTAAATGCATGGGAAACAATAAAGACCATAGAAAGACTTTGTTACATTTTGATTTTGTTATAGGTGAATGGCTGATTATAATTTGTTGAATGGTGTTATCATTAATGCCAATGTCGGTTCTTGAACGCTCTTAATATATGTCATGGACTACATCAGTAGGAAACTCCAATAGACAAGAAGGCCTGGGAGGAAGCAAGGAAACCCTAGAAGCCCCACACTTGAAGTTTTTGAGTATGAAGATCAGTGAATTTGCTCTGGAGACCTTCATTAATTGATTCTCCTCGTCAAGTCAATTCTAACGGTATGTGGCACATCACGAGGCTCCTCATGATGGAGGAGATATGCTTGATTAAAGTTTGAGGCCCATTCTTTGGTTAAGAAGCCCCAAAATTCGAATTCTATTGTAGATTAATGATTGGTCACATGATGGCATTATTATTATTAGTAAAAATGTTTCTTGATGGTTCTCACTTAGCAAAAATTCCCTCCTTGAGTTGGTATCCAAGAATAAATTAATTTTGGCTCCAAAAAATTTAATGTTGAAAATTCAAGTTTAAGTTTGGTTGGTCGGCTCAGTCAAAAAAATGATTTTTTAGGCATGATCTAAGGTCGGCTCCATGGAAGTTAGGTCATGTTGGCCCCCTCATCCTCTATAAATAGAGGGCTCAGTTCCTCTTCAAAGATCATCATTCTAACACATTTTCTCTCTGAGATTTATGAGGCCAAGGGCTTACACGCAGATTCAAGGAGAAGGTCGAGTTCAAAAGGGTTTTGGGCTTGCATTTCTTTTATTTTCTTGTTGGCATTTGGCTGGGTTTTATAACAGATCTCAATGACCACCTTCATCATACACTCTTTGCATTTGTTTGAGGTCATATTAGCACAGGTCTAGGGCTATACTCTTGATTATAGTGTGCAGGCCCTGAGGCTCTATTTTGGCCTCCCTGAGGCACACCTCTTGAAGATCAGATCTGAGGTATTGTTATAGGCTCGAACCTGAAGATTGTTGTAGTATCCTGAGGCTCGGACTTGAGGTTTATTGCCATATTCCATGTCCTTCTGTGAGAAGATTTGAAGTGTTATTTTGGGTCATCCTTCAGAGAAGAATTCACTTTTCTTAAGGTCTATCACTGAGACCTATTTAGCCTTCTTTTCAGATCTTAATGGCATTGATTTTGAAGGCAGTCCTGTGTAATTAATGGAGTAATTCCGACCTCTGTTGCAGAGGCATATAACCCTCAATTCAGCCCTGAGGAAGTGACATGTCACACAAAATTTAAGAGTTATTCGACACTAATTTGAGAAGCACATTTTCAAGTTCGTTGGCAGCTTGAAGAACCTTTTGTTGACATCTCTAAGGCATTAAAGTCACTACCTGAGCCCTAATCTGAACTATCTGAAGCACCTTCAGTGAGGCCTAATCTGAACATTGCTAAAGGCAGATTGAAGCAAATTCTAAGTGTCCTCTTGACTAGTTATTGCAGAAGTTTATAACCCTCCTATATGGAAACTTCTTGACATTCTCAGCCAGCTTCTGTGGAGATGTACTAGACAGCCTGAGGCCATCCTTTGCAGCTCGGACCTAAGGTAACATTTTGTTCTTTTCTGTGGCTTGGTTCAGATCTAATGCATGAGGCCATTTGGCTTGATTCTGAGATAGATCAGGTGTATTTCTGAGGCACTGCATGGGCATAGTTGCCTTATCATCTGAAGCATCTTCGTTGGATTCAAGGAGTTAGTACTGCAGGATGTTATTTGTGTGGACTTGTTGACTATGTTAAGTCCATAGAAGGTTTGCTGTGATGACTGGACTTCAGGGTTTGTATAATCTATAAAGATTGGCAGTATTGTGCAGAGGTAAAACTTGTTCTGTAGAAAGAACAGTGATGACAAGCAAGGATCATAATACCATGGCTAATTTGTGGTTGGAGCTTATGTGTTAGCTATGCACATCTTTGTTTATTAGACCAAAATGGATAAACATTAGCTAAAATGTTGCCAATAACAAAAGTTGGTCACTCTTGCTGAGAATGAAGCCTATGTATTGTTTTGACAAGACCTATTAATTGCTGTATTTGACAATGCAAGGACTGACATTAACCTGTATCCCTGAGAAAAACTAATCCGATGTCTGTGCTAGGCCAAGCAAAGAATATTCTTTATACATTAAGCAGATGTACCAGTGGTTGCATTGCAGAGAAACTCTTAAATGGCGCTATACCTCTAGGGTTTGATCCGTTGAACAAAAGCTGAGTAGAGTTGCTAGGGTTTTCATGTTGCAATATGCTGATGGAATACTGAGCAGAGAGGTTGATGTATACCATTGATGTATTGAGCAAGTTAATTTGACAGTGGTTTTTCTGAGATTATATTACTACTATAGAGCTGCAACATTGTGTTTGTATTATTGTTTTAGTTGTTGAGTTGATTGTTTGTGACCACGATATAGTATTGTAGTATTGATATCTCTATGATTGAACGAGGCTTATAATGTAGTGCTTGATGTTGGTCACAATGATGCTGCTAAGGTTTTATGATGGATGTGTATGACACTAGGGTTTTCATGTATGAACCTTTGATGAGTTAAAATATGTTGCTATAGGTGTGTTGAGCAGTAAGAGGGTTGGCTATGGTAAGCATTGCTAGTATTGTCATATATTGCTTTGAGCTATTGCCTTGTATGCATGCAACTGATGATAAGCGTGTGCTGAGCAAAGGGCTGAGTAATCTAAGAAGACAATTGTTGCTATGAATGTTGCTAATGTGGAAAATCCGTTTGATTGAAGCCTGGTGCTGACAGGTTTTGTCAAAGTTTCATTATGAGCAGCAGAGATTTTTCTATTGATGTACATGTTGAGTAGACACAGATATTGATTGATGAGCAAAGATCATATTGTTATTGAGCACAGGTGGACCCAGTTTGGAAATGAGATCAAATCTTGGTTTGCTTGCTGAATAGGATGTTAGGGTGGTGCAAGGCAGGAGAGTGGAGTCTTCTTCAGGTTAGAGCTTAAGAACACTTCAGGGTGGCAGGGTGATGCTAAGGTAGGTTGGAGCCTACGTAGGGCATTGGAGTGTCCTTCCAGTTGGAGCTGGTAAACCAAGCTGTTGGAGCATCCTTCTAGTTGGAGCTGGTAAATCAGGGAGTCAGAGCTTCCTTCAGTTTGGAGTCTATAAACTAGGGGGTTGGAGCCTCCTTCAGTTGATGCTGTAAATCTTGGAAGTTGGAGCTTCCTAATTGATGCAAATTTTTGAAGACGCATATTAAGAAGTGTTCGATGGTTTTTTCTGTTGAGAAACAAAGTATAGTGTATATTAAAGCTTGATTCCTCTTCTTGATAATTACTTGTGAATGTTATCTGCTTTCTTATTATTTATTATGTTCTTTTCATCAAGCAATTATACAAATGTTTAAAACAAAAGGATCACAAAGAGACAAAGAACACTAGAAATTAGGCTCCAATCCTCAACCAATCCTTCTCTTATAGAATCAGATCAAAATGAAATATCTAAGACCCAATACCAAGACCAAAAACTGCCACAAAGTTCCAAATCAACCCTCTTCCAAGTCTCGTCCAATCAAGTCGAAGTCAACGATGGTCAAATCTCTGAAATTTGGTCAACCCATGAAATTTTGCCCCCCTGTAATTCTGGCTCTTGAAATTTCAAGCTTGTAGTACCTCGGGAAAATTCACACATGTGAGCTGGACTAGGGCATAATACTTGTCTTCTCTCTCTCTCCTTTGACTTTCCTCTCTTCTTTGACTTTGGTTGTCTTCTTCTTCTTGTTTGGCACAAAAATTGATGTGATGAGGAATGAGTGAATAATTTCTAAAGTGGTCAAGTTGACTTCTATATATACATGTCCAGGAGGGTTGAATAGGTTCCCCTAGGGTCGACTTGGTCTTGTGGTGGACAATTTGACTTTTTGACTCAAGACAAAAAATCTTTTTCTTTCAAAAGTCCAAATGGGACTGGACTCAAGTACATAATTTTTGACTCAAAATAATTTCTTTTTGACTCTTTGACTCGATTGACTCTATAAGCATGAAGAACATGCTTTGACTAAAATAAAATAGTAATGATGAATATAATAAATATATCAATGGTACATTTGAATTACATTATGAAGATCGAGACTAGTTACATTTTCAACATTCCCTCTTAACTAGGGAGGTATTCATAATGACACAACATGATACTTTCTAGTTAAAATATTAATATAAGAAAGGATTTAGATTGATAAGCATCAACTTAACCGACATTGTCAAAAATAGCAAGGCCTTGACTAACAAGCTCTATCTCTCCACTAGATCAAAGCACAATGGTGGGAGGCATACATTTGGACACCACTGCCTCTATAGGCACACACCCCATCTGGATGTTCACCAGGTATGTCCTCACAGGACTATTCTTTTCTTGGATACATATCCTTAAAGAATTTTTGTCCTCGCGACTATTCTTATCTTGGATACAAATGAAGAATATTGGTCCCAGATGCTTATCCAATCTACCATTCTCCCTACTAGTGCCTTCACTAGGCTTACGACTGTTAGTCCTGGCCATAGTGCACGACACATGGAGAATATGGTGTCCACCTTGACTCCCTCTCAACCAGGGAGGAGATCCTTACTCCCTGTCAAACAAGGAGAAATAACCACAAGCCTAAGCTTGTCTCAAAAATACTCATCAATGCATCCGCTACTTATTCTTTCGTAGAGATTTGTTTGTAGCTTTTCAACTTCTATCTGCATTACGATCTTCGACCTTCCTTGTTTTCTAATAATCTTCATATCAAATCCAACGTGTCACCAAGTAGTTCATCAAGCAATTTATGGAGCCAGATTACACATGCCATCACATCTTTCTTCGTACTGCAATAGAATTCTGCTTCATGCTCTTCCAAGAAATCATATCACCTCCAATCATCATCAGTACTATGAACCCAATCTATGTGTTCTTGAACCAATCAGAGCTCCCTCTTTCCGGCTGAAGTCAGTGAGCTACTTCTTTTGTGCTGCCATCTAATCGACTTCTTCTTCCTTCTTAATCTTCATACTTTGCCATGTTCTTCCAATTCTTCCATATGCTAATCAAGCTTAGATAGATCTTGACTTGACCTGCAACCTTTATTAGAAGACTATGAAAGAACAAAAGGCAAAGTACAAAGATAAAAAAGCAATAGTAATAATCAAGCAGATGTAGGGTACTTATCTTTTTGAAGAAGGTCAACGCCCTCTTAATCTTGTACTTGTTCACCAACCTTGTTCCCATAATGTCATTCTTGTCATTCTCAAGAGCTATGTTTTCTTTTTATAGTGGAAACGATTAGTTAGGATTTCTGTTCTTAGGGTTTTCTAACTCAAATCTTTGCTAGGGTTTACAAACCCTAGATTCTCACAGTCTTCAGGATCTGCCATTTAAGAAATTGCAAATTCTACAAGCATACTGATAGGTTAGTTTGCAAAACCCTAGACCTAGTCTTTATAAGGAAATAATCTGAATGCTAACATATCAATTATGTAACGATCTTTAATACATATCTATGCAGACCCTTTTACTATCTTTCAAAAGATCATCACCATAACCTAGAGGACTTAATATAATCAACATAGATCATGAAATGCACAAAAATTATACATATCTCTTCAACCTTAGCTATCCATTCCTGCAGGGATCTGGTTCTATTTCTTTAGTTGACATGAGTAGACTTCCTTCAATAGAGGTACCTTAGACCTTCAGATATCGAACTAGGATGCTGATCATAGGGATTTCTTAGGGATGCTTGCAATGTTCTTTGCATATATATCCTCTATAGAGAAGGCTATGGTCTCTCCACCAATCTTCAGTCCCTTATCAGATTTTATTGTATTGTATAGGTCTGCTTTGATGATGTGATTAGTCTTTTCTTTTATGTATTGGAAGGGAGGTAACATAGCTGCTTCTCATACTTGTGCTTCATAACACTTCACATATCTTGTCACAGCTCTTCCACACAGTTCGCAAGGTCTTATCCTATGATTACGTTTCTTGCTTTCAATGGGTCAAACCAGAACGTCATAAATATCCCTCAGGTTCCTCGTATATAGTGCCCCAGAGTTCAGATTCTTCATCATTACGCGTGCCTCAGAGAAGTGTTGTCAAAGAGAATTTTGTGAACTATAGTGCTGCAGAAAGCTCGGATGTCATGTATAGTATTTATTGTTCAATGTCATGATGGATTCTTGTTCCTATAGCTCTTATTGTAGAAATAAGAGTCTCCTTGTAATGTCCCTCCTATGGCTTACATCATTGCAAAGATAATAGACTTCCTCATACGACTTACTGAAATCATTCATATTGTTCTTCATGCTTGTTGCTTGCCTCAACGAATTGTCAATTGCTTCAGAAATGGATGTATATGCCTAGGAGATATTTCTTCAGATTGTTTGAGTGACTGTTAGTATTCTTTGTTCATAAGAGAATGGATACCTTTTCAAAGGGATAAAACTAGCAGTTCTGATGCATGCCTCTGATCCTTTTTCTTCTTTATTTACTTGAGCGAAGGCTAGCATAAATCAAATATGACTTCAGTTTTCGTCCTACAAAAGTCCTTTGTTTTGGATATGGAGTGCTTATGTTATGAACCTTGGATGCCACAGAGAAAATTCGTATGGCACGGAAATTATGTCATAGTGTCATAGAAAATTTTGTATACCATAGTGCTACAAAAGGTTCAAATGCTAGAAGGTTTGGACTTGTCACAGGTTCTGATCTGCCATGTATACTTCTTGTCTTTTGTCACACTTGAGAATTCTTGATGTAGGTTGTATAAAACTCTTTCCCAAAATTAGATGCTTCAGAAAATTCGAATAGCGTAGGAAATCACTATTGAAATTTTGACTATTCCTTATTCTATCTTTATCCAGATCTGTACTTCGGTCTTCTTTTCTTCTTCATATTCTTGTAGCCTTGTCTTCTTCAAAGGGCGAGTAATTTTGTTTTCTATGTTCAGCCTTTAAGAATGAGTAACCTTGACTTCAATTTCAGATTAGATGTATTTGTGTTGATGGGCTTTGACCATAAGCTAGTGGATGCTTCTCCACAAGATTTCAAAAAGGATAAAGCTTGCATATACAGTAGTTAAGGAGTTCAAACTTTGGATATCTGACTAGCAATCCAAATATCAAATCTATCCTCCATTAATAACCCAAAAATTTTCATCACAACTTTGTTAATAGTTCTGGTCATGTTACTGTCCTTAGATCCCACGTTCACTGTGATAGAATGCCTTACATTTCATAGTAGATACAGTGCCATAGTAAACTGTTAAAATTGGCAACTAGGGCCAAACTCCGTGTGGGTCATCTTATTTATGGCAACTAATATTTTTCTTGGATCCCTCTCATCGAGAGGTGTAGGATTGATCTAAAGATCATTCGATTCCAATAAGTATTCTTGGAGATATGAATTTATTTGTGTTATGGGACAATTCGTCAAGGTCGGCCAACAACCAAATAAACCCCTCGTGTGCTCAATGTTTTAGTATAAATAGAGGTGTCTTGAAAGTCATTTGGACACACTCACAACTCTCTTGTGATCTCTTCCTCTCCATTTGTTTGGGTTTTAATGGAAGGAAGAATCCCTAAGAGAATACGCTGATCTAGGAGGTTTGCTTTAGCCCTAGACGAAGAGATCTATACGTTGCCCTTATCTACATTCATGGAGAAGAATCTTCGCTGCCCAAAAGGGAGGCTCTTATATTGCAGCAAGGGTGGGGATCAATGCTGCTATGAAGAAGCCCTAACGCTTTCCTATGGAGAAGCCCTAACTGACAATGTTACTTGGGAGCGGGAGCGGAAGCGGGGAGCGGGAGCGGAAGCGGGAGCGGGAGCGACCATTTTCAGAAGCTCCCGGTTTGGGAGCGAATCCCGGAGCGATTTTTTAAAAATATATATATTTTTTATATTTTTTAATTTTTGATACATATATGTCAACAAAAACATGTAGAATGATGAATTAGATATAAAAAACATAAAAAAGCATAGATTGAACCATATAACAACAATCATCTAGAAGTTATAATCTTCATCAACCACGTCCGCAAGTTAGTAACATAGTAACATACAACATATTGAGTCTCATGATTCATCAATCTTAAAGTTTCAAGCTTTCAAAATTCAATATATAACATTTATCATCATTGATCACCAAAGTTGTACTTGTAAGCTAAGTGTAACCATTACAACAAATAATATCTAACATGAAATGAAATGTTATAAAATGAAATGAAATGAAACAACTTTCATGAAGCATCATATTCATAATTCATTACTAATGAGTTATAATTGCCAACTTCAAACTTAAATTGTCATATATTGTTTAAAAAAATATCATAATAAATATGAAAGAGTCAATAGTTATAAAAGCTACTAGAAACTAGAAAAGAGAAGTAAATCTATTATCTATTTCTTATGCTTGGGCCTCTTGCCACCACGAGAAATGTCTAATTTTTTAGTCTTGTTGCAAAATCAGGATCTTTGTCATTAATATCACCCTCCAAGCATTAATATCTAGAGGTATCTTTGTCATTACCTTTGTATCTGTATAGGGATCTTTGTCATTAATATCACCCTCTAAGCATTAACATAAGATAGAAAAAGCATAGCATGTCAAGTCAAGATTTTGTTTGAGTGATGTGTACATTTTTAGAAGGGTCATGATAGAGGAGTTCGACAACCAATGTCACTAACATCAAGGTACATAGAGGGATTGGTACTCTTGATTAAATATGAGTTCCATACCCTAATACATGACAAAATTCAATGGAAACATTGCAATCCCCCAATCCTGAAATCCTGAAAAACTGATAAGTCTGCTGGATTTTGAATGAAATCTAAAATTCTACTTTCTCCATATGAAATCCAATGAGGACGAAACCACTCTCAAACATCCTGAGTCATTTCATGGTAATGTTAAAAATTTAAGTAAAAGGATGAAAATGAAAATTAAAGAAAATGTCACTTTTACTTTAAGAATTTAACATTACCATGAATAGCATATCAATACTAGGGCCTAGACTTGATCATTAAGTTGCCCCACTCAAAAACTATTTGTTTCTTTCAAAAAAAATTGCATTTCGAACATTACTACAAAAAAAAAAATGCAAAAAAGGCAAAACGCTCCCGAAAAGGCAGGGAGCGAAATTTTTTTTAGGGAGCGCGCTCCCGACCCGCTCCCGAGTCGCTCCCGCCCGGAGCGCGGATCGGGAGCGGGAGCGAGGGGGGGGGGGCGCTCCCCCGCAACACTGCCCTAACATAACCTATGAAGAGGTATATGCCGTCAAGAAGGGCAACAATGTAAACATAGCCTAGAAGAGGGTCAATACCTTAGATGGATGCCCTAGAACCTTAACGCAGTCTATGGAAGAATGCAAGGTCTGAAATTGCCCTAACCGTAGCAAGAGAGGGAGGCTCTAAGACAGCGTGGAGGAGGCCTGAGTTCCTCAATGGAGGCCGAGTTAATTGCTGGAGTAGTAGCTTGTTTTTAGGTCACTTTGGTGGAGGGCATAAGGGCTAGTTGTGACTGTTGGGGTATAACAAACCAACGTGTGGTTTAGGAATGCTGGAGAAGGGTGATCGTAGCTTTGTTACATATGTTTCCGCTGATGTGTGAGGGCTGGTAGGACTGTCATTGATGCCCCAACTAATCCGTGACCTTATTGTGAAGGCTGTCCTAACAATTGTTAGAATGATTAGAGAATCCCCTAAAAATGATCTGATGTAAGTGCAGCAGCATGATAGCAACAACAAGCATGCAAGGTACAACAAGTATGCACATTGGGACAACGAGCATGCAAGGTACGACAAGCATGCACATTGTGCAAGGTCAACAAGCATGCAAGGTACAACAAGCATACACATTGGGACAACAAGCATGCACATTGGGACAACAAGCATGCAAGGTACAACAAGCATGCACATTGGGACAACAAGCATGCAAGGTACAATAAGCATGCACATTGGGACAAGAAGCATGCAAGGTATAGCAACATCAAGCACAATGGGACAACATGGCAAGCATAGTGCTGCAAGCACATAGGACAATATAGAAACATGGCACATGATGCAGTATAGTGATGGGTATAGTCATGATTGGTGAAGCATGATGAGATGTAGCATAGTGATGCTGGGTGCGCATGGTGCAGCACGGAGAGGTGCGGCATGATGACGAGGTGCAACACAACGATAGGTGAAAGAGTCACCTTGGAGAATCAGTTGAAGCAGCATGTCTTCAACTGATCTCTTGTATCATCTTCTTAGAGATGATCTATGCTCTTATCTAGATAAGTCAAAGTGTTGACTTCTGTTGTAAATGTACTATCTCTATCTCTCTCTGCTGAACTATTGAAGAACATATAAGAAGAATTGATCAAGGGTTCCCCACATTGGGGTTTGTCCCTGGCTAGCGCCACATCTTGTGTTCTCTTGTCTTGGTTTGTCTTCTGCAATTTATATTTATGTTCTATCTGCAATTTACTTTAATGCTGATGTGATTGCTAATTTGGAAAATATATTGAGCTAACTGTGAAAATTGAAATAAATTGCTCTAGCACAGAACATATTTAAAATTAACATAAACTCAACTAAACTAGAAGTATGATGCTTGGTTGTGACAGACAAGTGCTCCCGCAGTAAGTTTAGATGCCACAAAAGGATGTCAGAGATTCAGACTCTTCTTAGTATTCCTTCATATCGTTTTCTTTTAGTCATTCTTCACTAGGTTTAGAAATCACTCCATGGGAGTACACAAAACTTGTTACTTGGATTTGTCATAGTGATTTGGATGTCTTTTGATCTTCTTTGCACACCAGACTTGATCTTGATTAGGGCTTCTTTAAAGATGCTCGTGCCTTCACCATAACTTTGATACCATGTTGAAAAACCAAATATAGTGTAGATTAAAGCTTGATTCCTCTTTTTGATAATTACTTGTGAATGTTATCTACTCTCTTATTATTTATTATGTTCTCTTCATCAAGCAATTATACAAATGTTCAAAACAAAAGGATCACAAATAAATAGAGAACAACAATAATTAGGCTCCAATTCAGGGCAAAACCCCACCAGGGGAAAACCCAACCAATCCTTTTCTTATAGAATCACGTCAAAATGAGATATCCAAGACCTAAGACCAAGACCAAAAGTTTCCACAAAGATCCAAGTCAACCCTCCTCCAAGTCTCCTCCAATCAAGTCAAAGTCAGTGCTGGTCAAATCTCTGAAATATGGTCAACTTTTGAAATTTCAGCCCCTGAAATTTCATGCCTACAGTACCTAAGAAAAAATTGCACGTGTGAGCAGAACTAGTGGATAAAACTTGTCTTCTCTCTGTCCATTGACTTTACTCTCTCTGCTTTGACTTCGACCGTCTTCTTCTTGTTTGACACAAAAAGTGATGTGACGATGAATGAGTGAACAATCTCCAAAGTGGTCAAGTTGAATTCTATATATACATGTCCAGGAGGGTCGAATAGCTGCCCCTAAGGTTGACTTGTCCAATGAGAGTTGACTTGGTCTTGTGGTGGACAATTTGACTTTTTGACTCAAGACATTTTTTTCTTTAATTTTTGTTTCAAAAGTCCAATGGGACTTGACTCAAGTACATAATTTTTGACTTGAAATAATTTTTTTGACTCATTTTGACTCTATAAGCATGAAGAACATGCTTTGACTAAAATAAAATAATAATGATGAATGTAATAAATGAATATGATAGATATATCAATGTTACATTTGAATTACATTATGAAGACTGACATTAGCTACATTTCCAACATTTTCGCCTGGAAGGGTTTCCACTTAAAATTTCTTGTGTACTATTTGATGTCGTGCATCGCTGAATGGTGTTGTTTACTGTTCACGTGATGTGATGTTGATTCACATTTGATCTAATGCTAATGTGAATTTAGTGCTTTGAAGATTAAAAATTGACTAATTGGAAGGAAATATTGATTCAACCCCTTCAGTATTTCCAATAGAAGTTGGGATTAAATGAATTGAATCCAAACTCTCCACAACCTTCTATTGAAAATTTAGTGGATATTAGTTTGGAATCAACAAGATGATCTACTCATGCTAATGAAAGTTGAAATGAAACCAGGTAACTTTCAGGAGAATGTAAGGTAGAGGGGCAGTTTGGTAACTTAGTTGTAGGTAGTCAGCTAAATAGTAAATCTTCCAAGAGAAAGCAAGGAACTAAGGATCAATCCAATTATGATTGCTCCTGTAGAAAGAGATTCCCAAATGAAAAGGGCTTGGAAGTTGCTGGGGTTGAAGATGAAGAAAACCTTCATGAGTCTGATGTTGTGGGCCCGAAAGGAGAAGAAAGGGCTTAAGGCTACGAAGGATCCCAACAGGCCAAAGAAAACTTGCTCAAAATTGTAAAGGTCATAAATAGTCACACAACTGAAGAGGGAAGATGGATATATGTTTCATTCTCTAGGAGCCGAGGGAGACAAAATGGACAAGAGAAATGCCTGGTTGCAAATTTGAGCATGAAGCACATGACATAGTTGTGAGTAGACAAATGTTACTATAAAGTACAA
Source organism: Pinus tabuliformis (assembly GCA_031772625.1). Lineage (NCBI taxonomy): Eukaryota > Viridiplantae > Streptophyta > Pinopsida > Pinales > Pinaceae > Pinus > Pinus tabuliformis. The sequence continues at coordinate 768,013,797 of CM062818.1, forward strand.
TTGCTAGGGTTTGAGGCCATGTAGGAGAGAATTGGGTGCGAGATTGGATGGGGCACCTAATGCAGTCATTTCCTACGCATGCATAGAAAACAACTGACGAGCTTGTAGGTGAATGGTTATTGGCAGAGTGTGAGCAAAAATGATGGGAAAAGAGACAAGCCAAACACCGGATTGGCAGAAAGGAGTTACAATGAGATAGGCAATGTTGATGTAATACCATGTCAGTGGTAGCTCCCAAAGGGATTGATTTTATATTAGATCTCAATCAAATTTATACAAATCATTTGACTCATTGGTTTACTATCCAAGAGTCTATTCATCTTCATCTTCTTGAATATTTACAACTTTTATTATTTACATGGACACAAGTCTCGAAGGATTATGTCCAACAATTACAACACTATTATAAATGTGTTGGATTGCTGGTGGGTGTCCTCAACCAATTTTCTATGTTGATTTAATTGCTTGTACCGTGCGTGGAACCATCACCATGGTGGTTGTCACCACAAAATTTTGCAGCTTAGTGCAAAGCCTCACTAAGTACTCTAGGTCTAGGGCAATAATGAGATTAGATATGACTATCACGTGTCCTTTGTAAAAGTGGTTTGTGGTGCATGAAAACAACACAACTTTCCATATGTTATGCTCATTTCAATCAACAGGTTGGAGTTCTAAGACATTTTGGAGTGCCATCGAGGGTTATTGTCCATTGTCAAAGGGATTCAGAGTGCTAGGCAACTAGATTTTTCCACTAGTCTTCAAGTGTTTTTCTACATCAATTTATCTTCTTCCTCTTCTCACAAAAATCATGGCTCAATCATCAAGGGAAGTTGGAAAAGGACAAAGAAAGGGAGGAATCAACCCACTAATGTTATTCCCTCTCCTCCATTTTCTTTGGGCTTTGCTAGTGTTCTGTATGCTAGAAGTGGGGTTGCAACAACAATCTCAAATGCTAAAGACACTCTGTTTTAGCAAGGCAATAGGCTCAAGAGAACAAGTGTCCCTTGCGGAAGCATGTTACTGTAAATGAAGGGCTTGGGGCCAAGTTAGATGGGGGTGGGAATATTCCTTGGACATGTGGTTTTTGCCATAATCAATTTAAGAGCACTTACTTTCGAGTTAAAGGCCATTTGTTGGGAACACCTTGTGGGCTTGGAGCATGTTCAAGAGTGAGTACATTGAAACAAAGACAATTGGAAAGAGAGGCCAATGCTAGCTTGGCGATGATGGCAACAACATGTAGGAAAGCCAAGAAAGAGGATTCTCTTCCATTCTTAAGAAAATCATTTAGCAATTTTTCATTTGGGAGTATGAGTGCAGTTCAAGCAACAAAAAGGGGGCATTTGGTCCAATGGAAAAGATATTTCAACAAGAGGGTCCAAATGAGATTGATCTTACCATTGTGCATCTTTTCTTTCTCAACTTCATCTCGTTTAATGTTGCACAATCACCATTGTTTATTGAGATATGCTGAGCTCTAGTTCAAGGGGCTACAATAAGATATGTGCCTCTTGGTTTAGAGAGGCTTAGAATTACATTGTTGGTTAAGTTAAAGGAGGTGGATAAAATGCTAGAGTCTATTAAGCCGTCATGGCCTTCATCTAGATTAATTATTGTTTTAGTGGATGGCTAGATGCAACACGCCATCCTCCACTTCGTGGTGTTTTCCTTGAAGGGACTAGTGTTGTTGAAAGAAGTGGATTCTCTTGGAAAATACAAGTATGCACAATATATTTGAGAGTTGTTTATTAAATTTACTGATGATGTAGGTGTTGATTCTTGTGTGTAAATTATTACAAATAATACACTTGCTTGAAAGGGTGTTAGCATGATTGTGGAAGCTAAATATCCACAAATATATTGGACACCTTTCATCGTTCATTCTTTGCATTTAGCACTTAATTCTATTGCTTCAGATGTTACATGGATCAAAATTCTTATTGAGGAGGCATGCCATATTCACAAATTTGTATAAAACTATACAAATGCATCGAAATCTATAAAGAGTACGCGGTTTCCTTCCTCATTCATCATGCTTAAGAGGTTGAGGGAGGTTAAGACTGCTCTTGGGTTGACAATTATTTCAAAGTTTTGGTCTTTTTGGAGAAAGAAAGATCAAATTTATTCCAAAAAGGTCAGGGATGCACTATTAAATGATGGTTGGAGGGGGTAGATCTTACCATTAAGATCATGGACCATATCATCTCTTTGTTTTAGTTTGCAGTCAATGACCAACCCATTCTAGGAGGAATTTATGAGGGATGACATTCCATGATTGAGCTCATGAAGACCTTTATTTTACGAAATTAATGCCCTAAGAATAGGACATCAACAAAGACCTTTTTCACCAACATACATGATATTCTTGACACTTGTCAGTAGGTGGGATAAGAATTGTAGACCTTTGCATTGCTTGGTTCACTCATTGGATTGCAAATACTTCAACAATGATTGGCTCAACGATGGGCCTTTATGTAGATTCCCTACTCACATGGATAGTGAGATTTCATAAGGGAGGAAGGATGTGTTTAGATGGATACCTTAGGATAGAACATCCCTTGATGATGTTGGTTTTCTAAAGAGAAATTGATTTTCTAATCTGACAATTAATTTCTAGTGATTTCTTAACCAATTCATCTTATGTCACATATATCATTAATCAATTATACATAGAAATCTCAACAAAAATTCAATAATGATAGTAGGATCATAATGAGACAACCAAACACAAGAGACACAAAATTTTACCCTAGGAAAACCCTAACCAGGGAAAAACCCAACAATCTTAAGAGAAATTATTCAATTCAACAAAAGTGCAATTTGAGATGTATAGGACAACCTAAAAACTCCTAGGGCTAGACCAACCCTTCTTCCATGAACAGTAGACCCTAAACCATCTTTGCTAGTCTCATCCAAGGTCTAAGACACCTCGAAACTGTTCTTCAAGCTTTTGAGGACTCTTTGCCTCCTTGCTCCCAGCCTGCGACCCTCATGCAACTCGGCCCAAGGCCCTGCAACTTAGCCTTATCTGTGTTAGACTGAGATTTCGGTCCTCTTCGAGGGCTGCAACTTCCTATTCTTAGAACATAATAGAACTCTTCTTCTGACTCGTTTTCTTTGATGATCTGCAAGTTAATTGGGTTTGTTCTTCTTCTCAAGAGATGATCCGAATTGGTGTCTAAGAGAGGAGGTTGAGTGCCAATATATAGTGATCTTATGGTGCCCAAGGGGCATGTACCTTTGGTTGGGCCGACCTGAACTTTTTGGGCTGATTTGAGCACTTTTAATTCAAATTTAAAATTGTAATTTTCCTTCTTTTAATTGGGTGGACGCGTAGTTGGGGAATACCTCCCGCAAAAATCAACAGATGAGTTGGAGCAGGTCTTTGCAGATTTTTCCACTAGCACTGGGAGATTTGGAGGCTACGATTTTCTTAGAGACAGGGGGGAAATCCCTATGCTTGGTGGCAAACTCATGGGGCAACATGCCCTCTTCTACAACAGTTAGCCATGAGGATCCTCTCTTAGGTTACTCTCCTCTTATTACAAGAGGAATTGGAGCACATATGGGAATTTGTACAGTTTGAAGGAGAGGAGGCTTTAACAGTCCAAGGTAGAGACAATAGTGTGTGTGCACACCAACTTCTGTCTTATTTACAGGCAGAGGGAGGAGTGCTTCTTGATGATATGGGTTTGGACAATTGTGTTGAGTTGGCATTAGTCAACTTGGATGTTAATGAACTAGTGCTAGAGCTGGTCAATTTTGATGATGGTGATCCTCTTGAGGGGTTATCGTCCACATCAATCAATGTAGAGATTGGATTGGATGTAGAGGAGATGGAGAGAGTAGTGGTAGTGATTCTAATTTCGATGATGGTGACATGGAGGACTATTAATAGTCATAAGCTATGGGATTCCTCCATCTACGATTCTATTATCTACTGTATTTTGTGTTTCCCATTGGCATTCCCGCCTATAGTAACAGTGACTTAGTATCTATGTAATGCATTTTGATTTTGGTAACTTAGTGGGAAAACTATAGTTGAAGGTTCTAATTTCTTGTGAGTTTGTCCTTTTATCATCATCATTGATGTAGTATTAGTTGTATGAGTGAATTTGTATCATCTTGTAAATGTTTTAGTTTCTAAATTAAAAAAAATATATTGATTCGTTGTCTTTATTTCATTTTTATATGTGTAATTCACTAATTTGTTGTGTATATATATATAACATGTCCTCCATGTCCTGTTTCTAGGGTTGTTGTGTCTCGTGTTTGACACTTGTATTTCCATTTCCTCCATGTCTTTTGTCATCATGACAGGTGACTAGTCATTGGATGGCATCAATTCCCTTTTATTAATTTGTTGATGATGAATTGGGTGATTCTTTGTTCAAACGTCACACCCTTATAACTTAAATTCCTCTTGATCAAGCTATGGGTGGAACCCACAATCCAATGAGCGTCTTGTTTGATTGTTGGCATTGGAAATGCAATGGTGCTTTGTATAAATCAAATAGTGATATACACTTACGATTGTTCCTTGGATTTTGTGACAGCTAATAAGCATCAATAGACTTTGTTTGGGATTATTACCTGTAGCCATACACCTCAACCTATGTGACGATCAACAACTTTAGTTGTCATTTTGCAAACATAGGTTTAGACCAATTTTATTAGAATTGAACTGGTTTCTACAAAACTAGTTGGTCTGACTGGTTCTGTGGCCATGCCAATGTGATTGAAGGTTTCAAATTAGAAAAGATTGGTTCCATACAAAATTGGCTAGTCTGACTGGTTTTGGGGCCATACTAGACTCTAGTGTGCTTGAATGTTTAGGGTTGGAAAAGGTTGATTCATACAAAACCGATTACAAATGTCAAAATTGCCCAATTTTATACAGAACCATATTGCTGGTGATGGGGACCACTTGAACTTAATTTTTATCTTTTAAATATTAAAAAAATATAAAAGGTGAAACACTAAACCTAACCATAGGTTCCCTGTAATGCTATTTAAAGAGGTCCTAATCCTCCATTTTATGCACACATCTCATTTGAGCAATTTGGACCTTTCGAGTTGAGATTCCTAGTTTGATTTGGAGAACTGAGGGTTGATTTGAAGAATTTGTTGGGATGATTTAGAGAGTTTGTGAGCCAAGTTTCTTGGGCTGATTAGGCACTGATTCAAGGATCTGAACATTGTCGTTGGATGGATATCTTTAGGCCCAAGGGAATCAAGCTAGAACCATATCTTTGAGTCTAGTTATGTTAAGGATGTAGATGATGAGAATTTGGATGATTCTCTCATATGATTAACATAGTTTTATAACTCTGACTCAGATTTGGAACTGGCCAAGGGTCGACTTTGACTCCAACTTCGAATCAGTATCGACTAAGTGTAGTTGATTTCAATGACTCGATCATTGTAAAAAATACATATATATATATATATATATATATATATATATTTTTAATGAAAAAACATATTTTTAAAGATTTTCATTCATGTTTCCAAACTCAAAGCATTAGAATATAGAGGGAAGACAACATATGATCAAAGTATGCTTATGAATATATCTATTATATCAAAATGGCACCAAGTGCACTGTCCAATATATGTAATATATAGAGATCAAAACAAAAACACATAACCAAGGAGGCTCTAAATGGCCTCTATAACAAAACATCACTAGTCACTATTGCTAAACAAGGCAAGATCATCTCGCTCAGACTTTGAATCAAAGTCAGATGGCGAAACCCAAGGATCCTCCTCACTACTGCTCCAAAAACCAACTCCAACTCTTCACAAACTCCTCACAAATGCTCACACAAATGCAATGAGATAGATGTGTTTAAATGTGAGGGGGTTGGGTCACCTTTATGGGGTTGGGTCACTTTTATAGGGTTGGGAGAGGGGTAGAGGCATTAAGAAAAAAAATAAAACCAAAAAAAAATTGAGTTTGAAGTTTGAGTTGCCGCCTTTTTTCCCTGCGGACTAGCTTGGCCAGCTTAAGACGAGCTTTAGCCGAACCAGTTTTTCTACCTAGCCGACCCGGGCAGGTGTTTGGCTTGGTTTACCAGGTCGAATCCGATTTGGACTGGCCTAGTTTTAAAACACTGTTGATTAGATTGTATAGTCCAACGTCTAGACTATAGTTATTAATTAACGCTATCGTATTTTTGGACACTAGAGGCCATTTAGAGCCCCTCTTCGATGACGTATTTTGGTTTAGATATGAATTGCAATTTGCATTATCTTGGTTATTGCACCCTTGCTTGTTATATTTTTTAAACAGTTTTGAATACATTGCACTAGGCACAGTTAGTAACTTCGTAGAAATGGCTGCCACTATTCCACCTGGTAGAACCAATATTTCATAATGCCACAAGGGCGAACATGTCTCCGGCTAAGTCACCGGATTCGTCCTAAACTCCTGCGAATCCCGAATCCGGCGAATCCGACACGATTCGGTCCGGATTTGTGTCCAAATCACAAGACACGTCGTGTCCGTTTCGGACACGTCGTGTCCGAGGGCGTGTCGCGATTTTCAAAAGCGTGTCGCGATTTTAGGACACGTGTCCGGTTTCCAGGACTCGCTAAGCTCAGCGCGGGAACGAAAAGGGCGTGTTTGCTCATTAAATTTGTCATTTGGCAAGTGATTTGTGCTATTGGAGCAAGGAGTAAAGCATTTTGGCAGCTTCATGATCAAGTCTAGGCCCTAGTATTGATATGCTATTCATGGTAATGTTAAAGTAAAAGTGACATTCTCCTTAATCTTCATTTTCATCCTTTTACTTAAATTTTTAACATTACCATGAAATGACTCAGGATGTTTGAGAGTGGTTCCGGCCTCATTGGACTTCATATGGAGAAAGTAGAATTTTAGATTTCATTCAAAATTCAGCAGACTTATCAGTTTTTCAGGATTTTAGGATTGGGGGATTGCAATGTTTCCATTGAATTTTGTCATGTATTAGGGTATGGAACTCATATTTAATCAAGAGCACCAAACCAAGAGCTTCTGAATATGTCGCTCCCGCTCCCGTTTTCGCTCCCGCTCCCCGCTTTCGCTCCCGCTCCCAAGTAACACTGTTCCTGATGATATGGGTCTGGACACCACTGTTGAGTTGGCATTGGCCAACATGGATCTCAATGATCCAGTGCTAGAGCCTGTTAGATTTGATGACTTAGAGGGGTCAACCTCCATACCAGCAGATGCAGAGGCGACTATGGATACAGCGGAGTAGGAGGATGTAGAGGAGAGCAGTGGGGACCATGATGATGGGGACAGTGATGCTGATTGATGCCTTGAGGCTTGTATACCTGTAGTTGTTTTATATTTTCTATTTCTATTTGCCATTGGCATTGCACCAACACTACCTATGTAACACATTTTGATTTGATGACTTAATGAGAAAACTACAGTTGTCAGTGTGTTTATCTTACTATCTTGTAGTTGTAAGTTGTCTTTCAGTTATGAATTATGAATCATTATTTAAATTTTTAATAGATTTATCATTTATGTGACCAGTACCACTGACATTTATTTGAATTTTGTATGTACTATGCATGCTAATAGCTATAGATGAAGATCTATGTTTGAAATCAATAAATTTGTATCATTAATTAAAATTTGTGTAAGAAATATGATAATGTCTAATTTTTAATATATATGTATATTTTTTAATATATATATATATATATATATATATATATATATATATTTTTTTTTTTCATAAAATAATATATAAAATGTCCTAACGTGTCCTGTTCCGGGGGTCAGCGTGTCCGAATCCGACACCACGAATCTCGAATCCTACGTGTCCCGAATCCCCGTGTCAGGTGACTTAGGTCTCCGGAGACTTGAACCCACGCTACTTGGGACACAAATTGTGAACCATACCACTTGAGCTAAGTGCCTTTGACCCTTGCTTGCTATATAAATGAGAGAATTTGCATATCTGTATAATGGTTTGGATTCACATAGATGCACATGAATATATATAAATATTTTTCAGAACTTGAATACTTTATGTATTTTTTTTCTGCTTTCATTTATGGTTTTTGTGTGGTTTTGGTCTGGGTTCTAGTGTTTGCGGTCAACAGGTCCAATTCTAATAACATTGGTTTAGACTAAGCTATCAAATCCCTGTGTGGTGGGGGTCCCTTGTTCCACAGACAAGGGTGTCTCATACACCAATTTGATTTCTAGCTAACTTGTTACCTTAAAATTAGATAATTAAATATTATTAGGTAATGGCCCGGTGTTGTGGTGAACATTGACAATAAGAGAGTAAGAAGAAATCACTTTGCTTATTGCTTGCCAATAACAAACATGGAGTTTGGTGAATCTATTCATTAATTGTTTACTATGTGAATGGATAGATTTACAATTTGTTTAAGTGTTTTGTAGGCACAATCAAATAGCAGAATATAGAATCAGCTAGTAAATAGGTTTGGAGTGATTGGTTGAATTTGTATAAACAGAGTTATGTTTATATAATTGGCTTTGCAAACCAGTAAACCAAGCATTGAACCAAATCAGAAGCATATTCTTTCTTTTGTGTTTATGAATTCACATTATGAAGTTTGAAGCCTTGATTGTAGAGACAAAAAAAATATTTTAATTCCACAGAAGATCTCTCTTGTCTAGATGGAAGAGCCATAGGCCTACCATTTATGTATCAAAAATTCCCTCAGAGCCATGCTTGTCTTAGTGCATGAGGGAATAGGGTTTTATGATTGTGTATGACACACAAGAAGAGATACATGAGTTATTGAAATATCTTCCCTCTACACTGAAGCATGATGTGCACGACATTTTAATAGGTTGTCAAATGAGCTTGGAGGTGAGGAAAGCCAATAGGGCTACAAGCCTACAAGAAAAGGGCAACAGGGAAGGTGATGAAAGAGGTAAACAATTATATTTTACAAGCAATAAAATATTTAATTTCTTTTTTAAAAGACTTTGCTACATTCTTGCCATAATAATTGATTTGCAACCTCAGTTGTTGAGTGATGATAGTAATGGCCGAGGTAATTACATTTATTCTCTTGGTAGTTATATAATAAATTGCCCCATATTTAATATTAGTTGAGGGAATTGGATTTTCATTGTATGATGCACTTGGGTTCCTTGGATATTCGACTATAGCTATGAAGTCTAACAAATGGCTACTTGCATTAATTATATCAGATGATGCCCGTAGATTATCTCAACACAGGACAATTGCCAGCATTTCTTGTAAGCATGCTTTGAAAATTGGTGATCAATTTCTTAGTATTTCATAAAATAATCATGAAATCTCTTTTGTAGTTAAAGAATGTAGTACATTTATAAACTTCATGTTCCAGTGATTGTGTCCTATTATTGTTCTCAAGTTATATGTGATAAGTATCACACAATAGGAAAGAGTGTATTGACATCAAGGTAATTAGAATATGATTGGTGTTGATTTTTCAAGTACAATAGATACTAGCACTTATTTTCAAAACTGATAATTACTTCCAATGATATTGTGATTATCTTTAGCACTTCTAGTTAATCATTAAGCAATTATACTTGCGAAATTCAACCATGAAACCAGTGGGATAGTAGAGATACAATGAAACAATAATACACAGACAACACAAGATTTACCCTGGGAAAACCCACTTGGGGGAAAAACCCAAGAACCTTTTCCTTAGAGAAATGATTGATTTCAACAAGAGACACAACTGATCTTTTCCAATCAAAATAGAGTCAAACGGACCAGCAAGAGCACCCTGGTCAAACCTGTTCAAACTATTTTCTTATTAACTCAAAATGCTGCCCAATAGACTTGACCTGGTCTTCTCTGCTAGGGCTGAATTTTGGCCTCCTGCACCTAGAAAAAACTCAGACTTGCTAACCAGATATGCCCAAAAACTCAGTCACACGTGCGAGGTCAACAGAGAGGTAAAGTCCACACGCGCGAGGTCAATTTGAGAGAGAAGATGCTGGATTAGTCTTCGCCCTTCTTGTCCTTTTCTTATTTGCTCTGATCAAATTATGTTATGTCTTGTAAGGTCGAAGGGTGCTAAAAGGAGGAGGTTGAATGTCATATATATAGACTTCTTGGGAGGCCGAATGAGTGCCACAACAAGTTGGGCCAACTTGATCATGTGGAGGGCCGATTTGACTTTCTTGGTGCCAAAATATTCAAATTTAAAAATTTTGAAATGACATGAAGAACATGTCTTGTATTTATTATTGCATTTATATTTGAAGGGCTAAATTATTAAATATGAAGACCGACCATAGCTACAAAAATCCAATGCTCCCTCTTAGCTAGGGAGGTATTCATAATGACTTCACGTGTTCTTCTTGTTGAAAAATATCTCTAAGGGTAGGTTGAATGAGTTGGCTATATTGATATGTCAATCCATTATCCGTGGAAAGCATCTTGCATCAACATCATTCTCAACAAGTCGTCACTTGGAGCAATTCACTAATTATCCAAGTCGTCACTTGGAATTTGGTCAACACTTGTGACCTATGGAGAAACCTTGGGCTATTGCCATTCTTGCAAGCTGATTGAATTGTAACTCTCCCGTCCGATATTAAAGGCACTCACTTGCCCACTTGGGGAGCACTCTAGGCCTTGATGCTCTCTAGACCATTTCAACACTCACTCCAACCACTAGCCAAGTACCTCTTGGCAGGCCTTGATGATCTCGGGACCATTCTACCTTAACCACATTACAATGTGACTTGGCCAATACCTTTGACCGAGGGAGAATGTTTGTCCTTGATGCAACGATATCAACACTCCCTCTAATTAAGGGAAACATTCTCAACTACTCTAAGCTTGTCCCTAAAGTGTACAAACTTCACCCTGGGACAGAGGATTTGTGAGAATGTCAACATCCTACTCGTATGTAGAAATGCATTGGAGCCTTACTACTCCTTTTTGTACTATATCTAAGATATAGTGGTACTAGATCTCAATGTGCTTCAACTTGTCATCATGGTCATCTCCTGCACCTGTTCAAGCAATCCCGTGAGTAGCTTCTGAAGCCACACTGCTTCAGAACTTGCTAAACTAGCCGCAATATACTTGGCCTCTGCGATGTTGAGTGCATTAGTTGTCTGCTTCCTGCTCATCATGAAACAACATCCTGATGTGCTCTTCTTGTCTTCTGCACTCTCTGCCCAATCTATATATTCCTGCATTTGTACTTAATCAATTGTGACATATCTTAATCCATAACTGACTGTGCCAGGCAGAGATCTCAATACATGCTTGAGCCATGTTCCTTGGCTTAATCATAAACTATCTGTCTTCCTTCACTGCCTTTCTTACCACAACTGCTTTCTAGTCACCCTGTTTGGGTGCTCCCTTTGACACTGGAATAGGGCTTGAATGCTCACTCTATCACGAAGGGAAATCCTCCTGCCACTGTTGCCCCCTCTGTCACTGGAGTCTTGTCCCTGTCAGAAACAAGTCATATAATAACAAGATCAACCTTGATCCATTAATCTAAGAATACCAAGTCTTGTACAAAGCATTCTAGAGAAAACTGTTTTTCATAATCCTTTCCCTCTTCTGAATCCGTGCTTTGTATTTCTCTATGTTGCCATCTGTTGCATGCTAGATCTTGTAGATCCACTTGGAAGTCATCATTGACTTCTCTTCGGCACAATTTCCTTTATCATTACATCCTTCAAGCTTTCTGGCTTTCCTGCTCCCTCTGAACTAGGAGCTCTTCCAGTCATTAGGTACGATTATAGATGTTAGTACAATTTTCTTCCTCTAAATTATTGATCGTGGAGAATCCTCTTGCCACAAACTTTGCTTCATTCTTCCCAATGCTTTCATTTGCCGCCAGAGTCTTGGCAGTCTTTATGATGTACTTGCAAACATCATTAGGAAGCCATGGAAGAACGATTATAACCCAGCAAAAGAAACAAGAGCAAGAGGCTATTTAATAGCAAAACAATAATAATCGAGGAAGAGATTTATAAAGTACTCATCTTTGAGGATTGAAGAGAATTTGTCGGCTCCCTCGTAATCCTTGCCTTCTTTGCAAAAATCATAGAAATCCATTTGCAAACTTGGCATCTTTTTCCTCGTCATCAGCCATGTTACCTTTCCTTCATTGCATGAGCTAGGGATTCTTCATTCAGTGGAATCAGCGTCTTTTAATACTTTGGGTCTAGGGTTTTGTCCACAAACCTTGTGGCTTTCTTAATCATATCTTTCAAGATTTACTTAGGGTTTACAAACCCTAGGACAATTAGATTTTCCAAGAAGGTCTCAGAGCACAAGTGTTATGACTCTTCTTCTCAGCTCCCTCTTATTCTGGAGCAACTTTCTTGAACCAAATGAAATTGATCATTTATCAAATACTTTGAAGGAAAAACTATGCTGTATACTAATCTGTTCTAGTGACAGCAAGAATCAAGCAGCGACTTCAGCAGCATATTACAAGAGCCCTTAGTCATACAGGATATTTCCAGAAGGTATATTAGAGTCTGCAACTTCCAAAAACAATACTTCTGCTGATGAACACATATCTTACAGTATGATGCAACTCAGGTTCGTACAACAACTTAAATAAAATATTCTAGGCACATTTTGTCCATCTCACTCAGTTCCTTCTCTTGCCATAATCCAAATGATGTTATTGCTTCTTGACATATCAAGACGGCTTATATGCTACAGATCAGCAGATGTTCATTCATTGGTTGTAAGTCAATGATCTTACAACATCATCCAGGACAACAACATGCAGAAACTTTTATTCAGGACATACTTTTCAGGTCTTTTACAAACACTAAGACAGATGTGATCATTAAATTCTGTCATCTGCAACTAAGTCAATAGGTCTTGTTCAAGCATTTTATATATCCTTAGGATTTCAATACAAGTTGTAACTTCCGATTTCTCTTCTAGATCTTCTTTGCCTCACTTTACTGCCTTGCTTTCCAAGCTGTTCATCTGAGAGTCTTTTTCAGCTTCAGATAGTCCTGGTCCAGCTCCCTCTATTTCTGAGGTCCTCTGCTTTGTTTAATTTGCAATTTGGACCGCTATACTTAGACCTCAACTGTTTCTGCAAATCAGAACATGTATCTCATATCATCAACGAGTTCAATTTATTCTTGTACATGAATTAGATTGATTACAGGTCACATCAGTCTTCAATTTTATCCAAAGCCCTATGTAGTGGACTATTTAGTGTGTCTAATGTTCTTTTGTTGCAGCCACTCCTTGCATGCAAATTTCGTAGACAGATACACCCCTTTGAAGAAAAAATTATTGCTTTCCGGGCTTGTTCAACTTTATACACCAATCAAACTTATCATGCTAGTCACTTAACTTTTCAAGTTACCCAACTACTAACATCCTATAGTATTCAATCTCATAACTGACTCCAATTCTTTTACAAAGATCCCTTCTTTACTCATAAAGTGTAGTTCTCAAATTTTGACACTGTCCTTTCAACTTTGTTTGCAACTCAGCTGACAATCTTTATAGTATAAGGATTGCAATTCAACGAGACATCAAAATCATGCTTATTTAAACCTCTTTTACAAACAGACTTTAGCATACTTCTTATACCGAAGACAAGTTTTATGGCCCTTTTACTGGACTGAGATATTTCAGGTTTGATTTTCCCAGGCCTCTCGGATTCTTTTGATCACTCTCTGAGATCTTTCTGTCTCATTCTTCCTGCAGCCTTCCTCAGACAGGCTGCGGCTTAGTCCTGAGGTATTTTTCCAGCCTACTAAGAGATGGAATTTGGTCCTGCACCTAGGGCTTCAGCCCTTCTCCAGTCCTGGTCAAATTTTCGTTTTTAAACAGAGCTCGGATCTCGGCATCATTTGTTCCTGGATGAAGATAAGGACTCTGATCCTTTGAGGTAAGGGCTGTCCATAATTCTTCCGTAATCTTTAGACAACCCATATTTCAATAGAATTCTATCTTGGGCTTTTTTACATTCCTCATTTTGTTCTCCTTCTAGGGTTTTGACCAAAACTTCAATGTTGAACAGACTCGGCCCTTCTTCTTTTCTTCAAGGTCAAGGATTTAATCGAAGAATAGGGATTTCAAGTAGTGATCTCATTGGTCTTTCTTCACCATAGCTCTGATACTATGTTGATTTTTCAAGTACAATAGATGCCAGTGCTTATTTTTGAAACTGATAATTACTTCCAATGATATGGTGATCATCTTTAGTACTTCCAGTTAATCATTAAGCAATTATACTTCAGAAATTCAACCATAAAAGCAGTAGGATAGTAGAGAACACAATGAAACAATAATACACAAAGACAACACAAGATTTACCATGGGAAAACCCACTTGGGGGAAACACAGCACCTTTTCCTTAGAGAAATGATTCAATTCAGCAAGAGATACAACTGAGCTTTTCTAGTCAAAATAAAGTCAAATAGACCAGCAAGAGAACCCTGGTCAAACTGTCTTCTTATCAAAGTCAAAATACTGCTCAATATACTCGGCCTGGTCTACTCTGCTATGGCTGAATTTCGGCATCCTGCACCCAGAAAAACAAGGACCTGCTGCCCAGATATGCCCAGAAACTCAGCCACACGTGCAAGGTCAACAAAGAGGTAAAGTCCACATGTGCAAGGTCAATTTGAGAGAGAAGATTCTGGATTAGTCTTCGTCCTTCTTGTCCTTTGCTCCTTCGCTCAGAAAATAAGATATTATGTCTTGTGTGTAAGGTCGAATGGTGCCAACAGGAGGAGGTCGAATGCCATATATATAGACTTCTTGGGAGGCCAAATGGGTGCCACAACAAGCTGGGCCAACTTGGTCATGTGGAGGGCCGACTTGATTTTCTTGGTGCCAAAATAATCAAATTAAAAAATTCAAATTCTTTCTTTTGAAAATGACATGAAGAACATGTCTTGTATTTATTATTACATATATATCTGAAGGGCTAATTTATTAAATATGAAGACCGACCATAGCTACAAAAATTCAACAACTGGAACTGATCGACATGTGTCTTATATGATGTACATTGTAACTCTTTTATTTATTATTTGTGCCTGTGGCAAGAGACTCTTGTGATCAAATTTTGATTCTCGTGCTCATATGTTGATTCTCATGTGCTTATATATTATAACATCTTCCGTCATTGCAGAGCACAAGCTTTTTTGTATTTGTAATAATTATAAAAAAAACAACTGGTGCAGTGTACAATCTCATGGAAGTTTGGGAATTTATAGCAGCCTTTCTTGTCTTCAGAGCATTCATGGAAGACTGACAAATTATGACAACTTGTCCTGTCTTAGGGAATTTATTGAAGTCTAACAAATATGGCAGTTTCTCTTGTCTTTGAGAATTCAGGGTGGTAGAATCACATATACAAGTTTGTTATATAAGGTACACATGTATTCTTCTTTCCTTTACATGTCTTCTTCTCGATTTGTGCCTGAATATGAGGGCTTAATATTTGAGGCTTTAAACACTTGATTTCTGTGCACTATTTCTCTTGTGTGTATAATCCATTCATATATTGCGTTTTCAAATTTCTTTTTTAACTTCATTGTCAACCTATTTACTTGAGTTCAAGGAATATGGATATATCTACCAGATTTCTTGTTTAACATTTGATCTCCCAAATGAATTTCAGTTTGAACATGATATATTTAAGGTTGCTGTTGAGATTTTAAAAACCCTATGAATTTCCACTTTTGAAATCATCTGGTGTCATTAAACCCTGTCAAGACGCATTACTCTCTGCCTCCATGCCCATAAAGATTTGAACCTGTGTCATTTGCATGGTGATGCGCTCTCTGAAACCCTAGACTCCATC
Source organism: Pinus tabuliformis (assembly GCA_031772625.1). Classification (NCBI taxonomy): domain Eukaryota; kingdom Viridiplantae; phylum Streptophyta; class Pinopsida; order Pinales; family Pinaceae; genus Pinus; species Pinus tabuliformis. The sequence goes on from CM062818.1 coordinate 768,029,607, forward strand.
CTGACAGAACATAGTCTCCATCCTCTTGATTGGATGGCTAAACCCCAAATTTTGGGGGCCACCTTCTTAGGTTTAGGTGTTGGTAATCCTATGCTTTTGGGTTTGGTTACTTGTCAAATTTAGAAAGCAGGGAGTTGTGGTTTTAGCCAATCTTCTCTAGGTGATACTGCACATTGCAGGTTTCAAATTTATTGACACTCTTTGTGCAATATTTAAATTTTAAGAGAGCTGGAGTATTTGGTCAGTATCATGGTGCTTTTTAAAATTTTTAGTATGTTTAACTTTAAACTACTTGGGAGTTTTTTTGTAAAATATCCCTAAATCAGTTTCTGTGAACATTTGCAACTATCCATGTTAGGGATTTGATCTCATTATCTTTTGGTAGTTTGTAGACTACCAAACCTTTCTTTTGGCTTTACCTCCGAACGTGGTATTGGAATTGAAGTTTATTTGTAGTTTTTTAGGGATAGGGAGGGAAAAGATGTGTCTGTCTTGTTTGGATTGCTTTCGTTGCAATTTTTTTTGACTTCATGATACCCTTTTTGGAATAGGCTAGGTTTGTTTTGTATCATTAGTTGCCAATGTGCAGACATTTTGGGAGGATATTGACTGGAAACTCGAAAGAGTTGGTTGAGATATTGACTGGAAAGAATATAACTCCGAAGTTAGGGAGTGCTGACACAATTGACAATGTGAAAGCCACGATTCAAGAGAAGGAAGACATTCCTCCTCATCAGGAAAGACTGACATTTGCTGGAAAGTAGTTGAAGGATGGACAAGCCCTCGCTGGTTATCCAAAATGAATCTATGCTTCACTTGTTGCTTGTTCTAAGAGGTGGAATGCAAATCTTTGTTAGGACTTTGAATGTGAAAAGCCATTGCTGTCGAGGTGGAAAGCTCATACACCTTTGATAATATCAAGGAAAAAAATACAAGATAAGGAGGGCTTACCTCCTAAACGACAATGGTTAATCTTTGTTGTCAAGCAACTAGAGGATGGTTGTATCTGACTGATTACAATATTCATAGGGAATCACTCTCAATTGGTTGTGTTTGAGAGGTGAGTGTAGATCTCAAAACTCTATTTGGGAAGACAATTACTCTTGAGGCTGAGAACTCAGATACTATCAACAATGTAGGTCTATTAGAAAGTGAAATGAGGGTGGGGAAGGTGGTCCTATCTCTTCTTTCCCCATCATCTCATTTATGATGGGGCTAAAATTCAAGACAAGTAAGGAATTCCTCTAGATCATAAAAAATGTTTCTTTGCTGGAAAAAGTTTGATTATGACAAGACTTTGGGTGATTATGATATTCAGAAGTATCTACCTTGCTTCTTGTCCTTCATCTCCAAGGAGATATACATATCTCCATGAAGATGTAAACTTGTGAGACTATCACTCTTGATTTTAAGAGCTTTGATAGAACTGACAATGTGAAAACCAAGTTTCAGGACCAGAGAGAATTCCTACAAATCAGTAGAGGTTGATATTTGGTGGGACGCAACTTTAAGATGGAAGGACTTTTGCTGATTTATTATGAAAGAATTGACCCTCTGCCTTGTTCTTTGTCTGCATTGTGGTATGGAGATTTTTGTCGAGACTTGAATGTAATATCCCTTAGGACTCATGAGAATTTACCCTTAGGGTTAAAAGAACATATGACTATTTTGTACCACTATCACAAAATCCCTTTTCAATTAACAGAGATGCCATTGATTGCACAACGATGTAAACAATTACAGAATTTTTTAGCAATACCAACAGTGTATAGGAAGTTACAATTTCATAGTCTCACTCCAAGGGCCGTTACACCAGCAGAATTTGTGGTACAACGCTCAACAATTTAGAAACAGTAGCACTCTTTTTCAAAGATTACAATATCAATTATCCTATCAGCGACACAACTAACCAACTTACAAGATATTTCTGTCACTTCTCCATTTGCCTTCACAACTCTGCTGCCTTGTTAGCCTTAACAGGCCTCGTTGTTGCCCTAATAGGCCTTGCTGCTGCCCAGAGATGCCCTAAGTCCTTCGCTGCTGCCTGGATTGGGACACCACTGCTCCATCTCACCTTTCTGAGCTCCTTGCTGCCCAGACTCCACTCCATTGCATCAGATGTTGCCTTAGATAGGAGCTGCTGCCATAAGAAAGTCTTCAGATGTGGTCGTAGCCACAGGAGGGCTAAGCCGTAGAATTAAGCCTACGCTGCCATAGGAAATGCCCTCAAGATGGGTCGTAGCCTCAGATCGAGATTCAGGGGTATTTGCTTTGCTTGCTCAGATAAGTGCCTCAGAACTAGCACATGGAACTTTGCTGCTTCAGAACTGTTGTGCTGTCACTAGACGTGCCTTAAGATGGCCGCTATCTCGATTCTCAAGTAGGCCTCCAAGCTTAACTTTGCTGTGCAGATTACTTTGGGGAAAGTTACAGGGGTAATCCCCTTCCCAGGTCAAGCCATAAAGTTAACACGCTGCCACAGAGTGAGATGCTATTCCAACATAACCTTGGACTGGCCTACGCTGTTCGAACAAACCTTCACTCAAACAATGGCACAGAACTTCGCTGCCACATATTTACTTACTTAGAAACAATTGCTTACTTAGAAACAATTGCTTGCCACAAACAGATGAGTGATGTTTCAGAAATTATGCTAAACAGAATAGAAAGAAGGGATTGGCTAGGGTGGAATCTTCTACCACCGAAACCAATCACATTGCATGCCCTCAAGCAATTGCAAATTCGGGTGCTGCAAGATTATATTTGTTACAATACCATGCATGGGAACAACAAAGCTACTTCTTTTAACCATGGCAGTAGCAATGGCATTTGCAGAAACCTGGGGTTCGGACCCAACATGATTGCTGTAATAACCGGGAGAATGATACGTATGTGGACCCAAATGATGAGTTCCACCTTCTGCCCAGGGGTCAACCCTTCCCATATTATTCCATGAGAAGGTTCGACAATTTTGCCCCTGGTTGGTTTCCTTGAAGCAAAACTCAATCTTGTGGAAAGGCTTCCATATTCCTCCTTGTAAAAGGACGTGATAATAAAATCTGGCTTAAAGAGAGACATATTCTCTTGTCCCAAAGCAGCTACATCAAGCAATACATTCAACCTGTTCTGCTGTGTCAGAGACGTCCACTGTGCAGTGTGAAGAATACTTAGCTCTAGCCACCCTAGACCTGATAGGGAACACAAAAGGTACTTTTGCAGAAATCCCTTTTCTGTTTTTTCTTATGCTCAAGCTCTTTCTAAGCCCTGCACTACACAGCCAAAGCGTTGACCACTTGCACCAAGCACTTTGTATTTTGGCACCCTTCTCTCTTGCAGTCTTGAGTCATCCAATTAAGGAATTAAGAAATTCACTTCCATCAACAAATATGGTTAACAACCTTTGATTTTGGTGAATTGGGTATGCTTCTGTAAGAAATGGTCTCAATAACTACTTCACACCAACAGAGGGGGCATGAATACCAATATCTGTGATGCCCCCTTCCACGTGACTGTTGTCCCTTGGTGGTTTGATCTCACTGTCTTTTGGCGTTCCTGAATTATATATAGTTTATCCCTTGAAAATGCTGCAAACAGAACCAAGAAGAAAAGCCTACAAGATTGAAACATGCATCATAGAATAAACCTGAAACCCCAATGGCACCAAGAAGATTTTCATTAAACTCTCGGGAGAGGAATTCTTCCTTTATCCAACCATGCTTACAAACGGGGAACACCATCCTTTATATAGATGAGGAAAGGAATTTCCTATGCAACAAAATAATATTATTTAGGGAGGACCTTGAACCTAGTCTAAAAAGATTAGATCTAGTTTAACTAAAAATAATGATAATGTTAGTGGACAATGGCACATGTACAATGTGCAAATGATAATTCCCTTGGAGAAGTTTGATCCACCCAACTTCCAACTTCAATCGCATCAATGTGTCCATGTGTCTGAGCTTTGTGGTCCAACTAGCTGGAGGAATTTCTTTGTGACTGATTGCAGCGGGATCAACCAATGGACACCTATAACTCATATGCTCATGATTGTTTTTAACAAGAAGGCTTCCAGATAAAAAGGGCCAAAGTCTGCACCAACGACAGTGTTGTCAGTCAGTGTTACTAGACAATTTGTCAGGGCCCGCGGCCAACTTAGTTTGAATTTCCGGCGAGATATATGAACATATAATTGTGCGGGAAGTGATGGATCCTGTCAATTTCCTTTTTGTTCTCTCTCCAGTTTTTATCCCATTATTTAGTTGCAGCAATAGTATGCTCATGGTCTCAAATGAATTTATTTTGTCCTCTTGCTTTTCTAGTGTGACCAGGGCTGTCCCTTTCAACTTCTCACTAAAGCATCCACACCAAACTTCCTTCTTTACTCCCATCACTGACTCTTTGTAACCTTAGATCCGGTGCATGGGCATTGCCATCCAGTTTCCATATGGCAAAAATCAGAAGAGTTTTGGGATAGTGATCGGAACCTGCCATGTATGTACTCACATTTATTCTGGCTCATTTCATCCTGATCCTCTCTTCTGCCACTCAATAATTCATTTTTGTCAGCTCCACTCTATGCAGCTTTCTAATCCCTGAATTGATTCTCAAACCCCTAAATTCTTCAACAATTCACGACGGAAAACCCTTTAACAGTTGACTGACAGTCTCAGAAATATCGTCCATTTGGGGAGCCGTGACCTTTCTAACCCAACAACTAACCCTTTTTCTTGGAGAAAATTGAAGCTGGGAAGTCAAAATAGTTTGAAACAACAGCTTCAGAAGAAGAAATATTTGGAACAACAACCTCTCCTTATCAGAATTCGAAACTTGTGCTTGAATGTCAGTAATGTTGTTCAAGCATCCTTAGTTTCTGCTTCTTTTTTACTATGTGTAACACTCCCTGTATATTGAACCCTAGAGACTTCAACAGTACAGATAAAAGTTGGCAGATGTATCTTTCCTGACCTTTGACAGAGATAACTAGAAAGTGGCAGGCTCATTTTTTGTGGATACTCTTGAAGGAGAATGAACACATAGGCGAAATCTCACATCATTAATAATAGCAGGATTTGCATTAAATAGGTGAAACTTCACATCATTAATAATAGGATTGGCGTTAAATATGGTATACCAGAGAGTCGGGAATTCACTTGCACCTCACCAAAAAATTCACACTTCAAAAGAAATCCATCCTTATTGATAATGGCATCAGAAAATTCATTGTTTGAGTGTTTTAGGTCACTTGCATGCCATGGAACATGAGATGCAATGGCGCGTGGAAGAGTATTGCTCACACTTAAACATTCTACTAACAATATTTGGTGGTGCAATTATATCATTCAAAATATTAGTTTGTATAGTTAAAGGAAATCCGCTATCCATCTTCTCATCCAAAAGATGATATACAATAACGAAGTTATCTTTTATGAGATCCTCATTTAAATCTCCCACTTGGGCTTCTAGAGCAGCATGTGTTGCAACTGTAGTTTCAGCCAATGATTCTGCTTTGATAGGAGCTAGCTCCTCTGAGACAAGTTCTGTTGCCTCTTCAGTCGCAACAGCAACAACAGCCTGTGCTTTTGTGCCTTGTTTATCAGGTTGAGACAACCTAGTATAACCAAAGACAACAACAACAATGCTCTGTTCTCCTGGTGACAGATCTGCTAACAAAGCAAGCCAAGCATCTTGGTGCTTTTTGTTAATATCAGTGGATCCAGATTTTTGCCATGACATTTTCCTAGTGACTTCTTAATACTCTTTCCTTACCAAAGCAATCTTCCAACACAGATATAATCTACTATTGGAATCTGTGAAGAATTTTCCAATTGAAGAAATGTTTGTCATAAATCGTGCTATTACCTCTTTCCCTAGATTGTCATCAACTGGAAATGGTCTAACTAGGAAATCCACTTCAGCATCCTATGCATTCTTGTACAGGCTAAGTACCTTTTGTTTAAAATGCTTGTAACAGAGGGAATGAAAACCAAATTAGTGCTATGGTAAACATGGTACCTGGGAAATTCAAAACTAAACAAAACTAAGAAAAAGAGGTATATTAGTATGTTTTACCCGTTGGTACTGAATTTAATTTTCAGTCTTTGAAATAGCCTCAAAGGGGATTTTTCAGTTTCTTTTAATTCAATATATTTTCGTAGTTTGTAGATTGCCACACCTTTGTTTTTTGGCTTTACCTCTGAACCTTTTTGGAAATGAAGTTTATTTGCAGTTTCAAGGATAGAGAAGGGAATGCTATTTCTTACTTGTTTGAATTGTTCTATTGCAAAATTTGATGGACTTTATCATACACTTTTTTGGTATATGTTGAAGTTTATTTGCATTTTTAAGGATAAAGAGGGAAAGCTATTTTTTTTCTTGTTTGAATTGTTTTATTATAAAAGTTGATTGAATTTTATCATACACTATTTTGGTATGGTTTAGGTTTGTTTTGTATCAGTGGCTGCCAATAAGCAGATATTTGTAAACTTAAAGGAGCTAGTGAAGGTATTCATTGGAAAAACTATATCTAGAGGTAGTGAGTTCTGACAATTTTGACAATGTGAATGCGAAGATTCAGGAATGAAACTCACTGGAAAGCAATTGAAAGATGGATGTGCCCTTGTTGATTAATTATCCAAAAGGATTCTACAATTAATTTGCTGCCTTTTCTTAATGGTGGGATGGAAATCTTTATTTAGCTTTGAGTGGCAAAACCATTCTTTTGAGGTGGAGATCTTGGACACGATTAAGGAGAGTATACAAGTAAGCTAGGCAAAGATACAAGTTGAGGAGGGCATACATTCTAGCTACTAACAGTGAATCTTGGTAAAAAGCAATTGGAGGATGGTTTTACCTTAAGTGATTATAAACATTCATAAGAAATCATCTCTTTACTTGGTTTTGTGTTTGAGAGGTGGAATGCATATTTTTGTCGAAACTCTAATTGGGAAGACAATTACTCTTGAGGTTGAGATTTCAAATACCATGAACAAGTCAAGGCAAAAATTCAAGGCAAGGATGGAATTCCTTGAGATCATCAAAGATTGTTCTTTGTTGGGAAAGCAATGTGAAGATGATAGAACTCTAGCCGATTATGACATTTAGAGGAATCTATAATGCTTCTTTTCCTTTATTTTTGAGGGGGTATGCAGATTTTTGTGAATACATTCATTGATAAGAGTATTACAGTTGACGCTAAGAGCTTCCCCACAATTGATAAAGTGGAGGCTGAAATTCAAGATGAAAAGGGAATTCCTCTAGATCAGCAAAGGTTGATCCTTTGTTAGGAAGCATTTTGGAAGGATGCATTTGGTCCTTCGTGGTGGATTTTAAAAGTTGTATGGTGAGCCATGTTGGGAACCATAAATTTTTTAGTTGGGGTTGCAATTCGTTAAGAATTATGGTTTTTTTTATAGTACTTAACTATTTTTCAGATGTAAATTTGGTTTAATACTTAGAACTTTGTAATATAAGTTTGGTTTTAGATTTTAAAGGTTCGCCTTCTCATGTAAAATACATGTGATTTTCCTCTAGGAAAATTCATGAAAGACTTGGTTTATGCTTTTAATGATGTCTAATGTATTTTTTAATTTATCTAAATAGATAACATGCTTCTCATGTGTGGACTTGTTTTCTAATTTATCTAAATAGATATATGCTTCTCAATGTGTTAATGTCTTTGACTAGGTATGCTTTATTTCCAGGAGGCTAAATTTCAAGATAAAAAGGGAATTCCTCTAGGATCAATAGAGGTTGATCCTTTTTGGGAAGCAACTTGAACATCAGAGGAGTTAAATTATTCATAAGAATCTTTTGTTGCATTGTGGTATGCAAATAATCTAAGGTGTCTATTAGATCAATTGATTGTTTGACTTATAACATTGTCTTTAGTTATGTTTGACTTATACCATTGTCTTTAGTTACTCAGTTGATGATATCCGTGTTGATGGATTTATGTAAATGATCAAGTCCTTTGTAAGGTTTAGTGGTTTGATTTTAATGTAGAAAGATACTATAAACGAAACATTTCTAAAATTATACTAGAATGTTAATGTGACTTAATGTGATTGTAAGTATGTTATTAATTATTAACAAATTTGCTTTTGTGACACTTTTTTCCATTATTATCAGAGTACATGTCTTTTATAGGCATATCCATTTCATGTAGTTTGTGTATCTTTTAAAGGCATTTTGCGTGAATTCAAAGTCTTTAAAGTGTCTGAATTTAGCTTGGCGATGTGCGATACTAGAGAAGAATGGGGTTAGGTTTATTTGTTTTGTTGTTGAAGATACTCATTATTGATTGTGGAAAACCTAGGTCTTATACGAAAGTTGGCTTTACCTTGAATTCATGTTATTGGATTGGAAAGTGACATTCTATAGCCCACTCCACCAATAGTTTAAGCGTTCGAGCCAATGCCTCCTACAACAAATCGAGTTTAAGATAGATAACATAGTCAATCGAGTCGACGTAATTGACTCAATTGTTGACTCTGGAGCATCTATATAAAGGATAAGGAACTTACCTTTCCATCGAAGGTGTGAAGGAATGTGTGTATTTCATAAAATTTCTAGTATAATTCGTATCCATGACTTTTATCTTTTAATGAGATGGCTTTGATGGGGTTTGCAAAATATAAGATACCCCATATCTATGGGCCAACACTATCACTTTGAATTGGAGAAATTTCTGGGTGGCTTATGTATTGAAGTTAAAAAGGATAAGTTCATATTCAATCCTTAGATTTAAAAAGGATAAGTTCATAAAAGAATTGAAGTTAAATAAAATTAAGAACAGAGAGTTTGTAGGGTTAGCTAACCTTTACTTCATTTAGGTCATTTAGGTCCTTGTTATTGGAGGATGGGCCATTCCACAACCTTTGGGATCATTTGGAGGATGGGCCATCCCATTACCTTTGTAAAAAAATCCATGGTGCTCTTTTTATGGTTTCTTTCCTTTTATGGTACTTTGTGGGGAAAACTAAGGGATGCTTCCTCATCGTAGTTAGTTGGATGTTTATATATAACAATTTCAAGCTTACATTGAATAAATTATAGAACTATAATATTTAGGTAGGGAAATTCAATATTTGAAAGTAAGTCAAATCTCCACTATATAGATTGATCACAATACAAAATATGACAAAGTATTTTTGTAAAGGCCATATGAATAATAATAATAATAGTCTAATTTTAAAGTCATGGTCAAGCCCAAACACCAAATTGATGTATGAGATCACCTTGTTTGTGTAACAAAGGATTCGTCTTCACGTAGCAATTTGATTGCTAAAGTCTTCGAAAATTTACATACTTTACCCACACTCTAGATTTAAACATGTGGCCTCATACGAGGAAGCACATGTTCATAACCATTAGGTCGACTCATATACACCTACCCTTTTGATAGAAATCTTGCAATTGGGTAGGTTAGCGAGGCTTTAATGAATGTGATATGACTACAAAAATACTATACAACAATTGCAAGGTTTCAAGTCAAACTTGTAACTCGCTTCCCCGCATTTTTGCAGATGACATCCATCATAGTAAGTTAGATGTTTATATATAACAATTTCAAGCTTGTCTTGACTAAATTACATAACTATAGTATCTAGATAGAGAAATTCAATATTTGAAGGCAAGTCAAATTCAATATTAGACACCAAATTGATGTTTGAGATCACCTTGTTTGTGTAGGATCTGTGTTCACATAGTAATTTGACTGTTAAAAGTCCACAAAAGTGTACATCCTCTACCCCAACTCTAGATTTGAACACGTGGCCTCATATGAGGAAGTATATGTTCATAACCATTAGGCCCTCTCCTACACACCTCCCCTTTTGATAGAAAGCTTGCAATTGGGTAGGTTTAGTTTGACTCACTACTATACAACGACAAGGATCACAAGGTTTCAAGTCAAAGTCGTAATGTGCATGTTTTATAACCATGTATTTTGGATATTGCTATTCAAAGTGCTAAATATTTGATGAATAACACTTGTTATGTTGCATAAATTGTAAACTTACAAACACCTATATGAAAGTTAAATTATATTATGTAAATGAATTATATCTTTTTTTACTACCCACACATGACCTGAAAGTTGAATAGAAAAACAATTTGCCCACTAATGGGCTTCTATAAATAGTAGTCAATTTAATAAGAGGCAAAACTCGACTTGGTTGTGAGCCTAGATGCTAGGTGAAAACATTGCTCTGTAATTTCAAATTGTCTTCGTTTTATTATGAAGTCAATTTAATAAGAGACAAAACTTAATATAATAAAGAGTACTTACAATTTTCAAATTATAGTCTTCCTTTTTTACTATATTTACTTAATTTAATATTGTGTATTTTTTTTTTTTTTTTTTTTAATTTTTGTTTTTATTGATTGGACATGTGAAAAATAAAATGTCACAATACTTTATTTATTTATTTATTGGACAGTTGAAAATTAATTATGTCTTCCCTTTCTACTCTATTGACTTAATTTAATATGGTGTTTTGTTTGTTTGTTGTTGTTGTTGTTTTTTTTTTGTTTATTGTTTTTCTTGTAATTGATTGGATATGTGGAAAATAATTATGACTGCCCTTTCTATTATTTTGACTTAAATTTAATATGGTGTATGTATCATTTTACAAACTATGTTGACAAAATATGGTAATTCTTGCCTTTTTTTAATGGATATATGAAGAATAACCATCTTTTATGTTTATTACATTATTAATTTAATAGAAGGCAAATACCTATTTTAATATAATTTATGTACCTCATTTTACAAATTATATTGTTTGTAAAGGACATAATGTCTTTATAAGATATTGATTGCTAAACTCTCTTCAAGTGTAAAGATATTGATTGCTAAGATTTCCTCAAGGGTAAAGATGCTAAAAATGATGAAATCACCACTTTTTTTTATTATTATCTTACAATAAAGATGAGTCAATTTATTTATTAAAAGGTTTAGTTGGATTAGCATTTTCTTATCGAGTAAATGTAGGGTTTAATTATTTTAATTATTATATTTTAATTGGGTTAAATTTTTTATATGATATAAATGTTTATTGTTGGTAAATCTCTTTATTAGGTTTATTTTTATTTGTTATAATATTTAATATTTTATTTATTAGGTTTATTTTAATTTATCATCAATTATTTAATTACTATAATAGTTTATATATTATTTCAATTTTTATATTTAAACATTTATTATTCATAATTAATTATTTATTTAATGAAGTAATTATAATTATTATAATAATTTATTTATTGTTTATAATTTATAATTATTATTTGCAATTATTTATTATAATACTAATTTTAATATATATTAGGCTTAAATATTGATTATAATAATTCACATTAATAATTTAAAAACTCTTCATTGTTTTGAGTTTGTAACCTTTACCAACATTAATGTACCCGAAACTTTTAAGCATTGTTGATATGAAGTTCTTATTGAGTAAGATGGTGTTTGATTCATTTTTATTTGTTTGAAATGCTATGTTTTAAATGAGTAAAATTTTATATGATATAAAATTTTATTATTGAGAAATTCATTTATTTTTTATATTTTTAAGCATTGTTGATATGAAGTTCTTATTGAGTAAGATGGTGTTTGATTCATTTTTATTTGTTTGAAATGCTATGTTTTAAATGAGTAAAATTTTATATGATATAAAATTTTATTATTGAGAAATTCATTTATTTTTTATATTTATTTATTTACGATTTATTATGATAAGTATAATAATAATTTATTATGTTTATTTTTAAATATTTATTATAATAATTTAATATTTATTAGGTTTATTTTTAAATATTTATTATAATATAGGTTTGTTTTTAAATATTTACTATAATATTTATTTATTTATTTACCATTTATTATGATAATTATAATAATTTATTAGGTTTATTTTTAAATATTTATTATAATAATTTAATATTTATTAGGTTTATTTTTAAATATTTATTATAATTTTTTTTATAATAATTATAATTATTTATAATTTATTATGATAATTACAATAATTTATTAAGTTTATTTTAAAATATTTATTATAATAATTTATTAAGTTTATTTTAAAACATTTATTATAATAATTTAATATTTATTAGGTTTGTTTTTAAATATTTACTATAATATTTATTTATTTATAATTTATTATAATAATTTATTTATTTTATGTATGATATAAAGTTTATTGTTGGGATATGTTTATTTTTATTTACTATAATATTTAATATTTTATTATTAAATAATAATTAAAATAATTATTTATAAATTATTATAATAATTTATTTATGGTTTATAATTTATTAGGTTTATTTTTAAATATTTATTATAATTTATTTATTTTTATTATGCTTATTATAATACTTTTTCATTAACAAATAAAAAAGCTTCTCTTTGCTTCGAGATTGTGATCTCTACTAACAGGGTCAACCACGTGAAGGTGGAAGCTTATGTGTGCCCCAAAAACTTGTGTGCATTGTTGTTGGTATGAGGTTTTTAACATATCAACATGCACAATTGCTTTAAGTTAATGATTAATAATATTATGATTTGTTTTTAAAATATATTGATTTAATATGTTAAATACATTAATAAAATTAATGTATTTTTTAAAAATATATTAATTTTACAAGTATGAATGGAAATAAATTATGATAAAAATTTATAATTAATCATATTATTATTGCAATGTTTATAGTTATTAATAATATTTTTGATTTTTCTCAAGAATAAGTTAAAATTATATGTAATAAAATGTATGTATTTTATTGTAAGTGTTAAAGTTAAATGGTTAGCTTTTAAATGACAAATGCAAAAAATTGCAAGAAAAATCATTTAAAAAATAATAGAAAAAAAAAGTTTCAAAATATTTAAAAGTAAGAAAATTTAAAAATAATAAATATTATTTTATAATAGTGACAAATCAATACACCAAACACATTACAGGTTCAAATTTTATACAAACATAACATTGATAAAACCTTTCTAACATACACATGCAATATCAACACAAAGAAGATAAACATTACAAATTCATATACATGTTCAAATCAAAACACAACCAAACATTGACCAAACACTTCATATACATACATAAACAATTTCAAGTAAACAAACATACATATACAAATTAAAAAACAATGGACTTAACAAACCTATATTAAAAACACAGAATACAATTAATCACGATTACAAATCAATACACCAAGCACATTACAATTTCAAATCACATACAAACATACATCAAGAGACACATTACAATTTCTATTTTGTGTTTAATTCCAAATCACATACAAATATCCATACAATCACTTTGGCATAAACATACAAACTCAAATAAGCAAACACACACCTACATTATATATACACATTCAATTTTACAAAATAAAATTTATTGCAATCACAATTCAATATAAAAAACACACATTACAATTTCTATTTCATGTTTAATTCCAAATCACATTCAAATATCCATAAAACCACTTTGGCGTAAACATACAAAATACAAACTCAAATAAGCAAACACACACCTACATTATATATACACATTCAATTCTACAAAACAAAATTCATTGCAATCAAAATTCAATCACAAAACACTATATACATACATAAACAAATTCAAATAAGCAAACATACATATACAAATTCAAAGGAGTAAGCAAATCTACATTAAATACACACAATAAAACTCATCACAACTACAAATCAATACACTAAGCACATTACAATTTAAAGTCGATACAAAAACAAACACTCAAATATGCTTATGCAATTTTAAATAAGTAAGCACACAATACATTAATTCAAACCTAGATTATATCTACACATTCAATTCTACAAAACAAAATTCATTGCAATCACAATTCAATACAAAAAACACACATTTGCAATCACAATTCAATACAAATATCCATACAACCACTTTGGCATACACATACAAAATATAAATTCAAATAAGCAAACACACACCTACATTATATATACACATTAAATTCTACAAAACAAAATTCATTGCAATGACAATTCAATACAAAAAACACACATTAAAATTTCTATTTCGTGTTTAATTCCAAATCACATACAAATATCCATACAACCACTTTTGCATAAACATACAAAATACAAATTCAAATAAGAAAACACACACCTACATTATATATACACATTCAATTTTTCAAAAAAAAAATCATTGCAATCACAATTCAATACAAAAAAACACACATTTGCAATCACAATTCAATACAAAAAGCACACATTACAATTTCTATTTCATCTTTAATTCCAATCACATACAAATATCCATACAACCACTTTGGCATAAACATACAAAATAAAAATTCAAATAAACAAACACACACCTATATTATATATACACATTCAATTCTACAAAACAAAATTCAATGCAATCACAATTCAATACAAAAAGCACACATTACAATTTCTATTTCGTGTTTAATTCCAAATCACATACAAATATCTATACAACCACTTTGGCATATACATACAAAATACAAATTCAAATAAGCAAACACACACCTACATTATATATGCATTCAAATTTACACAACAAAATTCATTGCAATCACAGTTCAATACAACAAAAACATTAAATTTCAATTTGTGTCCAATTTCAAATCACATACAAATATTTATACAACCACTTTGGCACAAACATACAGAATACAAATTCAAAAAAACAAACACACAACATAGAATTTAGATTGAAAATATTGAAATAAAACATTTTCAAAATCACAAATATCCATACAACCACTTTGGCATAAACATACAAAATACAAATTCAAATAAGCAAACACACGCCTACATTATATATGCATTCAAATTTACACAACAAAATTCATTGCAATCACAGTTCAATACAACAAACACATTACAATTTCAATTTGTGTCCAATTTCAAATCACATACAAATATTTATGCAACCACTTTGGCATAAACATACAGAATACAAATTCAAAAAACAAACACACAACATAGAATTTAGATTGAAAATATTGAAATAAAACATTTTCAAAATCACAAATATCCATACAACCACTTTGGCATAAACATACAAAATACAAATTCAAATAAGCAAACACACACCTACATTATATATGCATTCAAATTTACACAACAAAATTCATTGCAATCACAGTTCAATACAACAAACACATTACAATTTCAATTTGTGTCTAATTTCAAATCACATACAAATATTTATACAACCACTTTATACAAATTCAAAAAAACAAACACACAACATAGAATTTAGATTGAAAATATTGAAATAAAACATTTTCAAAATCACAAATATCCATACAACCACTTTGGCATAAACATACAAAATACAAATTCAAATAAGCAAACACACACCTACATTATATATGCATTCAAATTTACACAACAAAATTCATTGCAATCACAATTGAATACAACAAACATATTACAATTTCAATTTATGTCCGATTTCAAATCACATACAGATATTTATACAACCACTTTGGCACAAACATATAGAGTACAAATTCACAAAAACAAACACACAATATAGAATTTAGATTCAAAATATTAAAATAAAACATTTTCAAAATCACACATAGACATACAATTTTAAATGAATAAATACATATTACACAATTCAGAATTTTATCAATTATATATATATAATCTTATTTAACTATACAAAATATAAAATAATACACAGGGAACCAAAAAAAAATTCAAAAAATCAATAAAAATACAAAATAATATAAAAATGAAAATAATATGAAATATAAAATAATACATCAAGGGAGAAAAAAAAACTTTCAAAAAAACAGTAAAAAACAAAATAATATAAAAATGAAAATTAAATTGAATAATTTGATTAGTATAGAGATATTTAGTGTGTTTTTTTTTAATGTATTTGTGTAAAATTGTATAATTTATATGTGTGCAATTATTATTATTTATTTATTTATTAATTTTAAAATATAAAATTGATATAATTGAAATGTAGAATTACATGTTTTAAATATGAATGCTATAAAGTAAATGAGTATAAAAAAATGTATTGTGATATGTATGAGTTTAAGGAAAAATAATCAACCCACAAAAAACTCTACACTACTCGAAGAAGAATGGGGCCCCATCCTCCTCGAGCATTTGGAAGGAGTTTTAACTCCTTCCATTAAAAAATCATTTTATTAATAACTGTATGTACATAATTTTCTCATAGTATTGAGAAAAGAAAAGAAAATAACTACATCAATATTTACATTGAGCAAAACCATAATGAGAACACAACCATTCCCGTGAATAAATCTGCAATACAACATATAAATATTACTTTGAGTAGAACCCTAAAGAAAAGCCATTCATGTAAATAAATCTGCTACACACAACCTACAAATATTATGCAAAAAAAAACACAAAAGGCAAATTTTATATTTTTTCTGATATACCTTCATTGGTACTTTTCAGAAAGTATAAGTAAACCTGCAACTTTTGTAAGCAAACCTGCCATTAAAAAAGAAATATAAAAAAACTAAAAAACAGTTAATTAAAATATAATATAAATATTCTATCTCAATATAAAAATGATAAATATAATTTATATAAAATATATATTATAAATTATAATTCCTTTTAATAATATAATTAATATGTTTTCTATTAAAAAAAAATCAGAGCTGACATTGACCATCTGCCCTGGAAATCAGTACATGCTTTCATATATACACGGGCGTGATGGGGCGTTGAATTAGACGAAGAGGTTTGTAATCCAGAATTCCCCACTGAAGCGAAAGAGCTAGAAGAAGAGGTTTGCAATCCAGAATTCCCCACTGAAGTGAAAGAACTAGAGGAAGAGGTTTGTAATCCAAAAGTCCCCACTGAAGCGAAAGAGAAAGAGCTAGAAGAAGAGTTTAATTCACATGTTGCATTGTTTTCGGAACAAAAAGAAATTTAATAAAATGATGCGATGAGAGCTCTTTAATACCAGCAAGTCGAAATATGGTTTAGATCAACAACAGGTTACACAGGTTCTGAACAAAAAGAAACTTAATTAAATGATCCGATGAGAGCTCTTTAATACCAGGAAGTTGAAATAGGGTTACACAGGTTCTGAACAAAAAGAAATTTAATTAAACGATGCGATGAGAGCTCTTTAATACCAGGAAGTTGAAATATGGTTTAAATCAACAACAGGTTAAACCAACAGGTTACACAGGTTCTGAACAAAAAGAAATTTAACAAAATGATGCGATGAGAGCTCTTTAATACCAGGAAGTTGAAATAGAGTTTAAATCAACAACAGGTTATACCAACAGGTTACACAGGTTCTGAACAAAAACACCACCATAGAGGCGAGCTCAATAACACCATAAAGAGTACAGGCGGCACAACACACAGCCATAGCAGGGTATACCAGAAGATCACGGGAAGCAGATTTACACCAAAAAAAGCAGGATATACTGTAAAACTAAAACGACAGAATAAACCCAAAAAAGCAGGGTATACAGTTAAGCTAACACACTACATGGTATAACCAAAACCGTGGATTAAACTACTAACATACCGCACAACTATAGAGGTTGTACCAAAAAACCATAAACATAACACACCGCACCAATGATGCTTGAATTGGCATGGGAGACAGTGGTTACATGATAAAAGCAGACTTGAGAAATGAATGAAAAATTAGATGCAGAGCCATTTATATATATATATATATATATATACATACATATACCTGGAATTGGGATTCCATACTAATGATTTCATTTTTTCAGTGAGGTAGGCTTTCAAATTTCACTCATTTCTGGTGCAAATGGCTAAATAATTTACAATTAAAAAAGAGTAAGGTTAATTAAATAGAATTGCTTCTGACAATGGAGCAGATATTGGCAGAAATATCAAAATTAAATGGGGTTCGATTCAAAATACAGGGTAATCAGATAGAATTCCTTCTGACAACGGAGCAATGGAATTCGATTCCTATCAATATTGAAAGATTATTGATCTCTATGAAAGAAATAAATGAAGAAATAAATCTAATAAATGTGGTGGACGCATCAGGTATAACTATTGAGGAGGCAGAGCTTTAAATTCAATAAAAATGACTGATGCACCGCGTTTAAACTAATTAACAGGGGAGATGCAGGCCAATTTATATATATACCTGGATTTGGGATTGGTAGTGATGATTCCATTTCTTCAGCAAGGTAGCGTTCGAACCGCAGCAACGCCAATGATCTGTTTCCTTCCTCCACTCATTTCTGGTGTAAAAAAGAATACAGAGCAATTAAATAGGATTGTCGCTGACAAGAGAGTAGATAAATTAAATGGAAATCAATTCTTACCATGCCTAGAAAGATCATTGATCTCCGTGATCCCAAGAATTGGAAACAACTCAATTGCCATTTTTCTTGCCTCCAATCTGTTTCACTCTGGCCTCCTCCTCCTCTATCCACACAGACAGACATGGACTCAAACTCGACGTAGACACAGACCGACCCAGACTCGAACCACTCAAACCACAGACTGACCGACCCAGACTCAAACCACACAGACAACCCACAAGGATGCCAATCTGAACATAGACAGAGGAGGAGGAAAACGCTGAGAACTGATAAGACTTTCATATATATAGCCATTCTCCATCTTCCTTCAACGGCTATATATTTTTGGCCGCCTACCTCCTCTGGAACCCTACACCGGCCGGCGCCTACCACCTCTGGATGAGGTGGTACCATCCACCGATTATAGATAGAAACTAACACCTGCTGTATATTCAAATTTTCAAGTTCCAGTTCATCTTTTTTGCTTTTATGGGAAGCCACTATCTCTCTCTTTCTTTTTTTGGGAAGCCACTACCTCTTTTCTTTTTTTTCAAGTGCCAGCTCATCCTTTTTGCTTTTATGGGAAGCCACTACCTCCTTTCTTTTTTTTCAAGTGCCAGCTCATCCTTTTTGCTTTTATGGGAAGCCACTACCTCCCTCTTTCTTTTTTTGGGAAGCCACTACCTCCTTTCTTTTTTTTCAAGTGCCAGCTCATCCTTTTTGCTTTTATGGGAAGCCACTACCTCCCTCTTTCTTTTTTTGGGAAGCCACTACCTCCTTTCTTTTTTTCAAGTGCCAGCTCATCCTTTTTGCTTTTATGGGAAGCCACTACCTCCCTCTTTCTTTTTTTGGGAAGCCACTACCTCCTTTGAACCGTCCACCAGATACATATTTCCGGCTTCTCCCTTCCTTGAACCATCCACCGGATACATATTTCCGGCTTCAACCTCCTCTGAAAACCTTCCATCGATAGAAATGGATCTTTGTTGTCTGTTCAATCGAGCCCACCCTGCTTTTTTGGGGAAAGTTCGGTCGATGCAATTTTATCCTCCGCAGCTTTTTCTTGGGTTCAGTTTTTTACCTTTTTTAACGAAATGCCAAATGCACATTTTTGCCAAATGGATTTGTATGTTAATTTCAAATTTTATTTTAAAATTTCATTTATGTCATGGATGTTTATGTTTGAAGCACTATGTGCCTAGGCTTCAGAGCTCAACATTTCAATGGAAATAGGAGGATTTACCTCAAAGCTTGCTAGTGGAAACAATTTTTAATTGTAGTTTTAGGAATAGACAAGGAAAAGTTGTCTTAATTGGTTTTTTGTTGTTGTTGTTGCAAAAGTCGTTCTTCTCATCGTACCCTTTTTTGTATGGGTTAGGTTTGTTTTGTATAATTAATTGTTAATATGGACATATTTTTGAGGTCGCTCACTAGAAAATTGAAAGATTTAGTGAAGACATTGGCTAGGGAGACTATAACTCCAAAGGTAGAGAGTTTTAACACAATTGACAATGTGAAAGCCAAGATTCAACACAAGGAAGACATTCTTCTTGAACGAGAAATACTAACATTTGCTAGAAAGCATTTGGAGGATGGATAAACCATCACTAATTAAAATATGAAAAAGGGATATGCTTCATCCGTTGCTTTCTCTAAGAGGTGGTGGAAAGCAAATATTTCTTAAGACTTTGACTGGAAAAAACCATTATTCTTGACGTGGACAACTCAAACATCATTCATAATGTTAAGGAAAATATGCAAGATAATTATAATTAGGGCTTACCGACTAACTGAAAATGGTTAACCTTCACTTGCAAACAACTAGAGGATGGTGGTGCAATCACTGATTATAACATCCCTAAGGAATACATTCCAATTGGTTTTCCATTTGAGAGGTGGAATGGAGATCTCAAAACTCATAAGTAAATCTAATTGGTTTTCTCTTTGAGATGTGGAATGTAGATCTCGTAACTCTAGATAGGAAGAAAATTATTCTTCAGGTTAATAGCTCAGTTACTATCAATAATGTCAAGGCTAAAATTCAAGACAAGGAATTCCTCCAAATCATCAAAGATTTATTTTTTCTAGAAAGCATTTTGAAGATGACAAATTTGTAGTTTATTATAATATTCATAGGAGTTCATCTTGCTTCTTATCCTTCATCTCCGAGGGAAATGTAGATCTTTGTGAATATGTTAAATTCTAATACTATTAGAGTTGATGTTATGATCTCTAATACAATTGACAATATGAAGGCCAATATTCAAGACAAGGAAGGGATTCTTCCATATTAGCAAAATTGGATCTTTGTTGGGAAGAAACCTTAAGACATAAGGAATTTTACATATTTAGTTTGAAGGAATTGTGGCGTAGGAATTTAGTTTTTGTTGTATTCTAACCACTTGTAGAAAGTGTACTGAGATTTACATTCTCTTGTATAGTAAAAAAATCATTCAAGAACCTTTTCTATAGCACGAAAATTAGGGGTTTGAAAATGATTTGTTTAGTTAGTAGGAATTGTACACACAGAACAAGAATTGAACTATGATCACATGAACATCTTAGGGAATATGAAGTTTTGTAGACAACAATTTAATTGGTTTTGGTTTGCTGGTTTAATTCCATTCTAGGAATGCCAAAATTCGATTCACTCACCACAATACACAAGGATAACACAATGTTCACTTTAACATCGATTCCAAACAAAGAAATAACAATAGTAATTTGTGTTACATGAATCTACTTTGTATCCACATGTGGAAAGGGAGCTTGGGAAGGTCGTAATACTCAAACTTGAAGATCCACACTTTTATTGGATTCTACATATCACAATGCGCTCCATTCCAATTATTGTTGGTTTCACCACAACAATAGGATATTGTCCCAACCTTTCAACACATTCATTCACTCATTGACATACAAATTCATACAAACAAATATTAAAACCAAAATGTGTTGTGAGCAAGACTACAAGTTGTTATGCGTACTATAAAACGTGAATATGAATAGAACATTAAGAAATGTATTTGTAAAGCCTCAAGTTCATTGCGAAATTAATTTCACAGTTCATACATTGGAACAAAATTCATAGAGGTTCTTTACACTGTTAATTTTTCCACGTTTCATTGTAGAGGCCCTTCGTATTTTCTTTTTTCACTCCCAAAAAAAACCCCAAATCTAGATTTTTGGAGTTCTTTTTAAATATTCCCAAAGATCTGAGATCAAATACTCGTAACCTAAATGGATCCTTTTCTTTAAATTATTAACAGAATCATACTTGTCTAATCCTTAACAAAAGATATCATTTCTAATTATTATTTTTTCCTCCAATTTATCCCAACAAAAATAATGGCATTCAACTATTGCTCAAACATGAAACTAAGACTCCTAAAATTTGAGTGGGGATTTTTTTTAAATCCACTTGCATCAAATTGACTCTCCACCTTGTTCTTTGTCTACATGGTGGTATGTAGATTCTTATCAAGACATTGAACGAGAAGAAAATCAGGTTTGAACTTGAGAGTTTTGACATAATTGACGAGGACAAGGATAAAGAGGGATTATCTCCATATTAATATAAGTTGATATTTCTTACGAAGAAACATGAAGATGGAGGGATTCTTGCAGATTAAAAAATTAGAATGAATCAACCCTCCACCTTATTCTTTATCCGCATGGAGGTATGGGTATTTCTATCAAGATATGGATTGGTAATACTATTACTCTTCGAGTCGATACCTCCAAATTGATTGAGACTGTCAAGGCTAAAATCCAAGACAAAGAAGAGACTCCTCCTAACTAGGGAAGCCTTTTGATTGTTATAACCCTCTTGAGATCAAATTTTACACTTGCTTGAGACACAATCTGACCCAAAATCTTCCCTTGAGTGACATCGAAAATGGTCTTCTTAGGATTTAAGAATATGCCGAACTTATGATATCTATAAAACAATTGTCTAAGGTGATCAAAGTGACTACTTCCTTCTTTGGAAAATAATGGCATGTCATTGAAGTAGAAAACTATAATTTCAACCATCAAACCCTTGAAAAAGCAATGGCCATGGCATGCTAGAATGTACTTCCAACATTAATGAAACAGAAACGCATCTTATGATATGGATATGTGTCCCAATGAGTAACAGATTTCGTTTTATGAAAATTAGAAGGTTTGAGGGTTATCTAATTGTAGTCTGGAAAACTATTTAAAAGATACATCAATTGGACACGAGAGGCTTCTTGGAGGATTTCCTCCATAGGTGCAACATGGTAGTTGTCTTTTAATGAAACCTTATTCAAATGTTAAAAATAAACACATAAACAAATATCCCTAGCTTTCTTCCCAACTAAGACCAAATTGGATATCCATTGTGAGTAATGAATTAAGTATATGACTTCTACTACTTCCATATTATCTAGTTCATCCCTAATTGGTTGTTCAAACTAGGGTTTTTCTTCCTATGTTTTTCCTTATAAGGCTTTGAATAAATAATTATAGATATGGCATGAATTATTTGTTTGGTCAATTTAATGTTCTTAAATTGAAAGCATAAATTATCGACTGGAATTGGTAAACTTATGAAGTGTAGGTGCACTATATATGCTAGAAGCCTATTCTTTCGTTTGTAAGATGATGGGTTATGTTTGTTTTGAGATTTTTGTTGTTATCCAGATTCCTATTAGAGTTAGATTTCTACAAATTAATATGTGGAAGTTAAGCTACTGTTAGATTAATCTACTAGGTCATATCTATTTGAGTATCATCCTAAAATTATGAATCTATTTAAACACATTGCTGCTATGAAACAAAGTATTAAAATTCAAATTATTTTAATGATCCTTCAAAATCTTATTGAAAAAATATATATACAAATTCTGATTCTAAAGAGCATGAAAGAAATCTCTAATTGCAGACTACAACATAGATACAAGTTCTAATTCTAAAAAGCATGAAAATACTAACTGCAATGAAGCAATAAAAGTTGAAGAACTAAACCATTAAATGAATGTAAGCATAAACGAAATAACGAAATGATAAACAAAATAACTAAGTTATAATGAAATAATGAAAACAATGAAGTAAGGAAACTAAACTAGAATGCAGTGATAATACGATAACATATAGCGATTAAATGAAAACAATATAAAACGATGAAATGAAATAAACTAAAACCTTGACTATTTGCAGGGGCCCTCCACATCCATTAGGTGTCAATCACACTCACATACAAATCGAATCACATAAAGGTAACTTCAGATTAATGCGCGAACAAAGGTTTATTTCACAATTCTTCAACAATTAACTATTGCTTCCTCCCTAGTATCGTTTACAGAGGATTCATACTTATATATAAAATGCGTGCTCAACAGTTTGAGACTTCTATGCCTACAGGTATGTTGATAAATCCTTATTCAAATTTGAAACTAAATAGAAAATTTAAGCGTTATTTTGTTGATTTTCTATTTGGAAAGCAAATCAAAGCAACGTGATGCATTCAGACTTCTACTGCTATGTGTTTGACCCTTACCTTTGACCGTGCCACTGTGTGATTCCTTTAGTGAATTGGATCAAGTGAATAGGAGGAGATTTATGAGAGGATCGATACTGAACTACCCATGTGCTTATTTGCTTCATTGGCACACCAGAACCCTGCAAACCATGGAGGTAGCTGCAAAATTATAAAATAGTTGTAGAATCATGTTAATTCCATAGCTAATGCAATCTTTAACATAAAAATAAGGCACATTAACAAATATGAAAAATAAGAGTTTTTACCTTATCAAAATCTATGATTTACTGCTTTTATTGAGTTGATAGTGATGATGAAAAAGAGGAAAATGGAGGAAAAAGGGTGTCAAAACAAAACAGTTATGGAACTCTACATTCCCCCACATTGAAGATTTTGTATGTCCTCATACAAAACACAAAATTGATATCTTGAACTACTGCATTTGCTTGGACACTTCTGCCAGTACATCTAACTTCATCCTTTTCACTTTCTTTCTAGTCATTTCCATCCTTGGTTTCCTCATGAGGATCTTGTATTTCAAGTTTATAACCTGTCTCTGTAAAGCCTTGTTTTTCTTCTTCAGTTTCTTTTTCTTATTAAACCATAGACTTAGATGTAAAAGGAGGTTGTCACTCTTAGCTATTTGGATTTCATTATGTGCTTTCAAGGCTTGATTTTCATTTTTAATGTACCTGTTTAATGTCTCCAATTCGAAGATTTCTTGTTTCAATATATTGATTATAGGAGGTTCTTGTGGTTCATTAAACTGGACTTCTTCTTCCTCTTGAATTGGAATTGATGTTCTTGCCACATCCATTTTCTCCATGGACTCAATATAGTCATAGATCTCTTGTTGCACCGGATCAATCTCTGGCGTTCTTTGTTTTGGACTTTGAGGAGGCAAGGTGACAGTTGGTGATGAAACACTCGGTGATGAAACCCTTGGAGGAGTTCCTGAATCTTCTTCTTCTGCCTCTGAGTTTTCTTCTATTTCTATATTGACATGCTCTGTGCTCCTTGAGGGTAGTTCTTTTGCTGAGTTGAGTTTGGTACTTCTTAAACCTATGACATGGGTCTTTTGAGTTTTCTTCCTTTCTGTTTTAGGCTTCTCTGCTTGTGGTGAAATCTCTGTTTCTTTACTGGCTTTCTTTCTTCTAACATTTCTTTTGTTTATTTTCTCTAAAACTTCTATAAGAGGGATGTCATCTTCTGACAATTTCTGTGGTTGTTGGGGTTCTTGTTCCTATGTCTTATCAATTTATCTTTTCCTTCCCCTCTTAGGTCTATTGCTATTTGGATGCCCATGAGTTTCTTCCTGAAAATGATTTCTTACGAAAAAGCTTTCCCAATTATCACCTATGTTTTGGAGATGAAATTCAACAAGTATTTTGACTAGACCATGGTGATACATTGTATTATCTATAAACTAAATTCTCCTCTGAACATTTTATGACATCTTTATAAGGCTATTCAACAAGAAATACAGAAGGTTTATCTCATTTTCTTCAAGAAAATTCATTAGCATCCGAATATGATAGAAAAATATACATCCAAACCTTCCTTCGTAGGTAACAAAATTTTGGATTATTAGAAGTAGATTCCTCCACTTACTTTTCAATGTTGTGCTTCGGATGCCCTTCTTGAAAATGGTGGTGTCCATGCTTGGTTTCTTCAGGAAAACCTTCTAGTCTTCTATTTCAGTACCTTTGTTCTTGAACCATATCTCTCTAATCCGCAACAGTCTAGTGGCTTCAGCTATAAATGAATTTGTCACTGTGAATTTGATGTCCCCTATCTCCACTTAGACTCCATCAAAAGCCCAGGCGAAGGATTTGGTCACTTCTCTATGGAAGCCATCAAATTTCTCTACAAATTCTAGCCACTGCACTTTCTGCAATAATTCTTTTGTTTATGGATACCCCTCCAAAAATTTCTTCCCTGTTGGCTCTGTCCTAGCTTGATAGGGTTTTTAGAGTGGAAAGGTCGAGAGTGTGAGCGATGGAATAATGAGAGCTTAGGTAGTGAGGGTATAAGGAAATGAGGTAGAATCTATCCGTTAAGATCATTCTTGTGTATGTTTTGGGCGGCTAATTCAATGGATTGGAATATGAGTTATGATGACTAGGAGTGAATGGCGAATTATGCATGATTTGACATGACACAATCAACTCTTTACGATAATGATTTTGATTTTTTTCGGTAGTACTATGCCTTATAATTCATATATGTAATGTTTTGATCCCTATTATTAAATTAAAGAAGTGCATACCTTTGATTTATTTGCTTGGTAACCTTGGGTTTCCTTTTATGCTATCTTCAAGTACTTTGCAGTGGAGGGAGTCAATCATTCCTTCAATTATATGATCAGAGGTGTTTGTCAAATTGGTTGCAGAAAGTCATCAGAGCTGCAGAAAATCAATAACTCTGTAGATATTTATTATTTTTGAAAAGAAAGGGATAAAAGAAGATGGATTTTTTCACAAAATGGGATACAAAGAAAATTTAATATGCCAAGAATTCTTGGTTTTCATCTTGAATTTTCTGCATAAACATGTCAACAATTGTTGGTTTTCATGTTTATACATATTTATTATTATTATTTATTTATTTTTATAAGAAAAAGAAAATTTTAAGGTTGAGAAGAAGAAGAATTCTTCTTGACCGTCTTCATATCAGAGTTGTCCTGGAAAATATTTACAAATTCCTCCTTTGTCATTGGTTTATGATAGATCCCGAGTCGATGTCCATTCACTAAGAGAGGAAATTTTTCTTCATCAATATTCCTAGTTCTAACTATTCCATTATCAAAAACATTTTGAATCTCATAAGGCCCAAGTTAGTGAGTTTGAAATTTTCCTTGGAATTTTTTGAACTTTGAATCAAAGAGTAATGCCCAGTCTCTTGGCTGAAATTTTCTTTCTTTGATGTATTTATCATGCCATCTGAACATCTGTTGCTGGACTAAACTAGTCTTCTGGATAGAATCTTTCCTTATTTCACCAAACTCATTGAGTTATCCCATTCTTTGCTTTTTTCCTTCTAATAAGTCAAGTCCCAACTTGACTACTATCTTGTAGGTCTAAATCTGGAACTCAATTGGAAATAGGACCTGCTTCCCATAAACAAGTTCATAGGGAGTATGTCCTATAGTGTTTCTCCATGTGGTACAATATTCGAACAAATATTTTGGAAGCTTTTTTGCCCAATCCCTTCTATGTAAGTGAATTGTCTTGGTGAGGATTGCTTCAATCACTTTGTTGGTAGACTCTACTTGTCAATTTGCTTGTGGATAGTATGGAGTAGATTTCCAATGCTTGATTTTGTATTCTTCCAATATATTTTGCACTACTCTGGATGTAAATTTATTTCCTTGATGTGTTACACTTTCTCTTGGGACACCAAAATGAGTAAAAATATCCTCAAAAAGAAATGAAACTACAACATTTTTAGTAGCAAAAAAAAGTGCTTTAGCTTCTACCCATTTAGTAACATAATCAGTGCATACAAGAATATATTTTTTTGTTTGTTTTGAAGATGGATTAATTGGTCCAACAAAATCCAAAGCCCATTTTTCAAAGGGTTCAATGAGTACTTGAGGCTGTAGTGGAATTTCATCTAAAGGAACATGTTTCCCCATTCTTTGACAGTTATCACACCTCTTAACATATTCCTTGGTATCCTTGAAAAGGGAAGGCCAATAATATCCTAAGAGAAGGACTTTATAAGCAATTCTTTTATAAAAAAAATGACCCCCAGATGGTTTGTCATGGCATGCTTTAAGTATTTCAAGTATTTCATCTTCTCTTACACACCTTCGGATGATGAGATCTGGTCCTGTCTTGTATAATTCTTCATTTATCTATGAATAAGATGCACTTGTTTGGATTATTCTTCTCTTTTCTCTAGGAAACAAAAAGGATGGTAACTTCCCTGAAGCTAAATAATTGGCAATATCTGCAAACCAAGGTGATTTAGTAGATACTGCAAAAATATATTCATCAAGAAACTTATCCTCTACAGGTGTATCATTGTTATCATTTTTAATTGTAGATAAAAAGCCAGCAATTGTGTTTTGTTTTCCAGGTTGGTCCAGAATGGTGATATTGAATTCTTGTAATAGTAATAGCCATCTTGTTACTCTACCATTAGTAACTAGTTTATTCATTAAATATCTAATGACGTAATGGTCTGTATGAACGAAAGTTTCATAGCCAGTAATGTAATGTCTAAATTTATTAATGGCCTAAATTACAATTAAAAACTCCTTTTCAGTTACAGTATAATTTAGCTCCATAAGAGTTAAATTTTTAGTGGTATAATAAATGGCATAAGGAGTGAGGTCTTTTTGTCCTAACATAGCTCCTAGAGCTGTGTGTGAAGCATTAATTGATATATGAAAAGGAAATTTCCAATTAGGTCCTTTTAAGATGGGTGCTTCAAAGATCTTCTTTTTCAAAGTTTCAAAATCCTTTTGACAATTAGAGTTCCAACTAAATTCACAATCTTTGGTGAGTAATTTGAATAGTGGAGATGCAATCTTTGTGAAGTTTTCTATGAATCATCTATAATATCCAGTAAAACCAAGAAAACTCCTAACATCTCGTTGACAACTTGGGATTGATAATTTGGAAATAATTTCTACCTAAGATGAGCCTACCTTAATTCCATTTCCTGAAATATTGTGACATAAAATAATTCCTTCATTAAACATCATAAAACATTTTTCATGACTTAATGAAAGATTTGCTTCTTTGCATCTTATGAAAACTTTTTCTAAGTTTTCAAGTGCTTCTTCAAAAGAATTTCCATAAACTATAAAATCATCCATATGCACTTCCACACAATCATGAATAAGATCAGAGAAAATTACTACTCTTTGGAATGTTGTTGGAGTATTGAATAATCCTATTGAAAATAACAACAAGAAATGCTAAAAATAGCATTGCTATAGATAACATTTCAGGATATATGATGGGCCCCAAATTTTGGTAACATTTTGGGCTCATTTGGCCTACTTACCTTGCTCAACCCTTCATTTTTTATCACTTATGCATCATTTCTTAGTATATTCATGTTATTTGTAGGAAGGAGGGCAGTCATTATGCCTATGTGGCTAATACATGATTATTTCAGGTTTTTTGACATTAAATGGAGCAAAAACCACGCAGATGGAGGCAAGGAGACAGCCAAGGTGGCATTGCGGGTTTGTAGGAAGGTTGTCCACAGCCTTGAATGACCTCCCTTGTGATCTCCACCCCAACTCCGAGCTCCAACAGCTATCACCACCGAGCTAGAAGGCAGCCAATAGATTCTACAGGAACATCAGTTTACTTTTAGTTGGACAGCCAAGCCCCACTAATTTAGGAGGCCAGCTTGGCCCTCATCATGTATAAATATTGAGGCTGTAGCCTTCGGTGAAAAACTTTTGAACCTTTGTTGCAGATTTTGAATCACGAGCTATAGCTTTGTTTCGCTTTTTGTAAGCCATTTTTGGCATGTTGTTAGACTTATGATTATGATCTTTTAATAAAAGGCAGGCAGATTTGAGTTCAATTCTGAGTTCTTAGAGGAGCTATAGCTCTCAGGTTTGGGCCCAACCTGAGAGCAATAGGCCTCCTTTCTTTGTATTGTTACTTGTCTTTCCTTTCAGCATTTCATTTCTTTGCCTTGACATGCATTTGGAAAACACAGTCTGCTGATTCGAATTTCTTGATGTGATTAAGTAGGTTAGTTTTATGGATAAAGTACTTTCAACAGTTTAGATTAGAGTAGGAGGATTAGAATTCATCAGAGCTCCAAGAAAAGGTTGATCGTACACTCACTTCCACCTCTGTTTAGAGATTGGGAGTGTAGACCGTGCCAACCACCAAAAAACACAGTTTTACATGTTCATGCACGCTTTAAAGTCATATTTCCAATGGTAGAAGTGTCCATGCATTTAGATCTTGAGCAATAACCCCCTTGTTTCAGCACCATGCACGATTTCTCTCTTAACTTACATCGCTGTTCTGTGTTTTTAATAAAACAGTTAGAATAGGTTGATGAATTCTCGGTTTTGTGCAAGACAGAGGTGATTTGTTTCATTTACACTGCGCAGCACCACTTCAACACTTCCTTATCCTTCTCAGCCGTGCCTAAGCCATCTCCTTATCTCCCAGCTAGATCCTTTGCCCACCAACTCTTCTATTACCCACGTTGTTCTATCTTTTCGGCCTTCCATTGCCTCTACCCTTCTATCGACCAACCAGCTTTACACACCCTCTCTCCATCTCATCTCTCTGTCCATAAGCCATCACAAGCTCCCCTCTCATCCTCCCTATCCACCCATACAGCTCACTCACTCCTCCATCACCCAAAACTCCGACTACAGAATATCCTGTAGAAGTTAGCAGACTTCCTGTAGAAATCCCGAGCTTCCTGTAGGATCCCCTGCAGACATCCTGTAGAAGCCTGCAAACACGGTTTCCAGGCACCTGAACGTTGCGAACTTCTGTGGAATGATGTTAGGGATCCCCTGGAACCTCTCAGAGTCCTCCTGACCTTTCCCAAGCCTTCCTCCCCTTGAACTACCCCTGCACAGTCAAGACTCAGTAAGAAGCACAATCACAATAACTCCAACCACTTGAGCAAAAATACAAAAACATGTTCTCTTCAATGGAAGTAGTTTAAACTCATGCATCTCATCTCACTAGAAGTAATGGCATCATTGTTAGGAGTTGCATTCCCACCATTGCATCGTAAGGATTAAGCTGGTCAGATTAGGGTTTACTAGGGTTTCCATGTTTTGTTGGCTTTCAATTCATTCTTGCAAAGTAGGTTAATTTCCTTTGAGATAGCTCTCGTTCATCACTTAAAAAGCTTCTTCTGAGAACATATAGAAGTTGGCTTGAGCCCTAGCGGACTTGTGCCAGCTAACCAAGTGACAGCTGCGACAAGAGCTAGTACTTGTGCATACAACACCGTCGCTTCCAAGTTTGTTACGAACTACCGGGTTGATAAAATTAGAGAAGGAAGCTCCAGGAGTTGTAGCATTATTGCTACAATACTGGAGCCCACCAATATATTCCAATTTTAATTTGTCCTTGAATTAAAATTTGAATTTAGTCTCACCAACTGTTTGAAAAATAATTAATTAATTCATCTTGAGTTAATTAGTTGGTGAAAATCAAACACGAAGTCTTTGTGAAGACATGCAAAATTTATCCCTTTGATTGAGGAAGTTATCCCTTAATTAAGGAGATAAGGATGAGTTGTATTTGAGTTGTAATTAGTTAGCTCAGTTAATTGAGTTAAGTCCAATTAAATTAGTTCCAAAAAGTTTGTGAAACTAATTGTGAGTTCAGTCAGTTAGTGCATGCATGCATGCAACTAGTGTTCTCCAGATAACTGAATATTCTCTCATAAATAACCAATGCATGTCAGTTCAAACAAATACCCAGTTGAGATTAAAGGCATGGATAGTGTACTATCAGTTGCTAGAATATTCCCATGTGAATATCTCTTGCATGTAGAAGGAATTCATTCCTTGAGGATTGCACAGTTGCTACAGAGGTCAGAGTAGTGTGTGAGGTGAGAATCACACAGGTGGCAACTGGAGGACCTAGGAGAAACTGCGCAAGGAAATAGGAGGCTTGGAGGACTAAAGGAAGGCATATGTGTTGTCTATTCTATTTATGAGTAGTAGTGAGGGATTTTACTAAGAGCTGGACATCTTGAGAGCTAAAGCTTTGTGTAATCCTGAGATATTTCCACTTGTATGATAATACAAATAGCGGGGTTTTTAGTTGAGGCTTTCCCCAAAGTATTCTTCTGTGTTTCATGTGTGATTGAATCTTCTTCTCTGTTATATGTGTTCTGTTTGATATTGCTCAAAATCAATTAAGCTTCCGCAAGTTTGATTGTAGAAGTAGATTAAGTATTTTGCTTTAGTACATTGCATAATCAGTTTAATCTACAGTGAGAATTTCTACATGGTATCAGAGCAAAGGTGATCAAAGCGGAGAACAATATACAAAGAAGGGAGAAGTTCGAAGTTTGAAGTTCTTGATTGTAGGTACAAAATTGATTTCTTATCACATCTCAAAGTTCACCAATGGCATTCAATGGCTTGAGACTCGAGTATGCCCTGGATGACAGCTCGAATTACATAGCATGAAAGGATCACATGGAAGTGGTATTAGAGGACAATGGTTTGAAGGACTTCATTTATGAAGAAGTCCCCAAGCCAACAATAGCTAATGCCCAAGAATTGGTAGAATGGAGGAAATGTGTGGCGAGAGTAAGGAGGATTCTTATGGAGGGAGTTTGAGACCATATTGTCTCGAGTCTCCATGGGAAGGAGACTCCATTTTTTATGTGGAAGATGTTGAAGGAACTATATCAGAACAACAATGACCAGAGGAAGCTGGGGCTGAAGGACAAGCTTCGGAAAATCAAGTATGAAAAGGGTGACACAATCTCTACATATTTGAACAAGCTCACCAGGTCCTGCAGAGATGAGCTTGGAAGTGTAGGAATCACGAAAACTGATGATGATATGGCGAGTCTTTCTCTCCTCGGTCTTCCTAAGAGCTAGCATAGCTACCAGGACTTAGTGAATGGAAGAGAGAAACTGTCAGATTGGGAACGACTATGGTTGGATCTGATGTAGGAGGATATCAGGAGAAGCACCAGAGATGGTTCTTCATCAAAGCATGATGATGAAGAAAATATAGCCTTAGCAAGTAAGGCGGGGAAAGGGAAGACTTCCCATTTCAAATCGAGTTCTTCCCATGGTGGGAAGAAGAATGACAGATCTAAAGCGAGATGCTTTAATTGTCATGAGGTGGGCCATTATGCTACTAATTGTCCATTGAAGAAATCTAAGAAGGGATCCTCGAAATGATCATATGGTGAGGCACTGGCCTCACAGTTTGAATTGGATTTTACCCTCATCACATGCATGGTTTCATCGATGGTGGGTTGTGTTTGGTACCTGGACAGTGGAGCCTCATTCCACATGACCGACGATAAGAGTTTATTCAGTACCTTGGAGGAGAAAGACCTCCAGATGCGCATAGAGATGGGTGATGATGGAAAGTACCGTGTTTCAGGTGAAGGTACGGTTGTGTTTCAGAGGGAGAATGGAGATCCTCTCACCCTAACTGATGTAAAGTATGTGCCTGGACTGAAGAAAAACTTGGTATTGTTCACGATGTTGGAAGACAAAGGCTATGATGTACTCTTCAATAAAGGAAAGGCATTCCTAAGACACATAGCCACAGGTCATACCAAGAGGATTGGGATTTGAGTGAAGAATCTCTACAAGCTGGAGGTAAATGAGTGTGCTGCGTTGAGTTCCAAAGCAGAATTGGTGCAAAGCCAAGACATTATCGAGTTATGGCATAGAAGGTTGGGCCACTTGCATCATGGGGCCTTGAAGATAATGCAATAGATTTCTACCAGACTTCCCAAAGGTAAACTTGAGCAAGTGGACACATGCAAAGGTTGTACCTTGGGTAAGTATGCAAAATCTTCCTTTCATGATCGAGACAGTCGAGCTGAAGCAATCTTGGAGTGAGTTCATACAGATGTGTGTGGACCATTCTCGACATCCTCCACCTATAAACAAAGGTATTATGTGATTTTCATTGATGATTTTTCTCGTAGATGCCACATCTATTTCATGCAGAAGAAGGATAAAATCTTCTCAAGGTTTTGTGAGTTCAAAGCCTTGGTTGAGAAAGAATCAGGAAAGAAGATCAGGGCCTTGTGAAGCGACAATGGTGGAGAGTATGTCTCTCAAGAGTTTAAGGACTTCTGTGCTGCAGAAGGAATTAAATGAGAGTTGACGACACCTCATAACCCACAGCAGAATGGGGTGGACGAGAGGAAGAACAAAACGATTGTGGGGGCAACTCGAGTGATGCTGCATGACCAAGGCCTACCACTTCATTTGTGGGCTGAGGCATGCAACACAACGGTTTACTTGCAGAATAGAAACCCGCATCACATATTTGGGATGAAGACACCAGAGGAAGCTTTCTTCGGGAAGAGACCAGATGTGGGTCACTTCAAAATCTTTGGCTCATCAGTTTATTGCCATGTGACCAAGGATGCCCGGAAGAAGCTAAAGCCGACAATAGAGTTGGGGATACTTGTGGGGTACACTGATACTCCCCACAACTATCGGGTGTATTTGCCTACCAGTTAGAGGACAGTGGTTCACAGAGATCTTAAGTTCGATGAACTGAAGGCCATGCGAGTTTCCCTTGAGAGGGAGCTCAAGTTGCAAGTAGAGGAGGAAATTTTGGTTCTTAAGGAGGAGAAACCTCAGACTGATGCAGAGTAGCCACATGCAGAGGTTCCAGGAGTGGAGACATCCACTCATGCAGAGTCTTCTAGAGTGGGGCATAAACACACAAGGGAAGTTGACAGATTGTTGATGGATGCAAGAGAGAATGTGGGAGAGCCATCTTCTCAGCGCAGATAGAGGAGGTCACATGAGCGATACACTGGTTACATGGCCCTTGTTGGGGAATGTGTAGAGAACGAACCATCTTCCTTTGAGGAAGCAGTGCAACAACCAGTCTGGGTTGATGCTATGGTGGAGGAGAATGACTCCATAGTTCGGAACAGTGTTTGGGATGTGGTTCCAAGACCGGAGAACAAGTCAGTTGTGAGTTCATGTTGGCTTTACAAGGTAAGCATGCTGCTGATGGTAGTGTGGAGAAACATAAGGCAAGGTTTGTTGCCTGTGGTTTCTTGCAGGTTGAGGGGATCGACTATGATGAGAATTTTGCTCCTGTAGCAAGGTACTCATATATCATATCGATGTTGGCACTATCAACACAGATGGGTTGGAAGATCCATTAGATGGATGTGAAGACTGCATTCCTCAATGGCAAGATTGAGGAAGAGGTGTACATAGAGCAACCGAAAGGATTTGAGACCTTCGATTGTGAGTCGCATGTGTGCCGACTCAAGAGAGCTTTGTACGGGTTGAAGCAAGCATCTCGTGCTTGGTACACCAGGATCAACAACTACTTCACTGGGTAGGGCTTCACAAAGAGTGAAGTGGATGCGAACTTGCACCACATCATGGTGGAAGGTAAGCAATTGATCATTGTTCTTTATGTTGATGATCTGATATTGACAGGTGATGATCAGTTGATCATGTCTTGCAAGGAGGACTTTGCAAGAGAGTTCGAGATGAAAGACATGGGTCTCATGCACTACTTTCTAGGCATGGAAGTGTGGTAGAAGGATGGGGAAGTGTTTGTGTCTCAAAGCAAGTATGCCAATGAGATACTCAGGAGATTCCACATGGAGAAGTGCAAGCCCATACAGACTCCTCTAGCAGGTAACTGGAGGAAGGAGGATGCTACTTCAAGAGAAGTAGTAGAAGCCACTATGTATCAGTAGCTTGTGGGTTCACTGATGTATTTAGTGAACACATGACCAGATTTGTGCTATGCGGTGAACCAGCTGAGTCAAGCTACGGTTCAGCCTACCAAGTTGTTTTGGAAGGCAACAAAGCATGTTTTGAGATACCTCAAAGGCACATATTAGTATGGATTATGGTATAGATGGACAGAGGGAGTGAAGCTACAGGGCTTCACAGATGTAGATTGGGCAGGGAGTCCATCAGATCGGAAGAGCACATCAGGAGGAATTTTTGACCTTGGTTCAGCTGCAGTTTCTTGGTACAACAGGAAATAGAGGTCAGTTGCACTTAACTCAGTAGAGGCTGAATACATGGCTGCAAGTCAGGTAACATGTGAGGCCATTTGGATGCAGAAAATTCTAGTTGGTTTGTTTGATTAGAGGATGGATCCAATTGTGATCTATTGTGATAGTCAGAGTTGTATCAAACTCTCTGAGAATCCAGTATTTCATGACAGGTCTAAGCATATCGACATTCAATATCATCATCTCAGAGACTGTGTGGCTAGGAGGATCATGTTGTTGTAGTATATTTTGACTGAGGAGCAAGATGTTGACATTTTGACTAAGGCATTGTCAAAGTGTAAATTCGAGTTCCATAGAGATAGGATTGAGGTGACAAATAATCCCTTTCTTGTTGAGAGGGAGTGTTGAAAATAGCAACAAGAAATTCTAAAAATAGCATTGCTATAGATAGCATTTCAGGATATATTCCAATTTTAATTTGTCCTTGAATTAAAATTCGAATTTAGTCTCACCAGCTGTTTGAAAAATAATTAATTAATTCATCTTGAGTTAATTAGTTGGTGAAAATCAAACATGAAGTCTTTGTGAAGACATGCAACAACTATCCCTTTGATTGAGGAAGTTATCCCTTAATTAAGGAGATAAGGATGAGTTGTATTTGAGTTGTAATTAGTTAGCTCAGTTAACCGAGGTAAGTCCAGTTAAATTAGTTCCAAACAGTTTGTGGAACTAATTGTGAGTTCAGTCAGTTAATGCATGCATGCATGCAACTACTATTATCCAGATAATTGAATATTCTCTCATAAATAACCAATGCATGTCAGTTCAAACAAAGACCCAGTTGAGATTAAAGGCAAGTACATTGTACTATTAGTTGCTAGAATATTCCCAAGTGAATATCTCTTGCATGCAGAAGGAATTCATTCCTTCAGGATTGTGCAGTTACTGCAGAGGTCAGAGTAGTGTGGGAGGTGAGAATCACATAAGTGGCAGCTGGAGGACCCAAGAGAAACTGCGCAAGGAAATAGGAGGCTTGGAGGACTGAAGGAAGGCATATGTGTTGTCTATTCTGTCTATGAGCAGTAGTGAGGGATTTTAGTGAGAGCTGGATAGCTTGAGAGCTAAAGCTTTGTGTAATCCTGAGATATTTCCACTTGTATGATAATACAGATAGCGGGGTTTTTAACTGAGGCTTTCCCCAGAGTATTCTTCTGCGTTTCATGTGTGATTGAATCTTCTTATTTGTTATATGTGTTATGTTTGATCTTTCTCAAAATCGATTAAGCTTCCACAAGTTTGATTGTAGAAGCAGATTAAGTATTTTGCTTTAGTACATTGCATAATTAGTTTAATCTACAGTGAGAATTTCTACAAATCCAAAAGGAAGTACTCGATAAGCATAAGTCCCCCATGGACAGGTGAATGTGGTTCTGTCTTGATCTTCAGGTGCTACCTGAATCTAATTATACCCACTAAAGCCATCCAAAAATGAGAAATATTTTTTTCTTGCTAATGTATCTAAAACTTGATATATGAAAGGAAGTGGAAAGTGATCTTTCAAAGTTGCTTTATTCAATTCCCCGTAATCAATGCATACACTCCATTTTCCATTTTTATTAGGAACGATTACTAGGGGTGAAACCCATTGACTATCTGATATTGGATAGAAGAAATTTACATTTAACAATTTCTGCAATTCCTCTTTAACAATTTCTTTTAAGTTTGGATTCATTCTTCTTTGTTATTGTCGAATTGGTCTAGGATTTTCTTCAATATAAATATTATGCATGCATGTTTTAGGATCAATTCCTTTCATATCAGTGTATTCCCATGCATATGAAGAATAATGTTTTTGCAATATTTCTACTAGTTTCTTTTTTTGTAATTATTCCAGGTTTTCATTGATGTTCAAGATTTTCCCTGGAAAAAATTGTATTGAAGAATTTCTAAATTTTTCCATAGAATGTAAAGACATTTGTCTAGATGATAGATATTCAATATTACATTGTTCTTGAAAAGATTGACTATTGTCATAATATAAAGAGGTTTCATTATTTTTTATTGAATTTAAAATTTGATCCTCCTTTATTTGTGCAATAGTGAAAACCGGTTGTATATCATCATCTATCCATTCTTCATTTTCTACTTCTATCATTGTTTTTGCAGGTGGGTACAATGTAAATTTCTTTGTCGAGCTTCCATCTAAGATAAACATGTCTCATGATCTACAACTAATAAAAGCATCGGCTATAGCTAACCATGGCCTTCCTAAAATTAATGGATGTCCTCCTAAATTATTCTTGGGTGTTAGAATCATGAAATCAACAGGATATTCCCAAGAATATAAGGATACATATATATCTTCTAACACACCATCAGGTTTAATTACAAACCTGTCTGCTAATTGTAACAATGTTGGTGTGTATTGAAGATTATGAAGCTTCAATTTATCCATAGTTTGTTTGCTCATTATGTTTATGGCTTTTCCTAGATCGACCAGTGTGTTTGGTATTTCAGTTCCATTAATGTGTGTTTTCACAATGGGGCTTCCTGGATCTAAATATTTTTGAATTATTGTTTTCTCCATCATGATATCTACAATTTTCCCGACTAGTTGAATTCTTTTTATTTCTTTTCTTTTTCTTCCTAATCCTTTAGTACTCAATTCCTTAATTGTTTTTGCAAAAATCGATATTTATTTTATTACTTGTAATAAAGGAATTTTTATACTTTTTTTTTTAAATTCATCTAACATATCATAATCAGGCAATATGATTTTTTTTCTACTCCTTTATCAATTTTCAACCCTTCAGGAAAAGGTGGTCTTGAGATAGATACTGAAGGCTTTTCTATAATAGGAGTATTATTAGAATGTGTGGGATCTTTTTGTGTTTCAATATTTTGTTTCTGAGTAAGGGAAATCTCTTCTTCAGAGTTATTATTGTCTTTTTGAGAATTCTTTTATGTTTCCTGAATAACAACAAATGGTTTCTTCCTTTCTAATACTCTACCAGACCTTAATTAAACATTGTTCAGATCTAATGGATTTATCATATAAGTTTGAGGATTTTGTCCTTCTAAGTTGTAAACAGGTTGTGAAGTTTTATTGTTTGGATTTTGGAGTGGTTGAATGGGTAATTGATTCGGTCTTTGTGAAAATGGAAAAGAAAGTTGTGGATTTGCATTTTGATATTGAGCTCGAGGTAACTGGTTGGTTTGAGGGAAGTATTGTGGTGTAAAATTTGGATAAGGTGGCATTGAGAATATCTTCGATAAAGATTTTTCCATCCTTGATTCCAAGATTGTGGTTGAGCCCAAGGCTGCCATGGCATAGGTGGATTCCAATTATTTTGTGAAGATTGTGCAAATTATTATAAGTAGAACTTGGGCGTAAATCACATAAAGAGAGACATTTGTCGACGCGTTTCGAACCAACCAGTTTGATTCATCGCCAGGACAAGTTGAAGAAACAGATCCAGCTTTGCATGCTAAATAGTCTGAGCAGAGCCTCCAACTGCTATCTTGACCAACGGCTAATTTTGACTTAGGGACTGCAGTCAAAAAGTCAAAATGATAATATAATGGGAGTTAGTTATCATACCTTAGATTATATAAAAGAAATAATTATAGATGTTGATTACATTATTAGTATATTAAATTTTTTTGACTTATATGAGAATTAGTTAGATCAAGGACCTAACTTATATATATATATGAATGTAAGGTAATTTTAGGATGATAGTTAGTTATAATAACTATATATTACTAGAAAGTTAAAATTAAATATAAATATATATATATATATATATATATATAAAATAATAGAAGTTAGTTGAAAGGTATAATTTAAAAAAGTAAATTAAGTGGGAATTAGTTATATTAAAGACCAATATATAAAAAATTAATATATAAGGTAGGTAAGTTAGTTATAATTACTATAAACTTAAAAATATGAAATAATTTTTTATGGTGATTACGTTATTAGCTGGTTAAAAAGTATAATAATAAAAATTGTAAATTCAATGGAAATTAGTTAGATAAAAGACCTTACTTTCATATATAAATATATTTATAAATATAAGGTAATTTTAGGGTGATAGTTGGTTATAGTAATTATATATTACTAATAAGTTAAAATAAGAAGGATAGATAACTAAAAGATACATAAAAATAAAAATGAATAAAATCCAATTAAGAACATAGAATAAATAAATAAAAAAAAATAAAAAAAATTAATAGACCCAAAAAAAAAAATTAATAATAATAATATATAATAGTTACGATTATATTCATTAATATCTATCAGGAAGAAATAAATAGAAAGAGCGCCTAACATAAAAAGAAGGAGAAGGACCGGAAAAAGTCCAAAAGAAGAAGGACAAACCCTAACGAAAGCAAAGAAAAATAAAGAGGGGGGGGGGGGGGGGGGAGGAAGAGAAAGACTAGGATGAAAGGGCAGGGATCCAACATCTACTGATCTTCCAGCCGTCATCTCTATTGAGATTGTTTGGCCTTCTTTCAATCTCAATAGCTTCCCTGAATTTACGATGATGGAACTGAGCAACTTTGGCAACAACCTTGGCCTCCTCTATACACACCTGATGCTTGGTCTTTTCTACATGCTCCGCCAATGCTGAAGACTTGGATCTCCCATGTCTTAGGTCGGCTGCATGTTCGCTGATCCTCTGATGGATGGAGTGCCCTGTTTCCCCAATATAGGGGGTCCCACAAGAACAAGGGATCAAGTAGACACCCTTCATGTCCTTAGGGTTAATGGGATCTTTCGCCGATTGGAGGGAATTGTGAATGGTGTTGAGGGGCATAAAGGTTGAGGGAATCTCATACCTCTTAAGGATCCGAGCAATCTTGTCCGTGGTTCCTTGGACATAGGGAAGATGGACACCTAGACGACGCTCTTTTGGCTCTTTCTTAATTAACGCATTTTTAGAGGCTTTACAGAAAGCCTTCTGACCTAGGCGCCTACTATATCCATTCTCCACAAAGACATCAAGGAGATGGGATCTCTCCTTATCAAAGCTCTCACTATCAGAAATCCTAAGGGCATGAGTAGCGAGGGTGTTAAGAACACCCATCTTCTGAGCAGGGAAATGATGGGAATCGGCATGAAGATACTGCTCAGTATGCATTTTCTTTCGGAACACAGAGTGGGAGAGATAGCCATCCTTATTCCTAGATATAAGAATATCCAGGAAAGGGAGGCAACCATTGACCTCTTTTTCCATGGTGAACTTAATGGCAGAGGACTGGCTGTTGAGGTGATTAAAGAAGTGATCCAGCTCCTCTGGGCCATGGGGCCAGATGACATTAGTGTCATCTACATACCTTTTCCAAAGCTTGGGAAGGAGACGAGCCGAGGCTAAAGCTTTGGCTTCGAAATCTTCCATAAAAAGATTCGCAACAATAGGGGAAAGAGGGGAACCCATGGCAACACCACAAGTCTGTTCAAAGAACTCACCCTCGAAACAGAAGAAAGTGGAAGTGAGACAGATCTCCACCAGATGCGCGGTATCGGGATCTGTTAGGCGAAAGATCACTTCCAAGGCCTCCTTTATAGGGATGCAAGTATAAAGGGAGACCACATCAAAGCTGACGAGAATGTCCTCAGGGCTAAGCTTAATATCCTTAAGCTCCTTAACGAAGGATGCAGAGTCTTTCACGAAGGACTTAGAGCGGCCAACCAGGGGCTTAAGCTTAAGGGCAAGGAATTTAGCCAGAAGATAGGTCGGATCGCCAACGGTGTTGAAAATAGGCCTCAAAGGGGCCCCTTCCTTGTGAATCTTCGGTAACCCATAGATCCTAGGAGCAATGGGATTGCTTTCAATGAGCTTGTGGCACAGGGAACTCACCGAGTTATTAGATTTGATGGCGAGAGCCACTATCCTAGAAATATTCTTCAGAGGTTTCTTGGGCAGTTTTTTATAACTGCCACTATTGTGAAGATGATCTAACATCTTGCTATGGTAATCATCCTTGTTAAGGATGACCGTAGCTCCTCCTTTGTCCACCTTCAGAACTACAATATCTTTGTTTTGATTTAAGGATTTTAGGGCAGAGAATTCCTCATTTCTTATTAACCCTAAGGACATGAAGGGTGTCTACTTGATCCCTTGTTCTTGTGGGACCCCCTATATTGGGGAAACAGGGCGCTCCATCCATCAGAGGATCAACGAACATGCAGCCGACCTAAGACATGGGAGATCCAAGTCTTCAGCATTGGCGGAGCATGTAGAAAAGACCAAGCATTAGGTGTGTATAGAGGAGGCCAAGGTTGTTGCCAAAGTTGCTCAGTTCCATCATCATAAATTCAGGGAAGCTATTGAGATTGAAAGAAGGCCAAACAATCTCAATAGAGATGACGGCTGGAAGATCAGTAGATGTTGGATCCCCGCCCTTTCATCCTAGTCTTTCTCTTCCTCCCCCCCCCCTTTCTTTTTCTTTGCTTTCGTTAGGGTTTGTCCTTCCTGTTTTGGACTTTTTCCGGTCCTTCTCCTTCTTTTTATGTTAGGCGCTCTTTCTATTTATTTCTTCCTGATAGATATTAATGAATATAATCGTAACTATTATATATTATTGTTATTAAATTTTTTTATTTTTATTTTATTTTTGGTATATTAATTTTTATTTATTTATTCTACGTTCTTAATTGGATTTTATTCATTTTTATTTTTATGTATCTTTTAGTTATCTATCCTTCTTATTTTAACTTATTAGTAATATATAATTACTATAACCAACTATCACCCTAAAATTACCTTATATATATAAATATATTTATATATGAAAATAAGGTCTTTTATCTAACTAATTTCCATTGAATTTATAATTTTTATTATTATACCTTTTAACCAGCTAATAATGTAATCACCATATAAAATTATTTCATATTTTAAGTTTCTAGTAATTATAACTAACTAACCTACCTTATATATATTTATATATATATATTGGTCTTTAATATAACTAATTCCCACTTAATTTACTTTTTTAAATTATACCTTTCAACTAACTTCTATTATATATATATATATATATATATATATATATATATATCTATTTAATTTTAACTTTCTAGTAATATATAGTTATTATAACTAACTATCATCCTAAAATTACCTTACATTTATATATATATATATAAAAGTTAGGTCCTTGATCTAACTAATTCTCATATAAGTCAAAATTTTTTAATATACTAATAACGTAATCAACATCTATAATTATTTCTTTTATATAATCTAAGGTATGATAACTAACTCCCATTATATTATCATTTTGACTTTTTGACTGTAGTCCCTAAGTCAAAATTAGTCTTTGGTCAAGATAGCCATTGGAGGCTCTGCTCAGACTATTTAGCATGCAAAGCTGGATCTGTTTCTTCAACTTGTCCTGACGATGAACCACACTGGTTGGTTCGAAACGCATCGGCAAATGTCTCTCTTTATGTGATTTACGCCGAAGTTATACTTATAACTATTATGGATCACAGAAGCCTCAATTCAACAATTGTGCAAATTGTTGAGGATTAAAACCTTGAGTTTGATTTGTTTGAGGATTTTGCTATGGTCTTTTAGCAATAAAGTAAATAGGGTCCACCTGATTTGGCATTCCTTCTTCATTAAACTCAACCTTAAGACCTGGTATAAAGGGACATTCTTTGTATCATGATTTTCCAAACATATAACACATGTTTCTATGCTTTTTAAATCTAAAGGATATTCTCTTAGAGCATGTTTCTTTCTACACCTAGGACAAAAGATGGATAATGCAACATTTTCATATTTATGCTTGTTTTGTATTTTAAGGGTGTCACTTTTCTCACTCAGTCTCCCTAAAATATGTGTTTTAAATTTATCAAGCAAACTACCTATTTATGCCTTACTGTCCCGATTGCAGATTTATTTATTCTTGATAAAAGAGGATCCCTTGAACTTTTTCTTGTTCTTGCTTTACCTCTTGAAAAATGTACACATAGATCACAAATATCTGTAAATGGTAACTAAGAAATATCTGCTTTTCCCATTAGATTGAGAAGATCAATCCACTCATCTTTAATGGATTTGAGTAAGAGATCTTTCAAAATCTCCTCATCCAAATTATTCATTTTTTCCCTTTTGATATTGTAAATAAATCTTTCGACAAAGTCTTCAAGATTCTCATCTTCTTTTTGTACCATTTTGAAGACTACATCTTTTCTGCTATGAGGCATACAATAATCCTTATATTTATCTAAGAATGCATCTTTCATTTGTGCCCATGTCCTTATAGAATTTGTTTCTAAACTCATAAAACATTTTAATGCTGCATCCTTTAAGGTGGTAGAGAACAATTTTAGTTTTTGAGCATCATGTAGATAATCGTATGATCTACATAATACTTCAAATTCAAAGAGAAATGTCTTTGGGTATTCACTTCTTATTCCATGAAAATTGGGGAGAATAGAAGGTGTTGGCTTGAGGGGGGCTGACCCCGGTTTAACGTTAGTTATCCAAACAAATCCCTACACTATTGGCCCTTTCGGCATCAATCCGCGGAGCGCGGACCGAAGTCTCACCCGAAGCAGTATGGGGGGATGTTGGAACCAAGTTTTTGCACCCTGAGATGGTCATGATATCGTTTTATTCCCTTTATTCCTGCCTTCGCATAGGTCACTTCACTCTAGGGCTTTCCAGACGAGCCCTTTATTCCGTCCTTCAATACCTCCGCGAAAGGGTACGATTGACCTTCGTGCAGCCCTAACCCTTGATCTAGACACTTTCGCGGTGCTAAGGAAGTGTACCGTTCAGATTCCTAAACTAGTCTAAGTGTCTTACTTATCTTGTTAGATACTCACAGTTAGCACCGTGTAAACATATATTCTTATATGCGTTCAATTATCCAACATAATCATACACATTTGCGCATCACATAAGCATTATAAAGGAAATTTATACATAAAATGATAAGATGCATTAATCAAAACAAAGACACAAAAATTGCAGAATACTTCTCTTT
Organism: Pinus tabuliformis; assembly: GCA_031772625.1. Lineage (NCBI taxonomy): Eukaryota > Viridiplantae > Streptophyta > Pinopsida > Pinales > Pinaceae > Pinus > Pinus tabuliformis. The sequence goes on from CM062818.1 coordinate 768,074,134, forward strand.
ATTGATATCTTCCAAGTGATTACAGACTCTATTCACCCTGCGCACACAGCTACAGGGGTCCGCGAACTCAGCTTCAGACTTCCACCCTAGGCCTCTGCGCACTCAACTACAGAGCCTCTACCTACGCTACGACCTGAAACTTAGACTTCTTACTCCAGAGCTATGAATTTCTTACATGATCAATCCATTAATTAATTGATCGATTACTCTAACTACTTAGAGCTTAGCTTTTTTTATATAATCCCATGGTCCGTGGACCATGGGTAGATCTCTTTACATCCGAATTTACTTTACAAAACTAAGGGTGGACAACCCTTTATGACTTATCGCACCTACGTGCTCCGCGACTAAAAAATGAGGAGTTTTTATAAGCTTATTACAAAATTTGACCAAAACATGGGCTTTTAGCCCCAAAATTGTCCTTTGGGGGATCTCGTTCCCAACAGGCCCCCAACACAAACATCGTGACTCGCCCTCGAGTCACTCAGTAGGTGCGGATATCTTTGAGTGAAGCCCTTCCAACTCGACCTGTATGACCACAACCTCGGCCGTGCACTGAGCTACTGCCTGCTTCACGTCTTCCACTGTTTGCTCGGTCACTGCTACTGCGCTGTCAGCCTGAAGCTTTTGTTGCGTTGCCTGCAGAGGCATAAGATTGCCTTTGATATTTCCTATCACTGCGTAAGCCTCATCTAGCTAGGGCTTTAGTCTCGCCTTGAGCACTACTTCCTTGTGCAGCACTCCATCCACCTGTTCCTTTAGCTGCTTGGCCTCCTGCAGCTTAGCTAGTCTCTGTGTTAGTGTGATGGTTCGCGCTGTACCCTTAGCCTCATTGTAGCGTTGTTGTAGCGTGCGCGCTTCTGTTTCTAGCCTCTATACATTGGGGTCCTCCTGCAAGCTGGTCAGGACCTCAAATGAATGTTCAAACAATTGCGTGCAGTCTGCTACTACACTGTCCACTGCCGCTACTTCTTCTGTGACAGCTGTCACCCACTGTTTCTTCATTTTTGGCGGAGTTGAAGGCTGGGCCCTCAACTGTAACTTTGTAATTTTCAGGTTCAACTCCAACTGAAACTGTTCCATATTAGTCCGAGTATCATGCACACCTTTGGCCAACTTGTGGATGCATACCTTGATTAACTCCTCCTTCAGAATGGACAACTCTAGGACCATTTGGCATGCCTCCTTAACGACCTGCATAATCCGCTTGCTCTGATTGGTCACCTCGGTCTCAACAATGATGACATCATTTCTCTGTAGGGCCATTTGCTCGTTGTTGATCCACTATTTACTGATCATCTGGAGGGCATGGTGTTCATGGGCCCTCAATTCTGCAATTATTCCATCCTATAAGAGGTGGAGTGCTTCACACGGGAGCACTGCTAGGTTCAACCCTACTCCTTTTAGGGCACTGACAGTGGGCCTGTCATCCTCATTCTCTGTGATTAGTGCTCCATCAGGCAAAAATATCACACTGGAGGCCTTCGCGTGCAACATATCAGCAGCCTCTGAAGTGTCGATAGCCAAGTTGGTAGACACCGTGCCAACCTGCGACGCACTGGTCTGCAACTCTTACAACACTGTCTGGATAGCCCCCAGGATGATATGTTGTTGCTGCTCAAATTGTTACAGGGCCTCTGTGGTGACACCCCTCACTGTCTCACCGATATCATGCAAGTCACCCTCTGTTAATGTGATGGGGTCTAGTGAGGCCTTGGTCGCCTTTGGTTTCTTCCTAGGCCCTCCCTTCTCCATCTCCCTTAGGAACTTGATGTGGGCAGACGTCTCCTAAGGGTCTGCGTCGTGTTGCTCATCTATTTCCTCCTCAGTCTCAAGTGAAGGTGACCTCACGCCTTTATTAGAGCCTCGCTCTATTCCACTTGTATGCTTCCTCCCTGCTGCATGGCCTCGCGCTCCGCCTGAGCGTTATCAGTAGCCTCCTTTTTCCTTTTTTTGGCCAGATATGTCATCTTAAGCTTGGCCTCCTCCTTTTTCTTCTGCGTGACGGACTTGATTCCACCCACCGCCAAATCTATTGTAGAGCACCACTCTATCAACCATTGATCAAGCACCGCATCAATGGCATCATCTGTTGCCAGATACGACAAGTCGTACCATTTCTGCACATGGTCTTTCTGTGCCCTAATGGATACTCGATGGAAGTCGACTTTGTATTCGGTGTAGCCTTGCAGGTTGGCATACACCATAGGCGAAAATCGCGGTTTGCGATTGATGGCCATCCGTATGTTCATCTCCATCAAGGTCCAAAAGACCTTGTTGTCCCTGACTCACTGTGTGTCCTTGGTCGCCCATAGGGAAGCGTACTTCGCTGCTTCTCGGAGGTTTGGCATGACCGAAGGGAACTGGCTGTCCTTTGGCAGCTCCTACACTACCAACACCATTGACAACAAGAGCCACGTGTAGTGGAACGTCTTGCTGAGCTCTTGCGCTTCGCAATAGTTCACCATGAACTCCCTGCGAAGTTAATCCGACCAGTTGAACTGGACTCCTTCAGCGCACTATGATGTGAGCGTGACGACAGGTGCCGTCACCTCATCAACATGACACTTCCTGATCACCTTCCCCGCTAAGCTCTATGTGGCTACCCTCATAGCGGGGTCACAGATACTGGATATAGCGTATCCATGCGAATTATTCACCAGTTTAAACTTTTCTTTCATTGATTCTGCAAGAGCCTACTCGCCACCTTTTCTGACAAAGATCATGGCTAGATTCTCTCCTGTATATGGAAATCACGTTATCTGGTGAATCAACCTATATATGATGGGTATCGTCTTCTCCAGCCACAGACACTAATCATGCACCAAGCAGAACAGTTGCTTGATGACCAAAAATGTCACCGGGGTGCTGTTATAGTGTGTTACCCAAAGCAGGTTGAGCAACCCTGCTTTTTCTACTCCCTTGAGTCACCTCCACAGCTCCAATGTGGTCATTCCCATATTTGTATCAATGATGCGGCGCATCAGCTGCTCGGTCGCCAGGTGTGGGAACTTGTCGTGGTCCACCAAGTCCCAATCTTCAAGTTTTAGTAGTAGCACTCGTGCCAAGCGCGGACCGTCGAAAACAATGTCGTCAAACAGTAAAGGGTTTACAAGGGAGTATTACTCTCATTAATGTCCTTCGACACCTTGGACTTAGGCTTGCATAGAGGGACATACTCTGGCAACCGAGTAATAGGGTCCGCACCCTGGGTTTCAACTTCCTCCACTTCAACTCCCACATCCTCATCGTCCATTGAGATGTCTTCAATAGCTTCCTCCTCTAGTTCCAAATTTATGGCCTTGCCTTTCTCCTGTGTGGTGGCTTTTGGTGGGTTTCTCCTTGGCGATGCACGCATTGGTACGGCAGGTTTCTTTCCCTTCTTTTCCTTCATGATTTCCTTGGTTGGGGTCGGCTTTGGTCGCCCGCTCCATTTGGCCGCATTTCAATCATCAAATCATGAAAACTGACCTTAATGGTCACTTTCCGACCGACCTGTGTGATTTCTCCCTGGGTAGCGCAACTTCCTTCGCGTTGTCGCGAACCCTGTGACACTTCCTTGCTTCACACAATCCTCCAATCGCGTAGCTTCCCAACCTGGGCAGTGTAGTTTATAGTCCCGTGCCTCCTTTTAGCTGCCTGAAGCTCTACGACTGTGCTACCTTCATCTAGTCACATGGTCGGACACCGGTGTATGGCTTCAAGCGACTACCATTCACCTTTCCTGGGAAGGTATCTCCATTCAATTTGACCAGTTGTACCACTCCTTCGTCGGTAATTTCCTTAATGACATAGGGCCCTAACCAGAGCATTTTGAATTTCCCTATAAATTTATTAAACTTACTGTCATACAAAAAAACCAAGTCGTTTACCTTAAAGGTGAGTAGGTTAATGTGCCGACCATGCCATGCTTTTTCGCGCTTCTTTTGGACCTACTGGTGAAATATAGCTAGAAATCTTTCTTCCTCGACCTCATCCAGCTGTGCGAGCCTTTCCTCCATGGCTCCACGATCCATCATACCTGTGAGCACTTCTATGTGCAGACTAGGCACAATGTATTCCATAGGCATTACCTCTTCAACACCATAGACAATCCTAAAGGGGGTTTGTCCAGTCAACTTCTTGCATGTCATTCGATAAGCCCATAGTACTGCAGGTATGCATAGGTCTCAATCACTTCACTGAGCATTGAAAACCTTGGTCAACGTGTTCTCCAACATTTTATTGAATGCTTCCACCGTCCTGTTAGCTTGCGAGTGATAAGGCGTGCTCTTCTAGTGATATACCTGAAATTCCTCCATTAGTGCACTAATCGTCTCATTTAGAAAGTGCGTACCACGATCACTCATCAAGATCTTTGGACAACCAAATTGCATCAATACATGTTCAAAGAGGGACTTTGTAGTAGTCGCACCTGTGCAATCCTTCACAGGCTGTGCCTCTGCCCAACGAGTCAAATATTTCGTCTTGGTGATAATGTACCTTGCTCCCGTCTTTCCTTGGGGCTGAATGGGTCCCACAAAATATATCACCCATTTCTCAAAGGGTTGTAACGTCATCTATGGATTCAAAGGCATATCATCCCTCCGTGATGGCCTCCTAGTCCTTTGACACACATCACATTATTTATAATATGCTTTTGAGTCCCGGTGGAGGGTTGCCCACCACAACCCTGTGCGTAGAATCTTCTGTGCAGCTGCTCTTCCTGCATAATGTCCTCTCACAGTGCCCCCATGAGAGTCCATGAGGATGCTGCTTCTTTCAAACTCAGGTACATATCATCACAATATCTCATCAGACCCCATTTTGTATAGATTCCCAACTATGACAGAGAAATCTGTCGCGCGCACCACTAGTTCTTTCTTCTGTTGGACAATGTATCCTTCTAGGGCAGTTCCTATCGTTAGGAAGTGTATTATATCTTCAAAATGACCATCCGTGATGCACACTTCAAATAGTTGCTCGTGAGGCAATCCCTCCTCCAAATTAGTGGACTCTTCCCCTGTTTCGATGCGTGACAGATGGTCAAGTCCCGCGTTCAGTCATCGAGGCTTCACAATAACTTCAAAATCATATTCTTGGAATAGCAATAGCCATCTATAGATTCTACCCCCCAACATAGGCTTATTGACTAGGTACTTCAATGCGGAATGATCTGTATACATCTTAAAATGGCCTCCCAACAAGTAGTGCCTAAGCTTTTGGAGTGCATATACCATAGCTAACCCTTCGCGCTCTATGGTGGAATAGTTCTTCTCTGCCTTGGATAACCTTCGGCTTGCAAACACGATAGGATGGTCTAAGTCTTCTCCACCAGCCTATGTCAGTACTGCTCCCAACGCTATGCATGAGACATCAACATGTACATGAAACTCCTTCTTCCAATCTGGGAAGACTAGGATCAGCACAGTGACAATCTTTTCTTTCAATACATCCAGGCTCTTCTTACAGTCCTCATTCCAGCAGAATGTGAAATCCTTCTTCAATAATTTTTCCATAGCCGTGGTGATCTAGGCATAGCCTTTGATAAAATTTATGTAGTATCCCATATGTCCCAAGGTAGAACGCAACTGTTTCACACTCCTGGGCGCTTCCAAGTTCAGTATCACCATGATCTTCACGGGATCTACCATCAGTCCCTGTCTGCAAACCACATGACCCAGCAGGGTCCCGAAGGGAACATAAAACATACATTTCTTAAGATTGAGTGCGATCTGGTATCTTCGACAGGTATCCAGCATCAACTGCAAGCTTGCTACATGGCATTTTACCAAACCAAACACAATCCAGTCATCAAATTGTACTTCTAGGAACTTATGAATAAACTCTTTGAATGCAGCAACAACTACACATGAAAATCGCAGGTGCATTCTTCAATCAAAACGACATTACAGTGTACTAGAAATAACCCCACTAAGCCACAAAGGTTGTCTTTCTCCTATATTCCAGTGTAATTTTGATCTGGTGGCACCCCGAGAACCCATCAGTGAAGGAATATGCTTCCTGGCCACCTACATTGTCCAACACTTCATCAGTGAATGGAGTTGGGAAAGGATCATGATGCAAGTGTCATTCAGCTTTATGAGATCCACGCATATCCTTATTTGATCCTTCTACTTCTTCTCTTGTACCACGATTGGGCTTGCCCAGTCAGATTCTTCCACAAGCTCAATGATGCCTACTGTGAGCATCTTGTCTAGCTCTAAGTGGACCTCTTCCTTATACTTCAGATTGAGATGGTAAGGCCTTTGCTTAACCGGCTTCATGTCGGGCTTCAACATGATCTTCATAACATCTAGGTCCCTGATTATCCCTTTTAAATCGTAAACTTGGTAGGGAATAAATCTTGGTATTCATGGATCAATTCAGCGACCTTATCCACCATCGCATCGTCCCAGTAGTCTCCAATCTTTGCAAATTTAGGTTCTGCCTCAGTACCAATGTTTACATGTTTCGTTTTCAATGGCACGGTTATATCAGGTTCTTAATCTGCGGTCCTTCAACCTTACGGTGACCTTCTGTTTCCAAAATGTTCATCTTTCACGTCCTCATCCTTCTCTTCAGCGATTACATTATAGCATTCTAGCGCATGACTTAGCTGAGTAGCCCACTCAGGCTGAGTCAGGTCTAAAGGATCTTGCGGTATCCTAAAGATTGCTGCTTTCACCTCTTATAGCACTTCATCAATATTGTCAAACCCGTCTTCAAAACTAAATGTCATTAGGAATCCTTCACGCAGGATATCCCATTCACCTGTACCATGGCAGAGCTCTGTGTCCACATACCAGTTCATCAGGGTGATATCTAGTGTGTGGAAAAACAAGTGCACCCATTCAAGTTGGGGCTTCTCTCCATAAGCCTGGGCCCATTTGGCCAAGTGCACATGCGGATCATCCTGCCCATCATACTTGTCTGTCATTCTCATCTTCGGCTTCCCAAAGCGAGTTCTCATCATTCTCCTACATTCGTGCCAATCATCAAAGCTTCCCTTATGCGTACCCTACCATCTTGCAGATGTAGCATGCAGTGCCCAGTCCAATGCCTGGAAGCGTTACTTTTTTGGTACCTCCCTCCTAAATGCATCGAGAAAGATATCTACATCAGTCAAGCCATCATAAGTAGGCAAATTTCTTACCTCCGATGACACACAACGTAGCGACCATGTCATCATGTTACAATTGAACGTAGTTATTTTGTGTAACCGATTCTGCCAGCGCTCTAGTTCTTCGTCAAAGTCCAAAGTGCATGAACTCTTGCGATCCCATGTAATTCATCCATCTGTTGTTGGATTCACCCAATCTTAGTCTCGTGTTGTTATCTTATAGATACAGTCCAAATCGTCATCACTCTCATAATCGCGGACTGGTTCAGTATAACGCGATCCTTCAGCAGGATCTAGGGGTACAATTATGTGTAGTGATTTCTTCTCAAATATCATCTTTCGCTTCTTTAGGTTGATTACCCCGTTCATATTAGTAGCCTAGTCAATTCCCAGGAGCGTAGGATAGGGGTTGTTGTCATCCACAATTTCTATTACTTCAAAGTCAGCCAGCGCGCTCGCACCTTCAATATCCACTGTCAACCCCTGCATCTGCCCCATGGGGATGATCTTCTGCTGGTTCGCCATCCTTAGCTGAATCAGAGACCATTGCAGCACAATTCTCCCCAGCCGTTCCCAAGTCTGTTTAGGTAGGACGTTCGCATCTGACCCCAGGTCCAATATAACCTGATCCATGTCATACTCTCTTATTTGCGCGGTCAGTCTCATCTCTCGTCCCACCCTTGTTTTATGCTTACCTATCTTTTGCACTACGTGCGGCTCACACAGAGCATTTCCGACGCATCTTTTTATAAGATCTTGTAACCCCTTCACAGCCTTACTATCACGTAGTAACTTCATGCATGTCTCCAGGAAAGTTGTAAGCATAGAAGGGTCCATCTCTTGGTTAGGCTTATCCTTGCGTCCTTAGGTGGAGGCCTCAACGAAGCTCTTCTTTGCTTCCATGAAGGTTTCACGTGTGCTCTCCAAATCGAATTTAGCCTCCTTCGCCGGAGCTTTGCGAACCGATGTATTGTCTTCTGGCTGTTTCCTCTTGTCATCTCTTGTTATGATTCCACTTCGAAGCACTATATTCATGTTTGGATCCTCTTCGCGTGGCTCAGACCTCATCATCTACAGGTTCTGAGTAGGCTGTGATGGTAGTTCCCATTTGTCAGGTATCCTTGCTATCAGCATAGGATAGTCTTTCATTTCATCATCATACAGAGTGAAATACTTACACGACGGACGTGTTGGGTTAGTACAATCGTGAGCATAATGTCTTGGTCCTCCACAATTATAGCAGATCAAATGTCCCCAACCTCTGCTAGGTCCTCCTCCGCCTCGCCCTTATCCACGCCCCTGAAATCATGTCCTCCCCATCCCCGTGCTTTGGTTAGGGGGCCGCGTTTCGACCTGAACCCTATAGGCGGGAGTTCTATCCATCATCAATTCATAACTCTTGCAATTATGCTCATCATGCCCTACCGACCTACAGAAGTTTCAGAACAGTTGTTGTGGTGTCTGTACAAACTTCTGTAACAGATGACAGTTATTTGTATCATGTTTTCCTGCTCCCTGACAGATAGCGCACCATAACGCAGGCCCTGCGCTCAGTCCTGCCTAAGCTTCTGGCCTTAAGGGCATCGACCCTCCTCTTTCCAGGTATTTTGCAAAGATTGGGCAATGGTTTTTGTCATGCCCTGACCCTTGCATTTCAGACACCATACCTCTTCGTGCACCTTTGGTCGAATTCTTCTGTCTTGCTTCAAGATTTGCATCTCAAGGAAAATATTTTTCAACTACACATGGATTTGCTGAACCCAAAGATTTGGATCCTGCATCGGTGTTTCATGCAGCCTCATTGCGATCTCCAAGGCATCTACCTAAGTTTTTATCTTCTGCTGCAATAGTGAAACCCTTAAGTGTGGTAGGAGCGAAGCCACGAACCACTCGCGATGTTGCCCGTCTGTTAGGTTCATGTTAGCTTCATGGATTGTACACTTCAACCTCTGATCAAGTTCCCAAGGTGTCTTGCCCGGTTGCATCGCGATTTCTTTGAACCCTACAATAGACTGTGCTTCAAATTTAGGCCTACTGAATTCTTTATTCAGTGCTATCTGGATGTTTGCCACTCCAGCATTCAGGTTATCATTAGTGTACTTGATATACCAGGTTAGCGTGCAATCCTGCAGAGCGCTAACCAATGTCGCCTTCTTCATGTTATCATCTGTAACACCCTAAGCTTCCCATACAACTTTTAAAACGAACCAGAATTGGTTCAGGTCCTCATTCCCCAAGCCTTTGAACAAAGGCAACTTCACTGAATTTTCCATACTGAACTGCGGTGGAGGTGGAGGTGGTACGGGTGAAGTCGCAGGTGATGGTGGTGAAGTTGGAAGTGGTGTGGGTGGAGGTGGTATTCACGAGAATCCTTGCCTTATTAACTGAATAGCACTTCGTGGAGAAACCTTCGCTATTCCCTCTTCGTCACCTTGCGGAGGTGAAATCAACAGACTATATTCAAGACCCTTTTTTCCTTCGTTTCTGTAAGTTTTTTTTGCTTCGGGTAGCTCCAAACATCAAGGTAGCTACATAACCCGTTTCTCACACAATAGCATTTTAATTCAGGTATTGAACGATTTCACATACTTACCTTTGAAAAAATGTCGCTATGCCTCATTGTAGTTCACTGAGGTATCGACCGCAAATTCAGTTACAAGTCCTACTATGACGCGATCGAGCCAATAATTGACAACGCGGGCGATCTTATCCTACAATGCTTTCAAAATTCGCACTAGCTCCAGGGTCCACACAACAGGACTGTTAAGTTTCCACCTTCCTTGGCTATATTCCAGCTTCGCGATCCACTCGTATAGCTCAATCAGAAAGGAGCAGAAAAAGATCTCGTTTATCTCTATATACAAGTACCTGTCCAACCACTGTTGCTTTGTCAGTCGCGGGTTTCTATTCTCCTGTGCCGATAATTCGTGGATATTCCTATCTAACCAATCTCTAATCTTTTTCTTAGTGGATTCCAATGATACAACATCACACATCTCTTATGCAGATTCTGGTCCTGGCAACGGAACCATTTTTTGGCTTGAGGGGGCCTGACCCAGGTTCAACATTACTTAGCCAAACAAATCCCTACACTACTACCCCTTTCGGCATCAGCCCGTAGAGTGCGGACCGAAGTCTCACCCAAAGCAGTATGGGGGGATGCTGGAACCAGGTTTCCACTGCCTGAGATGGTCGTGATGTTGTTTTATTCCCTTTATTCCTACCTTCACGCAGGTCACTTTGCTCTAGGGCTTGCCAGATGAGCCCTCTATTCTGTCCTTCAGTACCTCTGTGAAAGGATACAACTCACCTTCGCGCAACCCTCACCCTCGATCTAGACACTTTCGCGGTGCTAAGGCAGCATACTGTGCAGATTCCTAAACTAGTCTAAGTGTCTTACTTATCTTATTAGATACTCACAGTTAGCACCGCGTAAACAGATATTCTTATATGCGTTCACTTATCCAACATAATCATAAACATTCATGCATCACATAAGCATTATAAAGGAAATTTATACATAAAATTCTAAGATGCATTAATCGAAACAAAGACATAGAAATTGTAGAATACTTCTCTTTATTGATATCTTCCTAATGATTACAGACTCTATTCACCCTGCGCACACAACTGCAGTGGTCCGCGCACTTAGCTGCAGACTTCCACCCTAGGCCTCTGTGCACTCAGTTGCAGAGCCTATACCTACGCTACGACCCGAAACTTAGACTTCTTACTTCATAGCTATGACTTTCTCACATGATCGATCCATTGGATTGATCGATTACTCTAATTACTTCAAGCTTAGATTTTTTTATACAATCCCATGGTCCGCTAACCATGGGTAGATCTCTTTACAACCAACTTTACTTTACAAAACTAAGGGCATACAACCCTTTATGACTTATAACACCTACGTGCTCCGCGACCACAAAATGCAGAGCCTTTATAAGCTTATTACAAAATTTTACCAAAACATGGGCTTTTAGCCCCAAAACCGTCCTTTGGGGGATCCCGTTCCTAATAGAAGGCAAGATGTTCTTCATTGTTAATGTTGTATCTTCATCGAGGATAGGGAACCCAAAAGGTTTTGTATTTCCTCTTCCTCTACCTCTACCACCTCCTCTGTTTCCTCCTCCTCCTCCAATCCTATGTTGTTCACCATTGACATTGTGTACTTATCCTTCTCCTTATTCGGCTATGATGGATTCCTCAGAATAGATATCTAGTTCTACAACAAGATTATCTAGTTTTTCTTATAGTTCTTCTGGTTTCTCTATCAATGGTTTGAAGTAAGTTTCTTCCTCTTCTTCTTTATAAGGAACTTCCAACTCTTGATCTAGAAATTGTTCTCTAGTTGTAGAAAAATTATTCCAGTTGTTGGAGATGTAGGATCTACTTCTATCACAACCTTTGTTGATGAAGTTGGTGAACCTTTAGATTGGATTTTGGATCTTAAGACTTTATAAGCCTATAGTGGTATGCTATGGATGGAATTCGAGTTTGTGTGGGTGGTGTGGCAATACGAGGTCGTGGTGGAGTAAGTTATGATGTAGGAATTAAACATCTTCCTCGACCTACAAACCTACCTCTAGAGTCTCTTTCCCTATGCATGTCATTTTTTTATTTGATTTTTTTTAAGGCTTCTATTTACACTTCCCCGACAACGACACCAAATTTTTTTATGAATTTAATGTTCTTAAATTGCAAGCATAAATTATCGACCAGAGTTTGTAAACTTATGAAGTGCAGGTGCACTATATATTCTAGAAGCCTATTCTTTCATTTGCAAGATGATGGTATGTTTATTTTGATATTTTCGTTGTTATCCAGATTCCTACTAGAGTTATATTTCTACAAATTAATATGTGGAAGTTAAGCTATTGTTAGATTAATCTACCAGGTCATATCTATTTGAGTATCATCCTAAAATATCTTATGTTATTCATCCTAAAATTATGAATCTATCTAAACACCTTGCTGCTATGAAACAAAGTATTAAAATTCAAATTATTCTAATGATCCTTCAAAAGGTTGTTGACAAAATATATATACAAATTCTGATTCTAAAGAGCATAAAGAAATCTCTAATTGCAGGCTACAAGATAGATATAAGTTCTAATTCTAAAAAGCATGAAAATACTAACTGTAATGACCTGAAAAATGTTGAAGAACTATACCATCAAATGACTATAAGCGTAAACGAAATAAAGAAATGGTAAATGAAATAACTGAGTTATAACGAAATAATCAAAACAACGAAGGAAACCAAACTAGAATGCTGTGATAATGCGATAATAGAGAGCGATTAAATGAAAACAATATAAAACGATGAAATGAAATAAAATAAAACCTTGACTGTCTGTAGGGGCCCTCCACATCCAGTAGGTGTCAATCACACTCACATACGCATCGAATCACATAAAGGTAACTTGAGATTAATATGAGAACTCATAGAAAGGTAACTTCAGATTAATACGAGAACAAAGGTCTGTTTCACAATTCTTCAACAATTAACTATTACTTCCTCCCTGGTATCATTTACAGAGGATTCATACTTATATATAAAATGTGTGCTCAATAGTTTGAGACTTCTACGCCTACAGGTCTGTTGATCAATCCTTATTCAAATTTAAAACTAAACAGAAAAAGCGTTATTTTATCGATTTTCTATTTAGAAAGAAAATCGAAGCAACATGATGCATTCATACTTCTACTACTACGTGTTTGACCCATGCCTTTGACCGTGCCACTGTGTGATTCCTTCAGTGAATTGGGTCAAGTGAATAGGAGGAGATCCATGAGGGGATAGATACTCAACTACCCATGTGCTTATTTGCTTCATTAGCGCACCAGAAGCCCACAAACCATGGAGGCAACTGCAAATTTATAAAATAGCTGCAAAATCATGTTAATTCCATAGCTAATGCAATATTTAACATAAAAATAAGGCACATTAATGAATATGAAAAATAAGACATGTAAGAGTTTTTACCTTATCAAAACCTATGATTTACTGCATTTATTGAGTTGCTAGTGATGATGAAAAAGAGGAAAAGGGAGGAGAAAGGGTGTCAAAACAAAACAGTTATGGAACTCTACATTCCCCCACACTGAAGATTTTGTATGTCCTCATACAAAACGAAAAATTTATATATTGAACTACTGTATTTTCTTGGACACTTCTGCTAGTACATCTAGCTTCATCCTTTTCACTTTCTTTCCAGTCATTGCCATCCTTGGTTTCCTCATGAGGATCTTGTATTTCAAGTTTATAACCTGTCTCTGTAAAGCCTTGTTTTTCTTCTTCAGTTTCTTGTTCTTATTAAACCATAGACTTAGATGTAAGTGGAGGTTGTCACTCTTAGCTATTTGGATTTCATTATGTGCTTTCAAGGCTTGATTTTCATTTTTAATGTACCTATTTAATGTCTCCAGTTCGAAGATTTCTTGTTTCAATATATTGATTAAAGGAGGTTCTTGTGGTTCATTAAACTGGACTTCTTCTTCCTCTTGAATTGGAATTGATGTTCTTTCTGCATCCCTTTTCTCCAAGGACTCAATATAATCATAGATCTCTTGCTGCAACGAATCAATCTCTAGCATTCTTCATTTTGGACTTTGAGGAGGCAAGGTGATAATTGGTGATGAAACCCACGGTGATGAAACCCTTGGAGGAATTCATGAATCTTGTTCTTCTGCCTTTGAGTTTTCTTCTATTTCTATATTGATATGCTCTTTGCTCTTTGAGGGTAGTTCTTTTGCTGAGTTGAGTATGGTACTTCTTCTTAAACCTATGACAGGGGTCTTCTGAGTTTACTTCCTTTCTGTTTTAGGCTTCTCTGCTTGTGGTCAAATCTATGTTTCATTACTGGCTTTCTTTCTTCTAACATTTCTTTTGTTTATTTTCTCTAAAAATTCTGGAAGAGGGATGTCATCTTCTGACAGTTTCTGTGGTTGATGGGGTTCTTGTTCCCGTGACCTATCAATTTGTCTTTTCCTTCCCCTCTTAGGCCTGATGTTATTTGGATGCCCATGAGTTTCTTCCTGAAAGTGATTTCTTACTAAACAACTTTCCCAATTATCAACTATGTTTTGGAGATGAAATTCAACAAGTATTTTGACTAGACCATGTTGATACATTGTATTATCTATAAACTGAATTCTCCTCTGAACATTTCCTGACATCTTTCTAAGACTATTCAACAAGAAATATGGAAGGTTTCTCTCATTTTCTTCAAGAAAATTAATTAGCAACCGAATATGATAGAAAAACATACATCCAAACCTTCCTTCATAGGTAACAAAATTTTGGATTATTAGAAGTAGGTTCCTCCACTTACTTTTCAATGTTGTTCTTGGGATGCCCTTCTTGAAAATGGTGGTGTCCATGCTTGGTTTCTTCAAGAAAACCTTCTAGTCTTCTGTTTCAATACCTCTGTTCTTGAAGCATATCTCTCCAATTCGCAACAATCTAGTGGCTTTGGCTATAAATGACTCTGTCATTGTGAATTGGATGTCCCCTATCTCCACATCGACTCCATCAAAATCCCAGGAGAAGAATTTGGTCACTTCTCTATGGAAGCCATCGAATTTCTCTACAAATTCTAGCCACTGCGATTTCTGCAATAATTCTTTTATCTGTGAACACACCTCCAAAAATTTCTTCCGTGTTGGCTATGTTCTGACTATCACTCCCATGGCCAAGAAGCTTCGTTTCAAAATTGTTTTGTTTGACAGGGTAGGATGGCTTGGTAGGGTTTTTAGAGCGTAAAGGTCGAGTGTGTGAGTGATGGAATAATGAGAGCGTGGGTAGTGAGGGTATAAGGAAATAAGGTAGCATCTATCCGTTAAGATCATTCATGTGTATGTTTTTGGTGGTTGATTCAATGGATCGGAACATGAGTTATGATAACTGGGAGTGAATGGAAAATTATGTACAATTTGACACAACACGATCAACTCTTTGCAATAATGATTTTGATTTTTTTCGGTAGTACTATGTCTTATAATTCATATATGTAATGTTTGGATCCCTATTATTAAATTAAATAAGTGCATACATCTTGACCAACTTCAAATCAGAGTTGTCCTGGAAAATCTTTACAAATTCCTCCTTTGTAATTGGTTTATGATAGATCTTGAGTCAATGTCCATTCACTAAGAGAGGAAAATTTTCTTCATCAATAGTCCTAATTCTAACTCCCCCATTATCAAAAACATTTTCAATCTCATAAGGCCCAAGCTAGTGAGTTTGAAATTTTCCTTGGAAATTTTTGAACTTTGAATCAAAGGGTAATTCCCAGTCTCCTCGCTGAATTTTTTTTTCTTTGATGTATTTATCATGCGATCTGGATCTTTGTTGCTAGACTAAACTAGTCTTCTGGATAGCATCTTGCCTTATTTCATCAAACTCATTCAGTTGCCCCATTCTGCTTTTGTGCTTCTCATAAGTCAAGTCCCAACTTGATTGTTGTCTTGTAGGTCTAAATCTAGAACTCAATTGGAGATAGGACCTGCTTCCCATAAACAAGTTCATAGGGAGTATGTCCTATAGTGTTTCTCCATATGGTACAGTGTGCCCATAAAGCTTCTGGAAGCTTTTCTTCCCAGTCCCTTCTGTGTAAGTGAACTGTCTTGGTGAGGATTGCTTCAATCACTTTGTTGGTAGACTCTACTTCTGGATGGTATGGAGTAGATTTCCAATGCTTGATTTTATATTCTTCCACTATCTTTTGCACTACTATGGATGTAAATTTCTTTCCTTGATCTGTTACAATTTCTCTTGGGACACCAAAATGAGTAAAAATATCCTCAAAAATAAATGAAACTACAACATTTTAAGTAGCAAAAAAAAGTTCTTTAGCTTCTACCCATTTAGTAACATAATCAATGCATACAAGTATATAATTTTTTTGTTTTGAAGATGGATTAATTGGTCCAACAAAATCCAAAGCCTATTTTTCAAAGGGTTCAATGAGTACCTGAGGCTGTAGAGGAATTTCATCTAAAGGAATAGGTTTCCCCATTCTTTGATAGTTATCACACCTCTTAACATATTCCTTGGCATCCTTGAAAAGGGAAGGCCAATAATATCCTAAGTGAAGGACTTTATAAGCATTTCTTTTGTCAAAAAAATGGCCCTCGCATGGTTCATCATGGCATGCTTTAAGTATTTCAGGTATTTCATCTTCTCTTACACACCTTTGGATGATCATATCTGGTCCTGTCTTGTATATTTATTCATTTATCCATGAATAAGATGCACTTGTTTGGATTATTCTTCTCTTTTCTCTAGGAAACAAATAAGAGGGTAACTTCCCTGAAACTAAATAATTGGCAATATCTGCAAACCAAGTTGATTTAGTAGATACTGCAAAAATATATTCATCAGCAAACTTGATCCGAATTTAAACAGGAATGCAACAAATTACAGAGATAACCATAAACACAAAGATGCAGTGGAAATAATACTTCATTTCATTAATGTAAAATACTGAAATATGCTTACAAACAGAAATGGAAATAAACCATCTAGGGTGATGGTAGCTTATCTCTGAGAAGAGATGTGGTGGTTATATGCCTCTGAATTGTGTTACAATGAGGCTCAAAGACATATTTATTGTTGAGAAACAATGGAAAGCCCTAAACATCATAAAACCTAACCCTAGAAGATGAAACACCAAACTGTGAGCCTCGTTTGGATAAATTGGTACATCAATTTCCCAGGGTCATAACTTTGGCACACGATCTCCATTTGACGCGCACAATATCTCGTTAGAAATATCTATTCGAGAAATACAACTTTGGGAAGAGCATCATTAGCCCATGGACCCATGTTGCTCCTATTTTTCCAAAAAAATGTCGTTTAGGGCCTCAAAATGGCTCCGGAAGTTCAGGACCCGAAAAAACTGCTAAAAATAGTAAATTGTGCTACAATTAAGGAAACTAAAAAGCTGAAAGAAACAATGGTGGAGGTCCCAGTGGACTTGGCAGGTGGCCACCAATATCCACCTGGATCATTTCTCCCCTCTTAGGAAGCAATGGTCCCCATTGCATTGAGTTCCTCCATGAGATGAGGAAACTTCTGCTAAACTTGGTCCCTGGTGAGCCACTTGCCCTGGTGAAGGAGTTGGCTTGCTTTGACAACTCGATACAGTTGGATATTTTGCTGGTGAGTGTGCTTGATCTGTGTGTCCATGATCCGATCAGTTGTAGCTTGTTCCATGCAATCTGGGTTTAACTCTGTGGGTGTGAGTTATTTTGCAATGTCGAATGTGTCTAGTAATGGTAGAAAGAATGGTCAAAGGTGGTCCACATTGAACACTGGGTGCAGGCCAAGGAATGGGGGAACGCTGAGCTCAAATGCATTGTCTCCCACAGCATTGGTAATGGTGTAAGGACCATATCGGAGTGGTCTAAGTTTCTGATAGGCTCCAGTAAGGTGTTCCTTTTGCAAATGCAACCAGACTTTATTGCCCACCTGAAACTTGTGTGGCACCTGATGTTGATCATGTCGCTGCTTGTACTTGGCATTTGATTTCTCTAGAATGTCATGGACCTGCTGGTGAATATGTTGGACGTGCTCAATGAAGTTGTTTGCCTTATCTGTTTCAGAATGGACATGAGTCGAATCTGCGTGAGTAGCTGCAAATGGCATGGCCACATTAAAGGGACATAGTGGCTGGAATCCTAAGCCCACCTGAAAAGGGTTGTGGCCAGTCGAGCTATGGAGAGGCCGGTTGTAGTTGTGCTGAACATAGGGGAGGCTCTCATCCCATGTGCGTGGATGCTTTGAGTTATACATACGCAGAATGTGTATGATCATCCTGTTGACAACCTCTGTCTGGCCATCAGTTTGAGGATGGAAGGTTGTGGACTTAGTGAGTTTCGTGTCCAGCATCGACCAGAGACTGGACCAAAATGTACTGAGGAACCTACTGTCCCAGTTTGAGATGATAGACTGTGGAATCCAAAAGTGTACCCACACTCGTTCAAAGAAGATTTTAGCAATGGCTTCTGCTGTGATATTCTTCTTGCAGGCCACCATAATGGCCATCTTCGAGAACCTATCGACAACCACAAAAACACAGTCGTTTCCATGCTTAGTGGAAGGAAGTTCTGACATGTAATCCATGGAGATGGATTCCTAGGGTCGACCAGGGGTAGGCAGCGGGGTATAGAGGCCTTGCTTCTAAATGGTCAATTTGGCAATGGCGCAGGCAGTGCATGATCTTATGTACTTCCCGACATCATGTCGAAGATTCAGCCAATAGAAATACATCTGCAGTATTGCCACCATTTTCTCAACCCCGAAATGCCCAGCAGCCCGACTGTAGTGTGCTTCCCAAATCATCTTGGCACGCTCGCTTGAAGGAACACAAAGGTGACCCAGGTGGCATAACAGGGCATCCTCGAGATGAAAATCTAGATTATGTTGACCCTCCAAGAGTGTCTGGTATGTGTGGTTGAATTCTAGGTTGCTTTTGTAGAGAAGTGTCCATTCATAAGCCTCGTTCCCGCAAGAGTTGAGCATGGTGGTTAACGCCATGATCGGTGGTCGACTGAGGCAATCTGCAACATTATTGGTGTTGCCCTTCTTATACTTCATATTCAAATGGAACTATTGCAGGTATATGGACCACTTCTGATGGCGATCATTCTGCAATTTCCCTTGGGTTTGTATGAACTGTAGGGGTCGGTGGTCTATGTGGATGACCATTTCCTTCCCCAAAATGTAATGCTTACATTATCGGCAGGCTTGCACAATGGAATACATATTTTTTTCATAAGTGGGATACTTTTGGACTATGTCTGAAAGTGTCTCACTATGATATGCCACTGGGTGCCCGTGTTGAGTAAGTATTGCCCCAATAGCATAGTCAGAGGCATCTGTCTCGACCTCAAATGGTTGTTACAAGTCTGGTAATGTGAACACTGGTGCCGAGCAGAGGTGATATTTCAACTCTATGAATGCCTCCTATTGAGATTCAGACCAAAATAATTTTGCTTTCGCTCCTACCTTGGTGACTTGAGTCAAGGGCCAAGTGATATGAGAAAATCCCAACACGAACCTGCAGTAGAAGTTGGCAAGACCTAGAAAGCTACGGAGCTCTGTCAGAGTGGTTGGAGATGACCAATCCTGAATGACTTGGATCTTGGCTGGATCCACATGCACCCCCTGTTCATCAATAATATATCCCAGATATTGAACCTGGGTCATGCCAAAAGTGCATTTCTCCGAATTGGCACATAACTTGTGTTGCCGCAGTGTTTGGAGAACCTATCGGATGTGGTGGAGGTGCTCTTCCCAAATCTGGCTGAAGATCAGGATGTCATCCAAGTATACCACTACAAATGAGTTGGTGAATGACCACAAGATGTCATCGATTAACATCATGAAGGTTGCAAGAGCATTCATCAATTCGAAGGGCATAACCAACCACTCGAAAAGTCCCTCCTTGGCTTTGAAGGCAGTCTTCCACACATCAGAGGGTTAAATTAGTACCTGGTGATATCCTGAATTCAAATCGATCTTGTTGAAATATTTTTTCCCCTTCAGTTGGTCAAGGAGGTCATCAATTCGTGGGATTGGGTACCTATTACAGGCAGTGATCTTGTTCAACACCCGATAGTCAATACAGAGTCTCCAAGTCCCATCCTTATTTTGTACCAATACGATCGGGCTCCCACAGGTTGATGAACTCGGATGGATGTGACCTTTCTACAACAACTCCTGAATCTTCCTCTTGATTTCATCGTTCTCCAGAATGGAGCGCCGATATCTTGGTCCATTGGGTAGCGGCGCACCTGGGGTTAGATCGATGGAGTGCTTGACCTGACAGTGCAGAGGAACCCCTGCGGGGGAGGTGAAAATGTCCTCGTACTCCTCAATGATCTTGTCCATCTGTAGTTTTCGTGCAGAGGGGACTTGTCTGGAGGTCATGGCCACCATCTTCTTCTTTCTTTGAGGGCACATCATCAACAAAACAAATTTCCCAGTTTTGGAAATGAGCTTATTGCATTGTTTTGAAATAACCAAAGAGATGAGGTGGTGCTACCCCCAGTATCCTGTACAAATTATTTCCCAAAGTAACAATAACAACACGTGACCTTGATTAATATACAACATGTCACTTCCACAAGTATGGTTATCCAAATAATACATCACAAACTTCAAGGGGAGAAATGTCACACAATACCTCATTCGTGAAGGGGTTGATGTTGTATGGAAGGCGACACTGCTGGCTCACGTAAAGATTCCATCCTTAGTGAAGCCACCCGATGGTGTATGGTTGTGGATGTGTTGTGGTCGGTAAGCCCAACCGCTTCATGACCTTTGCCGAAATGAGGTTCTTTCGGCTCCCGCTGTCAACAATGAACTGTAGCAGGGAGCCCTTTACCCACATCTGGGAGTGGAAGAGGCACTCCTCCTCTAGATCTTCAGGTTCCTCCTTCTGTATCTTTGTGGTGGTAACGGTAGCATTGGGCTTTGCATCGATAATCTGCTTCCCTTTGTCATTCTCCTTGTCGGGTTCTGACTCAAAGTCGGAACATGCATCTAATTCTGAAACCTTTAACTCGGGCACCAATGACTGCTTGGCCAGACACTCACTTGTGTTGTGAGTGGAGCTCTTATGGAACTCACACAAATTTTCCCGTGACCTTTTTCAGCGTCACGACGCTATTCTTTGCTTGCAGCTTTGGCGGGTTGTCTTGGGCCACCCCGCCTTGGCTTTGTCCTTTGTTCTACGGTTTGGGGGAACCTTTCCCTTGCTTCGGATTCACAAATCCAAAGTCTAGCTTCTTTTGTTTAAACTTTTGCTCGACCTTGATGGCATATCGGTATGTCGTGCCAAGCGAGGAGATGTTCAGGAATTCTATTTTTTCCTAGATGTACTTGTGCAGGCAGCTGCGTATTCGAGTATCAAATGATACTCTGGATCCTTGATACCCAACTTTGTGCAAAGGGTATGGAAAATATTGGTAAACTCCAACACATCTTGGTCCCTTCCCTGCCGCAGCGTGGTCCACTTTATGTATTGATCCTCATAGCTTCCGACATGGTAGTATTGCTCCTTGATGACATCCCGGAATGAATTCCACG
This sequence comes from Pinus tabuliformis, assembly GCA_031772625.1. Taxonomy (NCBI): domain Eukaryota; kingdom Viridiplantae; phylum Streptophyta; class Pinopsida; order Pinales; family Pinaceae; genus Pinus; species Pinus tabuliformis. The sequence continues at coordinate 768,095,340 of CM062818.1, forward strand.
TGGGTGCAACTGAAAATAGTGAGCCTGTACTTTCATCCTTCTACTCACAGTAGGTTTCCCACCAGTCCTTGACATGGGGGCTGCTTTGAGAAGAGCGAAAATAATTTTTTCCCGACTGGACCAATCATGAACAGAAAGATAACCCTCTAGCATATTTAACCATTTATCGACGACATATGCGTCTATTTGACCCTTGAATATGGGGATTTCAAAATTAACTTGTACCTTAAACGGTGTGGTGTTTCCAGAGTAGTTGTTGGAAGATGATGTGTCACCCTTGGGTAGCTGTTAAAGGATCTGGGCAAAGTTGTCCATCATCACATTCCTTTGTCGCTCAAGGCCTTCTTCGAGCAAGATTTTGATAAGATCTCCTGCCCCCTCGTATTTCTTTTCATCTGCCATGGGAGTTTGTCGAGATTTGCGAGGCTGGTCTTGCAAAGGTTCGACCAGTTCAAGCCTTAAGTCCTTATATCCCGACCTCGTTGGGGAGATGGAAAGAAAAACAGAGAAAAAGCAAACCGCTCTAATACCATTAATCTGAATTTAAACAGGAACGCAACAAATTATAGAGATAACCGTAAACACAGAGATGCAGTGGAAATAATACTTCATTTCATTAATGTAAAATACTGAAATATGCTTACAAACAAAAATGGAAATAAACCAGCTAGGGCGATGGTAGCTTATCTCTGAGAAGAGATGTGGCGGCTACATGCCTCTAAACTGTGTTACAATGAGGCTCGAAGGCCTATTTATTGTTGAGAAACAATGGAAAACTCTAAACATCCAAAAACCTAACCCTAGAAGATGAAACGCCAAACTGTGGGCCCCATTTAGGTAAATTGGTACTTCAACTTCCCGAGGTTGTAACTTTGGCATATGATCTTCGTTTGATGCGCACAGTATCTCGTTAGAAATATCTATCCGAGAACTACAAATTTGGAATAGCAACATCGATCTATGGACCCACGTTGCTCCCAATTTTCCCAAAAAACGTCATTTAGGGCCTCAAAACGGCTCCGGAAGTTCAGGACCCGAAAAAACTACTTAAAATATTAAATTGTGCTATAATTAAGGAAACTGAAAAGCTGAAAGAAACAATGGTGGGGGTCCAAGTGGACTTTCCGGGGGGCCACCAATATCCACCTGGATCAAAACTTATCCTCTACAGGTGTATCATCGTTATCATTTTGAATTGTAGATAAAAAGTCAACAATTGTGTTTTGTTTTCCAGGTCGGTCTAGAATGGTGATATTGAATTCTCGTAGTAGTAATAGCCATCTTGTTACTCTACCATTAGTAACTGGTTTATTCATTAAATATCTAATGACAAAATGGTCTGTATGAACAAAAGTTTCATAGCCAGTAATGTAATGTCTAAATTTATTAATGGCATGAATTACAGCTAAAAAGTCATTTTTAGTTACAGTATAATTTAGCTCTACAAGAGTTAAATTTGTATTGGTATAGTAAATCGCATAAGGAGTGACGTCTTTTTGTCTTAACATAGCTCCTAGAGCTGTGTCTTAAGCATTAGTTGATATATGAAAACAAACTTTCCAATTAGGTCCTTTTAAGATGGGTGCTTCAAAGATCTTCTTTTTCAATGTTTCAAAATCCTTTTGACAATTAGAGTTCCAACTAAATTCACAATCTTTGGTGAGGAATTTGAAGAGTGGATATGTAATCTTTGTGAAGTTTTCTATGAATCTTCTATAATATCTAGTAAAACCAAGAAAACTCCTAACATCTCGTTGACAACTTGGGGTTGATAATTTGGAAATAATTTCTACCTTAGATGAGTCTACTTTAATTCCATTTCCTGAAATATGGTGACCTAAAACAATTCCTTCATTAAACATCATAAAACATTTTTCATGACTTAATGAAAGATTTGCTTCTTTGCATCTTATGAAAACTTTTTCTAAGTTTTCAAGTGCTTCTTCAAAATAATTTCCATAAACCGTGAAATCATCCATATACACTTCCACACAATCATGAATAAGATCAGAGAGAATTCCTAGTCCTGCTCTTTGGAATGTTGTTGGAGAATTGCATAATCCAAAAGGAAGTACTCGATAAGCATAAGTCCCCCATGGACAAGTGAATGTGGTTTTGTCTTGATCTTCAGGTGCTACCTGAATTTGATTATACCCACTAAAACCATCCAAAAATGAGAAATATTTTTTTCCTGCTAATGTATCTAAAATTTGATATATCAAAAGGAAGTGGAAAGCGATCTTTCAAAGTTTCTTTATTCAATTCCCTGTAATCAATGCATACTCTCCATTTTCCATTTTTCTTAGGAACTATTACTAGGGGTGAAACCCATTGATTGTTTGATATTGGATAGATTAAATTTACATTTAACAGTTTCTGCAATTCCTCTTTAACAATTTATTTTAAGTTTGGATTCATTCTTCTTTGTGATTATCGAACTGGTATAGCATTTTCTTCAATATAAATATGATGCATTCATGTTTTAGGATCAATTCCTTTCATATCAGTGTATTCCCATGCATATGAGGAAGAGTGTTTTTGCAATATTTCTACCAATTTCTTTTTCTGTAATTATTCCAAGTTTTCATTGATGTTCAAGATTTTCCCTGCAAAAATTTGTATTAAAGAATTTCTAAACTTTTCCATAGAGTGTAAAGACATTTGTCTAGATGATAGTTATTCAATATTACATTGTTCTTGAAAAAATTGATTATTGACACGATATAAAGAAGGTTCATTATTTTCTATTGAATTTAAAATTTGATCCTCCTCATTTATTTATGCAATAGTGAAAACTGGTTGTATATCATTATCATCATCTATCCATTCTTCCTTTTCTACTTCTATCATTGTTTTTGCAGGTGGGTACAATGTAAATTTCTTTTTCGAGCTTCCATCTAAGATAAACATGTCCCCTAATCTACAACTGATAAAAGCATATATTGTAGCTAACCATGGCCTTCCTAAAATTAATGGATCTCCTAAATTATTCCTGGGTGTTAGAATCATGAAATCAATAGGATATTCCCAAGAATATAAGGATACATATATATCTTCTAACACACCATCAATTTTAATTATAGACCTGTCTGCTAATTGTAACAATGTTAGTGTGTATTGAAGATTAGGAAGCTTCAATTTATCCATAGTTTGTTTGCTCATTATGTTTATGGATGCTCCTAGATTAATCAATGTGTTTGATATCTCAATTCCATTGATGTGTGTTTTCACAATAGGGCTTCCTGGATCTAAATATTTTTGAATTATTGTTTTCCCCATCATGATATTTGCAATTTTCCCGACTAGTTGAATTCTTTTTATTTCTTTTCTTTTTCTTCCTGATCCTTTGATACTCAATTCCTTAATTGTTTTTGCAAAAATCTGTATTTCTTTTATTGCTTGTAATAAAATAATTTCTATACAATTTTTTTTTTAATTCATCTAACATATCATAATCAAGCACTATGATTTTTTTTTCTAATCCTTTATCAATTTTCAACCCTTTAGGAAAAGGTGGTCTTGAGATAGATACTGAAGGTTGTTCTATAATAGGAGTATTATTAGAATTTGTGGGATTTTTTTGTGTTTCAATATTTTCTTTCTAAGGAAGGGAAATATCTTCTTCGGAGTTATTATTATCTTTTTTAGAATTCTTTTATGTTTCCCGAATAACAACAGATGATTTCTTCCTTTCTAATACTCTACCAAAACTTAATTGAACATTGTTAAGATCTAATGGAGTTATCATATAAGTTTGAGGATTTTGTCCTTCTAAGTTGTAAACAGGTTGTGAAGTTTTATTGTTTGGAGTTGGGAGTGGTTGAATGGGTAATTGATTTGGTCTTTGTGAAAATGGAAAAGAAAGTTGTGGATTTGTATTTTGAGCTTGAGCTCGAGGTAACTGGTTGGTTTGAGGGAAGTATTGTGGTGGAAAATTTGGATAAGGTGGAGGATATTGTTGATATTGAGAATATCTTCGATAAGGATTTTTCCATCCTTGATTCCAAGATTATGGTTGAGCCCAAGGCTGCCATGGCATAGGTGGATTCCAATTATTTGTGAATATTGTGCAAATGGTTGAGGATTAAAACCTTGAGTTTGATTTGTTTGAGGATTTTGCCATGGTCTTTTAGCAATAAAGTAAAGAGGGTCCACCTGATTTGGCATTCCTTCTTCATTAAACACAACCTTAAGACCTGGTATAGAGGGACATTCTTTTGTATCGTGCTTTTCCGAACATATAACACATGTTTCTATCCTTTTGAAATCTAAAGGAAATTTTCTTAGAGTATGTTTCTTTCTACACCTAGGACAAAAGATGGATAATGCAACATTTTCAGCTTTCTGCTTGTTTTGCATTTTAAGGGTGTCAATTTTCTCACTGAGTCTCCCTAAAATATGTGTTTTAAAGTTATCGAGCAAACTACCTATTTCTTGCCTACTTACTGTCTCGGCTGCAGATTTATTTACTCTTGATAAAATAGGTTCCCTTGAACTTTTTCTTGTTCTTACTTTACCTCTTGAAATATGTACACATAGATCACAAATATCTGCAAATGGTAACCGAGAAATATCTCCTTTTCCCATTAGATTGAGAATATCAAACCACTCATCTTTAATAGATTTGATTAAGAGATCTTCCAAAGTTTCCTCATCCAGATTTTTGATTTTTTCCCTTTTGATATTATAAACAAATATTTCGACAAAGTCTTCAAGATTCTCATCTTCTTTTTGTACCATTTTGAAGACTACATATTTGATGCTATGAGGCCTACAATAATCCTTACATTTATCTAAGAATGCATCTTTCATTTGTGCCCATGTCCTTATAGAATTGTTTCTAAACTCATAAACCATTTTAATGTTGCAACCTTTAAGGTGGCAGGGAACAATTTTAGTTTTTGAGCATCATGCAGATAATCATATGATCTACATAATAGTTCTAATTCAAAGAGAAATGTCTTTGGGTCTTCACTTCTTATTCCATGAAAATTGGGGAGAATATAAGGCGAGATATTTTTCATTGTTAATGTTGTATCTTCATCAAGGATAGGGAACCCAAAAGGTTTGAAGTAAGTTTCTTCCTCTTCTTCTTCATAAGGAACTTCCAACTCTTGAGCTAGAATTTGTTCTCCAATTAAAGAAAGAAAAATTATTCCAGTTGTTGGAGATGTAGGATATACTTCTATCACAACCTCTGTTGATGAAGTTGGTGAACCTTTAGATTGGATTTTGGATCTCAAGGCTTCAGGAAGTCTATATTGGTCTACTATGGATGGAATTCGAGTTTGTGTCGGTGGTGTGGCACTACGAGGTCATGGTGGAGTGAGTGATGATGTATGAATTAAAATTCTTTCGTGACCTACAAACCTACATCTAGAGTCTCTTTCCCTATGCATGTCATTTTTTTATTTGATTTTTTTTAAGGCTTCTATTTACACTTCCCCGACAACGACACCAAAATGTTTGGTCAATTTAATGTTCTTAAATTGCAAGCATAAATTATCGACCTAATTTTGTAAACTTATGAAGTGCAGGTGCACTATATATTCTAGAAGCCTATTCTTTCGTTTGTAAGATGATGGTTATGTTTGCTTTGAGATTTTCATTGTTATCCAGATTCCTATTAGAGTTATATTTCTACAAATTAATATGTGGAAGTTAAGCTACTATTAGATTAATCTATCGTGTCATATCTACTAGAGTATCATCCTAAAATATCCTATGTTATTCATCCTAAAATTGTGAATCTATCTAAACACCTTGCTGCTATGAAACAGAGCATTAAAATTCAAAATATTCTAATGATCCTCCAAAAGCTTGTTGAAAAAATATATATACAAATTCTGATTCTAAAGAGCATGAAAGAAATCTCTAATTGCAGACTACATGATAGATGTACGTTCTAATTCTAAAAAGCATGAAAATACTAACTGTAATGAAGCGAAAAACTTTGAAGAACTAAACCATTAAATGACTGTAAGCATAAACGAAATAACGAAATGGTAAACAAAATAACTGAGTTATAACAAAATAATGAAAACAACAAAGTAAGGAAACTGAACTAGAATGCATTGATAATGTGATAACAGAAAGCGATTAAATGAAAACAATATAGAACGATGAAATGAAATAAACTAAAACCTTAATTGCTTGCAGGAGCCTTCCACATCCAGTAGGTGTCAATCACACTCACATATACATCCAATCACAGAAAGGTAACTACAAATTAATACGAGAACAAATGTTTGTTTCACAATTCTTCAGCAACTAACTATTACTTCTTCTCTGTTATCATTTACATAGGATTCATACTTATATATAAAATGTGTGCTCAAAAATTTGAGACTTCTACGCTTATAAGTATGTTGATTAATCCTTATTCAAATTTGAAACAAAACAGAAAAAAACGTTATTTCGTCAATTTGCTATTTGGAAAGAAAATCGAAGAAATGTGATGCATTCGGACTTCGGCTACTACGTGTTTGACCCATACCTTTGACTGCACCATTGTGTGACTCCTTTAGTGAATTGGCTTGATCGAATAGGAGGAGATCCATGAGGGGATCGATCCTCAACTAGACATGTTCTTATTTGCTTCATTAGTGCACCAGAACCCCACAAACCATGGAGGTAGCTACAGATTTATAAAATAACTACAGAATCATGTTAAATCTATAGCTAATGAAATATTTAACATAACAATAAGGCACATTAACGAATATGAAAAATAAGACATGTAAGAGTTTTTACCTTATCAAAATCTATGATTTTCTGCTTTTACTGAGTTGATAGTGATGATGAAAAAAAGGAAAATGTGGGAAAAAGGGTGTCAAAACAAAATAGTTATGGAACTCTACAATATTTATTACATATTGAATACTTTGAAGTCTTCATAGGACCAGGAAAAATCATCCTTGATTTCTATTAAGAGTGGATCTATGAAGTAAGTGAACTAACAAGGGGAACATTATGACCATATAAAAATCATCTTTTGATTTTCTCATGTTCCCATGTTTGTAGGGGTAGTTTATTCCGCCTTCCTAATGGATTCACTATTAATATAGGTGTATGGGTAGAAGCATCATTATAATCAAACATGGATAGCCCAAGCATACTCTTGTTGGTTTTCAATTGAATTATATCATTGGTTCCTCTTCTATCTCATGGAAAATGTGCAAGTCTTTGAATTCCTTGTTTGAAGGAATCTACATAAATTTTCATTAGTTTCAAAATATTTCCAAGAGTCAAAAATTTATTAGGTAATGCAACACTTGGGATCATATAGAAAGACTCCAACACTAGATCCTTGCTTGGGTTTGGCACCATCAAAATCCATGTTAAAAACCATTTCATCTTGTTCATGAGTAGGAACATGAAGATATTCTTTATATAGCACACTATAAGTAACCATCCAACTTCTCAGTAAGGCACATGTCTTATGTAGAAGGAAGTAGGTAGAAATTGTTCTCAATATTTCAGTTCTATTGTAATGACAAACTTGCAACCTATCGATGAAAGGTGAAGTGGGTTCCTTCCATCAAATAGAAACCCTATTTGACGTTAGTGGACCACTCCCTTCCTAAAATCATGCCATATGCCTTAGGTATTTATGCTACACTCACATGTTTGAGCATGCTCACATTAGAAGCTTGATTAAAATAAATGGATAAACCTTTCATATAACCCATTGTTTCTACAATTCTTTATTCCAAAGCTAATAGATATTTACAAGGACCTATGCACTCAAGACATATTCTTCTCGTAACTAAAAAAGGGATGACATCATGTCTTGCCTATGTGTCAATGACACAATTATGGAGTAGGAAATTGGAAACCTTTACTAAAACATAAAAATGAGGAACTCTAGGATCTAAATAAATAACATTATATTACTCCTTTGGTTGAGAGGATGCATCAATCAAGTTAGAGAGTGAGTTGGCATACACCACTTGGTTAGAACTATGAGTGTCCCATTCATTTAAGAGGAGGAGTTATCCCTTTCTCATCACTAGTGATTTTGATTTCTTAAAGATGCCTAGATATAAGAAGTATACATGTAGAAAGGAAGAGGCTCAAGACCCCTTCGAGGAAATTTGGTTGAACTTACACAAGGAGTGTAGAATTATGATCTGAGCTAAATTATTCGTAGTTCTACCCATGAGAATATCCAATGACAAAAATTTGAATCAAGAGCTCACTCAGTTGACACAAATTAAAGAAATTTTGAGGGGCCCAACTATTGTGATAATCACCAATACTTCTTCTCGAATCTTGTTAAGCTAAATGAGATAGATGAATCTTGCCCTAGGTTTATAGCCCTTGTATTTTATAAATGATGGAGTAGTATTTTGGGGTAATAAGTTTTGGGGATTTTCATAGAGGAGCATCGCACAACAAGGTTAGCTAAAGGATAACACACAAAGGTGTGAAGAATAAGGAAAATTATTAGCAAAATTTATATGTACTAGCCCAGAGTAATGTTTACTTTCGCATAGTAATGTTTGCTTTCCCATAGTAATATTTACTAACCCGTAGTGATAATTTACTACTAAGGGATTTTTTTGTCAGTTGGGTCCACATGTAAATCTATAAATAGATTAAGGTAGAGGGGTAAAAGATATAACTTGTTTGTACACCTTGAGATGGAGACATATAGTCTTGCTTTGCAATGATAAATGATTCACTAGGATGGTGAGCCACAATGGATATGAATGTGATGAAAGATTCATTATGTTAATAGAAAGATCGAGTTTTGGCCTATTATGTGTATTTACACAATGCTTAATGGCTTGCCTATTTATTATCACTTTAAATGTATGCATAATGGGATTACTGCACAAAACTGGGGTACAGTTCACTTTTTTAGGAATAAATAAGTAATAATATGTTGAAGATAAGAAATGATAGCTTAAGGTCCATGCATCCTTCATCACTACAAAATTATTTAGTTTCCATAGTTCCCCCTAGATTCCTCTAATGATATTTCACTTGCTTTCAGGTGTTGCCGAAAGGGTCGGTGTCTCTAGTGGTTTTATTGAAAAATTCTCTCAAACCCCGAGTTTTCCCTGCATGCTAACAAACGGTTCCATAGCCAAGATTGATATTTGTGGCTGAAGGGGATGTGGATACCTACTAAGGGAGAGATACAAGTGGGTGAAGGAAAAAGAACACGAGTTCTCCATACAATAGACTAGAAATCAATGAACTAGTCTTGAGAAATGGATGCAAAAGTATGTTTTTACATATTTTCATGAAATATTATTTGTTGAGTTTCCAATTATTTTGGTTGAGTGGTTATAAAGGTTGGCAGAAGAGCACAAAACTTGGTGCCCTATTGTAGAGCGTAGTTGGACTCCAAAGGGTTAACACCATAAATAAAAGGTTTCTTGTGTAGTTGTTTTTTGGTTTAATAGTGTGTTGTAAGGCTATATTGTTGAATTTGTTGTAATTTAGGGTACTTAGTCATATATTGTAGCTAAATGGAACTTCTTTAAGGGACCATGGGATGATATTTGATATCGTTGCCTACATGGATAAAAATAATGTTGTGTGAAAAAGGGGTTATGTCACTGGAATCTGACAACATGAGTAGCTAAATTTCTTTGTGTGCAATGGGAAGACTAGGGGATGACCAAAGAATGACTTGAGGGAAACATAGTATAAAGAACCAGTAAAGGCTGAATAATTTGAGAATGTTGAGGCATCATAGGGATAAAAGTGTAAAGAATTCAAGAAGAGTAAGTGTGCGCGCATCAGTGCAGGAGGAAAGTGAGATGAAAGAGGTAAGCAAAGTGTTGCATAGTGGGACAAGATCTCAACCATGTTTTTCATCTTTGCAATTATTTCAAGTTATGTGGAATATCCCTAAGAGGCTAAATTTAGGATCAATTTCCCTAACTTTTGGCAAGGTTATGTTATACACAAAGATTTATGATAGGATCAATTTGTTTTTATCATACTTCTAAGTGAATGGTTAGATTATTGTTAATATTTCATACAATTGAAGTTCTTTTTTTATTCTAGAACCTTATGAATATTATTCCTCTACGTTTTATGCAATAACAAGTCTTAAATCACTTAGTGAACATTGTAGTATTTGTTAAATTTTCTCCTTTTCCTCCTCTCTCCTTATTTGAAAAAAAAAAAAAAAAAATCATCTACCTTGGTTGGAAGCACTCCTCTTGATTAAATACCTGAAAGGTATTGTCCTACCATTCATTGAGTAGAGGCTAATTTGGATCAAAACATCTTTTCAAAAGCACTATTAGTGCCTTGGCATAATTTTCTAGCCAAAAACTATCTCAAGGGAAGAATAGACTCCATCTCCCGTGAATACCATAGTTTGTCATTTTTTTTCATTTGAAAAATGTCAGATGCAAGATGTCTATTCTATGTATCCTCTCTCCCTGCATTATTCACCACCCCACAACATCTCAACTCTTGGCTGATTTGATGCTTGCAGGATGTCGGATGCAAAAAATCACTTTTCCTCAACAAGCCACTCTTATCCTTCACTTCCACAACTTTTGTTTTGTCTTTTGCAACATCCAAAACATATATTTATCCACTTCCATACTCGAATTCTATACAATTCAAATTATAGGATACCTTATCTACAACTTCATTGTACCGCCCACCCTACATATTACATTTCCACATCTGCCATTTTGCATCTTGCATTAGTTAGATTATGTAATACACCTTTTTAAAACCCCGTAATTAATACTTATAATGTTGGAGATGGCTAGCATGGATATCTTAATAGACTTTATTTGATGTAATGTGCTTTTTATTTTATATATTATTAAAAATGTAAATAAGAGAGTATTCAACACAAATCTTAATATCTGAGAGGAATTGCGAAGAGGGATGGGAATTTTCCTATCGTACCTTGAATTAAATGTATAGTTTTTCAATTTGGCAATTGAACTACCCAACTACCAACAATTAATGAAAGGAATTAGGAAGTGGTGTTGAACTTATCCAAAGGTATTGGCTACATACCCATTATAGAGACATTTGAAGTAACCATGTATCCCAAGAGAGGGACCCCAAATTTTTATGCAAATAATTGTGTAGTGTGGTGGTATGTAAATAAGTAGAAGAAATGTAGAGAAGGGTGTGTGAACTAGAGAAAATTCATGGGATCAAATAGAACCATAATGAGTGTTGAGACTATGTCTATTAACAAAATCATGTAATAAGCCTTTGAGTCATAGAAAATCCTATGTGGAATTGTGATTTTAACTAAATTAGGATGAGGAAGTTAATGTGGAAGCCTTTAAGCTAATCTTGCGGAGACTTTTCTAAACAATCGTCTTAACTAATCACGTAAGGCACTAAAATGGGAAATACTAAGGAAAAATTGGATCAATGAAGGACTCTCTTTGTGTTATGTAGTCCCACAATGGTCATACTATGAGTGTTAATATGATTTGTAATGTAAACTTTAAGGTGATGGAAAAATTGCTTCAAGATGCTCACAAATTGCTCCAAGATTTGTTTTGGTAAGTGCTTCTTAAAATGCTTCCTTGCTTACAAATTTTTACTTCATTGTTCGTAGTTATAAGTTCATCACTGTTTCAACATCCAATCTTCACATTCATCACACAAGTCCAAGGATGAAACAGGTAGAGGCCTAAATGTGTATACAATCCATAGGTCAAATCTTCACTGAGATTGCAATACCCAAGATCCATCGAGGTTCAATCAAACTACTGTAACTTTTGCACCAGATCTTAACTCCAAGTATAAAATAAGGTATGAATGTTGAGTACAAGATCATGCACCTTATCCAAGAGACTGTGTGGGAATCCAAGCTTTTGTGGATGATTTTGAGGTTTTATGAAGGATTTTTAGGTTATGTAGTTTCCTATGGTTAAGTCCAAGCCTCCACTATAGTTTCTTCAGTTGTCAAATAATTCCAATTTGATTTAAAACCCAATCAAGATTTTCTTCTTCTTCTCGGCCCTAAGCTTCCTTTCCTCGATATTGTAAAGTTAACGGGTTGTGAACTGTATCTTACTTTATGTGATGGATGACTGAGATAGATAATAGAAATGAAGGTCTGTGATTTTATTTATATACATTATGTTATGAAAATGAAGGGATGTGACCCTTGGAGGGAGGCCGACATGATGTGGATGGGTATCAGAATCTTTAACATGACACAACGTGCAAAACTTGCGATATAGGAAATTTCGACGCAACGGACGCGATATTACATTAAAATGTTATGATAAATGCAATTGGGTCGGCAACCATATCAACAATCAGAGGTTAGGTATTATCGGAGGTGTCATTTCAAAAGTTCTGATAAAGTGGTCGATGCAATTTGATAATTAAATTATTAACTTAAATCAAGTCGAGTTTGCATATCGGAAATCAGAGCTTAGTTCTTATCAGAGGTGTCATTTCAAAAGTTTCGATAAAGTGGCAGATGTGATTTAATAATTAAATCATTAACTTAAATCAATTCAGGTTTGCATATCGGAAGTCAGAGAAGATCGAAGGTTATATGATATCGCATATCAGAGGTCAGAGGTTTTGAGTGGTCACACTTAATAAAAACGTCGATATGATGTTTCTCTGATAGGGTTTTATTATATGCATTGTGTTATATATGATCTCCATTGTCATGTCTTCAACTATGTCATCATATCATCTCCATGTTATCATATGATCCTCCATATCATCATGTGGTCTCCAACCATGTCATTATATGTCACCATCAAGTGTATTCATTAATGTAGGTCATCTTCTTGATATGGAATCTTCATAAGAACTTTCATCATTATGATCAATGGGCATCTTAGGGCAACATCATGGATCATGAGAATTTTCCATCACAAACAATGTCATATTGACATCAATGACAACCTTGACTAATATGAGGATCTAATATGAGGTTCCGCTGTGAGTCCTAATAAATTAGGCAATTTTTCAGGGGGTACAAGAGTGGTTTGGCGGAATGAGCGGGGGGGTCCCGCAATAGATATGGGTTTTCCACGTAACTTGGTTGTATTACGAGGTGGTTTCCCATGTGCCCACCCCCCCATGTTAGCCCACGGCAATCCTGGGAAGCCCTACAATATTTTTGGGCCATAAATCTGCCCATTCCCATAATAGTGTTATTCAAAGGTGGTCGCTTGTTAAATGAGGGGCCTATGGAAATCATGGGAGGCTTCGCAATCCTATTGGGCTATAGATCTTTCCATTCTCTCGATCATGTCATTCAAAGGTGGTCGCTCATTAAATGAGGACCCCATGGTAGCCTTGGGAGGCCCCGTAATATTGTTGGGCCATAGATCAATTAAAGCCTGAAATTGTATCATTTAAAGGTTGTTTTTTGTTAAACTAGCGCCACACACAATGAAAAGTTGAAAATACACAGTGAAAAAATTGGTGGATGAAGGAATTTTCTAGTGGCAACAGTAATGACCAATTCAACATCAAATTTTGGTATCATAGCATATTTGTTCTTGAACATGGCAAAAAGAGAGAAAGGAGTAGCTTGAGGAGCAATTGGAAGGAGATTTGTAGTTAGAGGAGCAGGAAGATGGAGACTTGTAGTGAATTCATTCTTATAACAGGAGATGAGGCACACTTAAGAGCATCCTCTCCTTAACAGTCGAGCACCTAAAGGTCCTTAACAGTCGAGCCTGCTTACGCATCCTTATCAGTCGAGCCCCGTTGCCGGTCCTCTCCCGTTGGTCGAGCCTGTTTACGCATCCTTAACAGTCCCAGTCAAGGCGTGTTTCATTCTAAGCAAAGGGTTAGTACCTAAGCTCAGTTTTCAGGGCTATAAATCTAGTGGTTTGATTCATAACATGGCATTTGTTCTAGGATTTGTTGTAATTAAGAGATTGGTAGCAATGAAATCATAGATGCCACTGAAGAAGGAGGGGACTCAACATAAGAGAAAATGCTAAATATGATAGCCAAAATGAGCACCAGATCAAAGATGGAAGTATTTATATATGAAAGTAATTTGAATGTTGATGAGTTGATGGATTGGATAGATTCCATGGACAATTATTTTGATTATGAAAGGACACCAAACACTATGGTGGGATGAAATGTAGGTAGATAGGAAAATAAAAGGCAAGTCTAAAATTAGAATCTCGGATAGAATGGTGGTAAAAATAAAAAAATGAATTCATGCCTAAGGATTACCAGTTAAATATTTTCATGCAGTTACAAAACCTTAGAGAGAAATCTACGATATGAAATAATATACTAAATAATTTTATAAATTAAACATTAGAGCTAGACACATTGAAGAGGATGTTAAGGAAGTTGCTAGATATCTTAATGGCTTGAGGTATGAGATTCAATATGAGATTGGTATCTTAACTATGAACATAGTCGGGATGCTTATGAAGCTTCTTGGAAATATGACGAAAATATTTCTAGGAAACAAAGTTAGAATAGCAAAGGAAAAGGCCATGCTAGAAGAAAAAGACAATCAAGTAGTAGAGAAAGATTTCAACCTCCAAAGGAAGAAGGTGGGAGTTCAAATAAGTATACACCAAGAGGATGTGACTTTAGAGGAAGGAGATCTTTCTCTAGAGGTAGAGGCAAATATTACCAATGCATATGCTATAAATGTGGACAATTGGGCCATATGTCATGGGGATTCCAAAAGAATACTCCAACAAGTCAGAGGAGTGTACATGTAGCATAAGCTAAAGAGAGGATGTGAATAAAATTTCAATTGAAGAAGTTGTTGAGACATGAGAATACATGTTGCTGAATTTGATTAAATTAGAAATGAAACTAAGGAACCATCCCAGTGGAAAAAAAATTCATGACCCTGTGCAAGTCAAGAGGCAAGTGTTGTAATATTGTAAGTGATAGTGGTAGTACAAATAATTTTGTGTCTACAGAGATGCTAAAGTAAATATATTTAAAAATAACACCACATCCTACTCTTTACAAAGTTTCATGGTTACAAAAGGGCCATCAAATCCTAGTTAATGAACAATGTGAAATAGATTTTCAGAATTTTGAGAGGAGATCTATCCATGAAGGAAAAAGGAACACCTATGCACTTAAGAAAGATGGTCACAAGCATACATGTGTGAGAATGAGTTGCTACAAGGGGTCAAAAAGAAGGATGTATATTTTGCATCATTGGTAAGTCTGAGGTAATTTGTGCCAACACAAGTTTAGATGATTTGCCTAAGGAAGTCAAGGTTATATTGGATGATTTTGTTGACATAATTGTGGATGAATTACCAAGTAAATTACCTCATGTTCAAAGCATTAGCTACCATATGGATTTAATTGCCATAGCAAGTCTTCCAGATAAACAAGCCTACAAAATGAATCCTCAATAAAATGAAGAAATGAGGAAACATGTACATGAGTTATTGAATAAGGGCCTCATTAGAGAAGGCCTTATTCCATGTGTTGTTCCCACTGAAGAAGTACAGTGGATGGAGTATTTGCACTGATTCGAGAACCATCATTAAGATAACTATCAAGTACAATTTTCCTCTTCCACATATTGATGATCTAATTGATCATTTGAGTGGTGCTATATATTTCATGAAAATTGATTTGAAGAGTGGATACCATCAAATCCAAATTAGAGAAGGAGATGAATGGAAAATGCCCTTTAAGATAAATCATGGATTATGTGCGTTGTAAGCTTGTGAGTCTCTAAACAATCACAAAGTCTAAGAATAAAATTGTCATCCTTACCTTGATGAGGTGCCATGATTATCCATTGATGAGTGTGAATGTGATCTAGATCCATATCTAGAAGATCTAGAAGGACAATTGATGTATTATATATTCACATTTCTTAGATCAATAAAATACAATGGAAGGGCTTAGTTCCTTTTGCACCATATTTCATGTCTTATCATACCCATGTTAATTATTAACATGGTATTAGAACCACAGTTTTAGTGAGATTAAAGTTTTTATGAGCAAGTGAGGGTTGTATTGTGAATTGAGTTGCACTATGAAGAGTGAACCACACTCAACGTGAAGGAGAAGGACACGCAATTTTAACTAAGCATGTGATAGAAATTGTTGAAATAGGGTTGCATTGTTATTTGAATTATATGAAAAATATTGTTTGGAGCAGTGTTATATGATAACGATTGTTTGGAGTAGATTTATACCATTGTGACTTCAGTATCAGGATCGATATTGAATTCAAAGGTGTTGAAGGAATTGACTTGGGACAAGGGTTCACCATTTGTGGACACATCATAGTGGTTTACAACTTTCAACACTGCCTCTATAGAGTTGAGTTGAAGCTTGAAGGTTAAAACCAAACTAGATTCACAAGTTAGGTTGTTGAATCAAGGGTTTATTATATATGGACCTTGCATAGTGATTGAATATTAAAAAAAGAAAAAAATGTGCTAAGTAGTTGGCGTTTTTCCAAAATACAAAGAAGTTGATTCACTAAAAAAGGGAGCAGTCCATAGCGTGTTCCAGGCCAAAGTTCCATCATCTTAACCAATCTTCACTTGATGTCCGGCACTGTCTACATAGTCCCAAAAAGATTGATCTATTCCTAGATCACACCATATGAGGAGATGTAATTTGAAAAGATTCGCATAGTTGATAGATTCATTATGCAAATAAAGGGAGGATATGTTTTTCTTTCAATTGTTTTGAATGTAGATCTGGATTTAAAATTACTGGGTGCTTAATAAGTTTCTTGCTATGTTGAATATATAATAAAAGAGTCACCATGCTAATAAGGTTTTCGATCAAGTTTCCCAGACCCTAATAAAGCATGAAAGGGTTTGGTTAAGGAAGTGTGTTTTATAGTGTTGGTTCTCAATATGCCAAACATCCTCACAAACATATAATAAGCTAGAGGAAGGTGAATTTGAATGATTCCTGAGCAATATGGTGCATCTTTTAAAAGTGCCAAGCCGGAATTGTTGAGATAGATGCTGGAATTAAAGAATTTTTCGAGTTTATAGCAGAAGAAACCCCTAAATTTGCAATTATATAATGGCAAAAGTGTCCTCAAACACGTAATTTTATTAATCAGAAAAAAGATAATTACATAATTGATTTTGCAAGAGTTTACACCCAAACTACCAAACACTCTTGCAATGAGCTATTTATAAGCTCCATGTCCTAACTACCTCTAATTATGGATCACTTATTAAATAACAAGTGTCCATTTATAATAAATGTTATTCAAACCAACTAGCTAACAAATCTCCTAAAATAGAGCCTAAGATACGACACATTTGGAGAGTCATATCTAGTTACAACAATATGTTAATTCTAAAAGTCTCCATTAAATAATTAAACATTCTAGAATAATAATTATTAATTTAATATCTTAAATTAATAATTATTTTATTCTAATTTTATAACCTATGATAAAATTGTATTTTTGGATCATATAACATTCCCCCCTATGATCCAAAGATACATTACAACAGATACCAAGTTCATCCCTGGACTTAGTAAATTTTATTCTACCAAGCGGTTTCGTGAAAATGTCAGAGATCTTATCTTTGGAAGGACAATAAACTGGCTTGAGAACATCTTTGGCAATGAGAGATCTGATATGATGATACTTGGTGTCCACATGCTTTGTCTTTGAATGAAAAATTGGGTTCTTGGCAAGTTTGATGGCTGACTGGCTGTCAATGAATAATGATGTAGCTTCTGCCTGAGAAATGCCCAAGTCCTGCAAAATTCGGCGCAACCAAACAATTTCACATGCTGCTTCCCATGCTAAAATGTACTTTGCTTCTGCTGAAGAAGTGGCCACTGTATCTTGTTTCTTACAACTCCAAGATACTGTTGCTGACCTCATGTTCATTAAATAACCTGATGTTGATGCTCGATCATCAATACTCCCAGCAAATTTGGCATCAGAATATCCACCAAGTACAAAATTTTTAGTCTTTGTGTAAAGAAGACCAAAATATTTTGTTCCTTGGATATATCGAAGAACTCTTTTGGCTGCATTCCAGTGGCTATCTCGTGGTTCCTGCATAAAACGTGAAAGAATAATGACTGCATAAGATAGATCAGGACGAGTATTTGTCAAATAAATCAAGCTGCCAATCAATTGTCTGTAAGTTGTACTGTCCACCTTTTCCCCCCCTTCAAAGTTTGGAAGTTTCAAGTTTTGCTCCATGGGGGTGAGAACAGACTTTCAATCCTGCATGCCAAATCTCTGAAGAATCTTTGCTGCATATTTACTCTGAGAAATGAAAATATGATGTGGACGTTGGAAGACTTCAACTCCAAGATAGTAGTGAAGTAATCCCAAATCTGTCATCTTAAAACCTGCATGTAACTCCTTTTTCACCTGTGCAATATGATCATCATGGTTGCCAGTAATGATCAAATCATCTACATAGATAACAATAATTACTAGATATTTTCCCTGTTGTCGCAAATACAAAGTATCATCAGATTCACTTCGTTGAAAACCAACTTTCTTAAGGTATTCATCCGTCTTTGCATACCAAGCTCGGGGAGCTTGTTTTAATCCATATAAATCCTTGATCAATTTGCAGACTTTATGCTCTTGTCCTTCAATTTCAAAACCTGGCGGTTGGATCATATACACTTCCTCCTGTAAATCCCCGTTGAGAAAATCACTTTTCACATCCATTTGATGAACTTTCCATCCTTTCTGAGTGGCCAATGCAAGTGTTAAACGGATGGTGTTCCATTTAGCTGTAGGAGCAAAAGTTTCCTCATAATCAATGCCTTCCTACTATGCAAAGCCTTTTGCGACAAGTCCTGCTTTATACTTTTCAAGTTCTCCCTTTTGATTATACTTAATTCTGTAAACCCATTTGCATCCTATGGGTTTAACATTTGTTGGACAATCAACAAGTTTCCAAGTGTTGTTATCAGTTACTGCTTGATATTCTTCAACCATAGCCTGTTGCCATTCTTTATGTTTTACTGCTTCTTTGTATGTGGAAGGTTCAGTAAAATCATTTGCTATCAAGGCAAAATTGCCTTCACTTCTATGTGCCCTTCTGGTGCCTATTTTATTTTTCTCATCAGGCTTTACATCTTTCAAAAGTTTAACTACCCATTTCGGTAGTTGGTGCTCACTTGTTTGCGCTTCTGTAAAGTCTCCATCATTGTAAAGAGGATTAATATAAACTGATGTTCGTCGTTCAGGTGAAGAGTGTGGAGAATCATTGTCAAAATAACTGCTACTGCTTGGAGATGAGGATGAACTGCTAGAAGACCCAGATGATGTTGTTGATGTAGATGGACTGGATGACTCATCTTCAGAGGAAGGAAAATCAAGTTCATACCAATTTGGTGAAGTTGGTTGACTTTGCATTTTTCCATTTCTTTTACTTCCCTTAGTTTCTAACTTGTGAAGAAGATTTTCTATTTCTTCAACACTCTTACTCTCTGTTTCATCAAAAATGACATCCCTGCTCACAATGAATTTTCCATTGGTCAAAAGACGATACCCTTTCTTCTCATCAGAATAGCCAATCATTGTGCATTTTAAACTTCTTGAGTCAAGCTTAGTTCATTTTTCTTTCGGAACTAAGGCATAACATATTGATCCAAAAACTCTAAGATGTTTAACTCGAGGTTTGAAACCAAACCAAGCTTCATAAGGTGTGATTCCATCTAAAGAAGCAGTTGGAGATCTGTTTCTTAAGTAGACAGCTGTATGAATTGCTTCTGCCCAATATGTTGGACTTAACCTCTTGAAAGTTAACATGGATCTCGCCATTCCTAACAAAGTTCGATTCATTCTTTCGACTACTCCATTTTGTTGTGGAGTGTAAACATTAGTAAGATGTCGTCTTATGTCATTTTCACTGCAATAAGTTTTGAATTCATTTGAAGTGAATTCTCCTCCATTATCCGTCATGAGAGTACCTATCTTTTCTTTGACTTCATTTTCAACAAGTTGGCAAAAAATTTTAAACTTCTCAAATGCTTCTGACTTGTTCTTCAAAAAGTAAACCCAAGTCATTCTACTGAAATCATCAATGAATAGTAAGAAATATTTGCAACCACCAAATGAAGTTTGTAGTGGACCACAAACATCAATGTGAACTAGTTGTAGCCGCCTGTTTGCACGCCATGAACTTGTTGGAAAACTTTCTCGACTTTGTTTGCCATAAATGAAAGCTTCACATTTTTCATTTTCCCTTTTGAAAGTGGGAAGTCCTTTAACCATTCCTTGTTTCTACAATTGAGAAAGACTCTCAAAATTTAAATGTCCATATCTTACATGCCATAGTCTTACAGGTGAAATACCTGTAGTCACTACCCCTGCAAAATCAGAATGCCTTGGAATAATTGTCCCTTTCATCCGTAACAGTTTTCCATCTTCATAACCTGTCATGACTGTTTTCAAGTTCTGTTTGATTGAATTAATCTTGACTAAACCATCTTCCATAATCACCTGATGTCCTGCTTGTCGAATCGTGACTAAAGAGAGCAAATTTTTCTTAGTCACTTCTAAGATGGGATGAAAGTTGTGATGCTAGCGAGGAAGTAAAAACACGTTCTGAGTTATCATCATCTTGATCATTTGCAAATTGCGTTGAATGCTGCTGAAACTTGGGAATTTTATTAGGTGAATTTCAACAATCTTCAGCATAATGGCCAACTTTGTTACATCTTCGACACATAATTTGACTTAAGTCTCTTCCTCTTCCTGAAGATTTTCCTCTGCCTCTACTTTGACTTCTATGTTGAGATTGTCCTCTACCTTGATTATTGTTTCCTTGTCCTTGAAAATTTCCTCTTCGTTTCCTCTACCTTGAAAATTACTCCTACCTGAACCGTTGCCTCTGTTAAAGTTGTTTCCTTTGCTTTGGCTTCGACCTCGACTTTGTGCATTATGTGATGCTTGATTCTGATTGCCTCTGCCTCTACCTCGAGAACTATCTGCTGATGATTTACTAGTGCTGGCCTCTGTGAGAAAAACATCTTCACCAACTTTCGTCTTCTTCCCAAAGGTTTTATCATGTTGTTTCAACATTTCACAGAGTTCATCAAACTTTAGTTTCTCTAATTTCCCAGTTAATCGTAGAGTTTCCAAAAAATGCATGTAGGAAGAAGGAAGTCCAGCAATTACAATTGTTACCATAAAGCTATCATCAATTGCTGGAAAACCAGCATTAATGATTTCCTGCCTAATATTCTTAAGTCTTGAGATATATTCAAGTACATCACCTCCTTCAGTTAATTTTTGTTGTAACAATTTTAATTGTAGATCAACTTTCTTTGATTCAGGCTGAGTATCAAAGAGGTCTTTAAAAGTTTTCAAAGCAGACCATGCATCTATAGCATTTTCTATATGGACATACATTTCATCATTCACAGAAGATTTAATAAGAGCTAAGGCTTTGGCATTCTTAACTTTCTATTTTGCTAGAGCAGCTGCATCTGTGGGTTTATTCGGCTTAATATCTCCATCACATATACCCTGCCATAATTCATTGTAAATGAGAGTGCTTTCGATGATACGGTGCCATGTTTTCTAATAAGTGCCTTCAAGTTTGTCGGAATCAGAAAACAAATTAATCAACTTAGACATTGTAGCGTTGAAGCGTCGCACCAAGAATCAGAACAGAAATAACAAGATAGACAACACAACACACCACGCAAAAAACACGATCTATCGGGGCTTGGCCTTGACCCTCGTATAGTCGTTTGAAGCAGGAGAAAAATGACTGAGCTTTGCACTTGGCTCTAGTCAATTTCTCAAAAATTACAGGGCAACTTTCAAAATTTGACTTTTACAATGATGCTCTTGCAAAACTTGGTAAAAAAAAGTTACCCCCCTCAAAGTAAAATTACTTTGAGTTACAATGTGATGATCCCAATTGAAAAATAAAAAAGAACTTCTTAAAAACAAATTACCCAACACACCTTATCTCTCCAATTTACAAATTACAAATAAAACTCCTTATTACTCCAAAAAAGTTCACTGCCATAAATAATTACAAATAACCCCTCACACCTTATTTCTCCAAAAATATTATTTTACAAATAATAAAAATATCCTTATCTCTTCAGATTACAAAATATAAAAAAACCCTTATTTCTCCAAATTACAAAATATAAAAAAAAAAACTTATGATTCACCTTATCCCTCCATTTTTTCTTTAAAACTCCCATTCTTTAAAACTCAAGCAAAAAAAAAATTAAGTGAATTTACATGGGCTTTAAAGCATATATCATGCTTTTTTTTAAAACCACATCCTTTCTTTAAAACAACCATATCCAAATCATTTTGCTGAAAGGCTCTTATGTTTATCCACGGAGGTAAATTTCAAAACATCATGTTTATCCAGGCAGCTAATTTTCAAAAATTCAATTTTAAGCTTCCAAATAAAAATTTTAAACGCTAAAATTTTTTTACGCTATCCTCCACGCTAGTAATACAGAGGGCTGGCAGCGCTGGTTGGCTGGCGCTAGTTGGCTCTCACGCTGGCTGGCTTGGCTGGCTGGCTGACAACGCTGGTTTTGAAGACTCTTGTTACAGGCTCTTGTTCCTGGAACCAAGGCGATGTCTAGCGCGTCTTATTTCTGGAATTACAGTTGACATTGTTGAGGCTGCCAGGGCATCGGCTACATTTAGGCTAATAAGTTGAGGAGCTGGGTTTATAGCAGTTATCCCATTAACAAGAAGACTCCATATGCTATAAATTTTGTGATTTGTGTCCACCGCTATACAAAAATCCTGCACAGATGGGTCAGCGCTGAACAAACTCCAAACGTGATACTGTTTACAAAAAATATATTCTCATCGACCTGCAACAAACTCTACAAACTCTCTGTACGACTTGGATTTGTATTTCCATAATAAAGTTTCCGACACCATTAATTCACAGGCAATTAACAATGTTCCGGCAGCTAGAAAATTACTTCTCTTTGGTCACCGAGCACGCGGCTACACGCAGATGCCACGAGCATTTCATTTGGTTGCAGACAGTGGGGACTCGTGGAGTCCATGGGCTCTCATCTACAGCTGAAATTCTATTGACAACGCAGTTTTCACCACATTGACAACGAGCTCTATGTAGCTTCAAGATAGTTTTCAGCACAAACAATTCAATGGAATTTGGCGATTGGGAAAAGATCCTCAACGCAGTTTTCAACAAAAACAATTCAATGGAATTCGGTGATTGGGAAATGATCTTCAACTCAATTTTGATAATAATTCACAAAATTGATTTTCATATTTAAAAATCTAAAATCAATAAAATAATAACATTTCTTCTCTTTGGAACAAAAACTTGACAACTTTCATACCAGTGATTCGCTGAACAATTTAATGGAGTTTTCCAAAAACTTATAGAGTTGGAATCTCCTTTTCAAATCAACTGCAGCATTACTGGAGCTCTGATACCATAATAATGGCAGAAGTGTTCTCAAACACGTAATTTTATTAATCAGAAAAAAAAAAAAAGATAATTAAATAATTGATTATGCAAGAGTTTACACCCGAACTACCAAACACTCTTGCAATGAGCTATTTATAAGCTCCATGCCCTAACTACCTCTAATTATGGATCACTTATTAAATAACAAGTGTCCATTTACAATAAATGCTATTCAAACCAACTAGATAACAAATCTCCTAAAATAGAGCCTAAGATACGACACATTTGGAGAGTCATATCTAGTTATAACAATATGGTAATTCTAAAAGTCTCCATTAAATAATTAAACATTCTAGAATAATAATTATTAATTTAATATCTTATATTAATAATTATTTTATTCTAATTTTATAACCTATGATAAAATTGTATTTTTGGATCATCTAACATTATAGCCTTTACAATTCATGCTAATGCATTGAGAAGTATATTAATTACCACACCTAAGGAATGTCATTATGTGGACAAAGGTCAAGATCATTACCTAGAGAATGCTCCAATGCATTTGGGGTATTGCATTCAACGTCTTCAATATGTCCACATTTTTTAACATTAAGTAATCAAATTTGTGTCATTAAAAAAAAGAGAGGAGGAGGAGTCACTCTAAGTGGCATTTAATGTCATCTTGTTGGATTTTTTTGTAAACAATTAGGATTAAGTGCATGGTGACTTAATTTTTTGTGGAGGTTGTAAAGCATTTATTTTCTTAAGTAGGCCTTAAGGGAAGAAATGAAAGAAAATATGATATTAAATCTCCCTCAATTAAAAAGCTTTGGAGGAAACACTGGCTTTGGAGCCTTTGAATGCTATTTCTTGCAATTGTGTTTGGTGAGTCAATATTTTTGGGAGCACTGAAAATGTAACTAGTGTTGGTATTCATAATGCAATTCAAATGTATCATTGATATATTTATTATATTCATTCATGACTTTTATTTTATTTTATTTTAGCCAAACCATGTTCTTCATGCTTATAAAGCATATTTTATGAGTCAAAAGAAATTCATTTTAGTCAAGCCCCATTTGGATTTTTTGTAAGAAAATAAAAGAAATTTTTATTTTGAGTAAAAAGTCAAAAATGTCATCACAAAGACCAAGTTGACCCTCCTTGACTAGTCGGCCTATGTGGCACCTTTTTGACCCACTTGGACATCTATAAATACAAGTCAATTCGACCACTTGGAGAGCCATTCATCCCACTCATCTTGTATTGATTTATGTGCAAAAGAAAGAGGAAAAATCAAGGAAATTCAAAGAAGAGAGAGACAAGTCAAAGGAGAGATAAAATCAAACTTTTTTCTTCCCTAATTCTACTCACATGTGCGAAGGTTCTGTGATTTTATGAGGCTATTATAGGGCTGAAATTTGGCGATCTATTTCAGGGATTTGACCAGCATAGACTTTGACTTTGTTGGATGAAACTTGAAGGAGGGTTGAATTGGGAACTTTTTTAAAGTCTTGGTCTTGGCCTTAGGTATTAGATATCCCACTTTGATCTGATTCTGTAAGAAGAGGATATTTTGGGTTTCCCCCTTGTGGGGTTTTGCCCTAACTTGGAGCCTAATTTTTGGTGTTCTTTTGTCATTGTGATCTTTATGCTTTGAAGTTTTTTTCTAATTGTGTGATGAAGAGAACATAAATTTAAAATAAGATAACTAATATTCACAAGTAATTATCTTGTAAGAGGAATCAAGCTTTAATCTATCCAACACTTGGTTTCTGAATAGGGAGGTGATATGTAAATCTTTGAGGACATTACTTTCATTGTATGCATATTGGTTGAGTGAGCCTTTTTGGTAAAGGGGGCTAAAGTTTGGAGCTTGGATGGTATGAGAAGAGAAGCAAATGAAGCATTTTGGAAGAGAAACCCAATATCTTTTGTCTAAAAAAAAAACTTTATTTTTCATTATGTCATAAATCCGACCAAAATTGAATAGAGGGATCTAAGGACATTTTATGTGTATGGTTTATTGATTCTCTATGTTGTGTCGAGTTATAGAATAGATTTCAATTTGTCACATTGCTCAAGGGGTGAACTGAAGGATAAGTCATTCAAATGTACAAAGGGTAAAGTATCAAACCCTTTCAAGTCAAATGGTGATGTAACAAGACCTACTTGAAATTGAATAAAGGGGTCAACTGAGTCAATAAAGTCATAAAATTCAAGATTATAATCGAACTTTAGGGTCCATGATCAGTAGTACCCGACACCCTAAAGTAACATAACATCAAGCAAGTGTGATCATCAAGCGAGCAAGTACAAGCGAGTGTGATAATCAAGCAAGCAAGTATAAGGGGGCATGTCAAGTGAAAAATCGGTAAAGGAGGAAAGCGTCTGCAACACAGATCTCAAGAAATTAAAGAGTTGCAAGGGTGAAACCATGAATTTCACAATAAAATTAAAGTATTGGAATGGAAATTATATTGAAATTAAACAAAAATTGATCAAATGGTTGACACACTGGCAGTTGCAAAAGATCTTCAAAGGGAAATAAAAATGAAGGACCAATTAATTGATGTACTCCAGATAAAATTAAGGCAAAAGAAAGATCTACTTGATGATATGATTGATGAAAGTTCTATAGTAAAGATAGATGAAATTTGTGATACATATATCTCATCCAAACAACACATGAAAATTTTGAAACATATGAACTCATTTAGCAGGTTGATGAAAGTTGTGACACAATGGGAGATACTAGATCAAATTGATGCAACAATTTGTACTGAAGAGCTAATCCAAAAGTTCGATGCATCATGTAATACAATTGAAATAATGGGAAAACTTGATGTAAGTTGTGATACCCAAGACATAATACAAGTGATTGATGAATAGTGTGATAAATTTGACTTAATGGAATCAATGTAAGTTGTGACACAATGGGAGATACTAGATCAAATTGATGCAACAAGTTGTACTAAAGAGATAATCCAAAAGTTCGATGCATCATGTAATACAATTGAAACAATGGGAAAACTTGATGTAAGTTGTGATACCCAAGACATAATACAAGTGATTGATGAATAGCGTGATAAATTTGACTTAATGGAATCAATGAATCAAGCACAAAATATCAATAATAGTAGCAATTTTGAAGAAGAAAAAGAACAAGAAAATGACATTTCCAAGGTATTTCTCAGACCTTGGGAAAAAATACAATTCAACAAAAATCGGCATGGATTGGGATACACCAGAGACAACAATTTCCATGTTCCATATTAATTAATCTAAACCACTTCAGCTTGTGAGTGCAGGTTTCCTTGAAGAAGTTTGGAATTTTGTTAAAAAGTGTCAGCATTGTAAAAGAGATGGTCACATGAAGAGTCAGTCTTTTGAGCCTCCATCATTGTCTTCATTATGGGAGACAAATCACTTATCAAGGAAATGTCAAAAGGAGAAAAAGACAAAAAATATAGTCAAATATGGATGGATAAACCCTTGAAAATGGTATCAAGAAGTAAAAAGGCTACAAAATTTCTACATTCTGGTCAAGGTAGAGGTAAAGATAAAGTTTCCTAAGGAAATGAACATAGAAAAAAAAATTCAACCAATTATTCCAAAGAAAGATGGAACTCTCCATGCCTTAAGGGGTGGAGCAAAATGTTAAATGAAACTCTCCTCTACCTTTAAGGAGGGCAGTAAATTGATGCTTAGTGGTAAACCATAAACCACCACATTATTGAAAGTAGACTGGTTAGTGGTCATCTAAAAACCACCACCTTAATCAAAGAAGATTGGTTAGTGGTCATCTAGAAACCACCACATCATTCAAATAAAATTGGTTAGTGGTAAACCTTAAACCACCAGTTTCCATGCAAGATGGTTAGTGGTAAACCTAAAAAACCACCACCTAAAGAATCCAAAGCCCTAGCTTGGATCCTTTCAAAAATGAACTATTGAAAGTCAAGTCAGTCAAATCAATCAACATTCAGTCAACAATGGAGAATTTCATCATAGAAATTGGGCTCTTCAACAATAATTTTAATGGATGTGTTTAGACATAGTAGTTGATCACTTTCAGATATTCAATATTGGTGATTTTTCAAATATATCTTCACCAAAACTTAGTTCATCAGTTTCGTATTGAAGATGAAAAAAGTTATTGATACATGTGTTGTTCATTTATTCAAAATTGTGATTAAGTGGGGGAATGTTAGATTGTGAGTCCCAAAACAATTACAAAGTCTGAGAATACAATTGCCATTCTTATCTTTATGGGTTGACATGATGATCCACTAATGAGTTGTCAATGTGATCTAGATCTAGAAGGACAATTAATGTATTATATATACACATTTTGAGATAAATAGAATATTGAGAATGGCTTAAGGCCTTTTCTCCTATCTTGCGTGTCGTGTCCCACCCATGTTAATTCTTAACATGAGTGGTTATCGATGCCTTTCTCCCTTACTAACATACCTAGTACTTTTATGAGGTCAATGAATGAAATTTTGAAGGAATATATAGGAAAGTTCATCATTGTCTATTTGGATGAAATTTTAGTGTATAATCAAACAAAGGAAACACATATAAGACATCTTAGGTTGGTTTTAAATATATTGCAACAAGAAAAATTGTTAATTAATTTGAAGAAATGCACCTTTATGAAAAAGGAATTGGTACATTTGGGCTTCATACTTTCTAAAGTTGGTTTGAAGATGAACCCTAAAAAAGTTAGAGCAATCATCGTTGGCATGTCCCATGGAATGTCTTTGAGGTCAAGATCTTTCATTGTCTCGCAAGTTTTTACAGGAAATTCATCTGACATCCTGTAAGCATCAAATCGGCTAAGTGTTGAGGTGTTTTGGGGTGGTGAATAATGCAGGGAGAGAGGATACATAGGATAGGTATTGTGCATCTGACATCTTACAAATTAAAAAAAATGGCAAACTATGGTATTCACGGGAGATGGAACCTATTGTTCCTTTGAGATAGTTTTTTGCTAGAAAATTATGCCAAGGCACAAGTAGTGTTTTTGAAAAGAGGTTTTGATCCAAATTAGTCTCTATTAAATGAACGGCGGGACAATACTTTATAGGTATATAATCAAGAGGAGAGATTCCAACCAAGGTAGATGACAATTTTTTTAAATAAGGTGAGAGGAGGAAAAGGAGAAAATTAACAAAAACTACAACATTCATGAAGTGCTTTAAGACTTTTTATTGCAGAAAATATAGAGGAATAATATGCCTATGGTTATAGCATAAAGCAAGAACTTCAATTGTATGAAATATTGACAGTAATATAACCATTCATTTAGAAGTATGATAGAAATAAAAAATAAAAATAAAAAAATAATAATAATTTGATCCTATCATAAATATTTGTGTATAACATAACCTTGCCAAAAGTTAGGGAAATTGATTCTCAATTTAGCCTCTTATGGATGTTCCACATAAGTTGAAATAAAAGAACAAAGTTTAAATCTTATCCCACTATGCAACACTTTGATTACATCTTTCGTCTCACTTTCCTCCTACACTGATGTGCACACTCTTACTCTTCTTGAATTCTTTGCACTTTTATCCCTATGATGCCTCAACATTCTCAACTTATTTGGTCTTTACTGGTTCTTTATAGCATCCCAAAACTATGTTTCCCTCAGGTCATTCTATGGTCATCCCCTAGTATTCCCATTGCACTCACAGAAATTTAGCTACTCATGTTGTCAGATTCCAGTGACATAACCCATTTTTCACACAACAACATTTTTACCCATGTAGGAAACAATATCAAATATCATCTTCATGGCCCCTTAAATAAGTTCCATTTAGCTACGTTATGTGACTAAGTACCCTAAATTACAACAAATTCAATAATATAGCCTTACAACACACTATTGAGCCAAAAAACAACTACGCGAGAAAACTTTTTATTTATGGTGTTAACCCTTTGGAGTCCAACTACGCTCTACAATAGGTCGTCAAGTTTTGTACTCTTATGCCAACCTTTGTAACCACTCAACCAAAACAATTGGAAACTCAACAAATAATATTTCATGAAATTATGTAAAAACATACCTTTGCATCCATTTCTCAGGATTGATTCGTTGATTTCTAGTTTATTGTGTAGAGAACTCGTGTTATTTTTCCTTCACCCAGTTGTATCTCTTCCTTAGTATGAATCCACATCCCTTTAGCCACAAATCTTGATCTTGGCTATGGAACCATTTGTTAGCATTCAGGGGTAAACCCGGGGTTTGAGAGAATTTTTCAACAAAACCCCTGCCAATCAATATCTTGAAAGGAATACCCGTACCACCATGTGGATAAAGAATAAGGTGGAGGGTTTATTCCTTCTAATTTTATAATCTACAAGAATCCTTCCATATTCATGTTGCTTGGTAAGAAATATCAACTTCTATTGATATGGAGATATTCCCTCTTTACCCTGAATCGTTGCCTTGTCCTCGTCAATTATGTCAAAACTCCCAAGTTCAAACCTGATTTTCTTCCCATTCAATGTCTTGAAAAAAATCTACATACGACCATGTAGACAAAGAACAAGGTGGAGAGTCAATTTGATGCAAGGGGATTTAAAAAAAAAAATCCCCACTCAGATTCTAGGAGTCTTAGTTTCATGTTTGAGCAATAGTTGAATGTCATTATTTTGTTGGGATAAAGTGGAGGAAAAATAATAATTAGAAATTAGATCTCTTGTTAAGGATTAGTCAAGTATGATTCAATTAATAATTTAAAGAAAATGATTCAGTTAGGTTACGAGTAGTTGATCTCATATCTTTGGGGGATATTTAAAAAGAACTCCAAAAATCCATATTTGAGGTTTTTTTTTTGGAGTGAAAAAAAAATACAAAGGGGCTCTGCAATGAAACGTGGACAAATTAACAATGTAAAGAACCTCTATGAAGTTTGCTCCAAGGTATGAACTGTGAAATTAATTTCTTAATGAACTGGAGGCTTTACAAAGACATTTCTTAATGTTCTATTCATATTCATGTTCTATAGTACGCATAAAAACTTGCAGTCTTGCTCGCAACATGTTTTGGTTTTAATTTTTGTTTGTTTGACTTTGTACGTCAACAAGTGAATGAATATGTTGAAAGGTTGGGACAGTATCATGTGGTTGTGATGATACCAACAATAATTGGAATGGAGCGCATTGTGATCTGTAAAATCCAATAAAAAGTGTGGATCTTCAAGTTTGAAGATTACGACCTTCCCGGGCTCTCTTTCCACGTGTGGATACAGAACATATTCATGTAACACACATTATTATTAATATTGTTTTGTTTGGAATTGATGTTAAAGTGAACATTGTGTTATCACTCTGTATTGTGGTGAGTGAATCGAATTTGGGAATTCTTAGAATGAAATTAAACCGACAAACCAAAACCAATTAAATTGTTGTCTACAAAACTTCATATTCCACTGAGACGTCCATGTGATCATAGTTCAATTCCTGTTTTGTGTGTACAATTCCTACTAACTTAACAGAGCATTTTCAGAGCCCTATTTTTCGTGTTGTAGAAAAGGTTCTTGAATGATTTGTTTTACAATACAAGAGAGTGTAAATCTCAATACACTTTCTTCAAGTGGTTAGAATATAGTCCAGGTTGCATGCAGGTGAAAGATACGCCTTTCCTAGGCACCATAATTCCTTCAAACTAAATTTGTAAAATTCCTTATGTCTTAAGGTTTCTTCCCAACAAAGATCCAATTTTGCTAATATGGAAGAATACCTTCCTTGTCTTGAATATTGGCCTTCATATTGTCAATTGCATTAGAGATCATAACATCAACTCTAATAGTATTAGAATTTAACATATTCACAAAGATCTACATTTCCCTCGGAGATGAAGGATAAGAAGCAAGATGAACTCCTATGAATATTATAATAAACTACAAATTTGTCATCTTCAAAATGCTTTCTAGAAAAAATAAATCTTTGATGATTTGGAGGAATTCCTTGTCTTGAATTTTAGCCTTGACATTATTGATAGTAACTGAGCTATTAACCTGAAGAATAATTTTCTTCCCATCTAGAGTTACGAGATCTACATTCCACATCTCAAAGAGAAAACCAATTAGATTTACTTATGAGTTTTGAGATCTCCATTCCACCTCTCAAATGGAAAACCAATTGGAATGTATTCCTTAGGGATGTTATAATCAGTGATTGCACCACCATCCTCTAGTTGTTTGCAAGTGAAGGTTAACCATTTTCAGTTAGTCGGTAAGCCCTAATTATAATTGTCTTGCATATTTTCCTTAACATTATGAATGATGTTTGAGTTGTCCACGTCAAGAATAATGGTTTTTTCCAGTCAAAGTCTTAAGAAAGATTTGCTTTCCACCACCTCTTAGAGAAAGCAACGGATGAAGCATATCCCTTTTTCATATTTTAATTAGTGATGGTTTATCCATCCTCCGAATGCTTTCTAGCAAATGTTAGTCTTTCTCGTTCAAGAAGAATGTCTTCCTTGTGTTGAATCTTGGCTTTCACATTGTCAATTGTGTTAAAACTCTCTACCTTTGGAGTTATAGTCTCCCTAGCCAATGTCTTCACTAAATCTTTCAATTTTCTAGTGAGTGACCTCAAAAATATGTCCATATTAACAATTAATTATACAAAACAAACCTAACCCATACAAAAAAGGGTACGATGAGAAGAACGACTTTTGCAACAACAACAACAAAAAACCAATTAAGACAACTTTTCCTTGTCTATTCCTAAAACTACAATTAAAAATTGTTTCCATTAGCAAGCTTTGAGGTAAATCCTCCTATTTCCATTGAAATGTTGAGCTCTGAAGCCTAGGCACATAGTGCTTCAAACATAAACATCCACGACATAAATGAAATTTTAAAATAAAATTTGAAATTAACATGCAAATCCATTTGGCAAAAATGTGCATTTGGCATTTCGTTAAAAAAGGTAAAAAATTGAACCCAAGAAAAAGCTGCGGAGGATAAAATTTCATCCACCGAACTTTCCCCAATAAAACAGGTGGGCTCGATTGAACAGACAAAAAAGATCCATTTCTATCGATGGAAGGTTTTGAGAGGAGGTTAACGCTGGAAATATGTATCCGGTGGATGGTTCAGGGAAGGGAGAAGCCGGAAATATGTGTCTGGTGGACGGTTCAAAGGAGGTAGTGGCTTCCCAAAAAAACAAAGAGGGAGGTAGTGGCTTCCCATAAAAGCAAAAAGGATGAGCTGGCACTTGAAAAAAAGAAAGGAGGTAGTGGCTTCCCAAAAAAAGAAAGAGGGAGGTAGTGGCTTCCCATAAAAGCAAAAAGGATGAGCTGGCACTTGAAAAAAAAGAAAGGAGGTAGTGGCTTCCCAAAAAAAGAAAGAGGGAGGTAGTGGCTTCCCATAAAAGCAAAAAGGATGAGCTGGCACTTGGAAAAAAAGAAAGGAGGTAGTGGCTTCCCAAAAAAAGAAAGAGGGAGGTAGTGGCTTCCCATAAAAGCAAAAAAGATGAGCTGGCACTTGAAAAAAAAGAAAAGAGGTAGTGGCTTCCCCAAAAAAGAAAGAGAGAGGTAGTGGCTTCCCATAAAAGCAAAAAAGATGAACTGGAACTTGAAAATTTGAATATACAGCAGGTGTTACTTTCTATGTGTTAGTTTCTATCTATATTCGGTGGATGGTACCACCTCATCCAGCGGTGGTAGGCGCCGGTCGGTGTAAGGTTCCAGAGGAGGTAGGCGGCCAAAAATATATAGCCGTTGAAGGAAGATGGAGAATGGCTATATATATATATATGAAAGTCTTATCAGTTCTCAGCATTTTCCTCCTCCTCTGTCTATGTTCAGATTGGCATCCTTGTGGGTTGTCTGTGTGGTTTGAGTCTGGGTCGGTCAGTCTGTGGTTTGAGTGGTTCGAGTCTGGGTCAGTCTGTGTCTACGTCGAGTTTGAGTCCATGTCTTTCTGTGTGGATAGAGGAGGAGGAGGCCAGAGTGAAACAGATTGGAGGCAAGAAAAATGGCAATTGAGTTGTTTCCAATTCTTGGGATCATGGAGATCAATGATCTTTCTAGGCATGGTAAGAATTGATTTCCATTTAATTTATCTACTCTCTTGTCAGCGACAATCTTATTTAATTGCTCTGTATTCTTTTTTACACCAGAAATGAGTGGAGGAAGGAAACAGATCATTGGCGTTGCTGCGGTTCGAACGCTACCTTGCTGAAGAAATGGAATCGTCACTACCAATCCCAAATCCAGGTATATATATAAATTGGCCTGCATCTCCCCTGTTAATTAGTTTAAACGCGGTGCATCAGTCATTTTTATTGAATTTAAAGCTCTGCCTCCTCAATAGTTATACCTGATGCGTCCAACACATTTATTAGATTTATTTCTTCATTTATTTCTTTCATAGAGATCAATAATCTTTCAATATTGGTAGGAATCGAATTCCATTGCTCCGTTGTCAGAAGGAATTCTATCTGATTACCCTGTATTTTGAATCGAACCCCATTTAATTTTGATATTTCTGCCAATATCTGCTCCATTGTCAGAAGCAATTCTATTTAATTAACCTTACTCTTTTTTAATTGTAAATTATTTAGCCATTTGCACCAGAAATGAGTGAAATTTGAAAGCCTACCTCACTGAAAAAATGAAATCATTAGTATGGAATCCCAATTCCAGGTATATGTATGTATATATATATATATATATAAATGGCTCTGCATCTAATTTTTCATTCATTTCTCAAGTCTGCTTTTATCATGTAACCACTGTCTCCCATGCCAATTCAAGCATCATTGGTGCGGTGTGTTATGTTTATGGTTTTTTGGTACAACCTCTATAGTTGTGCGGTATGTTAGTAGTTTAATCCACGGTTTTGGTTATACCATGTAGTGTGTTAGCTTAACTGTATACCCTGCTTTTTTGGGTTTATTCTGTCGTTTTAGTTTTACAGTATATCCTGCTTTTTTTGGTGTAAATCTGCTTCCCGTGATCTTCTGGTATACCCTGCTCTGGCTATGTGTTGTGCCGCCTGTACTCTTTATGGTGTTATTGAGCTCGCCTCTATGGTGGTGTTTTTGTTCAGAACCTGTGTAACCTGTTGGTATAACCTGTTGTTGATTTAAACTCTATTTCAACTTCCTGGTATTAAAGAGCTCTCATCGCATCATTTTGTTAAATTTCTTTTTGTTCAAACCTGTGTAACCTGTTGGTTTAACCTGTTGTTGATTTAAACCATATTTCAACTTCCTGGTATTAAAGAGCTCTCATCGCATCGTTTAATTAAATTTCTTTTTGTTCAGAACCTGTGTAACCCTATTTCAACTTCCTGGTATTAAAGAGCTCTCATCGGATCATTTAATTAAGTTTCTTTTTGTTCAGAACCTGTGTAACCTGTTGTTGATCTAAACCATATTTCGACTTGCTGGTATTAAAGAGCTCTCATCGCATCATTTTATTAAACTTCTTTTTGTTCCGAAAACAATGCAACATGTGAATTAAACTCTTCTTCTTCTAGCTCTTTCGCTTCAGTGGGGAATTTTGGATTACAAACCTCTTCCTCTAGCTCTTTCGCTTCAGTGGGGAATTCTGGATTGCAAACCTCTTCTTCTAGCTCTTTCGCTTCAGTGGGGAATTCTGTATTACAAACCTCTTCGTCTAATTCAACGCCCCCATCACGCCCGTGTATATATGAAAGCATGTACTGATTTCCAGGGCAGATGGTCAATGTCAGCTCTGATTTTTTTTTAATAGAAAACATATTAATTATATTATTAAAAGGAATTATAATTTATAATATATATTTTATATAAATTATATTTATCATTTTTATATTGAGATAGAATATTTATATTATATTTTAATTAACTGTTTTTTTGTTTTTTTATATTTCTTTTTTAATTCCAGGTTTGCTTACAAGAGTTGCTCCTAAATAAGGGTTTACTTATACTTTCTGAAAAGTACCAATGAACGTATATCAGAAAAAATATAAAATTTGCCTTTTGTGTTTTTTTTGCATAATATTTGTAGGTTGTGTGTAGCAGATTTATTTACATGAATGGCTTTTCTTTAGGGTTCTACTCAAAGTAATATTTATATGTTGTATTGCAGATTTATTCACAGCAATGGTTGTGTTCTCATTATGGTTTTGATCAATGGAAATATTGATGTAATTATTTTCTTTTCTCAATATTGTGAGAAAATTATGTACATACACTTATTAATAAAGTGATTTTTTTAATGGAAGGAGTTTTAACTCCTTCCAAATGCTCGAGGAGGATGGGGCCCCATTCTTCTTAGAGTAGTGTAGAGTTTTTTGTGGGTTGATTATTTTTCCTTAAACTCATACATATCACAATACATTTACTTTATAGCATTTATATTTAAAACATGCAATTCTACATTTCAATTATATGAATTTTATATTTTAAAATTAATAAATAAATAAATAATAATAATTGCACACATATAAATTATACAATTTTACACAAATACATAAAAAAAAACACACTAAATATCTCTATACTAATCAAATTATTCAATTTAATTTTCATTTTTATATTATTTTGTTTTTTACTGTTTTTTTGAAAGTTTTTTTTTCTCCCTTGATGTATTATTTTATATTTCATATTATTTTCATTTTTATATTATTTTGTATTTTTATTGATTTTTTGAATTTTTTTTTGGTTGCGTGTGTATTATTTTATATTTTGTATAGTTAAATAAGATTATATATATATAATTGATAAAATTCTGAATTGTGTAATATGTATTTATTCATTTAAAATTGTATGTCTATGTGTGATTTTGAAAATGTTTTATTTTAATATTTTGAATCTAAATTCTATATTGTGTGTTTGTTTTTGTGAATTTGTACTCTATATGTTTGTGCCAAAGTGGTTGTATAAATATCTATATGTGATTTGAAATCGGACATAAATTGAAATTGTAATATGTTTGTTGTATTCAATTGTGATTGCAATGAATTTTGTTGTGTAAATTTGAATGCATATATAATGTAGGTGTGTGTTTGCTTATTTGAATTTGTATTTTGTATGTTTATGCCAAAGTGGTTGTATGGATATTTGTGATTTTGAAAATGTTTTATTTCAATATTTTCAATCTAAATTCTATGTTGTGTGTTTGTTTTTTTGAATTTGTATAAAGTGGTTGTATAAATATTTGTATGTGATTTGAAATTAGACACAAATTGAAATTGTAATGTGTTTGTTGTATTGAACTGTGATTGCAATGAATTTTGTTGTGTAAATTTGAATGCATATATAATGTAGGTGTGTGTTTGCTTATTTGAATTTGTATTTTGTATGTTTATGCCAAAGTGGTTGTATGGATATTTGTGATTTTGAAAATGTTTTATTTCAATATTTTCAATCTAAATTCTATGTTGTGTGTTTGTTTTTTGAATTTGTATTCTGTATGTTTATGCCAAAGTGGTTGTATAAATATTTGTATGTGATTTGAAATTGGACACAAATTGAAATTGTAATGTGTTTGTTGTATTGAACTGTGATTGCAATGAATTTTGTTGTGTAAATTTGAATGCATATATAATGTAGGCGTGTGTTTGCTTATTTGAATTTGTATTTTGTATGTTTATGCCAAAGTGGTTGTATGGATATTTGTGATTTTGAAAATGTTTTATTTCAATATTTTCAATCTAAATTCTATGTTGTGTGTTTGTTTTTTTGAATTTGTATTCTGTATGTTTATGCCAAAGTGGTTGTATAAATATTTGTATGTGATTTGAAATTGGACACAAATTGAAATTGTAATGTGTTTGTTGTATTGAACTGTGATTGCAATGAATTTTGTTGTGTAAATTTGAATGCATATATAATGTAGGTGTGTGTTTGCTTATTTGAATTTGTATTTTGTATGTATATGCCAAAGTGGTTGTATAGATATTTGTATGTGATTTGGAATTAAACACGAAATAGAAATTGTAATGTGTGCTTTTTGTATTGAATTGTGATTGCAATGAATTTTGTTTTGTAGAATTGAATGTGTATATATAATATAGGTGTGTGTTTGTTTATTTGAATTTTTATTTTGTATGTTTATGCCAAAGTGGTTGTATGGATATTTGTATGTGATTGGAATTAAAGATGAAATAGAAATTGTAATGGGTGCTTTTTGTATTGAATTGTGATTGCAAATGTGTGTTTGTTTGTATTGAATTGTGATTGCAATGATTTTTTTTTTGAAAAATTGAATGTGTATATATAATGTAGGTGTGTGTTTGCTTATTTGAATTTGTATTTTGTATGTTTATGCAAAAGTGGTTGTATGGATATTTGTATGTGATTTGGAATTAAACACGAAATAGAAATTTTAATGTGTGTTTTTTGTATTGAATTGTCATTGCAATGAATTTTGTTTTGTAGAATTGAATGTGTATATATAATGTAGGTGTGTGTTTGCTTATTTGAATTTATATTTTGTATGTGTATGCCAAAATGGTTGTATGGATATTTGTATTGAATTGTGATTGCAAATGTGCGCTTTTTGTATTGAATTGTGATTGCAATGAATTTTGTTTTGTAGAATTGAATGTGTATATATAATCTAGGTTTGAATTAATGTATTGTGGGTTTTACTTATTTAAAATTGCATAAGAATATTTGAGTGTTTGGTTTTGTATTGACTTGAAATTGTAATATGCTTGGTTTATTGATTTGTAGTTATGATGAGTCTTATTGTGTGTATTTAATGTAGATTTGCTTACTCTTTTGAATTTCTATATGTATGTTTGCTTATTTGAATTTGTTTATGTATGTATATATTGTTTTGTGATTGAATTTTGATTGCAATGAATTTTGTTTTGTAGAATTGAATGTGTATATATAATGTAGGTGTGTGTTTGCTTATTTGAGTTTGTATTTTGTATGTTTACGCCAAAGTGGTTTTATGGATATTTGAATGTGATTTGGAATTAAACATGAAATAGAAATTGTAATGTGTGTTTTTTATATTGAATTGTGATTGCAATAAATTTTATTTTGTAAAATTGAATGTGTATATATAATGTAGGTGTGTGTTTGCTTATTTGAGTTTGTATGTTTATGCCAAAGTGATTGTATGGATATTTGTATGTGATTTGGAATTAAACACAAAATAGAAATTGTAATGTGTCTCTTGATGTATGTTTGTATGTGATTTGAAATTGTAATGTGCTTGGTGTATTGATTTGTAATTGTGATTAATTTTATTCTGTGTATTTAATGTAGGTTTGTTAAGTCCATTGTTTTTAAATTTGTATATGTATGTTTGTTTACTTGAAATTGTTTATGTATGTATATGAAGTGTTTGGTCAATGTTTGGTTGTGTATTTTGATTTGAACATGTATATGGATTTGTAATGTTTATCTTCTTTGTGTTGATATTGCATGTGTATGTTAGAAAGGTTTTATCAATGTTATGTTTGTTGATGTATGTTTGTATAAAATTTGAACCTGTAATGTGCTTGGTGTATTGATTTCTCACTATTATAAAATAATATTTATTATTTTTAAATTTTCTTACTTTTAAATATTTTGAAACTTTTTTTTTCTATTCTTTTTTAAATGATTTTTCTTGCAATTTTTTGCATTTGTCATTTAAAAGCTAACCATTTAACTTTAACACTTACAATAAAATACATACATATAATTTTATTACATATAATTTTAACTTATTCTTGAGAAAAAACAAAAATATTATTAATAACTATTTTTATAAACATTACAATAATAATATGATTAATTATAGATTTTTATCATAATTTATTTCCATTCATACTTGTAAAATTAATATATTTCTAAAAAATACATTAATTTTATTAATATATTTAACATATTAAATCAATATATTTTAAAAACAAATCATAATATTATTAATCATTTAACTTAAAGCAATTGTGCATGTTGATATGTTAAAAACCTCATACCAACAACAATGCAAAGTTTTTGGGGCATTTAAGTTTACACCTTCACGTGGTTGACCCTATTAGTAGAGATTATGATCTCGAAGCAAGGAGGAGCTTTTTAATTATAATAAACCATAAATAAATTATTATAATAAATTATAAATAATTATTTTAATTATTATTTAATAATAAAATTTTAAATATTATAATAAATAAAAATAAACATATCCCAACAATAAACTTTATATTATACATAAAATAAATAAATCATTATAATAAATTATAAATAAATAAATATTATAGTAAATATTTAAAAATAAACCTAATAAATATTAAATTATTATAATAAATATTTTAAAATAATTTATTAAATTATTATAATAAATATTTTAAAATAAACTTAATAAATTATTGTAATTATCATAATAAATTATAAATAATTATAATTATTATAATAAAATTATAATAAATATTTAAAAATAAACCTAATAAATATTAAATTATTATAATAAATATTCAAAAATAAACCTAATCAATTATTATAATTATCATAATAAATGGTAAATAAATAAATAAATATTATAGTAAACATTTAAAAACAAACCTATATTATAATAAATATTTAAAAATAAACCTAATAAATATTAAATTATTATAATAAATATTTAAAATAAACATAATAAATTATTATTATACTTATCATAATAAATCATAAATATAAAAATATAAAAAATAAATGAATTTCTCAATAATAAAATTTTACTCATTTAAAATATAACATTTCAAACAAATGAACATGAATCAAACACCATCTTCCTCAATAAGAACTTCATATCAACAATGTTTAAGTTTCGGGTACATTAATGTTGATAAAGGTTACAAACTCAAAACAATGAAAAGTTTTTAAATTATTAATGTGAATTATTATAATCAATATTTAAGCCTAATATATATTAAAATTAGTATTATAGTAAATAATTGCAAATAATAATTATAAATTATAAACAATAAATAAATTATTATAATAATTATAATTATTCATTAAATAAATAAATAATTATGAATAATAATAAATGCTTAAATATAAAAATTAGAAATCATATAGACTATTATAGTAATTAAATATTTGATAATAAATTAAAATAAACCTAATAAATAAAATATTAAATATTATAACAAATAAAATAAAAATAAACCTAATAAAGAGATTTACCAACAATAAACATTTATATCATATAAAAAATTTAACCGAATTAAAATATAATAATTAAAATAATTAAACCTACATTTACTTGATAAGAAAATACTAATCCAACTAAACCTTTTTATAAATAAATTGACTCATATTGTAAGATAATAAAAAGAGTGGTGATTTCATCATTTTTAGCATCTTTACCCTTGAGGAAATCTTAGCAATCAATATATTTACACTTAAAGAGTTTAGCAATCAATATCTTATAAGGACATTATGTCCTTTACAAACAATATAATTTGTAAAATAAGGTACATAAATTATATTAAAATAGGTATTTGCCTTTTATTAAATTAAAAATATAATAAACATAAAAGATGGTTTTCTTCATATATCCATTAAAAAAAAACAAGAATTACTACATTTTGTCAACATAGTTTGTAAAATGATACATACATCATATTAAATTTAAGTCAATATAGTAGAAAGGGAAGTCATAATTATTTTCCCACATATCCAATCAATTACACAAAACAAAAAAACAAGAAAAAAAACAAACAAACAAACAAACAAAACACCATATTAAATTAAGTCAATATAGTAGAAAGGGAAGACATAATTAATTTTCAAGTGTCCAATAAATAAATAAATAAAGTATTATGACATTTTATTTTTCACATGTCCAATCAATCGATTAAAAAAAAGAGAAAAAAATAAATAAATATATATATATATATATATATATATATACACCATATTAAATTAAGTAGACATAGGAAAAAAGGGAAAACTATAATTTGAAAATTGTAAGTACTCCTTATTATAATAAAGTTTCTCTCTTATTAAATTGACTACATAATAAAAAGGAGGAAATTTGAAATTACAAAGGAATGTTTTCACCTAGCATCTAGGCTCACAACAAAGTCAAGTTTTGCCTCTTATTAAATTGACTACTATTTATAGAAGCCCATTAGTGGGAAAATTGTTTTTCTATTCAACTTTCAAGTCATGTGTGGCTAGTAAAAAAAGATATAATTCATTTACATACTATAATTTAGCTTTCATATAGGTGTTTGTCAAGTCCTTACAATAGTTATGCAACATAACAAGTGTTATTTATCAAATATTTAGCACTTTGAACAACAATATCCATAATACATGGTTATAAAAAATGCACATTACAACTTTGACTTCGAACCTTGTGATCCTTGTCATTGTTGTATAGTTGTAAGTCTCAATAACCTACCCAATTGCAAGCTTTCTATCAAAAGGGTAGGTGTATATGAGTCGACCTAATGGTTATGAACATGTGCTTCCTCATATGAGGCCACATGTTCAAATCTAGAGTTGGGGTAGAGTATGTACACTTTTGTGGACTTTAGTAGTCAAATTACTACGTGAAGACAGGTCCTACACAAACAAGGAAATCTCATACATCAATTTGGTGTCTAACCATGACGTTAAAATTATATTATTATTAATATTCATATGGCCTTTCCCAAAAATACAGTATCATATTTCGTACTCTTATCAATCTAGATAGTGGAAATTTGACTTTCCTTCAAATATTGAATTTCTCTATGTAATTTAGTCAAGACAAACTTGAAATTGTTATATATAAACATCTGTCTTACTATGATGGATGATGTCATCTACAAAAATGTGGGGAAGTGAGTTACAAGTTTGACTTGAAACCTTGCAATCGTTGCGGTTGTTGTATAGTATTTTTGTAGTCATATCACATTCATTAAAGCCTCGCTAACCTACCCAATTGCAAGATTTCTATCAAAGGGGTAGGTGTATATGATTTGACCTAATGATTATGAACATGCGCTTCCTCATATGAGGCCACATGTTTAAATCTAAAGTGGAAGTAAAGTATGTAAACTTTCGAAGACTTTAGCAACCAAATTGCTATGTGAAGACAAATCCTTTGTTACACAAACAAGGTGATCTCATACATCAATTTGGTGTTTGGGCTTGACCATGACTTTAAAATTAGATTATTATTATTATTATTATTAGGCATATACAAAAATACTTTGTCATATTTTGTATTGTGATCAATCTATATAGTGGAGATTTGACTTACCTTCAAATATTGAGTTTCCCTACATAAATATTATAGTTATATAATTTAGTCAATCTAAGCTTGAAATTGTTATATATAAACATCCAACTTACTAAGATGAGGAAGCATCCCTTAGTTTTTCCCACAAGGTAAAAGAGGTAAGTACCATAAAAGGAAAGAAACCATAAAAAGAGCTCCATGGATTTTTTTATAGGGTAATAGAATGGCCCATCCTCCAAATGATCCCAAAGGTTGTGGAATGGCCCATCCTCCAATAAAGCCAACTTTGGTATAAGACCTAGGTTTTCCACAATCAATAATGAGTGCCTTCAACAACAAAACAAAACCGAAGCCCATTCTTCTCTAGCATCGCACATCGCCAAGCTAAATTCCGACACTTCAAGACTTTGAGTTCACGCAAAATGCCTTTAAAAGATATGCAAACTACATGAAATGGATATGCCTATCAAAGACACGTACTCTGATAATAGTGGAAAAATGTCACAAAAGCAAATTTGTTAATAATTAAAAACATACTTACAATCACATTAAGTCACACTAACATTCTAGTATATTTTTAGAAATGTTTCTTGGACAATATTTTTTTACATTAAAATCAAACCACTAAATCTTACAAAGGGCTTAATCATTTACATAAATCCATCAACACGGATATCATCAACCGAGTAACTAAAGACAATGGTATAAGTCAAACAATCAACTGATTTGATAGACACCTTAGATTATTTGCATACCACAATGCAACCAAAGATTTCTTGTGAATAATTTAACAACTCCTTTGATGTTCAAATTGCTTCCCAAAAAGGAACAACCTTTGTTGACCTAAAGGAATTCCCTGTTTATCTTGAAATTTAGCCTCCTAAAAATATAGCATACCACATGAACACATTGAGAAGCATATTATCTATTTAGATAAATTAGAAAACAAGTCCACAAATGAGAAGCATGTTATCTATTTAGATAAATTAAAAAATACATTAGACATCATTAAAAGCATAAACCAAGTTTTTCGTGAATTTTCCTAAAGGAAAATCGCATGTGTTTTACATGAGAAGGCGAAATAATTGATTTCAACAGATCACTATATAATAGTAACGACCTTTAAAATTTAAAACCAAACTTATATTACAAAGTCAGATAAGTATTAAACCAAATTTACATTTGAAAAATAGCTAAAAAAAAAAAAACCATAATTCTTAACAAATTGCAACCTCGACTAAAAAATTTATGGTTCCCAACGTGGCTTACCATACAACTTTTAAAACCCACCACGCAGGACCAAATGCATCCTTCCAAAATGCTTCCTAACAAAGGATCAACCTTTGTTGATCTAGAGGAATTCCCTTTTCATCTTGAATTTCGGCCTCCACTTTATCAATTATGGGGAAGCTCTTAGTGTCAATTGTAATACTCTTATCAATGAATGTATTCACAAAAATCCGCATAACCGCTCAAAAATGAAGGAAAATAAGCATTATAGATTCCTCTAAATGTCATAATCAGCTAGAGTTCTATCATCTTCACATTGCTTTCCCAACAAAGAACAATATTTGATGATCTCAAGGAATTCCATCCTTGCCTTGAATTTTGGCCTTGACTTGTTCATGGTATCTGAAATCTCAACCTCAAGAGTAATTGTCTTCCCAATTAGAGTTTCGACAAAAATATGCATTCCACCTCTCAAACACAAAACCAAGTAAAGAGATGATTCCTTATGAATGTTTATAATCACTTAAAGTAAAACCATCCTCCAATTGCTTTCTAGCAAGATTCACTGTTAGTAATGTACGCCCTCCTCAACTTGTATCTTTGCCTAGCTTACTTGTATACCCTCCTTAGATGGTGTCCAAGATCCACACCTCAAAAGAATGGTTTTGCCACTCAAAGCTAAATAAACATTTTCATCCCACCATTAAGGAAAAGCGGCAAATTAATTTTAGAATCATTTTGGATAATTATTCAACAAGGGTACATCCATCTTTCAATTGCTTTCCAGTGTGTTCCATTCTTGAATCTTCGCGTTCACATTGTCAAAATTGTAAGAACTCTCTACCTCTAGATATAGTTTTTCCAATGAATACCTTCACTAGCTCTTTTAAGTTCACAAATACCTGCTTATTGGCAACCACTGATACAAAACAAACCTAAACCATACCAAAATAGTGTATGATAAAATTCAATCAACTTTTATAATAAAACAATTCAAAAAAGAAAAAAGAAAAAAGAAAAAAGAAAATAGCTTTCCCTCTTTATCCTTAAAAATGCAAATAAACTTCAACATATATCAAAAAATTGTATGATAAGGTCAATCAAATTTTGCAATAAAACAATTCAAACGAGTAAGAAATAGCATTCCCTTCTCTATCCTTGAAACTGC
The DNA here is from genome assembly GCA_031772625.1 of Pinus tabuliformis. NCBI lineage: Eukaryota > Viridiplantae > Streptophyta > Pinopsida > Pinales > Pinaceae > Pinus > Pinus tabuliformis. The sequence continues at coordinate 768,140,257 of CM062818.1, forward strand.
AAATAAACTTCATTTCCAAAAAGGTTCAAAGGTAAAGCCAAAAAACAAAGGTGTGGCAATCTACAAACTACGAAAATACATTGAATTAAAAGAAACTGAAAAATCCCCTTTGAGGCTATTTCAACACTGAAAATTAAATTCGGTACCAACGGGTAAAACATTAATATACCTCTTTTTCTTAATTTTGTTTAGCTTTGAATTTCCCATAGCATAGCTAAGTGTTAAATATGTAACCATTTATGGTATGTAAAATTTCCATGGGAAATGATTGAGGGGATATTTTACCAAAAAAACCCTACTCTTTTGGGCTAATTCAAACACGCTGAAATTTAAAATTAGTACCAACTGTTGAGACAAGATACATAAATTTCTTAGTTTTGTCAATTTTGAATTTCCTATCTGGCATAATCGCTGAAGTGCTAAATATGTGACCATTTCTTCTAATTTCAAAGAAAAAACAGTTTTGCTCCTATTTTGAAAAGAATGGGGTAGATTTCCATGGAAAACTGCAAAAGAACACTCAAAAAAGAAAAGAAACCTTAAAGAAGCAAAGGATGAATCTAACGATGCCAAGGACCAACTGTGAAGTCAACACAAAAAAACATACAAGATTATCATTCATTGTAAGAAAAAGTAGTTGTGACAAATTAGGACAGATTCTTTTCAATTTAATATCAAATTGAAAGGTGAAACGTTGAGACAATAAATTGAAAAGGATCTACCAAGTAACTCTTGTCAAGGCATAACTAAGAATCATTTTATCAATTTGCTTCAATGCAAGACCCTAGTATATTTCCAAGATACGCCAAGCATGGAAGCTTTTGTTACAGGCAATCAATGATCTTCACCATTATCCAACATCTCTACCTATTCACAAGACCTGCCATTATCAAAATCAGCCTAAGATCCATAGTAATGATCTTCCCATAACCAACTGCGCTCACTTTTGTAACATCAATTTCTAGATTCTGCAGTAAGTATCAGAGTAGTTTACATGAATATTAAATAGAAATATTCAAGAAAGCTAATTCAACATGCTCTTTATTTAAGCCCTTGTAATGTTGATGGTATAGTACATATTCAAAAAAAAACTACTTAATACATGCATAATACCAAATGCAAACACAAGTAGGAAACATTAACATCGTAAGTTTCAAGAAGCCATGTCAAATTCAAACATTGAGAAAACTAGCTACATGCAAGAGAGAGAAAAAACAAACAGCTTGTCGAATCAAAATTTGTTCGTCTTTAACAGCATGCACATCTTATCAGTGGTTCAGGAAAATAACAATTGTTTCTCATTTAGCTAAACCATACAAGTAGAAGAGCAGTGTCAGTTCAGAAATAACAATTCATACAAAATCTATAGATTTGTAGCTGACACAAATTAATTGAAAAAAATTCATCCACCAAAATTTCTACTATGCCACTAAATCTCCAATCCCATTATAAACAGTATTAAATGACATTTATAAATAAAAGCATTGGAGAACTTTCTTTCCTGGATAAATAAAACTACAAAGAAAACTACAGAGCACTGTAAGATATAAACAACTTCATACAACATTATATGTGAAGCAGAATCTAATCATACAAGCAGACCACAAACCTGATTCATATAAGATATTAAATATACAAGGCAAAGCATCAATAAACCAAACCAAATAGTAGCACTTATAACTCTTGACCTTTTCAAATAAGTACAAAATAGAAATGGCAAGAAACTGGACCAACCTCTCTATCACATGCATGAGTAAGTCTTGTAATCTCCCGTAAGATTCCCTGTAACCATCATTACAGTCTCCACATCATCAACAATAATTTTTTTTTTTGGTATAAATCATTAAGTTTCTCTGGAACATTGTTGCTTGTACTGTCTGTGAGACTAGTGCCAATCTCATTAATTGTAGGTTCTTGACCATTGTCAGGCCCAATATGCCTTGCCCTTAGTTTCTTTTCTAAGTCTATGCTAAAGCGACCTCTATTCTCCATAAATAAAAGTGAACCCTAGGTTCTACATCAATTTTCTTGGTTTCTTCCTATCAAGCTTCGTTGTTCAACTTCATTGATACAATATTTTGCAGGGTACTTTCTTCATAACTATTAAGACCTTGAGCAGGAAAATATGCATATTGACTTCTGGCTTATCTCCACTGTGTTTGGCTTCCTGACGCTTGTAGATTTCCCCCCTATACATAGACTACCCCTTGAGACCAACTTTACCCAGGTAGGTGAGGTAGATCCTAAGCAAGATCCACCTCACCCACAATATTGCAGGAGCATATCCTCCCCTTGAACTGGGACTAACTTGATTCCCCATGGAAAAGTGCTTATGTCACCCACAATTGAAATTTCAAATATTGCCCAATTGGGATTAACATTATTCAATTTCCAATTTTCTTTCTTTGGTACTCCACTTGGTCTAAATATAGACTCTATTACAGGTACCATGTTTATCATAGCACTAATTTGGTTTTCATTCCCTCTGTTACAAGCATTTTAAACAAAAGGTACTTAGCCTGTATAAGAATGCATAGGCTACTGAAGTGGATTTCCTGGTTAGACCATTTCCAGTTGATGACAATCTAGGGAAAGAGGTAATAGCACAATTTATGACAAACATTTCTTCAATTCGAGAATTCTTCACAGATTCCAATGGTAAATTATATGTGTTGGAAGATTGCTTTGGTAAGGAAAGAGTATTAAGAAGTCACTAGGAAAATGTCATGGCAAAAATCTGGATCCACTGATATTGACAAAAAGCACCAAGATGCTTGGCTTGCTTTGTTAGCAGATCTGTCACCAGGAGAACAGAGCATTGTTGTTGTCTTTGGTTATACTAGGTTGTCTCAACCTGATAAACAAGTCACAAAAGCACAGGCTGTTGTTGCTGTTGCGACTGAAGAGGCAACAGAACTTGTCTCAGAGGAGCTAGCTCCTATCAAAGCAAAATCATTGGCTGAAGCTACTGTTGCAACACATGCTGCTCTAGAAGCCCAAGTGGGAGATTTAAATGAGGATCTCATAAAAGATAACTTTGTTATTGTATATCATCTTTTGGATGAGAAGATGGATAGTGGATTTCCTTTAACTATACAAACTAATATTTTGAATGATATAATTGCACCACCAAATATTGTTAGTAGAATGTTTAAGTGTGAGCAATACTCTTCCACACGCCATTGCATCTCATGTTCCATGGCATGCAAGTGACCTAAAACACTCGAACAATGAATTTTCTGATGCCATTATCAATAAGGATGGATTTCTTTTGAAGTGTGAACTTTTTGGTGAGGTGCAAGTGAATTCCCAACTCTCTGGTATACCATATTTAATGCCAATCCTTCTATTATTAATGATGTGAAGTTTCACCTATTTAATGCAAATCCTGCTATTATTAATGATGTGAGATTTCGCCTATGTGTTAATTCTCCTTCAAGAGTATCCACAAAAAATGAGCCTGCCACTTTCTAGTTATCTCTGTCAAAGGTCAGGAAAGATACATCTGCCAACTTTTATCTGTACTGTTGAAGTCTCTAGGGTTCAATATACAGGGAGTCTTACACATAGTAAAAAAGAAGCAGAAACTAAGGATGCGTGAACAACATTACCGACATTCAAGCACAAGCTTCTGATTCTGATAAGGAGAGGTTGTTGTTCCAAATATTTCTTCTTCTGAAGCTGTTGTTTCAAATTATTTTGACTTCCCAGCTTCAATTTCCAACGAGAAAAAGGGTTAGTTGTTGGGTTAGAAAGGTTGCAACTCCCCAAATGGACGAGATTTCTGAGACTGTCAGTCAACTGTTAAAGGGTTTTCCGTCGTGAATTGTTGAAGAATTTAGGGGTTTGAGAATCAAATCAGGGATTAGAGAGCTGCATAGAGTGGAGCTGACAAAAATGAATTATTGAGTGGCAGAAGAGAGGATCAGGATGAAATGGGCCAGAATAAATGTGAGTACATACATGGCAGGTTCCGATCACTATCCCAAAACTCTTCTGATTTTTGCCATATGGAAACTGGATGGCAATGCCCATGCATCGGATCTAAGGTTACAAAGAGTAAGTGATGGGAGTAAAGAAGGAAGTTTGGTGTGGATGCTTTAGTGAGAAGTTGAAAGGGACAGCCCTGGTCACACTAGAAAAGCAAGAGGACAAAATAAATTCATTTGAGACCATGAGCATACTATTGCTGCAACTAAATAATGGGATAAAAACTGGAGAGAGAACAAAAAGGAAATTGACAGGATCCATCACTTCCCCCACAATTAAATGTTCATATATCTCGCTGGAAATTCAAACTAAGTTGGCCGCGGGCCCTGACAAATCTAGTATCACTGACTGACAACACTGTCTTTTATCTGGAAGCCTTCTTGTTAAAAACAATCATGAGCATATGAGTTATAGGTGTCTATTGGTTGATCCCGCTGCAATCAGTCACAAAGAAATTCCTCCAGCTAGTTGGACCACAAAGCTCAGACACATGGACACATTGATGCGATTAAAGTTGGAAGTTGCATTTTTAATTTAAAGAGTGGGACCAGACCCTTCAATAGATGTTGAGCTTGCTTTCCAAAATTAATTCTGTATAAATCCCTTCTGCTATAATTGGGTGGATCAAACCCCTCCAAGGGAATTATCATTTGCACATTGTACATGCGCCATTGTCCACTAACATTATCATTATTTTTAGTTAAACTAGATCTAATCTTTTTAGACTAGGTTCAAGGTCCTCCCTAAATAATATTATTTTGTTTCATAGGAAATTCCTTTCCTCATCTATATAAAGGATGGTGTTCCTCATTTGTAAGCATGGTTGGATAAAGGAAGAATTCCTCTCCCGAGAGTTTAATGAAAATCTTCTTGGTGCCATTGGGGTTTCAGGTTTATTCTATGATGCATGTTTCAATCTTGTAGGCTTTTCTTCTTGGTTCTGTTTGCAGCGTTTTCAAGGGATAAATTATATATAATTCAGGAACACCAAAAGACAGTGAGATCAAACCACCAAGGGACAACAGTCATGTGGAAGGGGGCATCACAGATATTGGTATTCATGCCCCCTCTGTTAGTGTGAAGTAGTTATTGAGACCATTTCTCACAGAGGCATACCCAATTCACCAAAATCAAAGGTTGTTAACAATATTTGTTGATGCAAGTGAATTTCTTAATTTCTTAATCGGATGACTCAAGACTGCAAGAGAAAAGGGTGCCAAAATACAAAGTGCTTGGTGCAAGTAGTCAACACTTCAGTTGTGTGGTGCAGGGCTTAGAAAGCAGCTTAAGCATAAGAAAAAACGGAAAAGGGATTTCTGCAAAAGGACCCTTTGTGTTCCCTATCCAGTCTAGGGTGGCTAGAGTTAAGTATTCTTCACAATGTCTCTGACACAGCAGAACAGGTTGAATGTATTGCTTGATGTAGCTGCCTTGGGACAAGAGAATATGTCTCTCTTTGAGCCAGATTTTATTATCACGCCCTTTTAAAAGGAGGAATATGGAAGCCTTTCCACAAGATTGAGTTTTGCTTCAAGGAAACCAACCAGGGGCAAAATTGTCGAACCTTCTCATAGAATGCATAATATGGGAAGGGTTGACCCCTGGGCAGAAGGTGGAAATCATCATTTGGGTCCACATACACATCATTCTCCCGGTTATTACAGCAATCATGTTGGGTCCGAACCCCAGGTTTCTGCAAATGCCATTGCTACTGCCATGGTTGAAAGAAGTAGCTTTGTTGTTCCCATGCATGGTATTGCAACAAATATGATCTTGCAGCACCCGAATTTGCAATTGCTTGAGGGCACACAATGTGATTGGTTTCGGTGGTAAAAGATTCCACCCTAGCCAATCCCTTCTTTCTATTCTGTTTAGCATAATTTCTGAAACATCACTCATCTGTTTGTGGCAAGCAATTGTTTCTAAGTAAGTAAATATGTGGCAGCGAAGTTCTGTGCCATTGTTTGAGTGAAGGTTTGTTCGAACAGCATAGGCCAGTCCAAGGTTTTGTTGGAATAACATCTCACTCTGTGACACTCACTAAGGAGTGTTCTGTGGCAGTGTGTTAACTTTATGGCTTGACCTGGGAAGGGGATTACCCCTGTAACTTTCCCCAAAGCAATCTGCACAGCAAAGTTAAGCTTGGAGGCCTACTTGAGATAGCGGCCATCTTAAGGCACGTCTAGTGACAGCGCAACAGTTCTGAAAAAGCAAAGTTCCATGTGCTAGTTCTGAGGCACTTATCTAAGCAAGCAAAGCAAATACCCCTGAATCTCGATCTAAGGCTACGACCCATCTTTAGGGCATTTCCTATGGCAGCATAGGCTTAATTCTACGGCTTAGCCCTCCTGTGGCTACGACCACATCTGAAGACTTTCTTATGGCAGCAGCTCGTATCTAAGGCAACATCTGATGCAATGCAGTGGAGTCTGGGCAGCAAGGAGCTCAGAAAGGTGAGATGGAGCAGTGGTGTCCCAATCTAGGCAACAGCGAAGGACTTAGGGCATCTCTGAGCAGCAGCAAGGCCTATTAGGGCAACAACGAGGCTTGTTAGGGCTAACAAGGCAGCAGAGTTGCGAAGGCAAATGGAGAAGTGACAGAAAGATCTTGTAAGCTGGTTAGTTGTCGCTGATAGGATAATTGATATTGTAATCTTTGTAAAATAGTGCTACTGTTTCTAAATTGTTGAGCGTTGTACCGCAAATTCTGCTGGTGTAACAACCCTATGAGTGAGACTATGAAATTGTAACTTCCTATGTACTGTTGGTATTGTTGAATAATCGTCTAATTGTTTACATCGTTGTGCAATCAATGGCATCTCTGTGAATTGAAAAGGGATGTTGTGATAGTGGTACAAAATTGTCATATGCTCTTTTAACCCCAAGGGTAAATTCTCCTAAGGGATAATATTACATTCAAGTCTTGACAAAAATCTGCATACCTCCATCCAGACAAAGAACAAGGCAGAGGGTCGGTTCTTTCATAATAAATCAGCAAAAGTCCTTCCATCTTAAAGTTGCTTCCCACCAAATATCCACATCTGCTGATTTGTAGGAATTCTCTCTTATCTTGAATCTTGGTTTTCACATTGTCAATTCTATCAAAGCTCACAAAATCAAGAGTAATAGTCTTACAAGTTTACATCTTCATGGAGATATGTATATCCCGTTGGAGATGAAGGACAAGAAGCAAGGTAGATACTTCTGAATATTATAATCACCCAAAGTCCTATCATAATCAAAACTTATTCCAGCAAAGAAACATTTTTGATGATCTAGAGGAATTCCTTACTTTTCTTGAATTTTAGCCCCATCATAAATGGGGTGGTGGGGAAAGAAGAGATAGGACCACCTTCCCCGCCCTCATTTCACTTTTGAATAGACCTACATTGTTGATAGTATCTGAGTTCTCAACGTCAAAGTAATTGTCTTCCCAAATAGAGTTTTGAGATCTACACTCACCTCTCAAACACAAAACCAATTGAAAGTGATTCCCCATGAATATTATAATCAGTCAGATACAACCGTCCTCCAGTTGCTTGCCAACAAAGATTAACCATTGCCATTTAGGAGGTAAGCCCTCCTTATCTTGTATATTTGCCTTGATATTATCAATAGTGTATGAGCTTGCCACCTCGAGAGTAATGGTTTTTGACATTCAAAGTCCTAACAAAGATTTGCATTCCACCTCTTAGAACAAGCAGCAAGTGAGGCATAGATTCCCTTTGGATAACCAGCGAGGGCTTGTCCATCCTTCAACTAATTTCCAGCAAATGTCAGTCTTTCCTGATGAGGAGGAATGTCTTCCTTCTCTTGAATTGTGGCTTTCACATTTTCAATTGTGTCAGCACTCCCTAACTTCGGAGTCATAGTCTTTCCAGTCAATATCCCAACCAACTCTTTCGAGTTTCCAGTCAATATCCTCCCAAAATGTCTGCACACTGGCAACTAATGATACAAAACAAACATAGCCTATTCCAAAAAGGGTATCATGAAGTCGAAAAAAATTGCAATGAAAGCAATTCAAACAAGATAGACACATCTTTTCCCTCCCTATCCCTAAAAAACTACAAATAAACTTCAATTCCAATACCATGTTTGGAGGTAAAGCCAAAAGAAAGGTTTGGTAGTCTACAAACTACCAAAAGATAATGAGATCAAATCCCTAATATGGATAGTTGCAAATGTTCACAGAAACTTATTTAGGGATATTTTACAAAAAACTCCTAAGCAGTTTAAAGTTAAACATACTAAAAATTTTAAAAAGCACCACGATACTGACCAAATACTCCAGCTCTCTTAAAATTTAAATATTGCACAAAGAGTGTCAATAAATTTGAAACCTGCAATGTGCAGTACTGCCTAGAGAAGATTGGCTAAAACCACAACTTCCTGCTTTCTAAATTTGACAAGTGACCAAACCCAAAAGCATAGGATTACCAACACCTAAACCTAAGAAGGTGGCCCCCAAAATTTGGAGTTTAGCCATCCAATCAAGAGGATGGAGACTATGTTCTGTCAGGATGGTATCTAGGGTTTCAGAGAGCGCATCACCATGCAAATGACACAGGTTCAAATCTTTATGGGCATGGAGGCAGAGAGTAATGCGTCTTGACAGGGTTTAATGACACCAGATGATTTCAAAAGTGGAAATTCATAGGGTTTTTAAAATCTCAACAGCAACCTCAAAAATATCATGTTCAAACTGAAATTCATTTGGGAGATCAAATGTTAAACAAGAAATCGGGTAGATATATCCATATTCCTTGAGCTCAAATAAATAGGCTGACAATGAAGCTAAAAGAGAAATTTGAAAACTCAATATATGAATGGATTATACACACAAGAGAAATAGTGCACAGAAATCAAGTGTTTTTAGCCTCAAATATTAAGCCCTCAAATTCAGGCACAAATCGAGAAGAAGACATGTAAAGGAAGGAAGAATACATGTGTACCTTATATAACCAACTTATATATGTGATTCTACCACCCTGAATTCTCGAAGACGAGAAACTGCCATGTTTGTTAGACTTCAATAAATTCCCTAAGACAGGACAAGTTGTCATAATTTGTCAGTCTTCCATGAATTCTCTGAAGACAAGAAAGGCTGCTATAAATTCCCAAACTTCCATGAGATTGTACACTGCACCAGTTGTCTTTTTATAATTATTACAAATACAAAAAAGTTTGTGCTCTGCAATGACGGAAGATGTTATAATATATAAGCACATGAGAATCAACATATGAGCACGAGAATCAAAATTTGATCACAAGAGTCTCTTGCCACAGGCACAAATAATAAATTAAAAGAGTTACAATGTACATCATATAAGACACATGTCGATCAGTTCCAGTTGTTGAATTTTTGTAGCTATGGTTGGTCCTCATATTTAATAAATTAGCCCTTCAGATATATATGTAATAATAAATACAAGACATGTTCTTCATGTCATTTTCAAAAGAAAGAATTTGAATTTTTGAATTTGAACATTTTGGCACCAAGAAAGTCAAGTCAGCCCTCCCAAGAAGTTTTTATATATGGCATTCGACCTCCTCCTCTTGGCAACATTTGACCTTACACACAAGACATAATATCTTATGTTCTGAGCGAAGGAGAAAAGGACAAGAAGGACGAAGACTAATCCAGAATCTTCTCTCTCAAATTGACCTTGCACATGTGGACTTTACCTCTTTGTTGACCTTGCACGTGTAGCTGAGTTTCTGGGCAGCAGGTCCTTGTTTTTCTGGGTGCAGGAGGCCGAAATTCGGCCATAGCAGAGTAGACCAGGCCGAGTCTATTGAGCAGTATTTTGACTTGATAAGAAGACAGTTTGACCAGGGTTCTCTTGTTGGTCTATTTGACTTTATTTTGACTAGAAAATCTCAGTTGTATCTCTTGCTGAATTGAATCATTTCTCTAAGGAAAAGTTTGTTGTGTTTCCCCCCAAGTGGTTTTTCCCATGGTAAATCTTGTGTTGTCTTTGTGTATTATTGTTTCATTGTGTTCTCTACTATCCTACTGCTTTTATGGTTGAATTTCTTAAGTATAATTGCTTAATGATTAACTGGAAGTACTAAAGATAATCACCATATCATTGGAAGTAATTATCAGTTTCAAAAATAAGCACTGGCATCTATTGTACTTGAAAAATCAACATAGTATCAGAGCGGTGAAGAAAGACCAATGAGATCACTACTTGAAATCCCTATTCTTCAATTAAAACCTTAACCTGGAAAAAAAGAAGAAGGGCCGAGTCTGTTCAACATTGAAGTTTTGGTCAAAACCCTAGAAGGAGAACAAAATGAGGTATGTGAAAAAGCCCAAGACGCGATATTTTCAAAATATCGGCAAATATCGGAAAATATCGGCAAAATATCGCGATATTTTGAAAATATCGGCAAAATATCGGCTATATTTAAAAATTTGAAAAAAATTATTTTTTATGCTTGCCGATATTTTGCCGATATTGCCGATAAGATATTTTCTGGACACTTGCTGATATTTTGCCGATACCGATATTTTCAACACTGCAAGATAGAATTCTATTGAAAGATGGGTTGTCTAAAGATTAAGGAAGAATTATGGACAGCCCTTACCTCAAAGGATCAGAGTCCTTATCTTCATCCAGGAACAAATGATGCGAGATCCGAGCTCTGCTTAAAAACGAAAATTTGACCAGGACTGGAGAAGGGCTGAAGCCCTAGGTCAGGACCGAATTCCATAGGCCGGCAATAAACCTCAGGACTAGGCCGCAGCCTGTCTGAGGAAGGCTGCAGGAAGAATGAGACCAAGAGATCTCAGAGAGTGATCAAAAGAGTCCGAGAGGCCTGGAAAATCAAACCTGAAATATCTCAGTCCAGTAAAAGGGCCATAAAACTTGTCTTCGGTATAAGAAGTATGCTAAAGTCTGTTTGTAAAAAAGGCTAAATAAGCATGATTTTGATGTCTCCTTGAATTGCAATCTTTATAATATAAAGATTGTCAGCTGCAAACCAAGTTGAAAGGACAGTGTCAAAATTTCAGAACTACACTTTATGAGTAAAGAAGGGATCTTTGTAAAAGAATTGGAGTCCGTTATGAGATTGAATACTATAGGATGTTAGTAGTTGGGTAACTTGAAACGTTAATTGACTAGCATGATAAGTTTGATTGGTGTATAAAGTTGAACAAGCCCAGAAAGGAATAATTTTTTCTTCAAAAGGGTGTATCTGTCTACGAAATTTGTATGCAAGGAGTGGCTGCAACAAAAGAACATTAGACACACTAAATAGTCCACTACATAGGGCTTTGGATAAAATTGAAGACTGATGTGACCTGTAATCAATCTAATTCATGTATGAATAAATTGAACTCGTTGATGATATGAGATACATGTTCTGATTTGCAGAAACAGTTGAGGTCTAAGTATAGCTGTCCAAATTGCAAATTAAACAAAGCAGAGGACCTCAGAAATAGAGGGAGCTGGACCAGGACTATCTGAAGCTGAAAAAGACTCTCAGATGGACAGCATGGAAAGCAAGGCAGTAAAGTGAGGCAAAGAAGATCTAGAAGAGAAATCGGAAGTTACAACTTGTATTGAATCCTAAGGATATATAAAATCCTTGAACAAGACCTATTGACTTAGTTGCATATGACAGGATTTAATAATCACATCTGTCTTAGGGTTTGTAAAAGACCTGAAAAGTTTGTCCTGAATAAAAGTTTCTGCATGTTGTTATCCTGGAAGATGTTGTAAGATCATTGACTTACAACCAATGAATGAACATCTGCTGATCTGTAGCATATAAGCCATTTTGATATGTCAAGAAGAAAAAACATCATTTGGATTATAGCAAGAGAAGGAACTGAGTGAGATGGACAAAATGTGCCTAGAATATTTTATTGAAGTTGTTGTACGAACCTGAGTTGCATCATACTGTAAGATATGTGTTCATCAGCAGAAGTATTGTTTTTGGAAGTTGCAGACTCTAATATACCTTATGGAAATATCCTGTATGACTAAGGGCTCTTGTAATATGCTGCTGAAGTCACTGCTTGATTCTAGCTGTCATTAGAACAGATTAGTATACGGCAGAGATTTTCCTTCAAAGTATTTGATAAATGATCAATTTGATTTGGTTAAAGAAAGTTGCTCCAGAATAAAAGGGAGCTGAGAAGAAGAGTCATAACACTTGTGCTCTGAGACCTTGGAAAATCTAATTGTCCTAGGGTTTGTAAACCCTAAGTAAATCTTGAAAGATATGATTAAAAAAGCCACAAGGTTTGTGGACAAAACCCTAGACCCAAAGTATTAAAAGACGATGATTCCACTGAATGAAGAATCCCTAGCTCATGTAATGAAGGAAAGGTAACATGGCTGATGACGAGGAAAAAGATGACAAGTTTGCAGATGGATTTCTATGATTTATGCAAAGAAGGCAAGGATTAAGAGGGAGCCGACAAATTCTCTTCAATCCTCAAAGATGAGTACTTTATAAATCTCTTCCTGGATTATTATTGTTTTCCTATTAAATAGCCTCTTGCTCTTGTTTCTTTTGCTGGGTTATAATCATTCTTCCATGGCTTCCTAATGATGTTTGCTAGTACATCATAAAGACTGCCAAGACTCTGGCGGCAGATGAAAGCATTGGGAAGAATGAAGCAAAGTTTGTGGCAAGAGGATTCTCCGAGATCAATAATTTAGAGGAAGAAAATTGTACTAACATCTATAATCGTACCTAATGACTGGAAGAGCTCCTAGTTCAGAGGGAGCACGAAATCCAGCAAGCTTGAAGGATGTAATGATAAAGGAAATTGTGTCAAAGAGAAGTCAATGGTGACTTCCAAGTGGATCTACAAGATCTAGCATGCAACAGATGGCAACATAGAGAAATACAAAGCACGGATTCAGAAGAGGGAAAGGATTATGAAAAATAGTTTGTTCTAGAATGCTTTGTACAAGACTTGGTATTCTTAGATTAATGGATCAAGGTTAATCTTGTTATTATATGACTTGTTTCTGATAGGAACAAGACTCCAGTGACAGAGGGGACAGTAGTGGCAGAAGGATTTCCCTTCGTGATAGAGTGAGAATTCAAGCCCTATTCCAGTGTCAAAGGGAGCACCCAAACAAGGTGACCAGAAAGCAGTCGTGGTAAGAAATCCAGTGAAGGAAGACAGTTAGTTTGATTGAGCCAAGGCACATGGCTCAAGCATGTATTGAGATATCTGCATGGCACGGACAGTTATGGATTAGGATATGTCACAATTGATTAAGTACAAATGCAGGAATATATAGATTGGGCAGAGAGTGCAGAAGACAAGAAGAGCACATCAAGATGTTGTTTCATGATGAGCAGGAAGCGGACAGCTAATGCACTCAACATCGCAGAGGCCAAGTATGTTGCGGCTAGTTTAGCAAGTTCTGAAGCAGTGTGGCTTCAGAAGCTACTCACAGGATTGCTTGAACAGGTGTAGGAGATGACCATGATGACAAGTTGAAGCACACTGAGATCTAGTACCACTATATCTTAGATATAGTACAAAAAGGAGCAGTAAGGCTCCAATGCATTTTTATAGATGAGTACGATGTTGACATTCTCACAAATCTTCTGTCCTAGGGTGAATTTAGGGACAAGCTTAGAGTAGTTGAGAATGCTTCCCTTAGTTAGAGGGAGTGTTGATATTGTTGCATCAAGGACAAACATCTCCTTGGGTCAAAGGTATTGGCCAAGTTGCATTGTAATGTGGTTAAGGGAGAATGGTCCCGAGATCATCAAGGCCTAGCGTGCTCCATATTGCCAAGAGGTACTTGGCTAGTGGTTGGAGTGCTGAAATGGTCTAGGGAGCATCAAGGCCTAGAGTGCTCCCCAAGTGGTCGAGTGAGTGCCTTTAATATCGAACGAGAGAGTTACGATTCAATCAGCATGCAAGAATGGCAATAGCCCAAGGTTTCTCCATAGGTCACAAGTGTTGACCAATTTCCAAGTGACGACTTGGATAATTAGTGAATTGCTCCAAGTGACGACTTGTTGAGAATGATGTTGATGCAAGATGCTTTCCACGGATAATGGATTGACACATCAATATAGCCAACTCATTCAACCTATCCTTAGAGATATTTTTCAACAAGAAGAACACATGAAGTCATTATGAATACCTCCCTCGCTAAGAGCGAGAGTTGGATTTTTGTAGCTATGGTCGGTCTTCATATTTAATAATTTATCCCTTCAAATATAAATGCAATAATAAATACAAGACATGTTCTTCATGTCATTTTCAAAAATTTTAAATTTGAATATTTTGGCACCAAGAAAGTCAAATCGGCCCTCCACATGATCAAGTTGGCCCAACTTGTTGTGGCACCCATTCGGCCTCCCAAGAAGTCTATATATATGACATTCAACCTCCTCCTTTTGGCACCCTTCGACCTTACAAGACATAACATAATTTGACCAGAGCAAATAAGAAAAGGACAAGAAAGGCGAAGACTAATCCAGCATCTTCTCTCTCAAATTGACCTCGCGCGTGTGGACTTTACCTCTCTGTTGACCTCGCACGTGTGACTGAGTTTTTGGACATATCTGGTTAGCAAGTCTGAGTTTTTTCTAGGTGCAGGAGGCCAAAATTCAGCCCTAGCAGAGAAGACCAGGTCAAGTCTATTGAGTTAATAAGAAAATAGTTTGAACAGGTTTGACCAGGGTGCTCTTGCTGGTCCGTTTGACTTTAGTTTGATTGGAAAAGATCAGTTGTGTCTCTTGTTGAAATCAATAATTTCTCTAAGGAAAAGGTTCTTGGGTTTTTCCCCCAAGTGGGTTTTCCCAGGGTAAATCTTGTGTTGTCTGTCTATTATTGTTTCATTGTATCTCTACTATCCCACTGGTTTTATGGTTGAGTTTCTCAAGTATAATTGCTTAATGATTAACTAGAAGTGCCAAAGATAATCACCATATCATTGGAAGTAATTATCAGTTTTGAAAATAAGCGCTAGTATCTATTGTACTTGAAAAATCAACACCAATCATATTCTAATTACCTTGATGTCAATACACTCTTTCCTACTGTGTGATACTTATCACATATAACTTGAGAACAATAATAGGACACAGTCACTGGAACATGACGTTTATAAATGTACTACATTCTTTGACTACATAAGAGATATCATGATTATTTTATGAAATACTAAGAAATTGATCACCAACTTTCAAAGCATGCTTACAAGAAACGTTGGCAATTGTACTGTGTTGAGATAATCTACGGGCATCATATGATATAATTAATGCAAGTAGCCATTTATTAGACTTCATAGATATAGTCGAATATCCAAGGAACCCATGTCTCGAAGCAAGATCTTACCCAACCTGGGAGCCAAGAAATGAAAAGGAAAATATATATATATGTGCATCATACAATGAAAATCCAATTCCCTCAACTAATATTAAATATGGGGCAATTTATTATATAACTACCAAGAGAATAAATGTAATTACCTCATCCATTACTATCATCACTCAACAACTGAGGTTGCAAATCAATTATTATGGCAAGAATGTAGCAAAGTCTTTTAAAAAAGAAATTAAATATTTTATTGCTTGTAAAATATAATTGTTTACCTCTTTCATCACCTTCCCTGCTGCCCTTTTCTTTTAGCCCTATTGGCTTTCCTCACCTCCAAGCTCATTTGACAACCTATTAAAATGTCGTCCACATCATGCTTCAGTGTAGAGCGAAGATATTTCAATAACTCATGTATCTCTTCTTGTGTGTCATACACAATCATAAAACCCTATTCCCTCGTGCACTAAGACAAGCATGCCTCTGAGGGAATTTTTGATACATAAATGGTAGGCCTATGGCTCTTCTATCTAGACAACAGAGATCTTCTGTGGAATTAAAATATTTTTTTGTCTCTACAATCAAGGCTTCAAACTTCATAATGTGAATTCGTAGACACAAAAGAAAGAATATGCTTCTGATTTGGTTCAATGCTTGGTTTACTGGTTTGCAAAGCCAATTAAATAAACATAACTCTGTTTATATAAATTCAAGTTTCAACTAATCACTCCAAACCTATTTACTAGCTGACTCTATAATCTGCTATTTGATTGTGCCTACAAAACACTTAAACAAATTGTAAATCTACCGATTCACATGGTAAACAATTAATGAATAGATTCACCAAACTCCATGTTTGTTATTGGCAAGCAATAAGCAAAGTGATTTATTCTTACTCTCTTATTGTCAATGTTCACCACAACACCGAGCCATTACCTAATAATATTTAATTGTCTAATTTTAAGGTAACAAGTTAGCTAGACATCAAATTGGTGTATGAGACACCCTTGTTTGTGGAACAAGGGACCCAAACCACACAGGGATTTGATAGCTTAGTCTAAGCCAATGTTATTAGAATTGGACCTGTTGACCACAAACACTAGAACCCAGACCAAAACCACACAAAAACAATAAACGAAAGCAGAAAAAAAATAAATAAATAAAATATTCAAGTTCTGAAAAATATTTATATATATTCATGTGCATCTATGTGAATCCAAACCATTATACAAAAATATGCAAATTCTCTCATTTATATAGCAAGCAAGGGTCAAAGGAACTTAGCTCAAGTGGTATGGTTCACGATTTGTGTCCCAAGTAGTGTAGGTTCAAGTCTTCGGAGACATGTTGGCCCTTGTGGCATTTATGAAATATTGGTTCTACCAGGTGGAATAGTGTTAAATTTGGACAACTAGGTCCAAACTCCATGTTCTGATGCTCAGATTAAGAGGCTAATATTTTTGTTGGATTCCTCTTTCTGAGAGGTGTAAAATCCATATAAAAATAGTCTTAATCCGATGAGCAGAACTTATATTGTGAATTTATTATTCTTAATAAATTATATGTGCAAGGTCAGCCAGTTTTGTAATGTAGGCTCACATGCCCAACAGATGTGTCACACACCCTCATTGATGGATATATATACAGGAAAAGTTGGAGAGAATTTTAACACAACTCAACTCACATCTTCCTCTCTCATCTTAGAGGGTACGCTACCTGGAGGACGAATTTCAGCCTCACGTGGGAAGGACGAAGAGGACAGACCGTACGGATTTTCTGCTGCTAGGGTTTCGCAGAAAGTTTGACCAGCGTTGACTTTGGTCAACGCTTGGTCCAATCACGCTGAAAATTGGTGGAAAGTTCGATTTTTGAAGGCCGTACTATCTGGCACAAAAATCGAGGTCAAAGGGTTGACCGTTTTGCTGCTGCGTTGACTTTTAGCTTGCTGCCCCTGCGTTGACTTTTCAGGACAGCGTTGACTTTTTGTAGAATTGACTTGGGTTGACTCATCTACTAGTTGGAGGGATCTTGTGACACATCTGGGCTGGCTGACCAAAGGAGACTTTGCTGGTTGAAGCATCCTGTTGACCGCCGAAACGAACACACACATTTTTCTTGTTTCTGATTTGTCTTCTGTAAGATCTGCTTATATGTTCTATCTGCATTTTGCTTAACTACTTGTATGATTGCTGTGAGAAAAGTGAAATTGCTCTTAGCATAGAACATCTACAAAACTTTACATGGCATCAGAGCTGAGGTGAAGACAAACTCTATCTATAGCAATCATCATCGAAATAATCATGCCCTAATCGAAGTCAATGGAGGCCTTTGTGTCACTGTACATAGAGGATTATATACGCTATCAATGATATACGTTGTAACGGAAAGATATACAGCGCAGCTGTAGAGGATATGTTTAGGCAGTAAAGGAAGCCGCAGTCATAAGGACATGAGGCTGCAGTCATGAAGAGTCAAGTCGTAGTGATGAAGAGGTATCTGCAGGCTTAAGGCTCTGGCCAAAGTGCGAAGAGGAGTATTTCTGTGTCTTTTGTTTATGATCTGATTGGCCAAGTAAGGAAGGAGGCTAGCTGAGCTTGTAAAGAGGAGTTCTGAGCATAAATGCAAGGGTTATTCTCTATGCACAGGCCGTTGAGTGATTTTGAGTTTTACAATGGGACAAAAGTCTGTTTTGAGAGGGCCGAGAGGCCCAGCAAGGAGCAGGAAGAAGGCCGCAGTACCCTTGACCATCAACGTAGGAATTAAAGAGGTTTGAAGGTTGTATAGTGGGCTGTCGTAGAAGCCACAGAAAGCCCTAACCAGGGCCGAAATTTCAGGGTCCTGTGCATTGGTCAAAATGTAGTTGTGGACAGAAATATGACGTCTATCACAGGTATGTGCTTGTCTTTTATAATGATGAATTTGCCAGATACTATGGTCCAGATTAGACAGTTTGCAATTCTGGTATAATGGGCTGTAAGAAGATGCTTGGTAAAGCTCCAAGTATAGTCCCTTGAGAAGGACAACAAGGGCTGTTAGAAGGTAGATGATTTAGAGTCTTAAAAATGGATATATGGAAGAGCTTAAGGGTAGTCAAGTGGGCTTATTATCAGACCCCATCTTCTGTACGTATGACAGTGAAATATGACAATATGACAGAGTTTTTGACAGTGATCTTCTGCACTCATTGTAGTGTCACTTACTCTTACAACAGTTATGCATAGCAGTGATATTGTTTTCTTGACAAATGGAGATGATATATGGAAGAGATATTTGTTCCTATGACAATAATGTTTGGACAGCGACTTTAGTGATATTTGGACAATGTTTCTTGATGTATGGAAGTGATTCTTGTATGACAGTGATTTATATGGCTGTGATGTGACAATGATATATAGGACAGCATGATGATGATGCATAGGCAGCATTATAAGATCATGAACATGAAGGGCTGCCTGATTTTGGAAATAATCATAAAGGTGTATGTAAGGGCTGAAGGAAAACATACAAGGGGACCTTTCCCCTCAAGTGTCACAAAGACATCTGAGATATTGCAACTGGTCCATTCTGATCTTTCTGGTATGTTGCCTGTAACATCCCTGGGGGGATGTTCTTACTATATGACATTTACTGATGACTTCTCTCGCAAAACCTGGATATACTTCTTGAAAAAGAAGGATGAGGCCTTCATGTGGTTCCGTACCTTCAAAGCCTTGGTGGAAAATATGACCGGAAAGAAGATCAAGATTTTGAGGACTGACAATGGCACTGAATATGAGTCAAATGAGTTCAAAGACTTCTGCAGAGAAGCTGGCATTAAGAGGGAGACTACCACTGCACTCTCTCCACGTGTTTGGGTTTTGTGGACAGAGAGATCTAGAGGAGAATCCGCAGTTCTAAAGAGCCCTCATACGCTGTCCCAATAGGCCCTTACACGCTAAGAATAGGAGCCCTAAATCTGCAGTATATTGGGCCCTAAATCTCTGTTTTATTGGGTGCAGGTAAGGGCATTTCCAGTGAAGGAAGAGGGGACGTTTAGGTCACTCCTATGACTGTTTTGGAGTGAAAATTAACCAGCAGAAAGGCCTCAATAAAGGAGACAAAATTCTGGGTTGATTTGAATATTATGTGCGGACTGGAAACTCTTCAGCAGGCCGTGGGTACAGGAAGCAACCTGTGGTAGGCCGCAGGCCCTTACCCCACTGAAAAGGCATTGCGTGGGACTGTTTTGGGGCTAGATTGAGCCCTAATCAACAGCGTGGATGCAGAGGACTTATACAAGGGTAGCACGTAGTTTTTGAAGACTGTTTGGTGACTTGGTTAAGGGCTGTTACAGCATATGGATGCCCTAACCAGTCACAATTAGGAGCAGCAGCGAAAACAGATTGGAACGACAATTTATGCCTTGTGTTGGGTCAAGGAATTTGATCAGTTTTGGATCAGATGGTTGGGCAACCTGTGGGAGCTAATTTGGAGGCTTGATTGGGTGATCGTAAGCCTCAATTAGTGCAGATCTGACTGTGTTGTAGTGTTACAACGTGATGATGCAAAGGCAGCATGGGTAGCATGCAGCGTGATGATGCATAGACAGCAAAGAAGATATGAATCTCCACTAGGAGTATATTACAATGAAAAGACCAGATCTGTCATTCTTGTTGATTTGGGGTAGCAATGTGATGCTGTATAATGAGAGCAACATTACAGTCATTGAGGTGCAGATCCATGATGATTGAGAATTGACTATGACGATATATTTGCACCTGTGGCTCGATATACCACCATCCGATCCATCATAACCCTTGCTGTTACGCAAGGATGGAGTCTTCATCAGATGGATGTCAAGACCGCTTTTCTGCTTGGTGCTATAAAGGAAGAGGTGTATGTAGAACAACCTCTGGGATTTGAAGTTCAAGATCGAGACACTTATGTCTGCAGGTTAAAGAAAGCCCTCTATGGGTTAAAGCAAGCACCCAGAGCTTGGTATGAGAGGATGGATTGTTACTTGATGAAGCTGGGCTTCACTCGAAGCAATGCTGATCCAAACCTTTACTTTAAGGTTGTGGAAGGAAAGCCTCTCATTCTAGTGTTGTATGTGGACGACCTCTTCCTGACAGGTGGTGACCCTCTCATTCATCAATGTAAGAGGGAGCTTGCTGCTGAGTTCGAGATGAAAGACCTAGGACTGATGCACTATTTCCTAGGCCTAGAGGTCTGGCAGAGACCTGGAGAGATTTTCCTTTCTCAAGGAAAGTATATTGTGAAGCTTCTGGAAAGATTTGGGATGGTGGACTGTAAGTCCGTGTCGACACCAATGGAACTCAACTTTAAGAAGTTGAGTGGCAGTACTGCAGGGCCTATCTTGGCCAATCCTACTGAGTATCGTCAACTCATAGGAGCTTTGATGTTCTTAGTGAACACCCGTCCGGACATATGTTTTGCAGTGAATACTTTGAGCCAACAGATGGTTGAGCCTCATCATTTTCACTGGGTTGGTGCCAAGAATCTTTTGAGATATCTTCAGGGCACGATGAACCATGGGCTGAGATACACTGCCGAGAGTGTGATACTCCGGGATATACTGATGCCGATTGGGCTGGCAGTGTGGTGGATCGTAAGAGCACATCTGGATGCTGTTTCAATCTTGGTTCTGCTTCAATCTCATGGATGAGCAGGAAGCAGAAGTCGGTGGCTTTGAGCACCGCGGAGGCCGAATACATTGCTGCTAGTATGGCCTGTTGTGAAGCAGTTTGGTTGAGGAAGCTCTTTAGTGAGCTGTTCCAACATGTGCTAGATACCACTGTAATACTCTGTGATAATCAGAGTGGGATTCGTATGACTGAGAATCCTGTGTTCCACGACCGATCCAAGCATATTGATATCAGGTACCACTTTATCTGGGATATGGTACAGCGAGGCGCCGTAAGGCTCGATCATATAGGAACTGATGAGCAGGTCGCGGATATTCTCACTAAGCCCCTGGGGAAGGTCAAGTTCCTAACCTTCCGTGAGAGTCTTGGTGTCGTGGAAAGACCCTATGATGTGGGTCCTGTTGGACGATGAGCTCTGGGAGCTCTGGGGGGCTTTGGGGATAGCTTCTCGAAGCTATAAGCACTCATAATGCTTCTGCCCCACCCTTGTGATTATTGAGCTGGTTCGCCACTCATTTAATCTGTGCCCCGTATGCATCCTACCCATTGAGTTCAGGGCTCATGGGAAGTACCTCTCATTTGGCCAATGAGGTGTGGAAAAGCTAGAGACTATTAGCAAAGACTGATGGACGCATCAGAGATTGCCGTACTCTCTATCTAGGATGGCATGGTCCAACCTCTTGATCTGGGATCAAGATTTGTGAGGTCTGGGACCTCTGGACTGATTATGTCAGTCGGGGAATGATGTCTTTGTGACTGACCCACTTCTGTTCTGAAATAAAGAAGCCAGCAAAGCAAGTTTCGGCGGGATGACTCACGATGTTGATTGCACTAATAAATGGAGTTCTCCCTAGTTGAGAGGGAGTGTTAAATTTGGACAACTAGGTCCAAACTCCATGTTCTGATGCTCAGATTAAGAGGCTAATATTTTTGTTGGATTCCTCTTTCTGAGAGGTGTAAAATCCATATAAAAATAGTCTTAATCCGATGAGCAGAACTTATATTGTGAATTTATTATTCTTAATAAATTATATGTGCAAGGTCAGCCAGTTTTGTAATGTAGGCTCACATGCCCAACAGATGTGTCACACACCCTCATTGATGGATATATATACAGGAAAAGTTGGAGAGAATTTTAACACAACTCAACTCACATCTTCCTCTCTCATCTTAGAGGGTACGCTACCTGGAGGACGAATTTCAGCCTCACGTGGGAAGGACGAAGAGGACAGACCGTACGGATTTTCTGCTGCTAGGGTTTCGCAGAAAGTTTGACCAGTGTTGACTTTGGTCAACGCTTGGTCCAATCAAGCTGAAAATTGGTGGAAAGTTCAATTTTTGAAGGCCGTACTATCTGGCACAAAAATCGAGGTCAAAGGGTTGACCGTTTTGCTGCTGCGTTGACTTTTAGCTTGCTGCCCCTGCGTTGACTTTTCAGGACAGCATTGACTTTTTGTAGAATTGACTTGGGTTGACTCATCTACTAGTTGGAGGGATCTTGTGACACATCTGGGCTGGCTGACCAAAGGAGACTTTGCTGGTTGAAGCATCCTGTTGACCGCCGAAACGAACACACACATTTTTCTTGTTTCTGATTTGTCTTCTGTAAAATCTGCTTATATGTTCTATCTGCATTTTGCTTAACTACTTGTATGATTGCTGTGAGAAAAGTGAAATTGCTCTTAGCATAGAACATCTACAAAACTTTACAAATAGTGGCAGACATTTCTACGAAGTAACTGATTGTGCCTAGTGCAATGTATTCAAAACTGTTTAAAAAATATAACAAGCAAGGGTGCAATAACCAAAATAATGCAAATTGCAATTCATATCTAAACCAAAATACATCATCGAAGAGGCTCTAAATGGCCTCTAGTGTCCAAAACTAAGATAGTGTTGATTAATAACTATAGTCTAAACGTTGGACTATACAATCTAATCAACAGTGTTTTAAAACTAGGCCGGTCCGTATCGGATTCGACCTGGTAGACTGAGCCAGACCCCTACCTAGGTCGGCTAGGTAGAAAAACTGGTTCTGCTAAGCTCGTCTTATGCTGGCTAAGCTAGTCACCGGGGGAAAAAGGCGGCAACTCGGACTTCAAACTCAATTTCTTTTGGTTTTATTTTTTTCCTTAATGCCTCTACCCCTCTCCCAAGCCTATAAAAGTGACCCAACCCCCTCACATTTACACCAATGTTTTAAAACTCCAACTCCGACTCGGTATCGACTCGGTCGAGCTTGATTTCAATGACTCGGTCGTTGTAAAAAACACATTAAATATTTTTTTTTTTTATAAAAAACATAATTTTGAAGATTTTCATTCATGTTTCCAAACACACAGCATTAGAATATAGATAGAGGACAACATATGATCAAAGTAGGCTCATGAATATATCCATTAAATCAAAATGGCACCCAGTGCACTATCCAATACATACATGATGATGATATAGAGATCAAAACAAAAACACATAACCAAGGAGGCTAGAAATGGCCTCTACAACAAAAGTAAACTGTGACCAGTACTACTGGCTAGTGGCTACTGCTAGAGGAGCCAAGATCATCTAGATCAACCACTGGTAGCATATCTACATGCTTCATAGTTTGTAACTCATTTTTAATCATGTACCCTCATCAATCATCTTAGACCATCTCACCAAGATGGATGTTAATAGATGTATTCATGAGAAGAACTACAAAAGCAATTTGTATGTGACACAGATCAAGATATAGGATCCCTAACGCCAAAACTTCTACATTCACATCTACATGCAGTCATGACAAACCCATCTACACCCCATAGAATATTTTGTGGCTATTCTCTAGTTTTAGGATCCCTTGGGGCAACTTCAAGTTTGTTCCTATCAACTTTGTAATATGTATAAAGATAAACTGCCATCTTCCAAGAGAGAATTGCACCTATAAACATTCTAACTAGGATCACATGTCTGATCAGCATTTCAGTTTCATGTGCCCTCTTTATTACATGGTTCTCAGATAGTATCATTGTTTAATTAGAAATTCACATTGTTCCTTGAGGAATTTTATACAATGAAGGCAACAAATGTCTTGCTCCATTCTTACCGGAGATTTCATGTTCTTGGCAAAAAGTTCACAACATTAGATCCTATCAAATTGTTAGCGCCAAACTCATCACTTTCTATTTTCAAGCACTAAACGATTCATGCCACAGGAAACCGTGTGAACAAGTAAACAACCTATGAAAACAGTCAACTCATGTGTCCACCAGCTTTTAACACAAATCTCTTCACCAAAAAGAAAGTAAAAAAAAAAAAAAATCATTGTTTTTTTTAGTTTTCGGGCCACTGTCACTGAGCCGGTCGAGTTGTTAGACAACTCGGTCAGCTCGGTAATAACTCGGCTGGCCGAACCGGTTCGATGGCCGAGTCGACCGGGTGAGGGCTTGACTCGTACCAACTCGGACGAATCAGTTCCTAGCCGGCCGATTCTTAAAACAATGATTTACACACATCTATCTCATTGCATTTGTGTGAGCATTTGTGAGGAGTTTGTGAAGACTTGGAGTTGGTTTTTGGAGCAGTAGTGAGGAGGATCCTTGGGTTTCGCCATCTAACTTTGATTCAAAGTCTAAGCGAGATGATCTTACCTTGTTTAGCAGTAGTGACTAGTGATATTTTGTTATAGAGGCCATTTAGAGCCTCCTTGGTAATGTGTTTTTGTTCTGATCTGTATATATTACATGTATTGGACAGTGCACTTAGTGTCATTTTGATATAATAGATATATTCATGAGCATACTTTGATCATATGTTGTCTTCCCTCTATATTCTAATGCTTTGAGTTTGGAAACATGAATGAAAATCTTTAAAAATATGTTTTTTTCATAAAAAAAAAATATTTAATGTATTTTTTACAACGACCGAGTCACTGAAATCAACTAGGCCGAGTCAATACCGATTCAAAGTCGGAGTCAACGTCGACCCTCGGCCAGTTCCGAATCTGAGTCATAGTTTTAAAACTATGCTAATCATATGAGAGAATCATCCAAATTCTCATCATCTACATCCTTAACATAACTAGACTCAAAGATATGATTCTAGCTTGATTCCCCTGGGCGTAAAGATATCCATCCAACGACAATGTTCAAATCCTTGAATCAATGGCTAATCAGCCCAAGAAACTTGGCTCACAAACTCTCTAAATCATCCCAACAGATCCTTTAAATCAGCCCTCAATTCTCCAAATCAAACTAGGAATCTCAACTCGAAAGGTCCAAATTGCTCAAATGAGATGTGTGCATAAAATGGAGGATGAGGACCTCTTTAAATAGCATTACAGGGAACCTATGTTTAGGTTTAGTGTTTCACCTTTTATATTTTTTTAATATTTAAAAAATAAAAATTAAGTTCAAGTGGTCCCCATCAACAGCAATATGGTTCTATATAAAATTAGGCAATTTTGACATTTGTACTCGGTTTTGTATGAATCAACCTTTTCCAACCCTAAAAATTCAAGCACACTAGAGTCTAGTATGGCCCCAAAACCAATCAGACTAGCCAATTTTGTATGGAACCAATCTTTTCTAATTTGAAACCTTCAATCACATTGGCATGGCCAATGAACCAGTCAGACCAACTAGTTTTGTAGAAACCAATTCAATTCTAATAACATTGGTCTAAACCTATGTTTGCAAAATGACAACTAAAGTTGTTGATCATCACATAGGTTGAAGTGTATGGCTATAGGTAATAATCCCAAACAATGTCTATTGATGTTTATTAGCTGTCACAAAATCCAAGGAACAGTCGTAGGTGTATATTACTATTTGTTTTATACAAAGCACCATTGCATTTCCAATGCCAACAATCAAACAAGAGGCTCATTGGATTGTGGGTTCCACACATAGCTTGATCAAGAGGAATTTAAGTTATAAGGGGTGACGTTTGAACAAAGAATCACCCAATTCATCATCAACAAATTAATAAAAGGGAATTGATGCCATCCAATGACTAGTCATCTGTCATGATGACAAAAGACATGGAGGAAATGGAAATACAAGTGTCAAACACGAGACACAACAACCCTAGAAACAGGACATGGAGGACACATTATATATATATATATACACACACACACAACAAATTAGTGAATTACACATATAAAAATGAAATAAAGACAACGAATCAATATATTTTTTTTAATTTAGAAACTAAAACATTTATAAGATGATACAAATTCACTCATACAACTAGTACTACATCAATGATGATGATAAAAGGACAAACTCACAAGAAATTAGAACCTTAAACTATAATTTTCCCACTAAGTTACCAAAATCAAAATGCATTACATAGATACTAAGTCACTGTTACTATAGGCAGGAATGCCAATGGGAAACACAAAACACAAAGTTTTTGATCGTCACATAGGTTGAGGTGTATGGCTATAGGTAATAATCCCAAACAATGTCTATTGATGTTTATTAGCTGTCACAAAATCCAAGGAACAGTCGTAGGTGTATATTACTCTTTGATTTATACAAAGCACCATTGCATTTCCAATGCCAACAATCAAACAAGAGGCTCATTGGATTGTGGATTCCACCCATAGCTTGATCAAGAGGAATGTAAGTTATAAGGGGTGACATTTGAACAAAGAATCACCCAATTCATCATCAACAAATTAATAAAAGGGAATTGATGCCATCCAATGACTAGTCACCTGTCATGATGACAAAAGACATGGAGGAAATGGAAATACAAGTGTCAAACACGAGACACAACAACCCTAGAAACAGGACATGGAGGACACGTTATATATATATATATATACACACACACAACAAATTAGTGAATTACACATATAAAAATGAAATAAAGACAACGAATCAATATATTTTTTTAATTTAGAAACTAAAACATTTACAAGATGATACAAATTCACTCATACAACTAGTACTACATCAATGATGATGATAAAAGGACAAACTCACAAGAAATTAGAACCTTAAATTGTAGTTTTCCCACTAAGTTACCAAAATCAAAATGCATTACATAGATACCAAGTCACTGTTACTATAGGCAGGAATGCCAATGGGAAACACACAATACAATAGATAATAGAATCATAGATGGAGGAATCCCATAGCTTATGACTATCAATAGTCCTCCATGTCACCATCATCGAAATTAGAATCACTACCATTACTCTCTCCTCCATCTCCTCTACATCCAATCCAATCTCTACATTGATTGATGTGGACGATAACCCCTCAAGAGGATCACCATCATCAAAATTGACCAGCCCTAGCTCTAGTTCATTAACATCCAAGTTGGCTAATGCCAACTCAACACAATTGTCGAAACCCATATCATCAAGAAGCACTCCTCCCTCTGCTTGTAAATAGGACAGAAGTTGGTGTGCACACACACTATTGTCTCTACCTTGGACTATTAAAGCCTCCTCTCCTTCAAACTGTACAAATTCCCATATGTGCTCCAATTCCTCTTGTAATAAGAGGAGAGTAACCTAAGAGAGGATCCTCATGGCTAACTTTTGTAAAAGAGGGCATGTTGCCCCATGAGTTTTCCACCAAGCATAAGGATTCCCCCTGTCTCTAAGCAAATCGTAGCCTCTAAATCTCCCAGTGCTAGTGGAAAAATCTACAAAGACCTGCTCCAACTCATCTGTTGATTTTTGCGGGAGGTATTCCCCAACTAAACGTCGGCCCAATTAAAAGAAGGAAAATTACAATTTTAAATTTGAATTAAAAGTCCTCAAATCAGCCCAAAAAGTTCAGGTCGGCCCAACCAAAGGGACATGCCCCTTGGGCACCATAAGATCACTATATATTGGCACTCAACCTCCTCTCTTAGACACCAATTCAGATCATCTCTTGAGAAGAAGAACAAACCCAAGTAAGTTGCAGATCATCAAAGAAAACGAGTCAGAAGAAGAGTTCTATTATGTTCTAAGAATAGGAAGTCGCAACCCTAGAAGAGGGTCGAAATCTCAATCTAACACAGATAAGGCTGAGTTGGAGGGCCTTTGGCCGAGTTGCATGAGGGTTGTAGGATGGGAGCAAGGAGGCCAAGAGGCCTCAAAAGCTTGAAGAACAATTTCGAGGTGTCTTAGACCTTGTATGAGGCTAGGAAAGATGGTTTAGGGTCTACTATTCATGGAAGAAGGGTTGGTCTAGCCCTAGGAGTTTTTAGGTTGTCCTATACATCTCAATTTGTACTTTTGTTGAATTGAATAATTTCTCTTAAGATTGTTGGGTTTTTCCCTGGTTAGGGTTTTCCTAGGGTAAAATTTGTGTCTCTCGTGTTTGGTTGTCTCATCATGATCCTACTATCATTATTGAATTTCTATGTATAATTGATTAATGATATGTGTGACATAAGATGAATTGGTTAAGAAATCAATAGAAATTAATTATCAGATTAGAAAATCAATTTCTCTTTAGAAAACCAACATCATCAAGGGATGTTCTATCCTAAGGTAACCATCTAAACACATCCTTCCTCCCTTATGAAATCTCACTATCCATGTGTGGAGGGAATCTACATAAAGGCCCATCGTTGAGCCAATCATTGTTTAAGTATTTGTGATCCAATGACTGAACCAAGCAATGCAAAGGTCTAGAATTCTTATCCCACCTACTGACAAGTGTCAAGAATATCATGTATGTTGGTGAAAAAGGTCTTTGACTCTTTGTTGATGTCCTTTTCTTAGGGCATTAACTTTGTAAAATAAAGGTCTTCATGGGCTCAATCATGAAATGCCATCCCTCATAAATTCCTCCTAGAATGGGTTGGTCATTGACTGCAAACTAAAACAAAGAGATGATAGGGTCCATGATCTTAATGGTAAGATCTACCCCCTCCAACCATCATTTAACAGTGCATCCCTAACCTTTTTGGAGTAAATTTGATCTTTCTTTCTCCAAAAAGACCAAAACTTTGAAATAATTGTGGACCCAAGAGCAGTCTTAACCTCCCTCAACCTCTTAAGCATGATGAATGAGGAAGCAAACCGCTTATTTGCAATCTTCAACCATGATAGAAGTGTGTACTCTTTATAGGATTTCAAGGGCATTTGTATAGTTTTATACAAATTTGTGAATATGGCATGCATCCTCAATAAGAGTTTTGATCCATGTAACATCTGAAGCAATAGAATTAAGTGCTAAATGCAAAGAATGAACAATGAAAGGTGTCCAAAATATTTGTGGATATTTAGCTTCCACAATCATGCTAACATCCTTCCAAGGAAGTGTATTATTTGTAATAATTTACACACAAGAATCAACACCTACATCATCAGTAAATTTAATAAACAACTCTCAAATATATTGTGCATACTTGTATTTTCCAATAGAATCCACTTCTTTCAACAACACTAGTCCATTCAAGGAAAACACCACGAAGTGGAGGATGGCGTGTTGCATCTAGTCATCCATTAAAAACAATAATTAATCTAGATGAAGGCCATGACGGCTCAATAGACTCTAGCATTTTATCCACCTCCTTTAACTTAACCAACAATGTAATTCTAAGCCTCTCTAGAGTCTAAACCAAGAGGCACATATCCTATTGTAACCCCTTGAACTAGAGCTCAACATATCTCAATAAACAATGGTGATTATGCAACATTAAACGAGATGGAGTTGAGAAAGAAGAGATGCACAATGGTAAGATCAATCTCATTTGGACCCTCTTGTTGAAATATCTTTTCCATTGGACCAAATGCCCCCTTTTTGTTGCTTGAACTACACTCGCACTCCCAGATGAATAATTACTAAATGATTTTCTTAAGAATGGATGAGAATCCTCTTTCTTTGCTTTCCTACATGTTGTTGCCATCATCATTGAGCTAGCATTGGCCTCTCTTTCCAATTGTCTTTGTTTCAGTGCACTCACTCTTGAACATGCTCCAAGCCCACAAGGTGTTCCCAACAAATGGCCCTTAACTTGAAAGTAAGTGCTCTTAAATTGATTATGGCAAAAACCACATGTCCAAAGAATATTCCCTCCCCCATCTAACTTGGCACCAAGCCCTTCATTTACATTAACATGCTTCCACAAGGGACACTTGTTCTCTTGAGCCTATTGCCTTGCTAAAACAGAGTGTCTTTAGCATTTGAGATTGTTGTTGCAACCCCACTTCTAGCATACGGAACACTAGCAAAGCCCAAAGCAAATGGAGGAGAGGGAATAACATTAGTGGGTTCATTCCTTACTTTCTTTGTCCTTTTCCAACTTCCCTTGATGATTGAGCCATGATTTTTGTGGGAAGAGGAAGAAGATAAATTGATGTAGAAAAACACTTTAAGACTAGTGGAAAAATCTAGTTGCCTAGCACTCTGAATCCCTTTAACAATGGACAATAACCCTCGATGGCACTCCAAAATGTCTTAGAACTCCAACCTGTTGATTGAAATGAGCATAACATATGGAAAGTTGTGTTGTTTTCATGCACCTTAAACCACTTTTACAAAGGATGTGTGATAGTCATATCTAATCTCAATATTGCCCTAGACCTAGAGTACTTAGTGAGGCTTTGCACTAAGCTGCGAAATTTTGCGGTGACAACCACCATAGTGATGGTTCCATGCAAGGTACAAGCAACTAAATCAACATAGAAAATTGGTTGAGGACACCCACCAGCAATCCAACACATTTATAATAGTGTTGTACTTGTTGGACATAATCCTTCGAGACTTGTGTCCATGTAAATAATAAAAGTTGTAAATATTAAAGAAGATGAAGATGAATAGACTCTTGGATAGTAAACTAATGAGTCAAATGATTTGTATAAATTTGATTGAGATCTAATATAAAATCAATCCCTTTGTGAACTACCACTGACATGGTATTACATCAACGTTGCCTATCTCGTTGTAACTCCTTTTTGTCAATCTGATGTTTGGCTTGTCTCTTTTCCCATCATTTTTGCTCACACTCTGCCAATAACCATTCACCAACAAGCTTGTCAATTGTTTTCTATGCATGCGCAGGAAATGACTGCGTTAGGTGCCCCATCCAATCTCACACCCATTTCTCTCCTACATAGCCTCAAACCCTAGCAACTGTACTCTATAGTAACATTTGTCTACTCACAATTGTGTCATGTGCTTCATGCTCAAATTTGCAACCAGGCATTTCTCTTGTCCATTTTGTCTCCCTTGGCTCCTAAAGAATGAAACATATACCCATCTTCCCTCTTCAGTTGTGTGACCATTTATGACCTTTACAATTTTGAGCAAGTTTTCTTTGGCCTATTGGGATCCTTCGTAGCCTTAAGCCCTTTATTCTCCTTTGGGACCCACAACATCAGACTCATGAAGGTTTTCTTCATCTTCAACCCCAGCAACTTCCAAGCCCTTTTCATTTTGGGAATCTCTTTCTACAGAAGCAATCATAATTGGATTGATCCTTAGTTCCTTACTTTCTCTTAGAAGATTTACTACTTAGCTAAACACCTACAACTTGTAAGTTACCAAACTACCCCTCTACCTTGCATTCTCCTGAAAGTTACCTGGTTTCATTTCAACTTTCATTAGCATGAGTAGATCATCTTGTTGATTCCAAACTAATATCCACTAAATTTTCAATAGAAGGTTGTGGAGAGTTTGGATTCAATTCATTTAATCCCAACTTCTATTGGAAATACTGAAGGGGTTGAATCAGTGTTTCCTTCCAATTAGTTAATTTTTAATCTTCAAAGCATTAAATTCACATTAGCATTAGATCAAATGTGAATCAACATCACATCACATGAACAGTAAACAACACCATTCAGTGATGCACGACATCAAATAGTACACAAGAATTTTTAGGTGGAAACCCTTCCAGGCGAAAATGTTGGAAATGTAGCTAGTGTCAGTCTTCATAATGTAATTCAAATGTACCATTGATATATCTATAATATTCATTTATTACATTCATCATTATTATTTATTTTAGTCAAAGCATGTTCTTCATGGTTATAGAGTCAAAAAGAGTCAAAAAAAACTTATTTCAAGTCGAAAATTATGTACTTGAGTCAAGTCCCATTGGACTTTTGAAACAAAAAGAAAAGAAAAAAGGTGTCTTGAATCAAAAAGTCAAATTGTCCACCACAAGACCAGGTCAACCCTCACTGGACAAGTCGGCCTTAGGGGCAGCTATTCAACCCTCCTGGACATGTATATATAGAATTCAACTTGACCACTTTGGAGATTATTCACTCATTCATCGTCACGTCACTTTTTGTGTCAAACAAGAAGAAGACGATCGAAGTCAAAGAAGAGAGAGTAAAGTCAAAGGAGAAAGGGAAGACGAGTTTTCTCCCCTAGTTCTGCTCACACGTGCAATTTTTTCTGAGGTACTGTAAGCATGAAATTTCAGGGGCTGAAATTTCAAAAGTTGACCATATTTCAGAGATTTGACCAGCGCTGACTTTGACTTGATTGGAGGAGACTTGGAGGAGGGTTGACTTGGATCTTTGTGGAAACTTTTGGTCTTGGTCTTAGGTCTTGGATATCTCATTTTGATGTGATTCTATAAGAAAAGGATTGGTTGGGTTTTCCCCTTGTGGGGTTTTGCCCTAAATTGGAGCCTAATTATTGTTGTTCTCTGTTTATTTGTGATCCTTTTGTTTTGAACATTTGTATAATTGCTTGATGAAGAGAACATAATAAATAATAAGAAAGCAGATAACATTCACAAGTAATTATCAAAAAGAGGAATCAAGCTTTAATATACACTATATTTGGTTTTTCAACATGGTATCAAAGCTTCGGTGAAGGCAAGAGCATCTTTAAAGAAGCCCTAATCAAGATCAAGTCTGGTGTGCAAAGAAGACCAAAAGACATCCAATTCATTGTGACAAATCCAAGTAACAAGTTTTGTGTACTCCTATGGAGTGATTTCTAAACCTAGTGAAGAATGACTAAAAGAAGACCATATGAAGGAATACTAAGAAGAGTTTGAATCTCTGACATTCTTCTGTGGCATCTAAACTTACGGTGGGAGCACTTGTCTGTCACAACCAAGCATCATACTTTTGGTTTAGTTGAGATTATTTTAATTTTAGGTATGTTCACAGATTTATTTCAATTTTCACAGTTAGCTCAATATATTTTCCAGATTAGCAATCACATCAGCATTAAAGTAAACTACAGATAGAACATAAGTATAAATTGTAGAAGACAAGAGGACACAAGATGTGGCGGTAGCCAAGGACAAACCCCAATGTGGGGAAACCCTTGATCAATTCTTCTTATATGTTCTTCAATAGTTCAGCAAAGGGAGAGAGAGATAGTACATTTACAACAAAAGTCAACACTTTCACTTATCTAGATAAGAGCATAGATCATCTCTAAGAAGATAGATCTCTTCGTCTAGGGCTAGGGAAAACCTCCTAGATTAGCTTATTCTCTTAGGGATTCTTCCTTCCATTAAAACCCAAACGAATGGAGAGGAATAGATCACAAGAGAGTTGTGAGTGTGTCCAAATGACTTTCAAGTCACCTCTATTTATACTAAAACGTTGAGCACATGAGGTGTTTATTTGGTTGTTGGCCGACCTTCACGAATTGTCCCATAACACAAATAAATTCATATCTCCATGAATACTTATCGGAATCGAATGATCTTTAGATCAATCCTACATCTCTCAATGAAAGGGATCCAAGAAAAATATCAGCTGCCATAAATAAGATGACCCACATGGAGTTTGGCCCTAGTTGACAATTTTAACAGTTTACTATGACACTGTATCTACTATGAAATGTAAGGCATTCTATCACAGTGAATGTGGGATCTAAGGATAGTAACATGACCAAAACTATTAACAAAGTTGTGATGAAAATTTTTGGGTTATTAATGGAGGATAGATTTGATATTTGGATTGCTCGTCAGATATCTGAAGTTTGAACTCCTTAACTACTTAGGTGTAGGTGTGACTTGCATAAATCTATCTACCTTACACAGATAAAAACCTACTCAAAGACGGCTTTACGTATTTCAAGAAATAAAACTCATTCAGATCACAAAAATACTAATAAGAAGGAACAAGATGATGTAAAGCTAAAGAAAATAACAAAGGCAAGAAAAAAATTGTAAATGCATCCAAGAATTGAAATCTTTATTGGCTGTGAAAATGTCTCACAGACTTCTCGATACAAAAATCATTCCCGACCCTATCTTCCAAACCCCTTTTCCTTGGTTATTCATTGTTTTTATGCATTCCTTTGAAAAACTATTTCAGTTACAAGTATGTGACTCACTCCTAACTAATTAATAACTAAAATTACAAACCAAGTGTGTTTAACATTTTGGTACATTCGTAGCATCAAAAGAGCATAGTGTGCAATAAGCACCAGACGAGTAACTTGAATTACGATCTGAATCATCCAATAAGAAAGAGGCGAGAAACCAAGACTGCCAACATTGACACAAAGAACTTTAATCCAAAGTTCAAGGCAATTCATATATTTTCCAGTTGTAAGCTTTTCTTGTGGGGCCCACATTTATTCAACCACTTGGGGTATAATATGTCGTGAGGCCCCATATTTTCATGACAAGTTGAAGCACATTGAGATCAAATATCACTTCATTCGATACATAGTGCAGAAGAGAGCAATGAAGCTCCAGTACATACCCACAAACAAGCAAATTGCGGACAATCTCACCAAGCCTCTGTCTAGAACAAAGTTTGTATACTTCAAAAACAAGGTTGGCATGATTTGGGATGTCTCCCTCCCAAAGAGGGAGTGTTGGTATTTTTACAGCATCGAGAAGACATTCTCCCATGGGATCATGTTGATTTGATTAGTGGGGGAATGATATATTCACCCATGGAGCCATGTTGATTTGGCTAGGAGTGAATGTGTTGATTTTTCATGATCTTCTAATATGATAATTACTTTCCAATGATTTCTTCATTAATCCATCTCAAGTTACATTCATCATTAAGCAATTAAAAATGAAAAATTTCAACAGTTAAACAATCATGAAAGTAGGATCACAAAGAGACAACCAAACACAAGAGACACAATTTTACCCTGGGAAAACCCTAACTAGGCAAAAACCCAACAATGTTTTCTTAGGGAAATTTTTCAATTCAACAGAAGTACAATCTAAATTTCATAAGACAACCTGAAAACTCCTAGGGCTAGACAAGCCCTTCTCCCATAAACAGCAGTTTCCTTTTCTACCTTGTTGGTCTCTACAAATACCTGAGCCAACTCAATCTTCTCTCCTTAAATGTTTGAAGCATCTCGGTCCCCTCTAGACCTGAGGCTCGGCCTCAAAACAAGTTGTTATCTTCCTCTTGCTTATCTCGAATGCCCAGAATTTAGGTTAAGGTCCCTTCTTCTTACAAATTGAGGCTCTCGACCTCCTTTAGGGCTTCATCCCTCCGATAGACACAAGAATTTTGGCCTTCTTAACTCAAAAATCTTTCTTTTCACTTGAGTGAACAAAGATATTAATAGATGATGATCCTCCAAATTGATGATTGAATGGAGCATGTCGAGTGCTCCTTTTGTAGTGATTTGGACTACCCCAAGACTTCTATAAAGATAACTTCAAAATCTTGTTCCAATCTTTTACAAGAATAATGTCAAGGTCTATATGAACAACTTTAAGATCTGCTTTAAATTTGTCCTATGCATACAAGGTCAAAATAACCCATAGAGTGATCTCAAGATGACCTCTGAAAGTGGCTTCAAGTTTGCCCTAACCAAGGATGAATTTGGGCTCAGTCAAATTCGTATAGAGCTACAGAACAGGTTCATAATTTTTCTTCAAATGTAGGCCGCAAAAAATTTGTTTAGCAATGCTTCAAACAGAAGGTAGAAATAAGCTTAAGAAATCTTACCAAAATTGTCAATAAGGCAGCTTCACAACAATTTCTATATAAGATAGCCAATACTCCAAGCTTGCTTCAGATAACTTTTAGGGCTCAGTCTGTACAAAAGATTTTCTTATAGTCTTTTGATGTCACGACTAGGGTGTTGAATTTTCCTTAGGCCTTAGATCTTGTCTAAGGCTAGTCACCCATGCAAACACACTAGGAACCCTCAACTTTTTAGCACAGCGGAAATATTCAGCACTGAAATCAATTAAGTACACAAATATTTTAGCCCAAAGCTCGATTATTTTACTAATCCATCAATATAAAAAATCATGGGGCTCCCATACCAAGGAACATGGCCCTCGATCACTAATACGGCTAGTATACATAGTATACAAACTAGGGCCTGCAATCTGCTACTTCAAATCTGCAATCTACCCAATGACAATACAAGAACAAATACACAACTTACTTGTTGGAGAAGCCCTTCTCCTTCAGCCCTTTCAATCCACATTTTACTTAACACCTGGCAAGTCCTTCGCCTCCTTTGACTACAGAGAAGCACCTCCTTGTACTTCTCTAGCCACCAGCTTCTCATTGAGTATTGGCCGCCCCAAATACTTGCATATATCAACTTCCAAGTAGGTCTACTACTCACAGTAGAATTTCCATTCAAAGCCACTATGCATTTTTCCCTTATAGTACGTTGTTCATAACTTCGTTTATGAACAAACTGAGATACAATACTTAGCAATTCAAAACTCCAACGCATTAGTCCTTTCGCTACCCTACAGCCATCTCTCTGCAACTAAGCTAACTCGCAACTCTTGTTCCAAGGCTCTAATACTAGTTTCGGCCTCCCTAGGGGGCTAGTCCCTTCGCTACCCTACAGCCATCTCTCTGCAACTAAGCTAACTCGCAACTCTTGTTCCAAGGCTCTAATACTAGTTTCGGCCTCCCTAGGGGGCTTGGCCTACCACAAAAACACAGTGCAACACTTGTGGCCTTTCATCCCTCCACAACAGTCTAATTTGTGGCTTGTAAGACCTCTTCCAATGGCTCAATCCTCTTCCTTATACATAGAACAATACAAAGACCTCCCACGAAATTTAGATGGCTTAACTCAGCTTGAACAGACTCTAATTAGGGCACAAATTATACCCATAATCTTGGTGATATTTCCTCCTAAACTTGGTTTGGACAAAGCCCTATTAAGGCATAGAAAACACAAATGAATCTCGACCTTTTCTTGAGCAAACTCGGCCTTCCTTCCAACACAAAATAGACCATAAACTTGCACAATTTCCTACTGCAACTCTCTAAGGTTCTTTATCTTCTTCTTCAACTCGATTTGCTTGTTTCAGATGAGTTACTATGGTGTTTTGGCTCAACCCTCAACCCTTCCTCCAAATTTTCTTCACAACAACTAGCAAGAACATGGGATAAACTTCCACGTTGGCCTTAGATCAGGCCTTCAAATCCTCAACCTTACTCTTCAGCCCCCGCTGCCCTTGCTCCCTTGACGGCCTTCTTAGAATAGTGGTATCTTGGCCTCCTTCAACAAAACTTGGCCTTCCTAAGACACTCTTAGTAAAAGAGAGATCACATCTCTCTCGCACATAATGCGTGAGACCTCATCTTAAGCCTCCTCTATTTATCATTTTCCTTGGGTCACTTAGGAAACCTCTAGATCTAGGGTTTTAGCCTCTGGACCCTTTAGAATAACTTATTATTTCTCTTTTAGTCCTAAACCCACTACTTTGGTTAGATCACCCAACAAACTTCTTTTTAGCGGGTTATCCTTCCTCGAAAATACCTTCCGAGCTACCCAAAATCTAACACTCCCTATTAGTGAGGAAGATATTTCCTTCATGCTTCAAACTCCATGACTTTCCTTGCATTGTCATGACCATCCTCACATGAGTCATGACTTTCCTTGCATAACCATATCCATGCTCGTATGTGTCACGACTTCTTTGTACTTGGCCAAGATTTGTCTTGCATGGTGAATGAATATTCTCGCATGCAACATGAATTTTCCAGTGTGATCCATGTCTGTGCTCAGGATCTACGACTTTCCTTGCACCGCCATGAATGTTCTCTCATGGTTTGTGGTCAACCTTGCATGGGCTGAAAACCTCTCTATCTCATTAGAACCTGAAGATTCAGACTTCCATAAGGCAATTAACAATCCTTCGCAGTCTCCCTCTCAAGCTAGACTCCCTCTGAGCCTACATAACCTCCACTAACTCACTCTACCTTTTGCGCACACTCTGACCCACGTGCTCTTCAAAGAAGCTCTGATGCCATGTTGAAATTTCCTTGAGCCCTAGATCTGGTCTGAGGTTAATCATGCACACAAACACACTAGGAACCCTCAACTTTCTAGCACTTTGCACACCAAATATCTTCAGCAGTGAAACCAAATTAAGTACACATATATTTGAGCCCAAAACTCGATTATTTTATTAATCCAACAATAAAAGAATCAAGGGGCTCTCATACCAAGGATCATGGCCCTCGATCACTAGTACAGCTAGAATACATAGTATACAAACTAGGGCCTAGGGGCAAACCTTCTCCTAAGAAGCCATGTTGATTTGGCTAGGTCATGCTAATTTAACCAGGGGAGATACATTTACCCATGGAGCCATGCTAATATGGCTAGGGGTAAAATGGCCCATGATACTCACATTGCCTACTCTAGGATGGAGTGATCTATATAAATAGACGTGCATGTGAGAAGACATTACATCAACATAGCAAGTTCATGAACTTTTCTTGTGTAGGGGAAATTTCAAGTAAGGAGAAATATGTTTTCAACTAAGAAGAATACCTCCCTCGTTAAGAGGGAGTGTCGATTTTTTGTGCAGCATTGGGAGGTATTCCTGCATGGCTAAAGGGTCTTCAAGTCAGCCCTAGATAAATTACGTAAATTTTTATTTTACTAAGACAAGTCAGCCCAAGAAAAAGTCAAGTCGGACAACTAGTGAAGGGACATGTCCCTTGGGTTGTCACACCCCTTTGACATGTATAAATAAGACATTGTGATGTCTCATTTGAAGAACAAGCAAGAGCAAGTCTTCTCTCTCTCTTCATCATTTCTATTTCTCCTCTTGAGACCGACGTGTAAGGACAAGTTTGACCAACGAGTTTTTTCTGTTTGACCAAAATTGACTTAGCTGTTTTTGGACCGAGTTGACCAGAATTGACCACACTTGATCTCAGAGATTAGACTAGATTTGACCGCATGGCATTATCTGAATTTGGCTGCAGATTGGCCACACGTGCTAAATGTTGACCATAGGATTTGACCGCAGTACTAAAGTTTGACCACGGGGCCAAAGTTCACTGCAATCTAGTTTTGGCCATGTGATTCCCTAGCTTTGACTTCTGTGTATTTTGGCTGGTTTGACCAACATTTACCAACAGATAATTTGACCAGGTTTGACTAGTATTTGAATTCGATTATTGGCACAAATGTCTAGACAAAATGTTGATTTGTAAACTTTGCTGAAGAATAATTTCTCCTAAGAAATGATGTCAGGCTTTCTCCCAAGTTTGGGTTTCCCGGGATAAAAATATTGTCTCTATTGTGCATGGTTGTCTTTCTATAAAATCTTTATTGTTTTTGCTGCATTTACTGTTGAGATTTCCTGAGTGTAAATATTCAATGATAGCAGTGGCATAAAATACACTGTGAAAAATCATTAGGAAATAATTATCTGGCAGAAAATTGTACTCTACTGCAAACCTTGTAGAATGTCAACAAAAGTTAAGAAAGTAAAACAATTCCCAATTATCTAGTTACTGTGAACACTTTCTAAAGTGAACATCAGCATATTAGAGAGGGATATTGACAAAACAAAACCTTCTTGCCTAAAGAAATCCATAAAATCAACTATATATGAACCGTTGGCCACAGATAATCTAAAAAGTGGTTTGAGTTCATATTAGGTTGTAATTCCATACCAAGTAAAAATTATGGGCTTCTAATTATTACAGGAAAAACTACGACCAATAAACCTTGAAATCCATCATATCAAGGCAAAATCAAAACTCTACTGTGAGGATTCAAAGTACTATGGGGAAGCATCATTTTTTCTTCCCATAAACTATTGATAGATATATCATAACCTATCTCCGGTAGAGTGTAAAAGTGGATGTATCTAAAGACTCGGGTGAAGATATATTGATTGAAATAGTCGGCAAGGTATAGAAGAAAAAACTTAATTATGAACAAGTAGCCTTGAAATATAGAAGATGCATGGAGTATGGTGGCTTCATGTCCAACACAAAGAATGGATGCTAAAATCTTCCGAGAATCTTTTAGGAAAAAAGATAGGAAAGTGGAATAGAAATCCCACCTCGTAGATGGGTGTTGAACACCTGGCATATGGGTTTTTAAGGCACATAAAAATGTTTCCAATTCAATATTCATATTAAAAGTATTGCTGATATGAAAACCCTGCAGGTATGTCGCAGTAAACACCACTTGAGGTGCAAAACCAAGTGCATTTATTTATAGAAATCAATGTGGTACAGCCTTGAAACATGTTTCCGACCATATGAATATGTCCCACTTGTGTGAAATATGCTTTGTAGTATGCAAGGAAGGAAACACATTTTCGAGCCATACAGCATCCATGAGATGCATTTCAAACACTAAATAACCTATCTTGAATTGATTTAACAACGTTTGGCAATAAAATATTGCCAATTAATGGTAATGTTAAATTCTTGAAGTAAAAGTTGGCACTTCCTTTATCTTTCCATTTTCTTTATCTTTCTTTTGAGATTTCCTTTATCTTTTCTTTTTATCCTTTAAGAATTTTTAACATTATCATTAATTATTTTTAGCATTTCTCTTTATCTTTTTACTTGAATTTTTAACATTACCATTGATTATTTTAAGATGTTTGCTAGTGGCTATGACCTCATCAGACTTCATATGAAGAACATAGAATTTCATATCCCATTCAAAAATCAGCAGCTGTCAGGATTTCAGGATTGGTAGGATTGCAACATTTTCATTGAATTCTATCATGTATGAAGGTATGGGATTTGCATTCAATCAAGAGAATCAAGCCCTTTATGTTCCCCAATGTTGGTGTTGTGGATTGTTGAATTCCTCTGTCATGGGTATCAGTCACTTATATCAAAATCATTGGTTAGGAAACTTAAGCTTTTCATACCATATTTTAAGGCTTTGATTAGGTAGTTTCATCAAAGCTGGGTAGAGTTCACTGATTTCCCTAGAGGATCGAGGTAAATGCAATGGCTAGACAAGAGGCAAAGTGTGATACTAATGATAAAAATCCCAAAATAAACGATGGTGGAACATTACTTATCATTTTTATGTTTGTCATTTGGATGGTCTTGCTCATCTATCCATAATTCTTTCTTTCAAGATTTCAATATAATGTGCTCTTTATATACATACACATATATACATACATGTATATAGCATTTCCTTGTTTCCAAATTTTTGGGAAGGCACATTTCCAGCATATTTTCATTTCAGAAACTCGTACTTATTTCACTGTATCATGCAACTCAGCCCTACACTCTCTTCACATAAACACCTTATTCTCCATGAAATAGATAAAAGCATAAGACTTAAATTTTGTTTTTCTGGTTCTGATTCAACAAACCCAGTACCACAAAAAAAATTACAGAAGAAAGTCATCAGAACTTAAGACACTCAAACAACTCCCAACGATATAGTAACTATAAGCATTCCCTACAGTCAAGACTCAACATAAAGCATATTACAGAAGGATACTTGAATACAAAAACTTCTGGCCTAAAAACAATCATAAAATTAATCAAATATGAACCACAGGCCACAAA
Organism: Pinus tabuliformis; assembly: GCA_031772625.1. Taxonomy (NCBI): domain Eukaryota; kingdom Viridiplantae; phylum Streptophyta; class Pinopsida; order Pinales; family Pinaceae; genus Pinus; species Pinus tabuliformis. The sequence goes on from CM062818.1 coordinate 768,181,888, forward strand.
TATCAATTCAATATTTTAAAAACAGGAGTTCGAGGAGGTGATAACTCCATACCAGGGCAAAAAGATTGAGATTCTAGTTACCACAGGCGAAATTGTGACCAAACCCTGTATTCCACAATATCAAGGTGAAATTGGAGCTCCACTGTGAAGATTCAAAGATGGGTTTTTGAAGCACATAAAACCATTTCCAATTCAATACTGAATCAAATATAATTTAGATATTAAAGCCCTGCACTTTCTTCACATGAGCACATTATCCTCCATGATATAGATGAAATCACAGCATCTACATTTTGCTTTTCTAGTACTGATTCAAACATTCCAATTCCCACAAGAAAATTTGATAGAAAAAAGCAACTAGAAGTTAAGAAATTAAAACAATTCCCAATTATATGGTAACTATAAACACTTCCTAGAGTGAATGTGAAAGCATATTAGAGAGGGATACTTGAAATCCAATTCCTTCTTGCCTGGAGAAATTCATAAAATCAACTAAATATGAACCACTGGCAACAAATAATCTAAAAACAGTGGTTTGAGGTCATATTAGGCTATAACTCCATACCAAGTCAAAATTTTGGGCTTCTAGTTATTACAAGCAAACTGCTACCAACAGACCCCAAAATCTGTGATATCAAGGTGAAATTGGAGCTCTACTGTGAGGATTCCAAATTTCATTTTTTCTTCCCATAAACTAGCGGTAGATATATCACGATTCACAACCTCTGCCAAGTTGTGTGCAAAGGTGGATGTCTCTGTTAAATTTGGCAACTAGGGCCAAATTCCACTTTGGCCAGCTCAGTTGATAGAGATAATCGTTCCATTGAATTCCTCTTTTCGAGAGGACCAAATCGATATAAAGATCATCAAATTCGGCTAAGGAGAAGTATGATTTTGAATTTATGTTTCTCCCATGTAAAATTAGCAAGGTCGGCCTCACCTATATGTTGGCTCAATAAGCCCAATAGTCAAATCTCTTGACCACAACGAATTGTATATATTGGAGTGCCGTCTCCCTCATTTCATACATCGAAAGGACTTCATTTTTGTCTGAAATAGCCGAGATTTTGGAGGATAAAGGGCTAGTTGTTTTTGGGTTTCTCTCTTCTACATCAAGGTCGAGATGCTTCTGTCAAGTAAGCCGCAGGAGATAAAGGAAATTCTGGGCAGTTCTCACTATCTTTTGCTGACCAAAATCTGTCATGAAGATAGCCGTGGATTAGAGGATTGTTTGGAAGACAGTTTATGGCTGTCTTGTATGAGGTTGATCTTGTGCAGGAAGGCCGCAGCTCCTGAGGTTTGGTTCGGTTAAGACGCAGGCCTAAATGAGCTTGTTCTGAGGTCAAAAGACTGCTCAGATATGTCACTATCTTCAGGAGGGTTTTGAGGGCTTAATCTATCTCAGATCAGCCCTAGAAACCAGCGAAGGGGAGCTCCTAGTATGCCTGGATAAACCGCACTTGAAGGAGGTGTTTTGAATCAGTTAAGCAAGACAGCTGTGTATTGTAAGAAGCCTTAACCAGACCATGGGTATCTACAGATAACAAAGTGCTGGAAAGACAGCCTTCTGAGCCATCTTCTTGTCTAAGGTTGGATCTTATTGTTGTCAAGTCATTTTGACTTTAAGTTATTGTACTTTCTCTCTCTGCTGAACTTTCGAGATTAATAATAAGAAGATTTGATCAAGGATTTTCGCCATTTTGGGGTTTTTCCCTGGCTTGAGCCAATTTATTGTGTCCTCTTGTCTTGGCTTGTCTTCGTTATTTATTGTACATGTTCTTTTCTCGGTTACTGTCATCATGATAATGATTCACGTGATTGCTAATGATTTAATAATTGGGCTAATGGGAGAATTGAAACTTCTGTCTTCTGCAAAGAACATGTTGTCCTAAAAATTAGCAGTCTCTAAATACTTGGATGAAGATAGCTTGATTGAAATAGTTGGCAAGGTCTAGAAGAAAAAACTTATGCTTTGAGTATGGTGGCTTCATGTCCAACACAAAGAATGGATGCTGAAAAATCTTCCAAGGATCCCTTAGGAAAAAAATAGGAAAGTGGAATAGAAATCCCACCTGGTAGACAAGTGTTGAACACCAACACTTATAGGAGTGGATGGCTCCTCCATGAATGAGAAAATAGAAGTAGAAAAAGAATCCCTGGCAACAAAAATAAATCTGAACCGGAAGTTGCTAGCTTGAAGCAGATTATGCTAGCCCCCCACCTAATATTCCCTAGGAAAGAACACGAATGGGGGTGAATACAAGTCAAGAAGTGAAAGGGAAAAGGGCTTCACACCCAATGGAACAATCTTCCCATTTGGATCAGGGGGTTTGGATCCCATAGAATCCATCAGTAGTGAAACCAATAAAGGTAAACCATTGGAAAAATCCAAAAAGGAGATATTCAGAATATCAAAGATATGTGGTTTCAAAGGAATTGAGATCAGATAAGACATAAACAATCCTCACATTGGGATCAAAAAGTTTGGACCCTGTAGAGATGAGCAGCAATGCAACCAAGAAAGTAAAATCATTGGACAACTATTAAAAGGAGATTTTCAAAAAACAAATGACATTGAGTTTTCAAGGGAACTGAGACAAGGTATGGCATACTAAGATACTTGTTTTTCTTAGTTTTGACTAATTGTGTATTTCCCTTCAGGCATATAGCTGGGGCAATAAATATGTAACAAGTTCTTCTATTGCAGATGACATTTTATTAAGAAATTTAAAGCATTACTTGTACAACATATATTAATGGTTGAGGGAAGCATTCTCTCTCTCTTTCTGTATATATAAAAGAAGATTGGAGTATTTTACTGTATTTCAATTTTGATATGGAAACTATTTCAATGAGAAATAATGGGAAATTCATATGAAAATGCTACTCTCATTAAAATTGTTATCGTGCTTTTTTCTAATTTTATCACAGTTTCAGAGCAAAGGTTTGACAGAAGCCTTAGCAATATGTGTGAGAGCTGCTGCAAAAGAGTGCCCGCTTGTTTACAAGAGTAATGCCACGTTAGCATGCATTTTAATACAACAGATATTCCTGTATCAAAATTTTGCATAACACGTTCGCACTTATATGACTGTAGAATCTTTTGAATCAAGCAACGAAGGAATATTCATTGATAAAGAAAAAGCTGGCGGCGAAGACCATGTTTACCTCTAAGCAATGGCTATTCCAAAACCAATTGCCTGTAGTACAACATGGGCATTGCATTGAAAATGAAGATAGTCGAGATCGACGATTGTGCCAACTGCAACTTTATGCCACATCGGCGAGCTCCGCTACAACTGCGTATCCTTGATTTTCTTCAAAGCACCATCAATACTCACATTGGTCATGAAATCATATTTTAGTAGATGGGCATTGTGCTGTGAAAATATAACCTTGCAATACCTCAAGATTTATATGCCTGACTGTGCCTATAACCTAAAACTCATCCTGAATCTGTCTCATGATAGAAGTACTCGTCATTTCATGGGATTCCGCCGAAACAATCATTCCATTATCAAGTCTGGTCTTATAATCCCTTCCACTCGATCCGACCCTGGCAAGGTCTGCTTCATCTAGGCCACCCTCTTGCCCTAAATATGATAGCATCTTGGAATCGATCCTAGAATCAAATTGAATTGGACTCCTTTATCAGAAGCATCGTGTTGATATATATCACAGCAGCCATCATAACACATGCTACAACCCCAGCACCTGCAAAACCAGTAAGGCTGCCTAAGTCAATGGCCAGAACCAGGATTTTGGGCTTACTTTTTACGTTATATGCATTTGGAGGAAGGGTACGGGAACTGTGCTCATATTTATTTCTCCACAACAACATGTGGTACCCCAAATTTCTCCTAAACCCGCCATAATGATTCAGTGATGAACTACCCAAGTGGTTATTGCCCATTATTCTGGGCGGAAAGGAGCCCCGACCCTTAATCCAATAGATGCACGATACTCGCATCCATATATGCGTATAGATCATTGCCCTAGGGCATAAAGCTCTAATTCTGATCATTTCTATTTTATTTCCACATCTTGAAATGAACAGAAAGTAGTTTTCTGGCTTGTTAAAACGAGTAATGTCAATGGTACCCTCCCTCCCTCAAACTTTGTGTCGGCATGGGAATCAAACCCTGCGTAGTCTCTTCTTCGTATGCATGTGACATCCAAATTTATGGTTGAAAGCTAGGGTTTACTGCTTGACAATCAAGCCTCGATGCTGTGTCTTCCACTGTGCCAAGCACCGGTCAATTGTCTGTAACATGCATTCGTTGTTTGCCGCACTTGAAATATCAAACTCTGGTGCCATTGCCAAAAAGTTTCAAAGGCTTCCAGAAAATACCTATATCTACCAAAACTTTCTGTTTTATTTGTTTTTGTGCTTTCTTTCAAAAACGTAGCGTGCTTTTGTGCTTTTCTTTCGTACCGTTGAGCCTTCCAAACGTAGCATCGTTGGGAGCAATTTAATTACTCGATCGTTTCTCTTTTGCTATCAAATATGTTTTGGTTAAATATATTTCTCATTTGTGTGGACATGTTTTTATTCAGTAATGTTTTGTCATTTTGATGTGAAATAATTAAACATTTTATATGTTTACGTTAAAAGTGTTATTTTAGGGGAGGAATGTTTAAAGACTTTTGTGTTTGTCGACGTCATTCATGATTAATTATGTGTCTTTTAATCTAGCTAATCTTTCACTGTTAGTCGTCTGTCCGTTGTGGCAGGCCCTCATCTCCTATGACATGGCGTGGCTGGACGGTGTCCTAGTTTCAGCTTCCACGCATGGTTTCGAACATTCAAGCCTTCTTACATGTTTGTGTAACGGAGAATTGGGCAAGTTGGTTTAGCTCAGGATCCTCATAATGTCCATTAGCAGCTCCGTCACTGGGAAAATCTCTATATTGGGAGCCCTTTCCAATTGCATCAAATTAAAGGTATTGGATTTGTCTGACAACCACCTTACAGGTACCTTGCCTCCTGCCATTGGCCAACTTTCTCATACTTTAACATTACTTAATATAAAGAAAAATGCCATTAATGGCTCCATACCCCAAGAAATTGGCAATCTCTCTTCCGTGACAACATTATACATGGGTAGAAATTCCTTCATGGTTGTCATTCCTTATTCCATCACAAACCTCCTTGATCTACAAGTTCTCGATCTAAACGTTAATAGATTACATGGCAACGTTACCATGGAATTCCAACAAATGAACCAGAGCCTCACATATTTGTATCTCTCTGATAACAAGTTGTCTAGATCAGTTACTGAGATCAGTGGCACGCTCAATAATCTCAAAGCTTAGGCGTGAACATATTTTAGGGAAGAATACCCCCACAAATTGGGCAATGCAAGTATCTAGAGCTCTTTGATCTCTCGCGGAACAATCTCTCTAGTGACTTGCCTTCAAGGTTGCAAATCTTCAAAACCTACACCTTAGAACAAACTCACTCGTGCCACAATTGGCTTGAGCCCCACCAAACAATGTGCAATGTAGTCATGCAGAAGTGTGATGCATCTATAATTCCACCTATTTATACATGTATATAGATATATGCATCAATAAATATAATGGGTAAACGATATCAAATAACGCACAACAGTTGATATAGATATATATATGCATAACATCTTCAATACCTTTTCGCTTTCACCATGTAATATGTATGTATGCAAGCTATAAACGTCCAAAAAATCATAATTCAATACCTTTTCACTATCTCTGTGTAGTATGTATGTATGCAAGCAAGAAACGTCCAAGAAATCATAATAGATTTCTTTTACTGAATATATATGTTTATCAAGGTTTAGATTTGGATTGATGGCAAATGAGCAATGGTTATTCTTTAAAAATACTTCATGGTTTTCAATACGCATAAAAGGTTTATATTTTATAAAACTTTTCTCATCAATTAGAATGTAGTAAATATGTATCATTTCTTCTTAGAAAATTGTAAGACACAAACATTGTTAAGAATCTTAAATCCAAACTGTAAGACATAGTCCTTGCTAAGAATCTTAAACCCTACATGTATATTGTTTATATGTATATTAAATTATGCAACTTTAGGTAAGAAGTAATATCATAGGAAACTTTACTTATATTTAAAATTTGTACATAACTCTAATGAGACTTATAATTAGAAAGAAAGAAAAAAAAAAAGATATATTTATTACAAAATTAGCTCTCTTTATATATAAAATTCTTATTTCTATTTAATAAATATAAATTCCATATATAAGCAAGTGAAAAAGTTAAATTTTATTTATTTTATATTATATCTCTATTATATAATTTCCATTTAAATATTTAAAATTAAGATTTTTAATATATTTTTATTATTATTATTATTAAACTAATTTTAAGTTTACTATCAAGACACACACATGGTTGTGCATCAATCCGTGCATCAATCCAGGTATTTACATCCAACCCACTTGAAGACTATGAGTACCTCATAAAGCATGTTCAAAGACATCTAAAGTGCACTGAGAAAACATGTCTATGAAAAAGGGGCTATCTTTGAATATAGGTATAAGATCCCTTGGAAGATGCAAACGGTATCATCACTCTACATTGATGAAACGACCCAAAAGACATATCATCCAACATGCAATGATGAGTGCTTGAACATCCATAATTCTAACATACTCTAAACATGGTGAGTAAATGTAAATTTCCTCCTATGCTCTTTCATCATGTAGTTTTGAAATAGATTACCAACTATATTTCCAAAGTAAAGGGGAGATCTGATACCTATCACTATATGTTAACTATAAATATAACAACATCACATCCAGATGACCCTGCCTCAATTGCTTATCGGTGGTTACACTCATAATCAGTTGTAGATCGTGACATTAGCGCCCAGGAAACTTTCCATATGCTCTAAAAGTTTCTCCTTGTCACATGTAGACACACCTTCACCAAACTAAATGTTGGCCACCAAATATTTCACCAAATTTCTCATGAATTGTCTGACTACTTCTAGATCTACTTTCATTTATGCGTATTTGACTCGTTCTATTTTCTTGGATGTTATGTATTTTCTTGACCTTGCAAAAGATTGAACACATAACCAAGCACAAAAATATGAAAAAGTGGAAAATACGACACATCCCCACAATTGTCCATGTATGGCCACTTTTTATTACAATACCAAATAAATATTCCAATGCTTTTGTTGAGTTATGTTGGAGTGAGCTACTCATATATAAACCCTTATTCTCTTTCTCTAAAGACATATCTCTTTCAAAAAAAAGGCATTTTAGCTAATTGGGAGAGCATAAGAAATAAATACCATGCATGGCATGTTAATTGCATCATTGTTCCCACTACTAATGACCGTGTAATGACCAAGCATCTAAAGATGAGCCTCCACATATTAACATGCAATCATACATGTAGTTAAATGCATGGAAATGTTTATCAAGATTGGTCCCTATAGGTAATGTCCAATTCACTTCTCTTGACATGTTGGGCCTCCAAGGAATCAACACTTCCCACCCATGGGATCAACTGCAAATATCAAAATATGTATTAGAAGTTGCACTAAACTTCATCAAATACAATCGAAGGAATGGAGAAGTCATACAAGAACTCAATATCCTATGTCCTTCCAAAAATATATTATCTACAAACCAACAGCATGAATTGGACATAATCCTACAACACTCACAAGCAATAGAACCAAAAGAGCCATTGAGGCTTATCATTCAAGGAACTGCAAGCACCAGAAAAGCCTACCTAATAAGTTGCATCAAAGAGGCACTATCTTCTCAAGCAACCATTGGCCAACGACCCAATACTTGTTGTTGCCCTTACTAGTGTTGCAACACTTAACATACATGCAACCACTATACATTTAGGGCTTATGATTCCTATCAAAGACATGAAGCCTTTAAATGGTCAATACCTTACAGTGTTTCAAGAAGAGATGAAACATATTTAGTCTATTCTAATCGATGAGATGAGTTTTATAGGATCAAAATTGTTTATTCATATTGAGTCTTTTTCTTGAGGCATTTCCATAAATAAATCATTGCTCATTCGTTCAACAATCAATAATTCTTGTAGAGGATTTGGGCCACCTTCCACTAATAATGGAAAAACCTCTTTATGTAGGTGCAACTACAAGGAGGGATTTATGGATAACCTTTACCACCCTAATCAATTTGCAAACAATGTTTCGACAACAAGACATTCTCAGCACTAAGGCACGCTTCTACAGCTATTGAAAAACATTCAAAATGCTACACCAATAATAGATGACTGGAACCTCCTTCATTCTAGGACAAACACATTTCTGTTCATCGAAGGGCACCAAAGATTTGACACTTCAGTCCACTTCTTTGGAACAAACATTCTTTTTTATAACCATAACAAGTCCATGCTCAAATCCTTGCATTTTCCAATTGCACGAAGTATTGCATAGTTAAAAAATGGTTTAGAAGCACACCAACAGAATGATGCCTAGCTAGAAAAACAAATATTGTTATTTGTAGGCCAACGAGTTATGCCATCTTGTAATTTATGGGTCCAAGCAAGATTAATCAGTGGTGCTCTTTGAGTACTCATGAAAATTGTATATGCACTAGGACATAACCCTCAAAGTTTACCAAAATATGTTGTTGTGGCATTAGATAAATACATTGGCCCCCCATGGAACCAAACCCAACCAAAGCATGTACCAATTCCACTCATACAACAAACTAACAAGAAACAAATCCCCCTTAAGATGGGTTGGGCATTGATTATACATAAATCTCAAGGAATGACCTTAACAATGTCTACCATTGACATTGATAACACTAAACATCAAGGCTTTACCTTCATAGCAATGTCATGCACTACTACTCTACGAGGAATGCAAATAGCACCATCATTCTCCTTCGAATATGAAAAAAAAGAAGCCTTACTACCTTTGTCTCACTACCAAAGAAAGAATGGGCATGCTAACATGCTTTGCCGCTCTCATAATTACAACACCCAAGCTCATCCCTACCATTTCTTGTTGCCATAGACCTGGACACAAAATACTAAATTCTCCTATGTTGTAATTATAATTGTATACATGGAATGCTTGTCTTGGTCTATTATTCTATATTTAATAATAATTAGTGTTGTGATTAAAATTTGAATTCTATTCTATTATTTATTTTATATATTATTTTGGACCAACACATATTACAAATTAATTATTAATCATACTTTGCCTTACATATTTACACATGTTCTCCATTCCTTTCCTCCTTTTGGTGTTCCCTTTCTCCATTCAGTCTTTGATCTGCTTTCTCTCTTCCCCTGATCATATTAAATATTCTAAATATGTATAAGATTAATATGGTCATTTTAATTTTAAATTTGCTCAATTACCTCAATTTTTTGAGATGATAGAGATTGTTAATATCTTAAATGATGAAATAAAAATTTAACGAGAGGTTTCTCTTGTGCCCTTCGTCGTCTGTTGAAAACATATCAACAAATGCAACGTGGTATCTACTCCACGAAACATCATTAATAGAGTGGACAACTGAGTTTTTGTTAATACACCTGAGGATGGAGTCAACCTCACTTGGTTTCATCCTACTTTGGCAAGGAAGCAAGTAAGAGAATCCAACATGGATATTCACATAGATTTATATACATCGAGGTGAAGGTTATATATTATTATTTTTCCTTCAACAAAATGTACACTTTTCCAAAACATTGCGATGTTTCCCAAAATTTTGTGCCACAACCCTAAGAATTGCCATGACAGTGAACCTATGGGATCTTAACCAGTTTTAGCTTCTTGATTGCTCATTTCCATTTCTTAGTTTTTGAAGAAGGAAGGAGGAGGTATTGTAGTCATCATAAGTGATTATGGAGATATTTAAACAACCATCACCATCACCATCAGGATTTTTTAGTGGAGCAAGGGTTCAATTTCAAATTTCCAACCAGTATTGAATCTTCCATTCACATGTTAAAGGAGAAACAACATAAGGAGGCAAAGGAGCGAGAACAATCCTGGCACAATTTTAATAATAATATCCTATATATATATATATGGAATATTATTATTAAAATTGTGTCAAGTATATATAGATATATATATAGATATATATATATATATATATATATATATATATATGTTGTGATTGAATAACAATATACCCATATATAGGATATTATTATTAGAATTATATTTGAATGTTTTAAAAGTATACTCCCTCCCATTGTAAAATGTGGCAGCCCATGATGGTCAACAATGTCATGCCTCACAAGATAAATTACAATGAATTTTAAGGACGAGATCTATATAAATGAGGATTTGCCTCTTCCAACATAATACTAGATTTTTATTTCACGTAATTTGAGACAATAAATTATACCTCATTTACTCTCACTTGCATACCCATGTTACTCGGAAATTATTACACCAAATTGAATTTTTAATAAATGCTAAAGCTTATAAATAAAGCCACCCAGGTTGAATATTTAATTAGCATATAGTTTGGCCTTTGGATTGGGTCAGTGTCCTTTATTCCATATCAGTAAACTACTAACGTGTAAGAACAAAAAAATCTTGAAATGAAAAAGGATATGACAACTCCTTACACATTTCCAAAGAAGACTATTCAATGACTATTCAAATATGTATGTCTTGAAAGAAGACTATTCCAAAGAGTGACCTCTTATAGTGTAATCTCATCGAACATTTTGTAGGAACCTTCAAAGTTGCAGGAATTCAAGATTTAGGCTCCCCTCTTGAGCATTCCAAAGTCTATAGAGAATTTAAAGCACTTACAATTGATTGTGATTGGCCCTGCTACTGAATATTCATTGGAGGACAAGGTCAATCTAACATAAATGCCATAATAATTTTGCCTTATACTGATGTTAGGAGCATTGGACTTGAGAAAATGCTTAAAAATTAAGTCATTGCATGAGTGCTTTGGTAAGTCAACCAATCTCCACACATCGTCTTGAAAAAGTGCAATAAATTAGATATGTCTCCAGATTCTTTCGGTTATTTAAACAATCTCCAACAAATTCGTTTGGTAAGTTAAACAACCTCCAACAGATTCAATTGATTTTGTGCCAAGCTTTTGAGAGCTTTCTAGATTCCTTTTACAATTTAACTGAACTCCAATAGATTCAGTTATCTAATTTCCCAACTTTGAAGAGACTTCCAAAATATTTTGTCATTTAACCAACCTCCTACGGATCAAGTTGTCTTAGTGCCCCGCTTTGGAAAGGTTGCAAGATTCCTTTTGTAAATTAATAAAAATCCAACATCTTGATTTGGATTCTTCCACTAATTTAACCGTGTCAAGCGAAACATTATGAAATATAAGCATACTTGAGTATGTAAATCTCTCTTATTGTAGGAAAATTGAAGTTTTCCCTTCGTTGGTAGCACATTAGAGGTCACATTATATATATGAGGTACAAATTTAAAGGAACTGCCAAGTACAATTGGAAAGTTAAGCAATTTGGAAGTTTTGGATGTGGGCCCTTTGTTGGACACAATGCCATATGTAACTTATAGAACTTGAAGAAATTGAAGCTCTATGTATGTAAGGAATTGAAATGTTTGTCAGCTTCACTAATTGACTTAAAGAAATTAAAGGAATTGCAGCTTCATTAATGTACAGAATTGAAATGTTCATCACCTTCTCTTGCATTGTTGGCCCAATTGATTGAGTTGAGGGTAATTGATTGTCCATTGATACACATACTGCCATTTGGGGAGATGAAAGGAGAAAGAGAAATATTGAAGGATTTGGACTCTTCCGTTCACAATTGAATACTTCCACGGCTCCAACTGTTAGAGGTTGTAGGGACAAGGTTATCAAAAGTATCATTTGATAGAGGCGCTTTCTTCAACCTTCACATTCTTATAGTGCCTTATTGTAATAATGTGGAGGAGGTTGGAACATTTCCAACTACACTCTAGATTTGTGATTTATGGTTTATGATAATTTGACGAAATTACATATGATACACCATCTTCCAAAACTTCAAAAGTTGGCAACTGTTCGCTGCAATAAATTGGAGGAGTTTCCACGTATGGAATCATTGTTATCTTTCAAGCATTTGAATACAAGTGGGTGTGTGAGGTTGAAGAGAATACAGGGATTGGGGCAGGTGTCACAACTTCAACGACTATCTGTTAGTGGGTGTTCTGAGTTAGAAGAGGTGGAATGCATCCAACATTGTATGTCGTTGTAGAATGTGTATGTTGGAGATTGTACCAAATTGCAACAAACAATTCTAAACATGTTAGATTTTTTAAGGGAGTAGTTTTATTCGGTGATCTGGATTTAAACAGGAACGCAACAAATTACAGAGATAACCATAAACACAGAGATGCAGCGAAAATAATACTTCATTTCATTAATGTAAAATACTGAAATATGCTTACAAACAGAAATGGAAAGAAACCAGCTAGGGCGATGGTAGCTTATCTCTAAGAAGAGATGTGGCGGCTACATGCCTCTGAACTGTCTTACAATGAGGCTCAAGGGCCTTTTTATTATTGAACAATAAGAGCAAACCCTAAACAACCAAAACCCTAACTCGAGGAGATGTAACACCAAGAGTTTATGGGCCCCGTTGGGGTGAGTTGGACAACCAACTTCCCGAGGTCGTGACTTGGTCATATTATCTCTATTTGACGTGCATGATAACCCGTTGGAAAGATCTCTCTGAGGACTACAACAGAAAATACAATTTTAGATAAAACATCACTGGCGGTAGATTTCCAAAAAAACGTTGTTTAGGGACTCAAAACGACTCTAGAAGTTTAGGACCCAAAAAACTGCTAAAAATAGTAAACGGTGCTACAATTAAGGAAATTGAAAAACTGAAAGAAGCAATGGTGGGGGTCCAAGTGGAATTGGTGGATGGCCACTGATATCCACCTGGATCATTCCTCCCCCCTTAGGAAGCAATGATCCCCATTGCGTTGAGTTCCTCCATGAGATGAAGAAACTTCTGCTGAACTTGGTCCCTGGTGAGCCACTTGTCTTGGTGAAGGAGTTGGCCTACTTTGACAACTCGATATAGTTGTATATTCTGTTGGCGAGTGTTCTTGATCTGTGTGTCCATGACCCGATCAGTTGCAGCTTGTTCCATGCAATCTGGATTTAACTCTGTGGGTGTGAGTTGTTCTGCAATGTCGGATGTGTCTAGTAATGGTGGAAAGTATGGCCGAAGGCGGTCCACATTGAACATTGGGTGCAGGCCAAGGAATGGGGGAATGTTGAGCTCAAACGCATTGTCTTTCACAGCCTTGGTAATGGTGTAAGGACCATATCGGAGTGGTTTGAGTTTCCAATAGGCTCCGGTAAGGCGTTCCTTTTGCAAATGCAACCAGACTTTGTCGCCCACCTAAAACTTGTGTGGCACTCGATGTTGATCATGTCGCTGCTTGTACTTGGTATTTGATTTCTCCAGAATGTCATGGACCTACTGGCAAATATATTGGATGTGCTCAATGAAGTCGTTTTCCTTATCTGTTTCAGACTGGACATGAGCCGAATCTGCGTGAGTAGCTACAAATGGCATGGCCACATCAATGGGACATAGTGGCTAGAATCTCAAGCCTACCCTGAAAAGGGATGTGGCTAGTCGAGCTGTGGAAAGCCCGGTTGTAGTTGTGATGAACATAAGGGAGGCTCTCATCCCATGTGCGTGGATGCTTTGAGTTGTACATGTGCAGAATGTGTACGATCATCATGTTGACAACCTCTGTCTGTCCATCAGTTTGAGGATGGAAGGTTGTGGACTTAGTGAGTTTGGTGTCCAGCATCGACCAGAGACTGGACCAAAATGTACTAAGGAACTTGTTGTCCCGATCTGAGATGATAGATTGTGGAATCCCAAAGTGTACCCACACTCGTTCAAAGAAGAGTTTAACAGTGACTTCGGCTGTGATATTCTTTTTGCAGGCTGCCATAATGGCCATCTTTGAGAACCTGTTGACGACCACAAAAACATGGTCGTTTCCATGCTTAGTGGAAGGAAGGCCTGACATGTAAACCATGGAAATGGATTCCCAAGGTCGACTAGGGGTAGGTAGCAGCGTATAGAGGCCTTGCTTCTTGATGGTTGGTTTGGCAATGGTGCAGGCAGTGAATGATCTGATGAAATTCCCGACATCTTGTCAAAGATTTGGCCAATATAAATACTTCTGCAGTATTGCCACCATTTTCTCGACCCCAAAATGCCCAGCAGCCCGACAGTAGTGTGCTTTCCAAATCATCTTGGCACGCTTGCTTGAAGGAACACAAAGGTGACCCAAGTGGCATAATAGGGCATCCTGGAGGTGAAAATTTGGAACATGCTGACGCTCCAAGAGTGGCTGGTATGTGTGGCCGAATTCTAGGTCACTTTTGTAGAGAAGTGGCCAATTAGAAGTCCCGTGCCCACAAGAGTTGAGCACAGTGGTTAACGCCATGATCGATGGTCGATTGAGGCAATCTGCAACATTATTGATGCTGCCCTTCTTATACTTGATATTCAAATGGAACTGTTGCAGGTGTGTGGACCACTTCTGATGCCGATCATTATGCAATTTCCCTTGGGTCTGTATGAACTGCAGGGGTCGATGTATGAACTGCAGGGGTCGATGTATGAACTTCAGGGGTCGGTGGTTTGTGTTGATGACCGTTTCCTTCCCCAAAATGTAATGCTTCCATTATCGTCAGGCTTGGACAATGGAATACATCTCTTTGTCATAAGTAGGATACTTCCGGACTGTGTTTGAAAGTGTCTCACTGTGATATGCCACTGGATGCCCGTGTTGAGTAAGGATTTCCCCAATAGCATAGTCAAAGACATCTGTCTCGACCTTAAATGGTTGTTGCAAGTCTGGTAATGCGAGCACTGGTGCTGAGTAGAGGCGATATTTAAACTCTATGAATGCCTTTTGTTGAGATCCAGACTAAAAGAATTTTGCTTTCATTCCTCCCTTGGTGACTTGACTCAAGGGCCAATTGATATGAGAAAATCCCAACACGAACCTGCAGTAGAAGTTGGCAAGACCTAGAAAGTTGCGGAGCTCTATCAGAGTGGTTGGAGATGGCCAATCCCGAATGACTTGGATCTTGGCTGGATCCACATGCACCCCCTGTTCATCAATAATGTATCCCAGATACTGAACCTGGGTCATGCCAAAAGTGCATTTCTCCAAATTGGCACATAACTTGTGTTGCCGCAATGTTTGGAGAACCTGTCGGATGTGGTGGAGGTGCTCTTCCCAACTCTGGCTGAAGATCAAGATGTCATCCAAGTATACCACTACAAATGAGTTGGTGAATGGCTGCAAGATGTCATCCATTAGCCCCATGAAGGTTGCGGGAGCATTCATCAATCCGAAATGCATAACCAACCATTCGTAAAGGCCCTCTTTGGCTTTGAAGGCAGTCTTCCACACATCAGAGGGTTGAATTGGTACCTGGTGATATCCTGACTTCAAATTGATATTACTAGAATATTTTGCCCCCTTTAGTTGGTCCAGGAGGTCATCAATCCGTGGGATTAGGTACTATTACAAATAGTGATCTTATTCAGTGCCCGATAGTCAATACAGAGTCTCCAAGTCCCATCCTTCTTCTGTACCAACATGAACGGTCTCCCACAGGGTGATGAACTTGGACGGATGTGACCTTTCTGCAGCAGCTCCTGAATCTGCTTCTTGATTTCATCGTTCTCCAGAACGGAGCACCGATATATTGGTCCATTGGGCAGCGGCGCACCTGGGGTCAGATCGATGGAGTGCCTGACCTGACAGTGCAAAGGAACCCCTATGGGGGAGGTGAAGATGTCCTCATACTCCTCCATGACCTTGTCCATCTATAGTTTTCGTGTGGAGGGTCCCTGTCTGGAGGTCGTGGCCACCATCTTCTTCTTTCCTTGAGGGCGTATCATCATGAAAACAAATTTCCCAATTTTGGAAATGAGCTTTCTGCATTGTTTTACAGTAACCAAAGAGATGTCGTTAGGTGGTGCTACCTCTAGTATCCTATACAACTTATTTCCCAATATAACAATAACAGCAAGGGGCCTTGATTCATACACATCATGTCACTTCCACAAGTATGGTTGTCCTAATAATACATCACAAACTTCAAGGGGAGCAATGTCACACAATACCTCATTCGCAAAGGGGTTGATGTTGTATGGAAGGTGACACTGCTGGTTCACGCGAAGATCCCATCCTTGGTGAAGCCACCCGATGGTGTACGGTTGTGGATGTGTTGTGGTTGGTAAGCCCAGCCGCTTCACGACCTCTGCTGAAATGAGGTTCTTTTGGCTCCCACTGTCGACAATGAACTGTAGCGGGGAGCCCTTTACCCACATCTAGGAGTGGAAGAGACGCTCCTCCTCCTCTGGATCTTTGGGTTCCTCCTTCTGGATCTTCGTGGTGGCAACGGTGGCATTGGGCTCCGCATCGATAATCTGCTTCCCTTTGTCATTCCCCTTGTTGGGTTCTGACTTAGAGTCGGAACATGCATCTGATTCTAAAACCTTTAGCTCAGCCACCAGTGACTGCTTGGCCCGACACTCACTTATGTTGTGAGTGGAGCTCTTATGGAACTCACACCACTTTCCCGTGTCCTTTTTCAGCTTCGCGGCGTTGTTCTTTGCTTGTAGCTTTGGCGGGTTGTCTTGGGCCGCCCCGCCTTGGCTTTGCCCTTTGTTCTGTGGTTTGGGGGCACCTTTCCCTTGCTTCGGATTCGTAGATCCAAAGTCTCGCTTCTTCTGTTTAAACTTTTGCTCGACCTTGACGGCATATCGGTATGCTGTGCCGAGCAAGGAGATGTTCAGAAATTCTATTTCTTCCTGGATGTACTTGTGCAGACAGCCGCGGTATTTGAGTACCAAATGCTGCTTTGAATCCTTGATACCCAACTTTGTGTGAAGGGTATGGAAAATATTGGTAAACTTTGGTACATCTTAGTCCCTTCCCTGCCACAGCATGGTCCACTTTATGTATTGATCTTCATAGCTTCCGACAGGGTAGTACTGCTCCTTGATGGAATCTTGGAATGAATTCCAAGTGGATGTGGCTGAAAACAGTTAGTCTATACTTTCATCCTTATGGTCGCAGTAGGTTTCCCACCAGTCCTTGATGTGGGGGGTTACTTTGAGAAGAGCGAAAATAATATTTTCCCGACTTGAAAATTCATGAATAGAAAAATAACCCTCTAGAAGATTTAACCATTTATTGACGACATCTGTGTCTATTTGACCCTCTAATATGGGGATTTCAAAATTAACTTGTACCTTAAACGGTGTGGCGTTTCCAGAGTAGCTGTTGGAAGTTGATGCGTCGCCCCTGGGCAGCCGCTAAAGGATTTGGGCAAAGTTGTCCATCATCGCATTCCTTTGTCGCTTGAGGGCTTCTTCTAGCAAGATTTTGATAGGATCTCCTGCCCCCTCGTCTTTCTTTTCATCCGCCATGGGAGGCCGTCGGGATTTGCGAGGCTGGTCTTGCAATGGTTCGACCAGTTCAAGCCCTAACTCCTTATATCCCGACCTCGTTGGGGACATGCAAAGAAAAATAGAGAAACAAAAAAGAAAACCACTCTGATACCACTAATCTATATTTAAATAGGAATGCAACGAGTTACAGAAATAACCATAGACACAGAGATGCAACAAAAATAATACTTCATTTCATTAATGTAAAATACTAAAATATGCTTACAAACAGAAATGGAAAGAAACTAGCTAGGGCGATTGTAGCTTATCTCTGAGAAGAGATGTGGCACCTCTAAACTGCCTTACAATGAGGCTCAAGGGCCTTTTTATTATTGAACAATAAGAGCAAACCCTAAACAACTAAAATCCTAACCCGAGGAGATGTGACACCAAGAGTTTATGGGCCCCGTTGGGGTGAGTTGGACAGCCAACTTCTCGGGGTCGTGACTTGGTCATATTATCTCCGTTTGACGTGCATGATAACCGGTTGGAAAGATCTCTCCGAGGACTACGATGCAAAAGACAACTTTAGGGACTAAATCACTGGTGGTAGATTTCCAAAAAAACGTTGTTTAGGGCCTCAAAACGACTCTTGAAGTTTAGGACCCAAAAAACTGTTAAAAATAGTAAACTATGCTACAATTAAGGAAATTGAAAAATTGAAAGAAGCAATGGTGGGGGTCCAAGTGGAATTGGCGGGTGGCCACCAATATCCACTTGGATCATTCGAGCCTTCGTCGCTTGTCCATATCCACTTGGAATTTGTCACGTGTCTCCACAATCTGTTAAACATGCACTTGTATTCTTACAATTCGTGAGATATGTATTATGTTGTGCCATGATAATAAATGGATATCAAGCTGAAATACATGGAAAGAATTTCGACTTCAAACTCATTTTGGAATGGAATAATCTTTATTTAATCAATTAATCATTGTACAAATTAGATTTTAGCTTTACCGATCATGTATATGCATTTGAAATGAATTGTGTCATTTTTCCTTTCCCATTTGATATCACCAACATTTCTTTAATTAAGTAAAGAAAGTAAAGACAATACTTACTGAGATGTCATGATTAAACATTTCATCCATCATTAAATGTAGAAATTACATTTTAAGTTAAGGAATTATATATATACATTTGTTATATGTAATTGAAATGATTGCTATAATTATGCCTTTTTTATTTGATATAGTAATGGATTTTTAGTTAAATAAAGAAAATATTTCAAAGACATGTCATGATTAATCTATTTAAAATGGTGAGTTATGTTTATGTCTTTAGTGGACCACTTCCATTTCAATTTTGGAAAATAAAATTTAAGAAAAGTTACATGGGAGTTATATGAATTCTTTTATTGTAAATAAAATATATAAAAGTACTTTGGATGTTGGAAATTTTATTATTACTTCTAAAGAACATCAACAAAATTAAATGAGCAAAACTAATTATGTTAGATGCATTTTCTAAGGGGTACAATTTTATTCAAAGCTTTGTCATCTATCTATAACTAATTGGAATCCACTTTTTGTCCAACCACCATTTATCAAACCATCCACCTATCTTCTTACCATTCATGGGTAAAACAAGTTCACACATTTATTATGTACTCATCTAATCCACACCTTTGCAAATTAATTTGTTCTGGAGATAGCTAAAATGTTTCTAAAAGCAATTTGTTGGACCTTTTCCTATACATTGATGTACCATCGTTTGACCTGTTAATGGGTTTTGAAAGTTGAAAGCAAGGAGGCTGACATGGTTTTGAGTTCCTATGAGAGGGTCTTCACCACCATGTGCAAAAAAAAGTTGAGAAAGATAAAGGCTCCCCTCATCTTTAGAGTGGTTTTGTCATAAACCAAAGCCACTTCTTCTATTGTATCAAACATTCCAAACCATATCCACACTTTTTTCAAGATGAATATATGTTGCAAATTCCCCCATGAATGCCTTTGCACCACTCTATAGTGTGCCTTTGTAAGCAAGGAAGTTGTCTACCTCTCTTTTTGAATCTTTGGTAGTTCAATAATCATTTACTAGAGTGAGAAACATCTATGGCGAATATTATTTCATTAGTCTACTCTTTATTTGCATGTTGAAGTAATCATTCATTGTCATGGCCATTTTATGTTTGGCACACCATGGAGCATTGAATAGAAATGGATGGATCAGATTTCACAAATCAAGGGCTTTACGTAGACACTTGTTTATCCAAATAGTTAATGTGGATTCAGTGTGACCTATTTATCTACAACCTACCTGACATGGTTGGGGATTGCAATTTGTAAGTTGGAAGTAAGAAGACATCACCAACAAAGCCACCCATTGGAGTAGCATCAACAAAAACAACACACATGTGACTATTAGCGAGATAGGAATCCCCATTTAAAACAAATAGAAGCATCAAAAGTTTGAAGCCTCAATTTGGTTATTTATGGGTTTATATTTATGCAAGTTATGGAGATGAGGGGCAAGAGGCCAAGGTCAAGGGTGAATACGAGAATTGTGATTTTGTAGATAGAGTTGAGGTGGAGATCTTCACTTCTATTTCTTAATAGCAAACCACCACCGGTTAAATTCCCATCCTAACAATGTGCACTTATATTTTTGTCTTTGAATAATTTATTTTCTAACACATAAGTTGCTTGGTGCTCATCTGAATCGATGGTTTCATATCTCTATTTGAATTTTTATAGTGACACATGAAAATGTAATTATACATAACGATACTCTATTTCCTTGTACTCCAATAGTCATTAGAAGATTCTCTTTATATATCATCATTTTATTGTTCTTGAGAGCTCCATTAGGAACACCAATTGGGGTTGACTTAATGAAGAACATGTAACTCAAGAACTCTTGCATCCTTCCATTTTATGTGCATCATTTACCCTCACTAAAAGCCCTTTTGCAAATTCATTTTTCTTAAAAAAAAGAAATCTTGCAATCTTTAAATAATGTAATTGTTATACGGGATTTATGATTGCGGACAAAAGTATCTCCCCTAGGTCGATGACTAACCTAGAACAACATAGAGACAAGGAACACAATGATTTTCCTTAACGTAAATAGATAACAGAGTAAGGCCTACCTAGAATCCTTCACACACTTCACTCCTTTAGCTTGGAAGCTCCAATTCCAATTTTGAATGCCAAAATTAGAACCTGCACAATCAGATAAAACAAGCGAAGAAACTACGAGATATATATAGTATCATCTAAGTACTTCATTCAATAGGTCAAAATGGTATTGAAATAAGTGAAATAACAACATCACACATAGGAAAACAATGAATTCTTTGCATTAATATAAATGGAAGGAAATCACAACCATAAGTAGCAGTTGATCTTGTAGAAGAGCTCCTCCAAGTTGTTGAACTGTTCTTTCCTTGTCACAATATGCACCTCCAATCACCCTAAATGCATGAGATGATGATTACTCACTACAACAACATAAGGGTAGAATCACTCTCCAAAAGCCAACCCCCAACCACATAGAAGGTTGGGAATATATAGAGAAGTAGGGTAAGTTGGGAGTTCTTATCCAATTACCAATCTAGGGTAAGAGATCCACCTTTGATGGAGGGATAGGATCAAAGGATAAGTGGTGAAAACTCCAAAGTAGGGAAGGATAGGATCTAAATGTTTTATCCAAGGTAAGTAGTTGAAACAACTTCTAGAAACTCCTAGAAGGGGAAGCTTCCGGAATCCTGATCATTCTCCTGGATTTCTAGAACCAACACAGGTGCAAAGGGGAGCAACCTACTGGTGACCAATGCAGGCCATAGTGGAGAAACCTGCTGGTGAACGCACCCCAGTAGGCTTACAGGGAGCGTTGGTCCTCAAACTGGCTCAGATGATGTAGTTTAGGGCTGAAATTTTGGGGTATGAAGGGAACATGCTTAGGGCTTTGTGCACGATAGTGACAGGGGGAATATGATGTTTATTGATCCCATTAAGAGGCCCACTGATCGGATGTGACAAAATGGCCTATAAAAAATGCCCCCTAAAGTGTAAACTCAGAGATGATGACTGACTGTTGTGCATTATCTTGTGACAAGTCGGGATCATGGACAACCAACGAGCTTCATATGTTATAATACATTTACAACATGACATCTTTGTTTGTTGAGGGAGGCATACTCATACTCAGCTCATAAGATAACATAACATGTACAATGATCAAAAGGCACATCCACAGATGCAATTAGTGGACCCATGACTGGATCACTGTCTATATGATCATGACCATCATACATTGTGATCTTTGTATAACTCCTGAAAGCGTAGCCTGGATGGATGAAATTAGTTCGGGGTCTTCTGTCTCATTCACTCAACCAACCAATGTACTAGTCTAACCATGTGAATCAATGAGTTAGAGTCGAACATGGTAGACACCATATGATTATTGGCCAACTATTTAAGCCATTAATGGATGCGAGAGAAACCATCGATGATGTTAATGGATCTCAAGGTATTATGGTACAATCTGTATGGTGTGAATGAATGAGTTGATGTCGAACACCACACAGAATCTTTCGATTGAAGGCCATTGATGTAAACTTGTCATCGAGAGCGAGGAAACTTGTCATTGATGTATGCAAGCACCGAGGTACCAAATTTCTAAGTCAAATTCTTGGATGATGTGCTGATGTTGACAGGAAGCGACCCGTCGCAAGAGGACCTTGATGTATCCCCCATCAATGATACGAGAAATGTAACATGATTGAGACAAAATAATCAGAATGAAATAACATGGAACTAGATCAGGAAAGGCAAACATGAAATGAAGGCTTAATAGTATTGTAGTAGAGATCAACTGAATGACTTCTCTTGAACACATCGGCGACATTAAATAGAGCTAGCAGCATTGACCCAAAACTGAAATCGAGGCTTTGAAAATGGTATGATAACCAAAAGACAAGAAAATTACCCAAACCATTAGCCACAAATATGAAGTGGAAGAGTTTCGTGTTCAAGAGCGACTTGCTGCCATTAGAAAAATGGAGCCCCTTGTTTTCCCAATTTCCCCAACCATACTGGTCAATACCTCTTTATTTTTTAACAATCTTAAGGAGGATAACATATGCTTGATCTGTAAGTTCATCATTTAGATGAATTCCTCCGAGTATATTTAACAAACCCTATGAAGGATTGGTTTGAATTTTTCATGTTTGACAAGTCCATCACTGCTTGATTTTTTAACGAGTCCAACGAAGGAAAAACTCAACATCTTTTTCATGTTTAGAGAGTTTAAAAAAGAGGTGAAAAAGAAAACTCCAAATGTCCCTTTTCATAGGTAGTCCCTTAGGTCCGAAAAGGTAGAAAATAATAACCAAGAGAGCCTCTTAGTCATGTTTGACTAAGGTATTCTTCTTTCGTAGCTAGTCTATCTTAGTCCTGAAAAGGGTTAAACTTATATTAGACATCTTTTCATTTACTTTTATGAGTTCGAAAAGACAAGTGCTCTGCAATCTTTTCATATTTTGGGAGTCTGAAAAGAGTTGAAAGAGGACTGCAAGGGTTTTTTTTTTTGGTTTATAGAGCCCGAAAAAGAGATAAAAGTATACTTTGTGGTCAAAGTAACCTATTCAAACATAATGAAAACTTGCTAATAGTTATCGGCCTGCTCAAAATGCCACAAGAAGGATTAAACATACCTGTTTCATAGTAAAAATGAAGCATATCTAGGTCAAAATACTAAAAATGAATAAAATAATGAGAAAATGACCATCAAATATTCAAAATGACTTCTTATTTTTACCATTTCACATTTTACATTCAATAGTGAGCCTTTGGAGCCCTTTTTCCCTCGATCTTTGACATCTAATTGCGGCCAATCCAGGGAACCATTTCGAGTGTCGTTTCTTCTAGGTAGGAACTAAAACTTTTCTCTATCTTTCCATGGTTCATTTTTTAGTGTTTCATGCAAAATTTTTAAGGTTTTGAGGTCCCTGGTGTTCATAAAAAACACCCTGGGACCAATGCACCCCCCTGTGTCGAAAAATGCATTGCACCTAGGCAGAGGTGAAATGCTTTGGTAAACACTGTTGGGGTGCGTTAGGCACATTTCTCTAAGTTTTCTTTCAGTCTTGGCTCAAATTTTGTCAGGTTTTTTGCATGGGAGAGAGCTTAATGCATTCATTGTTGATGTTTCAAGTACCCATTAGCACAAAATGACATTCATTTTGAGAGAAAGAGAACATGAGGAACAAGACTTGAATGTAGAAAATGACCTTGCTACCATCTAGGTGCTAAAAAATTGTGGGCTATTGAAATTCTTTTGGCTTCCTGATATGAGGAAACAGATGGAGTTGTTGAAATACCTTGTCCGCTCATGGGATATTCAGGCACAGGCGTTCAGGTTTGGGGAGAATATACTCGAGATATAAGTAGAGGATATTTACTTTCTGACAGGATTGTCAAAGTGAGGTGCCCCCATCTCTCTTCTAGGTGGAAGAAGTGGTGATGAGACAGTGAAAGACTATATCGCTACCTATTGCAGACCTTGAGCCCTTCCTACTAGGGATGGAAAGATCAGCATAAAGGATGTGACCCAATTACCTCTGAGAATGATCTTGTTCATTATTGCAAGATTGGTAGGCAACTCAACACTACATGTAGCAAGCAAATCATACATGCAGTATTGGGTAGAGTGTCTAAAGTCGACAATATTCAACTGGAGTGAGGGTGTCTTGGTTAATTTGAAGGAACAACTTACTAAAGCAAAGGAGGGGAAGTTGAAGAACTTCATCTATGGCACGATCTTAGTCTCTTTTTCTCTAGAGAAGGTACCATTACTACAACCTCAACAGATTGTGCTTGAGCCCATCGAGCTGAGGACCCCATGGATGACGAGATGCATAGACCACATGAACCGACATGCAGGCCCATCCACGATCAACTTTTCACCAGCCTTCTTTGGGTGGTTGCGCAGACAGTTCATCATTATTGATGATTATCCTTATGCAGGGATGGATTTTTGTGATGATCCTGAGCTCGAGTTGCCTGAGGGTGAGCAATGGGATGCTTCAGGTAAGATACTTTGACCATTAATTTTTTGAAAGTTTACATTTTTTTTTTTTTTTTTTGTGTTTTTTGTGTTTTTTGATGTTCGAGAGACTAGACTATTTGATGTTTTCATGAAAATATGGGACCTGTTCAACCAGTAGGTGCTACATATCTCTGTCGCACAGAGAGACAACCACATGAGGAGGCAGTGGGACTAGTATAGGTCGTTGCGGTAGGACGGGATGCACTACGGGATCCTGAGGTAGCTGAGATCCTATTAGAGGTGGAGTGCCACATGGAAGGAGTGACACACGAGATTGATGAGATCGTGGTCGATCAACTTCCATTGCGACTTCAATGACATACTATTGGAGTACCTAGTCGTATTGGTTGATTATTGAGCAAGATAGCTCTGCAATGTTGTTCTATCATGAGCACAACTGATTTGTCTACTTAGATATTTTGCTTTTGCATGTAGTTTATATATATATATATATATATATATATATATATATATATATATATATATATATGTATGTATGTATATATATATATATATTTAGTGTTTCCTAGTTCCTATTATGCTTTCAATATGATGTGCTGTGAATTGAAAGTTATTTATATTCAATGCAAATGTCGATCTAAAACAAAATTAGCTAGGGTATCTGCTAATGTGTTCATATTTCTAGAAATATGTTCACATCGTATGAAATCGAAATGTATTTTGTTAGAATATTCCGACACATAGGAAATAGTTAAGTACAACTTGGTCTAGTATAGAGTTAGGTAAAGTGTGTTTCTTTACCGTTGTACATTTTGTAACTTACAATCCAACGGTCACGATATGTAGTGATCCGACGGTTCATTCTCTCCTCGGTATTACCGACACTTGATCTGTGGCTTGACACCCGATTGGTCCATGATTTCTATTTAAAGCGCATGGAGGGTCATTTGTAGGGTAATCTGTGCATGAGAGAAACATATGTAAATTTTCATTCTTTCATTAATAAATTGCCTGAAGTGGCCGCGTTGGCTCAGGCCGTGGACTGTTTCCCTCTTTGAGGGTTTTAACCACGTCAAAATACTGGTGTATTGATCTGCGATCTGGTTGTGAGCGGTGTCCTTTTGGTGTTCTGTTTGAGGAACTTACCCTGTAAATTCCTACATGGTATCAGAGCTATTTGAGGGCCGCGTCCGTTGGTGATCCAAATCTGAAGCCGGTATAACTGCATCCGACTACCGTTTCCTAGATCTGTTGTTTCTGACTGCTTTCGGGCCGAGAGGACTGCTCTGTTGTGTTGGGAGCATCTGTTTCAGTGAGGAACCCCTTTCGTTTCACGCGAAAAGGTTTCCGGTAGCCCTACCTGCGTCATTTTTAAGATCTGGAGGTATACAATGTTTATTTGCAGTTTACTGTTATTTTCTCTCTGCTTATTTCGGTTTCGGTTTATTTAGCTTTTTTTTAACCGGATCTATACCTTTCATTTCTGCGTATGCTCTTTGCCCTGCAACTTTGTGCGATCTGGGCAAATCAGAAACAGAAAGGAAGGATTTTTCTCATGCGTATGCTCTTTTCCCTGCACCTTAGTGTGATCTCGGAAAATCAGAAACATTGAGAAAAATATTTAGTTTTTCGGCTAAAGCTAAATTTGAGCCGCAAGGTTCATTTTTGAAAATATTTAGTTTTTCGGCTAAAGCTAACTTCGAGCCGTAAGGTTCGTTTTCTTTGCATGTCCGTGTTGGGTTTTGTGTTTTTTGTTTTGTAGGGAAAAAGAGCTTTCTCAAAGCAAGCACGCAACCCAAAGCACCCCCCCCCCCCCCCCCCCCTCTCTCTCTCTCTCAAATTTTTTGTATAGATCAATTGGTTCAAAGCTATTTTAAGAGAGTAGAGGTCTTGGGTTCAAGTCTCCATTTTGTGGGGGCAGACTTTTTCATTTCCGCACATTCTCGCACTTCGTCGGCAACTTCAACAACTTTTTTTCAAAAAGCCATAACTTCTTCATCCGGAAGCCGTTTTCAGAGCCGTTTTTTTTAAACCAGCCTAATTTTTCGAGATCTATCCATTGGAACACTTATTTTCAGCATCTTTAGCTTCAGTTTCCATTGAAATGGAAAGTCAATACCAAGTTACCCTTGACAGCACCAACTACTTCCAATGGTTGGCTTACATTGAGGATTTACTTAGAAGTAAAGGTCTCTACAGAATAGCCTTAGGCCAAGAAAAGAAACCGAAGGATGAAGATAAGGCTGCTAAATGGGAAAATAGGCAAGATCAAGTATGTGGATTGATAGGGATGTCTATTTCTCCAGATCTTAGATTCCATATTGCAGAAATTGATGCTCCTGATGAAGCAATGAAACAAATCAATAAAGTTTTTGGGATTAAAAATGAAATTAGAGCCCATCAACTTGAAAATGAGTTGCTTACATTGGACCCTAATAATTTTTCTTGCATTGAAGATTTCTTGTCCAAGTTCAAGACCCTTAGATATCTTTTGGAAGGTGTTAAAGTTAAGAAAGAAGATAGTAACCTTATCTATTCCATTCTTACAAAGTTGGGACCAGCCTACTCTGTGTTTGTTTCCACCTTCCATTCTACAAGAGAAGCCTTCATTTCTCAAGGAACAGACTACAAGTCCCCTTCCTTTGACTCTTTTTGTGATTCTTTAATAAGAGAACAAGAAAAACTCTTACACCTTGGTCTTCTTAATCTTGGAAACTCTTCCAAGAAAGCGTTAGCTGCCCAGCAGCAACCAAATTCAAAGAATCCTAAGAAGTCATATCCTAAAAAGAATGGTCCTAAACCAAACAAGGGTCCTAAGCAATTTCAACCCCAAAATGAAAAATCATTTCAACAAAATGATAAGACAAATAAAAACAAAGGGAAGAAGACTGATAGACATTGCAATTTTTGTAATGGAGATGGCCACTTAGAATCAAAATGCTTTAAGAAGATGGAAGCCTTGGAAGCAACAATGAAGAAGCATAACATCCATTTGGGGCAATCTTCAACTTCAACTTCATCTTCAGGAATGGCACTTTCTGCATGTGGTTGTCAAGCATCTCGGTCTGGCTATGCATTAAATGTATCTTCTTCTTCTCATTCTCATGAGTGGCTCATTGATTCTGGAGCTTCTTATCACATGGCCAAAAACAAAGCCATGTTTTCTTCTTTAAATGATTGTAACACCAAAAATATATATGTTGGTGATGATAGATCTCTTAATGTTGTAGGGACTGGAACAGTTCATCTAGACAATGGTCAGTTTAATGATGTATTATGTGTTCCAACCTTATCCTGCAACCTTCTATCTGTATATCAGATAACTCATTCAGGTGAAGGTAAAATCGTTGAATTTTCACCTCATGATGTTGTAATCAAGGACTTAAGAGATCCTAAACAGATTTTGGCTACTGGCATTGCTGATGATTCTACAAGGTTGTATAAGTTTCACAACTTTGGGTCATCAAATCTTCCCTCAGTATTTGTTGCTCATAACGATGAAGTGAGCAAACTTTGGCATGAGCGATTTGGTCACTTAAACTATCGCTCCCTTCAGCATCTATGTAAAGAAAATATGGTGACAGGTCTTCCTATGGTATCTTGCAGAGATGGTGTTTGTTCCGGATGTGTACTCGGAAAACATCATCGGGACAATTTTGAAAAACGTGCCTCTTGGCACGCCTCAGCCCCTTTACAGCTTGTGCATAGTGATTTATGTGGTCCACTTCCAGTTGTGTCATTCTCTGGCTGCAAGTATTTCTTAACTTTCATTGATGATTTCTCCAGACGCACTTGGGTATACTTCTTAAAACTCAAGAGTGAAGTATTTAACACTTTTTTGGCCTTCAAGGCCTTTGTTGAAAAATAATCTGGACATCAAATTCTTAAGTTAAGATCTGATAATGGTGGAGAATATGTTAAAAACACATTCATCAACTATTGCACTGAGAATGGAATTCAAATGCAACATACTGTTCCATATACTCCACAACAAAATGGTGTAGCTGAAAGGAAGAATCGCACCTTAAAGGAAATGGCTAATTGTATGCTACAATCTAAAGGACTTGGTCTTAGTTTTTGGGCAGAAGCAATTAATTGTGCAAATTACATAATAAATCTCACTCCTACTAAGGCTTTAAAGAATATCACTCGAGAAGAAGCATGGAGCTCAATCAAACCAGATGTAAGTCACTTTCGTGTTTTTGGAAGTGAAGCGTGGGTCCATATTCCAGATGAAAAGCATAAAGCTTTAGAACCTAAGAGTGAAAAATGTACTTTTGTTGGATATTCTGAAGATGTCAAAGGCTATAGACTTATTCCATTTAAGTCCAAAAATGTTATCATTAGAAGAGATGTAAAATTTGATGAAAATATATCGGCCTGCGAGCCTAGTCCGGCGGATGTGCCACCTCTCCCTATCTCTTCTACCTTTGAAAACATTTCTTCTTCAGATGATGAAAGCGAGGATGACAATCCTCCCCCACCATCTCAGGATCCTCCTTCAGCTCCTGAGCTTCCAAAATGGGTTCGTGCTACTCGAGATGCAGCAGGTGATCTTGCCGGTGATCCTACAGATCAACGACGCACACGTTCTCAGTTCGAGAGAGCCTCTTCTTTACTGGCTCAAGCTCCAGTAAATTATGATCCTGACACCTTTGCAGAAGCTTCAGGCCATCCAGATTGGGAAGCAGCTATGAATGAAGAATATCATTCATTGTTGGCAAATGATACATGGGATCTTGTTCCTCTACCAAAGGGACGAAAACTTGTTAGATGCAAATGGGTTTATAGAGCCAAGTATGGACCAGATGGGAAAGTTGATAAACATAAAGCTCGTCTTGTTGTTAAGGGTTTTTCACAGGTTGAAGGCATTGACTACACTGAAACCTTCTCCCCTGTTGCCAAAATGAACTCTATCCGCCTTGTTCTTTCCCTTGCTGCCTCTTTCAAATGGGAAGTCCATCAGATGGATGTTAAATCTGCTTTCTTGCATGGAGACTTGCATGAAGAAATCTATATGGAACAACCCATTGGCTTCATACAAATAGACTCCAGCCTTGTATGTCGACTTAAGAAATCCCTTTATGGTCTCAAGCAAGCTCCTCGGGCTTGGTATGCCAAAATGGATAGCTTTCTTTTAGAATCTGGCTTTTCTAGGTGTCATTCTGACAATACTGTCTACACCAAGAAAGTGGGAAACTCTCTTATCATCCTTGTTCTTTGTGTTGATGATCTTATCCTTACTGGTAGTGATCCCAACCTTATAAACCATGTGAAGTCTAGCCTTAAAAGGAAATTTGAAATGACAGACTTAGGACACTTACACTATTTTCTCGGTCTTCAAGTCTTGCAATCCAAGGAGGGTATTTCCCTTTCCCAGTCCAAGTATGCTTGTGATATTCTACGTCATTTTCACATGGAAGACTGTAAGCTAGCCCCTTCTCCCTTTCAGTCTGGAGTCAAACTTTCAGTCACTTTTAATTCTCCTGAAGTTGATGCTACCTTATACCGTCAACTTGTAGGAAAACTTTTGTATCTAACCCATACTCGTCCTGACCTTTCCTTTGCTATTGGCCTTGTTGCTCGGTTCATGCAAAACCCCCGTGAAAGTCATTGGAAAGCAGCTAAAAGAATACTTCGTTATGTTCGAGGTACAGTTCAGTTTGGGATTCATTACAATGCCGAAGCAGCTCCTCTATTGGTTGGTTTCACTGATTCTGATTGGGCTGGTGACCCTGATGATCGGAAGTCTACTGCCGGTTATGTGTTCACTCTTGGTTCAGGACCTATTACATGGGCTTGTAAGAAACAAGCTGCCATTTCTCTTTCATCAGCAGAAGCAGAGTATCGTGGTGCTGTAGGAGCTAGTAAGGAAGCCTTGTGGCTTCGTCAGATCCTGTCAGAGTTTGGCTTTCAGCAGCAGCATCCGACTACACTTTGGTGTGATAATCAAAGTGCCATTCAATTATGCAAAGATCCAGTCCAACATCAGCGCAGCAAACACATTGAACTGCACATGCACTTCATCAAAAAGCTCATTCATGACCATGTTCTTGAAGTGCAATATTGTTCAACAGATGATCAAGTGGCAGACATCTTTACAAAGGCTCTCACAGAGGCGAAGTTCACTAAACTTCGATTTCTGGTTGGAGTTCAGGAAGTTGTCACTAAGGGGGGATAGGCTCTAGTGCCTCCTTCCTTCTCCTATTGTGTCATATTTGTAAATCCTTCAATCCTATCCCAAGTTCTTCTTAAGGGGGGATGTTAGGATATTCCGACACATAGGAAATAGTTAAGTACAACTTGGTCTAGTATAGAGTTAGGTAAAGTGTGTTTCTTTACCGTTGTACATTTTGTAACTTACAATCCGACGGTCACGATATGTAGTGATCCGACGGTTCATTCTCTCCTCGGTATTACCGACACTTGATTCGTGGCTTGACACCCGATTGGTCCATGATTTCTATTTAAAGCGCATGGAGGGTCGTTTGTAGGGTAATCCGTGCATGAGAGAAACATATGTAAATTTTCATTCTTTCATTAATAAATTGCCTGAAGTGGCCGCGTTGGCTCAGGCCGTGGACTGTTTCCCTCTTTGAGGGTTTTAACCACGTCAAAATACTGATGTATTGATCTGCGATCTGGTTGTGAGCGGTGTCCTTTTGGTGTTCTGTTTGAGGACCTAACTGTAAATTCCTACATATTTCCAGAAGGCGCACTCTCAAAACCATGTGAAAGATGGCAAGATTTCTCACTGAATAAATATTAACGATTTGTAGTACTACGAGCTGTGAGTCAAGTATGATAATTATACATCGAATAACGTGTGAAATAGCATTAAATAGTAGCTCAACCACTACGCTATACTCAACAATGTTGTTAGTAGAGCGACCAATGCAAATCCCTTGCATGCTCACTAGCTTACCATTTGGAGCAAAGATAGCCCATGTTGCGGAGGATAGGTTCTGAGTACTACGACTAGCACCATCGACATAACCAATATACGGTTTGAGAGAGGTTGACATCTGCAATCCAAAAGTAAAAAGAATCAACAAAAACCATGGGAAACTCTAAAAAACACATTGCAAACACACTCAACACACTTATAGACAATATGTACACAGTGTACTATGCATGGGATCAAGCATAGTATTTTTTGAGGTACAACCCATTTCTAGGTTGCGCCAGTGGAACTCCATCGAGATCTACTAACTCATAATCCCCTTTTGCAAGGACATGCTTGACAATGTATGGGCCCAACCACATAGGTTGGAACTTTCCTAGACCTAACTTGTCGGCCTCCTGGTCATATAAGAGAACCAGGTCTCCTTCTGATAAGACTCTAGGCTTGACACGTTTGTCATATTACGCTTTGATGTGTCTTTTATGGGCTTCTTTGTCTAACGTAACATCACGTCAGGTTTCATCCAAACGAGTTAGATGTAAAAGGCACTCCTCATCTGCGGAAGTAGCAGGAAGAAGTTTGATAACTAGTTTCAATGATGGAATTTTGCATTCGATGGGGAGTATCGCTTCCAAACCATAGACCAAATGGAAGGGGATGAATTCGGCATCAGTCCTAATTGAGGTTCAGTATGCCCACAAGGCAATAAAGAGAATCAAGTGCCAGTCCAATTTGTGGACCCCTATCATACGTTGAAGCATAGTATTAAGAACTTTTTTAATCGCCTCAACTTGTTTGTTGGCCTAAGGATAATAGGGAGTGGAATGTTCATGTGAAAGTCCCAATTTGGTGGCTAATTAAGTCATCATATGATTCTGAAAGTGCTTCCCGCGATCCATTACTATTGCTTGTGGAACACCAAACCTAGCAATCACATGGTTAAAGAAAAAGTATGCAGCCATTTCGCCGGTGTTGTTGAATATAGGCATAGCTTTGACCCACTTGGTAAAGTAGTCAACATGACAATAATATAGGCATGCTCCCGACCGAATGAGGGTTACATGTCATAAAGTCGATACCGCATTTTGCAAAAGGACCAATGATGACAATGGGATGCTACGGAGTAGGCGAAGCACGGATTTTGCAATCATAGATATGTTACGCATGACACTTATGGACTACGGAGATACATTCATGGAAAATGGTGGGCCAAAAGTAACCAACATGTAAGATATTTTGCGTGGTAGCATAACCAGATAAGTGTTCGCACCATGCCCCTAAGTGGCATTCATTCAGGACTTTCTCAGCCTCCTCGAGAGTGAGGCACCTCTGTAAGATCGTATTGATACCACGACGGTAAAGGGTGTCACCAATAATCACATAATTTTGGGATTGGTACCGGATACATCACTTCTATGAGTGAGAGGTATTAGGTTAGAAAGTTTGGGTCTGGAGATAGATCATAAAATCTCCATACCAGGGGTCAGATGATGAGATCAAAAACAATGACTCATCTGGGATGGAATCTTCAGATGTAGATTCACCATCAAGGGAAGGGAGATTTCACATTAACTCGGAAAATACTAAGGATTTCTTTGACTTGGATTTGATGAATTCCATGTTGAACCCTTGGAGAATAACAATCCACTTAGAGTCTTCCCCCCCAGCAATTGACGCGACAATATGTATGTCATAGGTTTTCAATCCGAAACGAGCGTAGTTTTGCGAAGCAAGATGTAATGGTGAAATCTCTAGATGGCTTGAACGACCACAAAAGCTAACTTTTCTACATGAGTTTATCGGATCTCGATATTGTTGAGGTTCTGAATTAGATAATAAATGGGATGTTCAGTCCCCATATCGTCTTCTTGGACCAACACCATAGCTACAATAGAGATGATGATAATAAGGTACATGAAATAGTCGCGCTGATAGTCAAGGGGATATAAGAGAAATGCTCGAACCAATACATATTTAAAGGCATCAAACACTTTTTGTGCAACGTCATTGTTAGACCCCTATAATACTAGTGTATTCCCTTGTTATTATTGTCATTTTAGCCCCTTATTGTTGTGCCCATGTTGTTCCCATATTGTTATTATTGTGCCCAATAGAAGCCCACTATTGTTATTGTTGTGCCCTTACATTATTATTTCTATGTCACCTTTGACTATATTGTGACGCCTTAGACTCCTATATATAGAAAGGAGGTCTTGTCATTTGTATCATCCAAGAATTATTCATTTGTGTAATGTAAAGGAGGCTTTCCCCTATAAGAGGTTGGTTTTGAAGTTGTTTCTCTATCTTTTCTTCTATTTTGTGAGCTGGTTGCATAACAATTGGTATCAGAGCTTTAGAGTCTAGGGTTTCGCTGCTTCAAACAGGTCATTGTGGGATTTTCGCTATAGCTTTTTTTCTACAACATTTCAGAAGCTAAAATTAAAACCCATTTGAGCCGAAATCTTGATGAACATTAAGTACGAATTTCAGATCTTGTATCTCTATATTTTCGGAGTTATGATCCAAGGAAGTTAGGGTTTTTGGAGGCTCCCGAATTATATCTCAAACAAGTGACTTGGGGAAAATCGTCATAACTTTCTCACTGAGCATCATATTAAAATTTCGTAAAAAGACACAGAAAGAGGATGGATGGTGGTTTTGTGTATTGGTTTTAGGTCTGAAGGTCTAAATAATAACACGTGGCACTTCATACAAGTTCGCTCTACTGAACTAGTCTATAATCATGTCATCGTGGGAGATTAGGAATAACTCTTTCTTGGAGAATCCAATCTTGATCATAATTGCGGAGTTGGAACGAGGACTCAATGGACTACCACAAGACAAAATTTCATACCTTGAAGATCTGCAATTACAAAGATACAACCGATTAAATATTGAGCTCCTACAAAGCCAAAAAAAAGTGTGTAGTCCTTTTAAAAGTTTGCATAAGTTTGGTTTGAAAAAATAGTTTGAAGGAATTCAATGGACATAGTGAAGCATAATTATCATTAATTGATGCCCCGAAGAAAGAAAATGGAAACACCTAGTAAGCAACCTGAAATATCTAGCATGAGTCATGAAGAAGAGGAAGAAATGCAACATGATATATCAAAATTACGAGACCAAGTACAACAAATTTCACTTTCACAAAAAGTAACAAAAGTTAAGATGTATGGTTTAAAGAAAGGCGTGGAAGCTAATATGGATGGTTTAAAAAATGGCGTGGAAGCTAAGATGAATGACATGGAATCTAAGATGGATGGCGTGGAAGCTAAGATGAATGGCGTGGAATCTAAGATGGATGGCTTAGAAGCTAAGATGGATGGTATAGAAGCAAAAATTAAAGGCAACATGGAATATTTGAAGGTAGATTTGACAAATTTGCTACAAGAAATGCTTACCAATGGTGAAAGGGTAGTAAAAGAAACTCATGATGAGAACAAAAAAATGCTAATCATGATTTCATAGACTCTAACGTTGGATTGAAGACCCACCATGTTCCAAATATCGATATGAGGAAGTTTGATAGCAAGGATCCCGTAACATGGATACTATAGATAGAGCAATATTTCGATCTCCATAATATGCAAAACACACAAAAGGTACGCATTGCAACTTTATATTTGGAACCCAATCAGTTTGTATGGCATCAATGACTTTGCTCTCATAAACAAATTGTCACTTGGGTTATTTTTACGGAAGAAATGATAGCACATTATGAGGATACAGAAAACAACCCTTTTTTTAGGCAATTGTTAAATCTCAAACAAAAAGTTCAATGGTGAAGCACATTGAGGACTTCCAAAAATTGAATATAAGGGTATAAGATATTCGAGAGGAGCATAGGATTGATGTGTCCATAGGGACATTAAAGGATAACATCCAACATGAGGTTCGCATTTGGGAACTTGATTCATTGGAGAAGGTATTCAGGTTGGCAAGAAAAATTGAAAGCAAAATTGTGGAAACAAGGAAGCCTACCGATCACAACTATAAAGATGGAAGTGTTGTTGCCCCTAACCTTCCACAACCTACAAGGTTGACACCACAACAATTGGAAGAAAAAAGAGAAAAAGGGCTTTGTTACAGTTGTGATAGCAAATACACTAAAGGTTATAAGTGTGTCGAGAAGAAATTATTTTACATAGATTGTGAAGAAGAAGAAGAAGAAAATGAACAACACCAAAAGAAGAGGATACACACCAGGAAAAAGGACTAGAGAAAGAAAAAATGAATCCGACTATGTCTTGTAATGCATTGGCCGGAATAACTACTCCTCAAACTATCAAGAGAGAAGGACATATTAAGAAGAAAAAGGTAATAGTTTTGATTGATTCAGGCATAATTTTATTCATTGTAAGATAGCGAAGGAATTGAATTGATTCCTATATCCAGCACCAGAGTGTCAAGTGATGGTTGCAAATGGAAGAACCATAGATTGCTTTGGAAAGTGCCATAATATCAAGCTATCCATGGGAGAATGTGTGTTGAACAGCCCAATGGCTACAATATTTGGGCATGATAGTTTTGTTTTTTGTTTTTTGTTTTTTTTTTTTATGAGATGACAAAGCTTTTAAAAAAGAACAACGTGGTGTAATTGCACAATTATGTTCGCTAGAGGTTCCCACGTCGAAATCATCTATTTCTCCAGATCTCCAAAAAGTCTTGGACAATCATTCCATGGTATTTGAGACTCCCAAAGGCATCCCACCTATTCGTGATCATGATCACGCTATTCATTTGATTCCAGGAAGTGTTCATCCAAACATCAAGCCTTACATATATCCCTATGCCCAAAAGAGTGAAATTGAACGTATGGTTGCAGAAATGCTAGAGGTTGGTATAGTTCAACCTAGTCAAGGTTCTTTCTCTGCTCTAGTAGTATTGGTGCAGAAGAAGGATGGATCATAGTGCATGTGTCTGGATTATAGGGAGCTCAAAAAGCTCATTATTAAAGATAAATTTCCCATTTCTGTCATTGATGAATTATTGGATGAATTGCATGGAGCAATTTACTTCACCAAGTTGGACCTTCGTTCATGATATCATCAAATCAGAATGAAGACTGAAGATATTCCGAAAACAACATTTAGAACTCATGAGGGTCATTATGAATTTTTGGTCATGTCTTTTGGCCTTACCAATGCACCTTCTACATTTCAAGGTTTGATGAATTCCATTTTTAAACCCTTCCTTAAAAAATTTGTGTTAGTATTTTTTGATGATATACTAATCTACAACAAGTCTTGGAATGATCATGTTCAACATGTTGATAGAGTGCTCAAACTATTGGAGGAGAAACAATTATATGCAAAAACCTTCAAATGTTTCTTTGGAGTACAAGAGATGGAATATTTGGGTCATATTGTATCTCATGGAGGTGTTAAGATAGACCCTAGCAAAAGTAAAGCCATTAAGGAATGGAAAATCTCCACATCCATAAAGCATTTGCGAGGATTTATCGGGTTGACAGGGTATTATCGCAAGTTTGTTCAGAATTATGGGAGAATAGTAGCACCTCTAACAACATTACTGAAGAAAGATGCATTTTGTTGGACTCTAGAAGCAACGAAAGCCTTTGAACATCTTAAAGATGAAATGTGCCAAGCACCGGTCTTAGCTATGCCAGACTTCACAAAAACCTTTATTGTGGAATGTGATGCCTCAGGAAATGGAATTGGTGTTGTTTCAATGCAAGAAGAAAGACCCATTGCTTTTGAAAGTCATCCAATCAAAGGGAAGTATTTACACAAAGCTATTTATGAGAAGGAAATGTTGGCAATACTACATGCACTTAAGAAATGGTGACCTCACCTAATGGGAAGACACTTCAAGGTAAAAACAGATCATCATAGTCTTAAATACTTTTTAGAACAAAGAATATCTTTAGAAGATTAGCAAAAATGGGTCAACAAGATGTTGGGTTATGACTTTGAAATCATCTACAAAAAACGGAAGCAAAATGTTGTTGCAGATGCACTCTCAAGAAAGGATGAGGATGTGGAAGCATTTCTTTGCACCATTTCTATTATGCAACCAGATTGGACAAACGAAGTAAGGGATGAAAGGAAGAATGATGAAGAAGTGTGGGCACTCATTCAAAAGTTACAACAAGACCCTAATTCATATGATACATTTAGCTGGAAAAAGGATTCGTTATGGTACAAAGATTGCTTATACCTCTGTAAGAATTCCCAACTCAAACAAAATATTCTTATGGAATTGCACACCTCTCCCTTAGGAGGGCACTCGGGATTTTTAAAAACTTACCATAGGAGTAAGAAGGAATTTTTTTGGGATGGCCTTAAATCTAATAATCAAAATTTTGTGGCGGAATGCTTGGTTTGCCAACAAAATAAAGTTGAAACAACTAATACCCCAGGTCTATTACAACCTTTATCCATTCCAAGTCAACGTTGGGAGGAGATTTCAATGGATTTTATCATAGGTTTGCCCAAGTCCGAAGGAAAGAGTGTCATCATGGTGGTAGTTGATAGACTTACCAAGTATGCACACTTTTGTGCATTATCTCATCCCTTTAAAGCCAATACAGTTGCTACTGCATTTATGGAAATAATTCAAAAGCTACATGGAAACCCAAAGATTATTGTAAGCAACAGAGGTACCATTTTCACTGGAATTTTTTGGACATAATTATTTTCTTGTCTGGGTACTTAGTTAGCTCATAACTCATTGTATCATCCTCAATCTGATGGGCAAACTGAGAAAGTGAACAAATGTTTTGAAGGATATATTCGTTGCTTTGTATATGATAAGCAAGCACAATGGGTCAAATGGTTGCCTCTAGCTGAATGGTGGTATAACACTTCCTTCCATACTGCAACAAAAATGACCCCATTTATGGCACATTATAGATATCATCCACTGTTCATCACAATATATTTAAGAGAAAATTCTAAGGTTCATGCAGTGGAAGATCACATTGAGCATCAACAACAAGTTCTCCAACTATTAAAGGATAACCTCACTTTGGCACATAATGGAATGAAACAACATGGAGATCAACATTGCATTGAAAGAAGTTTTAAAGTAGGTGACTGGGTATTTCTACAACTACAACCATACAAACAAATGTCCCTCAAGCAAGCTAAGAAGGATAATAAATTATCGCCAACGTATTATGGTCCATACAAGGGGTTGCAAAAGATTGGTACTATGGCATACAAATTGGAGCTTCCTATAGCTTCCCGAGTGCACCCAGTTTTCCATGTTTCATGCTTAAAGAAGGTTATAGGTGACAAGCTCCTAGTTCAAACAATATTGGCAGAACTTGACGAGGAAGGAAAAATGATATTGGAACCTGAAGCAGTCACAGAAACAAGAACTCAACAACTACGAAATCGATCAATTTCAGAGTATCTCATCAAGTGGAAGAAATTACCCACTGAAGATTCCACATGGGAGGATGAGAATTTTATAAAGAAGCATCCGGAACTACTCAAGCGTTGAGGACAACACTTTTCTGAAGGAGAGGGGCAGCTTAGGCCCCTATAATACTAGTTTATTCCCTTATTATTATTTTCATTGTATCCCCTTATTATTATTGTTGTGCCCTTACATTATTATTGTTATGTCGGCTTTAACTATATTGTGACCCCTTAGACTCATATAGATAGAAAGGAAGTCTTGTCATTTGTATGATCCAAGAATTATTCATTTGTGTAATGTAAAGGAGGTTGCCCCATCAAAGAGGTTGATTTTGAAGTCGTTGCTCTATCTTTTCTTCTATTTTGTGAGTTGGTTGCATAACGGTCATCCCAATGGAAGGGAATCCCTTTTTTCAGTAAACAAGCAAATCCTTTGGTTAGTCCAGCATAGTTAGGGATGAACCTCCTCAGGCATTTAACTTTCCCTTAGAGTCTCTGTAACTTAACGAGGGAGGAAGGCACAAGCAAGTTAATGATTGCCTAGAGTTTTAAAGGATCAATACGAATCCCTTGTTTCAAAATAACGAAACCAAGGATTCGACCATAACCAAAACAGAACACACATTTGCACTGTTTGAGTCGAATGTTATAATATCTACAACGGAGAAAAATGGCTCGTAAATGCATGGGGTGATCAACCCAATGCTTGGAGTCGTGGAAAGTGTAATTGATCGATAGGGCTTCACGATATGCTTGATGTTGTGGAAAGTGTAATCCATCGCACGTTAAAATGTGGCCCCTACATTATTTAAACTGAAAGGGAGCTTCCTATAAGAAAAAGTACCCCAGGGACAAATTAATGTGGTTTTAGGTTGGTCCGCTGGGAGAATGTTGATTTGATTATAGCCCGAGAATCCATCCATAAATGAATAAATCTCACAGCTAGTGCAATAATCGACAGTCTAGTCAATAAACGGGGTCAAGTAGTTGTCTTTCAGACAAGCTCGATTTGTGTCCTGATAATCGACACATACTCAGCTTGTGCCCTTTTTCTTCATGATATGGATAACGTTCGATACCCAATCAATTAAAGGAGCGAGGTATACAAAACCAGCTCGAAGAAGCTTTTCGATTTCAACTTTATCCCAACATCCTTCTTGGGATGGACCAAATGAAGGCACTACAGGATGGGTTTAACATCAAGATACGCCTTGATTTCATGCACTATTGTGTTTGGGTCAATACCTGACATTCCTTCATATGTCCAGGCAAAGGCATCTCTAAACTTGCGAAAAAGGGCTGGATAAATCTCAATTTCAGATGAAGAATAAGATGCTCTAATGTGTAAATTTTCAACTATTCCTTGTTTAAACAAAATATTGAAAGGAATGGTTTCGTTTATATTCAAAAGGTTATTTTCAAAGTCAATCTCAAGAATGGAGATGAAATTCGTAAAG
Source organism: Pinus tabuliformis (assembly GCA_031772625.1). Lineage (NCBI taxonomy): Eukaryota > Viridiplantae > Streptophyta > Pinopsida > Pinales > Pinaceae > Pinus > Pinus tabuliformis. The sequence continues at coordinate 768,222,144 of CM062818.1, forward strand.
GGTTCGACAAAATTAGGTAGGTACACACTACTAAGATTATATTCAATGGTATATGGGAAGGAGGAATGATGATGATGTTTGTCCCATGGTGCATTGTTTGACATCATGATCTCCATAATGCTTTCTTCGGTAGAGAATGTACGCGAGAAAGGATCAAAGGGTGTGCCATAATCCATAGATCGATCTACCCAATTGATCGAAGAAAAAGTATGCAGCCGTTTCGCTGATGTTGTTGACAATATGAAACAAACAAGATGCGAGATGCAATTTCCTTTCCAATGCAACTGTTCTTATGCTAATGCACATGAAAAACCCTAATTTTTGAAATGAAGAAAACTAAGATGCCAATATCTAACTACTGATTCAATTACACTTTTTAGAGTGAGGATTAGAACAACAATTCATCTAAGTGACCAACAATCAAACAAAATCAGTTTGCAAATGACCAAATGATAAGAACAAAGAAAAATCAAAACCAATTCTTACCAAAGGCAAACAACACAAATGCAAACCAAATAGAGGCTTTAGAGAGACCACAAGACATTGAAGACTCAGGGAAGTTCAGTTGGAAGTAAGATGACCAAAGAGAAGTTCAAGAACCAAGGCAAAATTCGTGCAAAAACAGGGGCCAACTCTAGTGCAGAAGAGGCACTAATGAGTTGCAACGCTAGTGCAGAGTGGGCTTGGGTGAGGTGCAACACTTTGTCAAAGGCACAGGGGGTGAATTGGACCTGGGAAAGAGGATTGCGACAGAAAAATTGTAAAAAAGGATCAATGAAATCACTTCCTAGGTTTATTCTTGGTTGGATTATACAACAAAGGTCTGTTAAGGAGGTAATAAGACACAATGGACAAGGATACCACCAAGGGAATACTCTGTTCCCCAACGAAGTTTCCAATTTATTATATGGGATTTATGATTGCGGGCAAAAGTATCTCCCCTAGGTTGGTGGCTAACCTAAAACAACAACGAGACAAGGAACTTAATGCTTTTCTTTAAAGTAAATAGATGACGGAGTGAGGCCTACCTAGAATCCTTCACACACTTCACTCCTTCTTTAGCTTGGAAGCTCTAATTCCAGCTCCGAATGCCAAAATTAGAACCTACATAGTCAGATAACACAAGCCAAGAAACTACAAGATTTATATAGTATCATCTAAGTACTTCATTCAAGAGATCAACATGGTATTGAAATAAATGAAATAACAACATCACATATAGGTAAACAATGAATTCTTTGCATTAATATAAATGGAATGATATTAAAACCATAAGTAGTAGTTGGTCTTGTATAAGAGCTCGTCCAAGTTGTTGACTTGTCCTTTCCTTGTCATAATATGCACCTCCAATCACCCTAAATGCATGAGATGGTGACCACTCACTACAATAGCATAAGAGCATAATCACTCTCCAAAAGCCAACCCCCAACCACATAGAAGGCTGGAAATATATAGAGAAGTAGGATAAGTTGGGAGTTCTTATCCAATTACCAATCTAGGGTAAGAGATCCACCTTTGATGGAGGGATAGGATCAAGGGATAAGTGTTGAAAACTCCAAAGTATAGAAGGATAGGATTTGAATGTTTTATCCAAACTAAGTAGTTGAAACAACTTATGTAAACTCCTAGAAGTGGAAGCTTCTGAAATCCCGGTCATTCTCTTGGATTTCTAGAACCAACGTAGGTGCAAAGGGGAGCAACCTGCTGGTGACCAACACAGGCCATAAAGGAGCAACCTGCTGGTGAACACAACCCAATAGGCTTACAAGGAGCGTTGGTCCTTAAACTGGTTCAGACGATGCAGTTTAGGGCTGAAATTCTGGGAGATGAAGGGAACATGCTTAGGGTTTTGTACAAGATAGCGATAAGGGGGAATAGGATGTTGATTGATCCCATTAGGAGGCTCACTGATCGGATGTGACAAAACGACTTATAACAGTAATTATTCGACATTCCTTTCCCCTGCTTTGGGGGTATGCTAGTTCTATAAATGGGCAGGGTTAAATATATTTCTCAAGGCATGTTTTTATCTACTAATGATTTTGTCATTGATCATTGATTGGTATTAGTTATTGATGGTAAACACAAAAAAAATAGAAAAGGAAAATATTTTTATTTTAATCAAATTTTATTTTTAAACCATGGTAATTATGGATAAAAGAGTTTTATTAATCAATGTTTGAAAAGAAGTTGGAAGCATAGTAGCATTATAAACATCATATCCATGTGTTCTATATACCCTGATAACTCTTGTATTAAACTTTAAAGTCATGTCTTATGGCAGTATAGTTAGGACAATGCATCATAACTTAACTTTTAAGTTTTGTATTTATTCGGAAGAGAGATCTAGATTGATCTTCACAACTATACGTAAAAGGTCATATGTGGAAGTCAATAACACGCCTCTTATACTCTTCATTTTATCTTATGCTTATAAGCCTTTTATACTTTGTCACATATCGTATTGTTGCTGTTCCAAAATAGACTCGGTTGCAATTCAAAAACATGAGAGGGCAAGCAATGTTACTCCATGATAAATCGATGCTCCTCTAAAAAAATCCATTACTTTTTCTACACAAAATTCAAAGTTGTGTGACTCAATAAGGGTTATGCCACCATTATCCTTTTATTTCGTATGTTGCTATTATTCATTTCTTTCTAATTGCCATCCAAAAAAATATAATAAGGAATAAATAACTTGTGAATTATGGTCCAAATCTATAACTTTAAGGGGGCAGTTTTCACTCCTAACAAATGTCTCTAGGTCTTGGTACATTGATTTGTTTTCTTACATTTAAGGAAGACAAACTCTTAGTCAAGAAAAAATTATTTTAAGTCATACTCTAAGACTAATTTCACTACTTGCAAATAGAAGAAAATAATTTAATTCATAAGAGAAAAAAATAATAAAAACATAAGTTATTACTTTATTGCATGCAATGAATGTGAATGTCCTTAAAAACACATTTTTGTTCCATGATGGTCACTACAAAGAAATCACTTGATGTTTTTCACCATGCTACCTAATTCCTTAATAAAATAAGTGGAAGAGTAATCAATCTGTAGTCTAAAATCTTTACCCGTCAATTTGTATTAGTCATGATAAGATATACTTCATTCATGTTATCTTTGTTGTTCATCCCTTTGCATGAATTGGACAATGAAGTTTTTGTTTTTGTCACCAAGTGTTGATTCCATAATAGTTTACAATGTGTATTATTTTATTCCCAACCTTGATATTGTTTACATGCATGCATAGATAGTGTAATGGTTTTTTAAGAAAGACTTTACATGGGAAATATATACTTTCATAATTTAGCTTTTTCACCTCACCTAAATTATTTTACAATAATTCAAATGGAACTCTACACAAATGTAAATTTAATATATTATATCGTTGAAGCTTACCTAATAATAATAACAATAATATGATTTGAAGGTCACAACCAATCCAAACACCAAATTGGTGTATGGGACTCCTTGTTTGTGGGACAAGAGACTCACCTCCACATAGGAATTTGACTGATAAAGTCTACGAAAGCATACATACTCTATCCCCCTCAATTTTTGAACTTGCAACCTCTTAGGAGGACATCATAGGGCATTTTTTGTGGCTTCTATGTCTTTCAATGGGATGTTTGTGATCAGAACCTTAGGGGGGCTTATAACCTAAATTCATATGTATAAGTCATGAAGTCATATTTTTGTGTAAAAGGGAACCTAATCGATATGTAATTGATGGGTTTAAACCTAACTAAAGTTGGATTCATCAACAAGACACATTATAAGAAGGAAATAGGAAGATAGTGAAGGTTGGGAAGGAGAGCCCCACCAAAAATTGGCCTCAATGCATGTAATGGTTCTTCTTAATGGGATTTTTTTTTTCTCCTCCTATTCCCGCTATCTCTCTATCTCTACGTATTTTTGTGATCTATTCAGTTCTTGCATTTTTATCAATGTTCTTGTGATTAGTTCATGCTAGATTTAATGTTTTCTCTCCTCCTCTCTCAAAATTCATGGCTCATGCATCTTAGCCCCCAAGGTTTGGTTTAGTGGTATCAGAGCATGTTATGACTCCATCGAAAGCAAGGTTTGAGGCATATTTTAGTTTCAAAGTTTTGCAACAATATATAACCTGCTTTTATAAGCTCTTAAGGGTAAACATGAGTTGATAGTTACTATGCATGACCCAAAAACCAAGTTCCAATTTTTGAAGTGGGGCCTAATGTCCTAAACTTTTCTGTAACCTCTAGGAACACCTCATCACCTAGATGTCAGACAACATTCACTTATCATTTTTTCCTGGACTGGAACTACCTTTTTGACTCACTTCACAGCCCAGTTGCATGCATGCAGACCTATGCCTGCACCCAGAAGGCTCCAATTGCACACACAATCCATCCTCTGTTTGGTCACACACGAAATCTCTTAGTTAACAGAGTGCGTCCAAAAGCCCTATCTTGGATTTTCAGGGCTAGCCTTGAAGCAAATTGCCCAAAACTTCCAAAGTTTCTCGAAGGAGTCTTCTTGCATTGTTCTTTACTCAATCCCTACTCAAACTTTTCAAATATATGGTAAATGTTTATACAAACACTTTGTGAGCATAGTATTTGTAGGTCACGAATGCATATCTATTCAATATTTCATTAAGATCATCAGAGAATCATAAAGAAGGCTTGTTTCCCTTTCTTACCAGTTGCAATAACACATATTAGCTTATGCATTCATATAAAGTAATCAAGAGCCCATCAGACCGTGGATTGGATCCAGAGCTAGAGAAAACCATATAATGAGGAATATACCATGCATGTAACCAACATTTAACCATAATGGAACCATGACAACCTAGTCATAAAATCATACATTAAACCAATACTTGTGCTCATTAATCTCAACAAGAATTAACACGTGATAACACATGCAAATGCCAAACAAGTTAGGGACTTCCACGTACCACCCCACCATAGATTGGGTTGAACCAAATCTTTCTTTCAGCCAATCACCCCCATTCCATATTCCAAACATGAATGTGGGATCTCATGGGATAAACCAAATATAACCAAATAGGGAATCTGAAGGTTAAACCACCTCCACCCTCAAGCCACAATGACCTCACCTAAATCGATCCATAGATAACCAAACTAACATAAGCTTGCATGCCTCGTAATTCCTTCACTGTACCCAAAGCAATTTTCCTGTTTCCACCCCCATGTTAAGATCTTCTCGAAGAAAATCATCTCCACCCCCAACCCTTGGGATTTTCCCGAGACCACCTCAACACAGTTCCAAAATCTTTTTGCAATCCAAAGCTCAACCAAAAAGGAACCCACTACATCATGGCTATCCGGAAATGGCAATGGCAAGGCTATGCACCACAGTCAATCCAAGAAACTCCCATTCCAACGACAACAAAATAACCAAATGCATGCACCATGCATTCAAATCCCAACATGGAAACCACATATGCAATCTGTTACCTGCAATGTCCTCTTGTTGTAATTGTTCCTCCAATCTTCTTCTTACGCTCCCTTGCTTTCCTTTTCTTGATTGTTTGTGTCTTCCTTGTGCTTTCTTCCTCTTGTTGTAGTCGTTCTCCTCTTCTATCCTCCAAGTGAATGCTAAAATGTCCAAGTTTGTACATGAGAGATGACGAATCAGATGCAGGTTATGTATCCTTCTAGATTCACTAGTTGAGCGAATGATTTTGGTATATGTTTTGGTGTGATGTTTTTGGTATATGTATATATGCATATGGATGTAAATACCAACATGAGTTGTGTTATAAATCTCCAATAAGCGGTATGGGTGTCATGTTGTTATGTTTATTATGTTGTTACGTGTCATGTTGGTTTGCTTCTTAGCGGGTTGATCATTGTAAATATTGCATCGAGCTAAGTTATAAAGCTCCATGGGCAGTATGTTTTGCGTCTCGGCAATTTTGTTGGTTGTAGGTGTCATTGAACATCGAATACAGTGTTCCCCCAAGGGGGAGTGTTCTCTAACAACCGTGGTAAAAATTCCTTGTAAATAAAGTTAATAAAGGCAAAATAATAACCAAGGTCATGGGACACGTATTCCAAGATGAATGTTGGGAAAAACATCCTAGTGTGGGTGTTTATTTGGTTTATTATGGCTAAGGAAATTAGCAAAGGCATTGACAAAGGCTTTGAGAAGGCAAAATGGAAAATTTGGGAATTTATTTACGAAAATAATGGCAATGGGAAGAAAAGGAAGGTGAAAGGTCATAGGTTGCATGTGAGGAGGAGAATGAAGGAAATTAATGGAAAATTAGAGAAAAAATAGGCCTCATTAATAAAAAGGTTTATGAGGATCAGTTGGTGTCTTTTGTCAGTTCATTTTTGGAGCTCTCTCTCTATTCTCACTCTCTCACACTTTTGGACAGTTAGAGTTTTCTTGGAGCGCTCTAGCATTGGATCAAGGAAAGCAAAAGAAGGACCAAAAAGGCAAAGGAAAGTAAGGATCAAGCAAGGAAGAGTAGCATATAAAAACTACAACAGGATTATTTGCAGGTATCGATTTACTTTCTGATTTCCTTGCTAGATTTGGCATGCATGGTACATGAATGTATGTATTTGATTCTCTTGTTGTCATTAACATGGGTTTTGACAGTGTGACAGTGTTCTTCAAGCTTACCTTTCCATTTTAGATAGCCATGGTGTGATGGGTTCTCTTTTATTTGGTTAAGCTGGATTGTTGGATGGTTTCGAAACTGAGTGAGGTGGTCTCTGAAAGAAAGAACACAAGGCCTATGAATCCCTGAATCAGATTGGGATTGTGGTAAAGACGAATTTTGTGTGCCTCAATGGGCCTAGGAATCCTCGACCGATGAATGGAAGGATATACAATAAAGCATAGAGGTGTATGTCCTTGATCATACCTAGGAACCCTTAATTGGTGAATGGCATGATATATGGTAAATCGTGTGGGGTGGAGTCTTGATTAGGTATAGTAATCCTCGACTGTTGCATCACGAGATATATAGTAAAACCTAGCGATTAGGAAACAAGCAAATTCCTCACAGTGTAGGTGGAGAAATATGGTGGCATCCATGCTTGTTTAGGGCCTAGTGATCTAGTGGGGATTGTGACAAAGCTTGAGGAAACCTGTTTTGGTTTGGTTTGAGCCCCACATTCATGCTTGGAATATGGCACAGGGGTGATTGGATGAAAGAAAGATTTGGTTCACCCAATTTATGGGTGGTTCATAGAAGTCTCATACCTGGTTGGCTTTTGCTTTCATTAGTAAGAGCTCTTTCTCCTTGGTATTTCATGCGTAAATGTATTGGCTTATATGTGGGTTTTTTGGCTATTATATCCTTGTTATTTCTATTGGTTATATGTTGGTTATGAGTATGTTTAATGAGAGACTTGATGTATGGATCTCATCATGTTTTGATTAGTAATTAGTGGTATAATGAATACATGACCTAATAGATGATAATGCAACTATTGTGATATGGAAACAATGCTTCTTTACGAATCTCAGATAAGTATGAGACCCTTATGCTCAGATTTGTTGTTAAGACCTGTAGATTGCATATTTGTGACATGTTTGACGAAATTTCTGTCATGGCTAGTAGGGGTCCAGTCAATCATTGGTCAAATATTTGCATTAGTACCTTTGTTTCAATGTTATTTATCATTTCTGAAGGTTTCATGAAGTTTTAGTCAGTGGCCTGAGTCCCGACCCTGAAAAAGTGTCATAGAATCTGGGGTTGGAGGCTCAGAACTAGTTGAGAAAGTCCATAGTCACTAGCATTCCCATGTTGTGGGAGCGAATGGAAGGCCTCAGTCACATGTATGGCTTGCAATGGGAGTGGTTGGGGGCCTAGATCAGTGAAATGTCAAGTTGTCTCAGGGGTCGGTCACCTGGAAGGGTTGGTTGGCTCCTGAACATTCTGTAGCATGTGTGGAAGATCATAATGGTTTTGTTTCATCGGTTCCACTTACTTAACTGTATAATGGGATTTGAATCACTTGATAGGAGCCTCTCGTCACATTTTTACCACAAAAAACTGGTTAACTTGGGTAAATGTGGGAGGACGGTGTTACAGTCGGAAGTTGAATGTCGTCGTCGTTGTTTGTTTATTTTTGTTTTGTTTTTTCAAATTCCAACTCCCATCGAACATCCGACCGAAGTTCCTAAACGATCGAATATTGGACAAAATGTCCTATCTTGTCGATTATCCAACGTGTTCCTATAATCCCTCTTGTTGTTGAATAACTGACGAGAGTTTTTTTAGTGTGAGATATCCAACGCTAAATCCAATATGCGTTGTCCAATTTTCAACAAATGGCAAACAACTGTTGCATACGTTCAATTCCACCATTAATGAATTTTTGCGTTGACAACATCTAATATGGGACCATATTGATCAGTTTAAATAATTAAAATAATATAACATTAATATTATAATATTGCGCGCGCGCGCGCACACACACATATATAAGAAGTTATTAAATATATTATTATAATTATAATAAATTTAAATATGTGTGTGTGTGTAGAGGTCCTAACATCATAAACTTTGACATAGCTGCTATATATATTAGTTGCGATTGTTTTGAAAGGTTGTAGGCTTATTTTGAGGTTAATTTTTGAACAAAATCATCACTGAAAGATTGGTGACAAAAAATGTCACATAACATTCCTCAAGCAGACCAAGGATACATGGGCTCCACATCAAGGGCTTTTGAGGATGGAAAATGTTATTTTCCTTGTAGAAATTGCAAGGGCTTGAGGCCAAGGAGAATTATAATAAAATCATCTAAAATACATTGTAGAGACTATTGACATGTTGAAGGCGAACATGAATATCATCCATTTGTAAGTTATTTATTATATGTCTTTGTATTGTATATTGTTTTTTTAAATGTTTATATGTATATTGTATTTTAGATTGTATGTCTTTGTATAGAAAATTGTATAATCTTTCAATTGTAAATGTATTTTATAATATTATTTTGGGAGGAGTTTGAATTACGTTGTGATCTTGATGCGGGTTAGAAATATTATTTGATTATTTTCATTAGGGTTGACTAAGGGGTTAGGTCAAGTTAGGGGTTAACTACTTTATGGGCTTAGGGATAAGGGGTTAAGGGCTTAGGGGTTAAGGGTTTAAGGGCTTAGGGGAATGGGGTTAAGGTGTTATGGGTTAATGTATGTTTAGGGGTTAATGTGGACCTGGAGGATTTAAAGGTTAATCATGAGTTTTTATGGAGCATTATTAATAAGTTTTTAAAGTATATTATGCAAAAATATGACATTAAGACAGAATATGACATTACAATGATGAATGCAAAATAAGATCAATATGTTTTTTTTATTATGGTCGTGACCATATATCTCAGAAAGTGTCTCACTTCCTACATGTCAAGAAAAGTAACATCTTTTTTATATTTTTTCAACATATTCTTAAATATCTTGATAAATTGCACAAGCATCATCATTGATTTGTTGTCTTTATTTCTTGGTCTCACTTAAGTTGTATTTCCCTTTGTGTTTGTTGTCTTTGTTTCCCTTATATATTATATTTGTAAAATGTTGTTATATAGATGTTTCAATTTTTTCTATATATACTAATATTATTTTGTTGATTGTAATTGTATAGTATCGCCCCCCTAGGGCATTGCTCGATGAGGAAGAGGTGATTGTTGTATAAGCGTCTGTTCAAGAACATGGAGAGATTAATACTGAGGATCATGCTAATGAACCTATGGAAGAAGATAACGATGTTGATAACATAGTTGAAGAAGATGGGACAAATAGATTGATTTGTTGAAGAATCTACGACATATGTCGTGGGTGATATTCTTCTATGCGATAACTATTTGTGAGGCATTTTATCTTTAGATTATTAGCACAATCTTTTGTTGATTTAATTAGTGTGTGTATTTCTTACTTCATAAAATAGCTATCAAAACATAGAGACAAGAACACAACAAATTGGTTTTCTTCCAGGGCCAAAACCTCTTCCTATTGGAGAGGAAAACCCGCACAAAATTCTTCTTATAGAGATTCTTATTTACGAACACCAAGACCACAACCCTTGACTTACTATGTCACTCCAAGACCAAGACACCAATCTTCTGATTTGTCATTGTAGAGACCATCACTGTTGTTATACTACTGTTCCTTCAATGAGATCTTCATAATGTCAACTAGTTCACTGTTGTTGCTCCATTGCTGAGATTCTCCTTATCTTCTTCAGCATCATTAAAATCATAATTGTCACTATGTAGAGATTGTAACTCGCCATGCCGAGACTGTGACTGAGATGTTGCATCCAGCATATCACACAGCTACGCCAAGACTGTGACCGAGATGTCATGTGACTGTGTTCAATATTTCACAAGACTGCGTTTTGTATGCCAAGGATATATCTCACATGACTACGCTTGTATTCACAAGACTGCGTTTTGTATGTTATACAGGTACCCCGAGACTATATCATGTGATCCTTCTTTGTCACAGGTGTATCGATAATATGGTATTGAGATTGTTACCATCGAGACAGAGCATTCACGAAAATAGAGCATCCACCAAGATAGTGATAACATTGAGACAAGAGTGTCGAGGTAGTGTTTGCATGGAGATCATATAAGGATGTCAAAACAAAGTGTCCTCCTCTGTCACCGAAATAGAGTACCCTTAGAGATCATATACCGAGATTCTGTCCCTATTTTGTATCACCAAGATACTATCCCTTCCTGTATCATATGAAGTTTCAGAGTGATCCGAGGTTCTATGTCTTCGTTGATCATTCTAGTTGCATATATATATATATATATATATATATATATATATATATATATATATATATATATATATATATATAGTTATAGTTATTTGACCATGTGTGCAAGCCGACATGAGCCTGTGAACCGTTGCGTCCTTTTGTTGAGTCGATGTGTCATCTATATATACTTTGAAGCTGACTTGATTGTCTTTCTCATCATTTTCGCAAGCAGACTTCTTCTTTGGAGGATGGTGCTTGTATTCGAGAACTAATTGACACTAGTTTGACCCATGTACATTACATAAATGCTAAAGAAGAGCTCTTTAACATGATTTTGACTCTTTGAGTTTCCTAGACCTATGGAATGAGCAAGAAACTCATTCATATAATTTACAAAAATAATATTTCTTTTTCTCGACAAATACAAAGATCAAAATTACATTGACAAATACTGAACCTAGTTACACTTTTCTTCAACACTCCCTCTTAACTGGGGAGGTATTTACAATGGTACTTGGTTATTCTCAATCTGAATAATTTCTCATAAGAAGAATCAGATTGGTAATCCCATATTTATAGCATCATATCAACCAACATTGTCACAATGCAAGGCCTTTACTAACTGCTCCATCTCTCCACGAGATCATGAACTACAATGTTGGTGAGACCAATGATTTATAGACACCTTCATCATTGTCTCTCAAGGTACATACCCACCCGGGTGTTCACTGAGTATGACCTTATAGGATTATTCTTATCTTGGGTTTCCAACCCTCAAAGAATATTGGTCCTCTTGCCTACTCTTATCTTGGATGCCCTACACATCCTCAAAGAGTATCGGATGCCAGATGATTACCCAGCCCTCCATTATTTCTTCCCAGTGAAGACAAGAATGTCGTCTCTATTATGTGTCTACATTTCCATTCATGGCCTTCACCTAGAATTACGGTTGTTAGTCCTAGTCTAATGCATGACACATGAAATAGAAAAACACAACCATCACTCCTTTATAATCAAGGGTGACCTAATTCAAGCTCCCTCTTGATCAGGGACCTGTCTGAGCTTCCTCTTAGCTAGGGACTCTTCAATACATCAACAACTTCTTCTTTGTGGGTCCTTCAACTACTTAATCAAATTCTGTCCTTTATGTCATGAAAGTTAGTTGAGCTTCTTTCTTGTAGGTCAACAATCATTGATCACTTTCCTCCTTAGTTCGTCATGTCATTCATTTCTTCATGGAAAGTGGCCTTCTTCATATCTAGAACCTTCGTCATATGACTAATTCTTTCTCATCATGCTTCTTCCCTTCATCACATGAATGCTAGGTGTATTTTTTCGTATCCCTGCATGAAATTATCCAAATATTATTCAAGAAATCAAGTATAGCATTAAATCAAATCGTACCTTACTAGGTGGCTCTTCATCACGACATCTTTCTATAATTATTATCATCCTGCACACATATTGACATATCTCCCAAAGATATCCATTGTCAAGGGTATTCATCTTTTTGTGACTTTCATCAGTATTCATATCTTTCTAGGAGATTTCCTATTCAAATCCTCTTGGTCTTCTGGATGTTGATTGTCTTCATTATCGTTGCATATCTCATGATCTCTTCCTTCCTCACACTTTCCATTCCCAACAACTTTTAATCATAGTTTCTTCATTGTAGTCAATCACGTCATACTTCACATGAGGACATATTATGTTGATTTCATCTAGTGTGACTTATGCCTTTCTGCATCATTTTAGAGAAGGAGATCCTTTTCCCTCAATCATGCTTCTTAAGATATAAGTGATTATCTATATTACCTAAAACCATATGACATGACATTATAAAAATTAAATAAAAGCATACATACCTCATTTTATTTTTTAGTTCATCTAGGCTTCTTCTAGCAGCTTCCCTGACTAAAGTGTCTTCTATCCATTGATCTGATCCATCTATTATGACGTCATACCATCATCCCATAAATTCCATAAGTTGGAGTTCCTGATGAAACACTTGCTTCCTCTCTTGATTAGTGAATCCTTCAACTAGGATTCTATCAGAGAGTTTGTAGGATCTTGTATATCCTCATATGGAATATGTTTCCCTTTTGACTTGATGTATAATGAGGCCTATCCTGGATGACTTCTTCCTTTGCTTCAATGTCCAATAAGGTTCCCAAGAGTTATGTCCTTCATGTTCTACTGTCATGGATTTTGTTTTCCATGATTCCCACGGTGATGCCACAAGCTCTTACTTCTAATGCTTTCATGATGCCACGATGCATCTTAATATCATGGCCATATATAAATACTTAGGATCTTATGATAGGACCCCTTTTGTGAGGAAGGCCATCTAATCATAGTGGAGATCTATTTCTCCCTCTTTCCTTGGACCTTTTCTTCAGCTTCCTCCATCTTTCCGGTGATATGAACTTCTTTCCATATTATTTTCATAGTATTGAACCTTATACTATTATGTTTTGTTTGAGGACCAAAGTTTCCTTTTCTCTATGCACATGATTGAGTTCTTTAATCTTTAATACTTTTGTCTACAACTTGTCTTTCTCTATCTAGCATTGAGACCAAAAATTGCTGGATGGAGTAACCTTCTTGTTCGTTGACATTTGTTACCTTGATTTTCAATGATAACTACCTTCTTATCATATTTTCCAGATCTCTTAATTGAGATCTCATGAAGATATTCTTTCATTATTTGATACCTTTATTTTTGTGTAGGTCTAAGTGATGTGACCTTCTTTACTACAATTTCAAAGAGTATATCTTCTAACATTTCATATATCTCTCTTTATGTCTCCTCTTCTGCTACATAGGAATGAGAGTACCTTTTAGTGATTTCATACGAATCCTATGAGTCTCTTGTTGCATTCAAATAATTCTTGACCTTCAACAACCTTTCCATAGACATCAATGAATTTTATTTTCTACGAGGATTATGAAAATCCTCCAGATTCTATGCAAGGACTTTCGATGACTCATCAACCTGTAGATCTCATTGCAATAATGAAGTCATTTTACCAAATTGATTAATGAAAAGTACTTACTTGATTTGTGAAGACAAAATATTCACCTTGATCATGTTTATGAAGAAGATGTATGAGGACTTCTTCTTGGATGATATTCTTTCAAATGAGAAAGCCTTTCCTCAATAGAGAGGTTTCTCCTTTTCATGAGGATGATTTGTTGCTTCATCAGATGATCTTATTTCATAGTGTGGATCAGGATTGCTGCTAGGGTTTCAACTTTCTCCAAGATGATGTGATCTTCATTTTGAAGTCCTTCGAGCTACATTGATTTGTGGACAACTTGATGAGTGCCTTGATGGCCTTTTGATGATGACTATGGAGACAATAACTCTTTGTCTTTGATCTAGGGCTTAATCAAGATTATGGTTTTATTCTGCAATGTATATCTTGATGTCCTTCAACTTACTTTGATGCCTTTCTAGAAACTTGATCCTTGAATGTCTCTTTTCTGCCCTTCCTTCGACTGTAACTATAGCTCTGAAACCATGTTGAAGAATCTAGGGCATAAGTCGTTAGTGAGATTCTTCTATGTGATAACTATTTGTGAGGCATTTTATCTTTAGATTATTAACACAGTCTTTTGTTGATTTCATTAGTGTGTATATTTCTTACTTCATCAAATAGCTATCAAAACAAAGAGACAAGAATACAATAAATTGGCATTCTTCAAAGGGCCAAAACCTCTCCCTCTTGGAGAGGAAAACCCACACAAAATTCTTCTTATATAGATTCTTATTGATGAACACCAAGACCACAACCCTTGACTTACTATGTCACTCCAAGACCAAGACACCAATCCTATGATTTATCACTGTAGAGATCATCACTACGGCTATACCATTGTTCCTTCAATGAAATCTTCATAATGTCAACTAGTCACTGTTGCTGCTCCATTTCCGAGATTCTCCTTATCTTCTTCAAAATCATGAAAATCATAATTGTCACTATGTAGATATGTAACTAGCTATGTTGAGACTGTGACTGAGATGTTGCATCCAACATATCACATAGCTACACCATGACTGTGACTGAGATGTCACGTGACTGCGTTCAGTATTTTGCAAGACTGAGTTTTGTATGCCAAGGGTATATCTCACATGGTTGCATTTGTTTTCACAAGACTACGTTATGTATGTTATAAAACTACCCCGAGACTATATCATGTGATCCTTCTTCATCACAGGTGTGTCGAGAATATGATACTAAGATTGTTACCATCGAGACAAAGCATCCAACGAAAGAGAGCATCCACCGAGATAGTAATAACATTGAGATAGGAGTTCTAAGGTAGTGTTTGTGTGGAGATCGTATAAGGATGCTGATACAAAGTGTCCTCCTATGTCATCGAAACAAAGTACCCATCAAGATCATATACCGAGATTCTGTCACTGTTTTGTATCATCGAGATCATATATCGAGTATGTCACTATTTTGTATCATCGAGATACTATATCGAGTATGTCATTGTTTTGTATCACCAAGATATTATCCCTTCATGTATCATAGGAAGTTTCAAAGTGATCCAAGGTTCTATGTCTTCGTTGATCACTCTAGCTGCATATATATATATATATATATATATATATATATATATATAGTTATTTGACCATGTATGCAAGCTGACATGAGCCAGTGAACCATTGCATCCTTTTGTTGAGCCGACATGTCATCTATATATACTTTGAAGCTGATTTGACTGCCTTTCTCATCGTTTTCATAGGCAAACTTCTTATTTGGAGGATGGTGCTTGTCTTGGAGGACTACTTGACACTAGGTTGACCCATGTACATTACATAAATGCTCAAGAAGAGCTCTTTAACATGATTTTGAATCTTTGACTTTCCTGGACCTATGGAATGAGAAAGAAACCCATTCATATAATTTACAAAAAATAATATTTCTTTTTCTTGATAAATACAAAGATCAAAATTACATTGACCAATACTGAACCTAGTTACACTTCTCTTCAACATGATCCATTAGACATTTAATAATGTTGGAATAGATGATATCACTGATCTGGATTTAAACAGGAACGCAAATAATTATAGAGATAACCATAAATACAAATATGCAGTGGAAATAATAC
Organism: Pinus tabuliformis; assembly: GCA_031772625.1. Taxonomy (NCBI): domain Eukaryota; kingdom Viridiplantae; phylum Streptophyta; class Pinopsida; order Pinales; family Pinaceae; genus Pinus; species Pinus tabuliformis. The sequence continues at coordinate 768,238,030 of CM062818.1, forward strand.
TTCATTTCATTAATGTAAAATACTGAAATATGCTTACAAACATAAATGGAAATAAACCAGCTAGGGCGATGGTAGCTTATCTCTGAGAAGAGATGTGGCGGCTACATGCCTCTGAAGTTCTGAACTGTGTTACAATGAGGCTCGAAGGCCTATTTATTGTTGAGAAATAATGGAAAACCCTTAACATCCCAAAACCTAACCCTAGAAGACGAAACGCCAAATTGTGGGCCCTATTTTGGGTAAGTTGGTACTTCAACTTCCAGGGTCGTAACTTTGGCACTCGATCTTCGTTTGACGTGTCCAATAGCTCGTTAGAAAGATCTATCCAAGACCTACAACTTTCGGAAGAGAAACATCAGTCCATGGACCCATGTTGCTCCAAGATTTCCCAAAAAACGTCGTTTAGGACCTCAAAACGGCTCCGGAACTTCACGACCCGAAAAAATGCTAGAAATAGTAAATTGTGCTACAATTACGGAAACTGAAAAACTGAAAGAGACAATTGTGGGGATCCAAATGGGATAGGTGGGTGGCCACCAACATCCACTTGGATCATTCCTCCCCCCTTAGGAAGCAATGGTCCCCATTGCGTTGAGTTCCTCCATCTGCTGAACTTGGTCCCTGGTGAGTTGTTTTGCAATCTCGGATGTGTCCAGTAATGGTGGGAAGCATGGTTGAGGGCGGTACACATTGAACACTTGATGCAGGCAAAGGAATGGAGGAATGCTGTGCTCTAAAGCATTATTTCCCACAACCTTGGTAATGGTGTAAGGACCATGTCGGTGTGGTCACAACTTCTGGTGGGCTCTTGTAAGACGTTCTTTCCGCAGATGCAACCAGACTTTGTTGCCCACCTGAAGCTTGTGTGGTACCCCTGTGGGTGCGGAGAAGTTGTTCTTGTGTTCTTTCATGACCATATCCCTCTGTTGTTGCTGCTGCATGGAGGAACCCTTCATGGGGGTCATGGATGTGGTGACAATCTTCCCCTTACTTTGGGAGCGAACCAGAAAAAAAAGAATTTCCTAGTCTGGGAGATGAGTTTACTGCCTTTCTTGGCAGTGATCAAAGAGGTGGCGGTAGGTGGGGCTACTTTCGATATCCTGTATAATGAATTACACAAAGAAATAATGGCAGCACGAGGCCTTGAATCGTACACAACATGTCGCCTCCACAAGTATGGTTGGCCTAATAGTACATCACAAACATCCAGAGGTGTAACATCACACAATACCTCATCTGTGAAGGGCTTGATGTTGTAGGGAGGGCGACACCGCTGGCGAAATCTGAGATCTCGTCCTTCGTGAAGCCCCCTGATTCTATACAACTATGGGTGTGGTGTAGTCGGTAGGCCCAACTACTTCACAACCTCTACCGAAATGAGGTTCTTTTGGCTTCCACTGTCGACAATGAATTGCAGCAGTGAACCCTTCACCCACATCTGTGAGTGGAAAAGACGTTCCCCCTCCTCTGGATCTTTGGGCTCATTCTTCTGGAACTTAGTGGTGGCAACAGTGGCGCTGGGCTCCTTGTCAATGATTTGCTTCCCTTTTCCATTCCCCTTATCGGGTTCTGACTCAGGGTCGGAACATGCATTTGATTCTAAAGCCTTCAACTCGGCCTCCAACGATTGCTTGGTCCGACACTCACTTTTGTTGTGAGTGGGGCTCTTATGGAACTGACACCACTTTCCCGTGTCCTTCTTTGACTTCATGGTGTTGTTATTTTCTTGTGGCTTCGACGGGTTGTCTTGGGTTGCCCCGCCTTGGCTTTGTCCTTTGGTCTTTGGATTCGTAGATCCAAAGTCTCATTTCTTATGTTTGAACTCCTGCTCAATTTTAACAGCGTATTAGTACGTCGTGCCGAGCGAGGAGATGTTCAGGAACTCCATCTCTTCCTGGATGTATCTGTGTAGGCAGCCGAGATATTTGAGTACCAAATGTAGCTCAAAGTCCTTGATACCCAACTGTGTGCGAAGGGTATGAAAAATGTTTGTGAATTCCGACACATCTTGGTCCCTTTCCTGTCCCAACGTGGTCCAATTTATGTATTTGTCCTCATAGTTTTTGACAGGGTATTACTGCTCCTTGATGGCATATCAGAATGAATCCCAAGTGGGTGCAATTGAAAATATTGAGTCCTTACTTTCATCTTTATGCTCACAGTAGGTTTCCCACCAGTCCTTCATGTGGGGGGCTGCTTTGAGAAGAGTGAAAATAATCTTTTCCCGACTGGAAAAATCATGAACAGAAAAATACCCATCTAGTGGATTTAACCATTTATCTATGGTAGCTACATCTATTTGACCCTTGAAGATGGGGATTTCCAAATTAACTTGTACCTTAAAGGGTGTGGCGTTTCTAGAGTAGCTGTTGGAAGCCGATGCATCGCCTCTAGGTAGCCGCTAAAGGATTTGGGCAAAACTGTCCATCATCGCGTTCCTTTGTTGCTCGAGGGCCTTTTTGAGCAAGATTTTGATAGGATATCCTGCCCCTTTGTCTTTATTTTCATCTGCCATGGGAGGTCGTCGGGATTTGCGAAGCTGGTCTTGCAAAGGTTCGACCAGTTCAAGCCCTAACTCCTTATATCTCGACCTCATTGGGGACATGCAAAGAAAAACAGAGAAAAAGCAGACCGCTCTGATACCACTGATCCAGATTTAAATAGGAACACAACAAATTGCAGAGATAACCATAAATACAAATATGCACTGGAAATAATACTTCATTTCATTAATGTAAAATACTGAAATATGCTTACAAATAGAAATGGAAATAAACCAGCTAGGGCGATGGTAGCTTATCTCTGAGAAGAGATCTATCGGCCACATGCCTTTGAACTGTGTTACAATGAGGCTCGAAGGCCTATTTATTGTTGAGAAACAATGGGAAACCCTTAACATCCCAAAACCTAACCCTAGAAGATGAAACGCCAAATTGTGGGCCCCGTTTTGGGTAAGTTGGTACATCAACTTCCCGGGGTCGTAACTTTGGCACCCTATCTTCGTTTGACGCATCCAATAGCTCGTTAGAAAGATCTATCCGAGCAATACAAATTTGGGAAGAGCAACATCGGTCCATGGACCCATGTTGCTCCCAGATTTCCCAAAAAACTTCGTTTAGGGCCTCAAAATGGCTCCGGAAGTTTAGGACTCGAAAAAATGCTAAAAATATTAAGTTGTGCTACAATTACGGAAACTAAAAAACTGAAAGAGACAGTTGTGGGGGTCCAAATGGGATAGGTGGGTGGCCACCAACATCCACCTGGATCATTCCTCCCCCTTAGGAAGTAATGGTCCCCATTGCGTTGAGTTCCTCCATTTGCTGAACTTGGTCCCTGGTGAGTTCTGCAATCTTGGATGTGTTCAGTAATGGTGGGAAGCATGTTCAAGGGTGGTACACATTGAACACTTGGTGCAGGCAAAGGAATGGAGGAATGTTGTGCTCCAAATCATTATTTCCCATAACCTTGGTAATGGCGTAAGGACCATGTTGGCGTGGTCGGAGCTTCTGATGGGCTCTTGTAAGGCGTTCTTTCTGCAGATGCAACCAGATTTTGTTGCCCACCTGAAGCTTGTGTGGTACCCCTGTGGGTGAGGAGAAGTTGTTCCTATGTTCTTTCATGACCGTATCCCTCTGCTGCTGCTGCTGCATGGAGGAACCCTTCGCGGGGGTCATGGATGTGGTGACGATCTTCCCCTTACTTTGGGAGCGAACCAGACAGAAAATGAATTTCCTAGTCTGGGAGATGAGCTTGCTGCCTTTCTTGGCAGTGATCAAAGAGGTGGAAGTAGGTGGGGCTACTTTCGATATCCTGTATAATGAATTACACAAAGAAATAATGACAGCACGAGGCATTGAATCATACACAACATGTCGCCTCCACAAGTATGGCTGGCTTAATAGTACATCATAAATATCCAGAGGTGTAACATCACACAATACCTCATCTGTGAAGGGCTTGATGCTGTAGGGAAGGCGGCACGGCTGGCGAACTCTGAGATCTCGTCCTTCATGAAGCCACCTGATACTGTATGGTTGCGGGCGTGGTGTAGTCGGTAGGCTCAATCGCTTCACGACCTCTACTGAAATGAGGTTCTTTTCGCTGCCACTGTCAACAATGAATTGCAGCGGAGAACCCTTCACCCACATCTGTGAGTGGAAAAGACGTTCCCCCTCCTCTGGATCTTTGGGCTCATTCTTCTGGATCTTGGTGGTGGCAAAAGTGGTGTTGGGCTCTGCGTCAATGATCTACTTCCATTTTCCATTCCCCTTATCAGGTTTTGACTCAGGGTCAGAACATGCATCTAATTCTGAAGCCTTCAACTCGGCCACCAACGACTGCTTGGTCCGACACTCACTTGTGTTGTGAGTGGGGCTCTTATGGAACTCACACCACTTTTTTATGTCCTTTGACTTCGTGGTGTTGTTATTTTCTTGTGGCTTCGACGGGTTGTCTTGGGTTGCCCCACCTTGGCTTTGTCCATTGGTCTTCAGATTCGCAGATCTAAAGTCTCGCTTCTTTTGTTTGAACTTCTGCTCGATTTTGACAGCGTATCGGTACGCCATGCCAAGAGAGGAGATGTTTATGAACTCCATCTCTTCCTGGATGTATCTGTGTAGGCAACCGCGATATTTGAGTACCAAATGTAGCTCAGAGTCCTTAATACCCAACTGTGTGCGAAGGGTATGAAAAATGCTTGTGAACTCCGACACATCTTGGTCCCTTCCCTATCGCAGCGTGGTCCACTTTATGTATTTGTCGTCATAGCTTTTGATAGGGTAGTACTGCTCCTTGATGGCATCTCGGAATGAATCCCAAGTGGGTGTGGTTGAAAATACTTTCATCCTTCTGCTTGCAGTAGGTTTCCCACCAGTCCTTAACATGGGAGGCTGCTTTGAAAAGAGCAAAAATAACCTTTTCTCGACTGGAAAAATCATGAACAGAAAAATACCCATCTAGCAGATTTAACCATTTATCTACGGCAATTGCGTCTATTTGACCCTCGACGATGGGGATTTCAAAATTAACTTGTACCTTAGAGGGTGTGGCATTTCCAGAGTAGCTGTTGGAAGCCGATGCGTTGCCTCTGGGTAGCCGCTGAAGGATTTGGGCAAAGCTGTCCATCATCGTGTTCCTTTGTCGCTCGAGGGCCTCTTCGAGCAAGATTTTGATAGGATCTCCTGCCCCCTCGTCTTTCTTTCATCCACCTGGGAGGCCGTCGAGATTTGCGAGGCTGGCCTTGCAAAGGTTCGACCAGTTCAAGCCCTAACTCCTTATATCCCGACCTCGTTGGGGACATGCAAAGAAAAATAGAGAAAAAGAAAACCGCTCTGATACCACTGATCCAGATTTAAACAGGAACGCAACAAATTACAGAGATAACCATAAATACAGATATGCAGCGGAAATAATACTTCATTTCATTAATGTAAAATACTGAAATATGCTTACAAACAGAAATGGAAATAAATCAGCTAGGGTGATGGTAGCTTATCTCTGAGAAGAGATGTGGCGGCTACATGCCTCTGAATGGTGTTACGATGAGGCTCGAAGGCCTATTTATTGTTGAGAAACAATGGAAAACCCTTAACATCCCAAAACCTAACCCTAGAAGATGAAACACCAAATTGTGGGCCCGTTTTGGGTAAGTTGGTACATCAACTTCTGGGGTTGTAAATTTGGCACCCAATCTTCGTTTGATGCGCCCAATAGCTCGTTAGAAATATGTATCCAAGCACTACAACTTTGGGAAGAGAAACATCGGTCTATGGACCAATGTTGCTCCTAGATTTCCCAAAAACGTCATTTAGGGCCTCAAAATGGTTCCGGAAGTTCAGGACCCAAAAATTGCTAAAAATAGTAAATTGTGCTACAATTACGGAAACTGAAAAATTGAAAGAGACAGTTGTGGGGGTCCAAATGGGATAGGTGGGTGGCCACCAACATCCACCTGGATCAAGGACAACCAGTATGATGACTGTGCTTTTGATTTTCCTGTACTTGAGAGGGCAACTAAACCTCTTTATGAAGGCTCAAAAACATCTCTTCTCTATGTTGTATTATTGTTGGTAAACTTAAAGGTAGTGAATGGTTTGTCAAACACATGTGTGACACAAATCCTAATGTATGTAATATATTTTGTGACATTTAGTACTATATATATACATGATAAAGCAATTATATTTTCCATTATTTTTAATGCTAGTATGTTGATGTGCATCATTTCATTAATTTGTAACATTTAGATGCAATATGTACGATTAATATTGTTTAGTACATTAAACACAACTATTTTGTTGTTGTTGTCGTTATTGTAGATTATTAGGTGAATTTATGTTACCATAGTCAAATGTTTTACCTCGTACCTACTTAGATTTACATGCCATTATGAAATATATTGGAATGGAGTATGAAGTTAATCATGCATGCCCTAATGATGATATTCTCTATTATAAAGAACATGTGTTGAAAGACAAATGCCCAAAATTTGATGAGAGTAGATATCGAACTGATAAAGTAACAAAAAAGGTGCCTCACACGGTTCTTCGTTATATTCCTATAATTCCATGTCTACAACAATTGTTTAGGTGCAAAAGCATCCAAGACTTATGGATTACCATGCAACAAATAGAAGTGAAGATGGTGTTCTTCAAATGCCTGCAGATGGATTTGCATTTAGGAATATAGAGGAAAAGTGGCTAGAGTTTAAATGAGAACCTCGTAATCTTAGGCTTTCATTAGCGGCTAACGATGTCAATCCATTTGGAGAGCCCATATCTACTTACTTGGTGTGGCCCGCTTTTGTTGTCAACAATAACATTCCTACATGGAAGTCAATAAAGAGGGAGCACATAATGTTGACAATGATTGTTCTAGGTATTTATAATTTTTTTTAGAATAATTTGTTTTAGCACAACAAAATATCATTTGTCTTGTTTGTTTCATAATTATGTCTTATATTTTTTTGTTAATTTACTCATATATATTCAATTATGCCTAGTTATAATTTTGTATATATATTTATTTATTTATTTATTTATTTACTCATATGTAGCAATTATGTATTGTATGTTCAATAAATTAGGTAAGTACCAGGTCAAATATATGAATGTATATATCAAGCCTCTTATCAATGAGTTAGTGGAGTTATGGAACAATGTCACTATGTATGATATCTCTAGACCAGTAGTTGTACTATGTATGATATCTCTGGACAACAATGTCAAACAAGTTATATACGATCTTGGCAAATACATGAGGTAAGTGGAGATTTATGTGCAAAGTGTAATTTGTTCAATAAGTTGTTGTGTTGCATATTTTTGATTGCATGTGTTTTCCTTGTCATCATGTACTATATTATACTTTTTTTGTTGAAACCTATGATTTTCTTGCTTCATATGTAGATGGTTGTCATCTAAAGAAATTGATAAAGAAGATATAAAGTATTGGACAAAACAAATTCTTCGTCTAATGTGTGAAATGCAAAAGTATCTACCACTGAAATTTTTCAATGCAGAAGAACACTACCTCATACATCAAGTCGAGGAGATTGAAAAGTGTGGACCTATACACACAAGATCAATGTGGATGGTTGAGAGGCAGTTGAAATCACTGAAGGTTTTGGTCAGACAAAGAGGATGTTCTGAGGGTTCTATGGTAGAGGGATATATGGTGTATCAAACCATGGTTTTTATTCGCCAATATATTGATGAAATAGGAAAAAGTATTGATGTATTGGATCGCATTTGGGATGTCAACTACGTGGATGAATTTGAAGGGAAGCACCTATTAGGGAAATGTAGAACGAGTAAAGTAAGATGTAAGTAGATAGTCAAGATTTATAGCACATTTGTCTTTTTTGTTTTTTTTTTTTTAATATGTATATCGTACTTATTTAATTTTTAGTATTCCTACATAATCCATTATTATGAAGGTATAACAAGGTAACTAATTATATAAATGTTAATTGTTTTATTTTAATACAGTCAGTCGAGAGTAGGATGCAATACATTTATACATTGTGAATAATAATTATTGGATGAAGGTATGGATTGAATGATGCATACAAGCTAATAATGGTAGGTTATCTGGTATGGGGTGTCTACATTGGTAAAAAAAGCTCAAGGTAGTGGAGATATCAATCTTACAGAGAGGGAAATTGATTTAGCACATGGTTTAAAAGATTATCAAGTAAGCATATTCACCCACACTACTTAGTTTTTTTTACAATAATAATGATGCATATGACATGTTTTTTTCTTAACTTTCAAATTTTGCAAGTATAAATATGCATGCTTATCAATTGATAATGCAATTTTTTATGTGTTTGATGTAGAGCAGGTGAAACTACGCAACAAAATTTGGTGTAATGGCCACAAATTTAGCATCAAAAGGTTGGATGAAAAGATGAAAACTTTTTATAGTGGGATAACTACAATATTTCAAGTTATAAATGTTTCCTCTAGAGGTGGCAGACATCCAGAACTCTCTGAAAATCAATACTATGGGCATTTGCATGATATACTTGAGTGTAACTTTGAATCCTTCAAAATAATTGTGTTCGATGTCAAATGGTTTAGGTTACCAATCCATGAACGTGACCCTGATAGAATTGTTATTGCGCATGCTAACGAATTTACCATGGTTGATACAAGCAATCTTGAGCTAAAATCAGAGTGATATGTTCTTCCAAGCCAATGTGAACATGTATTTTACATAGACGTTCTAGGTAAAGTGGGTTGGTCATATTTTGTTAAATATGATCATAGAGGAAGGCCTGTAAAGTATAATGTAGCGAAAGAAGTTGAAATTGAAGAAGAAAATGATGTGGAGGAGTAGGGGCTTCATGTAGTGTTAGACGAGGACGTTGAAGAAGTTCAAGGATATATGTTAATTGAGACAATGTTAATTTGGATGAACTAAATGATATTGAAATTATGTCGAACGAAGAACTTGAAGAAGTTGAAACTCATGTAGAAGAGCATGTTCCAGTTGATGATACAGATGATGATGATGATGCTGATATGGTGAGTCCTTTGTACCTAAATTTTGACTTGGATGATACAAACGATGAGATGGACAAAGAAGAATATTAATGATATCAAAATGTTGAAAATTACAAGGTATGTATTTATATGTTTTCAATTGGTTTATTCTCTTTCATTAACCTTAATTTTTTATTTTCCTAGTTTTTATGTTTGAATGTTACTATGTTTCTTTCAAATATATTATAGTAGATAGATTGGGTATGGGGGAATGAGAATGATGTGGGGGGGAGAGGGTGGGGGAGGCGGCGGGTGAACCAGACAACATGACGGCTAGGAAGATGTGCGAAATATGTGTTGAAGCCTTGGAATTCCATTACAACAACATGGTGGATAACAACATGGTGGATTCTCCGGTAACTAAGTCTGAAGATATATACCACAAATGTCTTAAATCTAGTGCCTTTTCTTTTGTTTTGGCAGTCTCTTTCCATTGTTTCTTTGAATGTTTGAAGTCTGGTAGAATTTACGGCTTGCATTATTTGATGAGATTGGCACTATGAAGGTTTTCAATCACAACTTCAATTATATTATTTGTTTTGATAGTGGCTCTAGCCGATGTCCTTTATGCCTATTTCAGTTGTATGTCCCAATCAGTGAATAGAATATCCTTGTGGGACTCCTTGATCTTTGGCAGGTCAGCCTTTCTACCTTCTTCTGATTCCTGCCAAGAAATAAACTCTGAAATTCTCTTATTGACCTCTTCATATTCTAATCTCTTATCAACCACTTGATTGGTTAATGCATCACTTATTTCACAATATGGATTGATCAATGAGATTTTCTGGCAAAATACTTCTTGTTGTTGTGATAACAGAGAGTTTAGTTCAAGTGATTCTTTAATAAATTCCTTTGTTTGAGGGTTGTCTCTGAGTTTATCTATTATAGTCTGCATTTGATTAATTTGTGAATCCTTTTCTGTGATGTTTGCTTGATGCTGTAATCTCATATGTTCAAAATCTTTCTGTAGCTATGTCATCTGTGTCTCTGCTTGTCTGCTCTGTCTCTCCAGGTCAAGTTGTTGTTCCAACAACTGAATTATTTCTTCTTTTTCTTTGAGCAAAATCTAAACTTTGGTTGCCTTATCAATTGTTGTAGTTGCATAAGCACCTGCAAATTGTGATAGCTTAGTAAGGTTTTCTATTGGATTGATGGGGGTGTGTTTCCATACTACCTCCATTGATTCATTTTCAAGAATTGTTGCTGCTCATGTATCCAATTTCCTCTTCTTTCTTTGCCTCTTCACTACAACCTTATGTGTTGGGCTGTAGAATATATCTAGTGGGGGTATTTCCTCAATTTTTAGAACAATCTTCGAAGTTGGGTAGGCCGGGATGATTTCAATATCTTCAGTAGCTGTAACCCCTTGTATTGTTGTCTCCATGCTTATGACCTACTGAGTCTATTGAGGAGTCTGAAATCCAAACATTCCTTCAAGACTCGTCTCTGTTTGCTGTACTTGGAGATTTTTGTTAAATTGCTCCCATTCTTGATCCAGATCAATGACTTTGGTCTTTTTTGCATGAACTTGTGTGGAGTCAGTCTCCATGTGTTCCTCAGTCGAGGCCTTTTTGGCTGTTTCTTCAGCACTTTTCTCGGTGTCCTCCTCAGGGTTTTTCTCGGGGCTTTCTTCCATATCTTGAGATTGGTGTTTAGAATGTTCTGAACTTTGAACCAATTTCCCTTGAGATTCCCTATTAGAATTATGCTCGGAACCTTCCTCCAGGCTTACACTGGGAGTGGGTTCTCTTTGTTCACTTGTTTCTTCAATTTGCAATAGGTCCAAAGGGACCTTTGTTAGCCTTTTGTTCCTATATATATGGAAGCGGTTGAGGTATGCTGGGCTCAGTTTTATGGATGCCAAATGTAAGACCTGCGAAAATATTTCAGCTGACTTGAAGAGATCATTGAAATCATCATTCTCATGAGTAAATTGTCTAATTTTAACCATAGCAATGAAGTTATGGGCGACCTTGTTAGGGTCATACTGTCTGCCTGGCACAGTAGCCAGATTCAAGGATGTGATATTTTGTATCTCCTTTTCCGCATGCCCAAAATCATGTAATGCAAAAGCACCACATTCCACCGAGAAGGTAGGCTAGATAGATTTCTTCATTTCTTTGAGGGTTTTGGTAATACCATCCCCCACTGTTTGATAGGAAATTTCTCTTGCCAATAACTTATCAGGAAGATATAATGGAAGAACATGAGGAGCTGTGATACTCCCAAAAACTCTAACATAAGTAAATAACTCTTCGCCAAACCATCTTTCCAATGGCAAGATGTCTGTTTTAGCTTCCTCTAATAGCCTAGTGGATTTCTTATAAAAAATAGTTTGGTGAATTGGCAACATAACGCCATGACAAATTTTGTAGAAGTGGGAGTTGAATTGTGATTCCCACAAAATATTATGATAAACATGGATAGGAGTAGGGTCCTGTAGATTCCATTTCCAACCCATTTTTGGAAAATTTGAATAGAAATATATAACGTCCATCACATATGCACTCATATAAAAAGGAGGGATAACCCGAGAGGTGATAAATGTGTTATGCCTATATTATTTAATGTTCATAGCCAAATTATCTGATAAAATATTGCTCCAGTTCATAATGATAGAATTAACAACCGCATCAATTAATGGTACCCATTCAGTAGAAAACTTGGTACTGTTTTCCTTTTCAAATAGGCTACACATCATTGCGGTTGTAAAATTATGCGAGGATGATAGAGGTGCAATTGGGTACATACCAGTTTTCTCCCACATGAACTGGCTGGATTCAGACCTCCAATTCTGCATGTTGTCCATCGAGTCTTCATTTTCTTTTGCAAAGTGCTCAATGAAGGCTTTGTCGTATAGCTTCTGTGGTTCTGGAAGATGATACATTCGACGTAGATTATCTGGAGTAAATGACCCCATGAATTCGTGCTTGGAATTCCTAAATGTTCTGTCTAAAATGTCCACATTGTCAATGATCCATCTTACCATATCAGTGTATGGCAAGATTTTAGGTCTTGCAACTATTCTATGCATGAAAGAACATGCTGCTTAAAAATAATAAGCTTAACATGAGACCTTGGCATCTGCTACTGCTTTAGTCACTAGGACCCTTGGGGGTTTTCTTCCTCCAATAGATTGTACATTGCTTCCCATGAGGTAGTTCCGCCATCCTTGTTGCATGTAGTATCAAAGAACAGTGGAAGCATGTCTGAATCTTCAGATGTAGTAGCCTCTGCAATATTCTTTCCTTTCTTAGCCATTTTCCTGAGAATTGTTTTCTTTGGAAATTTCCTGAAATTTTGGCAATGGAAAAAACAAAATGAAACGCAGAGTGACAATGAAAGCGGAAACATGATAACATAGTAAACTCTGAAATGACATAAAGATGAAGATTTTATTTCAAGACAGGTAAAAAAAAGATATCAATCTTCTCGAGCTGTGAAAAGAGTAAATGCGGTTAAACCTTATTAACTACTCATTAAGGCCTACGTGTGATTTTCTTTATGCCTCATCAAACCATCGCATCGTAAATTGTAAATGATATTTCAAATTGGCGTGTTTTAAGTGCAATACGATCAAGCGATTGCGATAAATGGCTTTATCGTAATAATGCAAATCGATGATGCCGGGTTATGTGGAATGGACCATTCAAAGTAGCTTTGGTATTTTTGCGATTTGCGATGAGAGGCATGATTTTAACTTGTTCGAGCGCTTTTCCCTAAATGGATGAATTATTCCCTTGAAATAGATATTCGTGGTAGGTTAGACTTGATTCAAGTTATAAATTTTTTTATTATTTCGCCGGGTTCATACCATATCACAATTCACAGTTTTTATGGTTTGAACGTTTGCGCCTTTGTGAAAGCCACGATGTGATAAGTACTTTATATTATAAAGAATAATCTAAGACTTAAGGTTTATAAAAGAGTTTAATGCTACCTTCAGTCTTCTGAGGGGGTTCTTTTATCACGTTTCACAAACTCCGACTCATGAATAACCTTTGTTCCTTTGGGATATGCGATTTGCGATAAATCAAGAATGCTTAGTCATAAAGTGAATCTTAAGTCCATCTAAGGTTTTATTCCGAATGGATTTAAAGGCAAGCTCTTATTTTCTAAGTTTTTTGATCTTTTTTTGAAGGGTTCGCATTTAATAATACAATACTAACTATGATATAATAAATGGGGGGGGTTGTTGAACAATACAACAATTGGCGATCCACTGGAAGAACTAGTTATCTATGATTTAAAATGAAGTTCTTTCTAAAACTTTTCTAAATAAAAATAATTAAGGAAAAAAAATACTATATGAAATATTGATTAAGAGGCATTACTCTGAAACAAAACAAAACTCACGTCATTACAATCCTTTTGTACACTCTTATAAATGAAATTCCTTTTGGCTATATCAGTCATTGATTAGTTTATAAAGATAAAGTAGGGGGCTTCTTACAACTTAGCTTTTGTATACTCACTTTGTCATAGGTAGAGCCACTATTTTCAAAAGGCATTTATAGTCTTGACACAGTTACCTTTTAACCTTCAATGATTCAGAATCCCATCCATATAAGAGTGTAATTTTTAGAGATAATTTAAATATATATGTGCATCGATTTTAATTTTTTTTGCTAACTTCTTTTCTATTTTTTATTTCCTAAAAGCCATTGTCCTAGTTTGGTGACCAGAAAGTGACAATGCCATTCACTGGTTGTAATTGGACTAAACAAGCTGGCTCGTGATGAGACCCCTTATCTTAGGATTTGTAACAATCATAAGCCATTACCCTGGTTTGATATTCAATATTGGTAATGTCATTTCTTTTATCCTTCCCATGAACATGGTACGTAGGTTCGTGATGAGACCTTTTTTTTTTAAGTTTAAAAAATTGTAAACTTAATTGGATGGGGAGAATCATTAACTCCTTAAGAGTTTAGGATGACAATTTTTGAAGTTTAAGAATGCTTAATTGCAGACAATCTTTACTTTGTTATAGAAAACTTTTCTTTGATTGATAATAGACTAGACAAATTTATAAAGTTTGAGATTTTTTGAAGAATTTATAACTTTAGTGGGAATTTTTTTTTTCAAAGTTTTATGGAACTTAACTAACTTTCAGATGTTGTAATCATTTCCTTGAAAATTTTGTTTAGAAAGCGAAAAAAAATAATAAATTTTTTCAAGAGATTTTATTGTAAGGCCAATAGTTATACTATTTAACTTTTATTTTCCTAGGAAAAGTAAAGGCGATAGTGTACATGGGATAGAAGAGGTTGTCTCCTATGAAAAATATTTTTTCAAAATATACCCATTCATAGGCAAAGAATCTCTCTTGCCTGATAAATCTTGCAATAGAAACGTTGATGGGCCGATTTGTTCTGTAATTTGAAATGGTCCAAGCCACATTCTTTGGAATTTGGTATGCTTACTTTTTTCCTCATGTGCTTTATCCCACTTTAATACAAGGTCTCCAAGTTGAAATTATTTTGGACTAACATAATTTGCATCAAAGGAAGATTTAACTAACTATTGATGATGGGCATGTATGATTTTGGCTTTCTCTCTTTCTTCTTCGAGTTTGAGGATTTGTGATTCTCGTAATTGCAAAGAAGGAGTTTCTTCAATAAATTGAATTAGGGCTAGATAGGGAATAACTATATTTGTAGGAAGAACAACTTCTTTCCCATAGACCAGATTAAATGGAGTAGTGCCTATTGAGGCCTTTTGTGTTATCCGATCTGCCCATAGAGAAAATATTAGAGATTTATGTCAGTTTCTTTGACTCTGATCAATAGTTCATTTAATGATCCTAATGGGGTTTTTATTGGTTGATTATGCTAAACCATTTCCTTGAGGATAGTAGTTAGTAGAATACTTGAGTTTGAAACCTCTTTTGAGAGCGAATTCTATCATAGTGTTGCTTGTGAAGTAAGATGCATTGTCAAACATCAGGGCAGTCGGTAGGCCAAATCTGGTAATGAAAATTTGATCAATAAATTTGATAATGTTCTTAGAATTGGCTACCTTTAGTGGCATTGCTTCCACCCATTTAGTAAAGTAATCAGTTGCTATAAGGATGTATCTATGTTTCTTTGAAGAATGAGAACGATCTCACCTATTATGTCTAGTCCCCATTACTTAAATGGTTGTTCAATGTTGATTAGATGTAATGGAAATGTAGGTTTCCTTTGCCTTCCAGCAGCAGTTTGACAAGCTTTTCACTTCCTTACGTATTCATGTGCATCATTGAACAAGGTTGGCCAGTAATAGCCAACATGTAGGATTTTATGTGTTGTTGTGTCTCCTGCAAAATGTCCACCAGCTAGTCCATCATGGATTTCTTGCAAAACCTTTTATGGCTCAGATTTTTCAAGGCACCTTAGCAAAACTGAGTCATAATTTTTTCGAAATAAAACATCATTGACGATTTCGTATTGCTTTGCTTTCAATCTCAAAGTCCTTTTTCTTTTGTAGCTGAGTTGCATAGGGGCATACCCATTTTTAAAATAAAAGATGAGATCAACATATTAAGATTCAATATTGTTGAGGCTTACCTCTGATAGTTGTATACCATCACTTGGATCTTCTTCTGCTCGTAAGTTGGATGCCCCAGCTAACATTCTGCAAAAACCTTGACCCCTAACAATTTTAATTGGTATAATTTCGACATCATATTCTTGCAGCACGGTTACCCAGTTGGCCCTTTTTTCTCCTACTTCCCTTTGCACCAGTAATTTCCTTACTGCTGAGAATGGAACTATGATTTTGGTGTGAGTTTTAAGGAGAAATGGTCTAAAATGATTTATTGACTTAAAAACAGCAAAGGCTTATTTTTCGACAACGGAGTAATTTAATTCGGTACTTTGTAGATTTGAACTAAAAAACGAGATTGGTGCTTCTATCTATTGATCATTGAGCTGTGTCAAAATGAGAACATATGATGTTTATGACGCAAATGTGTATAAAACAAAATGATTATAAAAATTTGGAGTTTCTAGGGAGGGAGCATTGATAATAGCTTGTTTGATTAAACCAAATGCTTCTCTTTCATTGCGACCCCACTTGAAAACTGATTTTTTTTTATACAAAGACTGTAAAGGTAAAACTATTTGTGAAAAGTCAGGGACAAATCTTTTTACAAAATTTATTTGACCAAGGAAAGACTTCATTGGTTTCTTATTATGGGGTAGGGAGATTTTATCAATTTCCTTAATCCTTTCTGGATCGATATAAATACCCTTTTTTGATACAAAATCCTAAAAGCTTACCTTCGCTTAAGGCAAAATTAGACTTCTTTGGATTGAGCGAGATCCCATATTTTTTGCATCGTTCAAAGATCCGCTTAAGGTTGTTTAAATGGCTGCTTCTCTCCCTGGAATAGAAAGTGATATCATCCAGGTAAATAACAATTGATTTGTTAATGAGTCCTTTAAAGGCTATATCCATAGCTCTTTGAAATGTGGCTCATGCATTAATCAAACCAAAAGGAATTTTTTGATAAGCATATGTTCCCCATTTAGTTCTGAACGTGGTTTTCAATCTATCATTTGGATGGACCAGGATTTGGTTATATCCCAAAAATCCATCAAGAAAATACATGAGCTCATAATCGGCTACTGACTGCAACACTTGTTCCATGGTTGGCAGTGGAAAGTTGTATTTCTGACAAGCTTTGTTTAAATTTCTAAAATCTATACATATACGAATGTCACCATTCTTTTTCCTAGCAGACATTAAATTGGACACCCATTTCGAATGCCTAACATGAAATATGATTTTGGCCTTAAGGAGTTTATTCAGCTCCGATTTGATTTGATTTTCAAGGTTCGGGTGAATTTTCCTTAGTTTCTGCTGCACTGGTTTATCATTAGAGATCATAGGAATGGTGTGATGTATGATAGAGGTATCATATGTTTTGAGATTAGAATAATCCCAGGCAAAGATGCCTTTGTATGTATTTAACAATTGAATGAATGATGATCTTTCATCAGAGGATAGACTGAGTCCTAGATTAATGTTCTAATGCTTGTCATTAGTTCCAAGGTTTACTAATTCAAATCTCAGGGTTGAACTTTGGATTTTGGCATTAGTTACCTTCTTAAATATGCCTTTGAGATCATAAAGATAGTCTAATTTGACTACAGATTTGGGTATTGGATTTTCATAAGCTTTCTTCTTTAACTGAATGTCATGCTCATTTTCATCTATGATTTGGTCATCGTATGACCCCTTCAATGTTAGAAAATTTACAATATCATAATCATCGTTGAAGACTCGCCAATTAGTGACATTGTTAGGAATGGATGGTCTAAAAACTAATTCAATGGAAAATCTATTAAGACTATAATCCTCAGATGGTATGAGTTTTGATGCAACATTAGCTAATAGATCAGCACAGGAATTTTGTAGTCTAGGTACATGAGAAATATTAAATGCCAAAAAATGTGATGTAAAATCCTGGACTAATGATTGATAATGCTTAAGATGTCCAAAAAGGTAGTGGATAGTATTTCTTACCTGTTTAATGACAATTTTTGAGTCTCCAAAAATCTGCAGATATTTGATGTTGAGGCCAATTGCTTTGTATAATCCTTGAACCAATGCCTCGTATTCTGCGGTATTATTTGTACACTCAAATTCTAGTCTGCAAGATAACATGGTTTTTTCTCCTTCTGGGTTGATTAAGATGAAACCATCTCCTGCACCATTGTTAGATTTGGAACCATGAAAGTATAAAGTCCAAAATAAAGTGTTAACTACGGGTTTATTTACAATTTTTTTTCACTTGGAAGCATCTGTCTGCGAGAAATTTTCAATCTGTGAGATGACAACATTATCCAGAAAGGGAGACTCTTGTGCATTAAAGTTCCCTAAAAATGACTCAGCCGAATAATTCCCAATAATGTTATTATTGAATGCTACCAGCTCATTATCACCTTCAAAATCAGTCACTATATGTTTCAGGTGTTTCTCTCGGTCAACTCGAATTTGATTTGGATTTCCATTGTAGGGCAGCCACATGTGAGACCAGTCTGTAGCAAAATATCCATGGAGTTTCTCGGACCAGTCTCTACTTAGAATTAGACCATAGAATTCAGGAATATCAGTGACCAATATATCAATTATTTGACAGACTTTGGGATTTGAGGAAAGTCGAATGTTAACTGAATTTAATTCCCCTAAGACCTCTACTTTGGTTATGTCAAGTTGTACTATGTGAACAACAGACTTTTGAGGAGTGACATTTAACTTAGCACAAACTGTTTTCAGCATTATATTAGAAGAGGCTCTTGAGTCAATCAAACAATTATGAAGGTTCCTATTGAAAATTTCATAGGTTAAGAGGAAAGGAGGTGTGTGTGAATTAGATTTGTCACCGATTAGGATGACATCTGTAGGGTTGACTTTGTTTGAAGAAGTGGGGGGTTTACCCATGCCTTTAGCAGCTTGAGATACAACAACAATAGGTAGGGGAGAAGAAGGAACTACATTTAGTTCTCTAAGTAGTATTTTCTGTTGTTGCTTCAGTTTGCTAAGTTCATGTAGCGAAATATTGGCCCTGGTTTTCTTCATGTCTTCAACAATGTTATACTCCATGGTATTAGTAAATACCAGGGTCTTTGTTGTAGATGGAAGATTTGATGAAGATGGATTTGGTTGTGAAGACTTAGGAGAATACTTTTTGCTAATTGTTTTTTCCTTAGCAGCAGGGGTTGGAGTTTTCTACTTTTGATTTGACTGAGTCTTATCAGCAGGCCCTTAGCTTTTGGTGCTAATGGGAATTTTTTTTTTTCTACTTCGTTTGAAAGGATAAAGTACCACATCCCATTTAGTTCGACTACTTCTTCTTGTTTAGTTTCTTCATCGGTCATTGTGGTTTCTTATTCCTCATCTTCTAAATTGGACTCAGCGTTAGATATGGTATTTGGTGGCTGAGGACTAGAAGACTGATTCCTCCTAAAATATCTGAAAGGTTTTTTAGCAGAAGAGGATTCAACAACTTGTTTCTTCATTTCAACCATTTTGTTAGACATGGTTTTCAGTACTCTGAAGGCCTTCAAGATCAAAAGGACCTTTTGGAGCTTTCTTTTTAGAGTCATATTTGAAAGTAACTTTCTTAGATTTTTTGTCTTCCTGAGAGGTTTTCTTTTCAAGGGAAATACAGACAGGGCTTCCTTCATGTTTTCGGCTAATGTGGCCAAATTCGCTCTATCTACAAAAATGGCTATATTGGAAGGAAGAGAAGATATGTACCACTCAATTTGAACATCAACACTAGGGGCTGACATAGTTGGAATTTTATTGAGTAGTTTGTTGAATCTGGAGTTGAAATATTTGATCTTTTCTCCCGTCTTAGCCTTTAGATTGGACAATTCATTGATGAGCGATGTAGTGGTTCTATCATCTCCAAACTTAGCTAGGAATTGTTCTTCGAACATATCCTAGTTAGTTATGGAGTGAGGGGGAACGAAAAGTACCAGGATCCTGCCGATCCTATAAGAGTATATGGAAATAATCTGACTACACAGTCTTCTTCACTAACTTCATTTAAATTGATGACTAGCATATAGTTATGGAGATGTTCCTCAGCTGGTAGTTCATCATCAAGATTAAATTTAGGCAACCATCTTTCAGGATGCTTAGGAAGAGGGTGAAGAGGAGCTGCCATTGCTACAACACCGAGATTATTCCATGGTCTTACTCATGGTGGTGGTTGTTGTCCTGTCATTGGACTTTGAGTGGATGATATGATAGGAGGGGTTTGAGTGGACGAGGATATGGGTGGAGTTTGAGTTGAAGAAGAGGAATATTGGGTGCTTGGACTATAATAAATAGCACTAGTAGTTGGAATGGAAGCTGTTGGAATGACTGGAGGGAATGAAGGAGTTTGAGGTGGAGAATTGGATAAAACCTCGCCAGTGGATGTTTGTGATTCAAATTTCTTGGTTTTCTTTCGGAAAGAAGAAATGGGAAATTCAAAAGGAGGAATTCCAATCTTCTCACTTTGAGAACGAGTCAATATTCGTCTTGGTTGTAGAACAAAGGAAATACTTCCTTCAGATGACTGAGATCTTGCAGGATTTTTAGCTGAAATAGAGATTTTCTCTAACTTCTCTATCAAAGTCTGAACTTCTGGGGGTTCAGGGTTGTAGTCTGAAGAAGGTATTCTCTGAGATTCACTAGGATATTTTGGAGAGGTTTGCTCAACTTCTGATCTTGGGATTGTAGTTCTAGATGGGGATCTAGAAGTTGGAGGAGATCTAGAGGGGGAATGACTCTTAGGATGGATTTTTGATTTATGATCAGTCTTCTTTGCCATTCATCATTGTGGCCCTCCTTCTAGTGCCAAAATGTTGAAGCCTCAGAATTCCGTTGCAACAACATGGGGGATAACCACCCAGTCCGGACATTGGAAGAAACTCCTTTTCTGTTTGATATGGTGGCTTCAACTAGGGATAATGGGACCAATTTCCTAGTAAGAATTGATAGGATGATGATTGTGGTTTCAAATAAGGTATAACGGGAAATGGATTAACTAAAATGATATAATTAGACAACAAACACATGCAACTTTCTACTCTAACATTTATCTTAATATATATACAGGGAATAACTTAAATCATGCACTCTACAAAATATCTTAGAGCAACATGTAATAAAGATCATGCAATAGCTATAAGAGATGAAATCATTACTGATAATTATTTTAACTAAATAGTTAGGCAAAATAATTGTGAAAATTATCGCATATATCAATTGCTCACATACTTAATAAGGAATTACAACTAAAACATATTACGAAAGTGCTATAATGTCAAACTGTAGCTTAGATTTCATACATAATACAATATAAGAAAATATTACTGCTAATTCATAAACAAAACTCAACCATAAAGATAGGAGTATCAGACTTGAGAGGTTCTACTCATGAAGTCAACAATATTGATATGCTTCCTTTCAACTAAATATAATGTAAGAGTACAAAAGTGCAAAATTCAAATTCAATAGAGTATGCTTCAGTTTCTAAGAAGATCAAGACCTTGTGTTGAACCTCAGAATTACCTTCTCCTTGACATTTGTTCTCACCTTTTTCTTTCATTTTCTCATAAGACTACAAATCCAATCAATGATAAATGCTAGGTTTTGTCTTAGGAAAGCATTAAAATGATCACCATATTATATTTTCATGTTCTTGCTATTTTTATAGATTTTTGCAAATTAGCTATAGAACACATCCTGTTCTACAACTAACTGTTGATTCCATAGCTACTCTCATGGTTTGGTAGGTTACAGGTGTTAAATGAAGAACTGGGCCACATGGGTATTTCCAAAACCATCTCCACATGGATTCTATCCTATTAAGTCGGTCCAGATCAACAGAAAAGCGTGCCTAAAGTCATGGTCAAAGATGGAGTCAAATACGCTATCTAGAAGCAGTAGGACCCTTGATATGCTCTTTCGTAGCTAATCAAGAGTCTAACAGTTTTGTTGAAGAGTTGATTTGAATTAAGCCACTTGTAGCTGATCAGAAGTTGAACAGTCCTATTACAATTCGAATTAAGCCACCTGTAGCTGATCAGAAGTTAAACAATCCTATTACAATTTGAATTAAGCCACTTGTAGCAAATTTTTCTCATAAACAGTCATGATAGATTCAAATTAGCCACCTGTAGCAGGTTTTTCTCTTAAATAGTTGTGTTATTTTCCTATAAATATCGGTTGAATGAAACCAAGAAGTAGTTAGAAGCTAGAAGGAATTACAGGCTTTTTGTTGATACTCTGCATTCAAACTTCGTTTCGTTCATAATACAAACTTCATTTTGTCAATGGTGGTTTAAAGTGCATCTATAACTAGCTAGCATTCAGCGACATCAGTTGCAAAGGGCCCTTGTATTGAAGGATATTTTTCACTTGTTGTTTTTAGTTTAATTTATATTACTCTGTTTTCTCTAATTTAAAATGATGTTTCATTTCAGTTTGTAAACAATAGTGTAAGGATAAAATCACAACTGTGCAACCTTGTTCTTCTGAGATATTTTGTGAAAAATGATTGAATGAAGATTGAAGTAATAAGAATACATAGTTGCTTAGTTTCTTACTGTTTTGTTACTCATTTTCTTAGCATATAACTGTCAATTAGTTGTATTAATAGATGTTCTTAAAAACCATTTCAAAGTGATGAAGATTCTAACTTAAATAGTTAAATATCTAATTCATGCAGTGTTTGAATTTACTCAGTACATTGTTAACTTTACAAGCTTTTACCTTTTCTTTTCTTCAGGTCCTTACTTAGTTGCATCACTTGACATTCCAAAAAATCATTTCAAGGAGATTGATTTCATCATATTCCAAAATTGAATGATTGAATGTTTAAATGAATGCAATCACTGAGTTACCTTCTGCATCAATATCACTTCTGGTTTTAAAAATTAGATCCATGGATTAGGACTAATTATAAGATATGGTAGATGCTCCGTTTTCTATTAGGTTCTAACTAGTTAACAGTTCTTGGTCCATTTTTAGGAGATTAGACTAACTTAGGAACCTTCCTTTCCTTTAAAATCCATTAGATCCATTTAAAATCTCTCATAGACTGTATATTCTTAGACATCAAGGAACATAAACCCCCAAAACAAACATAAAAATACAAAACAACGAAGGAAGAGAAAAATTAACTAAGAACATATAGTGCATCACACTTCATCAGTCTACAAACCTCAGTTGACAATTCATGCAAGCAATTTAAGACATTAAATTGACTAAACATTTTGGCGCCGCTGTCGGGGAAGTGTAATTAGGCAAGTTCATCTCTTACATCCAAAGAAATGATATGTGTAGAGAAGGAGACTCTAGGGGTAGATTCATAGCTAGAGGCAGGAGTTCAATTCCTACAACACCACCTGCTCCACCAAGACTAAGAAGAGATACACCTCCATCTCAAACTCATATTCATAGCCATAGACCTCCTGAAGTTCTAAGGTCAGAAATTCAATCAAGAGGATCTTCTACTTCATCCACTGAGGTAGTCCTAGAGGAAGAAAATCTTGGATCTCCAACAGAAGGAGTAGCTTTTTTTACCTCTACAGGAGAACATATTTTAGTTGAAGAATTAAGAATACCTAGTGGAGAAGAAGAAGTAGAACCTTTCTTCCACATACCATTGATAGAGGAACCAAAGGAAGAACAATTAACCTTACAGATTGAATCTTATATTAACTATGAAGAAACTATAATGGCAGAAGAAGGAGAGGATGGAGAATTTTCACTATTTGGAGGAGTAGGAGGTAGAGGAAATAATGGAGAAGGAAGAGGAAATAATGGAAGAGGTAGAGGAAATAGGGAAGTTGATAATTCTTTTGGATTCCCTATAGTTGATGAAGAAACAGATGCCACAATAAAAAATATCTCACCTTATGTCCTCCCAAATTTTCATGGATTAAAAAGTGAAGACCTTGAAACCTTCTTATTTGAATTTGAAGTCTTGTGCAAAACTTACGATTATTTACAAGACTCTCAAAAACTCAAATTGTTTCCCTCAACATTAAAAGGAGCTGCTTTAAAATGGTTCATGGGATTGGTCACTTAGTCTATTAGAACATGGAATGACATGAAAAAAGTGTTTTTGGACAAGTATTTGGATTATTGCATGCCTATCAATCACAAAGATGAAGTTTTCAAAATGATGTAAAGAGAGGATGAAAATTTGGAGGATTTAGTTGAAAGATTCAACTATAACTTAAAAAGAGCAAAAATGGATAACTTAGATCCAGATAGTTTAAAAGCTTTTTTATTAAAAGCCATTAGAGATGAGTGGATAGATATCCTTAACATGATGGGGAAGGGAGATATCTCTCAACTCCCATTAAGTGACATTGGAGAATTATGTGTTCATCTCTCAAGAGGAAAGTCCAAAACTGGGAAAGGTCCAAGAGATCCTTCTCTGGTTAGAGTGAATAAATCTGCAACTGGATCAGTGAGTAGGGCAGAAATTGGAAACATGCTTGATGAATTTAAACATATATTCTAGGGAGCCTTAGTGAACAGATATACACCCTTAAGTTACAAAACAAACAGAAAGCTGAGACTAATGCTTTGGCTATTTTTTGTCCCAAATGCATAAATAAGCACGCTTTAAGAGAATGCCCTTTGGATGCAAAAATCATAGACACATGTGATTTGTTCAGAAAACCATGAGACCAAAATTTGTCCTTCAATTCTTGGTACTAAGGCTGTTTTTAAAGAGGAAACAATTTCAAATCCAACATAATCTCTTTTCTTTGTCTCTAGAAGACCTTGGCAAAGGCAACAAAACCAGGGTTTTAACAACCAAATGTATATGCAGCCCCCTCCAAATTTGAATTCTTGGCAGCAACCTTGGCCTCAATCTCAATCTCAAACTCAACCTTAGGGTCAAGGAATGCAAAATCCTTATGGAAGATGCTCTCCATACTATCAATATCCTCCATCATATCCAAACTATCCTCCCCAACAAATTCCTCAACAAAATCAATAGCCCCAACTTCAAAACTAAAACCCTCAACTTTCACTACCATTTCCACAGAGACCAAATTAGTTACCTGCCCAACCATTACCAAAACCCAACAATAAAAACCCCCAAAATACCTATATGGTGGAAGGACAACAATTTCCAACTTATATGATCACTCCTTTAGATCTCAATGATGTCCAAGTGATATCTGGTAGGATATTAGAAAAGAAAAAGCCCTTTGTAGTTATTCAAGAACAAGACAATTATGAGGAAGATTCTCTATAGCAAAATAAAGGTTTTGAAGGAACATCTCCTCAAAACCAAAATACTAAAAATGAAAAACAGAAAGAACCAATAAACTCAATTCCTATCATAGAGCAACAACCAATATCCACTTCTACACTTCCTTTTCCATAAAGGTTACAAGTTAATAGAGGGGTAGAAAAGCATATTATGTTGCCTAATTATGATTTTCTAGATGAATTGAAAAATGTCTGTATCAAAATCCCTTTGTTACAAGCCATTAAAGAGATCCCAATTCTGGCTAAAACAATAAAGGAGTTGAGCATGAAGAAACCAGGAAGAAAAACAAAAGAAGTAAAAAGAATTCAGCTAGCAGGAAAGATAACAGACATAATGATGGGAAAATTTGCCATACAAAAATATGTAGATCCAGGAAGTCCAGTTGATAAAACACATATCAATGGAGTGGAAATTCCGAATACACTAATTGATTTAAGAGCAACAATAAACATCACGAGCAAACAAACCATGGAACAACTCAAACTTACCAATCTTCTTTATACACCTACATTATTGTAATCGACAGATAGATCTGTAATCAAACCAGATGGTGTGTTAGAAGATATTTTAGTGTCCTTAGACTCTTGGGAGTACTCTGTTGATTTTATGATCCTAACCACAAAGAGAAATCTAGAAGGACATCCACTTAGATTAGGAAGACCTTGGCTGGCTACAACTGATGCTTTCATTAGCTGTAGATCTGATGATATGTATATCTCTGATGGTAATTCAACTAAGAAATTCACTTTATATCCTCCAACAAGAACAATCACAGAGATAGATGACAAAGAATGGATTGATGATGAAAATGATATTCAACCTCTCTTTACTATTTCAACCATTAGTGAAGATAGTCAAATCTTAAATACAATGGAAAATTTTGAATCATCTCCAAAATATGAACATGATCAATTTCAAGAAAAATCCAATATTGAATATTTGTCATCTAGGCAGATGTCTCTTTATTCTATGGAAGAATTTGGTAGCTCTACAGTTGAAATCTTTCCAGGGAAAACATTGAACATAAACAATAACTTGGAAAAATTACAACAGGAAAAGCTAATCAAAACTTTACAACAACATTCTTCTACATATGCATGGGAATACACTGACATGAAAGGAATTAGTCATAAGACTTGTATACATCACATTTACATTGAGGAAAATTGTAAACCTATCAGACATCCTCAAAGAAGGATGAATCCAAATCTTAGGGAAATTGTGAAAGAAGAGTTGCAAAAATCGCTGAATGTAAACTTTGTTTATCCAATTTCAGAGAG
Source organism: Pinus tabuliformis (assembly GCA_031772625.1). Classification (NCBI taxonomy): domain Eukaryota; kingdom Viridiplantae; phylum Streptophyta; class Pinopsida; order Pinales; family Pinaceae; genus Pinus; species Pinus tabuliformis. The sequence goes on from CM062818.1 coordinate 768,264,144, forward strand.
CCAATGCGTTTCTCCTCTAGTGATTGTGCCTAAAAAGAATGGTAAATGGAGGGTATGTATTGATTACTGAGAATTTAATAAAGCTACCCTGAAAGATCATTTTCCTTTGCCCTTTATAGATCAAGTGTTAGATACATTAGCACGTAAGAAGTATTTCTCATTTTTGGATGGTTTTAGTGGTTATAATCAGATTCGGGTAGCACCTGAAGATCAAGATAAAACCACATTCACCTGCCCATGGGGAACTTATGCCTACCAGTTACTCCCTTTTGGATTGTGCAATGCACCTACAACATTCCAAAGAGCAGTACTAGGAATTTTTTTTTTCTTCTGATCTAATACATGATTGTATAGAGGTGTATATGGATGACTTTACAGTTTATGGGAATACATTTGAAGAATCTTTAGAAAATTTGGAAAAAGTTCTTAAAAGATGTAAGGAAGCAAACCTTTCACTAAGCCATGAAAAATGTTTTATGATGTTTACAAAAGGGATTGTTTTAGGACATCACATTTTAGGAGATGGAATTAAGGTTGTGTTGTGCTGTACAACAACCCTCCATTTTTAAAATCTTTACATAAAAATTTGATAAGAAATGGGTCGCTTTTAAAAAAAATCAACTTAGTTAAGATTTGTGTGTCCACAAATAAAAAATTGGTATTAACCCATCATACGAAAAAATCCTTATTAAAAGGCCCAATGTAAATGAATCATTTTATAAAGCCTTTTAAATGCAAATAAATTGTTCCTTTAAGTAAATATTATAAAACCATTCTTTATTGCGATAAAGTGTTCAAAGATCGCATATAAAAATAACAAAGGAAACACACATAAAAGCGAAAACCTCACCTAATTCTCCGATTCGAAAAGGTAATCGCAATCGGGAAATCGGAGGAAGAAAATGCCAAGCGTATAATAAAACAGAGCCCCTCAACTCCTCCGATGCGATAAAGCAAATCACAATCGGAAAATCGGCGGTGACAATGATAAAGGAACATATGAAAAGGCCTACTCAAAACCCCCCATGCGATAAAGCAAATCGCAATCGGCAAATCAGAGGAGTCGCATGACAAAACGATAAAGCTCAAGCCCAAGTCTCGACTGCCATCTATTAAATAGGCGCGCATCTCGAAGAATAAAAATACATTTAAAAGGTTTGCATGCATTATATCACCTTTCGGTAATTGGAGATTTTTACAACAAGTGTTAAAGCCCTTCCCTTTGACATTCCCGATCGCCGATTCGCGATTTATCGCTGATCGCCGATCAATAAAATCTAAGGTATGCTTGAAATAATCATTCGGCATATGAGCAATGTGATGGGCATTTAAGATGTTATTTACTACGATTGACAGGTTAAATGACTATTCAATAATACAGTTAAGGGTAGATATTTTAATAAGATTTTATCCGTGGTAATCCTTAACTATATCTCATTTATCATATGCCAATCGACGTAACTCTTTTCATTGTCATATCGGCTTGCAACAACACTTTCTCTGTATCATGGTTTGCAACTGCTTGTGCAGAATTCCTCCGAAACTAGAAATCTAGAGAAATGGGGAAGAAATCAAAGAAGCCTGCAACAACAGCTCCTGCAGTCAAAGATCCAGGACCAAGCAAAAAAGGATTAATCTCAGATACGATGTGTCTCGATCTGGGAAACACTAGCAGGGAGAGTATTTATAATCCAATTGAAGCAGAGGAGCCCGGAGAGTTATAAGAGGAGGCCACAACCGATTAAACTGACAAGTCTGAAGGAACTCTTAAAGAATTGGCTTGTTCCTATCTTCACAGGATAGCAGCGCGAGCTAAAATCCTGCCATATACTAACGTGGTAAGATGGGTGGTAGATAAAATTCCAGTTTCAGATAGAACCTTTTGCATAGCTGATGGGAGGATATTCGGCTCGTTTCAGCCTGAGGATCTCAGGAAAATGTATCACTTACCTCAACTTGAAAAGTGATACAACAAGGCATTCCTAGAAGCGTTTGCAAAGGAAAACGACTCAGGGTCAGCCTCGATAAAGCAGTGGAGGCATTTCCCTGAAAAGCACAAACACGAGTCATCGGGTAAGTACTCTGTCGATTCATTGGCTTCCCCTTACTGCTATGCTGGAGCTACGATGTGTAGGATGTGGGAAATACATGATTCTGCTAATTTCACTATAGAAATGGTCCCTCTAATGGAAGCTGCAATCAATGGTTATGTTATGGATTGGGCGAATATTTTGTCTGATAAACTAGCCACAACAATTCTATAATACAGAACAAATGCACATCAAACTACTAGGACCATTCCTCCATTCTATTACAGTGCATACCTTATGGATACTATTTGTTTCAATTTTGAATTTCTGTTACTCGGATGGAGATGGACTCCCCAAGACCCTAAACCAATCCATATTTATCATGAGCAGTTATGGAAGGCTCACTACAAAAATCATCTGTATAAAATTTGCAATGGTTTTATTTTACCTGTATATTACTCTATTTTTAATAAGCCTGCTCCCAGGATATCCCAGGAAGCAGAGACAGACTTGACAGTAGTAGGTAGTTGGTTCGGGGAGGAAAAATTTACTTATATAAGGCTTTTTGGTAGCCTCACTAAACCCCATGTCCTTCCCCTGTATGTGCCCGATAAATTGCTAGCTCGGGAATTGGCTTATCAAATAACAGTAGAAGGGACATCAAAAACCCTTAGAAATTCTAAGAAACAGGTATGGCCTATATTCCCTTTACGATGCAGCGTTTTCACTCTTCATGATTACAAGCACGCAGAGAAGGAGATAGAAAAGATACAAATGTTGAATCTTGCCACAATTCCTAACAGGAAATATGATCCAAGAAAGGTTGCCTATAATGTTCTTGAACAAGCCAAACTTGCTAAATTTGATCATGAAGCAGATGACTTCGATGATCTATTTGCCTCAACTGAATCATTATTTCAAGTAAAAGGATTGGCTAGAATCAGGTATCGAGATGAAGGGCTACAAATGTTTAATAGGCTTAGAGAACAGAGGTTGCAAACTCTGCCTTTAGACTTATTAGTCACGATCTCTACAATTTAGCCATCCAATCAAACTGGACAAACAACTACTGATAAGACTCCTGATGTGGAAAAGATCTTCAAGAAAGAAAAAATGCCATAACAGGAACAGGAACAGGGAAAAGGTAGTGAACTCATCGATACAGACATTCACATTGATCCCAAACTACTAAATAATGGCAACAGTTTGACTCAATCATAAGCAATACTGAGAGCCTGCATGGATTTAGTACGCCTGAAGTAACTAATGGTCACAAGACAACAACTAATACGGTTCTGACTGAAGGAACCAGTGGCCCACCCATGACTCAAAAGGATATAGAGATGATTCCAGAGAACCAATCCGATGAAATTGTTCTACATGTAGAAGAAATACCACCTTTGAATATCTTCTACAGCCATAAGCATATGGTTGTAATAAAGAGACAAAGGAAAAAGAGAAAACTTGATCAATATTCTCTTTTGCCTGCACATATGGAAATATCTAATATGGTATGGAGAGAGGAAGTTAATCATTTTGAAGACCTTACTAAACTCTCTCAGTATGCTAGGGCATACTCGGCAGCTACTATGGACAAGGCATCAAAAGGCAGGAACTTGCTTAAAGAAAAAGATCAGCTAATTGTTTCACTGAAGGCACAGGTATCTGAAAAGTAGCAGAGGATAGAGTAGTTAGAACAACAGTTGGCAACACAACAACAGTCAAACAACTAATTAAACGAGCAATTACTCAAAGAGAAGCAAAGAATAGATCAAAATGCAGTTCAGAAATAAAAGGAACTATCCCAAGCATTGGCCAAGCTGAAGACAATGAATGAATAGTCGAGCAAAACAAAAGATGAACAAATCGCTCAACTGTCACTACAAATAGAAAGGTTCAAAGGATTTCCTCAAGTAGGAGAATTCAAATCAGAAGCTCTCCAGATTAATAAGGCATTATCTAATCAATTGAACTTGCTATGTCATAATATCTCTCTTGCTCAACCCCTATGTGAAATTTCCTCATCAATGATTGATAAATTAGTCGATGCAAGACAGAAATTGGAGCAAGCCGATGAAACACTAACAGAGTTTCTCTCTTGGCAAGAAACCAAGGAAGGACAAGCTGCAAATCTGCCTCAAATTTTGGAATCACATAAGGAAATCCTGTTCCTAGAATGGCAATCTCAGCTGAAGAAAGCGGAGAGGGCGACTTCAAGATGAAAATCAGCGACTGGTAATATGATTGTTTTAATTAATGATACTCTTTATTTGTCCAATTTAATTTTAGAATGCACTCTAGGAAAACTGCCATCAGCCAAAGCATTGGAGCAGACATGCAAACAAGAACTGAAATAGAGGGAAAGGTTGATCGCAGGCATTCAAAGTTTAACATGGGACACCTTTTGGTTCTTCCTTGTTAAACCACATAGTCAAAAGGCAGCGATGAAATGTCTAACCGATGCAATCGGTTACATGATTCCAGGAATTACTGATTGCACATATTCTTCCCAACCAAATTCACGTATAAGTCACCCTCCAGAACTGCAACCAATGCTTGCCATACGCCAACTCAAGCCAAAGGATAGTCAGCCGAAACAATGAATCATTCCTACCGACTACAAGCATGTCTATTTCGGGAGATTTTCATATTTATGATTTGGTTATACCAGCTCACAACATTTTTATTTCATAGTTAGTTAGTTTAGAAAGTATTTATAGACCCTTTCATGTTTTTGGAAAGGGTCCTCAATTTTTGTATTAAGACTTGGATCGAGAGTTGCACTACTGTGCTTCCGATATATATTTTTTTATAAAGACTAGACCTTATTTTTAAATTTTAATGAAGAGTACTTTGATAAGATATGCACTATTGCTTTTTGTGAGAGTATTTCTAAGTTGAAAGACGAGATTTGAATGCGATTGATATCGAAGGGGATTCAAATTACATATGGTACTATTATCTATGTCTTTGCTTCATTCTTTTATATGAGTCAGCGTTTATTGATTTTTGCTATCATTTGATATATGTATGTGCTTTCACAACGGTCCTTTAGCTTATCACTATTGAATGTTTAAGGATTGTTACTTGTTCATTCATATTTATGTCAATGGTATATAAAGAATAGTGTAATAATGTTTTAATTATTACTTTGTTCAACTACTTGAACAAAGTAATTATCATATGAATGAATGTTCTTGTTTATAAGTGGAGTCATCTATGTGCTTACTTGTTAATAAGAATTACCAAAAGTTGCACTAAGAGAGAAATTTCCCGGGATAGATTAGTTATTTATATTGTTGCTTTTTAAGAATAAATCATCCATCATTACTATCAGATAATAGAAAATAAATCACTTGTCCATCCTATTTATAAATCATTGGGAAACTGGTCCCATTACATCTAGTCGGAGCCACCACACCAAATGGAAAAGGAGCTGCCTCTAAGGTCTGGACCGGGTGGTTTTCCCTAATGCCGATGCAGCGATTTTCGAGGAATCAACATTTTTGGCGCTAGAAGGAGGGCATGAACTGTGAATGGCGAGAAAATACAAACCTACAATCCATTCTAAGAGTAAATCTCCCTTCACCTCACCTTCGACTTCTCCTTTGCATGCTGGAACTCCAGTCTTCAAGCGAGAAGTAGAGGAGACTACTACCACTGCTCAACCCCAAAATATCCTAGATAAATTAAGTCCTGAATCTCCTGAAGTACAGTCTCTCATCCATAAACTTTAAGGATTCTCAATATCACCGCAGAATTCTAAGGTATCTCAACGCAGTGTGACTTCTCAATTCATTCCTTCTCACCCCCTCACCAGAATTCAGAGTGAAAAACTTGGTATTAAACCTACTGAGTTACCTTTGCCTAAAAGGAAAAGGGCAAGGAAAACAACTAAAGGATCTGACAGTGAAAATTTCTCATCATCATCCTCCTTTTCATCTTCTCCATTGCAAAGTCAACCATCCACTCCTCCACTCCAAATTGTCGTTCAATAGGGAATTGGAATTTCAACATTGGCTTCTCAACTTTCTGGAAACTCAATATCTGCTCTTTCCCAACCATCTAGAACTTCATCGGCATTATCATATATTAGTAGCTTGACAATGGCACAAAACCCATGGAGCAGTCCTGGTGCAGTCACTATGCCTGCACCTTTGCACCTATTGCCAGCACATCCTGAAAAATGGTTGCCAAAATTTAATCCAAATGCAGGCATACCGACAGATGAACACATTAACAACTTTATGTTTTCAGTTAACTTAAAAGGAGTTACAGAGGAAGATGTAGTTGTTAGGCTTTTCCCTTATACCCTACAAGGATTAGCTGGGTCTTGGTACTTTTCTTTACCATTAGGATCCATTACCAGTTGGAATATTTTTCAAGAACAATTCTTGACTAAATACGATGATGACAGATCTGTAGCAACATTAATCAATGATCTTTCAAATCTTAGGACATAATCTAAATAACTTATAAAAGAATTCAATTCAAAGTTTAATAAACTCTTGAATAAGATCCCGACTATCTCTAAGCCTAGTAAACAAGTTAGAAGTGAATGGTATATAACAACTTTACCTTCAAACATAGCTATCTTTGTAGATAGAGCTGGAAAACCTACTCTAGCAGAAAACATGAAAGAGACAATTGCTGTGGAAAAACGTATTATCGCCTTAGAAAAGAAAGCTGCTCTTGAGGACAAAAAATCTAAAAAAGTCTCTTTCAAAGATGATTCAAAGAAGAAAATGGCTAAATATCCATATGATATGGAAGGTCTCCAAAAAGTTCTCAAGACTATGTCAAACGAAATGATAGAAATCAAGAAGCAGGTAGCTGAAACTTCAACAAAAAGGCCATTTAGAAACTTTAAGAAACCTGAATCAAAACCACCAAATGCTATATCCAATGCAGACTCAGACCCCGAAGAAGATGAAGAAGAAGAGACAGTCTTATCATCTGAAGAAACTGAAGAAGAGGTAACTGTAGAATGTCATGGGATGTGGGACTTCATTTTGCCTAATTCCGATACAGAAAATGAACAGGAAGCTTTCCCTGTAACTACCAGGAGTAAAGGCACTCCTGAACCTGTTCAAGTAAATCAAAAGAAAAGGAACACGGGTACCGCTACAAAAGAGAAAACTCCCATAAAGAAGTCTGCAGCCCCACCTTCTCAAAATCAGCCATCAGCTTCAAATCCACCTACAACAGCTAAAACATTAGTAGTTACAGACTCTATGGACTACAACATTATTGAAGACATGAAGAAAACAAAGGCAAATATCACTATGTTTGAACTTAGTAAACTCAAACATCAACAAAAGTTACTGCTTAAGGAGTTAGATGCAGTACCTTCTTCTCCTCTTCCTAATGCTGTATTGTCCAAAGCTGCTAATGAAACAGGTAAACCACCTCCTGGTAGAGTAGAAGCTACTAATGCTGTCCTAATCGAAGATAGATCAAATTCGCATACTCCTCCTTTTCTCTTGACCTACACAATCTATAATAGAAATCTACACAACTGCTTGATTCACTCAGGGGCTTCCTCGAATATAATGCCAACTTTAGTTTGTTCCAAACTGAACATTGAACCCCAAAAGTCTGCAATCCATATTGTCCATTTGGATAGAACTAAGGTCCAGGTTTTAGGAGAAATCAACTCAGTTACCATTAGGTTATCAGCTGATCCAAAAGTGGTTCAGAGAATCGATATTTTAATCGCTGATATACCTGAATTATATGGTTTGATTTTGAATAGAGACTGGTATGAGAAACTTCATGGTTATATTTCCACCGATTGGTCTCATATGTGGCTACCTTACAAAGGAAAGCCAAATCAGATAAAGATTGATTGGGAGAAACATATGACTCATACTGTTACTGAGTTTGAACAAGAAAACCAACCGATAACATTCAACAACAACATTTTGGGTAATTACTCATCTGAATCATTCTTTGGCAATTTTACTGCTCAATCATCACCCTTCTCAGTTAATAATTTCACATCTCAAATTGAAATTTTTTCCCAAACAGATACATCAAGGTGTGTTAAAATTGATGAGGAAACTACAAATAAAACTGTAGATAAATCTTTGTTTTGGTCATTATATTTTGATGGGTCTAAATCTAAAGAAGGTGAAGGAGCAGGATGTATTTTAGTTAGTCATGAGGGAGAAAAGACCATGTTATCATGCAGACTAGAATTTGAGTGCACAAACAATGCTGCTGAATATGAAGCCTTGATTCAAGGACTTTAAAAAGCAATTGGTCTTGAAGTTCAATATTTGAAAGTGTTCGGTGACTCTGAAATTGTTATAAGACAAGTCAGAAATACTATACATTGCCTTTCTAGTCACCTTAAACATTATCAATCCTTGGTACAAGACCTTATATCTCATTTTTTAGCATTCAATATTTCTCCCATCCCTAGATCCCAGAATGCAACAACAGATTTACTATCCAATTTTGTTTCTAAGCTCCTTCCATTCGAAGATTATAGTCCTGATAGATTTTCAGTGGAGTTAATTTTTAGACCATTGATTCCTGATAATGTCACTAACTAGCGAGGGTTCAATCATGATGATGACATTTTAAATTTCTTAACTTTTGATAAGTCCTATGATGATCAAATTATTGATGAAAGTGAGCATGATCTTCAAATGAAAGAAAAGCTCTAAGAAAACTCAATACCCAAACCAACGGTCACACTTGAAGATCTTTACGACATCAAAGACAGGTTTAAACATGTTACTAATTCAAAGCTCCAAAGTTCTACCTTGAGGTTTGAATTAATAAACCTTGGTACTGAGGAAAATCCACAAAACATCAATTTGGGATTAGGACTTTCTTCAGAAGAAAGAAATGCATTCATTAGATTATTGCATAGATATAAAAATGTCTTCGCTTGGAAATATGATGATTTGAAAACATATGATACATCTATCATACAACATACAATTCCAATGCTTTCTGAGAAAAAACCAGTACAACAGAAATAAGGAAGATTCATCCTAACTTAGAGAGTCAAATAAACGCTGAATTAAACAAAATCTTGAAGGCTAAGATAATTTTTTCTGTTAGATATTCAAATTGGGTGTCCAACATGGTGCTAATGAGGAAGAAAAATGGTGACATTAGAATTTGTATTGATTTTAGAAATCTTAACAAAGCAAGTTAAAAAGATAACTTCCCTCTACCAACAATGGAGCAAACTCTCCATTCAGTGGTTGGTTCTGAACTGATGTCCTTCTTAGATGGTTTTTCAGGGTATAACCAAATTTTGGTGCACCTCGATGAAAGACTCAAGACTACTTTCAGAACCAAGTGGGGAACTTATGCCTATCAAAAAATGCCTTTCGGGTTAATCAATGCTGGAGCCACATTCTAAAGAGCAATGGATATAGCATTCAAAGGTGTAATCAATAAATCAGTAGTTGTCTATTTAGATGACATCACTGTTTTCTATAAGAAAAGATCAAGTCATTTGCATGATTTGAAACAAATCTTTGAACGTTGTAAAAGGTATGGCATTTCACTCCACCCTAAGAAATCCTTTTTCGCTCTTGACCAAGGTAAACTCTTGGGCTTTATTGTTTCAAAGGATGGTATCTATATTGATCCAGATAGAATCAAAGATATTTCTGATCTTCTATTTCCACATAATAAAAAATCAATGCAATCATTTTTAGGTCAAATTAACTTCGTAAAAAGATTTGTTCCAGATTTTTCACAGATTGTTTTACCATTGCAAACCATGATCAAGAAAAATTCAATGTTTAAATGGGGGCCTATAGAAAAAGAGGCATTTGATTCTAGCAAACAATCAATCATAAATACCCCCGCTTTAAGCATTCATAATTTTTCAAATCATTTCAGTTTATATACTCTTGTATCTGATTCATCATACACAACAGTGCTGACACAAATCAATGATCAAAACTTGGAAGCACCAATCTCATTTTATAGTTCAAACCTTCAAGGTGCTGAACTTAATTACTCTGAATTTGAAAAACAAGCCTTTGCTGTATACAAAGCCATTAAACACTACAGACCCTTTCTCTTAAAGGTTCACACAAAAGTTATAGTCCCTTTTTCAACAATAAGACAGTTACTAGTTCAAAGGGAGTTGGGAGAAAAAAGGGAAAATTGGGTCACAACATTACAAGAATATGACTTGGAAATTAAACCAGCAAAGATGGTCAAAGGACAAGGTTTTTGCAGGTTGTTAGCAGGAGCTTCTAACATTCAAGAACATGAAGGTACAAACGATACTGAAGAAATCAATCAGATAAGTACCACTAATCCTGAATCCCAATATGCAGATTTGATATTTTATTTGAGAAATGGATATACTCATTCTAATATTTGTTATAAAAACAAGCGTGCCATAAGACCGAAAGCAAAAAACTTCATGATTGTTGATGATGTATTGTTTAGACAGAATTATGATTCAATTTTGTTAAGATGCTTAGAAAAACCTGAAGCGCAAAAGGTCTTGCAGGAGCTACATGATGGTTCGGCAGGAGGACATTTTGGAGCTGATACAACAACCCACAAAATCATTCATGCTGGGTATTACTGGCCCACTTTGTTTAGAGACACTCATGAATATGTAAGTAAATGCCAAATATGTCAAACTACTAGTGGAAGACAAAGGAAGCCAACTTTTCCTTTGTAACCAGTCAACATTGAACAATCCTTTGAACAATGGGGATTGGATATCATTGGAGAAATCACTCCACATTCATCCAAACAACATAGGTATATCCTTACAGTTACCGATTACTTTACTAAGTGGGTGGAAGCAATTCCTTTGAAGACAACAAACTCTGAGGCAATCATTGAATTCATAGATCAGTTCATCATTACCAGGTTTGGCGTCCCAAACGCTCTTATTTTTTGATAATGCATCTTACTTCTCTGGTAATTCTATACTCGAATTTGCTATCAAAAGAGGATTCAAATTGAACTATTCTGCAAACTACTACCCTCAGGGTAATGTTTTAGCAGAATATACTAATAAAAATCTTATCAAAATCATTAAGAGAACTATCGAGCAGAATCATAAAAACTGGCATAAGTCTTTGATATTTGCACTATGGGCAGACCGAATAACACAGAAGGCCTCAATATGCACTTCTCCATTTAATCTAGTGTATGGAAAGGAAGCTGTCATACCAACAAATTTAGTACTTCCATCACTAGCCTTAGTGCAGTTTATTGAAGAAAATCCCTCATCTTCTATTCAATTGAGACATGATCAGATCCTGAAACTAGAAGAAGAAAGGGAGAAAGCCCAAATTACACATGCAAAACATCAACAGATTATTAAGTCTTCTTTTGATACAACTTCAACCAGCTCAAAACATTTACAAGTTGGTGATCTAGTTTTGAAGTGGGACAAAGCCCATGAGGATAAAGGAAAACACACTAAGTTTCAGAAAATGTGGCTTGGACCATTCCAAATCAGCGAGAAGATAGGCCCTTCTACATTCATATTGCAAGATCTATCAAGAAAGAGAGATTCTCTTCCTGTCAACGGTCTTATTCTGAAAAAATTCTTCAATTGAGGAGGTAACCCCTTCTCCCTTTGTAAATATTCAATTTTTAGCGGGATTTGTGTGAATATATTAGTTTATTTAATATCCTAGGAAACAAAGTTGTGAATAGCCTCCATTGGTATTTACTATATTGAAAAAGTTATTCAAAAGAAAATAGTTTTAATATTTACTTTTAAGAAATGGAAGCCTTTAAGGAAAAATAAAATTCTAGGAAATTAGGTATAATTAGATTCTGAAAACCCCATTTTATTTTTGTGAAATCTTCTCAAAACTTAGAAATATTGTAAATCATTCTAAAGTTTTAAAAGCCTAAAAACGGTTATCAATACAAAACAAATACTAATTCAATCTTAGCATCTTCAACTCTCAAAAATGTCATCTATGTTCTCTTAAAGAGAAAATTGTTCATTGTATCCATCAAAGTTTATAGTTTCTCAAAGTGTAATTCTAAAATATATTTGATATAAAAGATAAGAGGTCTTATTACAAGCCTGCTTACCATGAGCATAGGGTAATAGTTCAACTGACATTACCAACACTGCATACCAAAACAGGGTAATGGCTTACAGTTATAAGACAAGGGGTTCCATCACGAGCCAACTTGTTCAGTTAAATTACAACCATCGAATGACATTGTTAACAGCTGGCCACCAAACCAGGACAATGGCTTTTTATCTTACAAAATAAAGAAATAAGGAAAAAGAAAATGGAATACAAAAAATGTGGAAACATATCTTTTGGATTCATTCTTTTTAATTATACTCTGAAATGGATGGAACAATGAATGATCAAATGGTTAAAAGGTAACCTTGCCGAGACTATAGACGTTTGCTGGCAGCAGCGGCTCTACCTATGACAAAGGAGTCATTATAAAAGCTAAGTTGGAAAAGTCTTTTGTTTTATCATTATCAACCAATTAAGGTTTACTTAAAGCTTAGAATGTATTTAATTTTAAGATGAGAAAGAAATAGCAAAAATAGTTATCATTATATTTAGAATTTATGATTATCTAGTTATATTAGATTTTCTCTATCAATTAAGGTTTTCATATTAATAAAGTTAAAGTATTATATTACTTTCTTAGAGATAACTGTTTCTCCCAGTGAATCACCAATTGTTGTGTTGTACAACAACCCCCCATTTTTAAATTTTTACATAAAATTTTGATAAGAAATGGGTCCCTTTTAAAAAAATCAACTTAGTTAAGATTTATGTGTCCACAAATAAAAAATTGGTATTAACCCATCATGAGAAAAAATCCTTATTAAAAGGCCCATTGTAAATGAATCATTTTATAAAGTCTTTTAAATACAAATAAAGTGTTCCTTTAAGTAAATATTATAAAACCATTATTTATTGCGATAAAGCGATCGGAGATCGCATATCGCAATAACAAAGGAAACACACACAAAAACGAAAACCTCACCCAATTCTCTGATCCGAAAAAGTAATCGCAATCGGGAAATCGGAGGAAGCAAATGCCAAGCGTATAATAAAATAGAGCCCCTCAACTCCTCCGATGCGATAAAGCAAGTCACAATCGACAAATCAGCGGTGACAATGATAAAGGAACATATGAAAAAGCCTACTCAAAACCCCTGATGCGATAAAGCAAATCGCAATCAGAAAATCGGAGGAGTCGCATGACAAAACGATAAAACTCAAGCCCAAGTCCCGACTGCGTTCTATTAAATAGGCACGCATCTCGAAGAATAAAAATACATTTAAAAGGTTTGCATGCATTATATCACCTTTCGGTAATCGAAGATTTTTACAGCAAGTGTTAAAGCCCTTCCCTTTGACATTCCCGATCGCCAATTCGCAATTTATCACCGATCGCCGATCAATAAAATCTAAGGGACGCTTGAAATAATCATTCGGCATATGAATGACGTGATGGGCATTTAAGATGTTATTTACCACGATTGACAGGTTAAACGGATATTCAATAATGCAGTTAAGGGTAGATCTTTTAATAAGATTTTATCCGTGGTGATCCTTAACTATATCTCATTTATCATATGCCAATCGACTTAACTCTTTTCATTGTCATATTGGCTTGCAACAACACTTTCTCTGTCTCACGGTTTGCAACTGCTTGTGTAGAATTCCTCCGAAACCAGAAATTTGGAGAAATGGGGAAGAAATCAAGAAGCCTGCAACAACAACTCCTGCTTTCAAAGATCCAGGACCAAGCAAAAAAGGATTAATCTCAGATACGATGTATCTTGGTCTGGAAAACACTAGCTGGGAGAGTATTTATAATCTGATTGAAGCAGAGTAGCCCGAAGAGTTATCAGAGGAGGCCACAACCGATTTAAATAACAAGTCTGAAGGAACTTTTAAAGAATTGGTTTGTTCCTATCTTCGCAGGATAGCAGCGCGAGCTAAAATCCTACCATATACTGACGTGCTTATATGGGTGGTAGAGAAAATACCAGTTTCAGACAGAACCTTTTGCACAGCTGATGGGAGGATATTCAGCTCGTTTCAGCTTAAGGATCTTAGGAAAATGTATCACTTACCTCAACCTGAGAAGCGATACAACAAGGCGTTCCTAGAAGTGTTTGCAAAGGAAAACGACTCAGAGTCAGCCTCGATAAAGCAGTGGAGGCATTTCCCTGAAAAGCACAAACACGAGTCATCGGGTAAGTACTCTGTCGACTCATTGGCTTCCCCTTACTGCTATGCTGGAGCTATGATGTGTAGGATGTGGGGAATACATGATTCTGCTAAATTCACTATAGAAATGGTCCCTCTAATGGAAGCTGCAATCAATGGTTATGTGATGGATTGGGCGAATATTTTGTCCGATAAACTAGCCACAACAATTCTAGAATACAGAACAAATGCACATCAAACTACCAGGACCATTCCCCCATTCTATTACAGTGCATACATTATGGATACTATTTGTTTCAATTCTGAATTTCTGTTACTCGGATGGAGATGGACTCCCCAAGACCCTAAACCAATCCATATTTATCATGAGCAGTTATGGAAGGCTCACTACAAAAATCATCTGTATAAAATTTGCAATGGTTTTATTTTACCTGTATATTACTCTATTTTTAATAAGCTTGCTCACAGGATATCCCAGGAAGCAGAGACAGACTTGACAGCAGTAGGTAGTTGGTTCGGGGAGGAAAAATTTACTTATATAAGGCTTTTTAGTAGCCTCACTAAACCCCATGTCCTTCCCCTGTATGTGCCCGATAAATTGCTAGTTCGGGAATTGGCTTATCAAATAACAGTAAAAGGGACATCAAAAACCCTTAGAAATTCTAAGAAACAGGTATGGCCTGTATTCCCTTTACGATGCAACGTTTTTACTCTTCATGATTACAAGCACGCAGAAAAGGAGACATAAAAGATTCAAAAGCTGAATCTTGCCGCAATTCCTAACAGGCAATATGATCCAAGAAAGGTTGCCTATAATGTTCTTGAACAAGCCAAACTTGCTAAATTTGATCATGAAGCAGATGACTTCGATGATCTATTTGCCTCAACTGAATCATTATTTCAATTAAAAGGATTGGCTAGAATCAGGTATCAAGATGAAGGGCTACAAACGTTTAATAGGCTTAGAGAACAGAGGTTGCAAACTATACCTTTAGACCTATTAGCCACGATCCTTACAGTTCAGCCATCCAGTCAAACTAAACAAACAACTACTGATAAGACATCTGATGTGGAAAAGATCTCCGACAAAGAAATTTTTTTAGAACAGGAACATGAACAGGGAAAAGGTAGTGAACTCATTGATATAGAAATTCACATTGATCCCAAACTACTCAAAGAATGGCAATTGTTCGACTTAATCATAAGCAATACTGAGAGCCTACAGGGATTTAGCACGCCTGAAGTAACTACTGGTCACAAGACAACAACTAATACGGTTCCGACTGAAGGAACCACCGGCCCACCCATGACTCAAAAGGATATAGAGATGATTCCAGAGAACCCATCCGATGAAATCGTTCTACATGTAGAAGAAATACCACATTTGGATGGCTTCTACAGTCCTAAGCATAGGGTTGTAATAAAGAGACAAAGGAAAAAGAGAAAACTTGTTCAATCTTCTCTTTTGCCTGCACATATGGAAATAACTAATGTGGTATGGAGAGAGGAAGTTAATCCTTTCGAAGACCTTACTAAACTCTCTCAGTGTTCTAGGGCATACTCGGCAGCTACTATGGACAAGGCATCAGAAGTCAACAACTTGCTTAAAGATAAAGATCAGACAATTGTTTCAATGAAGGCACGGGTATCTGAAAAGCAGCAAAGGATAGAGCAGTTAGAACAACAGTTGGTAGCACAGCAGCAGTCAAACAACCAATTAAATGAGCAATTGCTCAAAGAGAAGCAGAGAATAGATCAAAATGCAGTTCAAAAACAAAAGGAACTATCCCAAGCATTGGTCAAGCTGAATACATTGAATGAACAGTTGAGCAAAACAAAAGATGAACAAATCGCTCAACTGTCACTACAAATAGAAATGTTCAAAGGATTTGCTCAAGTAGGAGAATTCAAATCAGAAGCTCTCCAGATTAATAAGGCATTATCTAATCAATTGAACTTGCTATGTCATAATATCTCTCTTGCTCAACCCCTATGTGAAATTTCCTCATCAATGATTGATAAATCAGTCGATGCAAGACATAAATTGGAGCAAGCCAATGAAACACTAACAGAGTTTCTCTCTTGGCAAGAAACCAAGGAAGGACAAGTTGCAAATCTGCCTCAAATTCTGGAATCACATAAGGAAATCCTATTCCTAGAATGGCAATCTCAGCTGATGAAAGCGGAGAGGGCGACTTCAAGATGCAGATTAGTGACTGGTAATCTGATTGAATTAATTAATGATACTCTTTATTTGTCCAATTTAATTTCAGAATGCACTCTAGGGAAACTGCCATCAGCCAAAGCATTGGAGCAGACATGCAAACAGGAACTGGAAAAGAGGGAAAGATTGATCGCGGGCATTCAAAGTTTAACATGGGACACCTTTTGGTTCTTCCTTGTTAAACCACATAGTCAAAAGGCAGTGATGAAATGTCTAACCGATGCAATCGGTTACATGATTCCTGAAATTACTGATGCCACATATTCTGCCCAACTACATTCACGTATGAGTCACCCTCCAGAACTGCAACCAATGCTCGCCATATGCTAGCTCAAGCCAAAGGATAGTCAGCCGAAATAGTGAATCATTCTTACCGACTGCAAGCATGTCTATTTCAGGGAGATTTTCATATATTTATGATTTGGTTATACCAGCTCACAACATTTTTATTTCATAGTTAGTTAGTTTAGAAAGTATTTATAGACCCTTTCATGTTTTTGGAAAGGGTCCTCAATTTTTGTATTAAGACTTGGATCGGGAGTTGCACTACTGTGCTTCCGATATATATTTTTTTATGAAGACTGGACCTGAATTCTGAATTTTAATGAAGAGTACTTTGATGAGATATGCACTATTGCTTTTTGTGAGAGTATTTCTAAGTTGAAAGCCGGATCTGAATGCGATTGATATCGAAGGGGATTCAAATTACATATGGTACTATTATCTATGTCTTTGCTTCATTCTTTTATATGAATCAACGTTTATTCATTTTTGCTATCATTTGATATATGTATGTGCTTTCACAACAGTCCTTTAGCTTATCACTATTGAATGTTTAAGGATTGTTACTTTTTCATTCATAAATATGCCAATGGTATATAAAGAATAATGTAATAATGTTTTAATTATTACTTTGTTCAACTACTTGAACAAAGTAATTATCATATGAATGAATGTTCTTGTTTATAAGTGGAGTCATCTATATGCCTACTTGTTAATAAGAATTACCAAAAGTTGCACTAAGAGAGAAATTTCCCGTGATAGATTAGTTATTTATATTGTTGCTCTTTTAGAATAAATAATCCATCATTACTATTAGATAATAGAAAATCAATCACTTATCCATCCTATTTATAAATCATTGGGAAACTGGTTCCATTATATCCAGTCGGAGCCACCACACCAAACGGAAAAGGAGCTGCCTTTAAGGTCTGGACCGGGTGGTTTTCCCCGATGTCGATGCAACGATTTTCGAGGCATCAACAAGTTGATAAGTCTAAAGTTGAAGTCAACTCTAAATTATCAATTCCAAGTTGTCAAAAGGTTGTTAGAAGTTTTCTAGGATTCATAGGATACTATAGAAGATTTATAGAAAATTTCACTAAACTAGCATCTCCACTCTTCAAATTACTCACTAAAGATTGTGAATTCAATTGGAATTCTGATAGCTAGTTTGCATTTAAAACTTTAAAAGAAAAATTTTCTGAGGCACCCATCTTAAGAGGTCCAAATTGGAATTCTTCAGATGCAGCTCTCGGAGTTGTATTAGGACAAAAAGGTTTGATCCCTTATGCCATCTATTACACAAGCAAGAATTTGACTCCCACTGAGTTAAATTACACTGTAACTAAAAATGAATTCTTAGTCGTTGTTCATGCTATCAACAAGTTCAGACATTACATAACAGGCTATGAAACCTTTGTTCATACAGATCACTCTGCAATTAGGTACTTAATGAATAAACCTATTACTAATGGCAGAGTTACAAGATGGTTATTACTCCTGCAAGAATTCAACATCACTATTCTAGATAGACTTGGAAAACAAAACACAGTTGCTGATTTCTTGTCTAGAATTCAAAATATCAAAGATGACACTCCAGTTGAAGATAAATTTCTTGATGAATATCTTTTTGCAGTAACTACTCAAACCCCTTGGTTTGCAGATATTGCTAATTATCTAGTCACGGGAAATTTACCTGCACATTTGTTTCTTAAGGAGAAAAGAAAAATCATTCAAACAAGTGCAAGTTACTCATGAATTACTAATGAATTGTATAAAACACGTATAGATCTCATGATCAGAAGATGTGTTCGAGAAGATGAAATGCCTCAAATTCTTAAGGCATGTTATGATGAACCTTGTGGTGGACACTTTGCTGACAAGAGGACAACCTATAAAATCCTTCATTTAGGATATTACTGGCTCTCCATCTTTACAGATGCCAAAGAATATGTCAAAAGTTCTGACAATTGCCAAAGGGTAGGGAAACCTGCTCCTTCAAATGAAACGCCGCTACAAACTCAGGTACTCATTGAACCTTTTGAAAAATGGGCCTTGGATTTTGTTGGACCAATTAATCCTCCATGTAAACAAAAGAAATATATTTTGGTATGCACTGATTATGTCACCAAATGGGTAGAGGCTAAAGCATTACCTTGCAAATAAAAAATCTGTAGTTAATTTTCTTTTTGAGGACATCTTCACTCATTTTGGTGTTCCAAGAGAAATTGTGACAGATCAAGGATCTCAATTTACATCTAAAATGGTGGACAGACTTGTGGAAAAATACAAGATAAAACATAGAAAGTCTACTCCTTACCATCCACAAGCAAACGATCAAGTTGAATCTACCAATAAGGTGATTGAAGGAATTCTCACTAAGACTGTACATCTACATAAAAGAGATTGGGCAGAAAGGCTTCCTGAAACCTTATGGGCCAACAAAACTACATGGAGGAACACAACATGACATACTCCCTATGAGCTTGTTTATGGAAAGCAAGTCTTGTTCCCTATAGAGTTTCAAGTCATAACCTTCAAGATGGCAGTCCAATTGGGACTGAATTTATCAAAAGCACAGAAACATAGATTGGAGCAAATCAATGAGCTTGATGAAATCAAATAAGATGCATTTCAAAGAACCAGTTTAGTCCAACAGCAAAGGGCTTAATGGCATGATAAGTGTATCAAGGAGAAGAAGTTTCAAGCAGGGGATTTGGCACTTTTGTTCGATTCAAAATTCAATGGTTTTCAAGGGAAGTTTCAGACTCATTGGCTTGGGCCATATGAGATTGAAGAAGTCTTTAATAATGGAGCAGTGAGAGTAAGGACAATAGATGAAAGAAAGGTACCTCTTCTTGTGAATGGTCATCGATTAAAGATATATCATAAGCCAATTTCAAGAGAGGATTTTGTTAGAATTTTCCAAGATAACACTGAAATGAAGTTGGTGAAGAAGAATTCTTCTTCTCCACTAACTTACTTTTTCCTGTATCTATATATATATATATATATATATATAAGTCTGAAAACCAATTGTTCATTGGCTTACTTATACAGGAAATACAGGGTGAAAATTAGAGATTTCTGACATCCTATATTTCCTATTTTCTTTCTGTAATAAGTAGTGACATAAAGCTACATTCATTTGTAGTTCCTAATATGTAAATTCATTTCATCTCACTTCACTTTCATTCACTTTCACTGTTATATTCCATTTCCATTTCATTTCACATTCATGTTCCGTAGCTATACTTCATCTTTATCATGTTCTGCAACTAATTCCATTCCACAGCTAATTTGATTTTGTAGCCATATCTCATTCCACAACTCTGTTCCAAACAAATGATGATTGTAGGAAATTGAAGAATCTTGTTTTTGAAGACTGATATGCTAAAAAGAGTATCTACGGATCAACATCAAATAAAACAACAAACAAAAAGGTTAAGTTCTAAGAGGTAAAGTGCAAAAATTTATTTTGAATAGCAAGGTTAGAACATAAAGCATGTATAATATGGGCATTCATATGTTTCCTTGACGAATCATCATTTGATTTGATTGCAATCTCCATCGTACTGCATATCCGCCACATCCTCCATATTTTGTCACATAACGGTCCATAATTAACTCCCTCATTGTTTTTAACGGTCATGACTACGATGTGACATACTTGTCCACGTTTCTCCAAAACCCCTACCATCTACTTATTTCATACAAACCTGCAGTTCCTTTCACCATATTCGTAGTTAGTCCATTTCATAAACCAGGAAGGGTAATTCTGAAGGTTGAGTAATTCTGCGTAGTAGAAGGCATGGGGCTCATTGTCAGATCATAACCGATAGGATCAAAGTATATGGAAGGATACCCACAGCTCAAGGAAATGTTGCAGAAGGCTGGATGGCTCAAATTCATTGAGAAATTTGATGGTTTTCATAAGGAGATTACAAAATCCTTTGCTATATCTTTTGATGGCATAGAGGTAGAAATTGGAGATATTAAGTTTGCAGTAACTGAGTCATTCATAATCGAGGCTACAGAACTTCCAAGGCATGGTGAAAGATGGTTCAAAAACAAGGAATTCCACAATGAATCATGGAAAGTAATACTCAGAAACCCAGGTATGGATGTCTCTGTTTTTAGAAAAGGAATTCCCATTTCAACTCTTAAAAGTAAGTGGAGGAACATGCTTTTGATATTACAAAAATTTATCACCTGCGAGGGGAGATTCGGTTGCATGCATGTCTACCATATCCGTTTACTGATGAATTTACTAGAAAATGGAGAAATCAATCTTCCTTTCTTCCTGCTAAATAGTTTAAGAAGGATGGCCTCAAATGTGCAAAAGAAAATAGAGTTCATAGATACAACCATGTATCATCATGAGTTGATAAAGAAACTAATTTAGTTTCATTTAAAAGGCATAGGAGATACCTGGGAGAACTTCCTCATTAGAAACCATTTCCAAGAAGCACCAGAGTCACCCAAAGAATATAATGTTAGAAGAAGCAGAAGAAAGAAGACTGGTAAAATATTAAAGACAAACCTGAGTCTTCATTACAGAAAGATGATGAAAAATTAATCTTTGAAGAACTGACAAAAATCAGGAAGGAAATCAGGGCAAGAGAGGAAATAAGAAAGGAGAAAAAGGTCACAGAGGAGGAGAATATAAGTCATCCACAACCTAGAAGAAGCTCTAGACTCCCAGGTTTGGTAAAGAAAACATCATCAAAAGGGACAAAGTTTATAAAATTAGATGATGAAACCCTAGAAACATCTCTTGTTAACATCCCTTTTGCACACAGTCCTCAAAATTATCCTGATCATCATTTTGAAGGTAGCCCAAGCTGAAGGTCTCCAGGTATAGACCCAGTGCAACAACAAATATATGATTATATAGAATCAATGGAGAAGAGAAGTGCCTCAATGAATCAAGAACCTTTTGTTAATCCACAAGAACATCTAATTGACTCTCTCAAACAAGAAATTTATGAATTAGAGATATTGAAAAGACATATCAAACAGGAGAATGAAACCTTGAAGGAACAAAATAAATTGGACAAGGCAATTCATGATAATACCATTATGCATTTAGGATTGTGGTATAAGAAAAACACAAAGTTGAAAAGAAAGAATAAGATTCTGAACAGAACAGTTGTTAACCTCAAGTACAGGCTTCTTATGAGGAAACCCAGAATGACAGTCACTTCAAAGAAGAGCAAAAGAAGAAAATTGGATGTACTAGTAGAAGTGTCCGAGCAAATGCATTAGAGAAGAAGAACTCACATTTTTGGCAAATTTCACGAGGACATGCAATGATTTTGCAGTGGGGGTATGTTGAACCTCAGAATTACCTTCTCCTTGACATTTTTTCTCACCTTTTTCTCTCATTTTCTCATAAGACTACAGATCCAATAAATGATAAATGCTAGGTTTTGTCTTAGGAAAGCATTAAAATGATCACCATATTATATTTTCATGTTCTTGCTATTTTTATATATTTTTGCAAATTAGCTACAGAACGTAGCCTATTCTATAGCTAACTGTGGATTTCATAGCTACTCTCATGGTTTGACAGGTTACAGGTATCAAATGAACAACTGGGCCACATGGGCATTTCCAGAACCATCTCCACATGGATTCTATCCTATTCACTCAGTCTAGGTCGATAGAAAAGCATGCCTAAAGTCATGGTCAATGATGGAGTCAAATACGTTATCTAGAAGCAGTAGGACTCTTGATCTGATCTTTTATAGCTAATCAAGAGTCTAACAGTTCTGTTGAAGAGTTAATTCAAATTAAGCCACTTGTAGCTGATCAGAAGTTGAACAATCCTATTACAATTCGAATTAAGCCACCTGTAGCTGATCAAAAGTTAAACAGTCCTATTACAATTCGAATTAAGCCACTTGTAGCAAGTTTTTCTAATAAACAATCATGATAGATTCGAATTAGCCACCTGTAGCAAGTTTTTCTCTTAAATAGTTATGTTATTTTCCTATAAATATCGGTTGAATGAAACAGAGAAATAGTTAGAAGCTAGAAGGAATTACAAGCTTTTTGTTGATACTTTGTATTCAGACTTCGCTTTGTTCATAATACAAACTTCGTTTTGTCAATGGTGGTTTAAAGTGCATCTTTAACTAGCTATCATTCAGCCACATCAGTTGCGGAGGGCCCCTGCACTGAAGGAGGTTTTCCACTTGTTGTTTTCAGTTTAATTTCTATTACTCTGTTTTCTACAAGTCTGTTTTCTCTAATTTAGAATGATGTTTCATTTCAGTTTGTAACCAATAGCGTAAGGATAATATCACAACTTTACAACCTTGTTCTTCTGAGATATTTTATGAAAAATGACTCAATGAAGATTGAAGTAATAAGAATACATAGTTGCTTAGTTTCTTACTGTTTTGTTACTCATTTTATTAGCATAGAACTGTCAATTAGCTATATTAATAGACGTTCTCAAAAACCATTTCAGGGTGATGAAGATTCTAACTTAAATGGTTAAATATCTAATTCATGCATTGATTGAATTTACTCAGTACATTGCTAATTTTACATGCTTTTACCTTTTCTTTTCTTCAGGTCCTTACTTAGTTGCATCACTTGACATTCTAAAAAATCATTTCAAGGAGATTGATTTCATCATATTCCAAAATTGAATGATTGAATGTTTAAATGAATGCAATTATCGAGTTACCTTCTGCATCAATATCACTTCTGGTTTTAAGAATTAGATCCATGGATTAGGACTAATGATAAGATAAGATAAATGCTCTGTTTTCTTATTACGTTATAACTAGTTAATAATTCTTGGTCCATTTTTAGGAGATTAGACTAACTTAGGAACCTTTCCTTTCCTTTAAAATCCATTAGATCCATTTAAAATCTCTCATACATTGTATATTCTTAGACATCAAGGAACAGAAACCCCCAAAACAAACATAAAAATACAAAACAACGAAGTAAGAGAAAAGTAACTAAGCACATATAGTGCATCACACTTCATTAGTCTACAAACCTCAGCTGACAATTCATGCAAGCAATTTAGGACACTAAATTGACTAAATCCCTTGTTCTAATTATTTCATCAAGACAATCACAAAAGTATAGAAGTGCAAGCATTTGTAAGGCGTTCTTGACAAAATTCTGGACCCCTCTCTAAATGCATGAGAGAGGTTTAAATAATACAAAATATGTATCAAAAAAAGATTATTACACAAAAAGCTGAGGAGGTTTCAAAAAAACTTCCTTAGCATAAGTAAAATAAAAACTGAAAATATAAATTAAAATGATGACGAGATTTTTTAACTTAAATGTTTCTAATGAGCCATTTGGTCCTTTAATTCACAAATATCTATCATTGGCTTCACTTGAGGTGGTTGCTCCATTCTAGATCTTAATTGGCCCATAAATACAACATCAGAGAGTGGAGGCAACATATTTTGAGTGGAATTTGTTAGACAACGCAGAGTCATCCATTGACTGTGTGGTTTCACTAGAAACTACCAGTAAGTTTCCCAATCAAGCTTAGACAATTTTTTGATTACCTTTTCTTTCATTTTAGTGGTCTCTTTCCATTGTTTCTCTAACTGTTTGAAGTTTGGGAGAATTTCCGGGCTTGCATTCTTTGATGAGATTGGCACTATGAAGGTTTTCAATCACAACTTCAATTATATTATTTGTTGTGCTAGCGGCTCTAGCCACTGTCCTTTCTGCTTGTTTCAGTTGTATGTCCCAATCAGTGAATAGAATATCCTTGTGGGATTCCTTGATCTTTGGCAGGTCGGCCTTTCTACCTTCTTCTGATTCCTGCCAAGAAATAAACTCTGAAATTCTCTTATTGACCTCTTCATATTCTAATCTCTTATCAACCACTTGATTGGTTAATGCGTCACTTATTTGACAATATGGATTGATCAATGAGATTTTCTGGCAAAATAATTCTTGTTGTTGTGATAAAAGAGAGTTTAGTTCAAGTGCTTCTTTAATAAATTCCTTCGTTTGAGGGATTTCTCTGCATTTATCTATTATTGTTTGCATTTGATTAATATGTGAATCCTTTTCTACGATGTCTTCTTGATACTGTAACCTAATCTGTTCAAAATATTTATGTAGATGTGCCATCTATGTCTCTGCTTGTTTGTTAGTGCTTTGTCTCTCCAGATCAAGTTGTTGTTCCAACAACTGAATTCTTTCTTCTTTTTCTTTGAAAAAAATCCGAACTTCGGCTGCCTTATCAATTGTCGCAGTTGCATAAGCACCTGCAAATTGTGATAGCTTAGTAAGGTTTTCTGTTGGATTGATGGGGGTGCCTTTCCATACTACCTCCATCAATTCATTTTCAAGAATTGCTGCTGCTGATGTATCCAATTTCCTCTTCTTTCTTTGCCTCTTCACTACAACCTTATGTGTTGGGCTGTAGAATATATCTAGTGGGGGTATTTCCTTAATTTTTAGAAGAATCTCCAAAGTTGGGTAGGCTGGGATGATTTCAATATCTTCAGTAGCTGTAACCCCTTGTATTGCTATCTCCGTGCTTATGACCCGCTGAGTCTGTTGAGGAGTATGAAATCCAAATGTTCCTTCAAGGCTCGTCTCTATTTGCTGTACTTGGAGCTTTTTATTAAATTGATCCCATTCTTGATCCAGATAATTGACTTTGGTCTTTTCTGCATGAACTTGTCTCCATGTGTTCCTCAACTAAGGCCTTTTTGGCCATTATTTAATAATTTTCTTGGTGTCCTCCTCAGGGTTTTTCTTGGGGCTTTCTTCCATATCTTGAGATTGGTGTTGAATCAGAACATTTTGAACTTTGAACCGATTTCCCTTGAGATTCCCTATCAGAATTTTGCTCAGAACCTTCCTCCAGTCTTACGTTGGGAGTGGGTTCTCTTCGTTCACTTGTTTCTTCAATCTGCAATAGGTCCAAAGGGACCTTTGTTAGCCTTTTTTTCTTGTATATATGGAAGCGATTGAGGTTTGTTGGGATCAGTTTTATGGATGCCAAATGTAAGACCTGTGAAAATCTTTAAGCTAACTTGAAGAGACCATCGAAATCATCATTCTCATGAGTAAATTATCTAATTTTAACCATGGTAGTGAAGTTCTGGGTGACCTTGTTAGGGTCGTACTGTTTGCCTGGCACAATAACCAGACTCAGGATGTGATATTTTGTATCTCCTTTCCTGCATGCCCAAAATCACGTAATGCAAAAGCACCACATTACACCAGGAGGGTAGGCCAGATAGATTTCTTCATTTATTTAATGGTTTTAGTAATACCATCCGCCACTGTTTGATAGGCAATTTCTCTTGCCAATAACTTATTAGGAACATATAATGGACGAACATGAGGAGCTGTGATACTCCCAAAAACTCCAATATTTAGTAAATAAATCTTCGCAAAACCATCTTTCCAACGACAAGATCTCTGTTTTAGCTTCCTCTAATAGCTTGGCAACTTTCTTATCAAAAATAGTTTGGTGAATTGGCAACATAACGTCATGACATATTTTGTAAAATTGGGAGTTGAATTGTGATTCCCACAAAATCTTATGATAAACATGGATAGGAGTAGGGTCCTGTAGAGTCCATTTCCAACCCATCTTAAAAACAAATTATGTCCATCACATATGCACTCATATAAAAAGGAGGAATAACCCGATAGGTGATAAATCTGTTTTGCCTATATTCTTTAATTTTCATAGCCAAATTATCTGATAAAATATTGCTCCAGTTCATAATGATAGAATTAACAACCGCATCAATTAATGGTACGCATTCAATAGAAAATTTGGTATTGTCTTCCTTTCCAAATAGCCTACACATCATTGTGGCTACAAATTTATGCGAGGTTAGCAGAGGTGCAATTGGGTACATACCAGTTTTCTCTCGCTTGAATTTGCTGGAGCAGGACCTCCAATTCTGCATGTTTTCCATCGGGTCTTAATTTTCTTTCACGAAGTGCTCAATGAAGGCTTTGTCATATAGCTTTTGTGGTTTTGGCAGATGATACATTCGACGTAGATTATATGGAGTAAATGACCCCATGACTTCATGCTTGGAATTCCTAAATGTTTTGTCTGAAATGTCCACTTTGTCGATGATCCATATTACCATATCAGTGTATGGAAAGATTTTAGGCCTTGCAACTATTCTATATAGGAAATAACATGCTGATTCAAAATAACAAGCCTTGGATGAGACCTCGGCATCTGCTATTGCTTTAGTCACCAGGACCCTTGGGTTTTCTTCCTCCAGTAGATTATACGTTTCTTCCCATGAGGTAGTTCCTCCATCCTTGTTGCATGTAGTATCAGAGAACAATGGAAGCATGTCTGAATCTTTAGACGCAGTAGCTTGGGCGGTCTAATAGATGCCAAGGCACTTTCTTGCCAGGCTCCCTATGACCAAATGTTGTGATAGTGGCCTTGTTTCTCCACTGCGTGCCATGCTCACTCCTAAGATTTTTCTTTTGCAATATCATATTGGGTGGTCTGATAAACGCTTTGGTTCTTTCCACTAGGCTCTTTGTGACTGGGTGCCATAACCAAGAGCTTGTCGATCCACCATCCACCAGTTGTCACACTCCACACTCAAGATAGTCTAAAACCATGACCAAGCTAGAACCTTTTCTGACCTGGGATAATTCAAACTGAGTTTTATTCTTATTCCTTGGGAGTTTACCTATGTGACATATACCATTGGAAATATATTTAAGAGGAATATCTATCCAACCACTTTGCATGCTCATTTGATTGATATAATTGATTCCTTCAAAGCTGAGCTACCCAACTAACTACATTTATGAACTACAACCTTCACTTCAATTGTGAATTCTTAACAATATCCCCCTAAACTTGAAATCACTTGAAATTAATGACTATAGTTGACATTAATGAAAACACATGTGAAATAATATCCCCCTTTTGAATTGATGGCAACGCCACTAGGAATCTTCTAGTCATTGATGATCTTGGGCTAGATTCCCCGTATCTGCTTGTTTAATATTCTTCTTATTCTCAAAATGTCTTCTTATTCTTCCCCTTTTACATCAATGAAAAATGGCATACACTCCCCTGAGCTGATGCATACTCTTTCTTTGAACTCTCGCTGTCACCAACATACTTCTTGGTTAAAATCAATTGGGAAGAGGAAATTACACCCATGTTTTGTCTAAGATATTAAAAACTTTCGTTGGGTACATGTTTTGTAAATATGTCTGTGATTTGTTCTTTTGTTGGAATGTATTCCAATTCGACAACTTGATTAGAAACTTGTTCTTGAAGAAAGTGATATTTCATAAGAATGTGTTTTGTTTTGGAATGCATAATAGGGTTTTTACAGACATTGATAATTTTGGTATTTTCGCACATGATGGGCACAAGCTATTCACCATTTTCTTGAATATCCTTGAGGTTATTATTCATCCATAGAACTTGAGTACAACATGATGTTGTTGCAATATATTCTGCCTCAGTTGTGGATAGAGAAATGGAGGTTTGTTTCTTGTTGATCCAGGAGACCTGGAATCAACCTAAAAGGAATTCCCCCCATCTGGAATCTTCTTTTTATCAACACTTCCATCCCAATCTACATTTATATAATCTCAGAGAGTAAAATATGTTCCCCTTTGGTACCACAAGCCATAATCTATGGTGCCCAGTAGATATCTAAATATCTTTTTTACTTATTCACAAGAGTTTCTTTTGGGATAGATTGAAATCTTCCCACCATACCTACTATTTACATGATATCTAGTACCCATTTTGTTAAGTAAATAAGACTACCAATCATGGATCTATACATGGTTTGATTTTTCTGGAGACCCGTCATCCTTACTGAGCTTGCATCCTATTGTCATAGGAGTGCTTACAAGTACATAGATTTCCATGCCAAACATCTTTAATATTTCTTTAATATACTTGGTATGAGAAATAAAAACTCCCTTTTCTAATTGATGAACTTGCAAACTAAGAAAGAAAGACAATTCCCCCAACATAGACATTTCAAACTCCTTCTGCATGTTACCTGCAAAACATTTTCTCATAGAGCCTTCCAAAGATTATGCCATACACATAGACAAAAATAATTAGCAAGTTTCCTTTTTCATCCTTTATGTAAATATTACTATATATTTCCCGTCTTTAAACCCTTGTTATTGTAGATATCTATCCAATCTAGAATATCAGGCCCTAGATGTCAATTTCAAACCATACAAGGCTTTCTTCAATCTGTACACATAATACTTGTCTTTTGATAGCTCAAATCCTTCTGGTTATTCAACGTATACTTCTTCTTGTAGTTATCCATTTAAAAATGTTGATTTTACATCCATATGATAAACTTTAAATCCCTTAAAAAGTGGAAAGGCCGAGAATATCCTTATTGTTTCAAGTATGGATATTGGAGTAAATGTTTATTTGAAGTCCACACCTTTTAATTGTGCATGTCCTTTACATAAAATTCATGTTTTGTTCCTTACTACTTGTCCATCTTCATTCAACTTATTTTTGTAGACCCAATCGGTTCCAATCACATTTTTGTCCTTAGGTTTTGGAAAATATTGCAATGTCTCATTTTTCTCAATCTGGTCTAGTTATTCATTCATTTCCTTAACCCAATGCTCATCTTGAGTATCCTTAGAAAAGTTTTAAGGTTTCATTAGGGATATTGGAGATAAGTTGTCATGGCTTATTACGTTGACAAGCTTCCTTCTAGTTTGAACTCAAGATTCCTTATCTCCAAGAATTTGGCTATATGGATGATCCTTTTGGTCATACCTAGATGGGGTTTTTGGATGCAATGGCTCACCTTCTTGTCTTTATTCTTCATGATGCTCTTCATTCTGATTTTTTTCTTCTTGTGCTTCTTAGTATATAATTGGTTATGGTTGGTATCGAGGCAACACTTCATCTATTCTTACATCAATGCATTCAATAACCTTTCCTACCCTTTTGTTGTAACATATATACCCCTTGGCTTCTATATGCACATCTAAAAAAAATCTTTCATCAAATTTGGAATCAAATTCCCCTAATTCATTTTCATTTATCTTGATATAACATTTGCTTCCAAACACTTTCAAATGTTTTACATTGGTCATTCTACCTTTCCAAAGTTCATAAGGTGTTTTAGCATCGTTTACCCTTATTTGAACCCTGTTCAAGATATAAACTATTGTTTAAACTACTTCACCCCAAAATTTGTCTAGTAACTGAGCTTCAAAGAGCATGGTTTTGGAAATTTATTGTATTGTTCGATGTTTTCTTTCAGAGACTCCATTCGAATGTGGTGTTCTTGCAACATTTATTTAGCTTCTAATTCCATGATGTTCACAAAATTTGTTGAATTCATTTGAAGTGAACTAATGCCTTGAAAGCTTTGAATTCCTCAAAATCCTCAGATTTTTCTTTAAGAAATGTAACCCATGTCATTCATGTATAATCATCAATGAATAGCATAAAATGTCTTTCACCTTTCAGTGTTTGAGTCCTGGCTAGTCCAAAAAGGTTTGCATGGATGAGTTGCAAAGGCCTGGATGTATAATATTCTTTTGTTTTGATAAAGACCCTAGTTTGTTCTCCAATTTGGCATTCCATACCGATGGCATTTTGTGGTTTTGATATCTTTAGCACATCCTTCATGGCATGTGCTTTTCTAACATTTACCAGATTATCAAAAATTATGTGTCCCAATCTTCTTTTCTATATCCAACTCTCTTCTGTCATTCCCATACAACATTTTTCTCTTTTTGGTTCATCAATAATGTACACATTCCTTGAAGTTTTGATAGATTTTTGCACCCACTTTCCTGTATCATCATTTCTAATTTCACATATTTTGGAATTGAATGTGAGATCATACCCTTGATCACACATTTGACTAACACTCAAGAGATTGTGTTTCATTCCTTCCACATACAAAATGTTTTGAGCCTTAGTTCTTCCATTATCTATGTTAATTGTTCCTTTCCCAACTATTCTTGCAGATGCATTATTACCAAGAATTACCTTGCCTCCATCCTCTTCTTTTAGTTTAATGAATTTACTCTAATCTCTTGTCATATGTCTTGAACATCCACTATCAACATACCATTTCTTTTCTTTTCTCTTGGAATATAACATCAGGCCACACTCTACTAGATTTTCTTGTTCATTTTTCCCTATTATTGGTTGTTGACATCTAAGGGAACATTCTTCCTTTCCTTGGTTTTGAAACCTATTTAGATTACTTCTGCAATCCCATGTTTTGTGCCCATAGTTGTTGCATATGTAGCATTCAACATAATTCAATAGAGGAGAAAAAGAATTGCCTTTCCTAATACCACTCTCATACATACCTTTAGAATTTCTATTTAAATAGTTGTTCATTGGAGTTTTAAAAATTATTTCCTTGCATGATCTCTTCTTGCAGATGTTCTATAGTCAACTGCTTTATGACCAAAATTATTACATGAGAAATAGTATCCATAAAATAAATTTTGGTACGTGTATGCATATTTCTTGTTAAAAGTACTTACTATGCTTAAACTGCTTTGTCTACTTTCTTTTCCATAATTTTGTTGATCCATAACTGTATTGGTGCCTTTTAGTGTCTTTGCATAGTTGTCATCTTCTCCTTTTTTTTTGCTTCCTTTGAATCTCTCTTAGATTTTTTTGAATGACTCGGCCTTATTTTGACTAAAGAATATTCATGACTTTGGTAATTCTTTAAATTGTTATTCAGAGCATCAACATAATTGGTGGGTTCCTTGCATCCCTTTTCTATTATTGTTGAGATTGACTCTCCCTTGATGTTCTTTGGTTTCTCTTCCTAACAAATAATTGTTTTCATTAATGGAGATATCTAACAACTAAGGATGTGATATAATGGCTCAATACCTTTTATTAGGCTCAATTTTTTTTTCAATTGATCTAATACTTTTTCTAATTCCTTTCTGACCAAGTCAATTTCCTGTTCTAACTTCTCACTATGTCCTTTTTCTTTCAACTATTTTAACATAATCTTATTTATTGTTTTGGTTTATTCTAGTTAAATTTTCTAAAGGATGATTGAATCTGCATCATATCCTTGATCCTTATATTATTACAGTTGTTGTTCTAATTGATTGGCCTTTTTCTTAGGCATATTAACTCTTCCAGGGCACTTACAAGTTCTCCCTCAAAATCCACTTTCGCTTCAATTTATTCTTCATCATTTTGATTATTCATGGCTATGAATAAGATTTCTCCTCTCTCATCATTAGGCATGAATTCATCAATTTCACAGTCACTATCTTCTTTGGAGTACAAAATCTTTCCTTTTGATATATCATCTTCTTTTACGATCATGAGATTTGAAATTTTCGTTATCACCACTATCATTTGATTTTGCATAATGGAACTTAGATGAATAGTGACATTCTTTACCACACTCTGGTTCCCCTTTTCATCTTTCATATAAATTGGGCTTCCTCTTCGTCTGATTCATCACTCATGTCTACATGGATATTTTGTTTGTTTGTTTCTTTAGCTACTTTAAATGTGGCCTCTCTTGATCTTGACTTCTCCTTCTATGTTCTCATTTTATATGCAGCAGAGTTCCATGAAGAGAGAACAAAATCAAATTTTGAAGATTTGATAATTCCTCAATAGATGAAACTTTCAGATTAAATCTAAAGGAATGGATCTTAATATTTTGTGAAAAACTTCGGATTCCTTAACTATCTTAGCAATACCCTTGATACTGTTGGCTATCCCATCTACATGAATAAAGAATGCTACAACATTCCCATTTTCATCCATTTTCGGACTCTTCAAATGACATGTATAAGTTTGTAGTTTAGTCTTATTTACTTTGTCATCTCTTTCATAACAAATTTGAAGCTTGTCCCAAATTTATTTGGTTGACTTGCAATACATTACTTTGACAAATTATGTGTCTGATAGACCACTTAATACGTCATTTTTTTTTCCATAGTTTTATTTTTATAGATTACTTTACTAGAGTATCAGTCACATAATAACCATTTTTAACATCCATCCAGACATTAGTACCTAAATACATAATGTAGGTACTCATTCTTATTTTCCAAAAGTCATAATTTGATTTGTCAAACAGTGGAGCCTTGATTGAAGAAGATTCACTATGATTGGCCATGATTCTATGTGATCCACCTTCTAGTGAGTAACTTTTCCTGAAAGAACCAAGATTTGATACCAATTGTTGGAAATATGATGATATTGAGAGGGGGCAGCGAATCAGTATAATGGCCAATTTTCAACAGTTCAACTCTTTAATGCATATATAAAATCAATCACAACAATAACATAAACATCACAAGATATATATGATAAATATATTATATTATTGAATTATCTTGTAGGAACCAACCTACTATTACATTGATTTTCTAGTACCAATTAGGAGGTACCAACCCCTTAGAAATAGAGGCACCAACCTAAAAATCTTTATTGGCACCAACTTGAAGTATAGCTTACTTTATTTTTTATTCAATTTGTATTTGTTAAATTTTTCCTCTACTTCTGCATGTCAATCTAGCTTTGCATGTATATCTTGAATTTATCCTCTAACCTCTTTTGCAATCACACATCTTCTACGGACTTCATTTCTTGGGCTTCTTTAGCTTTGAGTCACATAGACCTTCTTTTCTCTTCTTTCTATATTTTTTTCACTATTTGTGCAACCAATCCCAACAAATGATTGCTCTGTTATAGTAGCACAATTGTATCAATTGTACACCCCCTTCCAATTCCAAACTATTATGGTTTATTTATAATTTACCAAATAAAAAAACCGTGGTTTGGGATGACACACAATCTATATAATGGGTTATTTTGATCCTAGAAATTTGGTCTGGATGACTTGGATCATTTTCATATTTCTTTGGCTCATTTCTTCATATTACTAAGTGTTGGGACCATAGATTTAATGCCACACCCAAGTCCCCCTAGGTTAATTACCCACCAACTTTAATGCATGCTAATTGATCCAATTAAGATCAACATAGAAGAAGTCACTGCACCCCCCCCCCACACACACACAACTATTTAAACTATAACAAAAATGTGGAGGGGGGGGGGGGGGGGGTCTACTTTTTTTTGTTTGTGTACATTAAATATTCCCCACTTTTTTTAAAAGAAACACCAATGATCCCATGATCCGCTCAAACTAATGGCAAAGAAATTACTTCGAGCCCCCCTGACTTTTCAGAATTTATTGGGGGGGGGGGGGGGGGAGGGGGGTCGAAAGTATTTTACCATGCCACGTGGTTATCCTCACAAGTTTCCACATCATCTTTATGCCACATATCATGCCATGTCAATACCACGTGTCATATCCTCAATTTTCTACGTCATCTCTCTGCCACCTATAATGCCACATCACTACCACATGTCATCTCCTCAAGTTACCACATCAACTCTTTGGCAGTTATCATGCCACATTACTTCCACGTGTCACTCAGAAAAGGTCCACTTGATCACCCAAAAAGGGAAAATACACTTGCCACATGTCCTCACCTCATTGTGCCACATCATCACCATCACCATGTGTACCTCCCAAATATTTCTATGTCATCATCGCTTGTCACTTACAGGTGCCACCTGTACCACTTGCTCTTTTGTGTGCACATCATTTAGAGAAGTCGATTAAGTAAGCACCTAGGCATTCACTATCGAGCCCATTGTAACCAGTAACCTTTATGCTCCACCACTAGTCGTGCTTATTTTGATAGATGGGATTTTATGCTTTGGATGGTCCGATAGACACCTGGGTGCTTCTCACCTAGCTCCATGTGACCAAGTACTATGACCAATGGCCTTGCCACTCCACTGATCATCGTTCATCATACTCCCTCTTGATTTTTTTCTTTCATGGTCTCATATCGAGTGGTTTGGTAAACTCATGGATGGTTTCCACAAATATCTTTACGACCAAGCACCATAACCAGGAGTTTGTCAATACACCACCCATTAGCCATCATGCTCCACACTCAAGCTAGTTTGGAATTGTGACTAGGCTAAAACCTTTTATGGCTTGGGATACTTCAAACTGAGCCACTCTCCTTATTCCATGGGATTTTACCTAATTTCCATATACCATTGGAAATATCTTTGAGAGGCCTATATATCCAATCACTTTACATGATTATTTAATTAGGATAATTGATGCCTACAAAGATGGGGTATCCAACTAACTACATTTATGAACCATAATCTTCACTTCAATCATGAATTCTCAACAAGCTCCCCATAAACTTGACATCACTTGACATCAATGACAACATATGTGCTACTTTTTTTTTTTGCTATGGTTCACGAACACCCTGGTCAATGGGTGGCGCTACGTCCACGGGAAAATCTAGGCTAATCGACCTCGAAGGGAATCTAGCCCCACAGCCCACTAGCTAGGCCTGACCCCAAGGGCTTCGAGGAGAATGGACCCTGTGACCTCTCGATGGTGAGGCACTGATTTTAACCAACTGAGCTAACCCTTGGGGCTAACATATGTGCTACTACTACTAGTGAAGAGATGATTTGTTTATAGAGGTTCATGGAG
Source organism: Pinus tabuliformis (assembly GCA_031772625.1). Lineage (NCBI taxonomy): Eukaryota > Viridiplantae > Streptophyta > Pinopsida > Pinales > Pinaceae > Pinus > Pinus tabuliformis. The sequence goes on from CM062818.1 coordinate 768,299,422, forward strand.
GAATTCAAAAAGAAGCAAGAGAATATCAAGTTGTATAGTGATAAAGAGAGTGTCATTCGTCTTAGAAAGAACTCAGTCGTTCATTATAAGAGTAATCATATACAACTCAGGTACCATTTCACACAATCACTTTTTGAAGAATGATATTTGAAGCTGGGAAAGATATAACATACTAGCCATAATCTTGCAGACATGTAACAAAGGTAGTAACCAAGGATAAATTGAGTTTCTACTCGGTTTCAATTAGTCTTTAAGCATGACAATGAAGATGAGAAACTAGATAGGTCCAAAGTTGTTGCATAGTCCATTGGGTGCAATATTAGTGGTGTTGTATGATTGATCTACAGAAAATATCAAAAGTGCGAAATATGCTAGAGATAATGATAGAAAATAACACAATGAGATGATAACAACATAAATATTTTATTAATATCTGCAGATATAGTTTTAAATTGCCTCTTTGAGGAGGAAACCTCTAGTAGAGTAGAGTTCAATTACACAACACAACACAATACTTCCCTTACTATATTCAACAATATATAGTTTCTTGAGATCCTAAACCCTAAATACTTATGGTCCCTTGCATAATATAGGTTAACACTATTTATTAGCTATGGCACATTATAACTAATTTTGGTCCCTTTTTTATAATGCGGGTCAACCACTTACAATGCTTACGGGATTTATTTATTAAACTAACTAATCATGACTCTTATAGGGCCTCTTGGGCTTATTACATTAATAAATGGGTTAGGGTCAGAACCTAACATGCCCTCCCTCTTCAAAATTAGCCTTGTCCTCAAGGCTGGAGCTATGGAAATTTCTAGAGAATAGTTGTTGGTTCCTATGTCACATCTTATGGTAAGGTATCTTTCCACGAGCTGAGGACTTCCTTGATAACGCAGCAACAAGGATGTTGTTCCCGTAAATCTAGGACCTGTTTCGGTTGGAGAAAAATAGAATGTTCCTCATCCAATTCAAGTAGTATGGTTTGTACCTTGCGATTGTGCCCCACGAATTTCTTGAGGTAAGAGACATGGAAGACGAGGTGGATTTTTGAAGTGGCCAGCAGGACCAATTTGTAGGCGATGAAACCAATACACTGAATCACCTAATAAGGACCATAAAATTTTGTAGCTTATTTTTGGAAGCCCTTTTCTTTGAGAGACATCAGCTTATAAGGTTGGAGTCAAAGAAACACGTAGTCTCCCACTTGAAAAGACATTTCTAAGCGATGTTGGTCAACCTGTTGCTTCATTCAGTTTTGTGTTTGATGGAGATTATCCTTCAGAAGAGTGAGAGTGGTGTCTTAGTTCTAAAGAATCTTATCAACTGCTTGCACTTTGGAAGATCATGGAAGATAAGAAGTTGGAAAAGGTGGGAGTTGGCCATACACCACCTCATACATTGTCATATTGGTTACTTCATGATAATTATTATTATACCACCATTCTACTAAAGGTAACCACTACACCCATTGATGTTTTCTATTTGAAGCAAAGCAACATAGATAGGTCTCCAAACATTTGTTTACCAGTTCAATTTTACTATCCATCTAAGGGTGATATGTTGTACTCATTTTGAGTTGTGCCATGTAGCTTGAACATCTTCTGCCAAAAATTTCTAGTGAAGGTGGGATCACAATTAGACACTTTAGAAGTAGGAAAGCCATGTAATCTGAAAATTTGATCAATGAAGACTTAAGCCACCAAATATGGAGTGAACGAGTGTGGTAAGGCACAAAAATGGGCGTATTTGGAGATTCGATCCACTACCACCATGATGACTGACTTGTTTTCTGATTTAGGGAGACCTATAATGAAATCCATGGAGACATCCATCCATATAGAAGTAGGTAGCAGAAAGGGTTGTAAGATTCCTGGTGTCTTCATTGTTTCCCCTTTGTTGCGTTGGCAGACATGACATTCAGCTACAAATGTAAGAATGTCTTGTTTCATCCCTTCCTAAAAGAAGGAGTGGCATGCCTAAACATAAGTCTTTTGAAAACCTGAATGTCTTTAGATGGGCGAGGAGTGAAACTCTACCAAGATGCATGATTTGAGAGTGGAGTTAGGGGAGAGAACCACATGATCCTTATATCAAAGAATATCTTCCTAACAAGAGTAAGCTGTTGGGGGGTCAGGATCCACTTATAACCTTTGGATTAGTTAGGAAAGAGATAGATGGGAAAACCATTATTTGTGTGCCTCCTCAATCCAATATGGTATGGGAAAGGATAAGGATAAGAGGGTGTCATCCTCCTCAAATTGTCATGACAAGGCATCAACCACAACATTGTCTCAACCCTTCTTATAAACTATCTCATAGTCATAGCCCAACATTTTGGTAAGCCATTTCTTTTGTTGTGGCGAGGATAAGCACTACTCCAGAAAATACTTCAGACTATGACAGTCAGTTCAGATCTAGAAATGTCATCCAAGCAAGTATGGTCGCCAAGTGTCTATTGTATGCAATATGGCTCGCATTTCATTATCATAAGTACATTGACCCAAATTTTTGCCTCTTAATTAATGGCTTGTTAAGACTATTGGTCAACCTTCTTGCATTAAGACAGTTCTAATGTCATTCCCTGAGGCATCACATTTGTTCGTAGGGGGTTTTGTAAAATCTAGGAGGGAAAAAATCAGGGTGGAACACATGGCTTGTTTGAGATCCAAGAAGGCCTATTGAGCTACTTCTTTCCATATGAATGCGTTTTTCTTGAGAATATTCACTAGGGGTCTGGCAATGTGTCCATAATTTCTAACAAATTTGTGATAGTATCCCGTGAGACCCAAAAATTTCGTAGGATTTTTAAGGTCTGAGGTTATGGACAATATTACATTGCCTGAATATTTTTGGGATCCATTCATAATCTTGTGCAACCCACAATGTTTCCCAAGTAATCCACCTCTTCCATTCTAAAACAACACTTGGACAATTTGACAAATAGTTTATAATCCTTCAAAGGTTGCAATACCTATTGAACACGTTGAAGATGTATTTCCCATGTTTTGTTGTAGATGAGTATATCATAAAAAAAGAACAGAACAAAATTTCTGATATATGATTTGAGAAGGTGATTCATGAGACTTTGAAAGGGTGGATGAGGCATTACAAAGAAAAAAGGGCATAACCAAAAATTCATATTGACCTTCATGGTTTCTTAAAGTTGTGTTTGGAATGTCTAGTACTTTAATTATAATTTAGTGATAGCCCGAATGGAGATCCAACTTGGTAAAGAATGGGGTGACATGGACTTAATCAAGGAGATCATTGACCAATGGAATAAGAAACTTATCCATGTTCATGAGCCTGTTGAGGGTCTTGAAGTTTGGACACATGCACCACTCCCCATTTTTCTTTAAAACCATGACCACTAGGGATGAATAAGGTTTGGTGTTGGGATGAATCATGCCTTCTTATAGTAGCTCTTTAATAATATTTTCAATCTCATTCTTTTGTTCGAATAGATACCTATAGGGGAGAACATTGGGTGGTTGGCTACCCAGAATTAGAGGGATGATATGATCATGCTCACCTTGAGAAGGGGATAGTTCCTTAGGCTTTCAAACACCTGTTGATGGTGACTCAACATATTTTGTAGATCTGGATGAAATTTGGAAAGGCTTGATTCAATGGCCTAGATTTCATTGAATTGAGAAACTGCCCCATGGTGTCCCTTTTTAAAATCTTCTCCATTCTATGTGAACTAATGATATTAGGAGCACCTGTTTGGAGCCCACGAAGCATATGAGTATGTCCCTTTTGTTTGAAGCTCATATATAGCTCTTGGAATTCCACAACAATGCGGCCTAGTGTTCAAATCCATTCAACTCAAGGATGATGTCGTAGTCTCCCATTTCAATGGAAAACATGTGTGCTTTAAGGTGATATTCACCCATATGGAGCTTTATGTTCTTGCAACATCCTTCGCGTTTATGATGCCCCCCCATCGGCTATAAGGATATGAAAAATGGATATTTCCCGCACAAAATAATTCATTGCCTCGGTAACCCCTTTATGGACAAAACTAGGTGTGTTGCCACTGTCAATCAATACCACCACCCGTCGATGCCTAATAAAGTCTTTTATTTTAAGCATTTGTGGAGAATAAATACTTGTTAATGCATGGAGTGATATAATCAGTTCATTAGGTGTTATTTTAGTATATGTTGTAGTATCTTGGGGTTCCACTACGTCCTTCGTAGACATGTCAGCAGGTGGGTCTCATCGTCTAGGCTATTTTCAGTCACGTCAATCTAAAATAACTTTAATTGCTTGCATTTTTGGCATGGGAAATATTTGTCATCACAATAATAACACATTCCTTGTCTTCTCCTTTCAACAATTTCCGTTGGTGACACCTTTTTCATCTTAAGGGGTTGGGTGGGGCCACTAGAAGGGGTGAGATGTGCCTTTTATGTGAATGGGGGATGACTATATTGGAAATTAATAGCATTTTTTTCATCTGAAGATTTGTGGCAAGCTTCCAACCAATTAGTTGGTTGATGCATTCTAACATGTGCCTAGATGGCATCCTTTAGGTCATTGATGAAACATTCTATATAGAATGTGTCCCCTAGACCATCGGTCCAGATGTCCAAATGTTGTGATGTAGTCTCTCACTGTACCAGTTTGTTTGAACTTTGTGAAGCGACCTAGAAAGTGAGACTCCCTGTGAAAATGGGCACAAATGGCTTTAGAGAACATATTCCAAGTTGGATTTCTTGCATATAATTTCTGATGCCATTTCCACCACTGCCAGAGTTCTTGGTCCAAATAAATAGCTCCCACATGTAGTTTTGTTTCATCATCCCAGATATTGTTGAGTTGAAATTTTTGTTCTATTTGTGCCACCCACACTACCGGGTTAGAACCGTCAAATTTGTGCATGTCAATCTTGGGTGTCTTATTGCTATAATGTTGGTGACCCCCGTCAAATTGATGATACCCCTCATATCAATGGTGGAGAGAATCTCCTTTCAGGTTTCCATCAACATGGTTCCCATCCCCCATGTTTTGCTTTGACGTATGGTAGTATGGGTTCCAAGGCATTTGTAAATGCGTCTTTGATTTTGGTGGTGGTGCTTACTACGAGGTCTTCTACTCTTTTCTCGAGGTTTTCCATAGCTTGAGCCCTCATAGTTACCATACAATTACATCTATCAAAATTTTGGTTTACTTAAAATTAGTATGCATGTAATGGGTGTGAGACGAGTCTGTTGATGTAGGTCACTTGAAAGCACCTTGGAAAAAATTGGGATCGTGGAAAATATGGACGCTTACTAGTAGATGGTATCTCTATGATTAGTTCGTCATCTTGGATCTTGTGGGCTAGGTATCTTGCAACCAAAATTTTGGGACCGCCAGTGCTTCTTTTTTTAATCTGATAGGAGTATTACTCCCAGTTGATCAATATTATGGCAACCGAAATCCCAAAATTTCAATACTGCAAATTATGTAGGAATTTGGCGGTCCCAACTGATCAATACTATGGCGAAAAATACCCCAACTATTGGATACGACAAAATGTGTATGAATTTGGTTGTCCCAACTGATAAAGACTGCAGTGGCAAAAATTCCAGCTTTTGGATACTGCAAAATGTGATGGCCAATCAACAAGAAGTGAGGGAATAATGGCAATAATGAGTGTCGGATGCTACAGATTGCAATATATGCCAGGGGTCCAACAATAGTACTCGGCCTAATTTTTCAGAGGGCTAACTAAGGAGGATTGACCATGCCCTTAGCCATACTACCTGACTACCCTAGGTACGTGTGAGTAATCTCCCCGAGTGTTGTTCTCGATGTACTGTAGTAGCAAGACAGTTGATGGATTATCTAAGGTTGGTTTCAGGGTAATATTGGGGGCTTCTAACATACCAGAGGTATGTGGAATTCTAGTCTGTGTACAAGTGTTGTCTGATGTGCTACTACTCGAAGGGGTACCAACAGAAGTGACCACATCTTGTAGTTCATGAATGTATGCTTCCCCAGCCGTAGGTTGTTGTGCGTAACGATAAATCTCTATAGTTTAAAGACATCGGAACATGTCTCTAACCTATAAAAAAATTGCTAGAATTGGTGGTGCGATTGGCCCAAGAAAGTGCTCCGATACCACTTGTAGTATGCTTGATCTACAAAAAATATCATAAGTGTGAAATATGTTCGAGATACCACAAAAAATAACACAATGAGATGATAACGACAAAAATATTTTATTAATATTTGCAGCAATATTGTTCACTTTCCTCTTCGATGGGGAAACCTCTAGTAGAGCAGAGCTCAATTACGCAACACAAGACAAGTCTTCCCTTACTATCTTTGACAATATGTAGTTTCTTGAGACCTAAAACCCTAACTACTCATGGTCCCTTCCATATAATGTGGGTTAACCACTTTATCTATTAGTTGTGGCCAATTATAACTAATTATAATCCCTTTTTTATAATGTGGGTCAACCACTTGCAATGCTTATGGGATTTATTTATTAAACTAACTAATCATGACTTTTACGGGCCCTCCTAAGCTTATTACATTAATAAAGTGTGTAGGGTTGAACCCTCACAAGTGGAGTTGTTGTAATCAATCTCCAAGCGGGAGATTGTTGGTTGTGGAGCATGGTTATCTTCTTGATTTAGAGGTTTTTTCTAGCCACGTTTGGACCCATATTTTTGATGAGTGGTGTAAGGGGGGATTTTCCCCTACTATTGTCGCCAAAGGGTCGAGGTCGAGGGGGATGGGGTACAACAACACCTTTTTGGAGCCTTACCTAGCGAGGGCTTGGAGGAACATGCCCGCGAAGATAATTTTTTGGAAAATTTTCCTTTTAAAATATTGTAACTTCGTAGGCAATTTAGACCATTTATTATTAGGTCATAGATCTGATGGTAGATGTTATGTTAGGGATTTTTCCCTAGAAGGAAACACTCTTTTTATGAGGGAATTCTATCGTGGATGTGTATCATTAAGAGAGCATTGTAATTGAGAGGGAGAAGATTATGAGAGAGAAAAGAGGAGGTTGTAGTGAATGTGTTGTGGATTGTAATCCCTTCATTTTTACTAGATGGAATAAAAGGAAAGACTAACTATTTCTCTGTGGATGTAGCCCAAATTAGGTGAACTGCATTGGTGTCTCATTTATATTGCTTCATTCTATGTTTTTATTTCCACATTCATTTTGATTTTATTGATATGTGATTTTATTTCTAACACCCCTGTTCCCATTCTCTCTTCATTTTGCATGCAACTAAACTCTATATCCTTATGTTTGTAGCATGTACCTGTTAGGGTATGATAATCTCCCAATGGTCTATGTGTCATATATTGTCCATCCTACAAACAACACAATATTCAATGAAAGAGAGCCAAACATAGATATGATATTCCAAATTAAAATTGTATTGTGATGAGTATGAACACTATTCTACTAGAGAAAGACTTCTAAGAGCTTCATTTACTCTAGTGTTTTTTTTCAATAAATATATCAATAAACAAAATCATAGAACACAATGTATCACTTTTGCACAAATTATTACATATTTCTAATCCAACCATTGCAAAAACAAGAGGTACAGGGCATGATAAAAAAAATAAAAATAAATAAATAAATAAATCTATTTATGTTTTACATACCAATTCGTAAAATATGTTTATTTAAATGTAGAAAGCACATCAAAATATTACGATTTATGTTTAACCTATCCATTTCATTAAATCTGTTTATTCATATGTATGAAGCATCCAACCCATAAATACACTAATATACATCAACAAAATCACTTCCATCAACAAAATCACTTCCAAATGGGGTGTTTCATAATATTTTTTATCATCTAAAAATCCATTTAGATGTGCACAATTCTCAATTATAAGAAACCATTTTCATTTGGGTGGAGTGGTTTATAGAATGGGCACTTTCATGTTTTGTACATTGCAGTATCATGTTTTGTAAATTCAACTATCACACTTGTTTTCTTTCTAATATATTTCTCTTTCTGAAACCTCATTAATCATGTTTCTAAAGTTAATTATTTCATTTTTTTATACCGTTCACTTCATTTATATGTTTTATTGTCAAAAACCTATTGCTTTTTAATTTTCTTACAAAGAAACTTACATGTTGCAATAGAGGTTAGGTAGTTTGTATATAATTTAGGTGTCTCAAAATATTAAAAAGGTAAGAGGATATCATATAAAATAAGAATCATTTGAAAGCAAGGCATATGAAGAAGGATAGAATAGATTCTTGTAGTGTATTGTGTATACTTCTAAGGAGTACGTGTGAAGGTGATGCAAAGGAATTTTTCACTAATATGGCATTATTAATTGTTTCACGTCTCATTTTTTTTTTCATAGAATCATGCGAAACAAAGTGAATGGATAAGATAATAATTATTTCAAAATAGTCATATATGGTTAAAGTAGTTATATATTATTTTTATTTGCAATGTTTCAATGAAAATTTTTAATTGCGTGTATATATATGTATGGATACTATATTTCCTACAATTTATTTTTTTTAGGTTATTAACTTCATAATGAAATGATCCAATTAGACTTTTACGTCCAAAACAAAAATTAGTTTGGTTATTAACTTCATAATGAAATGATCCAATTAGATTTTTACGTCCAAAACAAAAATTAGTTTGCACTCTTTTAGCCGTGCTTAGTCTATCACCATCACTCTACTTTTACACCATCACCTTACTTTTACACCATCACGAATATGTATTAGTGGATAAGGTTTGGTTTTGGGAGTAGTAACTCCAAATAATGATATATGTGGATTGACATATATAATCTTTAGTTTTATAAGAAAGTAACTTAGATAATCTTTGGTTCAACATTCATTATTCACCATATATGGATAAAATTTAGTTTAGCATCCATTTAACAAGGCTCAGTCCATCACCATCACCCTACTTTTGCACCATCAAGGATATGTGTTAGTGGGTAAGGTTTGGTGTTGGGAGTAGTAACTCCAAATAATGATATATGTGGATGGATATCCACAATCCTCAGTTTTATAAGAAAGTAACTTAGATAATATTTGGTTCAACATTACCTATTCGCCATATATGGATAAAATTTAGTTCAACATTCATTATTCATCATATATAATCTTTCTTGGAAACTTGAAATGATCAATAATTTAGGAAGGAACCATGTAAATTACATGTATTACATGATTCCAACATTCCCTACGTATCATTGCAAGGTTTTTTGCAAATTTTTGTCAGGTGGAAAAATTATTTTCGTGGGTAGCATCACATGACATCATTTTCTCAAGAGTGTTGGCACCAATATCTATGAGATGCATAATCCTAAATTCATGCATACACTTATAACATGGTGATCCGATTGTCTATGATAGACCACTAAAGTGAATAAGCTTGAATCAATGTATGAGGCCTTCTTTCAAACCAACCCATTAGAGCACTCTATTACCTCTAGATGGAAGCTCAACCATGTGCCAAGTGCCCATGTAAGCCATGACATTTGGACAAATTTGTATGTCTACAATTTAGTAACATTTAGTGGATTTATATGTTGAAATTTAGCTTAAAAAAACCATAAGTGTAAATGCATTTGATTCAAATCACAAAAAAAATGTACAAATCCACATAAACTATATTACATTTTAATGCATCGCTAGTTTTATGGCATTCTTTGCATCACTATGAGCAATTGCTAGTATTGTGTGTCTATGTGTCTGTGTGTGTCAATGGTTTATATCAAATGGTTGGGAGAAATGGTTCTTACCCTCCCCTCCTAAGTTCAATTATCACAAGTGACATATTGAGCTCATAATGAGTATATTGGTGTAATTGCTTTGAGCCTTGTTGTTGACTAGTCTAGAGCCCTCATAATCTAAGGCTTACCCTGGGTGCCAATTCAAAATGAGGGAAAAAATGAGGGGAAGTATATGGGGGTTTTCTCGAGGAAATATAATACACACATACACACACACATTATGTGTGTAATGGATTTTTTTTTAAGTGTAAGGGAAAAGCATAAGCTCCACAACTCGAGTTTTCATGAGTTACAGTTTTAGTTAAAATAAAGGCTCCACTGGTCCATTTGGAATCTCATATTGCTTGGTGATTAGCTTAAGGTGCAAGCGGATGTCAACCAAACTACCTCTCAATCTTAAGGGCTTCACTCAGTCCACCATTCACTATGTTGTTTGGCAAGGCAAATGAATGGTGGTTTTGGCTATTTTGTTCATGGTAGGGGTTCCAATGAAAATTTGTAATCCTTATTTGCTTGATGTTTACGATGCAGAAAGGAAATTGTCATCTTGGTAGCATCTATGATGTTAAGTTTCAAGAGATTAAATAAATGGCAGATGAGGCTCAACGTCCCTCGTTGTCATTGCTTGAAATTTTCCATGGGTGGTGTGAAAAGGAATTACATGATGTTTACAGGCGCTTCAAATAACTCAACAGATCATAGATTATTCTTGTGCTTCCATGGCACCTATTATACCCATGTATAAATTTGGGCCTTCTCGAGCTTTGGTATATTCTCATTGACCTTAATATATATATATATATATATATATATTTTTCCTCTGGAAAAAACGTAATTTTCATTGATATATAAAAATTACATGCTGTATATGCATAAGCATATGCTGTAAGAGGCAGTGCCTGTCAGTTTCAAAAAGAAATCCAAAAATTTGATGCCTTTTATCCACACAGGGAGGCATCCTTTTCTGAAATGATCATCATATTGTTTTTACCAAAAAAAGAGTAGCATAGAAAGGCTGGTAGTTATATAATCTGTCCATAGTTCTTGCTGGAAACTGAAAAATAAATAAAACATATGGATATTTATAGGTGGTAAACAAAAAAATCCATGATCTAAGCTCCCTGTGAGCTTGTTGTAGCATCTATGTCCATGAAGGGCCGGTGGTAGTACTGGTAGAAATTTCCCTCTCTGTGTTCTTGGATCATCCAAGTGTCGGATGGCTTGTGCGCAACTTCTTTGGATAATCTATCAGCATCTGCATTTTGCTCCCTGAAAATGTGATGACATGTAAATGAGTCAAAAGCAGTAATAAGACGATGGGCCTCTTCCAGAATGTGTAACAGAGTGTATGCTGAGCATCTAGATTTTTTGTTTATCCAATCACAAACAATTTTTGAGTCACCCATGTAGAAATTTTGAATAATATAACACTTATTCACAGAGATTATCCTGATTATACACTATTTGCGGAATGCATGCATAATACATAACCTCCTCTACCATTGATCATCAAATTTGTGGAATTAAAAACAATCACATGCGCACATTGAAACATCAATCACACATATCAACACAGTATGTAACGGGGAAAGCATACAGCTAAAAACCCCCAACTATTTGTATATTATAATGATAGAGAACATGTAACAATACATAGTACAATACTCCTCACAAGTACTCAGTACTATCTCCACCTGCTACACACAAACTAGCTCAGATCTGAACAAGTCACGGGTTCAAATCTCCTCCACTGTTTGCCTGCCGCTACTGCGCAATCCAAGTTGAGAATAGATTAAATCCAAGTTTGAATTCCCTTGGCTTGTATTGCGCAATCCTCATTGGCAATCTCAATCGATGATTGTGCAAATCTCATGCACAACTATAGTCACAACTGATAGTAGTCTCACCCTTTCACCCACCTCTAACACTTGTCTCCACTGAACTATCCATGCACTGAGTTAACTGATGTATTCTTTAGTTGATTTATGAGTTAATAATTAGTGAATTAATTAATAATTAATTCACATCACTCATCACTAGTGTATTTGTCAGTTAGACTAAATACAACTAGTTCAACTAAGTCAAACTGAACACAACTCCATCAACTCCTCAATCAACTCCACCAAACTCAATCACTTGAGTTATAACTGAAGTCCATCATGCAATAGCTCAACTAACCCATAGGAAAAGCATATTTCCTTTTGGCAGTTGCATGTGCCACATCCGTAGCTCGAATTGAAGTGCTGCAAGAGGATAAGATAATGTTTATAATCCAAATATTATTAAGAGCTAATAATATTCGACTATTCTATTTTTAGATTGGCAGTCTAAAAATAGACTTCACCCATATGTCTAAAAATAGAAGTCCATCTATTTTTACCAACATGACCAATCATCCATAAATAGCATCCTGCAACTCATAGACCATCATCCATATGTCTAAAAATAGACTTTGCGCCAAAAATAGCCTGCGGGCCCACTTAGTGAAGGCAACTTCTTTTCACTAAGCTCCATCATCTTGTTGCATATTCAACACTCCCTCTCAACAAGATATGGATTATATGCAACCCCTATCCTACCTCTGTGGTATTCGAATTTGCTCCTAGTGAGCGCCTTCGTCAAGATATCAACATCCTGATCCTCCGTGGGAATGTATGAAAGCAACATGATTCTCCGCTGCACACAATCTATGATATGATGGTACCTGATGTTAATGTGATTGGGTCTGTCATGAAATACTGGATTAGCTGAGAGTTTAATGCAACTCTGGTTATCACAATAAATCACAGTAGGCTCCAAGTGTGACCCGAACAACCCAACCAGGATCTTCCTCATCCATATAGCCTCGCATGCAGCCAAACTTGCTGCCATATACTCGGCCTCTGTTGAACTGAGTGCCACGGATCTCTGCTTCCTGATGTACCAAGAAATTGTTGTCGACCCGATACTGAAGATCCCTCCAGATGTGCTCTTTCTGTCCGTTGGGCTCCTTGCCCAATCTGCATCCGTGAAGCCACATAGCTTCATCTCATCCTCATGTCTGTACTACAATCCATATCCCGATGTGCCTCTGAGATAACGCAATACATGCTTGCTTGCCTTCCAGAAGAGCTTGGTTGGCTTAACCATAGCTTGTGAAAGCTGGTTAACAGCATAGCATATATCGGGTCGTGTATTGAATAGATACATAAGCGACCCCACCAACTGTCGATAAACAGTGGCATCCACTACCTCCGCTGAAGTAGCATCCTCCTTCCACCAACCTCCAGGAAGAGGAGTATCAATAGGCTTGCAACCATGCATGTTGAACTTCTCCAGTATCTCCCGGGCATACTTACCCTGAGAAACAAATAGTCCATCACTGCGCTGCAAAATTTCCAATCCTAGGAAATAATGAAGGAGGCCCAAGTCCTTCATCTCAAACTCTCTAGAAAGATCCTCCTTGCATGAAAGTATCAACAGCTCATCTCCTGTCAAAATCAAATCATCTACATAAAGTACAATGATCAGCAACTTACCCTTCACTTTGTAGATCCATCTCAAACCCACCACTGATTTCCCCTCCGGTCTTGGGACAATCTCCCATGCATTGTTTTTGACAATCGAATCATACTCTTCCACCATGGCATCTACCCAATGCGGGATCCTCCACAGCTTCCTCGAAAGAGGATGGATCAGTCACGACACATTTTCTCATAAGAGCCATGTATCCAATGTATCGATCAAGTGACTGTCTCTGTCTGCGTTGTGCTGTAGGTGGTCCTACAACCTTCCCTGCATCTTGAGCCAGTCGCTCAGCTTTTGTAGTGCGCTTTCGCTCTCTGATGGTTGGCGCTGCATGAGTGGTCTCTTCCACTCCATGAACTTCATCTTGTGGTTGATCCACATCCTGAAGCTCATCCTTAGGAACTAATAGCTCCTCATCTGCATGCAAGTGTGGCTCCCTCTCAAGTGAACACTTCATGGCTTTCTCCTCCTGAAATTTGATATCCCATCGCACAACAGCCTTGCGACTGTCTGGAAAATACACATGATAGTTGTGGCGTGTATCAGTGTACCCCACAAATATCCCAACCTCTACGGTTGGCTCCAGCTTCTTCCTGGCATCCTTCGTCACATGCATGTAAACATGAGAACCAAAAATCCTCAAATGGGAAATATCAGGCCTCTTACCCGAATAAGCCTCCCCGGGTGTACTCATGCCAAGTATCTTGTGAGGACAATGGTTCTGCACATATATTGCAGTATTGCATGCCTCCGCCCACAAGTGAAGGGGTAGGCCCTGATCATGCAACATCGACCGTGCAACACCCACAATCATTCTGTTTTTCTGCTCAGAAACCCCATTTTGCTGTGGGTTATGGGGAGCTATGAGCTCTCTTCAAATCCCTTCTGCCTGTAGAAGTCCTTGAACTCACCAGAGATGAATTCACCACCATTGTCGCTCCTAAGAGCCTTCACCTTCTTCCCCGATTCCTTCTCGACTAGTGCTTTGAACTCACAGAACTTTGAGTATGTCTCGCTCTTCTTCTGCATGAAGAAGATCCAACACTTTCGAGAGAAATCATCAACAAAGATCACATAGTACTTGTGCTTTGCTGTCGAAGCTACTGAGAAAGGTCCACACACGTCTGTGTGAATTCTCTCAAGGATCTTCGTGGTGCCACTTCCTTCTCGTGAAAGGTGGATTTCACAAATTTTCCCAAAGTACACCCCTTGCACTGATCTGACTGTGCAAGAGTGCCTTTAGGAAGCCCAGTAGAAATCTGCTGCAGTATCTTCAAGGCTCCATGGTGAAGGTGGCCCAATCTCTGGTGCTACAGCTTGCCATCATCTCGGCTCACCAATCCTTCTGCCTTGCATGCCATTGCTGCGCAACCATCTACATGCAATTGATAAAGGTTCTTGACTCGAACCCCTATCTTCCGGGTTTCTCTAGTTGTCTTACTGCGCAGGAAAGCCTTTCCCTCGCTGAAGACAACATCATATCCCTTGTCTTCTAACATCGCCACAGAGATAAGATTCTTCTTCAATCCTGGAACATGCATCACTTCCTTCAATACGAAGGGTTTACCAGACTCCCTCTCAAAGGAAATGGTACCGATACCGGTTGCACTGTATCTACCATCATCTCCCATCTCGATGTGCACTCCAAGATCTTTCTCATCCAGATCAGAAAACAAATCTCGATCTCCTGTCATGTGAAAAGACGCACCACTGTCCAAGAACCATACCGATCCCATCACACTTGATACCAAGCATGCGATCAACAAAAAATCCAGCTCAAACTGCGAGGCTAAGGCCTCTCCCGCTGCAGATCCAATAGCTTGCTTATTTTTCTTCTTCTGCGGACAATTTGTGGCATAATGTCTGTGCTGGTGACAATGAAAGCACTTCACCTTGGACATGTCCTGCTTCTTGCCTTTCGCACCGAAATGAGAAGCTTTCTTGTTCTTCCCCTTCTTTGCTTTGGCAGCCAAAGCGCAATTTTCTTCATCAGATGCCTTTGATGAAGATCCGTCCCTGGTATTCCGCCTAATCTCCTCTTTCACAAGATCAGACCAAAGTCTCTCCCATCCTGGCAATTTCTCCCGACCATTGATAGAGTCCTGATAGGAATGCCAACTCTTCAGAAGACCAAGGAGAGCCAAGCTCACCAAGTCCTCATCATCGACAGTCACCCCCACACTTCCCAGCTCATCCGGGCATTGGGTGAACTTCGTGAGATACTTGGGCATACTGTCTGCTTTCTCACACTTAATGTTTCTGAGTTTATCCTTGAGTGCCAACTTCCTCTGATCGCTATTGCTTTGGAATAAATTTGTCAACACTTTCCACATCAAGTATGGAGAAGCCTTTCCATGCAACCTGGATACAATGTGATCCTTCACGCCCTCCAACATAATCCTTCAACACTTTGCTGTCTTCTTTTGCCAAGCCTCAACTTGAGCAACATCAGTAGGCTTTGGGACCTCAACATCTATGAACTCCTTCAACCCATTGTCATCTAACACCGCCTCCATCCTGTCTTTCCATGCAATATAATTTGAGCTGCCTTCAAGGGCATACTCCAATCACAATCCGTTGAAAGACATTTCAACTTCGACACCAATAAAACACTGCTGCAAATTCGAATTCCACCAGCTCAAAACTCAACCGCTTCTGATCTAAAATTTGTGAGAACAAAGTATTTCTCGTACAGAGATTGACTGTATGGGAATTTACCAAATATCTCACCTTCCAAAAGAAGGATGAATCCAGAGGCTACCTGGCCCGATTACAGACTTTTCCTGAAGAAATAAAATGTAACCACTTTCTGAATAATAGATCTGATGATCAACTTCGCTCCGATACCATGTAGAAATTTTTTCTACAAATTATCTAGCTCGGATACCATGTAGAAATTTTGAATAATATAACACTTATTCACAGAGATTATCCTGATTATACACTATTTGCGGAATGCATGCATAATACATAACCTCCTCTACCATTGATCATCAAATTTGTGAAATTAAAAACAATCACATGTGCACATTGAAACATCAATCACACATATCAACACAGTATGTAACGGGGAAAGCATACAGCTGAAAACCCCCAACTATTTGTATATTATAATGATAGAGAACATGTAACAATACATAGTACAATACTCCTCACAAGTACTCAGTACTATCTCCACCTGCTACACACAAACTAGCTCAGATCTAAACAAGTCACGGGTTCAAATCTCCTCCACTGTTTGCCTGCCTCTACTGCGCAATCCAAGTTAAGAATAGATCAAATCCAAGTTCGAATTCCCTTGGCTTGTACTGTGCAATCCTCATTGGCAATCTCAATCAATGATTGTGCAAATCTCATGCACAACTATAGTCACAACTGATAGTAGTATCACCCTTTCACCCACCTCTAACACTTGTCTCCACTGAACTGTCCATACACTGAGTTAATTGATGTATTCTTTAGTTGATTTATGAGTTAATAATTAGTGAATTAATTAATAATTAATCCAAATCTCTCATCACTAGTGTATTTGGCAGTTAGACTAAATACAACTAGTTCAACTAAGTCAAACTGAACACAACTCCATCAACTCCTCAATCAACTCCACCAAACTCAATCACTTGAGTTCTAACTGAAGTCCATCATGCAATAGCTCAACTAACCCATAGGAAAAACGTATTTCCTTCTGGCAGTTGCATGTGCCACATCCGTAGCTCGAACTGAAGTGCTGCAAGAGGATAAGATAATGTTTATAGTCCAAATATTATTAAGAGCTAATAATATTCGACTGTTCTATTTTTAGACTTGCAGTCTAAAAATAGACTCCGCCCATATGTCTAAAAATAGAAGTCCATCTATTTTTACCAACATGACCAATCATCCATAAATAGCATCCTGCAACTCATAGACCATGATCCATATGTCTAAAAATAGACAGTCTAAAAATAGACTTTACGCCAAAAATAGCCTGCGGGCCCACTTAGTGAAGGCGACTTCCTTTCACTAAGCTCCATCATCTTGTTGCATTTTCAACAACCAAAGAGTTGAAGGTATCTACATTGGATTTGCAGAGCATGTTGGATGAGGAATTTTGTAGAGGATAGCTTTACAAAATTATTAGTACCTCCCCCTAAACCCATTTGTATATGGAGGGAATGAGAATCAATGAGGTTAAGTATGGCCCCTCCCCCGCATCCGTCCTCCTGGGTAGACCCATCAAAGTAAGCCCATGGCTTTGAATGATCTATGGATTCAGGAATGATGGTTCTGGTTCGGGTTTTTTCCTCGTCATCAGGTATGATGGAATAGTCAGAGATGATACAAGAAGTAATGGAGGCCCAGTGCGGCAGGGAGTTTTGGAAGATGAGGTTGTTGCGGGCTATCCACAGTCCCCAACATATAAGTAATGGCAGATTTTTGAGCTTTTGTGGGCAGGCGCTTGTCCACCAATTCGACCAAGCTTCCTTTACAGAAGCGCCATTCCACCTTGTCAGGAAAGAAATCACTGTTGAGATCAATTTCCATAGCTCTTGGGCAGCCAGACATTCAATAAAAAGATGAGTGGCAGATTCATTGTTGCATTTACATAGGTGACACCAGAAGGGGCCATGATGAGCTCGCTTGAGTAGATTATCTCCAGTGGGGATTTTGTTCTTTAGAATAGTCCACATGAGAAGTCTGCTTCTTGGGGGGGGATTTTAGCTTCCATAGATGCTTCCACCATGACTCTAGGACTTGTGGGCAACAATCATCAGCTAGTACTAGATATCCCTCCTTTGGTGTGTATTTTCCTGTTTTTGAAAGTGCCCAGATGACTTCATCTTCATCCTCACTAATCCTGATATGTGCCTCAGTGAGGGCCCTAATGAAGGTATTCCATTGTTGAGTCCATTGATGGGGAATGTTTAATCTCTAAGCTGATTTCTAGGCTTGCTGAAAAGGGGTGGAGTGCTCCACGTCTGCTATATGGCCAATATGGGTAATGTTGCAGTCCCTAAGGAAAGATCTGAGGTCGTCTGGCAGCCTATGTAAATTCCCGCATCCAATCCAAGGATCTCGACCAATCCTTACTTTCATTCCAGACTGAATTTTCCATGTAATGTCGTCCCTGATGATGTTAAGTGATTTTGTTACCACCTTCCATATAATTGAGACCCTTGATTGTAATCTCTGCGGTTGACTTATCCAATCCATTAGGTTTGAGGGGGCAATATATTTTGAACAAGCCACCCTAGTCCATAGGTTGTTTGTTGTAAGAAGATGCCATCCTAGTTTTGCCGCCAGAGCTGAGGAGAAGTCTTCTAATTTCTTTATGCCCCATCCGCCCCATTTCTTGGGCAAATTTAGGGCCTCCCACTTTACCCATGCAAAGATTCTTCCTGTTTGTTTTCCCTTCCAAAGGAATCTACAACATAAGGCCTATATTCTGGATAGAATACCCCGGGGGATCCAAGCCAGTGACATCCAGTAAACCGGGGTGGCCTCCAGGACAACTTTAATGAGCGTAAGTCTGCCTACCCTGGAAAGGTATTTGTGGTACCAAATGTTTAGTCTTTTCTCCATTTTGGAGATTAGCTAGGTCCAATCTACAATCTTGTACCCCAGAGGTTTCAACTTGTAGCCCAGATATTTGAGACCATCCTCCAGCTTAAGAAGAGTGTACTGGAATCTTTGCAGTGCATAATGGATTTCATGGGGGGAACATCCAACCTC
Organism: Pinus tabuliformis; assembly: GCA_031772625.1. Classification (NCBI taxonomy): domain Eukaryota; kingdom Viridiplantae; phylum Streptophyta; class Pinopsida; order Pinales; family Pinaceae; genus Pinus; species Pinus tabuliformis. Next base: position 768,318,400 of record CM062818.1, read on the forward strand.
TATGAGGGTCGACTTGTTTCAATTTACAATCATACCCGTGGCTGTTTGGAATAATGCAATTGTGTTCTTCATTATTGTTAAGTCTCCAATGCTTCCATTGAGGAATAGAAGAACATCGTTCACAAATAATAGATGAGTCAAAGTGCAATAATTTGTGATTTTTATTCCCTTTAGTCTGCCTCCTCTGAATTATTCTTTGACCAGCTTGCTGAGACCTTCCATTATCAGTAGCAACAACAAAGGGGATAGGGGGCAACCCTGTCAGAGACCTCTTTTAGAATAAAAAAAGGGGGAAGCTACCCCGTTGATCAACACACTGAAAGGTATGTTAGTGATGCAGCTCATGATCCATTTTATGAAATCAAATGGGAATCCCAAGTGGGTTAAGAGCATTCTAATATATAACCATTTTTCCCTATCAAAGGCTTTTGAGAGGTATACCTTTAGGATCATACCTTTGATTTTCTTGGAGTGCAGAGAGTGTAGAACCTCTTGGGCAGTTCCCACTGCTTCATGAATTTGTCGATCTTGTAGGAAGGAAAATTGCTCTGGCAAAATATACTTGGATAGTATGGGCCGCATCTAATTTGCAATAATCTTTGCCACAATCTTATAGATGCAGTTACATAAAGATATAGGTCTGTAGTCATCAAAGGTGGAAGGGTTGTCGGATTTTGGAATGAGGGCAATGAAAGTGGAGGTGAAGGATTCAAGAATCTTTCCACTAGTTCTGGAGTGTTCAATGACTTTTAGAAGGTCCTCCCCCAAAGTATCAAAGAAAGCTGAGTAGAACTCGATCGTCCAGCCATCCGGCCCTGGGCTCTTGTCCTTCTTAAACCATTTGATCGTGGCTTCTAATTCCCCAATAGTAATCTCCTTTGTCAGTTCCTTGCCTGCCTCCTGATCCACAAATCGAGGGAATAATTGAGCTACTTGAATAATTTCGGCTAGATTAGCATCGGGGGGGCCCTGTAGGTCTGTTTAAAGTGTGAGTTTGCTAAGGAAGCCAGCTGAGGGAAAGTATTGACAGTGTGGCCTTGCTCGTTCGAGAGTTGCCAGATGGTATTGATGGCTTTCTTGCCATTTGCAAACTTGTGATAGAACTTTGTATTGTCATCTCCCTCGAGCAGCCAGATCGCCCTACTTCTCAGTTGCCAAACTTCCTCACGATCCTTAAGAATTTTCCTTCTGGTGGTATATAGCTCAGTGAGTCTATTTCTTTGATCGCTCACTCTGTATGCCCCTGCCAGGTCTTTTTCAATCTCAGTGATTTCCTCCTCGGCTTTCAATAGAGATTGATCGTCTTTTATTCTCTTGTTGTGGGCCCAGGCTTTTGATAGTCTCTTCAGCTCCATGAGATTGTGAGCGAAACCCTCTGTTATGTTCCCACCAGCACCCGGGGGATGCGCCTTCCAGTATTCCTTGATCATTTGATTATACGTGGGGTCCTTTAGCCAAGAGGAGCTGAACTTGAAAGGTCCCTTGGGTTTTCGAGGTCCCCCACTGATTTCCATGAAGATAGGTAGGTGATCAGAGACCCCTCCCGATCCCACCCATTGTCTGTGGAGAAGACCCAAGGTCAAAAGTCCTTCCTTAATAAGGAAATGATCGAGTCTTCGAGCAAGACAGTCCTTGCCGGCCCTATTGTTCCTCTAGGTAGGTGAGAGCTTGGTAGAGGGGATGTCCAATAGATTGTGGGAGTCTAGCAGATTCTTGAAATAGGCAGATAAGGGGTCCTGTTGTGCATGATGCCCCCATGACTCAGAGTGTCCAATGGAGAAGTTTAAGTCCCCTCCCATGATTAAATAATCATTCTGAAAAACTTCTGAGCCGAGGAGATGGTCCCAGAAGGCAGGCCTGTGTTGGCAAGGCCCATAAACATTAATGACTCATACCTCCAAGCCCAAATCAGATGAGAAGAGGTCTGCCCCTATGTGCCCGAGACCTCCCCAACAGTTACAAAGATTTGAGGTGTGGGTGTTGTATCCCAGGGAAAGGCCTCCAGATCTTCCATTAGCATCTATTCCTATGAAACTCCAACCAGGGAGCATAGCCTCGAGGAGGTGAGTAATGGTGTCAGCAGGTCCTAGAGTTTCTTGGAGGAGGATGATATCAACGGGAGAGGTAAGAAATAGTTTGCGAAGGGCTAGTTTTTTTTCGAGTCTAGCCAACCCTCTACAATTGAAGGAGGCAATCTTCATGAGGGGGGGTCAGATGAGGGGTTCAATGCTCTAAGTGCCCCATGAATGGTTGATTGCTTGCCCAAGGCAATTTTGCCTCCGGCCCGAATTTGAGCCTTTGAGAGGGAGGAGGGTCGACCCCACGGAAGCTTGGGAGGAAAAGGGGTTAAAGAGAGATCAAGCCTGATATAATCCTGGGTTATTATCTTCTGCTTGGCCTTGGATTGGGTTCGGTACCGAGGGGAAGGAGGACCAGCTACAGGAATAGGAGTGATGTCGGGGGGGGGGGGAGGAAAGGGGGTGTTGGAATGGCTCCAGAGGAGGTGAGATTAGATGTGGGAGAGGGGACGACCAGAGGGGATTGTGAGGGAGGGTTTATGATTCCATTTAAAGAACAATCAACTGGAAATTCATTTAATCCATCAAAATCATGAATACTAGAGGGAGTAGGAGAGATTGGTCGCTTACCCGAAGAAACCACCGACCCAGTAGCCGCTCTTGCCCTGGTGAGAGGAGGAGAGGGAGGTCGAAGTGGAGGCCTACCATATTTCTTCGGGGTCCCCTGCGAGAGAGACATGTCTGATTGAGGTGGATCGCCTTGGATCCCATCTTCCTTGTTGTGGGGCTGCTCCCCCTGTTCCTAATCTGTCTTTGGGGGAATTGTCCTCCCAGCTTCTCCCCTATCCTTGTTTTTGTTGAGAGGACAGTCCTTGAAGAGATGCCTAACCTTATGGCATCTCCTGCATCTGAATGGAACCCCTTTGTAGTCCAGATTCTACCTTCGAGAGAAACTCCTCCATTGGATTGTGATATATTCTTGAAGCCCAGCACTAGTATCAATGTGTACCAAAATTCTTGCATATGCCATTCTTCCTGTCGAGAGGTAGGATTTGTCATACTCCAGATAGGTGCCGAGAGAGTTCCTGATACGCCTAAAGATGTCATATGACCAGAATTGAAGAGGCAGGCCAGGTAGTCTAACCCAGAGAGGGCTAGCTCCAAGCTGTTCTCTTTCTGGGTCGAAGAGTGGTGTCCATCTCCGAAGGAGCACCATGGCTTGTTCAATATGCCAAACCGCTGAAAGTACCCAGTTGGTATGCTCTGCCCTAGCAAAACGAAGTGCGAACCATCCTTTAACAAAAGTCTAAACCACCGGTGGTTCGTCTAGATGATGCCCCCAAACCTCAGTGGCCCACTGCTTCAATCTGGTAGCGCTGTAGAAACAGCCTCTGACTCTTCCAACTAGCACTCGATCGGCTATGTCCATTGCCTTGCTCCACTGGAAATCCTCACCCAAACTTAGGAATACATCCAAAGCTTTTGGTCTCAGGACCCTTTGCTTCTTCACTTTCCGGGTTCTTTCATCAGGTATGGAGTTCTGATGGGTTTCTTGGGAAGGGTTAGTCTCAGGTGCAGGGACGCCCAAGGGGGGGTCAGAGGGAAAAACCCCCGAGATGGGAGGGATTTCTGTGATATTGCTAGAAGGGGGGGCTAATGAGGCTGACACATGCTGCCCTAATTTAGAGGCAACAACATCGCTGATGGTTGTTGTAGAGAGGACACAGGAGCTGGTGGAGGAAGGGAAAGATGAGATACCCTCAGAGGAGATGCCCAGATTGGGTTCTAGGGTTTGATCCACGAAATTTAGGGTAGAAGGGGACAATGGCTCAGATGTTAGGTCAGGGATGGAGGGGAGGCCTCTGAGAGTGTAGCCACCAATCACGAGGGCCCTGAGATCGAGGGAAGCGAGGCAACGGTGTCGGTGAATTCGTAGCCATAATGGAAGCTGCTTGCCGGGTTAACCTGGGGAGAAGTCCAGATGGGGGTACTCGCTAGTGGGTCTTTCAAGTAGTCTACTAGGGCTTCCATAATTGTCACTATATTTCCGACCCAGCTGCCTTTAGAAACCAAGGTTTCTTGTCGCTGTAGTGACCGGGTAACAGGCGGGGGTTTGTCGAGGAGGAGGGTAAGGGTAAAAATCCAAGTGGTAAGAATGGAGGAGTGACCGTAACGGTGTCAAACAGGAGCGGTGTGAGGGTAACAGGGCTGGAGTACGGGAGGGCGAAGAGTGCAACAACATAGTCAGGCGGTCGTATAAGACATAAGAGTGTATGCATTAAAGAGTGTTGCAATGTATAAGACATAAGAGATGATTATTTTAATGGAAATGAGTTTAAAAAATAATTATTATTGCAAAAATTATTGTTTTCCCAAGGAAAAATTGTAATTTTACTTAATTAGATAAACAAAATTACACTTTGTGTATACATAACTAAATGTGCATTCAATAGGATCTAACCAAGTCCCAATAGTGGCAAAAAAAGCATAATTGTCCAGTAAAAAATACATAAAAACACGACCACAAGGGTCTACAAGAGTCCGAAATAATATGGATAATAGATATCCATAATCTAACAAAAAAGAAAAATAACAGCCTATAAAGGCTCCAAAAATATGCCATGTAAAGTCAAACAACGGTAATTATGATAAAAAGATATCTGCAGAAAGCCTACTATCTAATGTTGAGAATTTTGTTCATCCATATAAGATTTGTGATAAAATCCAAAATGATCATCATTTAAGACTTCTTCAATGTGCCATAAGCCCCAAGATGGTTGAAGGCCTTACTTAGAAATAATATATGCTTCCCTATTTTTGTCATTGTGAATATGAATGCATGAAAAATATGAATAAGTTAGCTTGATTCTTTGTAAATCCTCTAGAACGTGAACAAGATTAGTACTGTGACATTGTTGTATCTCATTAACCCAGTTAATTACCAATAAATAGTCACCAAACACTTGCATATGATCACATCCCTTTTCTCTAGCAAAAGCCAATAAAGAGTGACAAGATAACAATTCAACCAAATTGTTTGTTCCTCTCCCTAACCCCATACATATTTTGAAGTTGTGTTGTTTAGATAGATGTAATATGAAACTGCATCCACATAAGTGATCATCTCCTTGTTTAGCACCATCAAAGTAGCCCCATAGGTGAGGCTTATCAGGATTTTTGGGAGTTACATTTATGAACCGAAGGGTTACTAGCCATGGCCTGAGGAAAATGTGACAGAATAACCAATACTTCCACTGCCACCCGGTCCTAGATGGAAGACTTATTTTGGAAAAATGATTTATTTCGCGCCATCCAAACACCCCAACAAATGAGCAGAGGCAAAGCCATATAAATTTGTGTATTCATGTTTTGTAACCTTAAGTGCCATTGCTCCTCAATTGATGGCCCTTGCCATACACAATCTTATCCAATGGTCAAGCAACACATATACCAGACTTGAAAAAAGAAAGGGTATTCAACAAAAAAAGGATCAATGGAATCACCATTTTATTTACATAGAGGGTACCATCCAGGACCTATTTTTTGTCGTTTCTGCAAATTTTCCTAGATAAGGACATTTTTAGCCAAAATACACCACATAAAAAGATGAGACTTTGTCAGACTTTTTGTCTTCCATACACCTTTCCACCACCACTCCTCCTCTCCATCCTTAGTCACCAAATTCAAATGAATATACCCCAACATAAGAGTATATATGCTTATCTAAGAGTGAGCCCAGACAAACTCATTCTCCACCTGAGTAATTATGGTGTGACCAGTAACTAGGGCCTCCAAGAAACCCCACCGTCTTCATGGTATTCTTGAGCAATCTACAAATATTTTGTCGAAAGCCACCCCTGACGCAAAATATTAGTATGGGTTGGATTTATAATATGGGAAAGGTAGGAGATACCACTGTCTTTGAGCATGTCAATAAGGTATTGAGGAAGTCAATGGCTTAGACCAAAACTAGGCCAAGGATCTTGGCCTAATCTCACTTTCAACCCATTTCCAACCTTCCAAGCCAAGGAAAAAGCAATAACATCAAAAGAATTTAGCATTGCATGACAAATGACAGAGATATTGGAACGCGGTTTTTCATTCATCTTGATCTAGTCCTTTAACGAGTAGGGATGGATATATGATTGAAAAACAACCAAGGTCCATAGACCATGGGTGGACAAAATCCTCCACCAACATTTTATTGCAAGAGCCTTAGAGAACATAAAAATATTTTTTAGACCCCATGTCCAAGCTAATTTAGGTAGAGCAACACAATTCCACTTTTCCCAAGGGATGAAAAAATTATCATGAGATCCCGCCCACAAAAATTTGAAGCATATCTGTCTAATTTTTTCTAGAATTCCTCGAGGAATCCAATTCGTATACATCTAGAACACATGAATAACTTTGAGCATTGATTTCACTAGAACCAACATCCCTGCTCTTGACAACCACCTGAAACACCATTTTTTTAATTCTTTCTGAATTTTAGTGATTAACCACATCCAATATTCCTTCTTGTACCAAATTGGTTTCAAATGAAAACCCATATATTTTAACCCCTCTTCCATCTCTGACATTTGATACAGAAAAACTGCCCTAAGATTTTTAAGTTCAAACTCTTCCAAATTTTGAGAATATATAGAAGTTTTTTGTAAACCATCTTATTAGCTTTCTCAAATAGGGAAATAATCTCAACTAAATTAGCCACATCTCGAATAGAGCCATCACAAAAAAATTAGAATTTTATCTACGAAAAATAAATGTGTAATAACAAGAGAATTTGAGATAACTACACCTTGGAAAACCCCTTAGTGTTTAACATCCTCAATCAAACAACTAAGACATTCAAAACTAATAGAAGCAATAATTGGGATAGGGGGCAGCCTTGCCTCAGGCCTCTTTTTGCATTGAAAAAGGGAGATGCAGATCCATTTATTAATAAAACAAAAGGGTCTGATTCTAAGCATCCCATAACCCAATTAATAAAGTAAATACAAAAACCTAGGTGAGTCAAAAGTAATCTAATATACATTGAGTTAACATGATCATATGCTTTAGATAGATCAATTATTATAATGGCACCATTTAAACTAAGGGTTTTGATACTCTGAAGGCCTTCTTGTGCCACCCCAATGACTTCATGGATCTATCTACCTTCTAGAAACCCAAATTTCTCTTTTCATATAGCTCTTGACAGAAAAGGCTTAAGTTTTCTTGCAAGGATCTTGGATATGACCTTGTAGACACAATTACACAAAGAGACACGATGAAAGTCTTCAAAGGAGGGAGGCTTATCATCTTTGGGGATAAGGGATATGAAGGCAGTGTTGAAATTTTCCAAGGCTCCACCTTCCCTTCTAAATTCATTTACCACTTCCAACAGATCCTTACCAATGATATTGAAAAAAATCCTCAAAAAAATAAGCCCCCTACCCATCAAGCCATGGGCATTTATCTTTCTAAAAGCTAACCAAAAAAATCGTTGCCTCCTCTTCAGAGACCTCTTCCATCAACTCTCTATTATCTTCATCTTCCACAAATCTAGGAAATAGTTGTGCCACCCATATGACTTGAATTATATTAGCCCTTGCACTCTCCTAAAACAAATTCTAAAAATGATCTCTTGCTAAGGAGGAAATCCCCTCAAAACTCGAGACCTCCCTACCATCTCGGTCCTTTAAATTCTAGATTGTATTACCCATCTTCCTTCCCTTTGCATAATCTTGAAACAATTTTCCAATTCACATCCCCTCCTTCAAGCCAAAGGGATCTAATTTCTGATCTCCAAGATGCCTCTTGCACCTCAAGGATGTCCTTTCTTCATGATTCCAGGCGAACTAAATCCTCCCTGGATTTTGGATTCAGGAATCCCCCATCATCATAATCACAAACAACAAGAATATCCCTCTGAATGTCCATAAGTTCCTCCTCTTCTTTCTTATGTTTGATCTTCACCCAATCCATGGCCTTACTCTTAACCTACTTTAAGTTTTCTTCAAATTGTTGAGTAGTCGCGTGACCATTTTGTGGATCATAGGAGATCCAACCATCTTTGATCAAGTTGACAAACTCATCCTCTTTTATCCATGAAGAATTTAATTTAAATGGGATTCCAGGATTGGGATCATGATCTTTAATCTCCAATAAAATAGGAGAGTGGTCAAAATTTGAAGAGAGAAAGGATAGATGAAGAGAAATAAATAAATAGCTAGTATATAAAAAAATTGAGGAAAGATAAGTCACCCATCCTTCTCTCAATATTGATTCTTAGTTTTTTCGAGAAGTTAGATATCATTCCAAGTATCGAATTTCTCCTCATGATGGGTCCTAGTCTGGACTTGAAACATTGAGCTAAAATGACAACAGTGGGTAAATATCTGGAAATATATTTCTCAAATTAAAATCACCACATAAATTTACAAACAAGAATTGTTACCCTACACGGAGGGGATACTTGGAATGAGATTTGTCTTCTTGAAAAACTAAGAATCAAGATTGAAAGAAGGATGGTTGACTTATCTTTCCTCAAAATTTATAGATATGATCTATTTATTTGTTCCTCTTCACCTATCCTTTCTCTCATCAAATTTCTCCTGATCATGGGTCCTAGTATGGACTCAAAACATCGAACTAAAACGACAAATGTGGGTAAAACTCCAAAAAAATATTTCTCAAATTCAAATCACCACATAAATTTATAAACAAGAATTGTTACTCTAAATGGGGGGGTACTTGGAATGAGATTTGTCTTCTCGAAAAATTAAGAATCAAGATTGAGAGAAGGATGGTTGACTTATCATTCCTCTAAATTTGTAGAGTTTAGTTATTTATTTATTCCTCTTTACCTATCCTTTATATCATCAAATTTATCCTGATGATGGGTTTTGCTTTGGACTCGAAAAATCGAGATAAAATCACAACTGTGGGTAAATCTCCACAACCCTATTTCTCAAATTCAAATCGCCACAAAAATTTACAAACAATAAGTGTTTTCCAATATCCGAAAAATGACAATGAACCATTGTATAATGTCCAATTCCACCATTAATGGATTTTTCCGTCGACAACATCTAATATATGACCTCTTTACGTTGAGTTTAACTAATTATAATAAATATAATATTATAATTATAATTATATATAATATTATTAATATATTAATTTTTGAAAAAAAACATCACTGAAAGTTTGGTGACAAAAAATGTCACGTAACATTCCTCAAGGAGGCTAAGGATACGTGAGGTCAACATTGGAGGCTTCGTAGGATCGAAAATGTTGTTGCCCTTGTAAAAAAATGAAAGGGATTGAATGTAAGGAGACTCCTAATAACAAAAGCTAAAAGGCATTCTAAAACACATGGACACGTTGAAGGCAAGCATGAATATCATCCATTAGTAAGTTATTCATTATACGTCTTTGTATTGTAGATTGTTTATGTAAATGTTTATATGTATATAATATTTTATATTGTAAATTGTATTGTCTTTGTATTGCAAATATATTTTATATTCTTTTGGGAGTTATTTGATCTATGTTGACATCTTGATTGGAGAAATATTATTTGATTATTTTTGTTAGGGTCAATTAAGGGGTTAGGTCGAGTTAGGGGTTACTTAGTTTATGGGCTTAGGGATAAGGGGTTATTGTTTAAGTATTTAGGGATTAGGGGTTAAGGGCTTAGGGGTTAGGGGAATGGGATTAAGGTGTTAGGGGGTTAATGTATGTTTAGGGGGGTAATTAGGACCTAGATGATTTAAAGGTTAATTAGTTTTATGGAGCATTATTAATAAGTTTTTAAAGTATATTATGCACATAATTTAAAATATGGACATAATGAATATATTTTTATATGAAAAAGGGAAATAATTATATAATATATTGTAATAAAATTTTATAAGACAAAATATTAAAATATCAATATCGATAACAAATTAATTAAATAAAATTTGATTAAAAATAAAATTATTATAAAGAAATATGATTGGATAAAGATAAAAGGATTCCATTTTATTAATTTAGCTAAGATTATAATTAATAAATAAACCATTTTTATGATTTTTTTTACTTAATTTATTAAAAAGTTTAAATTTATAAACTGCAATTTATTGAAATGTTATGTTCCTAACCATAATCTATTTCGCTCATAAAAGAGACTCTTTCTCATTTTTTAAGGAAAACAACATGGGAAACAAGCATTGCACTTGGTGTTTCAAATTGTTTTAGGTGACAATGAACTTTTTAAGCCCAAGTGATATAGAGTGAAGAATTCTCTATATAAAGTCTCTTTTTGATATAACTAAAGGGTCTCATTTGTTATAATTTGTGAGAAAACTTCAAGTAATATCAAAGCTATAATAGTTCTAGGAAAAGGGTAAATTAATCACATGTTTGATAAATCATCAATGGTTATTTTTTCCAAATGTCTTACTTATTATCACTCATGCAAGATAGAACATTCCATTTTGAATGTCCTTTGAAGTAGGCACAATGTTTTTATTCTATATCATTCACTTACCACTAAGTACAAAGGAGTGAGTTTTTGGAATTTTGGTCAAATCAAATAAGGAGTCAAAAAGAAAGAATACCCATTTTGCGTAGGAGATATATTTGATGTTGTGCCTTAGTAAAAAAGAATTTCCCATAAAAAAATGTCTTTAGTGGGCTCCCTACCACTTACCTAAAGAAAAAAGGGGATCCTAACTAATTTTCTTACATAGGTTATTGATTTCAAATTTTATAAGTGAAAACATATGATGAAAACTTTGAGTACATTTGTAAAAGTGATGGAATGTAAAGGGTTTGATGATTGTCAAGTGATTGTTCCTAAAAACATTCAACATAAGCTTAAACATCTTTATAAGTTGCACAAGCTTCATGATCACATTGATTCGTTGTATTTGTTCCTTGCTCTCACCTAACCTCATGGTTGCTCACCCATCCTCTTAAAACTTTTGGCCTCTAAGCGAAGTCAAGAAAGAATATGACATTAAAATGATGAATGCAAAATAAGATCAATATGTTTTTTATTATGGTTGTGACTATATCTCAGAAAGTGTCTCACTTCCTACATGTCAAGAAAAGTAACTTCTTAGATTTTTTTTTTCAACATATTCTTGAATATCTTAATAAATTTCACAATCATCATCATTGATTTGTTGTCTTTGTTTCTTAGTCTCACCTAAGTTGTCTTTGTCTTTGTCTTTTTCTTTGTTGCCTTTGTTTTCCTTATATATTATATTTGTAAATGTTTGTATCGATGTTTAAACATTTTATATATAATAATATTACTTTATTGATTGTAATTGTATAGTATGGGACCCCTAGGGAATTGCTTGACAAGGAAGATGTGGTTGTAGTACAAGCGCATGTTCAATAACATGGAGAAAATATTGAAAATCAAGCTAATGATCCTATGGAAGAAGACAATGATGATGATAACATAGTTGAAGAAGATGGGACAAATAGATTGATCTAGGAAACATTTAATAATGTTCGAATGGATGATGATGGCAACCAATATGATGGTCATGCTTTTGATAAACATGTACCTGAGATGGAAATTCAACCTCTTTATGAAGGCTCAGAAACATCTCTTCTCTTTTTTGTATTGTTGTTGGTCAACTTAAAGGTGGTGAATGGTTTTTCAAACACGTGTGACACAACTCCTAAGGTATGTAATATATTTTGTGACATTTAGTATTATATACATGATAAAGAAATTATCTTTTCCTTTGTTTTTAATGTTAGTACGTTGATCATCATTTAATTAATTTGTAACATTTGGATGCCATATGTACAATTAATATTTTTTAGTACATTACCTAGTTCTACCTTTTTTATGTTGTATATTAGTAGGTGAATTTCTGTTGCCATTGTCAAATGTTTTTACCTCGTATCTATTGAGATTTACATGCCATTATGAAATATATTGGAATTGAGTATCAAGTTATTCATGCATGTCCTAATGATGATATATCTATTATAAAGAACATGCATCAAAATACAAATTCCCAAAGTGTGATGAGAGTAGATATGATACCAATAAAGTAACAAAAAAGGTGCCTTGCAAGGTTCTTCATTATATTCTCGTAATTCCACATCTGTGACAATTGTTCAGGTGCAAAAACAAAGAACAAATTATGGATTACCATGCAACGAATAGAAGTGAAGATGGTGTTATTCAAATTCCTATATATGGATATGCATTTAGGAATATAGAGGAAAGGTGGCCAAATTTTAAAGAAGAAACTCATAATCTTAAGCTTTCATTAGCAGTTGGCGGTGCCAATCCAATTGGAGAGCCCATATCTACTTACTTAGTGTGGCTTGTTATTGTTATCAACAATAACATTCCTTTGTGGATGTCAATAAAGAGGGAGCACATAATTTTGACAATGATTGTTCCACGTATTAGTTTGCTTAGAATAATGTTTTAACACAATAACATCTCATTTGTCTCAGTTTTTTCATGATTATCCTTATATTTTTTGTTTACTCATATATGTTCAGTTATGTCTTATAATTATGTATTATATTTTTTCATTACTGATATATGTAGTAATTATGTACTATATGTTCAATAAATTAGGTAAGTACCAGGTAGCCCCAAGGGTTAGCTCAACCGGTCAAATCAGTGCCTCGCCAATCAGGAGGTCACAGGGTCAATTCTCCCTGAAGCCCTTGGAGTTGGGCCTAGTTATTGGCCGCGGGGCTTGATTCCCTTCGCGGTCAATCAACCCAAATATTTTTGTGGATGTAGCGGCCACCCAATGACCAGGTTTCTGTGAACCACACCAAAAAAAATAAAAAATTAGGTAAGTACCAGGTCAAAGATACGAATGTTTATATCGATCCTCTTATCGATGAGTTAATGGAGTTATGGAACAGTGTCACTATGTATGATATCTCTAGACCAATGGATGCACAAAAGGAATTTGAATTCCATGCAATACTTGTATGGACAAATCACAATGCCTTAGGTCTAACACATTTATGTGGTCTGTTATAACGTTACCCTGCACTTTAATAGTGTTTAATTTTATGAAGTTCATTTCATGTATGTTTTTTAAATAGTTCCTTCATTGTACATACTTAAAATAATTGATATAAAAAATATTCCATCTCTTGCAAGTCTTCAAACAAAGGGTAAATTTTTTGTCCATATTGTAGTCCTAAGATTAAATCTTGTCACTCGATAATCTTAGGAAATGAGGTGTTTGATGAGTATAGGCACTTCCTTTCTGAGAACCATATATACTGAAGTACCGAAAAACATTGATTCAATGGAAAGAAGAGACTGGATTAAGACCACATAGAATGACACATCGTGCATGGAAGTTTCAATATAATAGTCTCTCAAGGTATGGATCGAATTATCTATGTATCAATATACATGATATGTTTGGATTATTTTATATTTTTATGGAATTTTCTTCACTGTAGTAATTGACAGGTTATATTGTTTTTATAATATCTTTAACTATGATTCACATTGTAGGTCATCAAGGAATTAATAATAGCACACTTATATGAGGAATTAAAAGTTATCTCGTGTAATCAATAGACTCACATACTATGAGCACCTAGAAATTGTTCATTTATTTGATACAATGCACATAATGAATAATTTACAGAGACCTTATGGAAAATCTTAGATGGAAGGAGAGATAATGAAAAAATTGTCAAGATTTGTAATGGCATTAAGAAGGCCAATCCTGAACTGCAAAGTGTGAATCATTCAAATAGTGATGGAGATGACAAATATAGAAGCACCCTTTCATGGTTATTGACAGAGAAACAAAGCAAGGATGTTAAAGAGCTTATTGAAAAAAAAAATTCCAATTGGATTTTCTTCAAACATAAAGAATATCCTAGCAAAGAAAGGTGAATTAGGCAAGGTAGAAACTCATGATTGGCGTATGTTCATTAAGGTAATTATTTTGGTGTATATATTTATACATTATTGAAACATATTGTTAATTAGTGTTTGTTTTTTACTAATTTGGGAATAGAGAACGATCAATCATTATTTTTGTTACAATATGTTCTACCCCTATCTCTCCCATAAGACTTTGACAACAATTTCAAACAAGTTATATATGATCTTGGAAAATACATGAGGTAAGTGGTATTTATGTGCAAAGAGTAATTTTTTCAATAGGTTGTTGTACAACTTATATTTGATTTCATGTGTTTTATTTGTCATCATGTACTATATACTTTTTTGTTGAAACCAGTGATTTGCTTACTTCATTTGTAGATGGTTTTCATCTAAATAAATCGATAAAGAAGATATAAAGTATTGGAGGAAACAAATTCCTCGTCCAATGGGTGAAATGAAGAAAGTATCTACCTCTGTCATTTTTCAATGCACAAGAACACTACCTCATACACTAAGTCGAGGAGATTGAAAAGTGTGTACCTATACACACAAGATCAATGTGGATTGTTCAAAGGAACTTGAAATCACTGAAGGCTTTGGTCAGACAAAGAGCACGTCTTGAGGTTCTATGGTATATCAAATGATGGTTTATATTCATCAATATAGTCCTGCAATAGGAAAACATATTAATGTATTGGAACGCATTTGGGATGTCAAAGCTATGACCAAATTTGAAGGGGAGCACCTATTGGTGAAAGGTAGAATGAGGAAAGTGAGATGTTAGTAGATAGTGAATATTTATAATACATTTAAAATTTTTGTTTTTATGTAAATTGTACTTATTTAATTTTTAGTCTTCCTGCATAATCCATTATTATGAAGGTATAACATGGTAACATGGTATTTGTGTGTGTAAATTGTTTTATTTAAATACAGTTGGTCGAGAGTGGGATGCAATACATTTATACATTGCGAACAATCTTGACTGGATGAAGGTATGGATTGAGCGATGCAAACAAGCTAATAATGGTAGGTTATCACGGTATGGTGTGTCCACATTGGTCAAATAATCTCAACATAGTGAAGATACCAATCTTACACACAGGGAAATGGATTTAGCATATGGTTTAAAATATTATCTGGCAAGCATTTTCACCCATACTAATTTTTTTTACAATTTTATCGATGCATATGGCGTGCTTTTTTCTTAATTTATAAAATTTCCAAGTATAAATATCCTTATCAATTGACAATGCATATTCTATGTATTTGACATATTGCAGTTGAAATACCACAAAAAAGTTGGTGCAATGACCACAAATTTCGCATTAAAAGGTTGGATGAAAATATTAAAACTTTTGATAGTGGGATAATTGCAGTTTTTCAGGTTATCAATGTTGCCTCTAGAGGTCATAGACATCTTGAAGTCTCTGAAATTTGATACTATGGGTATCTGCATGACATACTTGAATGTGACTTCAAGTCCTCCAAGTTAGTTGTGTTCGATGTCAAATGGTTCAGGATATGAATCCATGAACGTGACCCCGATAAAATTATTATTGAGCATGGCTAATGGATTTATGATGGTTGATACAAGGAATGTTGAGCCAGGATTAGATCCATATGTTCTTCCAAGCCAATGTGAACAGAAATTTTACGTAGACGTTCCAAGTAAAGCATGCTGGTCATATGTTGTTAGATATGATCCCAGAGCAAGGCCCTAAAGTATAATGTAGCGGAAGAAGATGAAATGGAAGAAGAAGATGGCGTAGAGGAGCAGGGGGTTCATGTACTTTCAAACAAAGATTTCAAAGAAGTTCAAGGAATATATGTTAATCAAGACAATGTGAACTTGGATGAACCATATGATATTGACGTTGTGTCAAACGAACAACTTGAAGAAATTGAACCAAATGTAGAAGAGCGTGTTCTAGATGATGATGTCAATCTGGCGAATCCTTTGAAAATGAATTATGAACTGGATGATAAAGATGATGAGTTGGATGAGGAATAATATTAGTGATATCAAAATGTTGAAAATTATGAGTTATGTATTTATATATTTTTAGTTGGTTTGTTCTTTTTTGTTCACCTTAAATTTTTATTTTCCCAATTTTTATGTTTGAATGTTATTATGTTTCTTTCAAATATATTATAGTAGATAGATTGGGTAATGGGGAATCGAGATTGATGTGAGAGGGGGGAAGGGGCCATATGAGCTTCCACCTTCACGTGGTTATCCTTTTTTAGTAGAGAATATATTATTCTTGAAATGAAGAGAATCTCATTTACATTTATACCATTGTTTCCAATTTTGAATTTGGTTCATCTAATAATTTCCAAGGTTTTCCATTTACTAATTATTAATAGAAATTATGATTTGACCCTGCATATAGTAACCTATGAATGGGGCCTATTGTTGCACAAACAAGCAGGCCTAGGGAGTAAGCCAAGGTTTGGATGCACAACAACAATTTGGGACTAAGGCCCACTGTCACCACAGCCTAAGTCCCCTTCTCCTCTTTGATTTTCACTGATAAGAGAGGTCCCAATATTCCCTATTTCCACTGATGAGAGGAGTCCCAATATTCCCTACTTGTGGTAGGTGAGTCTTGGAAAAGTTTTAAATTAGGGAAAGGATAGTTCATTCAGTGGAAAGATACACTAAAGGCTCAAGCCCTGGGAATAAGCTTCCAAGATTTCCATGAAACACCCCTTGATATTTAAGCTACATGATACCTAGGGTTCAGATACAAGTCACGTGGTAGGTATGCCCAAGGTTAAGCTAACGAGAGAAAAGGTTTCTAGGATGATATGCTTCACAAATGTAATGATCCAAAACCTTCAAATAATCCCCTAAGTTTAAGGAGGACCTTCTAGGTTCCCAACTTGGTACAACGGCTAGGGCATCAAATATCTCAAAATATTTGTCATCATGTTGAGCCTCTATAAATTGTGGGCTCTTATATATAATGGCAAGTAACAACAGAGTTCCCACGGGGGTGTCTCACAATGAGTTTTAGAAATTGACTAAACTAATGTTTAGGTGAAAAATCGATTTATAATTGATTGATTATGTAGCATGGTACTAACAAATGATAATATTGTGTTGTTATTGATGAGCTAATGATTTGTGTTTACTGATATATTTATTTCTCTACTACCATGGTGTCACCATTATTATCATTGTCATCATCATCATATGAAAGTGTTATCAGTTGATTGTATAATTTATTATTTTGTACAATCTACTCTTTGCAAGTTTTAGCGAATCGATTTACATAGGCCTAGAGGAGTCTCTTAAGCTAGTCATGATGTGACTTGAGAATGGGGTCAACATCAAAAAAAAAAAAATTGTGCTTGTATGCACTGAAATTTGACATGGTTATGGTAGATGCATGCATTGATGATATGGGATGGATTTGAGACTCAAATACAACTCACAAAAATAATGTGACCATCAAATGAAAAAATGATAACATATATAAATGTCAAGGAGTGAAATTATTTATTACCATTTACCAGTTGCGGGCTTATAATGTACTTCATAGTCTAGAGGTTGATAAAACACCTTACCCTTCCATTTGAGAAAAATTCTCACCCTTCATTATCATCTTTGTCATCATCGGCATAATCAACATTATCATCATCACCATCTTCATTGTCATCATCTTCATCAATATCATCATCATCATCATTGTCATATTTTTCATCCACATCATCATCACCATCATTGTCTTCGTCATCGTTGTCTTCATCATCATCATCAACATCAACATCATCATTGTCATCATCATCGTCGTCGTTGTCATCATCATCATCATCTTCATCATCATCAACATCAACATCATCATCAACATCATCATTGTCATCATCGTCGTCGTCGTTGTCATCATCATCATCATCTTCATCATCATCAACATAATTTATATGAAAAGGAATGATGCCTCAATGAATCACAAATAATTTTTATATGTCTCTTATGCTCCTGCTTCCAATCTTTAAATATATGAGTCCTCATGATTGTAAAAATGATGGCTAGATAGGAAACGATTATCATTGATTTTAAGCGTATTGTTACTTGTTCTGGGCCTACCCATAAGTACCAATCCACCACTTAACATTTGCCAATTAGTTGAACTCATGCTTTAATTAAATGACCCCACACAAAGTGACCTGTGAAAAGGGCCAACATTGATATTTCTTTTTTTTTTTTCTTTTTTTTTTTGTGCTTGTATACATTGAAATTTGACATGGTTATTTTAGATACATGTGTAGACAGTATGGGAGGGTTTGAAGACTCAAATATGACTCACACAAAGAATTCAACAAACAAATGATAAAAATTGTTCAAATACTTTTCATATCATCCTTTGGATGATGTATTAGACAAAGAATATTCCCTTGAAATCAAATATTGTCCACTCATTTATTTAAAAAAATTCCTCAAGCCCAATTCCAATATAGACCATATACGGTGTAATTAATATTTTTCCTTATCAAATTTTGTATGGTAAAATTTATCATCAACCAAATGAATAATTGTGTGTGTAATGAAAAAAATTAAAGAGAAATATCATCAAAATTTTAGATGGAATGATAAAAGTGTGGACAAGTAGCAGACAAAATATTTAGTTTACAGCATGTGATTTGGATGGTGAAAAAGAATTAGTTTATTTGCAAACTATTGAAGAAATGAACATAACATTTACCAATCCACCACTTAACATTTACCAGTTAGTTGAAATTATGCTTTAATAAATTGACCCCACACAGAGTGACCTATGAAAGGGGCCAACATTGGAATTTTTTAGTTTGTGCTTGTATGCATTGAAATTCGACATGGTTATAGTAGATACATGTGTTGAAAGTATGGGAGGTTTTGAAGACTCGAAGACTATTCATACAAATAATTCGACAAAAAAATGATAAAATTATAACATAAATGTCAAGGAGATGAAATTATCTATTAAAAAATATCCATGTTATTGGGTGCTTACCATGTTTGACCTTGAGACCTATTCTTGGTTCATAACTAACCTATTCATGGTGGTTATATCCCTCTTGGATGTGAATTTTAAGCTACAATGATCATATGTGTTGGTTCAATGAATTATCGATGGTTCTTGAGATTGAATTATCAACAAGAATACTAAATCCCTGACTTCTACTTTAATTTATCAACCCAAGGACGTATAAACTTAAGAGGCACTAAGCACAGTATATGCACCTACAAAAAGACTTCCCATGTTAAAATGGTGCAGGTCACACCAATTGGTAACAACAATTAGTAGGGGGTAAAAATAAAAATAATTGAAAGAAGAAAAATGTTGTTGGGAAAGGGACCATTCAAAACATGACTATTGCTACTATAGATATTGGTCATAAGAAGATGATCCATTTTACTAGTAAAATACATGAAGGGGATCATCTCACCCACCATTTTTCACTCATTGATGACATACACAAGTACTTAGCTCAACGAGGTTCCACATCACATGAACCTACTATTCTAAAAAAATTGTTTACTCTGCTATAACAAAAACTTATGGTGGCTAGTCCCCCACCCCCCGCAAGGGTGAAATGTAGAAATCTTCAAAATGGGGGTTCTACTTCAAGTGCATTTATTTATTTATGTGGCAAAGACATTGATTCATAAACTCAAGCTTCTAACTATGATGCATTAAGAAAGATTCCTATTACGAATAATCCATTGACTTCACAAACTAGTTCCCTCTCCACATAGAGAAGCCACATGGCGACCCTATTCCATGTGTCTGACATGTATTTTGAAGAAGTCCTCCAAAATTTCCTTTTAAAAAGGAAGGAATTATTGAATGCAATTAGTGATGTTGACATACTTGACACATTTCCTTCGACTTGGACCAAGGAAGACCTAGGATTCCTCATCAAGTGTATTTTCAAATTCATGTTAAGTTGCATGGAATAAACATTTATTGTTGTGTGGATGATGAAGGAGCCTCGATTTGTGTCATGTATTCATCTTATTGGAAATATTTGTATTCTCCCTCTTTGGTTTCATCATGCACCATGTTGCAGGCATTTGATAGCTATTTATTTTGACCAAACGAAGTCATATCATCGTTTCACTTTGAGTTAGGAGGCAAATCTATCAATGTAGAAGTATAAATCATGGTTTCACCATTGGATTACAACCTTCTATTGGGAGGAAATTGAACCTATTCCATTACTTTAGTAGTCTCATTAGATAGTAGTATCATCATGTCGGTAAAAGCAAACTTTTTGGGGAAGTTTGTCGATTCATTACGCTATGGTTTAGATAAAATAAATATAAAATTAACAATAAATAAATTATTATTATTATTATTATTATTATTAAATTTTAAATTATTATTATTATTAATTATAATAATTAAAAGATAAAAACAAAAACCAAAAACCAAATACAAATTAAAAACAAAAATCATTATTGAAACCATTTGTTCCCTCTTATGTCGTGCTCTGGCTCTTGAAGATCTGAATCTATATCTCGCTCTCGAACAGGATCTCGCTCATCAAACTCTTGAGAAGACAACACCAGAAGAAATACATGAGCAACATTAATCAAGTTGTTCCTTGGTCCTTCCAGCATATCATGAATAAAGGAGTTCGCTCTTATAGTTTGTGGGCCTTAAAGGTATGTTTTAATGTTGGGAGTTGTTACCATAGGCAATTTGACCTGACCCTGGGTTGGCTCAAGGTTATCGCACACATGATGACCATAGTTTCCAACACCTGCTTCATCTCAAGTTCTATTTGGAGAGGCTTCACTGGGGTTTTTAGAAAATTTTAGATCTGAATTCTTGAGGAGGTTTCATATCGACATTTTTATCTTGGTCACAAGTCTAGAGAGGTTTGCCTTATTTGATGGTGCGAAAATCTTTCCTTGCTTGGACGTTTTGTAGTTGAACCATTAAATTTTGAGGGCCTTCAAGCTTTAATTGGGATGTTGTAATTTAAATTTTATCGCCATCGCTCTACTACACGTCATCACTACAATTTTCACCTAGCTTGGATATTATTTCAAACCCCATTGAGGTAATCTAATTTGGGTTAACATTTTGCATCAAGCTTGGAGTTTAATTTGAGGGTTTTCTTTATATTCGATTTTTCTACTATCTTTTGTAGGAGGCTATGTTGGAAATAATACTGGGGGGGGGTGGTGGTGGTGAATTAGTATTATCAAATCAATAACCTTTTTACAATTCCATACTTAGATTCATATACGCTACTTCAGTTAAGGAAACCCGCGTGTATACGCAACTGTGTTTAATGCAACTAGCGTATATCCAACAAACTTATGATTTAGTTAGTTGATCTTTAATGAGTGCATCAGAATATTATTAACCATATAAACAGGTGCAGTAAAACAGAACTGATCATCACATATAAGAAGCACACATGAACACCATGATATAAGGTGGAAACCCAATGTGGGTGAAAACCACCTTTTGCAATCGTCTCTATCTTCCTTTTAATAAGAAACTTATTTTTACAATTTTGCACTGGCGCAGACTCATACCAGTACGCAAGCACCCACCTGCAAAAGGCTATAACCTTCTCTCGTTCTCCAGCTACTACTAGAAGGGAGCTACAACCCCCTAGCTCTTGTACTAGCCAATATGTTTACTAGTACATAGGCGTCGGCCTACAGTAGGCTACTACCTTCTCTTTTCTTCCAAGGACCACATTTCATAAATTTTAAGACTGGATCCATCAATACAAAACAATCACCACTGCAATACAACCATCAACTATATCTACATCATCAATCTCTAAATCACCCAACAACTGAATCACTGAAACCCTGTTATCAAAACACAGTTACCAGAACACAGAGCAAAACCCAGAACTCTGCAACAACCACTAGAACCAACAACAACCTCAAATATCAAATCTCATAATGTATACGCTACTTGGCCGTGTCAAACCAGTGTGTATACTATGTTCCACCAACGGGAACCCGCGTACATATATGAAAATAATTACTTATACCTTCGTTGCAATTTCCAACTTCAGATATACCCAGAACATAAGATATAAAGGATAAGACATGTGTCAGTATTTAGATCTATTCATGATCATACCATATAATGATAATGCATTTTAGTCTTCATGATCCTAGTCCATCAACCTTCATCAACCGCATAGGTTCACCCCTGGTTCAGATCAAGCAAAGCATCACCAACCCATAACCAGCATACTAGATCTCTCAATTCATCAGATATTCATCACTTGTACTTAACTTTTGGCCTAATGATCTCCTCCTCATTTTACAGTCTTAGGCCTTACTCAATACCATGGTCCAAAACCACTTAGAACCAATACCTTAGACCAAATACCTGGGTCAACACGTCAGACAAGATACCTTGGACCAATACCATGGATCATAATACCAAGGTCCAAATACCATGGACCAAAACTAAATGTAGGTACCTTTCCTTGCATGAAAGTGCGTGTATACGCATAAGCGCTTTTTTGTCATCGAACCCATGTGTATACGCAGCTGGGTCAAACAGAACCTGCATATATCTCTTTTTCCTTCATTTTGAGAGCGTGAACTGTGATCTATCACCTGAGTGAGTTGCCATCAAGGACAACACTTGTGTCATACCTCTATTATAATGCCAATAATCTCCCCCTTTGGACTTGATGGCAACAACCACACCAAGTCACTCTCCCCCCTTTGACATTAAGGGAAAAGGGTGGACCAAGATATTCTCTCCCTTGATATACATTCTACTATCCATACTCCCCTTGAGTACATGATGAAATCTCTGATTGAGCTCCCCCTTTGTACATGCCAAGATGTACCAATCCATCCATGCTCCCCCTGAGCACATGCTGAGTCTGCAAAAATATTTTTCAAGAAAATAACACGACTCTACAACTCAACTAAGTGAGTATGACCTTCCTATCACCAATGACTCATACATACATCAATCTCCCAATCAAGTGGGGATACACCATTTTAACTCATCCACCCAACCAAGTGGGGATATACCAAATGTTTATACATGACTGAAATAAAAATTATTACATCATCCTTCCCATGCAAAGTGGGGTTACAAAGTGGGTCTTTTTATGACCTTTACATCAAATGATATACATGAATTTTATAACAATGACTAGCAATCTAAACAAGACCATGATAGTCATCAGTAACTATCGTACACCATATATGATCTGCACCATAAGCATCTGTCACTAGCATCTAGACTTGTAACCTGCAATCCATTCTCTTGGCCAATCAACAATCAGTAGCAAGATGTATCAATAAGCATCATCACCAAAGACTTCTAACCATAATGCCAACAATGCATGCTCCCCTTGAACCTGTGCCAACCATCATATACCATGACTGAACCATATCAGACTTCTTTTCCTGAGTCTGTTCTACTCCTTTTTATTTAGAGCTCCATATATGCGACTCTATAGCCTCTACCTCGCATTTATACACGACTTATCTTCATAATATCTACGTATGCAAATTGGAATACTGAAGGTTTATACTTTCAGTTTCCCTTGTGTCTGTTATGTCAACTAACTGAGTTATGCCGCATCTTTCTGTCTCTAATTTTGTTTTCTTCAATACCTGGAATTGCAATGATGTATGATCCTCTTGCTTTGGAGTTCGAATTTTTCTCCTGCATTCCCTTACTTTATGTCCAAACTTGTTACATGCATAACATCTTACATGTTTCATATTCCTTCTATTGCAATCAATTGCTTTGTGACCAAATATATTGCAAGCAAAACAATATCCCTTAAAGTACCTAGAACGTGATGATCTTTCTGTGTAACAGTCTTGAACCATTCTTATTCTACATCTGGCTGCAACATGTCCAAGATTATGACATTCATAACATTTAACGTTACTCATCGAAGGAAATAACCATTTATCACTTCCACAGTTAGGAACAAAAAAAATTATTTGAAGAATTTCTTTCATTAGTTGTTGCTAGGGTTGACCACTTATCTCCTTGTTAATCATTTCAGATTTTGCATTAGAATTCCTTCCCTCACCTTGTGAGCTAGATTCACCTTCAACAATTTCATAAAAACCAAGACCAGTTTTGATAGCAGGGGATCTTTGACTACTAAGAATATCATCCAAAATCTTAGTATTGTCTTGAAATCGTAACAGTTTATCATTTTCTTCTAATTTAACTTTTAAGATATTTACCTAAACCTGATGTTGTTCTTCCTTTTCCAGATATTGCTTCCTTATGTTTTCTTCAACTTTTCTTCCTTCTTCCACTTGTTTCCTTAATTTGAGCACTTCATGTTCTTGTTCTTCAAGAGCTTCTTTATTTTGCTTCTTTGATTCTTTAAGATCTTCTTTTAGAGAGAGGATCTTAGATTCAAGTCTTTGAATTGTTATGCTCTGATCTTTTACTACATCCTGGAGTTGCTCACTTACTCTGGTTATAGTCTCCAGTTGTTCTTTTAATCTAGTAACTTCTTCTGTTTCTACGTCCTTATTTTCATATGCCATGAGAAGTCTAATGTCTTCATCACTATTGGATGAGTCATTACTTTTATCATGAGAATAATAACTTCTATTACCTTCTTCAGACATCTTTCCTTTATTATGAGGTCATCTAGCAGTGTAGTGACCAACTCTACCACACGAAAAACATTTGAAAGTTAGCTTACCTTTGAACCTTCCAGATCCCCGTTCAAGATCCTTGACGAAATTTACCTCATATTCTTCTTCTGAAATGTATCCTAATTCACTGAGTTTTTATTTTTCATTTGCTGATACTTTAAATGCGGCTTCTCTCATATCTAATGGTCCTCCTTTTCTCATCTCAAAAGCAATTAAGATTCTGTGAAGCTGCGTCATAGTGATTTTCTGCAAATCCTCCTTTTCTTCTATGGCAGACACTTTGGATTCAAATTTAGCAGACAAGGATCTCAAAAATTTCTCAACTAAGACAACTTCCTTAATTTCTTCACCCAGATTCTTCATACAATTGACAATCTCATCTATACGTAGGAAGTAATTAGCTATGCTTTCATTACTATGCATCTTAAGAGTTTCATACCGAATTCTGAGAGTTTGAAGCTTAGCACGTTTTACCTGATCATCTCCTTCGTAGCTTAGAATGATTTTGTCCCATATTTCTTTAGCTGATTTGAATTGAATGACCTTGACAAACTTTGATTTTGACAAACTTCCCAATAACATAGTAACAACTTTGGCATTGAGTTCATATTTCTTTCTACCTGCCGTAACTGTAGGAATTGCTGATGGATAGTTATATCCTCCTTCCACGATTTCCCAAATATCCATTCCAAGCGATTGTAGATATGCGGTGGTTCTTATCTTCCAGTACATAAAATTTCTCCCATCGAAGATTGGTGGTCTGATGGCTCCCTCTCTTTCTTGATTACTCATCCTGATGGATCTTCCTTCAAGCGATCAAGCTTCTTCTGAAGGACCTGCTCTGATACCAATTGTTGGAAATAATACTGAGAGGGGGGGGGAATCAATATTAGCAAATCAATAACCTTTTTACAATTCCATACTTAGATTCATATACGCTACTTCAGTTAAGGAAACCCGCGTGTATATGCAACTGTGTTTAATGCAACTAGCGTATATCCAGCAAACTTATGATTCAGTTAGTTGATCTTTAATGAGTGCATCAAAACATTATTAACCATATAAACAGGTGCAGTAAAATAGAACAGATCATCACACATAAGAAGCACACATGAACACCATGATATAAGGTGGAAACCCAATGTGGGTGAAAACCACCTGCTGCAATCATCTCTATCTTCCTTTTAATAAGAAACTTCTTTTTACAATTTTGCACTGGCGCAGACTCATACCAGTACGCAGGCACCCACTTGCAGAAGGCTACAACCTTCTCTTGTTCTCCAGCTACTACTAGAAGGGAGCTACAACCCCCTAGCTCTTGTACTAGCCAATATGTTTACTAGTACATAGGCACCGGCCTACAGTAGGCTACTACCTTCTCTTTTCTTCCAGGGACCACGTTTCATAAATTTTCAGATTGGATCCATCAATACAAAACAATCACCACTACAATACAACGATCAACTATATCTGCATCATCAATCTCTGAATCACCCAACAATTGAATCATTGGAACCCTGTTATCAAAACACAGTTACCAGAACACACAGCAGAACCCATAACTCTGCAACAACCACTAGAACCAACAACAACCTCAAATATCAAATCTCATAATGTATATGCTACTTGGCCGTGTCGAACCAGCGTGTATACGTTGTTTCACAAAAGGGAACCCGTGTACAGATCTGAAAATAATTACTTATACCTTCGATGCAATTTCCAACTTCAGATATACCCAGAACATAAGATATAAAGGATAAGACATGCGTCAGTATTCAGATCTATTCATGATCATACCATATAATGATAATGCATTTTATTCCTCATGATCCCGGTCCATAAACCTTCATCAACCGCATAGGTGCACCCTTGGTCCAGATCAAGCAAAGCATCACCAACCCATAACCAGCATACTAGATCTCTTACTTCATCAGATATTCATCACTTGTACTTACCTTTTCACCTAATCATCTCCTCCTCCTTTTATAGTCCTAGGACTTACTCAATACCATGGTCCAAAACCACTTAGAACCAATACCTTGGACCAAATACCTAGGGTCAACACGTCGGACAAGATACCTTGGACCAATACCATGGATCATAATACCAGGGTCCAAATACCACAGGCCAAAACCAAATGTACGCACCTTTCCTTGCATGAAAGTGCATGTATAAACATATGCGCCTTTTGGTCGTCGAACCCCCGTGTATACATGGTTGGGTCAAAGGGAACCTGCGTATATCTCTTTTTCCTTCATTATGAGAGCCTGAACTGTGATCTGTCACCTGAGTGAGTTGCCATCAAGGACAACACTTGTGTCATACCTGTATCATAATGCTAACAGGCTACACAAACCCACTTGCAAATATATCCAAGGATAAGCTGACACCACTTGCACTGTGAAGGAGTGGTTTACAGACCCAAACTGGTAAGTTTAAGTAATTTTATTCCATTTTTTTTTAATTTAAATTTCAGTTTTATTTGGATGCTTCTAAACATCAACTTCTTTCACTTCATTAAGAGATCAACAAGGTGATAAAAAATGACATTTATTGAAAGTATATATTTCACTTAAAATATTTTGTATCTTCCTACCACATATAGCATAACCACTGAGGATTTTAAAGGATTCTTTGGGACCATATAAATTCATGGCATTTCTTTTGGTCCTTCAAGTGCTCATGCAAGTTAAACTCTTCAAAATTTTCCACAAGGTTTGAAGTAATTTCCCCTCCAATCAGTGCCAACTCTACCCTACATTATCATATTTCATTTGGATTCTCTTATATTACTTATATTATCCAAAAGAATATGATCATCCTGTTGTTCTCAATAGTCACATGGATCTACTTAAATCTGCTCCAAATGTTGCTTACTTTCTCATGTTTAACTATTTTTTAGCACTTGCAATAACTATATTCTTTGGCTCTCACAAACCTTTCTTCCAATGCTCACACCAAGGCCTTCATCACCAACTTTTTCACTTCATGCAAAATTTCAATAGGTCTCAATTGGTGTCATTTTGGGTCTTAGACTATATAGTCCCCATCTAATTCTTTGAACTTCAAGAGGTGGAGTTCCTCTTAAATATATTCTTATAACAAATAAATCTTTAAGAACTACCTAAAATTCCTCTTTAAGAAGAACTAGATCTATTGTATTGCATTTAGGATCCATGTATTTCCCTTGTATATTTCAAAATTATCACAAAACCTAGATTTCATCTATATGGACATCCCTACTTGTAGATACCAACTCTTCAAGGGCTCATGGAAAAATCATGGGACCTTAATGTTGACATAGAACTTATGGAAGGAATATTTGTTTCACAAGTGACATACAATACTAATTATAAGGTTTGGTGCACCCATAGTGCACCAATGATAGTTCTTATGGGCCAAGGAATCATCAAGGGGTAAAAACTACTAGTTTAGGTCTTAAACACAACTTTTAAGTTTTTAAATCCACGTATTGGGCCTTAAACAATAACTATTGGTTTGTGTTATATTCTTTCCACGTAGTTAATAGGGGGTTTGAAGGGCAAAAATTTTGGTTTTGGACCATATGTTAGGTTGGGTGGACCCACCTATGGTTTTGTGCATGATTTTCGCACGTGTTTTTTGGACGCGATGGTTTTCGGTCCATGGTATTGGACGCGATGGTTTTCGGTCCATGGTATTGGATGCTTCGGCATGTATAAATATGTATTGTAACATTGAAAGGAACATAATGAAAAATCAAGCTGGTAGTCCCGGTTTTGGGATCCAGGGAAAAATCTCTGTGCATATGTGTTTTATGGGTTATGCTCTCGCATTGTTTATTTTCTTTGTTTAAGAATTCGTATGCAGGTAATTTCTGTACAGGGTTAAAACCTACAATAACATAAGGTATATAGAAGGAATATTTGCCTCATGAGTTTGATCTGGATTGATTCTAATGTATGACACACTAAGGATGGGTTTTCTCATCAAATGCATTGTCCAATTGAATTATCATCACCATTAGCATTATGCACTACTCTTATGGTCCATGCATAAGGCCCTTGGTCAATACAAAGACCTTTATAAAGAGTATTTATCCAATAATTTGAATATTCACATCAGTATGAAGCTCGAAATATTGAGGATATGTATCCTTATCCAATTTATTGTTAAGGGATGAAACCTAAGATCATAGGCCCTATACAATGCATTTAGTTTTCATGGGAAAATTTTAGATTCTCGAACATAACATAAGACCTCCATAAGAAATATTTGTCCCTAAAGTGGCACATAAGATGAATTCTAAGGTTTGGTGCACCAAGGGTGGGATTTTTTCCCATGGAATCATTCATGGCTATAAATTAAGGCCTTTAGCCCTAAACTACACTATTAGGTTGTATAGGGCATGCACTAGTTCTCAAAAAATGACACAAGGTCAAAAAATAATACTTGGTAGTGTGGCACTAGCCTCATTCTAATTTTAGTCACACCGGGGACAAGTATTCTAACTAAATAAATTCTTCGAGTATGAAAATAATAGCCCTATGTGATAAATTCTTAGTGTCTCGACCTCTATATCACTATTAGAGTGGTGACTGAAATTTGGTCTTGGATCTTTCATATGCACTGAACTGAGATCTTTTTGGCACATGAAATTAGACCTTTATAGGTGAATGTATTTCTTGGATTATTTTTGTAGAAATATTCCAAGGGGGGTCTAATTTCAGTTTAGGTCTTCTTGGATGCATAAATCTGTAGTGGGATATTTGGCCCTCTCCAAGATGACTATGGTTTCACTTAGGATGAGGTCTTTGTGATCTCCTTTTAAGAGGTTGTAGCTTCATGTTAGACCTTTCAACATATAGTTGTGCCTAGAACTTTGTAATAGGTATATCCACTCCCTTTTAAATTAGCATTAACTTTGGATAAGAGCACAGTGCTTAGATCTCTAAGAAATCACAAAATTTGGACCTTAATTTCATATCATGACAAATGTGCCTAGGAATCCATTCTTTTGTTCAATGATATTGTTAAACACACACATGGCAGAGACAAAATAGGAAAGATAAGCATGAGATTATGTCTATTATTGACAATGATATACATTTATAATACACTTATATGACATTTGGTTTCGTATTCCAAGGTCTCTTGGACTTCCTTAGACTATTCAACTTCCACGCCAACCCTTAGAGGGTTAGGTGTCCAACATTCCCCCCTTATTCCGAAGGGTTATGTATAAGTCCAAGAAGAGAGTTGTAATACAAAATGTGCAAAAAATGAATGGTAGCACTAGGCTGAAAGTGCTCTCTAAAATGTTGGTATAAAGGGAGGTGGTTTAAGGATGACCTCCAACATTGAAATGCTTAGTGCAGTTCCCGGAACTCTTCCAAGTCTGGCATGAAGCTCAGGTATTCTACTAGAGGAAGTGCTCCTAATGTTTTGAAGAGGGAAGCCTTCAACCATGAAAGGGAGGTATCACCCCGCATAAAAGGGAGAACCTCAACCTGAAAAGGGAGGTCTCAACCTGTGATGGTTTAAGGATGACCAACAACTCTGGAATGCTTAATGCAATTCTTGGAACTCTTCCAAAACTTGTAAGAAGCTGAAGTATTCTGCTAGATGAAGTGTCCCCAATTCTTTGAAGAGGCATCACCAACTGAAGGCATGATTAGGGGCATATTTGTCTCTAGCTACAACTCTAAATCTGGTATGGCAGGTTGTGGCTCAGGCTCGCTTGATCTGACTTTGAAGCTTGTATATGAACATCATTTCCCCCCCTGTTAGATACAAGATGAGATGATGGAGAAAACTCAACTACAAGATTGTTCAATACTCTAGAACAAGTTTGGACATATGACTGAAATATCTTCTTGGTTGTTGATGCCCATTGCCAAGAAGCGATCCATCCAAGATGATTTTTTGTTCTTGCAAGAGGTTTGTTTCTGAAGCATCTGTTTGAATAATGACTGGTTTTATGATAGTGCTTACATGGATGAAGATCAAAACAATGATCTTTGATATGGCCAACTCGGTCACAGTGTTGGTATTTAACAACTTGTGTGGCTGATGTGGAAAAGGAGAAGAATCTTGAACAGCTGAAGGTGGACTGTCATGAAGGAATCCAACACTCTGAAACTGAATGGGATTTGAGTAATCTGGAATATGAAAGGAAACGTCCTTGTCATATCCAAGACCTGTTCTATGCTTGGTATGGACAAGCTCTTCCCAAGGTCTGATGACCGACTTGGGAAGTGAAGACTGAATTTATGCATCTATATGTGACTTTGTTGCTTCATTGGGCGCTGGATCTGAATCAACTGCAACATTATCGATTTGCTACTTATGGGAGTCTGTTTCAATGTTATAAACAGAGAAAAGTGCAGAATGATGAATATACTTCTGTAACTCCTCTTTTTGTAGCTGTGATTCAAGCTGCAAAAATTCAATCTTTTCTTGTGTATGTTGCAGACATGTTTGAATGTCAAAAATAGTGGTTTTGTTGATTTCGATTGTGCTGTCAGTAGTGAACATGATTAGATTTTCCAATAACTCTAATATTCTTTCAAGCTTAACCATTTTTCTTAACAGCTGGGAAATAAATATTATGAGCTTCAATTGTATCACTATATACCAAAGTTTTCTCTAGCAATTATGCACTATCTTCTTCTACACACAATATGAAGCCTTGATGGTAGGCTTCAACTTAAAAGCAGAGAATTCATATATACAAAATCAACTCATCAAAACAAGGAAACTGAGGGTTTTGATGCCATTATTTCTCTTGTGGGTCATCGATTCTTTGAGTCCTTAAGTTACAATATCACACCATTTTCCATTATATAAAGGGATGACAGGCATAACCCATTTTACTCCAACCATAATCATCGATATCCAACATCCTGCAGTTCAAGAAATAACATTAACAATGACCATTGTTTTCACTATTGTTCTCGTCTTAAGATGGAGGTACCCCTTGTTTCTTTATCAGACTTTTGTCCTTTTTATACAAAACCCTGAGACGAAAATCCAAACCCAACCATCAGTAAATATACGGCATCTTCAGCAACTATATATGGTATGCCCCAACACCTCATTAATTTTAACCAATTTTTTTTTAACTATTAACAGTGTTTAGAGACATATCACAATAACCTTTTTGTTATAGTGTTATACAATATATATAACCTTGACCTCTATTGCTCCAAATTCAGAATATATAGTAGGTGCTTCTATAATGAGGGTCAGGCCTCACTAACTGTAGGTAGAAGTCCCTGTTGACCTGTATAAATCCTTTTTATGGGGTGGGACTAACCTGGAAGCTTCCAAAGACCTCGCCACACGCAATGAAGGCATCTACTTTTCGATTTGAAAATTTCCGATGGTTACTTCAGAATTCGGTTTCAAGCAAGATGGTCTACTAATAATTATCACCAACAAGTACTCTCTATCATTAAGCCTTTACAGTAAGCACACAACAATCTGCGTAGAGACTCACACCAAATTGATCTCCAATATTAATAAGAGCTCACCGTAGCACATACTCAACGAAGAGGATGGACCGGGGAAGCTATGATTGCAGACGCGAAAGAGGCCAAATAGACTCAACTTGTTGAGGCTGCTATACCACATATCACTTGTCAACCATCTTCTGTAATGGTGGAAAGTAATATTATTCAATCACGAGCATTAGTTCAGTTGAACCAGTGCCTTTTCCCAGCTGCATTACATGAAGCTTCTATGGTGACATCTTATCTTTCTGGCGGAGGTCACTTCAGCAGACAGTCTCAAACAATAGCAACCACGTCAACCATGAAAATCTCCCAGGATGAAAGTGATTCCTCTAATGGTGTTGATCTTGTTCAGGAAGTAGCCCCTCGAATCAAAATTAAAAGGCTCACCAAAACTATAAAGCACATATTGCAGATTCTAGATGCAGAGGTAGTGCAATCTGTTAAAACAGAGAGGGAGATTCCAAATATTAGGCCAGGTCATATCGTATAGTTCAAGTGGAAGTTCCTGAGAAATAAGCGTAGAGTATCATTCCTTAAAGGAATAGTCATTTCAAGACGAAATTTTGTTTTGAATTCAACTTTTAGGATCCGAAGGCAAGTCGTCAATGTTTGGGAAGATCACACGAGAAATAGTAAAAGGAAATACAATTGTAGACCGTAGATGAGGGGTTATGCAAACCTGTCTAGTTCGCAGAAGTCATACCAACATTATGAAGACGGGAGCGTTGGTCTATAGAGCAGCGCATTTCAGACCAAGTAGTAGATATTTTTCAGAGAGGACAATCATACCGGGCCTTATTTGAGTGCAGAGCTACCACAATGAGAATTGAGCATTCAGAGAATCAACAGAGGTGTTTTTGTCATGCCAACACACAAATGGTCAGATAGATCGCTCTTCAGGGCAGCCAAAAGAGAAAAGGTTGCTAATAGCAATTATAAGTAGTAGAGAGGGTATGGCATCAATTCTGATGAGTAGACGGTAGAAGTGACACACAGAGAAATGACACAAAACCAGTGGCTCAAATTGAAGTAGGGCAAGAGTACGCCCGCTCTGATACCATGTTAAACACACAAATGGCAGAGACAAAATAGGAAAGATAAGCATGAGATTATGTCTATTATTGACAATGATATGCATTTATAGTACACTTATATGACCTTTGGTTCCGTATTCCAAGGTCTCTTGGCCTTCCTTAGACTATTCAGCTTCCACGCCAACCCTTAGAGGATTAGGTGTCCAATAGATATTAGATTTGGGAGAGCTATTTTTATCACTTATTTGGACCTCTTAAACACTTGAAACTCCTCAAATGATTTTGTCTAACATGAGAGACAGTTCATTGGCTTGTCAATGCTTTGAAATGGAGTTCGGTCACCCATACATATGCACAGAATTTTGAGGTTCAGATCTGTAAGGAAACACAAAGAATTTGGATCACTTCAAGGGTGATTTCAAACCTCATAGATCATGTCCAAAACTATGTTCCTTTTTTTAATATACTCGGCCTTGTATGGGATATTGGAATATCCCTTTGTTCCTCTAAAATAGGGTTTATATGCTCTCCAAAAAACCTCGCTCTTCATACATGGAATTATGGCCTAGTCACTGTGATGAGGGCTTGAAAAAGTGCCCAGACTTGTAAACTCCTTCTAGGAGCTCGGTCCTAGATATTTATGTTGTCCTTTATGTATTGAAGCCTTTAGTGACCTTCTTCCTACCCTTATACAAGTCGACCAAGCTTTGATCCCATGTTGATAAATCTAGGGCAGCAGTTAGGGTTTTTCTATTATCAGATTTCTCTTAAACTTGAAATTTTAGTGTGACATTCCATTAACTTTTTATCATCATTATTGTGTTATTTTCATCATAAATACAAATTCCAAACATAAAAGATAATAAATGCAACAAGAGAACACCATAGGTAGGCCCAAGCCAGGGAAAAACCCCTCAACATGGGAAAACCCATAGAACTTATACTTATAGAATCTTTTGCAAAGGGGACTTCCATGACCCAAGACAAAAACAAGAACCTTCCACGATTAGGAAACCCACCATATAATAATTCTACTTCTTTAACAAAGTTTGTTACTACCTCCTGCACCACTTAGACTTGTGGAAACCCTAATCTCCATAGAAAATTCGCATAAAAAATAGATCCAAGATATAAAGCATCCTCCATCCCTTCATTGGTCTTCATCATTCCTTCAAAGCCATAGCACTATCCATTCTAGTCGCAGATCAATACACAAGGTCATTTCTTATGTGTTTTTATAATTGAGATCGAAGTCACCTATTTATATAGGCTTTCGATGGGCTAGAATAGGCCTCTAGGCTGACTTGAGTAGATGATGGCCTACCTGATCTTAGAGGTCATCGAGACCTTTCTAATAATAAAAATAATATTTTTCTTCTTTGATACATGAGCCATGAGGGTCTTTTACATCATAACATTGAATTTTGACTCAAGACATAAACCCTAGAGTACTCAATGGGTGCTTGGACCTAGGATCAATGACCATGGGCAAGAAACCAATTCTTTAAATAATTTTTCTTTTCTTTCTTTTGATAAGTACAATGATGATTACATCGTGTCATGAGCCAAATAAAATTACGAAGGCTGACACTAGTTACAATTTTCAACACATAAAAAGCACTATATCAACAGTTTAGACACTTAACTACTATTCAAACTAAGGTATTTGTAGTGCTTTATAAGTCAGATGATAATGTTTTAGTTGCAGTACCTACTGGTAGTGGTAAGACTATTTGTGTTGAGTTTGCTTTACTACAATTGCATCAAAAAGGCTCAGACAATGTATTTCAATGTGTCTATATTTCTCCTATAGAATCTCTTTCCAAAGAGAGATATCGGGATTGGGAGCAGAAATTTGGAATAAAGACAAAACAGACCCAAAATTGCCTCCTACTTCGCTTGACAAGACTCCTTTAGTCTACGACTACTTCAGAATCTCTCCACTTATGATGAATTGCACTTGGGTTGGTGAGAATGAGGCTTATCCTCACTCTAATTTATATACTTATCAAGGGATTCATCTAATCTTCCCTT
The DNA here is from genome assembly GCA_031772625.1 of Pinus tabuliformis. NCBI lineage: Eukaryota > Viridiplantae > Streptophyta > Pinopsida > Pinales > Pinaceae > Pinus > Pinus tabuliformis. The sequence continues at coordinate 768,353,502 of CM062818.1, forward strand.
GTGGGCTTGACAACTCATAAAATTACACAATTTGACTTGAACAAATCATGTGCAAACCTAACAGCCATATAGAAAAATCAAAATATCATCATAGACAACTTGGATTTCAATGATTTTCATTGCCTCTGGCTCCTCTCGAATTCCTCTAACACCTCCATGTGTCAAATCATCAAAATGCCTCATGGTTCCACACCCACCAGCTTGGGTGCAAATCCCACAGGCTTGGATTCTTAGCCCACAAGTCACTTTTGTGTGCCAATTCCTCCAAAACCATCTAACCTAGGGTTTGGAGTACCTCCCAAGCTACAAATCGCAACAATCTCAACATCCAAAAAAAATTCCTTTTGTTCCATCGAAACTAGTTACATTCTTCAACATATTGAAGTATGTGAGTATTTTTTTGTAATGGAATATTAAATGTTATCATAATATTTTGAGTTCTCAAGTTATTGAGTGTGTTCATTCAACATTGGTTAGGATGAATAGGTTCTCAAGTTTTAAAATATTACTTGCATATTTTAAACATAAAGAATTTACTTGTAACTCACTTGTAGTAACTATTATAATGTTCTTGTGGTTTCGTCAAGACGTTTCTCAACATCCCTTATGACAGTCACTAACAGTTTCTCTCATTTGATGGAGCATTATAGGACTTTTAATCAAACAGGGATTTGTCAGATCTATCTTCGTCGAGTGACGAAAATTAATTAGGATAGAAGAAATTGACCAAACATATTCTACGTCATCTAGCATGTGAAGATCAACTAGAGGTGAAAAGATTAGAAGAAAATTCCAAATGCATGGCTTTTTTCTCACTAAATGGGGGTCATGTTCTTATGATAATGATAACATAGATGGCATTGAGGTCCCCTTGAGGTACAAACATCTAGTGAAACAATGCGTACCAAAGGATATTCCTGAAATAAACAGTGGTTTTTCTGTCAATGAAAGGATATACCGCATTGCACCATCATGATTACATGGTTTGGGACTATTTTCCATGGATGGCATAAAGGTATGTTATGGAGGATTATTAAACTGATGGAGTATGTTGGACCCTATTACATCTACAATGATTGGGTACGGCTAATCCAATATACCAAAAGTATGTGAAGATATGGAGTGACTGAAAATTATATACAACTAAAATACAACGATCAAAATAAAGGCGCAAATATGTGTATTGATGGAAGGCCAAAAGCAACAAGGAATATTTCAGGGTTTATAAATAGTGCACAGCCCATGACCACAAATAAGCAACCCAATTGCATATTCGAGGGGCATGAAGGAAACTATGTATTTGTATGTGCCATTAAATCAACAATTGCAGGGGAGATTTTCTCTTTGATTACAATTTCAATCAAATATTAATAAATATTGTTATTATGGGGGAATTATGTATTCAATTTTACCCAACTTGTAAGCAATGTCTATTATATGTTATGATTGTCATTTACTACAATATATTGTCAAGCATCTTGTAAGTTAAGGAAACATTTTAATACATCATGGTTATAATATTGTGGCAGGTTGATCAAGGTCAAAGGGCACCAACCTCACAGTAGGTAAACATCAATGTAATTGTACGTAAAATAATATAACCACGAGATTTATTCTAGAGTAGCATTTTATCCATTATAGAGTAAGTCAAATTCATATTTTTAGGCATCATATAACTAAATGAAAGATTCACTATGCATATGACCAACTTGAGCAAATGCATTCCTTCATCCTTTTCAAAGTATTATTTCTATACAATATGGAATATATATTGATCCTATCATAATGCCTCTTCCAAGAGCCTTCCAAGATGATGAAGTTTTTATAAATTTAGAACCTTTTATATTGGCCATGATATAATGTTAAGTTTCTATATAAATTTAGACATAGTGGTTTTCTTATTAATATAACTATGATTAATTGTGGGTGGATTGCTTGATTTTATTTTTTAAAGTGTCATAATGAACTTTTGAGATATCATAATATTTACGAGCAAGTATTTAACTGGCTAAAATTCCCCTCTTATGTAAAAAATGGAATTTTTTATTGATCTAAAATGTTTCATCAAATTCAAATCTTTGAATGTTTATAGTTGAGGATCATGGAATAAAATTAAAAATTACACATATTTGATAAACATGGTGACAAGGGGAAGACACTAGCCTCAGAGAAGTCCACAAATGTTCCTAAGGAAGTGTTTAGCAGTGAAGCAATTTTTTTTTCCACTGATCTAATACAAACAATAAAGAAGCTTCAAATGAAATTAAACAAGAAACTAAGTTCTTTAATTTTGATTGAGCCGGAGACAAAAGAGATAAGATGCCAAATCAAAACCGCGATGGGCCAAATTTGTCACTATGGGGTGAGAAACTCATTTAATTATCCCATTTATTTATTTATGATTTTAATTATATCATCCTTTATAAAAAAACTCTTTATTTCATAGGATTTTTTGACAAAGTACAATCCTCATGTTGCGACTATGGGGGTTGGCGTTGGTAGCAGCATCAATGCTCTGTCTATGAGTGACACATTGGCCAGTGAGACTAGTACACCCGTTGAACCACACACGCCCGGATTCGCAGCCCTTGAACAACATACGCCAAGATCTTCACATGATGTTTGTGGATGTAGAGCATGATCCCATCGCACAATTTGAAGAAATCTTTCTTGGATATTCCCATGTTACTAGCACGGGAACACTATCGATTATGTTTTTGGTAGATGGCGACCATGTGCCCATGAAATTAGAGAAACTTCCAGTTATTTAAGAAGTGTTTTAAATACTAAATACAATCTAATTGAAATTAATTTATAGACTGTGATTATTTTAAACTAATGATAATATCGTTTCGTAGGAAACGATGTATTCTATATGCGCTTGTATGACCTACCATTGGAACTCTTTGGGCCCACCATTCGTACAAACTAGAAATCAAAAAGTTCCAAGTTGAAGGATGAATTTGTGAACAATATGGTTGGACTATTCAGTGAGGGTACCTTTAACAAAATTGCAGTTACCTCGAAGGAAGGCTTACATTTAAAATATTTGCGGGACCAGTATAGGGTTCATTTGCAAAAGAACCCTAAGTATAAGTGCCCTCCAGCGATTCCATAGAGGAAGTGGAAATACCTCATGGAAGATGCAAAGCAAAAGGGACTTCGAAAAGAAGGGAAGGCACCACCCAAACCAGGAAGGTATGAGGCACTTTTAATAATGTAATTATGATTCTTTATCATCATTGCGACATCTAATTAAGTTTTTCAATATTTTCAATAATATAGGCTCCCAGATACATCCAAAGCCATAAAGATGAGAATAGCTAAACATGGGAAACATCATCTTGGCCCAGGTGGTTACTCAAAACTCGTCACAAAATTGTAAGTAAAAAATAATAAATAATAATAAAATAAATAAATTGCATCCAAATTATAAATTCTTAACAATTTTTAATTTCATATCACAGAAGAAGAAAATTTCATGTTCTCATACAAAATTGTAGGGGTCACGATTCAAAGATCATGCCACCGAGGAAGACTTCAAGTTGCTTACAAGCACGACTATCAAGTCGTGGTTGAACGTAGGATAAGCTTGGTTTCTTCACAGTATTCCGCACCCAATGTGACACTTAGGTAAATAAAAGAAATGAAGAAAATTTATAAGTTATTACTTTCACAATCTATTAGTTATTATTTTTGGCCATAAAGTATTGTGCTTAATTGTAAAAACTAGGAAAGCAATATAGAAACAACAAATGAGCTTAGTGACAGTGGAGTGCCTCTTGAAACTGATGTTCCACTCAGTACTAGACGTATTTCGTGTGTTATAAAAAAATTGTAGTATGGATTACAATTAAAAATATTTAAATTAAAATGGTGTATTAATTATAACCTCTCTTGTTTCTACTCCAGAGCATGTACAGGATGAGTCCAAACAAGAGGAGGAACATATGGCCACATCCAAAAGTATTATGCTTCCCTCCACTATAAAATCAGGAAAAGAACAATCTGCTACTATTTTTATTAATAAAACACTTGTAATAATAATAACCATAAATATGAATTTAACATTTCTTTCTTATTACAGTCGATGCTCGGCCCCACTTGCAGCAGCATAGACATAGGACCAGGTTAGCAGAAAGACATATAGAGCCCACCACAGCTGAAGGGGACCAAGATCAAGATGTCCTTGCTAAATACATATTTAAAAAGAGAAAGAAACCTGATAATAAATGATTGTACTTGTTTATTTAGAGCCTCATTTTTTGAGTACCACAATTTTTACAGAGAGGTTGTGTTATGAAACCAGCTCAAGAAAAAGATAGAAAAGATAGATCAACGCCTTAGAATTCAGCCTCCTCGAGGGGGCAACCTCCTTTACATTACATAAATGAACAATTCTTGGATGATTCAAATGACAAAACCTCCTTTCTATATATAGGAGTCTAAGGAGTCACAATATAACTCAGCCGACCTAACAATAATAATATAAAGCCACAAAAATAACAATAGAGGGATTTTATGGGGCACAGTAATAAAAATATGGGGACAATAGGGGCACAACAATATTAATAAGGGATACAACTACAATAGTAATGGGGTAATCACTAGTATTATAGGGACCTATCATGCCCCTCTCCTTCAAAAAAGTGTTGTCCTCAACGCTTGAGCAGTTCTGGATGCTTCTATATAAAATTCTCATCCTCCCATGTGGAATCTTCAGCGGATAAGTTCTTCCACTTGATGAGATACTTCAAGATTGATCGATTTCATAACTGTCGAGTTCTTGTTTCTGTGACTGCTTCCGGTTCCAATATAATTTTTCCTTCCTCGTCAAGTTCTGGCAATATTGTTTGAACTGGGAGCTTGTCGCCTATAACCTTCTTTAAACATGAAACATGGAAAACTGGGTGCACTCGAGATGCTGTAGGAAGCTCCAATTTGTATGCCATAGTACCAATCTTTTGCAACACCTTGTACGGACCATAATACTTTGGTGATAATTTATTATCCTTCTTAGCTTGCTTGAGGGACATTTGTTTATATGGTTGTAGCCGTAGGAATACCCAATCGCCTACATCAAAACTTCTTTCACTACGATGTTGATATGCCTGTTGTTTCATTCTATTCTGTGCCAACACGAGGTTATCCTTTAAGAGTTGGAGGACTTGTTGTTGATGTTCAATGTGATGTTCCACTGCTTGAACCTTAGAATTTTCTCTTAAATATGATGTGATGGATGGTGGCTGATATCCATAAAGTGCCATAAATGGGGTCATTTTTGCTGTTGTATGGAAAGAAGTGTTATACCACCATTCAGCCAGAGGCAACCATTTGACCCATTGTGTTTGTTTATCAGATACAAAGCAACGAAGATATCCTTCCAAACATTTGTTTACTATCTCAGTTTGCCCATCAGATTGAGGATGATAAGATGAGCTATGAGCTAACTGAGTACCAAGACAAGAAAATAATTCTGTCCAAAAATTTCCAGTGAAAATGGGATCTCTGTCACTTACAATAATCTTTGGGTTTCCATGTAGCTTTTGAATTGTTTCCATAAATGCAGTAGAAATTGTACTGGCTTTCAATGGATGTGATAATGCACAAAAGTGTGCATACTTGGTAAGTCTGTCAACTACCACCATGATGACACTCTTTCCCTCAAACTTGGGTAAACCTGTGATAAAATCCATTGAAACCTCCTCCCAATGTTGGCTTGGAATGGATAAAGGTTGTAATAGACCCAGGGTCTTAATTGTTTCAACTTTATTTTGTTGGCAAACCAAACATTCCGCCACAAACTTTTGAATATCTGATTTAAGGCCATCCCAAAAAAATTCCTTCTTAACCTTGTGGTAATTTTTTAAAAATCCTGAGTGCCCTCCTAAGGGAGAAGTGTGCAATTCCATAAGAATCTTTTGTTTGAGTTGCGAATTCTTACAGAGGTATAAGCGATCTTTGTACCATAATGAATCATTTTGCTAGCTAAATGTATCAAATGTACTGGAATCTTGTTGTAACTTTCGAATAAGTGCCCACACTTCTTCATCATTCTTCCACTCCTCCCTTGCTTAATTTATCCAATCTGGTTGGATAATAGAAATGGCGCACAACAACACTTCCACATCCTCATCCTTTCTTGAGAGTGCATCTGCCACCACATTTTGCTTCCCTTTTTTGTAGATGATTTCAAAGTCATAACCCAACATCTTTGTGACCCACTTTTGTTGCTCTTCAGAGGATAATCTTTGTTCTAAAAAGTATTTAAGGCTATCATGATCCGTTTTTACCTTGAAGTGTCTTCCCATTAGGTAGGGTCGCCATTTCTTAAGTGCATGTAGTATTGCCAACATTTCCTTCTCATAAATAGCTTTGTGTAAAAACTTTCCCTTGATTGGACGGCTTTCAAAAGCAATGGGTCTTTCATCTTGCATTAAAATAGCACCAATTCCATTTCCTAAAGCATCACATTCCACAATAAAGGTTTTTGTGAAGTCCGGTGTAGCTAAGACTGGTGCTTGGCACATTGCCTCTTTAAGATGTTCGAAGGCCTTTGTTGCTTCTGGAGTCCATGAAAATGCATCTTTCTTCAATAATGTTGTTAGAGGTGCTGCTATTCTCCCATAATTCCTAACAAACTTGCGATAATACCGTGTCGACCCGAGAAATCCTCGCAGATGCTTTATAGATGTGGGGATTTTCCATTCCTTAATGGCTTTAATTTTGCTAGGGTCTACCTTAACTCCTTCATGAGATACAATATGACCCAGATATTCCACCTCTTGTACTCCAAAGAAACATTTGGATCTTTTTGCATATAATTGTTTTTCCTCCAATAGTTGTAGCACCCTATCAACATGTTCAACATGATCCTTCCAAGACTTTTGTAGATTAGTATATCATTAAAAAATACTAACACAAATTTTCTAAGGGTTTGAAAATGGAATTCATCAAACCTTGAAATGTAGAAGGTGCATTGGTAAGGCCAAAAGGCATGACCAAAAATTCATAATGACCCTCATGAGTTCTAAATGTTGTTTTTGGGATGTCTTCAGTCTTCATTCTGATTTGATGATATCCTGAACGAAGATCCAACTTGGTGAAGTAGATTGATCCATGCAATTCATCCAATAATTCATCAATGACAGGAATGGGAAACTTATCTTTAATAGTGAGCTTGTTGAGCTCCCTATAATCCGGACACATGCGCCATGATCCATCCTTCTTGTGCACCAATACTACTGGAGCAGAGAAAGAACTTTGACTAGGTTGAATTATACCAGCCTCTAGCATTTCTGCAACCATACATTCAATTTCACTCTTTTGGGCATAGGGATATCTGTACAGCCTGATGTTTGAAGGAACACTTCCTGGAATCATATGAATAGCATGATCATGATCACGAATAGGTGGGAGACCTTTGGGAGTCTCAAATACCTTGGAATGATTGTACAAGACTTTTTGGAGATCTGGAGAAATAGATGATTCCGATGTGGAAACATCTAGTGAACATAATTGTGCAATTACTCCTCTTTGTTCCTTTTTTAGAAGCTTTGTCATACCGTTAGCACTGATTATCTTTCTTGGTTTCCTTGCAATACCCCTTAATTCAACTTCCTTTCCTTCCGCAGAAAATTCATGAAAATTTCTTGAAAATTAAAAGCTATTGTACCCAAGGATTGTAGCCATTGGACTCCTAGTACAACATCAGCACCTCCCATTGGAATGGAAAGCATTGGGCTAGTCAATACATATTCTCCCATGGATAGCTTAATATTATGGCACTTTCCAGAGCAATTTATCGTTCCTCCATTTGAAATCATCACTTGACACTCTGGTGTTGGATATAGGAAGCAATTCAATTCCTTTGCTACCTTACAATGAATAAAATTGTGGGTACTTCCTGAATCAATCAACACTATTACCTTTTTCTTCTTGATTTGTCCTTCTATCTTGATGGTTTGAGGAGTGGTAATTCCAGCCAATGCATTACAAGATATGGTCAGATTCATTTCTTATTTATCTAGGCTTTGTTCCTGGAGTATATCCTCTTCCTTTGACCTTTCTTGCTCCTTTTCTTCTTCCTCTTCACAATCTATGTAGAATAATTTCTTCTCAGCACACTTATGACCTTTAGTATATTTGCTATCACAACTGTAACAAAGCCCTTTTGCTCTTTTTTCTTCCAATCGTTGTGGTCTCAACCTTATAGGTTGTGGAAGGCTAGGGGTAACAACACTTCCATCTTTATAGTTGTGACTGGTATGCTTCCTGGTTGCCATAATTTTGATTTCCATTTTTCTTGCTAACCTGAATGCCTTCTCTAATGAATCAGGTTCCCAAAGGCGAACATCATGTTGGATATTATCCTTTAAAGTCCCTATGAACACATCAATCCTATGCTCCTCTGGAATATTTTTTACCCTTATGTTCAATTTTTGGAACTCCTCAATGTGCTCCATTATTGAACCCTTTTGTTTGAGACTTATCAATTGGCTAAAAAAAGTGTTGCTTTTTGTATCATCATAATGTGCTGTCAATTCTTCCGTAAAAATTGCCCCGTGATAATTTATTTACGAGAGCAAAGCCATTGATACCATACAAACTAATTTGGTTCCAAAATATAAAGTTGCAATACGTACCTTTTGTGTGTTTTGCACATTATTGAGATCGAAAAATTGCTCCATCTGTAATATCCATGTTGCGGGATCCTTGCCATCAAACCTCCTCATATCGATTTTTGGAATATGGTGGGTCTTTGATCCAACATTAGAGTCTATGGAATCATGATTAACATTTCTTTTGTTCATCATGAGTTTTCTTTACTACTCTTTCACCATTAGTGACCATTTCTTGTAGCAACTTATTCATATTTATCTTCAATTCTTCCATGTCTGTCTTCAAATCTATCTTCAAATCGTCCATCTTAGCTTCAACGTCATTCATCTTAGCTTCTACACCTTTCTTTAAACAATCCATCTTAGCTTCTACGCCTTTCTTTAAACCATCCATCTTAGCTTCTACATCTTTCTTTAAACCATCCATCTTAGATTCTGTTCCTTTTTGTGCAAGTGACACTTGTTGCACTTGGTCTCGTAATTTTGATATATCATGTTGCATTTCTTCCTCTTCTTCATGAGTCATGCTAGAGCTTTCAGGTTGCCTACTAGGTGTTTGAATTTTCTTTCCTCGGGGCATCAATTACTAATAATAATGCTTTACTATGCCCCTAGAATTCCTTCAACTAATTTTTCAAACCAAGCTTATGCAAAAATTTAAAAAAAACTACACACCTTTTTTCACTTTGTAGGAGCCTGATATTGAATCTGATGTATCAGATCATCTAGTTCTGAAGTTGTGATATGTAGTATCCCTCTACGTCCTCTTTCTAATGCCACCAGTCTGATCCAAATTGGATTCTCCAAGAAAGAGTTATGCACAATCTCCCACAGTGACCTGATTATAGACTAGTTCAGTAGAGCGAACTTGTACGACGTGCCACGAGTCACTGTTTCGACTTTTGGCTCTAAAAAATATATAAAAGAAACTAAAGTCTGTCCTTTTTCTGTACCTTCTTACGAAATTTCAATCCAATGCTCAGAAAGAAAGTTATGACGATTTTCCCCAGGTCACCTGTTTGGAATGTAATTCAGGAGTCTGCAAAAAGACCAACTTCCTCAGATCATATCTCCGCAAATATAGCGCGAAAAGCTCTGAAATTCGGATCTGATATTCAGCGTGATTTCTTCTCAAATGGGTTTTTTCTTAAGCTTCTGAAACATCGCAAAAAAAAAGAAAAGAAGTTATAGTGAAAATGCCACGATGACCTGTTTGGAGCAGCGAAACCCTAGAATCCAAAGCTCTGATACCAAATGTTATGAAACCAGCTCAAGAAAAAGATAGAAAAGATAGATCAACGCCTTAGAATTCAGCCTCCTCGAGGGGGCAACCTCCTTTACATTACATAAATGAACAATTCTTGGATGATTCAAATGACAAAACCTCCTTTCTATATATAGGAGTCTAAGGAGTCACAATATAACCCAGCCGACCTAACAATAATAATATAAAGCCACAAAAATAACAGTAGAGGGATTTTATGGGGCACAGTAATAAAAATATGGGGACAATAGGGGCACAACAATATTAATAAGGGATACAACTACAATAGTAATGGGGTAATCACTAGTATTATAGGGACCTATCAAGTTGAATGCCTCATGGCATGTGCACATCTAACTTTTACCTATCTTAATAAAAATTTGTGATTTTTACATTGGAAAAAATTAGAATGACCTTGTTTCATATTATGTAAACATATTTTTGTGACAAAATTTATTGAGATGAAATATTTTGTGGATTTACGAATGAATGAATGTTTTCTATTTGTTTCTTTATGTATCTTAATGTCTTGCTTTCAACTATTTCCTAGTAGATAGATTGGGTACTGGGAAATTGAGAGTGATGTGGGGGGAGGAGGGACCATGAGAGCTTCCACCTTCATGTCATTGACCCTATTCAGTAGAGAATAAATTAGGATTTGGATAACCTTGGAGGAAAACACACTTGATCCAACAAAGCAACAACAAGGTCAATGTTGACTTCATTGTTGCTTCATCGAGTGGAGGGAGGTTTGCTCCAAGATTAAACTAGTCCAATAATTTATTCTCAAAGCCGAGAAGAGCTCATTAAAGTATTCATGTACTAAAGTATTTTTAATTATTATTTATTCATGCAATTAAATATAATATTTGGTCAAATTTAATCTAGGTTTACCTCGTTAGTCACATGAATATGTGTAGGACAACTAGTATCAATTTGGATTTTGAAGTGGAACAACTATCTGAAGTAAATAGCTTAAAATGGTAAGGGTTTAGATGATACAGTAAAATTTGTTTGATATTTGTGTTGTATGACTTGGCCGATTTGGAGTTACATAAAGCTTTATGCCCATTTTAAATATATAATAGTCATGAGTGGAAATGTGCTCTAGTCTAGAATAAGATAGGTCAAGCAATGAGATAAGAATAAAGTGGGTTTGTACATTGTATCGATTATTCTTTGGTTATATTGAGATGAAGTCAGAATGCTACAGAAATTGTTGAGAGTTGGATTCCCCCCTTGATTATGCATTGTCATGGTGATATTCTCATTATGTACTAGTGGTTCTTATGGTAGATTTATTTCATTTACAATTATTTTCTTTCATCCATTGTCCTTTTAGTTTTGTATGAGAGAAATAGAGTGAAATAAGAAACTTTTCCATGAAAAAAGATCATGTAGTATTTGTCTTTCTTTGAACATTGTGTTTGTATTTGAGTTAAAGACCACAAACTCTCATTTTTCATGCAGGGAAGTAGGAGAAAATATTACTCTATTATTTGGGTATAAGGCACGGGTATGGATTTTCTTCTATTTTATTAATTATTTATCTCATATAACTTCTCTTAGTTCCTTTTTTTGCAGGTATTTTCATTTGCATATCCGGAGTTGAAAGATTAACAAGGGTTGGAGTCATATACGCAAAAAAAATATCATCCAAGTATTGCTAACCTTTAGCCCACCAAGCATTTGGATACCGGGTGTGTGATTTAGTTTTGCGTTGCATTTTATTTCAAGGAATTTTTATTTCTACATTGAAAATCTAGTTTAAGTATGGAATAAATTAATCCAAATCCTTAAACCCTCAAACATAAAGTAGTAAATTGAAAATGGGTATTTTAAGAGACCCTAGATATAACTTATGTGTGATCAAAGACAATTTTTAATAAGTTTTTAACACTAACTTCATGGTTATCATAAAAATTTTAGAGATGATCTAGAAACAATCCTATAAGAAACTTGAAACTTTCCCTTTTTGCTTGGCCTTTCACCTAGTAAACCCTTCTATTTTCTTTACCCAAATCCTAGAATACCTAGTCAACATTTCCCATCATTAAATATTCAAAGTGATGAGCATATGGAAGTTCAAAAAAATGGTCGTGTTTTTAGTACAATTAAAGGAAAGAAAGAAAGAAAAAATGGAAATGATGCTAAGAAGGGCAAGGTGGATTGGGGGGGGGGGGGGGGTGTGGGTCAATCGAGTGGATCTAGGTTGATTTATAATAATTTGAAAAAAATTATATATACATTATAGCTTTTTATTATTAAAAAAAATAGTAATACATAACAACCTATTATTGTTTATGTTTCCCAAAATCCATAGAAACATCAAATCAAAGGAAATCAATCATCAATATTATAAGTATGGTATAATATAAAAGGCTTGAAAGAGTGAGGTGGATTCGCAAGAAAAGCTCCTAAATCTGACATATTTTTCCATAGACTTCAAATAGAAAGTTGATGGTGAAAGATTACAATTACGAACATATTAACTTTTTTACTTTTTTCCTGTCTGCTTCAAACAAAAAAACCTTAATCCACTTTCTACAATGTTCATCAATATTTGACATTTTCATTTGTGGCTTTGGCTCCAACATTCCCTAAGGGAAAACATATTGACCACAATTATTTTGGTGAATAGATATTTCAACTAATGCAAAGCACACTAAGGTTGAGATAGCACACAGACATTTCAACCATGCACAATACAATGGAAATGAAGTCAGAGATACATATCACACAAAAATTCTTATATCTATCCATAAAGAGCACAAATTAACGGGTAATAATATCCAGGAATATTCACTCTCATATCCAAGAAGGTACAAGAATTATCAATAATATTTTGTATTATTCAGTAACATTATTCAAAATTAATATGTTATTTTTATGCTCATTGATTTTAAATTTTCTTTCATTAAATCCAATAAATCTTGTGGCTTAATATGATCTATACCTCAATCGATCTTATCCTAATCAGATTAGAACGATCTATTATTGTTGCAATTCAAGGGAAAAATACAAAAAGAAAATTTTTGGATTGATAATCATCTTGGAGTCTTCGATCATCTTGATTGAACATGCACCTATATCTTGGGAAATGTTCACACCTTACCGCATGCATCTGATTTTGATTTAGCATTTGAAGAAATACCTAGTCCCCAGGCAAAAAAGTTCCAATCATCCTTCCAAGGTCAATGGTAACCTTGCACCTACCACCCCAAGAAAATTGCATTTTACAACTCAATAGGGAAGAGAGTGTAACATGCATAATGTTGACATCAAGAAGAACAAAATGCATTATAGTGTTTCATAATGAAGAATAAGGGGAGACGGATATTTTGAACCATGTTAGATTTTGTACTACTAGGAGCCTTAGGAGGTTAGTGGAATCCCACCATAAAGAAATGAAGACAGGGAAGGGGAATCAGATTCACATCTACCTTCCTCAAGTCTGAGTTTAGCTACCCTGGAAATCTCAGGCATCATGTCACTCCAATCATGGTCATAGAGATTAAATGGTTAAAATATTCGAACCTAGGAGTAGTGAGCTTGAGTTTCCTAAAGAAAATATAATGCCTCTTTGTGAAGAACCATACACTCATATGCATTTTTCAACAACTGGGGAACATAGAGCTTAGTATTGTAGGGTTCCACTATTGTATCTGAGACTTTGGGAGAAGGGAAGACAGAGAATGCAGGAATCATCATATCTATGTATTCTTCTCTGATCTTGGATATGGGCAATGTACCCATTCCAGACCCTATTCCACTCCCCATGGAATGGCATACTTTAAAACCTTGGATACAAGCCCAGTTCTCCACCTCTTTCCTAACGAAATCCAGCACAAAGCTGATGAGTTTAGTCCCTTCAGTGTAATGGCCCTTGGCCTAGTTGTTATAGATCTAGAATGGCCAAAACAAAGTTTTCAAGCATGAAAATATCACTATAAGGGCCTAATATGACATTTTCCATGGTTCCAGGCTCAAGGTTCATGAGAACAACCCATAGAATAAACCTACCACAACTCACCTCATTGTAGTACACATTCACCCTCTGAAGCTCGAGATAAATGGTTCCCTAATAACTCCCAGTGGGATCACTCCCATGTTCAATACATACCACCTACCAGAACTTGGTACCAATCTGGTTGGTTGAATGTGCAGAATCTACCTCATTTCTTCAACTCAAATATTATAGCAGAAAGATGAAGATGATGACATGATGAATAAAAAGAATACCAATAGTACAATTCAATCAGATTTGTTATAGTTTCTTTTTTAGGCATGATGCAATTTAGGTGGTGTTGTCTACAAATTTTGTGATACATTTTCTACAACAAAGACTCTTATAAAGTGATTATGACTTCTCAAATAGCATTTTTAGTCAAAGAAATCATACCAGTGATCAAGTTCAAGTAATAATATAGAAAAATGCATTCACATCTCTATCAACCCTCTTAAGAGGAAAAAGGCCATATTGGGAATGGATGGATTATCATACAATCTCATATAGGTATCTAGAATAGAATAAGATTGAAAAACATCTTTTTTGTATGGAAAAGGATATTTTTTCTAGCATTTAATGAGGGTGCTTTCCCCTTTCATTTGGTGAGATCACAACTTCTAGATCAAAGTTGGCAGTCTAGATTACATCTAGAATTGGCATTTTTGGAAAGGATGTAGACTCTTTTCAGAATAAATCCACGTAAGATAGACTCTCACTCCTTAATTATGTAGGAACTAGTGGCTTTTATACTTCTTGATGTACTCTAATATTCATTATCGAAATATATAACACAACCACAATTATCATTTTCAATGTTCAACCAAAAATTTAATACTACACAAGGATAAAATAGTATGCAATGTGTTATCAGTCTTTCTAGTATGTGATTTTGTTATAAATAGTTATAGGTTTCCAAAGTCTAGAGATATTATAAGATGTATTATAATCATGAACTATAGATTCAAATTAGTATCCACATTGAAAAAGGATAATTGTAAAAATTTCCAATTAAAAAAACACAAGAGGAAATGTTTTGACCTTCTAAACTATTAGATAAACACCCTAACCCCACATAAAATAAAACTTAATATGTTGAAGTTACCTCTTGTAATGGGTCTGACCTCTTCTTTTCATTTGTCTCTCCTCTTTTTTGTTTTTTTAATTGTGTTTATGCTTTGCCATGAAAAAATAAAAATTGAAAGGACCACCAGGCCCAAATGTTGATAGGCTAATAGTTATTGTTGATGCTGCAAATGGATAATACTTTGCACTTGCAGTATTTTCTGCATTAGACAATGACTCCAAAATGTTTAATGATGGCCTTCCAGAAAGTGGAACCATGCCATCATGGCCATGAAAAAGTTTGAAAGTGGTCTCAAAAATGGGTATGTCCTCAAATATGGGACCTTGTACTCCTTTCACCTACACATGCAATGCCAACATTTTTAGACTTGTTGGTTAAGTCCTTTATAATAGAATTAGTCACTCTACCATAGTTCCAAGTTCATACAAACCAGTGACCTAACACTTCTACCATTAATAAAGAACCTATCGTGGAAAATGAATACAACCAAATTGTTATACGGTATTTATGATTGCGGACAAAATTATCTCCCCTAGGTTGGCCACTAACCTAGAACAACAGAGAGACAAGGAACCCAATGCCTTTCCTTAAAGTAAATAGATGACGTAGTGAGGCCTACCTGGAATCCTTCACACACTTCACTCCTTCTTTGGCTTGGAAGCTCCAATTGCAGCTTCGAATTCCAAATTAGAGCCTGCACAGTCATATAACGCAAGCCAAGAAACTATGAGATCTATGCAGTATCATCTAAATACTTCATTCAATAGATCAACATGGTATTGAAATATATGAAATAAAAACATCATATATAGGAAAATAATGAATTATTTGCATTAATATAAATGGAAGGAGATTACAACCATAAGTAACAGTTGATCTTGTAGAAGATCTCCTCCAATTCCTTGTCACAATATGCTCCTCCAACAACCCTAAATGCATGAGATAATAACCACTCACTACAGCATCATAAGGGCACAATCACTCTCCAAACGCAAACCCCAAACCACATAGAAGGTTGGGAATATATAGATAAGTAGGGTAAGTTGGGAGTTCTTATCCAATTACAAATCTAAGGTTTGAGATCCACCTTTGATGGAGGGATAGGATCAAAGAATAAGTGGTGAAAAGTCAAAAGTAGGGTAGGACAGGATCTGAATGTTTTATCAAAGGTAAGTAGTTAAAACAAATTCTAGAAACTCCTAGAAGGCAAAGCTTCCGAAATCACGATCATTCTCCCAGATTTCTAGAACCAAAGCAGGTGCAAAGGGGAGAAATGTGCTGGTGACCAACGTAGGCCACAATGCAACAACCTATAAGTGATCACATCCTAGTAGGCATACAAGGAGTGTTGGTCCTAAAACTAGCTCAGATGATGCAGTTTAGGGTTGAAAGTATGGGGGATGAAGGGAACATGCTTAGGGCTTTGTGCAAGATGGTGACAACGGGGAATAGGATGTTGATTGATCCCATTAGGAGGCTCACCGATCGGATGTGACATCTTTGTTTGTTGAGAGAGGCATACCCATACTCAACTCATAAGCTAACATAACATGTATAATGATCAAAAGACACGTCCACAGATACAACTGGTGCCCCCATGACTAGATGATTGTCTATATGATCATGGCCATCATGCATTGTGATCTTTATATAACTCATGAAATCAATATCTGTATGGATGAAACTAGATCTGAGGTCTTCTATCTCATTCACACGACCAACCAATGTATGAATCTAACCATGTGAATCAATGAGTTGGAGTCGAACATGGTAGACACCATATGATTACCGGCCAATGATGTAAGTCGTTAATAGACATGATTGAAACCACAAATGATGTTAATGGCTCTATAGGTACTATGGTACAATCCGTATGGTGTGAGTAAATGAGTTGATGTCAAACGCCACACAGAATCTTTTGGTCGAAGGCCATTGATGTAAACATGTCATTGGGAGTGAGGAAAATCTCCATTAATGTATGCAAGCACTAAGGTAACAAAGGTGTGTTTCTAAGTCAACTTCCTAGATGATGTGTTGATTTCGACAGGAAGTGACTCGTCACAGGAGGGCCTTGATGTATCCCCTATCAACGACATGAAACAAGTATCATGATTGAGACAAAATGGTCAAAATGATGTTGACATGGAACTGGATCAGGAAATTCAGACATGAAATGAAGGCTTAAGAGTATTGTAGCATAGATCAACTAAATGACTTCTCTTGAACACACTAGTGACATTGAATGGAGTTGGCAGCATTGACCCAAAACTGAAATAGAGGCTCTAGAAATGGTATGATAACCAAAATACAAGCAGATTACCCAACCCAACAACCACGGAGATGAAGTGGAAGAGTATCATGTTCAAGAGTGCCCCTCCACCATTAGAAAAATGGAATCCCTTGTTTTCCCAATTTCCCCAACCATATTGGTAAGTACCTCTTTATTTTTTAACAAGCTTGAGGAGGATAACATATGCTTGATCTATAAGTTCATCCCTCGAATGAATCCCTACGAGTATGTTTAATGAACACTGAGAAGGAGAAGTTAGGCCCTGTCATGATAGATGAGTCCATCGTTGTTTGATGTTTTTACGAGTCCAATGAAGGTAAAACTCGACATATTTTTCATGTTTAAAGAGTTTGAAAAAGAGGCGAAAAATAAAAGTCTAAATGTCCCTTTTCATAGGTAGTCCCTTGGGTCCGAAAAGGTAGAAAACAATACCCAAGAGAACCTCTTAGACATGTTCGACTAAGGTATTATTGATTTATAGCTAGTCTATCTCAGTCCAAAAAAGGGTTAAACTTATACTGAGTAGACGTCTTTTCATTTACTTTTACGAGTTTGAAAAGACAAGTGCTTGACAATCTTTTCATATTTTGGGAGTCTAAAAAGAGCTAAAAGAGGACTCCTCCTAGAGGAACAAGTGGTATAAAGGGTAGAAATTGGTTCCAGTCATGATGGAATTGCTAAAAACACGTAAAGGTTAAGAGGTTGGCTAATAATACCACTCATCACAATGGCTCAGGAAAGGGTAAAATAACCAAGTGAAAGTGTATGATCGGCAAAGTAGATGGTGACGATTGAATGAAAAAACCAAGTCTCATCTGTAAAAAAACACGCTGATAACAATGGAAATCACAAGGGATAAAATGGATTGGTTTCATTTTTACATAAGCTTGAAACATGGGAAACTATGCTTGAAATTGGTTGAAGATGGTTTCATTTTTTCACAAGCTTGAAACATGAGAAAAGCTATGCTTGAGAGTGGTTTCATTTTTACATAAGATTGAAACAGAGGAAAATTGTGCTTGAAATAAGTTTCCAATCCCCCAGCATAATAACTAAATTTGAGGTACATGCCCCCCAAGCTTCATTTCATGCACCTAAGTAGACTATTGGGTACTAACAGGTGGATGGAATGAAGGTTCATTTACGAGATCAAGTGAAAGAATCGATTGGGAATTTATGAGATCTAATCAAAGACTCTAATTGAAAGGGGATTTGTTTCATTTTTTAACGAGCTTGACATAGGAAAAGAACTATGCTCATGACACCTTGTTTCATTTTTTAAGGAGCTTGACACAAGAAAAGGAAATCTGCTCCAAAAACCTTGTTTCATTTTTTAAGGAGCTTGACACAAGAAAAGGAAATCTGCTCCAAAAACCTTGTTTCATTTTTTTAAGGAGCTTGACACAAGAAAAGAAACTTTGCTTCGGGGACCTTGTTCCATTAATTAACGAGCTTGACACAAGAAAAATAAATTTTCTCCAAAATCAAAGCATGGCCTCCAAGAGAACATGGATTCCAAAAGTTTCTCATCAGATGGGAGAAAAATGCTCTGGAAGGGATCAAAGGATCCAATTGAAATACCATACTAAAATGCCCCCAGTAAATGATTCACCATATCAGCTATTGGATCCAGGTCGAAAGAAGTTGATCAGGTAATGAAAGGTTCATCTTCAGCAGTAGGTACATGAATGGGATAGCTTGCCACATAATTACCTTGTGGCAAGGAAGATACCGCTTGCATATAAGGACCATTTAAGAATGTTGGCTGATTGGGAGCCAAATTAGGACCAACAAACTAAAGTTGGTCAATAGTCACAATTCTTCCTTCATGCGGGAAGAGTGAAGAGACAAGAGATCGAATGACATAAACATAGTCACACCCAAGGAGTAAATAAAAATCCAAAGGGCCTTGGACTACCATCACATCGATATAGACAGTCTTTCCTCCCAAAGTAATATGCAACTTAGGAAGGATCCCTAATGGTTGACTGGTTCTTCTGTTAAAAGCCAACATATTCTGGGTAATGGGTACAAGTTACAGAGAACCTAAAGCTTTCCAAGTGGTTGAGGAAAGAATACTAGCAGATGCGCCTGCATCTATGATTGTGCTAGGTACGACCACATTATAAGTATGTACCATGATCTGGAAGGGCACGTAAGGAGGAACATGATATCTTGTCAGTCAACTCCAATCAAAGGAAGTGACCATGGTACTTGGAGGGGGTATCATGGGAACCGAAGAACTGCCCCCTTGTGTTGTGGGAATGGGAGGATTTCCCCCTAGTTCATTGGAATTTGAAGAAACAAGAATAACCTAAGCAATATGAAGTTCACTCTCTACGGGAAAGGTACAATCAACTAAAGGTGGAATTGAGTCAACCATTTTATCAACCAATGGTTGGTTAGGAATAGACTCATGGGATTCACATTCAGATAGAGTGTGATTAACTAGAGATGGATTATGATCAATCACCTCATTAACTAGTGGAGGACTGGGAGAAAGATTTTGGTACCCAGCTAGAAGACGAGGCGAAGAAGCTATAATGTTTTCCAACACTTTTGTGGCTTCATCCATATAAGGAAAAAGGTGAATAGGATGATTCCCTTCACATTACTTATAGGGAAATTTGACTTTACCCTTTTTTCCATGGACCTTACTATCGCTAGTGGAAGGTTTGTCACAAGCATGATCTCCAGAAGTTGACGACAAAGATTGATGTGAGCCTGTGAACCACACATCTAATACCTTGGGAATGACAATATCTAAGAATGTGGTCACCCTTACATAACATGCAAGGGAATTTAACTTTACATGGTTGATTGGAAGGTTTCTCAAAGTTAGTCGCATCGGTACCAATGGTTGCTTGGTTGTCCCCCTTCTTATTTTTCTTCTTCTTAATCTTCCTTTTCTTCTTCTTCTTATCCGCCTAGTTACTAACTTGCAAGTTTTCACTAGACGAAGAGGAAGAAAAGGAAGAAGACCGAACAGGCGAAGAACGCAAAGGGTCAACTTTGGGATCAATTTGAGGTTGATGTTGTTCAGGTGGAGGAGAACTTGGTTGAGAAGAAGTTTGGACATTTAGAACCATAGGGGTTAAAAATAAAAAATTGGAAAACCAATGATAAATCTAGGAAGGGACAACGTTTCCATATAAGAAGCACCAATGTTTCCAAAAGAAGGGAAAAGGCTAGGATTCTCGTGAGAGGGTGTTGGGCAGCGGATCCCCCCATAGCTAGTTTTTGGGGCTTAAAGCCTGAGTTTTGGTCAATGTAATGTAAAGACCCTGCGAAATGCGAGCGCGGAGCGCAAGAATCTAGGGTTGTCCACCCTAAGATAATGTAATTTAATGAAAAGTGTGTCGGCCTACCCATGGTCTGTAGACCATGGGATTGTATAAATAGAGTGAGGCTCTAAGTGTAAAAGAAGTCTTAATTTTTGACAAGTAATAGAGAGATGTGAAGGCATGATTAGAAGCTAGAAATAGATCTAAAGGTATTGGGACGTAGTGATAGGTAAAGGCTCTGCAGCTGAGTGCGCTGAGGCCTAGTAGAGTCTACAGCTGTGTGCATGGACCCCTGTAGCTGAGTGCATAGGGCAGAGTTGTGATTGTACTTGGACAGAGAATTAATAAAAGAAAAGTTGATTTTGAAATATTGTGTGTCTATGCTTCTATTATATTTATGCATCTCTTTACAGTTTATGATTTCGCACACTTGTTATGAATTTTGAATGATTAATGAGAATATTGGGCCCACACAATTAAGTTAAGATCTATAATAATAGCACAGTAAGGGTAAAGGATCTAGAACAGCGCCTCTTCCTGCGCTTTACAGAGTTGTGCAGAAGCAGTTGCACAAGCTCCGAAGGACAAACAGTTTCACGGAGCAGTGCAAGTGCGCAAGTTCAATTCGTGACCTTCTTAGATTTCATCAAGACATGCCTAGGGTGTGGAAACCTAGTTCCATCACCCTCCCATACTACCTTGGGTGAGACCTCATTCCACGCACCACAGATTGTTACCGAAAGGGCCGGTAGTTTCGGGATTTGTTTGGCTAAATCAACTCTGAACCTGGGTCAGGCCCTAACAAGCCAACAAATGGTTCCATTACTGGGAATGGGATCTGCCTAAGGGATGTCTGATGTCGTGCCACTGGAACCCAACAAAGAAGGAAATTGAAGAGTGGTTGGACAAGAAGATTCACAATTTCATGACACAGGAAAACAAAACTCCCCAAGTATCTGATAAAAGGTGGCTGGATCGCTACATGTATACGGAAATCCACGAGATCCTCTTCGCATCCTTTCCTTCTGAACTATATGAGTGGATCGTGAGACTAGTCGACAGCCAGGGAAGGTGTAAACTTTACCAACCGATAGTGTGGACTCCATAATTAGTGCGCAGACTAGAGGCATTAGAAGATAAGATCGTGCGAGCTGTGGACCATTGGCTTGACTAGATAATAGGTGGATTTATCATTGATTTTGCAATAGACACGACCCTGAGCTACAACGAAGCAGAACGTTGTTTTCTCAAGGGACCGTGAGGCAAGTACATTAAATCTCTGAATACCTGGATTAAGATGATGTTATGTGAAAAGTGGGTTATGCGAATAAATTAATGTTTGGAACGACACAGAGCGGAAAGATCTACAAAGGTAGCGGGGAAGTAGGAGACAGTCCCTTAATTTCACCTTCGCGAGAGAGCGAGGAAGAGCCCGCTCGGGTCTCTCCGAGAAGTACAGTTAGTTTGATAAGTTAGCGCATTCTGCAGTTACCACCACCACCCACGCCGCCACTCGCCTCACCTCCTTCACCTCCACTTCCACCCACCCCACCTCCACTAGCCCCGCAGTTTAGCATGGCAAGCGCAATAAAGCTACCCGTATTCAAAGAAATAGGGAATGAGGATCTGGACCAGTTCTGATTCGTGGTAAGAGCAGTGTGGGAAGCAAAAGGGGTGACGAATGACAACATTAAGAAGGCTACATTGGTGAGCCCGCTGCAGGATCGCGCGTTGACATGGTATATCAAGCACTCTAATGATCACCCAAATGTAGGAATAGCAGAGATCCAGAATGCGTTGAACAGAGAATTTAGCAGTCTGAAATTAGAGATAGTCAATCATCGGGTTTAAAAAGATCGCGATGCTTCCAGGCGAGAACCCCTGGGATCCAGATCAGTGACTAAAGAGTAGAATCTACGAGGCTAATATGACACTCACAAATGCACAACACCGTGCATGGTTTGTGGCCTCTCTGACACCACAACTGAGGACGGCGCTATCACAACAGAAAATTTCTACCCAGGCCAAAGCGTTGGAAATGGCGATGAGATTACATGAGACACCGATACAAGATACGAGGCTGGGAGTTCAACAAATCCACGCGCAACTACAAAATAAATAAATTAAATTAATAAGAAGATTATTTCTGTAACTTTATTATAATAATATAATATTATTTATTACATATTAATTCCCTTCTATTACTAAATATTCCCTAAATGTAGTGTGATTAACTTTTTACTTATGATAACACATGATAAATATTATAATAATATTAGTTTTAACATTTTAATATAATTAAACAATTCGAATAGTCAAATCTAGCCGTTTCTGGGTCTATTATAGTCGTTAGTCTAGTCTGGCCTAATATGGTCGTTTCTTTAGTCAAACCTAGCCGTTGGATGATCTGCTCTCCCTATTTAACATGTAGCCATGATCTAACTCTTCAACTTGTCCTGACGATGAACCACACTGGTTGGTTCGAAACGTGTCGACAAATGTTTTTTCATGTGATTTATGCCGAAATACTTTTCTCATCAACTACAAAATCTCTGCCTGGAGATGCAGAGCTTGAAGCAGGATAGGGCACTGTGGCCAGAGGCTCACGTCGGAGGAAGTATGGTGTGTAAAATGCAAAGGCCAGGGCCATGAGAAAGACCAATGTCCAGTGTTCGCGGACTACTTGGCAAGTGGGGGCCAATGCCATTGAGACCAGAGGCACAGGCAGGGCCAAGTGCGACACCCGCATTATGGTGTGCAATCTGTCAGATAGGAGGAAAACACATGACGAATAATTGTCATTTGTTACAGAAGTATACCCAGACTCCCCAACAGTTGTTTTGTAATTTTTCTAGGTTAGTAGGCCACGACGAGCGTACTTGTCGCAGTTACGAGTTAATGATGGAGCGGACCCCAACCTATAGAATGCAGACAGAAACGCGAAGCCTCGACCCAGCGGTGGGGATGGCAAACACTAGATTTCAGGGGTGAGGTCGAGGACGAGGAGGAATGGGACCAGGAAGGTGCCGCGAATAGTTAATTTGTTACAATTGCAGAGGACCAGGGCACTACGCCCGCAATTATACCAACCCGACAAGAATATCTTGTTCATGATGTGCTCAGTTTGATCATGAAATGATAGATTGTCCTATGTTGATCGCACCGATGTGAAAGAAAGGGGTACTCCAGCCTCCTCCGACTCAGAATATCCAAATGATGAGATCTGAACCTCGCAAAGAAGACCCCAACGTGAACATGATGCTCATAAGTGGTGCAACCACAAGTGAAGACAAGGGGAAGCAGCCCGAGGAAGATACATGGGTTCGCAAGGCTCCTACAAAGGAACCTGAGTTTAACCTAGAACACGCAAAGGAGACATTCATGGAAGCTAAGAAGAGCTTTGCGGAGGCCTCCACTTCAGGTAGTAAGGATCAACTAGATCCAGGGATGGATCCTTCTATGCTTACTACCTTTTTGGAGACATGCATGAAGCTGTTGCACGATAATAAGGAAGTTAAGGGACTACAGGAATTGATCACCAAGTGCGCAGGGTGGGGAGAACCACGCGTAGTCCAGAAATTGGGGAAGCATACATTGCGCATTGGAAGGGAGATGAGGTTGACTGCGCAGATTGGTGAGCATGAAATGGATCAAGTCATCCTAGATCTAGGATCGAACTCGAATGTGTTACTGAAGCAAACATGGGAACACATGGGCAAGCTCGCGTTATAGTGGTCCCCTATTCAATTACGAATGGCGAACCAACATAAGATTTTTCCCATGGGGAGGTTGCAAGGGATAACAGTTGATATCGAAGGCGCGAGCACACAGACAGACTTTGAAGTAATAAAGATTTTCAATGACAGCAATCCTTATCCTGCGTTGCAAGGAATAGACTAGGCCACTGATATGAATGGAGTCATCAACTTGAAAAAGCGGAAGATGATATTTGAGAAAAAGTCCTTACGTGTAGTAGTCTTGCTAGACCCAGCCGAAGGAGCGTGCTACACTGAACTAGTGTGCGACGATGAAATTGATGATGAGCTAGATTGTATTTACCAGATAATGGCGCGAGACCAGGATCGGGTGAACCCAACTGCAGATGGGAGAATCTCGTGGGAGCGCGACAGCTCCTGTACTTCGGATTCAGACGAAGAAGTAGAATGCTGGCAAAACCGGTTGCACGAAGTGACAACGCTGAATTGCAACATGATGATTAGATCACTGCATTGCGTGATGACAGAGGCAAGGGAAATGCCAACATATGATGGAGTAACAGCAGTGGATGAATTCCTAGACAAATTTGAAAGTGCAGTACCAGAATAGCAGCGGTACAATGCGCTGGAATGGGCGTTGCTCGCAACACCCTCACGATGGTGGAGTACACATCAGAATACCATTGCAAATTGGCGAGAATGTAGAAGATGGATGCGCTTGAGATTTGGAAGCCCCTAGCGTCAAACGAGAGTCGGACAACCAGGAAGAAGCAGCTTACGCGCCCACCTGTGTCGATGGGTGCAGACTTATGTTGTGCAAGCACACCCTAGACTAAGGATCGACAATTAGAACCAGGTGCAGAGCAGGAAAAGCAACGCGCACCACAAATATTCCACATCAGAGCATTCACAAAGCTATGCGGAATCATGAATAGAGTTTACCAAGCGGAATGAACTGACTGGGACCTGCACCTACCAGCGGTCCGATGGGCCTATAGGGCCATGCACAAGAACCTGAGAGCGGGAACGATTATGAAGATGACGAGCAGAGTCGAGGCTGAAGCTTTGGAAAAGAATCCTCACACAATAACTCCCATAATTGGGACAGCACGCGAGGACCAGAGCGAAAAGATTATGCAGTCACGTGAGGATGAACATATGCAGTTACAGGACACCATTTAGCGAGGGCACTTGAAAATTCGCGAACTTGAAGAAAATCGAGTACGATTGAGGAAGAAAAGCAGGATCTTGGACAAAGAAATCAACAAACTGAAAACCAAAATCACAAAGGCAAGCTGCGCTAAGGAACTAAGTACGATAGGACAAGAGGGAGGCAGCCATACCACCGCACTAGAAGATTGTCGCCGAGAACTTTTGGCTCTGCTACCATGGCTGCGACCGAACCTTATCAGACAAAGTAACCAGGGAAGCACATCGCATAAGGAAGAACACGAGGTGTTGACTGAAGTGAGGATAACTAAGGAAGGCCCGCAGACCGGGTTGGAAGGTGACTTGAAGCCTCGCACCGATGGTGTGACCACCTAACTATCTGTAGGAAGCCCAGTCTCAGTGCTCCAAGTAGTTGAAAGAGAGAGCGGGACTATAAAAGAGTATGTATGGGAGTTACGTGACACGGAAGCTGCGCGCAAGATCAGTATGATGCACCAGTCGTGTTCGCACGAAGATCACCGCACCAGCTGAGTGACTTGGGACTAGTCACGATGATTGTATTGGGGACCTGTTGGGCAACGGATCCCGCCATAGCAATTTTTTGGGGCTTAAAGCTCGATTTTTGGTTAATGTAATGTAAATACCCCACAAAATGTGGGTGCGGAGCGCAAGAATCTAGGGTTGTCCACCCTAAGATAATTTAATTTACTGCAAATTGTGTCGCCCTACCCATGGTCCGGGGACCATGGGATTATATAAATAGAGCAAGGCTCTAAGTGTAAAAGAATTCTTAGTTTTTGACAAGTAATAGAGATATGTGAAGGCATGATTAAAAACTAGAAGTAGATCTCAAGGTATTGGGTCGTAGTGATAGGTAGAGGCTCCGCAGCTGAGTGCGCGGTGGCCTAGTAGAGTCCGCAACTGTGTGCGTGGACCCCTATAGCTGGGTGCGCAAGGTGGAGTTGGGATTGTACTTGGACAGAGAATTAATAAAAGATAAGTTGATTCTGAAATTTTGTGTGTCTATGCTTCTATTATATTTATGCATCTCTTTACAGTTTATGATTTTGCGCACTTGTTATGAATGTTGAATGATTAATGAGAATATTGGGCCCACACAATTAATTTAAGATCTATAATAATAGCATAGTAAGGGTAAAGGATCTAGAACAACACCTCTTCGCACTCTTTACAGTTTTGCGCAGAAGCAAATGCACAAGCTGCGAATGACAAACAGCTGCGCGGAGCAGCGCAAGCATGCAGGTTCGGTTCGCGACCTTCCTAGATTTCATCAAGACATCCCTAGGGTGAGGAAACCTCATTCCAGCACCCTCCCATACTACCTCAGGTGAGACCTCAGTCCGCGCACCGTGGACTATTACCGAAAAGGCCAATAGTTTTAGGATTTGTTTGGCTAAATCAACTTTGAACCTAGGTCAGGCCCCAACAAGCCAACAGAGGGGTTCCCGGATGGGTAGACTCTAGAACTGTTTCCATTAGTCTCAACCTAAGATCCACTAAGGATTTGTTCCACGGGGAGGATGTTGTTCCACGATCAATTAATTAATTTTAGAAATTAAGGACACAAACAAAATAAATGGGTAACTAGGCATAAATATTTAGCAAGCAATAGTGAACTACAATATAAACCTTGGAGAACCAAGGACTTAACGTACGACATTCAATCTCCTTGAATGTTGTGTTCAGTGTATCATGATATACAAGGTGGAAAAATCGATTACCTATGGATGGATAGAAACCTATAACGGACTCCCAAAATATACTTGACGGTACGTGGGAGTGCAGTCCGTAGAAGTGTTGTCTAATGCATAACTGCTCGATGAGAGCGTTCCCATATACTTATCATGTGTGGAGCGCCATTTGATATACTCGAAGGTATATGGAGAAGGATCCAATACACTTACATACGTGGAACGGGATTTCACCCCCGGGATACAACGTTGGCAAATAACAACAACTCCTACGTTTAACGACACTAGAACATGTCTCTAGCCTAGACCTCTGTGTGTTACGTTAATGTTACAGATGCTCCTAAGGTTGCTTGAAATCAATTTTAGAGTTGATCTTGAATTAGATTTCAGTTTCAAGGCTCAAAACCCAATGTCACTTGAACACCCTTATGATGTACCTAATTTGACAAAAATAACTCTTTTCATTTTCAATGAAAGTTATCTAGTGTAGAGAAGAGGTGCAAACAATGATGCAATAATCAAATATGCAACAAACAAGAGCTTCCCAACTATATCTTTCAATTTCATTATTCCAACTCAATTCAAAGCATTAAAAGATGTCAAACCATGCAATGTAATATATGCATGATTCCCCTGAAAGCTATGCAAATGTAATCTATGCACAATTTCCTTTCCTACTGTAAAAATGAGAATTCTAACTATGCAAATGTGATCTATGCAAGAGAGTTCTTTAAAAAAAAAACAAGAGGATTCCAATGAAATCAAACGTAACCTTGGATTTCGTGAACAGAGATCTCAAACTGAAATTGGGTGAAAATTCAAAAAATCAAAAAAGATGTCACTCAAAGGCGATTAACACTCATACACAATTCAACCCCCCCTGAGGGGGTGGGGGGGGGGGGAATTTGAAAAAATTAAAGCAAAAACACGCAATTTCACACTAGGGAATTTAATTCCAATTTCACACACAAAACCCTAGATGAAAATACAAATATTTTTCTTTTAAACACACTTAATTTTCGAAACGAAGAAAAATAAGATGCAAATGTTCAATTACTGATTCAGTTGCACATTTCAGGATGAGGACTAAAACAACAACTCATCCAAGTGATTAGCAATCAAACGAAATAAGTTTTCAAGTGACCAAATGATAAGAACAAATAAAAATCAAGACCAATTCTTACCAAGGAAAACAACACAAATGCAAATCAAATGGAGGCTTTAGAGAGACCACAAGACACTCAAGACTCAAGGAAGTTCAACTAGAAATAGGTTGACCAAAGAGAGACTCAAGAACCAATGAAAAATTTATGCAAAAATAGGGACCAACCCTGGTGCAAAACAGGCACTAGTGTGTTGCTACACTAGTACAGAGTGGGCTTAGTTGAGTTGCAACGCTTTGTCAGAGGTACTTGGGGAGCGTTGGGCCTTAGAAAGAGGATTCCGGCACAAGAATTGAAAAAAAAAAGCTCAATGAAATCTCGTCCTAGATCTATTCTTGTTTGGATGATACAACAAAGGTATGTCAATGAGGTAATCAAACACAATGTACAAGGAAACCACCAAGGGAATACTTTGTTCCCCAGTATGGTCACCAATTTGTTATACGGTAATTATGATTACGGAAAAAAGTATCTCCCCTAGGTCGGTGGCTAACCTAGAAAAACAGAGAGACAAGGAACCCAATGTTTTTCCTTAAATTAAATAGATGACGGAGTGACGCCTACCTGGAATCATTTTCACACTTTTCTTCCTCTTTACCTTGGAAGCTCCAATTCTAGCTCTGAATACCAAAATTAGAACCTAACGGTCAGATAACACAAGCCAAGAAACTACGAGATATATGCAATATCATCTAAATACTTCATTCAATAGATTAACATGGTATTGAAATCTATGAAATAACAACATCATATATAGGAAAACAATGAATTATTTTCATTAATATAAATGGAAGGAGATTACAACCATAAGTAGTAGTTGATATTGTAGAAGAGCTCCTCCAAGTTGTTGACTTATCCTTTCCTTCGCACAATATGCACCTCCAATCACACTAAATGCATGAGATAATAACCACTCACTGCAGTCGCACAAGGGCGGAATCACTCTCCAAAATCCAACCCCCAACCACATAGAAGGTTGGGAATATATAGAGAAGTAGGGTAAGTTGGGAGTTCTTATCCAATTACCAATCTAGGGTTTGAGATCTGTTATCACTCAGGTTGTCCCTTTTGACTCCTAAAGGGATACGGCCGACGTAACCACAAACCAACTTTGGACTGCAGGCCCTAGCCTACCTACAGTCATAGAGGGCTCTCTCTTTATGATTTAGCTTTGTTGAAAGGGATGATTTTAGGCTAGATATGATGCACAGAGGTTTTGATTGAGTTTTGGTGGGAAAACTGACACTTTCAGGTAGAGAGGCAGAGTATAGTCTGAATCTTTCAAGCCATTGGGCGTGGAGTCGAGGAGGGGAACTGCCGGTGTACTTCCTTAATAACAGTGAGGGAACATGGAGCAAGATAGCTGAGGTTGAACCAATTTTCAGGTTTAAGGGATGAACTGAATGCTAAAGAAAGAGAGGCAGTTAAGAATCTCTCCAACAGATTAGCAGAGAAAATAACAGGGCGCTACCTAGGGGCAGTTAAGAATCCCTAAATGATTGGCCAACACAGGTGAATTGGGGTAAACATGAGCCAGGAGGAATTCAATGTTCATAACCAATTCTTTTAGAGGAAAACATCAAGAAACAGCAGAAATTGAGCATAGAGAGTATTTAAACTAATTCTAGGCTATTCCTTTTTTCTGCTATTTAGATAATGGCAAACACATAAACAGAGATAAGAGGCACTTATTGCTTCAAGCCGCAGTGCAGGAATTCCATCTTCAACTCTTCAAAACATTCATCAACAACAGACAGTTCACTCTCCAAGCTTTAAGCAATCTTTGATTACAGGAAAATTCAGGTATACACAGCGAGTCTCTAGTGAAAATTCTCAATTAACCAACCCTTAAAACTATACAGAGGGTGGTATATATAGGGCAAAAACTCTCTGCAGAGTTCCTTTATTACATCTTGACCTAATTAGGTCATAAAAATGACTACTTAACCTAATCCTATCCAGAAATAAATGCAAAAAATATCTCGGGCCGTGCTCAGAGCCGATGTATCAAAACTGAATAAATGATGCTGTCCTTGGTGGCTTGCTGCAGTGTTTTCTGCAATAAATGAGTATGGGCTTCTGCTTTCTTGCTGTCCTGGCGCTTTGAATGCCTTGATGGTGATTTGAAGGCAAGGATGGGCTGATGCTTATTGATTTGACTTTCTGGGGGCTTCATCAATTTTCAGCTGGCTCGAGCCCCTAAAAAATCTTGACTGATACTCTCTGGCGTCTTTTCTTCCACTGATACTCTCTAACAAAATCTGGACTGCTAATCTGATGTGTTGCGGGTCTAATCACCAGTAAATGGCCGTTGTTCGGCCTCTGTATCATCTGGAATGATCTTCTGCTCCTTTTGGTATGCTCTGTGAAGAAAACGGATCATTTTTGCGCCTTTTTGGGCTTCCTGGGGCCGCATGGTGAGAAGATTCCTTAAAGATTCCCTGAAGATTCTCCATTTCGGCCTAAAAAATCCTGCGATCTAGGCGCAAATCGCTCATCAAAAACTGCCTCAGAATTGGATTCCGGGGCTCCGAAGTGCGACTTTTGCGCCTCTGCACCCAAAAAAGTGCTGATGACGTCAACATTGTACGGCGGGTGACGTCAGCAAGGCAACGTGGCGGGATGACGTCAGCATGATGTCATCACGTACGGACGATGACGTGGCAGGTACGGTGGCGGGGACACGTGGCAGTGACGTGGCAGGAGGCCACGCAGGCAGGTGACTCATCGGGTGACTGGACAAGGTGGTAAGCGGTTTTTGGCGCACCGCTTATGGGCAAAGGTGGTTTCGGGGGAGGGGCAAAGGTGGTTTCGGGGGAGGGGGCTCTGCCACACCCCAGAGCCTGACGTGTGGCGGGAGTACGGCGGCAAAACCGCCGAACTCCCGGACTCTAAAGCCCAGGCGTGTCGGGGATGGGGATGCCCGCCAGCCGTTGATCTGTGGGGCGGGCGATCCAACGGTTGGCGGCGATCGCGAGGTAATGGCGGGTTAGCGGGTGGGAATATTCGCAGGAATATTCCAAGTTTGATATATCGCGGCGGATGGGTTTTAGACTTAGGTTTAGTGGGTTATGGGTTTTAATAAAGGGTGCATTAATGTATTTACAGTCATACTTAGGGATATGAGTGAAATATGGGTTTTTGACATGCGGGGTTAATATATTATGCACAGAATGAGGGGAAAAAGGCGCAAAAAATAGGTTTTTGAAGGTTTTTAGGGGTTTTTGGTTTAGGGAAGAGGTTATTATTCTGACCAGATGTCAGAGTAATCCCTGGACACGGATGGGCTAAAAAAAATCCCAGATGGACTGTGATTTCCCTGACTTAGTAAAAATATGGCTATATTGCCAGGGGGGAATATTTACATAAGGGGATTTATATACATGATTTAAATAGGGGAAAGGGGAAAATTGTTAGGGAGTAATATAATAAAGTTAATAGTTAATATGGAGATGAAAAGAGGGCGCTAAGGTATGAGACCTTAGGCCTTGTTGGGGAAAAGAAGGCTCACAAATGATGAGTGAGCAATCCTTGAGTGACGCAGATGTTCACCAAGGCACATGTCATGGAAATGATGGAACTGAGGGGCTCAAGCAGATCTTGACCTCCTGGGGATGTTAGTAAGTGACTTTGGGGTGATGAGAAGAAGGGAGAGGTTAGTGAATTCCAGCCTGAGTACCTCCAACTGAAAAAACTGCCTCAAATCAAAAAATGGATTGCTTATCAAAATTGGAACACAGCAGTGGCACTTAGACTAGCACACTCTTATGGACACCTCTTTGGCCATCTGTATCAAATATGGAGCATTGCAGCATGCATAGTACGACATATTTGGCATGTAAAAATGTCGATCATGAAAGATGATTAACCTGCTGCAGCAGGAGGCTAACAGTGGCTCCACTTGGGGATGGCTTTTCCTTGTGAAAAGCCAAGAACAGCAGGTCAGACTGCCTTGTATTCAATTGTTGTTGTGTTCTGCAAATTTCCCTTGGCTGGCTGCCTTATTGATCCTACCTACCTACCTACCCTAACCAGTACTTACTTTGCTGTTAGGTGAAGTGAAATAGCCAATGCAGCCACTTAAGCAATAATAACATGAGTGGGCTTTGCTGCTTGTGCTTGCTAGTGAGACCAACTGAGATTTTGCAATTTGTTATGGCTTTGTCAATCTTTGAGAAGATCAGGAAGCTACTGACCTCCTTTGCGGTGTTTAAATACTGTACAAAACTGTCTTGCAACATATATATACAATTTCTAGGTTGAATTAAAGAACTGTACAAAGGTTGAGGATCGCTACCATGCCTTGGAGTCGGGAGATCATCGACAACTCGATACTGAGCCTTGTAGCCTGTTAATGGAGAAGAGCACTGATCTCTTTCATCATTCTGCGTGCCAGCGGATAGGTCATTCAGGACTTACAGGGGTGCTTGTAATTTATTACAATCTGGCTTGAATAGGAGTTGACTGATCTGTGCAGGCTGCTGGTCTTCTTCTTCTTTGAACAACTCAGATGGCTGAAAACAAAGAGGCAGGGGATCCACTTGGATCATATTGTCATATGCTACTACTTCTGGGTCCTCCTCAATCTGATATTCAATGGCTCTTTGTGGCTGCAAAACTAGAGGCAATACCTTTGGAACAATATCTTGATTAACCTCCAGACGGTCAATAGCAACACGCGGTGACACTTGATCATATACAGCATGATAGTTATCCTTGATAAATTGAAAAGATTCAAAACAAAAGGGTAAAGTTCCTTCACTGAAATCAACACACTCTGCGTTTTCTTCCTTTTCTTCATAGCTGAGATGGGCATGTCGATCATTGGGTTCAGGTTGTTGAACCTGAACACTGCTTCCTGCCAAAATAGGATCTGATTCCTCTGCAAGGCTGATTTGGTCATTAGGCTCATAATCATCATCATACAGATCATATTTGGGTGGACAGTTGAAAGAAGAGAAGCTATTATATTCACACAATATATCAGGAGACTGCTCCATCATGTATGACTGGATGAATATGTCATCTGTTTTGTGGCAGGTTTGTTCGTGAATGTCACTACTTTCCTGTTGCGAAACAGATCTGTTCTGGAGCTCTGAACATTCCACTTTCATTGTGATCAACTGCATCATTTCCTCTGTCTTTTGTAACACACTATGAAATTTTTCTTCTTGCTCTGCTTTGCGTTGTTCTTCCCTCCTTCTTAGATTTGCCTCCACGTCCACAGCTATGTCCTGCATCTGTTTCAAAGTGGACGGGCATCTTTCTCTCAAACAGAATTCCATCTCTGTGTCAAATGCTCTAGGATATTGCAATAGAGCTAGATCAAGGGGAGGTCTTATATTTAGAGGCATGGACTGATAAACTTGATTGAATCTGTCTGAAAACTGCTGAACAGATTCATCTGGATGCCTTTCTAAATGATTGTATTCTTCGATGAGCACGAAGAGATTACCTCTGATCATCCATCTATCAAGGAAAAGCTTGGCACACTGCTGAAACTTAGAGATGCTCGCCTCAGGCAACGCTTTAAACCAAGTACTAGCTTTGCTTTGCAAAGAAAGGGCAAATAGTCTAAGACTGACATCTTCATCTTCCACTTCAAATGTATTAAGATAATCTTCAAAAGCCTGGATATGTTTCTGGGCAGTAATACCATTCTCTCCATCAAATCTAGGGAGATATTCAGGATGATTTGCCAGCAGAGGACCAAGCACAGGAGGAAAAATGAGCGGCTTATATCTTTCAGGAACTTTACGAGGCACGGGAGTATGTACAGGAACTAGAAGACTGGGCTCTATTTTTGGTTCCTCCTTGGTTGTATGATGATCTTCAACAGCATTTGAAAGCTGCTGCTCTGATGTGCAAGGAGGCTTTTCAACAACCTTTTCCAAAGGAAAAACACAAAAATCTGACATAAAATCGTTTTTAAAGTACAATATGCATAGCAAAATCTGGTGCAAGAGAAAGAACATGATCTCTTGGATGATAGTCCAAGTCAAGAGCCTGATCTGCTTATATAATTCCTTCGGGTTCATTTCTCCAGCGGAGTCTTTATTATGAGGATGATGTGGAGTCGCCAGGTGGATGAATCAACCTTGAAGTGCCTGATCTCTGTCCACCATCACAGATCAGAGCCGAACATGAAAAGCCCTGAAGAAAAGGAACACTTTCTCCAGAAAACGAGGCGAACTGGTCAAAATTTGAGGATTTACACTAATAAACACATGATTCATTTCCCCAGTGGAGTCGCCATTATGTTATCACTTAGGTTGTCCCTTTTGACTCCTAAAGGGATACGGCCGAGGTAACCACAAACCAACTTTGGACTACAGGCCCTAGCCTACCTACAGTCAGAGAGGGCTCTCTCTTTATGATTTAGCTTTGTTGAAAGGGATGATTTTAGGCTAGATATGATGCACAGGGGTTTTGATTGAGTTTTGGTGGGAAAACTGACACTTTCAGGTAGAGAGGCAGAGTATAGTCTGAATCTTTCAAGCCATTGGGTGTGGAGTCGAGGAGGGGAACTGCCGGTGTACTTCCTTAATAACAGTGAGGGAACATGGAGCAAGATAGCTGAGGTTGAACCAATTTTCAGGTTTAAGGGATGAACTGAATGCTAAAGAAAGAGAGGCAGTTAAGAATCTCTCCAACAGATTAGCAAAGAAAATAACAGGGCACTACCTAGGGGCAGTTAAGAATCCCTAGATAATTGGCCAACACAGGTGAATTGGGGTAAACATGAGCCAGGAGGAATTCAATGTTCATAACCAATTCTTTTAGAGGAAAACATCAAGAAACAGCAGAAATTGAGCATAGAGAGTATTTAAACTAATTCTAGGCTATTCCTTTTTTCTGCTATTTAGATAATGGCAAACACATAAACAGAGATAAGAGGCACTTATTGCTTCAAGCCGCAGCGCAGGAATTCCATCTTCAACTCTTCAAAACATTCATCAACAACAGACAGTTCGCTCTCCAAGCTTTAAGCAATCTTTGATTACAGAAAAATTCAGGTATACACAGCGAGTCTCTAGTGAAAATTCTCAATTAACCAACCCTTAAAACTATACAGAGGGTGGTATATATAGGGCAAAAACTCTCTGCAGAGTTCCTTTATTACATCTTGACCTAATTAGGTCATAAAAATGACTACTTAACCTAATCCTATCCAGAAATAAATGCAAAAAATATCTCGGGCCGTGCTCAGGGCCGATGTATCAAAACTGAATAAATGATGCTGTCCTTGGTGGCTTGCTGCAGTGTTTTTTGCAATAAATGAGTATGGGCTTCTGCTTTCTTGCTGTCCTGGCGCTTTGAATGCCTTGATGGTGATTTGAAGGCAAGGATGGGCTGATGCTTATTGATTTGACTTTCTGGGGGCTTCATCAATGTTCAGGTGCCTCGAGCCCCTAAAAAATCTTGACTGATACTCTCTGGCATCTTTTCTTCCACTGATACTCTCTGACAAAATCTGGACTGCTGATCTGATGTGTTGCGGGTCTAATCACCAGTAAATGGCCGTTGTTCGGCCTCTATATCATCTGGAATGATCTTCTGCTCCTTTTGGTATGCTCTGTGAAGAAAACGGATCATTTTTGCGCCTTTTCGGGCTTCCTGGGGCCGCATGGTGAGAAGATTCCTTAAAGATTCCCTGAAGATTCTCCATTTCGGCCTAAAAAATCTTGCGATGAGCGATTTGCGCTAGGTGCGAATCGCTCATCAAAAACTTCCTCAGAATTGGATTCCGGGGCTCCGAAGTGCGACTTTCGCGCCTCTGCGCCCAAAAAAGTGCTGATGACGTCAACATGACGTCAGCATTGTACGGCGGGTGACGTCAGCAGGGCGACGTGGTGGGATGACGTCAGCATGACATCATCACGTACGGACGATGACGTGGCAGGTACGGTGGCGGGGACACGTGGCAATGATGTGGCAGGAGGCCACGCAGGCTGGTGACTCATCGGGTGACTGGACAAGGGGTGACGTAAGCAGGGACTGTGCAGGGGGTGACGTAGGGTATGACGTCACAAGGTGGTAAGCGGTTTCTGGCGCACCGCTTATGGGCAAAGGTGGTTTCGGGGGAGGGGGCTCCGCCACACCCCAGAGCCTGACGCGTGGCGGGAGTACGGCGGCAAAACCGCCGAACTCCCGGACGCTAAAGCCCGGGCGTGTCGGGGATGGGGATGCCCGCCAGCCGTTGATCTGTGGGGCGGGCGATCCAACGGTTGGCGGCGATCGCGAGGTAACGGCGGGTTAGCGGGTGGGAATATTCGCAGGAATATTCCAAGTTTGATATATCGCGGCGGATGGGTTTTAGACTTAGGTTTAGTGGGTTATGGGTTTTAATAAAGGGCGCATTAATGTATTTACAGTCGGACTTAGGGATATGAGTGAAATATGGGTTTTTGACATGCGGGGTTAATATATTATGCACAGAATGAGGGGAAAAAGGCGCAAAAAATGGGTTTTTGAAGGTTTTTAGGGGTTTTTGGTTTAGGGAAGAGGTTATTATTCTGACCAGATGTCAGAGTAATCCCTGGACACGGATGGGCTAAAAACAATCCCAGATGGACTGTGATTTCCCTGACATAGTAAAAATATGGCTATATTGCTAGGGGGGAATATTTACATAAGGGGATTTATATACATTATTTAAATAGGGGAAAGGGGAAAATTTTTAGGGAGTTATATAATAAAGTTAATAGTTAATATGGAGATGAAAAGAGGGCGCTAAGGTATGAGACCTTAGGCCTTGTTGGAGAAAAGAAGGCTCACAAATGATGAGTGAGCAATCCTTGAGTGAAGCAAATGTTCACCAAGGCACATGTCATGGAAATGATGGAACTGAGGGGCTCAAGCAGATCTTGACCTCCTGGGGATGTTAGTAAGTGACTTTGGGGTGATGAGAAGAAGGGAGAGGTTAGTGAATTCCAGCCTGAGTACCTCCAACTGAAAAAACTACCTCAAATCGAAAAATGGATTGCTTATCAAAATTGGAACACAGCAGTGGCACTTAGACTAGCACACTCTTATGGACACCTCTTTGGCCATCTGTATCAAATATGGAGCATTGCAGCATGCATAGTACAACATATTTGGCATGTAAAAATGTCGATCATGAAAGATGATTAACCTGCTGCAGCAGGAGGCTAACAAGATCCACATTTTAGGAGGGATAGGATCAAAGGATAAGTGGTGAAAACTCCAAAGTAGGGTAGGATAGGATATGAATGTTTTATCAAAGGTAAGTAGTTAAAACAACTTCTAGAAACTCATAGAAGAGAAAGCTTCTGGAATCTTGATCATTCTCCTAGACTTCTAGAACCAACGTGAGTGCAAAGGGGATCAACCTATTCGTTACCAACGTAGACCATGGTGGAGAAACCTGTAGGTGATCGCACACCAGTAAGCATACACGGAGTGTTGGTCCTAAAACTGGCTTAGATGACGCAGTTTAGGGATGACATTTTGGTGGATGAAGGGAACATGCTTAGGGCTTTGTGCAAACTGGTGACAAGGGGGAATAGGATGTGGATTGATCCCATTAGGAGGCTCATTGATCGGATGTGAAAAAATGGCCTATAACACAAACAATAGCTAGGAGCTAAAGGCTAAATTCAAGAAGGAATAAACAAAGTGAGGATCTGATCAAGAGCTCAAAATTTTCCCAAAAATCAAAGTTTTCATAATGGTGTGGAACATGAACAACCACATAGTGCTCGTCATACTGAATCTGGTGCAATTCATTTCATGCAAAACGGACATTGTATGCTCCCAGAAACATGATCTGTTCACTTTGTCAAACAGGTAAAATTTTTGCAAGTATTGACTAGGCATCTGTACCACCTAAATGGAAAGGGGAATATTCCCAGAATATTCTCAAAATATTTCTGGAATATTCTCAAAATATTATGTTGAATTGGCAATGTCTGATTGGTCCTTGTGTTTGGGTTCGGGCCAATAAGGAGGTGACACCTGGCTAAGTTGGAGGTCGCCACGTGTCCTCCTAATGACCGATCAAAATTTTGTTGGCAAGACAAGTCGAAGGTCAAGCTCAACCCCGCAATCTCCCACAGCACAGTGCAACATGTTTCCAACCCGCCTAGGCATTGTTACTTAACTATAATGGGTTGCAGATTTGTTTTAAGTGTTACTAACCGCAAGTGTGGGGCGGGCGGAGTCAACCACCCCCCATGTGACCACCTATCCACATACCCGCAGTAGCTATTCTAACTGCCACGTAATCGTCACTTCCAACCTAACTTTCGGACCAAGCAGCATTATGTCAACACTTCCGCCAAGCCGTAGAAGTTTAACGAAACCACAATCGCCACCGTTAACCGCCAGACCCTACCCGCGTCATGTGACTGGTAGGGCTGACATTTTTTTATAACCGTCGATGTGGTTATGGGCAAAATGAACCGTTCTACAATTTCATAAAGCAGTGGGAAAAAATTTCGCCTAGTTAGCGCTTTTTGTGGCGTAATTGTAGGATCGGTGTTGGTTTTTTAGCAATTTGTGGAGCGAATAGTGGCTTAACTAGGAGAGGTCATAACTTCTCAAGTTTTCGACCAAATTGGGTGAAAAAAGAGGCTATATAGCCATTTTTGGATATTATAGACTCATTGGAGTAGATCTCGAGATCAAAGGAGCACTTCTGGATAGGATTTTTTCAAATTTAAGCCTATGGGTGCCATGGTCAACCAGAGCATTGATTCATTTTATGGAGGAGTTTGAAGATGGAGATGACTTTGCAGGGGTTTTCTAGCCTCCATGTGCTTTCTAAAATAGCCATTACATCAGTGTTGTAGCTTTTATTCCTCTTTTCTCTATATGTGTTTTGGAGAAGAGACTTGTTTATGTACTTCAATTGGACTGTGGCACTGTTTATGCTATTTGAAGTTGGAGTATGGGGTCTTGGTGTAAGATGACTATGTTTGTTGAAGGTTTACATGTTTTACTGTAGGTTAAAATGTGTATGGAGTGAGAACTTTTGCAGAAGTTGTTTCTTTGAAGGAGAAACTAACCATTCCATTTCAGCACTTTATGTACTCTTCTTTTCTAGACATTAAGCATAATGAGAAGGAGTCATTCCTTTAAAGTTGATCCAATGAGATGTAGCCCAGGAGGGGTGAACTCCTTTATCAATGGCCAGTGTATTACTGATTGATGCATGCTTCCGTTCAGTGTTTTGATTTCATTTTTAAAGTTTTTTCATGAAATTAACTTAAGAAAACACACATAAAAACTCATGTTTTTACTTGCTATTTTGGAGTACAAACCTCAAGCACATTTTTATATTATGATGAGGATCTTAGCACAACAATATAATATTCCAAATTCATATCAAGTTGGTATCATAGCACTGGCTTGCTTTGTGCAAGGAGGAATTGATTGTTGTTTGCAAGCGACTGTGTTTTGAAGCTCAAGTGAGGAGAAGGTTTTAGAAACGAGAGCAAGATTGTTACAATCTCTACCACCAGTTCTACATCAAGTTGTAGAAGAGGCTTCAAGAAAATCATGTCCCAAGGAGGAGAGCCTACAAGAATGTCAGAGGATGTGAAGGATTTTAGAAAGGATTTCTTAGATATGGTAGAAATGGTGAAAATCCTCTATGAAGAGAGGAATACCAAATTGCAAGGTGAAAGCTCTAGACCTCCAA
The DNA here is from genome assembly GCA_031772625.1 of Pinus tabuliformis. NCBI lineage: Eukaryota > Viridiplantae > Streptophyta > Pinopsida > Pinales > Pinaceae > Pinus > Pinus tabuliformis. The sequence goes on from CM062818.1 coordinate 768,393,480, forward strand.
GAGGAGAATGTTCTCCAAGGGAAGAAGATAACAAGAATGGTGATGAACCACCATCTTCTCCATAATATTCATGTTTTTCTACAACTCTTATGCAAGATGCTAGTGTAGAAAGTCCTTAGAGAAGGAAGATGGACAATTTTGTACATTTTGTCCTCATGATGTGAAGGATGAGGTTCTATTAGCACCCAAATTCAAGCAGCTGAAAGAAGAGAGACAAAGGGTCCAAGAGGACACATCCAGAATGAAAAGAGAGTTTGAAAACATCTTTGTACCTCAATTAAAAGATGGGGCAAATGGTAAGAATTTACATGCTTCTTCTTTGCATGAAAGTGTTGATTTAAATTCATTTGCAACCCTTGAAAAACATAGTAAATGCATTGGATCCAAGCTCTTGACCAAGATGGGTTATAAGGGAGGAGGCCTTGGAGTAAACCTTCAAGGCATTAAAAATAAAATTGAGGTAAAGGAGAGGCCTAAATATTACGTCGTAGGCTATGTTGCAAAAGAAGAATGGTCTTCTAGTGACAACTCTTGGGTATTATGTTCCTTTTTCCATAAGAGAGGACATGACGAGGCAAGATGTTGGGATTTTCATCCAGAATTGGTACCCGCTTGGTTCCTCAAGAATAAGAAGGACTTGAAGTGAAAAACATCTCCAAAGAGAGATGAATAAGTTGAAGAAGAAACAAAGTTAAATTCTTCTTTCCATGTAAGTATCTCATGCAAGAAGCGTAAGCCAAAGGATAACAAAAATAGGTATAATCGTCTTGTTAATTCAAATGCTTTTCATAATGGGAAAAAACATACTGATTTGAATAACATGTTGAGGAATGTGTTTCCATGCACCTTTTTCCTTTCATCTAATGAATATGTAGATAAGTACGATAAAAGGAAAGCAATTATCAAGAAGATGTTCATGTCTAATGGAATTGAGACCGAAAAGAGAAAATCTCATCCAAGGTTAAAGACATGTGAGCCAAGAGAATATCAAAAGAATTTTTTCACTCACTGCAATATCGATATGCACTGGGTCAAGAAGTGTTGGAAATTGTTTCCTCAACTTCATCCTAGTAAAGGAAAGCAAATTATGCAAGCACCAGAAGACGAAGCGACAAAAGAAAAAGTGGCACAAGATGTGACCATCCCTAAATCAGCTTCAAAAGAAGAAAAAGTTCAAATAGAGGGTTCATTTACCTGGTTGGGTAAGAAATGGTTGGACTATTTGTCCAAATGAAGTTTTTAAATCTTTGTTTTGTGCTTGTTGCATATCCCCATAGCTAGGTAATTTGTAAAAGTGATGTTCATAAATAAATCACTTATATGCAACAATGTTTTCTTTGGGAATTATTATGCTAGTTTGGCTTGTTGATAATCAATTTGAATGGAAAATTTTAGAGTCAAGTTTATTCCATCTTGTAAAATGCATTTCTATTTGTAGTTTAAGAAATCATTTTAAAATTATCGTATGAGTAGTTGCAGCACATTCAGTATGTTACAAATGTGTTAAGCACTCAAGTTATACAAGTATTTACTATGTGAAGCTTGTTTCAGTTCATTTGTCAAAATATTTTGGGATCTTATCCTTGATAAGGATTTTGCAGAAGAGCGCCTTGGAATTCTTCTTGGGAAGGATGTTATTTTCGATGGCCATAGCGACATGGAAAAGCCGAGAAGAACAATGAACTTGAATTCTTTGGTCAGAATATATTTCAAGTTCAGCTAGAGAAAGAGCCAAGAAAAGTACAAGTCAAGTCACTATAAACATTGATTAGATCGAGTTTGGAAAAACGAAGGAACTGTACCTTCAAATGCCGAACAAATGAAAGCGAACTTTTGGAGACCAAAAGTTTTTCAGTGGGGAAGAGTGATCAAGAGCTCAAAATTTCCCAAAAATAAAAGTTTTTAGAATGGTATGGAACTTGAACGATCGCGTAGATCTCTTCTTCCTAAATCTGGCACAACTCGTTGCGCGCAAAACAAACACTTTATGCTTCCAGAAACGTGATATGTTCATGTTGTCAAACAAGTAAAAATTTTGCAAATAGCTGATTGGGATGTTGATTGGGCATCTGTACCATCTAGATGGTAGGGGGAATATTCTCAAAATATTATGTTGAGTTGGCGATGTCTGATCGGTCCATGTGTTTGGGTTTGGGCCAATAAGGAGGTGACACATGGCTAAGCCAGAGGCCGCCACATTTCCTCCTAATGACTGATCGAAATTTTGTTGGCATGACAAGTCGGAGGCCAGGCTCAATCTCGCAACCTCCCACAACACAGCGTAACATGTCTCCAACCTACCTACGCATTTTTACTTAACTATAGTGGGTTGCGGGTTTGTTTTAAGGTTTACTAACCGCAAGGTTGGGGGGTGGGCAGACTTAACCGCCCCCCATGTGACCACTTATCCGCCTACCTGCAGTAGCTATTGTAACCGCCACGTAATTGTCACCACTGGACCAAGCAACATTATGTGAACACTTCCACCAAGCCATAGACGTTAACGAAACCGCAACCACCACCGTTAACCACCAGACCCTAACTGCGTCATGTGACCGGTAGGGCTAACATTTTTTTTATAACCGTCAGCAAGGTTATGGGCATAATTTACCATTCTAAAATTGTGCCTAGCGGTGGGCAAAATTGTAGGATCGGTGCCGGTTTTTGAGAAATTTGTGTAGCGAATAGTGGCCTAACTAGGAGAGGTCATAATTTCTCCAATTTTCGACCAAATTGGGTACAAAAAGAGGCTAGATGGCCATTTTTGGATATTATGGACTCATTGGAGTAGGTCTCAAGATTAAAGGAGCACTTTTGGATATGTTTTTTGTAAATTGAACACTATGGGTGTCATGGTTAACTAGAGTGTTGATTCAGTTTATGGAGGAGTTTGAAGATGGAGATGACCTTGCATGGGTTTTCTAGCCTCCATGTGCCTTTTGAAACAACCATTGCATCAGTGCTTTAGCTTTTATTCCTCTTTTCTCTATATGTGTTTTGGAGAAGAGACTTGTTTATGTACTTCAAGTGGATTGTGGTGCTATTTATGCTCTTTGAAGTTAGAGTATGGGGTCTTGGTGTAAGATGCCTATGTTTGTTGAACGTTTACATGTTTAACTGTAGGTTAACAAGTGAGAACTTTTGCATAAGTTGTTTCTTTGAAGGAGAAATTAACCATTCCATTTCAACACGTTATGTACTCTTCTTTTCTAGACATTGAGCATAATGAGAAGGGGTCATGCCTTTAGAGTTGATCCAAGGAGATGTAGCCCGGGAGGGGTGAACTCCTTTATCAATGGATGGTGTATTACTGATTGATGCATGTTTCCATTCAGTGTTTTGATTTCATTTTTAAAGTGTTTTTCATGAAATTAACTTAAAAACACTCACACATAAAAACTCATGTTTTTACTTTCTATTTTGGAGTACAAACCTCAAGCACATTTTTATATTCTGATGAGGATCTTAGCACAACAATCTAATATTCCAAATTTAGATCAAGTTGGTATCAGAGCACTGGCTTGCTTTGTGTAAGGAGGAATTGACTATTGTTTGCAAGTGAATGTTTTCTGAAGCTCAAGTGAGGAGAAGGTTTTGGAAAGGAGAGCAAGATTGTTACAATCTCTACCACCAGTTCTACCTCAAGTTGCATAAGAAGCTTCAAGAAAATAATGTCCCAAGGAGGAGAGCCTGCAAGAATGTCAAAGGATGTGAAGGCTTTTAGAAAGGCTTTCTTAGATATCACAAAAATGGTAAAAATCCTCTTTGAAGAGAGGAATACCAAATTGTGTAGGTTTTAACACCATACAGAAATTACCTGCATACGAATTCTAAAAACAAAAAAATAAACAAAGGTGGGAGCATAACACATAAAACAAATATACATAGAGATTTCCCTTGGATCCCAAAACCGGGACTACCAGATTGATTTTTCATTATGTTCCTTTCAATGTTACAATACATATATATACATGTCGAAGCATCCATAAACCCCAATCCATTAACCCTGGATTAGAACATAACCATATTTCCCTGGACTGAATCTACAAAATACCATGGAACGAAAACCATTGTGCCCAAAACCATGTATGAAAACCATGCACAAAACCATAGGTAGGTTCGCCCACCTAATATAGGGCTAGTCGTGGAAAGAATATAACACAACCCAAAAAATTGGTGAAAGTTGTAGACCTCCAAGAGGAGAATGTTCTCCAAGGGAAGAAGGTAACAAGAATGGTGATGAACCACCATCTTCTCCACAATACTCATGTTTTTCTACCACTCTTATGCAAGATGCTAGTGTAGAAAGTCCCTTGGACAAGTTTGTACCTTTTGTCCACATAATGTGGAGGATGAGGTTCTATCAACACCCAAATTCAAGGAGCTGAAATAAGAGAGCCAAGGAGTCCAAGAGGACACATCCAGAATCAAAAGAGAGTTTGAAAATATACTTTTACCTAAATCAAAAGATGAGGCAAATGGTAATAGTTTAGATGCTTCTTCTTTACATGAAAGTGTTTATGTAAATTCATTTGCAGCCTTTGAAAAACATAGTAAGGCATTGGAACCAAGCTCTTGACCAAGATGGCTTACAAGGGAGGAGGCCTTGGAGTAAACCATCAAGGCATTACAAATACAATTGAGGAAAAGGAGAGGCCTAAATATGAAGGATTAGGCTATGTTTCAAAAGAAGAATAGTCTTCTAGTGATAGCTCTTGGGTATCATGTTCCTTTTGCCATAAAAGAGGACATGACGAGGCAAGATGTTGGGATTTGCATCCAGAATTGGTACCCGCTTGGTTCCTCAAGAATAAGGAGGACTTGAAGTGCAAAACATCTCCAAAAAGAGATGAAAAAGTTGAATAAGAAACAAAGTTAAGTTCTTCTTGCCATGCAAGTTCCTCACGCAAGTGTAAGCCAAATGACAACAAAAAGAGGTATAATCGTCCTGTTAATTCAAATGCTCTTCATAATGGAAAACAACATGCTGATTTGAATAACATGTTGAGGAATTTGTTTCCATGCACCTTTTATATTTCATCTAACCATTGTGTAGTTAAGTGTGATAAAAGGAAAGCAATCATCAAGAAGATTTCATGTCTAATGGAATTGAGACGAAAAAGAGAAAATAGCATCCAAGGTTAAAGACGTGTGAGCGAAGAGAAGCTCAAAAGAACTTTTGCACTCACTGCAATATTAGTGGGCATTGGGTCGAGAAGTGTTGGAAATTGTTTCCAAAACTTCATCCTAGTAAAGGCAAGCAAATTATGCAAGCACCAGAAGATGAAGAGGCAAAAGAAAAAGTGGCACAAGATGTGACCATTCCTGAAGCAGCTTCAGAAGAAGAAAAAGTTCAAATAGAGGGTTCATTTACCTAGTTGGGTAAGAAATGGTCGGACTATTTGTCCAACTGAAGTTTGTAAATATTTGTTTTGCACTAGTTTCATATCCCCATAGCTGGGTAATTTGTAAAAGTGATGTTCATAAATAAATCACTTATATGCAACATTGTTTTCTTTGGGCATTATTATGCTATTTTGGCTTGTTGATAGTCAATTTGTATGGAAAATTTGAGAGTCAAGTTTATTCCATCTTATAAAACGCATTTCTATTTGAAGTTTAAGAAATTATTTTAAAATTGTTATATGAGTAGTTGCAGCACATTCAATATATTACAAATGTGTTAAGCACTCAAGTTATGCAAGTATTCACTATGTGAAGTTTGTTTTGGTTCATTTGTCAAAATATTTAAGGATCTTATCCTCTATAAGGATTTTGTAGAGGAGCGCCTTGGAATTCTTCTTGGGAAGGATGTTGTTGTGGATGGCCATAGCGACATGGACAAGCCGAGAAGAACATTGAACTTGAATTCTTTGGTTATATTATATTTCCAGTTCAGCTTGAGAAAGAGCCAAGACAAGTATAAAGTCATGGCACTACAAACATCGATTGGTTCAAGTTTGGAAAAATGAAGGAATTGTACCTTCAAATGCTGAACAAATGAAAGTCAACTTTTGGAGACCAAAAGTTTTTCAGTGGGGAAGAGTGATCAAGAGCTCAAAATTTGCCAAAAAATCAAAGTTGTCAGAATGGTGTGGAACCTGAATGACCGTGTAGTTCTCATCATCCTGAATCCGACGCAACTCGTTTCGTGCAAAACGGACACTGTATGCTCCCATAAATGTGATCTATTCACTTTGTCAAACAGGTAGAATTTTTGCAGGTGGCTGACTGGGATGCTGATTGGGCATCTGTACCACCTAGATGGAAAGGGGAATATTCTCAAAATATTCTTGAAATATTTCGTTGAGTTAGTGATGTCTGATTGGTCCATGTGTTTAGGTTCGGGCCAATAAGGAGGTGACACGTGGCTAAGCCGGAGGCCACCACATGTCCTCCTAATGACCGATCAAAAGTTTGCTGGAAAGACAGGTCAGAGGTCAGGCACGACCCTACGACCTCCCACAGCATAGCGCAGCATTTTTCCAACCTGCCTAGGTATTGTTACTTAACTATAATGGTTGCGGGTTTGTTTTAAGGTTTACTAACCACAAGGTTGGGGGGCGGGCAGACTTAACCGCCCCCCCATGTGACCACCTATATGCCTAGTCGCAGTAGCTATTGTAACCGCCATGGTAATTTTCACTGCCATCCTAACCATTAGACCAAGAGACGTTATGTGAAAACTTCCGCCAAACCACAAATGGTTAACGAAACCAGAACCGCCACCCATAACCGCCAGACCCTAACCGTGTCTTATGATCGGTAGGGCTAAAATTTTTTTATAATCATTTGCGGAGTTATGGGTAGAATTAACCATCCTACAATTGTGCTCAGTGGAGGGTGAAATTTTCGCCCCAGTTAGTGATTTTTGGGGCGAAATTGTAGGATCGGTGCCAGTTTTTCAGCAATTTGTGGAGCGAATAGTGGCCTAACTAGGAGAGATCATAACTTCTCCAGTTTTCGACCAAATTGCGTGAAAAAATAGGATAGAGGCCTTTTTTGGATATTCTTGACTCATTGGAGCATATATCATGATAAAATGAGCACTTCTTGATAGTATTTTTGCAAATTGAATCCTATAGGTGCCATGGTCAACCAAAGTGTTGATTCAGTTTATGGAGGAGTTTGAAGATGGAGATGACCTTGCAGGGGTTTTCCAGCCTCTATGTGCTTCCTACAACAGCCATTATATCAGTGTTGTAGCTTTTATTCCTCTTTTCTCTATATATGTTTTGGAGAAGAGACTTGTTTATGTACTTCAAGTGGATTGTGGTATTGTTTATGCTCTTTGAAGTTGGAGTATGGGGTCTTGGTGTAAGATGCCTATGTTTTCTAAAGGTTTACATGTTTGACTATAGGTTAACATGTGTATGGAGTGAGAAATTTTGTAGAATTTGTTTCTTTGAAAGAGAAACTAACCATTCCATTTCAATAGTTTATGCACTCTTATTTTATAGACATTGAGCATAATGAGAAGGGGTCATGCCTTTAGACCTGATCCAAGGAGATGTAGCCCAAGAAGGGTGAACTCCTTTACCAATGGATGGTGTATTATTGATTGATGCATGCTTCCATTTAGTGTTTTGATTTCATTTTTAAAGTTTTTTTCATGAAATTAACTTAAGAAAACACACATAAAAACTCATGTTTTTACTTGCTATTTTGGAGTACAAACCTCAAGCAAATTTTTATATTTTGATGAGGATCTTAGCACAGCAGTGTAATATTCCAAATTCAAATCAGGATCGGTTTTATATCCTTTAGAATATTCTTGAAAGTTTAAAGGTGACTAGCTCCATGTGTCTGAGTAATGAGCATTGACATGGCATCCACTTGGTATTATGATGGTCATATCCATAGGTCAACCTGTGGAGGTCATAACTCTCCCATCTAAACTATGTTTTTGTTCCATGATAACTGGTTTGAAACTCTCAATGTGTACTACCGTTGGAGCCAATGGCTAGGAAAATGATGATTTTGACCCCAAAAATGCATTTTTTGGGCCTCAAATGAATAGTTTTAATTTTGGCCCTGCTTTATAAATTTTAGGATCAGTCCAAATCCTCACTTAGAGAGTAATAATCAGGATGAAAAATTATATAGTAATCCATTTCAAATCAACAACCCATACTCAAAATCCATCCCTAGATTGGAGCCTAAACTGGGCCGAGTCAAAACAGCCCAGCAAAAACATGTCACTTGCAGGCTACAAGTAACTATATAAAAGAACATGAAAATTCCTCCAAATTGACTTAGTTCATATTCTAGAAACTATGAGAAAAATAGATCTTAGAGTTCATATTTAACATATTTCTAGCATTCCTTTTTTAAACTATCTCACCCATTGATTAACAACATATACTATTGCAGCCTTTAGTGTTTTGTTTTCATCTTTCATCCCTTGTTACTTTAGGCTATATTGTATAGTAAGTGTGTGTCATCCAACTATTCACACCTAGATATTACATCAATTGATAGTGTTATTCTAATTTTGGATTGGAGTTTTAAGGAAAATCTTAAATCCATAAATAAAGAATCCTCTTGAAACATTTTGAATAAAAGATCACCTTTCCTTGTTCAATATCATACCATTTTGGATTCAAGGAATCTGATGCAATGTGCTTTTATTTTGTTTGATTTCCCATGTATATATTGTTGTAATTGTAGATATAGGTGGATCTCTTGTATCTGTAATGGCTCAATTTCTTAGAGAATCAATGTTTCAAATATTTAACCTAACCATGGGCTACCTGCGATGGTAACAGTTTTAGTGAATCATAACACATGATGGTTCAATGAAATTGACTACAAATTTAACACCTATTATGAAAGGGTCAACACACCTATAACAAATTAGGTACATCCTTGTCATAGGAGGCATACCCAAATTCTATTCATGGATGCAGGGTAAATCCCATGAACAAGTTTGATTGTAGGTATAGACCTTACAGGAGTCAATTGCAAGTTTCCCTTACACCTTTACAAATCAAAATGGAGTAAATGAGAATCACAAAATCTATCATATTTCTACTTTTAATGAAGAACATTTCCAGGGTCACAATAGAAGATGTCCAAAGGTTATGATTATGAACAAATACTTAAAACTAAGAATGGTGTGTCCATACTAGCTAAATGTTGACAAATGTGATCAGATAAAGGTCCACATAGATATGATGTTTATAAACTAAAAAAGGTATAAGAATTACATTTTGTAAAGTCAATCAAATACATCAATATCAAATTAAAACTATTGAACACTGAAAATTAAATTTGTGCCCATATAGGAATCTCCCGCCTCTTCGTAACTCTAACATCCATAATATTTTTCTTGTATTGCATCTTAGACCAATTTTCAATGATGTACCTTCTCTTATAACAAATGATAGGATTTAGATAACTGGTAAATTGAAGCCCCTAGAGTTTTGTCCAAATGCAAGAAAATTATGAACTTCAAAGCAATGAAAACCTATGCAAGGCAGTGCATATGAAATATTCCAAAAGTTAGAATGACATTACTCAAAATATAGGCCACTAGAATGGTTTCATTTACCTTCAAATCATTGACCAAACCAACATCTTGGAATTTTTATAAGAAGATCATCAATGACTAGTCGATGTCTTGTGGTGTTTCCATCAATGCCAAAGGGGTTGGTTGTTGAATGTGTTCTCGTTGATGTCAACCCCAAAGTCACTAACGTCACAAATAGGTGGAGTTGAACCAAGGTAAAGAAACTAAATTTGAGTAGGGAAATGGATAGACAATGGTGCAAAGTAACTTGCACGGGACTGTGGTGTCAATAAGGGTAATGATCTCCAGATCGAGGGATTTGTAGCGGATCAAATGAGCATGCAAAGTAATTCAAGGAGTATCAAAAATCTAGAGACCAAGTCAGATGTTGTTTACACAACAGGTGGCCAAGTAAATCATATAAGTGCTAACTTCAAAATCAACATCCAAGATATATCTCCACGGGAAAGACCAATGGCCTTAATTGACATCAGGTACACAACCTACACACAATATATTGTGTGTTTATTCACATGATAGATCTAACGATGAAGAATGAATTGATCCAATAACCCATAACATTTGATGCAAAACATATGTGAAGTTTATGGACAGTATTGGGTGTGATAGATTCAATAAAAATATGATGTGGATAACATGTGGCAGTCATGTGGCTTATAAAATGACGTGGCACAAAATAAATGATGTGGGATACAGATGGAAAATTGATGATTTGGAAGTTTTTTGTAATGACACGTAGTGAGAGGTCAATTAACCTCATTTGGTGCCACATTGCATGGAAATACACTACATAAGGACAAAAAAGCGGACCCCCCCACTTGTTAAAGTTTAAATAGTCAGGGGAGGTGTAGTGACTTCTTTGCCATTGGATTTGAGTGAATCACAACATCACGAGGCACGCTTCAGAGAATGACATGGCACAAATGAAGTGATGTGGGATATAGGTGGTAGGTTGATGATATGGTATTTTTTGGTAATGACACATAGTAGGGGCTTGATTAACCTCATTTAGTGCCATGTTTCATAGTAGTAAACAACATAAGGATAAAAAAGTGAACCCCCTATTAAAGTTCAAATAGTCTCAGGGGGGCTATAATGACTTCTCTCCCATTAGATTTGAGTGGATAAACAAGGCATGATTTAGAGAGTTCGGGGATATTTAATTACATAGAAGATAAATTGTAGACCCCCTATTAAATATTGGAAGGAAGGGGGGGGGGGAAGTGACTTCTCCACCATCAATCTAATTTCATCGCTAGGGGCACTTCAGAAGATGGTGGATATTTAACACTAGGTGGACTTTATTATATTTTTTTATGAATTTGGTTCCCACAATCAATCACGAGGAGCTAAGAGTTTAGAATCTGGTACTAAAGGGAATGACAAGACTATCCTTTGGTTTCAACATGTGATCATATGGAAAAAAGAGCCAAATAAAAGGAACTTAAGTTGATAATTCATTATGTGTTGATATAGTCAAGTGGGGATTTACATGGGAAAACCCATGGACCTATACCCATGGTAAAGGAAAGATCTAAACCATAAATACAAAAGGGAAATAACTATAAAATGTTGTTGATGGTATGGTGAATAAAGGAAAGGTAATTAAGTGAACTTGAACATGGTAATTTGAATATGAGGCATCAAAAACTTGGCCTTTTGGGGCGGTACATGAAGGATATCCATGCACCTTATGCGATATGGGGAGCACTAGAAGGAGCCAATAACTTTCTACATAGTTTCTTTATTATTATTAAATCAATTGAGGGACATCTTCTCCTAATCATGCGTTTTTTTTTTATAATCATTAGTCATCAGTTATCCGACGGTTAAAATTGTAACAGTCGTCGGATATCTGACTGAACCAACTGTCGGATAAATAAAACATTCATTGCACCAAATTGCTAGCCAGTGTCAAATATCCAACGGTTGTCTAGCGGAACCAATCATCGGATCCATAAAACATTTATCGCACAGAACTGCTAGCCACCGTCAAATATTCGACAAATATCTGATGGAACCAACGTTCGGATTTTTGCCCCATTCGATAGCATTAACGTCGAAATCTCCTCGTCGGATATCTGACGGTTAAGTGTCAGAGTGCTTTGGCGATCACGTTGGTTATCCAATACCCAATGCTCAACGAAAGAGAGAAGAAGGTGTCAAATATCCGACGTTCAAGCGTCAAATAATGGAACTTATTTTTTTCCATTTTTGGCATCAGATATTTGATTTCTATGTCGTCGAATATCCGACGTTCAAGCGTCAAATGACGGAACTATTTTTTTTCCTTTTTTATCCATTTTTGGCCTCAGATATTTGATTTCTATGTCGTCGAATATCCAACGTTCATCGAATATCCAACGTTCAAGCGTCAAATGATGGAACTATTTTTTTCCCTTTTTGGCATCAGATATTTGATTTCTATGTCGTCGAATATCCGACGAATCATTAAAAAGTCACTTATTCAACATAATGCCACCGATAAAAAATTATGACTCTAATGTGTCAGATTGCCGAAGACCATGAATCAAATATCTGAAGAATATACATTGGATTTTCACCCAATTTGTACCATTGAAACCTCTATAGTTGAAGGATAAAATTTTCATTATGAGACCACTCATTGACGTTCATAGCTCTAAGCATCCCCGTGATTGATAACTGTCTACCAGTACCAGTTGCTATTTCCTCTTTGTCTTTTTTTTAACTTTGGATAGGATTGATTTCCTCCCAGGAGATTTGGATGATTGATAACTGTCTACCAATACCAGTTGCTATTTCCTCTTTGTCTTTTTTTTAACTTTGGATAGGGTTGATTTCCTCCCAGGAGATTTGGATCCCACAGAGGAGAGGACAATTTTACTAATACCACGAAACTAGCCATCAACGGAAGCAAAGATCTACCTAGATCTTATATTATATAGTATCTCTCCACCCATAAGATCCCCGGGACAACCAAAAAAAATTAGATGCTTTCAGAGAGGGAAGAGACGTCGATGGGGAGGGGACCGGACAATTGACCTAAGAAGAATGACCTCTAGATATAGGATGCATAGCTTCAAACCCCAATCTCTTAGAAACAAAACCCAAATATGTTATGCAACCAACTCACAAAATAGAAGAATGAGATAGATCAACGACTTCAAAAATAGCCTCTTCGAAGAGGCAACGTCCTTTACATTACACAAATGAAAAAAATCTTGGATGATACAAATGACAATACCTCTTTTCTATATATAGGAGTCTAAGGGGTCACAATATAATTAGAGTCAACATAACAATAATAATGTAAGCGCACAACAATTATAACAATTGTGGGCTTTTATGGGGCACAATAATAACCATATGGGGACAACATGGGCGCAACAATAACAATAAGAGGCTACAATGACAATAATAATAAGGGAATACAGTAGTATTATAGGGACCTGCTGTCGAGTTCTTATTTCAGTGACTGCTTCAGGGTCCAATATGATTTTTCCTTCCTCATCAAGTTCTAACAATATTGTTTGAATTGGAAGCTTGTCACATATAACCTTCTTTATGTGGGTTTTAACCCTATACAGAAATTACTTGCATACGAATTCTAAAACACGGAAAATAAACAATGCGAGAGCATAACACAAATACACATATATTTTCCCCTGGATCTCAAAACCGGGACTACCAGCATGATTTTTCATTATATTCCTTTCAATGTTACAATACATATATATACATACTGAAGCATCCAATACTATGGACCAAAAACCATCGCGCCTAAAACCATGTGCGAAAACCATGCACAAAACCATAGGTAGGTCCGCCCATCTAATATAGGGTCCAAAAAAAATTCCCCAAGGCGCTGCCCCGGACCCCGTAGAGGGTGGGTAACCGCCCCCCTCAAACCCCTCGTACAACGGGGGCTGCCGCCCCCACTATGCAATCGGTGCAACAAAGGGGGGACTCCACCCCCCTCTAACCCCTGATTAACTAAAGGAGCTAGTCGTGGAAAGAATATAATACAACCCAACACTTTTAGCATAGAACATGGAAAACTGGGTGCACTTGGGAAGATGCAGGGAGTTCCAATTTGTATGCCAAAGTACCAATCTTTTGCAACACCTTGTATAGACCATAATATTTTGGTGATAATTTATTATCCTTCTTAGCTTGCTTGAGGGACATTTGTTTGTATGGTTGTAGTCGTAAAAATATCCAGTCCCCTACATCAAAACTTCTTTCACTGCAATGTTGATATGCCTATTGTTTCATTCTATTATGCACCAATATCATGTTATCCTTAAGAGTTTGAGAACTTTTTGTTGATGCTCAATGTGATTTTCCACTGCTTGAACCTTGGAATTTTCTCTTAAATATGATGTGTGGATGGTGGATGATATCCATAAAGTGTCATAAATGGGGTCATTTTTGCTATAGTATGGAAGGAAGTGTTATACCACCATTCAGCGAGAGGCAACCATTTGACTCATTGTCTGTTTATCAGATACAAAGCAATGAAGATATTCTTTCAAATATTTGTTCACTATCTTAGTTTTCCCATCAGATTGAAAATGATAAGATGATTTATGAGCTAACTGAGTACCCAGACAAGAAAATAATTATGTCCAAATATTTCCAGCGAAAATAAAAGCTCTGTCGCTTAGAATAATCTTTGGGTTTGCATGTAGCTTTTGAATGGTTTCCATAAATGCAGTAACAATTGTACAGGATTTAAATGGATGAGATACTACACAAAAGTGTGTGTACTTGATAAGTCTATCAACTACCACCATGATGACACTCTTTCCTTCAAACTTGGGTAAACCCGTGATAAAATCCATTGAAACATTCCCCCAACGTTGACTTGGAATGGATAAAGGTTGTAATAGACCTGGGGTCTTAATTGTCTCAACTTTATTTTGTTGGAAAACCAAACATTCCGCCACAAAATTTTGAATATCAGATTTAAGACCATCCCAAAAAAAGTCCTTAACCGTGTGGTAAGTTTTTAAAAATCATAAATGCCCTCCTAAGGAACAGGTGTGCAATTCCATAACAATCTTTTGTTTGAGTTGGGAATTCTTACTGAGGTATAAGCGATCGTGGTACCATAACGAATCATTTTTCCAGCTAAATGTATCAGATGTATTGGGATCTTGCTGTAACTTTTGAATGAGTTCCCACACTTGTTTTTTGTTCTTTCATTCATCTCTTGCTTCATTTATCCAATCTGATTGGATAATAGAAATGGCACAAAGTAATGCTTCCACATCCTCATCCTTTCTTGAAAGTGCATCTGCAACAACATTTTGCTTCCCTTTTTTGTAGATGATTTCAAAGTCATAATCCAACATCTTTGTGACCCATTTTTGTTGCTCTTCTGAAAATAATCTTTGTTCTAAAGGTATCTAAAACTATCATGATCCGTTTTTACTTGAAGTGGCTTCCCATTAGGCAAAGTCATCATTTCTTAAGTGCATGTAGTATTTCCAACATTTCCTTCTCATAAATAGCTTTGTGTGAATACTTTCATTTGATTAGACAACTTTCAAAAGCAATGATCCTTTCTTCTTGCATTAAAACAGCACCAATTCCATTTCCTGAAGCATCACATTCGACAATAAAGGTTTTTGTGAAGTCTGGCATAGCTAAGACCGATGCTTGGCACATTACCTCTTTAAGATGTTCAAAGGATTTCGTTGCTTCTCGAATCCAAGAAATTGCATCTTTCTTCAATAATGTTGTTAAAGGTGTTGCTATTCTCCTATAATTCTTAACAAACTTGCGATATACCTTGTCAACACGAGAAATCCTCGTAGATTCTTTATGGATGTGGGGATAATTTTGCTAGGGTCTACCTTAACACGTTCATGAGATACAATATGACCCAAATATTCCACCTCTTGCACTCCAAAATTAACATTTGGAGGTTAAATTTTGCATATAATTGTTTCTACTCCAATAGTTTGAGCACTTTATCAACATGTTGAACATGATCCTTCCAAGACTTGTATTAGATTAGTATATCATCAAAAAATACTAACACAAATTTTCTAAGGAAGGGTTTGAAAATGGAATTCATCAAACCTTGAAATGTAGAAGGTGCCTTGGTAAGGCCAAAAGGCATGACCAAAAATTCATAATGACCCTCATGAGTTCTAAATATTGTTTTCGGAATGTCTTTAGTCTTCATTCTGATTTTATGATATCCTCAACGAAGGTCCAACTTGGTGAAGTAAATTGCTTCATGCAATTCATCCAATAATTCATCAATGACATGAATGGGAAATTTAGCTTTAATAGTGAGCTTGTCGAGCTCCCTATAATCCGTACACATGCGCCATGAACTATCCTTCTTGTGCACCAATACTAATGGAGTAGAGAACGAACTTTGACTAGGTTGAATTATACCATCCTCTAACATTTTTGCAACCATACATTCAATTTCACTCTTTTGGGCATAGGGATATCTATAAGGCCTAATGTTTAAAGGAACACTCCCTGGAATCAAATGAATAGCATGATCATGATCACGAATAGGTGGGAGGCCTTTGGGAGTCTCAAATACCTTGGAATGATTGTCCAGGACTTTTTGGAGATCTTGTAAAATATATGATTTCGATGTGGAACCTCTAGCAAACATAATTGTGCAATTACGCCATGTTGTTCTTTCTTTAGAAGATTTTTCATGTCGTTAGAGTTGATTATCTTTCTCGGTTTCCTTGTGATACCCCTTAATTCAACTAAATTTCCTTCTGAAAAATAAAAAATAAAAAATAGTAATAATAATAAAATAAATATTGGGAGTCTCAAATACCTTGGAATGATTGTCCAGGTCTTTTTAGATATCTTGTGAAAAATATGATTTCAATGTGGGAACCTCTAGCGAACATAATTGTGAAATTACGCCACGTTCTTTTTTTAGAAGCTTTGTCAGTCGTTAGAGTTGATTATCTTTCCCGGTTTCCCTGCAATACCCCTTAATTCAACTAACTTTCCTTCTAAAAAAATAACATAAATAAAATTTAAATAATTTCAAGAAAAGTTCTTGAAAATTAAAAGCTATCATACCTAAAGATTGTAGCCATTGGACTCATGGTACAACATTAGCACCACCCATTGGAATTGAAAGCATTGGACTATTCAACACATATTCTCCCATGGATAGCTTGATATTATGGCACTTTCCAGAGCAATTTATGGTTCCTCAATTTTCAACCATCACTTGACACTCTGGTGCTGGATATAGGAAGCAATTCAATTCCTTCGCTATCTTACAATGAATAAAACTCTGGGTACTGCCCGAATCAATCAACACTATTACCTTTTTCTTCTTGATATGTCCTTTTATCTTGATAGTTTGAGGAGTGGTAATTCCAGCCAATGCATTACAAGATGTGGTCGGATTCATTTATTCTTTCTCTAGGGTTTATTCCTAGTGTGTATCCTCTTCCTTTGATGTTTCTTGTTCATTTTCTTCTTCATCTTCACAATCTATGTAAAATCATTTATTATCAGCACACTTATGAGCTTTAGTGTATTTGTTATCAAAACGGTATTTTCTCTTTTTTCTTCCAATTATTGTGGTGTCAACCTTGTAGGTTGTGGAAGGCTAGAGGAAACAACACTTCCATCTCTATAGTTGTAATTGGTAGGCTTCCTTGTTGCCATAATTTTGTTTTCAATTTTTCTTGCCAGCCTAAATTCCTTCTCCAATGAATCAAGTTCCCAAAAGCAAACTTCATGTTGGATGTTACACTTTAAAATCCCTATGAACACATCAATCCTATGCTCCTCTGGAATATCTTTTACCCTTATATTCAATTTTTGGAATTCCTCAATGTGCTCCACCATTGAACCCTTGTGTTTGAGATTTATCAATTGGCTAAAAAATGTGTTGTTTTTTGTATCCTCATAATGGTGCTACCATTTCTTCCATAAAAATTGCCCAAGTGACAATTTCTTTATGAGAGAAAAGTTATCGATACAATACAAATTGATTGGGTTCCAAATATAAAGTCGCAATGTGTACCTTCTGTGTGTTTTACACATTATGGAGATCGAAATATTGCTCCATCTGTAGTATCCATGTTACGAGATACTTGCCATAAAACTTCTTCATATCGATCTTTGGAACATGGTGGGTCTTCAATCCAATGTTAGAGTCTATGAAATCATGACTAAAAGTTCTTTTGTTCTCATCATGAGTTTTCTCTACTACATTTTCGCCATTAGGAAGCATTTCTTGTAGCAACTTTGCCAAACCTCCTTTCAAACCTTCCATATCTTTCTTCAAGTCTTTAATGTTTACTTTTAAACCATTCATCTTAGCTTCCACGTCATTCTTTAAACCATCCATCTTAGCTTTTGTTACTTTTTGTGAGTGTGAAATTTGTTGCACTTGGTCTTGTAATTTTGATATATCATGTTGCATTTCTTCCTCTTCTTCATGAGTCATGCTAGAGCTTTCAGGTTGCTTACTAGGTGTTCCCATTTTTTTTTTCGAGGCATCAATTAATGAGAATTATGCTTCACTGTGCCCTTTGAATCACTTCAAACAAATTTTTCAAACCAACTTATGCAAATTTTTTAAAAAGATTATGCACCTTTTTGTCTCTTTGTAGGAGCTCGATATTGAAGATGTTGTATATCTGTAATTTTGAATCTCCAAGGTCTGAAATTTCGTCCTATGATAGCCCTTTGCGTCCTCTTTCCAACCCCACAAGTCTGATCCATATTGGATTCTCCAAGAAATATTTATGTCAAATCTCCCATGATGACCTGATTATAGGCTGGTTCAATAGACGAACTTGTACGAAGTGCCAAGTGTGATTGTTTCGACCTTCGAACCTAAAAACAATACAAAAATAACTACAGTCTGTCCTCTTTTTGTAACTCTTTACGAAATTTCCCAAAACTGAGAAGGATCTTGTAAGTATAGTAACAGAAGAAAGGGGTGAAAGAGAACCTAGAGAAGGTGAGGTTGTAGCAATCCTATCTTCAGATGCCTAAAGAGAGTTCCCGACACCGGAAATATCCTCACGACTGAGTCCCTGACTCTGTTTGGCATGGCTCAGTTGAATCAAACACCATATTTGCACCCTCCATAGGGCCTCCAATTCCATCCTTTGAACATGATCCCAAATACGGCTAGAGATTAAGTTTCATTTTTTTCTAGACCTCTGCTCTAATCGAACCTTTCTTCAAGGGAAGAGTACAATGGCTTGCAATATATCCATACTTGTGACACTATTTCCAGCAGACATGTATACCTTTATAGTCAAGCACTTACTCAACCCCCTTGCCAATGTTCATTGTTGATACAACACATTACGCAGGTACAAAGACACTAGAATTATTTTCATTGGCATATCCCTTGTCTCCCTGAAGGAGTAATCCGCTTGAAGAAAATTCTCAATGTTATTGTCGAGGTCTTTGAAGCTCTTATCATTCCACATGTGTGTCAGGAGGCTGGGAAACCAAACCTAGATGGGGACTACATCAAGCCTCTCGTGGCTAGCATCAAATAATGGATTACATAATTTAAAAATGACTGGCATAGAATTAATTGAACAAACAATTTGCAATGAGGGCAGCCTCCTCATGTGTACCGAAGGATAATAGTATTGGCATCCCTTATCTGACCTAAAAATTTTCGGAAGGGATTGACCCTCCAGGGAGATTTCTGTCATAAGCCACTCCTTGAGGGTTCTTATGCTGAATTTTCAACCCCTTTCCCTTACAACCAAGGAATTAGTCACTAGGGATTTCATTTATTCCATTTACACATCATCACCCAAACCCATCTTACATGGAGCAGGGTTTTCTTCACTTTCTAAAACTATGTTCTTTCTTGGAGTATGTTTTGACCCTGATGATCCCTTCTCTGGAGAATGTTAGGCTTCCTCCCCTTCCCCTTGACTTGTTCTCCCCCATATGGAAACCCTAATCCCTGCACATCTTCATCCCTAGACACCACGAACAAGTTTAGAAATATACTTGTGGCCGGATGGAACTGATCCACTACTTGTGCTATAGATGATTTTTTTACCAATTCCACTGCATGCACCTCCCCTACCACTATCGAAAAAGGTAAAGACCCTCCACCCCCTAAAAATTCCAAAGGGTTAACAAGCCCTGCTTCCTGAAAACCACCCAATGAAACTTCCACTGAAAAAAATCCAAACCCAGTAGGGAACGAAGGTTCCAAAATATTAATACCCACCTACGTCGCTTCAGTGAAAACACCTCCATTTACCAATGGAGGGGTAAAAGCCTGGGTTACCAAATTTATCAAGGGAGAAACGCCCAACAAACTTATCCCTTGATCTCCAGCCACCTAGCTCGCGACCTAGATCACCTACAAAGAAAACCCTCTTGTGGTTACCATAACCTCAGTTGACTAACTGCCTACCCTGAATGAGAAAGCCCTTGACCACCTAAATTCCTCATTAGAAACAAATATTTTCATGTGTCCAGGACTCACTAAGAAATTTGTAAACTCTTATTGTTCCATATTGTCAAACCCCTTACCATACAATCATAAATGCCTAGAGTTCCCAAACAACCAAGCTCCATCCAAACCCTTATCAAACTCTCATCAAAAGTGACATAGATTTTGATTAGTAGATCCCACAAAATTAATGTGTTACTTGAATTACAATGCTATATTGAGAAAACAAG
The DNA here is from genome assembly GCA_031772625.1 of Pinus tabuliformis. NCBI lineage: Eukaryota > Viridiplantae > Streptophyta > Pinopsida > Pinales > Pinaceae > Pinus > Pinus tabuliformis. The sequence continues at coordinate 768,413,680 of CM062818.1, forward strand.
AGACTTGTATCTTTAACTTCCTCCCAACAAACTAACTCAAAACTTAATAATCAACATATTATTCCCTTTCTACTAGGATTTGATAAACTTCAAACATTTCACAAAACTACTTTCATGCATGATAGGGGAATTTCATATTCCATCATCATTATCATCTCTTATGTTCAATCCCTCCATTCTCCTAACACCCTAAACAAAATTAAAAGTTTCACTATGCAAGGATGGGAATAACCCATAAGTGTCTGGACTTTGGATGGCACTTCACCCTTTTGTGAGTGAGCCTCTACTTGAGGGTTTGAGAAACACAAAACCAACTTGACTCATTTCTTAACTTGGAATGGAACTGTGTGCCCCAAGAATCAAATGTTACACCCCTAGGTGTCATTGGTTTGGCATGCATGTGATTATTGGTCATTGCTAAGCATGATTTGGGTTGATTGGCATCTTGAAGCTAAGTTTGTGGGAGTCTATTGGATCTTCAACCTCCATTTATTGCTAAGTCTATTCGTCGTGGCTAGCTTCTATAATAGAGAAAGCCAAAGTACCTAGGTGGGCGAGACTATTGTTGGGATGGTTTTAAGGAGATAGTGCTTACTGTGAGGATCATGACTAACAACAAAAGTAGCTATTTGGAATGTGGATATAGTGCAAAAGTTAGTGCAAAATCGTATCTTCAACCTAAATATCTATGTATGCCATTAAGTCGTTTAACATGGTATCTTGTACATGAATCTCCCTATTAGACCTTGGTTGAAACAACCTCCAATGTTCATGACTAATTCCCTACGGATTGGGGTAACTTCTCAAATTATCACAAAAACTAGTTGACAAACTAAAGTTCTACCCAAACCAAAGAATGTAGTTGAAGAAGTCTTTTTGTTGAGTTCTCCACCCAATGAGAGAAACTAACAAATGTTTCACAACGTAACAATAGCTCGCATTTCATAACAACCATACAACTTGCAACAACCTTAAATGTCAACATAAAGAACCCACCTCCATAAATATAAACATGAAGAACAATTTAGTCATGTTCCAGAACTCTAGTTATCCAAGCCATATGGCTACTCAGATCCTTTTTTTTTTTTGACAAAATTGAGTAGTATTTGTATTAAGTTTGCGCCTAAATGCAACAAAGTACAAGGGAAATGATCACAATGAGCTCCCACATGTTAGTTCTTCAAAAAAGTACATGAAAAGAGATACAAAAATTGTCATCTAAGAAACTTCTACCAATTTACATATGACCAACCAAACTACAACTATGAACCTTGCAAAATTGACAAGACAAATATAACTTTTCAAAAAGAGATCATTGCTCGGGCAGAGGATCAAGGGACATGTTATCAAACTGGGATCCAAAGGCGATGCTAGATGAGTTGTGTTGATCACCAGTGTTTCGTTGAGTTTGGTACTCTGGAAATTGGCTTTGAATGGCTCCAATTTCAACATCTTGTCTGCTCACTTGAGCTTTCAAACGTCGTAATTCTTCAGTCATAAGAAAGATGGATTCGGATTGCTATTGAATTTTGTATTGAAGGTCCACAATCAGAGTTTGGATGTCAACTCGAGGGTTTGGATAGCTATGGCAAGAAATGGCACAACCAGAAGTGTCAGAGGAATGATACCGGTGATCCATTGGTGGCATCACAAAGTGCATAATACAAACAAGCAAAGGGACCGAGAGCAAGTGCAAATTGCATGGAGAAAGAGCCCTAAACTGAGGATGGGGCGGGAGGAGAGCTATGAAGAATTGGGCACCGAAAACATAACCAGCAAAGGAAGAGGACAAACAAACCACTACATAGGTACCAAAGTCGAGCCAATCCAACAATTCTTTTAGGAAAAAAAAAACAGATCAAAGGGGGAATACCTACAAAGCGTCAACTAATCAGGAATTGCTAGAAGTCCCGTGTATACCAAAACCATTGTTCAAAGTGTGGAGAATTGAAGAGGCACCAACCAATATAGAGACCCTGAAGCCTTCAGGGAATGATATTGCACATCCCTCGTACCACCATACACCAGAACCCGCATACCACCAAATACCAGAATCGTTGCTTGGAGTATGGAGAAATGAAGAAGCATCCACCAATAAAGAGACCTTGACACCTTCAAGGAATATGGATGTGTAACCCTTAAGGGTCTCAGAGATTCCAGAACTTGAGATTTGGCCAACCCACTTCAAACTTCTAACTGAGCCAAATCCATGGAATTCGGCACTCCACCTCGAAGATTTTGTCTCCCTTTCAAGTTCAGGCATTGTCAGAATTCCAAGGAGAGCCTCTAAAATAACACAAAACGAGAGACCCCAGTTACTCTCTAGAGCAAGACTTTGACTCCTTTACTCATGAACCAGGCAAACTCGTCCACACTAAGCGAAATTAACCAAGCGCTCAATCAAAACGCATCTTCCAAAGGCTTGGTCGCAGCTCACCATGCTGCCTCCATTCATTTTAATCCCTATTCTTGAAGGTTCACATGCTACAATTATCCCATACAAATTGAATACCATTAATAGACACCACCTTAAAGTCTTTAATGGAGTAGGGGCAATCGACTTGCAGTGTAGTCCAAATCGAGAAGGTGCCACATGCAAGGCTCTGAGGGACATGACGAGCATGCGGCCAACATGTCTGACGCCTGCCACATTGACCATTGTGTCGGGCGACCCAAACAATACATTCACCATAGAATTATCAAGGTTTTTAGGTGTGGAGGCTTTGTGAAACATATAATATGTCTGGCTGAAACAATTCCCCCCTATATATTCTGCCATTGCCACTATTGAAGCTAAGATATAATATAATAAGAGAATGCCTCGTGGAATTGTTTTCCATCGTAATAAACCATTGGTGACAATTTGACCAACCTCAAGACGACCTAGTTGGCTTGGTCATCTGCGTCCTCGTTTTGACTCCTCAGGATGCGATCGAAAGACTTATGAGGGAAAAAATTTCATTTTTTTTTCAGTACATAAAAATTGGAGGCTTTGTGAAACATATAATATGTCTGGCTGAAACAATTCCCCCCTATATATTCTGCCATTGCCACTATTGAAGCTAAGACATAATATAATAAGAGAATGCCTCGTGGAATTGTTTTCCATCGTAATAAACCATTGGTGACAATTTGACCAACCTCAAGGCGACAAGTCTAGTTGGCTTGCTCATCTGCGTCCTCGTTTTGACTCCTCAGGATGCGATAGAAAGACTTATGAGGGAAAAAATTTCATTTTTTTCAGTACATAAAAATTTTCATTATAATGAGGATTTTGTTGAAAAAAAAGACTTAGATTGTTGTTCTTAGGGGCAATCTTCGATGCAAATGTTGAATGATAAAAAGGGAGTCTCCTAAGATAGTTATTTTGGAGGGGCTATTTTCTTTAGCCACCGAAAGCCCAAGCATAAGCACATACATTTCCGCCAAGTTGTTTGTCCTTTTGCAAAGACCCTACGAATACTCAGTTTCATGATTTTCTTCGAGATTCAAAAGAATCCCTTCCCCTCCTACCATCCCTTGGCTACTCAACTCTTTAATCAAAGACCTAATCATTTTTCAAAGGGAATTTGACCAACGAAATAGCATATAAAAGAACAGTGGCTATAGCTAGGATAAGTTTCCTCATATTCATCATTATATTTTAACATGTGGAACCAAAACAAAGTTTAGACTCATTAGCTCCAAATAAAATATCTAAAACAAGATTTATGATTTCCTTGTCTAATGCTCCTCTTTAGTTTCTACATAATAAGCAACATATAGGGTGCTAGCGAGTGTAACCACCAACCTCTCCAAGAACAAAAAATGTTCGCAATCTCTTGGAGAACTAAATGTGGAGAAAGAATAATAACAATAATAATGACAATAATAAAGGTAATAATGATAATGTTAATAAAAATAATTTATGATTTCCTAGTCTCATGCTCCTCTTTAGTTTCATCAAGGTGTCAAAGTACAACATGCGTTCAAAGCTTTAAAACCCTCCAAACCAAACCCTTGTACAAGTAGCTTTTGTGTTTTCAATAAGGAAAATGCTTCTACTTATTATAGAGTGTGCATTGAATATATGGATTATAAACAAAAGGACAAGTAGCAACATCAAGGTATCTCGATTAGCCAACAAATATTTCTTCTTCATGTACTCTTTATGATATAACTCTACTATCCTCCTTGTTATGTACAAATGTTTGTTCTTGTACATACATTCCTTATGGTATACAAAATAACCCTACTATCCTAATTGTCATGTTATGCTACCCATAAATGAATACACTTATAATATTATTTATAGAACCATATTTCATCATATTAAGAGATATGAAACGAAAGCTATCCAACCACCATAACAAGTTGTACTTTTTTTCTTAATGGATATAATTTTTAATATCAATAAATATTGTTGAAACTATTCAACCTGATTAACTTGTCATAATGCAGCTTCATATGACACATTAGAATTATGATGCTTGAAGCACTAACTCAAAAATCCTAAAGGCATGCAAGAGTTTTATCATTTAACTTGTTGAGTTTTGGGGATGGCATGTGTGGTCATTTTATACTAGGTAATTTTATGTTTATAAAAAAATGTTCATTACTAAGTCAGATGCAACTAACTTACGTGTATCTTGAAAATGTTCATACAAGATAAATGCCTCTACAAACAAATATTACTCTCATATTGGTTGAAACAAGTGACTCCAATATAACACAATCCTATGCCAACAGGGATAGTAAGTGTGAGTAGTGTGAATATACTTTCTAAAGCCTTCACACTCCAATATTAAAAGAAACCTCTAACACATTTCAATCACTCTTTACGCTTAAACTATTAATAAAAAGAAATGATGTAAACATTATAATAAAAGAATATATTTCAGTCTTTCTTTTCTAATAGCCTTTCTCAACAAAACAAAAAAATCACAAAACATCATAATTTAATATATCAAATAATCTTTATTTTAATATCAACTATAATTAACTCAACACATAATATAATATTTGTAAAATATATTATTATCATTTCTACAACCATAAAATCAGATTTAATATCTTTGATGCATTTTATTATTTCTACCGCCATTGCATCATGGTAAAATCTTTTTTGAAATCTTTAAAATTGAAAATATTTCCCCTATTAACATCTATAATTCATATTTAAACAAAATAATAAATTCTCTTCCTTTGATAATACTCCTGTATTCCTGACCTTTTGGGGAGACATAGAGTTTATTCTTTCTTTACATGAATTTGAATTACTCAAATTATCTATTTCATTTTGCATGGATAGATAAGGTTATAAACTACGGCAATAGTACAACATAAACCCACTAATGAACATAAACTCAGTAAAATGAAAAAGACATAAATAAAATTACTAAATACAGTTTCCATATCACAAATAAAAAAGAGTTTACTGACATTAATCGTAACAATAAAACAAATTTCAACATATTTTCATAAATAAAATTATTAAATACAGTTTCTATATCACAAATATAAAAAGTTGACTTACATTATGCATAACAGTTAAACAAATTTCAACATATTGTTCACTTACATTATTCATAACAGTAAAACAAATTTGAAACACCATAAATACCACAGTAAAACTCACTTTTCCTCCAAAATCTCCTAAACTTTAAAATATATGTAGTAATCTTAAAAGTATAATATGTCAAATAAACTTCATTTTAATATAAATTATAATTAACTCAATACCTAATATATTTGTAAACTATATTATTATCACTTCTAAAACCACCATAAAATCAGTTTAGCATTTCGATACATTTTATCATTTTTACAGCCATTACATCATGGTAAAATCTTTTCTGGAATCTTTGAAATTAAAAACATTTCTTCTATTAACATTTATAATAATAATATTTATAAAATATATTATTATCACTTCTAAAACCACTATAAAATCAGTTTAGCATTTTCAATACATTTTATCATTTTAGCATTTTCGATACATTTTATCATTTTTACAGCCATTACATCATGGTAAAATCTTTTTCTGGAATCTCTGAAATTAAAAACATTTCTTCTATTAACATTTATAATATGTTAATAATTCATATTTAAGCAAAATAATAAATTCTTGAATTAGTCAAGTTACTTATTTCTTTATTCATGTGACAATAAGATTTTAAACTAGTGCAAGCTCTCAACATACACTCAAAGAAAACTGTAAATACAGTTTTGATATCACAATTAAAAGAAGAGTACACTAGAATAAAATGAAAAAAAATCATATTTAAGCAAAATAATAAATTCTTGCATTTAGTCAAATTACCTATTTCTTTATTCATGTGACAATAAGATTTTAAACTAGTGCAAGCTCTCAACATACACTCAAAGAAAACTGTAAATACAGTTTTGATATCACAATTAAAAGAAGAGTACACTAGAATAAAATGAAAAAGACAATAAATAAAACTAGTAAATACAGTTTTGATATCACAATTAAAAGAAGACTTCACCTACTTATATTCATAAAAGTAAAACAAATTTCAAACCCATTTGATTTTCCTGATATATACTTGAAACGCCAAAAATACCACTGTAAAATTTCCTTTTCCTCGCCAGCAAAATATCCCCAAGTTCGAAATATTTGTAGTGGTCTTAAAAGTATCCAGCACCGAATAAATATTTTATGCGCGCGCAGGCAATTCACGGTTGGAGTGCAAGTATCATAATTTTTTTATTTGCAAGTGGCCGAAATCATTACTCGTGACAATTGTTACCGTAACCAAACCAAACCCTGACAATAATAGTAGTCATTTAGGCCCCCCTACTTCATCAAACATAAGTTGATCATATTGTTACAGAGCATTATCAGGAAAAGACCGTTAAAAATCTGTTCAGAGATTACCACTAACCTGCTGCCCTTCTTGTTTTCTTGAATGTTATGTGGAAGGCCGGCCAAGTTAAACTCCATATTGCTGTATTGCAGCCATATTCATTCCCAACAAACAAACACTAGGCAGTTTTAAAACAAACTACTTTCTTCCAAAGATTTTTCAAATTTGTGTCCCTAAACAAGTCACAGAACACAATCATTCAAAAGACAACCCGATGTCTACTGGGGAATAGTTGCAAACATAACTGGATGCTTCATATATGTTGTAGTAATATAGTTTATCATGTTTCTCTTTCCTAGTCTTTTATATGTTCTAATGATTTTACTTAGATTCAACCATTTCCCTTTTTAATTATACCTTACTACTGATCTGTCTTTAATTCACCCAATGAATGCTTTCGTTTGCCTGAAACTAACTGAACTTTAACTTAACTTCCAAGTAAATTCCAACAGTCTGTGAAACGAAGAAAAACAGCGACTTCTTTTAAGAACTGACGAAAAAGGAATCTGTGAGATAGAGATTTATTCAACAGATGTTCCATCAAAAGGTTGCCTTCTCTATAAATAGACAAACATCATTTCTTTGGTTATCGCCTTGTTCTCCACACAACTGGAATGCATCAGTCTGGTCTCTGCACTTTGTTTTGCATTTGTATGCAAAACCTCCATCACAGCTACAACAGCCCAACAGCTTAGAACTAGAAAAAGGATAGAAGCTGGATCTTCCTCTGGTTGATACTTGCAATTTAAGGCATTCATATTTCCCCACCATTTTACAACACTTAGGGCTAAAGAAAACAGCTATCTAAATAGAAAGTAATTCACTATCAACTCCAGCTTTAAACAGAACGACTGAAATTTATGTTTGGTAATCTGGTTTAAAGAAATTCGTTAACAGATAAGACAATGCTGTACTCTTATTTCCCCGCCATTTTACTCCACTTAGGGTTAAAGAAAACAGCTATCTAAATAGAAAGTAATTCACTATCAACTCCAGCTTTAAACAGAACAACTGAAATTTATGTTTGGTAATCTGGTTTGAAGAAATTCCTTAACAGATGAGACAATGCTGTACTCTCTTCCTCTGGTTGATAATTGCAATTTAAGGCATTCATATTTCCCCGCCATTTTACTCCACTTAGGGCTAAAGAAAACAGCTATCTAAATAGAAAGTAATTCACTATCAACTCCAGCTTTAAACAGAACAACTGAAATTTATGTTTGGTAATCTGCTTTAAAGAAATTCTTTAACAGCTGAGACAATGCTGTACTCTGTTCCTTGAAAAACTAGTAATGCATTAGAGCCTGCATACTATCCAAAAAGAATCCTACACTCAGGGAAACAGCAGAAAATCAGAGTGATGTGTATTCAAGGTGCCCTGCAAACAATTTCTGCATATTTTTTTAAGATAATGTAAAAAGCACTATTTACTCGGCAAATAAATTGCAAAATCCACCCCCAATACAGGCTTCAGAAATTCAATATCTACAAACCAGGACATTAATATACAAGAGGCTTCTCAGCAAATAATGACAGCCTTCTCACTCTCGTATTAAACAACTTACTAAAACCCTACCTAGTAGCATATATTTTTGTCTGGTTGTAAATCATGAAATGATATTTTCCTTAAAAGATATGTCTGCCACCTTCCCACCAACCTCGCTCTGTGATTACTCATGTACAGAAAACAATTTACCCATATCCCATGTTTCTGCCTGGATATTGATTAGCGGGAACCGATCCAGATGACTGTCTCTTCAATTCTTTTGCAAACAACATGTCCAGTACTGCTCCTTCATTTCCCATTGCACCTATATGCCGGCGTCCCTCTACTGGAACATTAACATCTGGAGAAGCACCAAATATTGGTCGTAATTGATTATGGGGAGTTCCAACAGAAGTGTGGCTGGGTTGTAAATGAAATGGTGGACTCTGCATGGAATGCATAGAAATTTCGGGCATAAAAGGACCAGGAACATGTGGATAATTGGAAGGGAGGCCACGAGGACCATGTGCCAGTTGTTCAGGAACGAAAGGAAAGTTGTTCATTGAAGGAATCCCTCTCTGTGGTACTGGAACAGGCTGAATTAAGTGATTTGGTGGAAAACCATGAGGCCTCAATGAGTGATAAACAGACTGGTTCATGGGAGGCCCACCATGGAGTGGGTATAACATTTGCCCAGATGGTTCCTGAGGGAATGGTCTTCCATGCAAATGATCTGACCAGATGTCAGACCCAGGATGCTGTGCATCCAGGGAGTTGCCATGATCAAACAACTTCAATTGTCGGTTTTGTGGGGTTTGTTGATGATTCATCTGTTGATTGGGTATGGCACTGATACCTCCCAAATTTAAGTCATAAGGCCCAGGACCATGGGGATACGAGAAGAATGGAGGAGGTGGCCGACCTTGTGGCCCAGCGAGAGAATGTGAGTTGAAAGGAAGATCTGTTGGCCCCAGTAACTGCTGCTGTGATGAATGAGATGTTTGCTGAGGCAACAAGCCAAGTAACTGCTGGATTCCACTGCTGTTAGGCAGGTTCGTTGGCTCAACACCACCTGACTGATATGTCGTATTGGCAAATGGAGGATATGAAGTTCCAACCATTCCATTAATAGAGGTTCTAGATTCTGAAGGGCGTGCATCAGCAGCTCGATAGTGCTGAATGGCTGCATCAAGCATGTTTGTGTTATGATCTTCATATCTACTCTTTTCATCTTTGAAAGCCATAGGTTTTTGACCAATTTCTGGCATTGATCTTGGAGAATCCAAGCCAATAAATTTATCAGGCATTTGTGATCCAGTTAAACGTGTTGTAAAAAATTCATCAAAAACAGGTAATGGAGCAGAGTTTCCATTGCTTGGTGATCTTCTAAGAAAAGATGACCTCCCGTCATTGGCTAATTTACCACCAATGGAGTCACTCTGCCCAGTGAATGAACGACCAATGGCTATGTTTCCTGCATCAAACATATTTTTCTTGCTTCCAGAGTCAAAACCACCTCTAACACTTGAATTGCCCTCCTTTTCCAAGACACTTCCATAATCAGAAATCAAACTACCAGAATATTCTCCATTGTCCATGGCATTTGACATGGGTTTTGCCACTGTCCCTAATAGAGCAAAATTTCCAATACCGATGCCTTTTGTATTTTCAAACTGGGAATTACCAATGCTGTTCTGCATCTCAATGTTTAGATTAGGTGAGTTGGACCACAGATCATGATCAGGTCCATATGTATTGCCATCTAAAGACAACTGTTGTGACTGTAATCCTACTCTTTTACCATCCTTCATGTTCATTTTCATAGATGGTGGACAAACATCATGTTTATCAATACCTGTCTCAAATTCTGCATTTGGAAGCGACTTTTGCGGGTTCAGAGGCACTGTGAATGATGATTCCATTCCATTACCTTCTAGAGATACATCATTGGAAAATGTTTTTCCTGAAACAAGTGGTTTTACTGAAACTGGGGCATCTGCAGAACGCAACTCTTTCATGAATGCTTTTCCAAATAGAAATTCCAGTGTCTGAGCTCCTCCCATTTTCTCTGGATATCCAACCTTCTCAGCATTACCAGTATCCTCATGTTGTTCTGCTCCCATATGAGCAACGTAATTTTCCTTGTGATCTGGATTCATAGATGACTTCTGATCTCCTTTCTGCAGCAACGATAAGAGATGCTGAGATGCATGGTCATCCATCTGTAACTTCTGCCCATTGGCTAATATATTTCCATCTGAATCTGCACGACTTTCATCAGAATGAATTTGCAATTTGGAAACACTTTCACTGGCTTCAGCAATAATGGACTGTTCCAGGTCTTCACAAGTAAGGACCATCCCTGACAACCGAGATGAAGGATATTGATGATCTTTCTTATTTAAGGAATCAGCAACATCAGTATTGAATTGCAAGTCCAAGGAATCTTCTTTCTGATTTCCAGGGACATGGAATCTACCAATTTCATCACGAACATTTGGTTTTACAGTAGCTGTCATAACCTTCTCAACATCTTCCAAGGATGGCCCAGCAGGCATTGGGAGCACCCTGCCTGGGTTCCGAAGAGGAAAAATAGAGCTCAATGGACTATTTGGCACATCATGTACTGATGTTCTCTCTTCAGAGAGAGTAGTTGGAAGCACAGCCTTTTCACTCTTTGATAATAGGGATAATATATCTGAAGCATCTCGAATGGATATATCATCACTGGGTTTCTCCTCTGAGGACCAACAAAAGTAGTTTAGTGCACAATAAAATACATTAAACAAGTATCAACAAGAGCAATTATATAGACATCAATGTATGTTTCAATCTTTCATAGTTGCTTCTGATGAAATTCCAGTATTAATACAAAGCCAAAATACAAGCCTGCCTGACTAACTGCATACCTTCTGTATGAAACCAGCGAGCAAACTTGGAACTTTTAGGGGCCCTTGTGCTGTCGCCATTGATTAATTCAGACTGCTTTTACAAAGCAAGCAAAAAACCCTCAAACAAGGAACCACAACTGAAATTGCATGTGCATGGTACAATGTCTAATTGCATCTGACTGAACAAAAAACCTTTTAATGCAAATGAAGCATTTTCATACAAAGTCCTCTCTCAGTTCGTTCTTTTCTGAACACAGATTAACCTAAATTTAAATCGTCCTGTTACAATAAATAATACTATCATAGAGTTTATAAATTACCGTCTATGATCACACTCAATGTACGGGTTCACAAACTAAATCAACTTATTATTATATTTTATAACAACATGATATAGAGTTGATAAATTACCCTTGGTGCTCCTACTCAACATATATTATTACAAAAATAAATTTGACAATTATACTCCTTTTTGTAAGAACGTGGAAATATCTAATTGAAATTTTTTAAATAAACACATTAACGCATTTCTCAGATTAATGAAACAATAAACCATCCATCTTTTCCAAATGAATGGCAAGGTTATTTTCAGTTGGACTTTTCAGTTGGACTGCTGACAAGGATGCATATATGAAATTTATTATTGTCTATAATATTAATTAGGAATTATGTACTCCCATATCAATATATGAATAACTATGTATCAAACATATAACTCCAAGATGATATATTGCAATAATAATGTCTAAAACCAATATTTCAACTCCCCAGTATCTCAAATTAAATTTAAATATTATTAATTTATCATGCAAAACCCATAGGTCCATTCACATCACGGAAAACTAGGCTTATCAAACCAACACGCATGACCCTAATCTTGTATAAACATGTTTTCATCTCTAATGACTGAACACCCTACTAAATGAAATAATGAACTTTTCTTACCATGCCATGATAAAATAGATTATAGAATACATGTTCCTAGCAACAAGTCTGGACCATACAAATAAGCTTCTGGGTGACAGGTTAGTTATCAGCAACATAAAAGTACTCAGGCTATGCATTAGTACTTGGGCAACAAAATAATCAAGGATAAAGAAAAGAGTGTTCAGACAACCAGGCAGCTAATGGTCAAGCAAACTTTACAAAGATGAAAGAGAAGGCAGTTTCTGGGCAACCGAGATTGCTGCAGCAAGTATAAGTGGCCAATTGAGATTTCTATTTAAATAACACGTGCCAAGAAGTATGAGGCCATGAGCTAAAGAAAGATAGTAAAGCTTTCATGACCTTTTCGACATCAAAAACACATAGTATTCAAAACTGGAACCGGCAACTGGACCGGTTCACCTAATTAACCAGGTTTCAAACCAGGACTGGTTAGATCTCAATGAACCATGAAATAATTAATTTTAATAAAAAAAAATAAGATTTAAACCATGATTCCAAACCAATAGAGACAAAATAAGCAAAGTTTGTTCATCTATATACCATGTAAAGGTGAATATATCAAAATGGCACCGAGTGCAATATATATCAGCAACAAAATACATAATCAATAAGGCTCTAAATGGCCTCTAGAGTCCAAAAAACAATGCTACAAGCTTTGGGGCCACTTGCAAGTCTACATATTAGTGATCAACATTATCACTTCTCATCATAATCAAACTCGGTTGAGTCTCGACTCTCAAACTTTTCAATTGCTTGAGCCACAAACTTCTCGGTTGAGTGACTTGAGCCTCAAACTTTTGAAGGTATTCTGCCCTAATATGTCCTATTACTTCATTTGGTGTTGTACATGGCTTTACATGGCCTCCTATCCCAACCATAGTTCAGATTGTAGAGATGTGTCGCAAGACATGGCTCCCAATGGACTTCCTCCAGCTTGATACAAAGTGTCAACCCTAAACCGAAGAGTAAAAGCATCTTTAAAATTTCTTTTCCAAACACGTACCTTTCCATCGATGAATGCCACCTTGAATTCTTTGTCCTCCATGGCTGAAATGCACACCAAGTTCTTCTTGAGATCAGGTACATATAGTACTTCTTATAAATGAATAGTGTTACCTTGATTCAAGTGAAGGGTAACATTCCCTACTCCCTTCAAGGGATAGATGGCATCGTCTCAAAGGATGATCTCCAAGTTTGTCTCATTTTCTATCAGATTAGAGAGGGCTTCCTTCTATCCGGTGAAGTGCCTTGAGGCACCATTTGAATTAGCCATCTGAATTAGCCAATTTCCCTAAGTGTTCGGAGGAGAGGCAGTGGAGAGGGCCGATATAAGATAGTACACTTTTTGCTTATTGTTAACAACATTTGATTCTTCATACCTGGAGTTCCTTGATTTCTTTGGAAGGTTGACCATTTCCTTGATGTCTCGCATTCCTTTTTCCTTTGCCATTGGACCTGCCATTCCTTTGATCGTTTGTTGTTGAAGTTGCCCCTGGAATGATTGTGATCATCTTTTCCAAACACATACCTTTTCATCGATGAATGCCACTTTGAATCCTTTGTCCTCCATGGCTGAAATGGACACCAAGTTCTTCTTGAGATCAAGTACATATAGTACTTCTTATAAATGAACAGTGTTACCTTGATTCAAGTGAAGGGTAACATTCCCTACTCCCTTCAAGGGATAGGTGGCATCGTCTCCAAGGATGATCTCCAAGCTTGTCTCCTTTTCTATCAGATTAATGAGGGCTTCCTTCTATTCGGTGAAGTGCTTTGAGGCACCATTTGAATCAGCCAATTTCCCAAAGTGTCTGGAGGAGAGGTAGTGGAGAGGGCCGATATAAGATAGTACTCTTTTTGCTTATTGTTAACAACATTTGATTCTTCATACCTGGAGTTCCTTGATTTCTTGGAGGTCTCGCATTCCGTTTTCCTTTGCCATTAGCCCTGCCATTCCTTTGATCGTTGTTGTTGAAGTTGCCCCTGGAATGATTGTGATCATCATCATGTGATGTGTCCCTTCTATTTGAACACTCCCTTCGATAGTGACCAAACTTATTGCAAACAAAGCACCTACCCTTCCTTCCTCCCTTGGATCCAGGCTTTCCATGGAAATGACCTTTAGACCCTGCATTATTTCTCCTTTTGGCATGAGCAGAGAATGCATTGGGGTTGCTTCTATTAGAAGGCATTTCTTGCTCCACCATTCTTGTTTCTTCTTGAATGCATCTCGAATCAATTCTTCAAACCCTGGAATTCGATCATTGTTGAGCACTGTGGTTCTAAATACATACCACTCATGTGGGAGTCCTCCAAGGGTGGTGAGAGTAAGTTCCCTGTCAAGAATGACTTCTCCAATCGGGAGTATAGATCATTCTTGATCTCAGTAATCGTCAAGAAATAGGATTGAATATCCTCGTCCTTGCCCTTCTTAATATCTTTCAACTTATTTTTGAGAAACAGAATTTGATTAGCATTAATAACCTTGAACATGCCGACCAATCTGTCGTAGATCTCCTTGGAGGTCTTCAATTCGGAGATGTAGGCCACCAGATGTTTGTCAATGGAATCCATGATAATCTTCTTTGCTTTGACTTCAGCCCTAATGTACTTGATCTTCGCAGCAGCCGGTGCATTTGAAGGAGGTTCAGGGATTTTACCCTGCACATAGTCCGTCACTTATTTTTCTTCCAAGGTCAAATCAAGGGACATCTTCCATCCATGATAGTCAGATTTATCATGGAGCTTGTCTTTGGCCGAGAAGTAGAATGAGGAACCCATTGAACCTTTTGTCATTGTCCAATTGTCTTTGGTGATTGCTCTTTCACTCTTGCTTGGGCTTTGTCTTCACCACAGCTCTGATACCATGTTAATTTTAAGCAACAATGATATGTTCTATGCTTTAGAGCAATTTTACTTCAATTTCTTTATTAGCCCAGTATCAATATTCAAATTAGCAATCACATCAACATAATAGTAAAATGTAGATAGAACATAAACATAAACAGTAAAAAACAAGCCAAGACAAGAGTACACAAGATGTCGCACCAAGCAAGGACAAACATTAATGTGTCGAAACCCTTGAACAAATCTTCTTTTAGTCTTCAATAGTTCAGCAGAGAGAGATAGTACAATTTACAAATCTGATCATTTATAACAACATCAAAAGAGCTTCAATCAACTTCAACCTCCAAACAACAAGATAAAACAGCCCTCAAAACAGTGAAATCCAGCCCAGTCAAAGTCTGGTCAAACAACCCACCTACGGTTAGCCCTAGCTACAGTCAATGTTGGTCAACGCTTGGTCAAAATGTCCAAAAATTCGGTCTCCTAAAATTTCGGCCTCCTGAAATTTGGCTCTTCTGAAATTTCGCTCTCCTAAAATTTTGGCCTCCTGAAATTTCGGTCTCCTAAAATTTCAGCCCCCTGAAATTTGGCTCTTCTGAAATTTCGCTCTCCTGAAATTTCGGCCCCCTGAAATTTTGAACGTGTGGAGAGAGAGAGGCCCAAAAATCCATATCCCGTTAATGAGTAGAGAGAGAGAGAAGTGTGAAGATGAGTGTGTCCAAATGAGGCTAAGTCACCTTCTATTTATATGCAACGTCGAGGATGAATAAACGTGACTGTTGGGCTTCTGAGCCTACATAAGTTTTGTTGGCCGACCTTAACAATTTGACCATAATCAAAATAAATTCATACTTTATTTGTACATGTCAAAATCGAATGAACTTTAGATCAATCATGGGAGAGAGGAATCCAAGAAAAATATCAGCTATCATAAATAAGATGACCCATGTGGAGTTTGGTCCTAATTGCCAATTTTAACACAGTGGGACACATCTGCACACTTTTTTGAATTCTTCTGGAAAAAATTTGAGTTTTTGGCCCCCAAGTGTTCACCACATTGGGACATATTATGACAATGTCAAATATGCATGGGGCTTCTGTCCTGGCACACTTTTTGAATTTTTGTGAAATTTTTGGACTTTTTTTGAGTCCTTAATGTTTGATGCATTGGAACACATGATGACAGACTATAGAGAAGCATGGAACATGTCCAGGCACAGGACACATGTCACATGTATGTCCAACATTCTGTCATTTCAAGGCCTCCATATCCATGGACACATGACACACAGGGCAAGGAGGATGTGCCATGCTTCAAATGGAGGAGAGATCCCAACATACTACAAAGCAAAGAAACAGTTGGATAACCTAAAGATTTCATGCAAGGATAACATCCTAGAATGAAATTCCCTGAGACCATGAATCAGTTTTGCCAAATACTACAATGTGCAAGGAATCACTGTTGGAAATGGAAGAAATTAAGAAGAATGTACAAGAACTTGTGGGATAAGGCACCATCAAGCAAGTGAATCTCCATGTAATTCAGCTATGGTAATGCCTGCTCTTTCATTTGTATTTTATCATCTTTCTCCATTGCCCCTTGCTCAAATTAAGGGGGGGTGTTGAAATGATGGTAGTAGTCACGTATGGTTACTTGAAATCACAGCAAAGCGCCCGCATTGTTGTATTATATTTTATCATCTTTCTCCATTGCCCCTTGCTCAAATTAAGGGGGGGTGTTGAAATGATGGTAGTAGTCACGTATGGTTACTTGAAATCACAGCAAAGCGCCCGCATTGTTGTATTATTAGCTTATGGCTTGATAATTTACCTAGTCAACATTATTTTATATTATTCTGGGTGGCTACATCAATCACACATCAATGTAAAAGAGCTTGTAGGATAAGGCACCATCAAGTAAAGTGAATCTCCATGCAATTTAGCTATGGTAATGCTTGCTCTTTCATTTTAACTTTATCATCTTTCTCCATTGCCTCTTGCTCAAATTAAGAGGGGTGTTGAAATGATGGTAATCTTCACTTATGGTTACTTGAAATCGCAACAAAGTGCCCACATTGTTGTATTATTAGCTTATGGCTTGATAATTGACCTAGTCAACATTATTTTATACTATTCTGGGTGGGTACATCAATCACACATCAAGACACATTTATTAACACATTGGGAAACACCTGCACTCATTTTTAAATTCTTCTGGAAAAATTTTGAAGTTTTTGGGTCCAGAGTGTTCAACACATTAGAACACATGATGACAATGTCAGATATGCATGGGGAATCTTTTGTGAAATTTTTGGTCTTTTTTGGAGTCCTGAATGTCTGATGCATTGGAACACATGATGACAAACCATAGAGAAGAATGGGACATTTGTCCCAACAAAAGACACATGTCACGTGTGCCGAACATTCTGCCGTCGCAAGTCCTCCGACGACACATGGGCTAGGAGTATGTGTCATGCTTCCTAGCCCAAGACAAACCAAACAAAAGAAATGTAGGAGAGATCCCAACAAAATGCATAGCAAAGAAATTGTTGGATAACTTAAAGATTTAATACAAACTTACAAAGACAACTTCCTAGAATGAAATTCCTTGAAACCTTAAGAAGTGATTCAATGTTGCGAACATCGCGATCTGGATTAAATCGGTGAGGGGAAAAATCGGTAAAAATTGGGAAAAATCAGCAAATGCAAAAATATTCATTTTTTTCAATTTTTAACATCTAAAGCATCTACAACATACATAAAATAAACGCATTGACACATAAATATGATAAAAGAACTAATATATAAGATGTGTAATATCATTTCTAATGCTACATCACACAACAGTGAATCATGTCATGAATGGTAAGTCTTGAGTCCCAACTCAACCTCAAAATATCAACAAAAAATATAATAATCTATCTCATATCATGAGTCATAATGCCATATACAATGAAATGAACCAAATAACTAATACTATTGATTTCCCCTGCCCCTCTTGCGAGAAAATGCAATAGCTTTCCCTTGAGATGTAGATGTTGATGGAGTTGGCAGTGGACTCTGTTGTGCTCTAGAAGTTGAAGAACTAGGAGCTACAGGAGGTAGACCACGTCTTCTATTGGTGGCAGGGGTAGCTTGGGTAGGTGGTGTCACCTCCTCCTCCTCCCCCTCTACCCCCTCCACTACCTCCTGCTCTAACCAATCAACAGAAGACTCCATGAGAGGCCTCTCAACCTCAACCCTCCATGCAGCAGTGGTGTCAATCCCATCCAATGAGATGGTCTCCATATCAGATGTCCTCTCAAGTTGCCTCACCCACAATCGAAGATTGTAGTAGATGTAGACCATGTCATTAAGTCGTTGGAACTCCAACCTGTACAAAGGTCATAAAATAACAATTATAAAAAAAATTATGTAATGAATTCAAAAGATTAATTGGAAATTTTGAATATTTTAAGTTTTAACATGTTGCACTTCTTAGTGTGCATTTTTTCAAATACACTCCAATTGCGCTCACATCCTGAGGAGCTACATGTTTGGCCAAGGATTCGTATGGCAACCTTTCGCAGATGGGGTAATCTGCCACCATAGCTTCTCCACCATGCATCTACAACTAAGTTGCCGGAAACAGCT
Organism: Pinus tabuliformis; assembly: GCA_031772625.1. NCBI lineage: Eukaryota > Viridiplantae > Streptophyta > Pinopsida > Pinales > Pinaceae > Pinus > Pinus tabuliformis. The sequence goes on from CM062818.1 coordinate 768,432,354, forward strand.
TCCTGAAAACCCAAAACGCCATTTTCCGTTTTGGATCCGTATGCACAGTCAAAACGGCAAAAAAACGCCCGAAAAACATATTGGGTGCCATTTTTGTGTTCGGAAACTTCCCATTTTTTTCAGCCGTTTCTCAAGCGTTTTTACAAAAAAAACCCTCCCGTTTTTTAAAAAAATACGTTTACCTGCAATAGTGATACATTTTGGAATAAATCAAAATGTTTTTTTCGCTGCACACCTTGCCCACCAAGAACGATGAACACATTACTTCAGATCTTAAGTCTTTAACACATTACAACTTACAAGTTACGGTTTACGGTTTACGATTTATCATTTTACCCTAACCTAAACGACAAGTCACAACTACGAGTACTGTCACCGCTGCTGAGAGGTTCAAACTTCACTGTCCACTGACTCACTGAGAGGTTCATTGTCCAGACTCCAGTGCCATCACTGCGGAGAGATATAGCTGCACAGTCCAACGTTCTGATTCCTGAACCGTTGAACGTCATCGGCATCGTTGGTCCTGGTATATACTAAACACTAAACAGTGGTGGTGTTATCATTTTGTTTAAACTTTATTCATGCTAACTGCAACCTGTTACTTTTCCCAACTTTAATAATTTTGGATTCTAAACACATATTGCCTCATCCTGTGATGTCCTCCTTGTTGCTATGCCCTGATAGAATTTTCCTATTACCTACGGGTTGAATTGTGCTTTAACTTTTAGACTTTAGTAGTTGCTATAGTTCTTGTTAACCATGATATGGCTTGTGAATACTACCTACAGCATGGTTGCTTTGTTTCTGTTAACTATTAGAGGGCTTGTGACTTTGAGTTTGAGCTTTAAGCTCAGGTTTTTTCTCTGAATCTGGTGCAACCTATGATCTCATTATTTTATTGATTGTCCAACCTCTTACCCACCAGTTCCAAGATAAGGACCCAAGCCAAATCAAGCTACCTCCCTCTCGGCCTCTGCTACACCGGTGCTAGTCTGCTTAGTCAGAGAGGCAATCTCCTCCTTTTGCTCGCTCTCTTTTGTTTGTGCATTGAGGTCCTATCTAGAGATTGGGTCTGCTGCCAGGCTCAACAACTCCTCATCATTCAGATTTGCCAATGCATTTTCCACGACAGCCTCTTCCCCGGTAGCAAGGTTTGCAACTGTTTCTGAACTTGCAGTAGTCTTTTCAGAACGCTGGAACAGCAGACTTATAGACTTCGTGACACTTGTATACTTAGAGACTTCTCGTCATCTGACTCACAGCATCATGTTCAGAGAGGCCATCATCAAATCAAAATGAAAAACCGACACATTATTAGTGTACACTCGAATGATTGTTGTGTTATAATGTATCTAATCATGTTTGATGTCTTAAATCAACTTGAAATCAACGTGCACACATTGTTGACAGAGATAATTGGACATCTTGTCTTTCAACATGATTCACCTCCTTAGGTTCTAAAAGTCCCAATTGATCAGATAAGCATCCTTACATACCTTCACGTATTCAAGTGCTCTCTCAGCCTGGTTGGTGCCACCAATGTGATTGGGATCTTTCCTTATCAAACTCTAAATCCGGCCATGACAGCAAAATGTTTAATACAGATTTCACTCATTTTTGTAGTTATTGGAATAATAACTAATAACGATGGAACAGAGTAAAGAGAAAGGCATATAAATAAATGATGAGATAATTTTATTAACATCCAGAAATGACCAAATAAATTTTTTTAAATACATATTTGGTATTTGTCAATTTTCTTTTTTCAGTTTCATTTGCATCATCATCATTCATGGCAGCTTCATGTTCATCCATTCATGAGGCAGAGGAAGTGGCACATGAAATTGAATCAAACCATAAAATTGATCCAAAGTCACCACTTTGGAAATATGTAACTATTGTTGGGAAGATCCAAGGAGGTGGATCATTGGCATGGGTTTGCAGTGAGTGTAAAAAGGAGTATAAGGGGTCATACACACAGGTTAAAGCACATTTTCTTGCGTTAAGAAACAATGGGGTTCGAATATGCAGTGGCCCACCTAAAGAGAATGGGACAGATGAAAATTGTTTAAGGAAGGTAAAAATTACAAAATATCAGAGAGAACAAGACGAGGCGGATGCTAAAGCAAATGAGGCAAATCCTGCCTCCCATTTAAAACACCCAACAAGGTTGGGAGCATCTTCATCAAAGCCTCCACTTCATTCTCATGGAATTGTTGGTTCAAAGCAGTCAAATTTAGGACCGCTTGAGAAGAGTTTTAATAATGATGCTCGAGAGATAGCAGATGCAGCGATAGCCCAATGCATTTATGCAAATGGCCTTCCCTTTAACCTTGTGCGATCTCCTTACTGGGCAAAGATGGTAAAAAGTTTGAATGAAGCCCCAAGAGGGTACAAGAGCCCTGGATATGAGAAGATATACACCACATTGTTGAGTGCTCAAAAGTTAGATTTGGAGGCTAAATTAGCCCCCATTCGTGATTCATGGCTCATTTCAGGGGTGTCCATCATTTATGATGGATGGAAAGATCAAAGAAATAGAACTTTGATCAATGTGATTGCTCAGAGCCCACATGGGGCAATGTTTTTGAAGGCAGTGGATTGTGAGGGGCAGATGAAAGATTCTCAATTCACTGCTAACATCTTGATTGAAGCAATTGAATTGGTGGGGCCTGAAAATGTTGTCCAGGTAATAACTGACAATGCAACAATGTGTAGAGCAACAGGCTTAATTATTGAAGGCAAATATCAACACATCTTTTGGATCCCCTGTGCTGTACATTCATTGAACCTCATGTTGAGCAAGTTGGGGAAGCAAATTGAGTGGATTCGAATTATTTTTGAAGAGGCAAAAGAAATTCAAGCGTTTATCACAAACCACCACATGTCCCAAGGCATCTACAGGGAATTTGCTAAGTTGGAGCTCCTTAAGGTACCTATACTTTAAGGTTTATTAAATATTTCATAAATTCTAATTTCTGACTCTAAATTCAAATATCTAAATTGGATTCTCAAATGTCATGATCCATGAATCATGATATGTTATTCAATCAAATTATGATTTTTAATTTGTTGAAATTTGAAACATTGGCAATTTGACACCTGCAGTTTGCCGAGACTCGATTTGCTTCTCACATCATAGTCTTAACAAGGCTCATGTAGGTGAAAGATGCATTACAATCAATGGTATGCAGTTCTCTTTGGCATCAATGGAGGCAATCCCAATCTGATAGAGCACAAGCAATGAAATGGTTGGTTGTTGATGATGAATGGTGGGATAGGGTGGAATACCTCTTGGCATTTACTAAGCCAATTGTGGATTTGCTCCGTATGTTTGACACAGATATGCCTAATCTGAGAGAGGTGTATGAGGGCATTGATTCCATGATAGAGAAGATAAGGTTGGTTATAAATGCCAAAGAGAATGACCCGAATGAAATCTTTTACAGAGAAGTAAAAGATATATTGACCAAAAGGTGGAACAAGATGACCACCCCATTGCACCTTTTAGCCTATGTAGTGAATCCAAAATATTATGCTGCAAAGTTGCTACGTGATCCAGAAAGAAGCGCACCAAACAAAGACCCAAAAGTCGCAAAAAGATTTTAAAATGTTTTTAGAAAGCTTTTTGTAGATCATGAAATTGGGCTTCGGATTCGTTCACAGTTTTCTCATTTTGTGGGATCAGAGAGTTGGGGTTGTGATATTGAATGTATGCGGGACAAGAGCAGATTAAGTCTAATTGAGTGGTGGAACTTCTATGGTGGGGCACTTCCACATATCCAAAAATAGGCCATCAAGATCTTGTCACAGGTTGCTAGTTCCTCTTCAGCAGAAAAGCACTGGAGTACATACGGAGGCAAAACAGATTGAGCTCTAAGAAGGCTGAGGAACTAGTGTATGTTCATTCAAACCTTCACCTTTTGTCGCACAAGAGAGATGAATACAAATTTGGGCCCACCAAATTATGGGACGTGGAACTAGAGTTGCCTAATTTGGATATGACATTGAATGCCATGTCTCATATCAATTTGTTTGATTCAGAGTCACCAATAGGTGGATCTTCAAGTGGACATGGCAGCAATGTTCCCAATGCCACTTCTAGAGAGGATGTGGAAGTGGAACATTATAGTGGCATGAATGAAGACATATTTGATGATATGTAAATGTAATTTATGATGGTGTTTTAACTTTTAACTTTTAAACTTTTGAACAACCATATGAATTATGAGTAATGATAGTAGACTGCCAGTCATAGTTCATTTTGTACTTTGTACTATGTAGTAATTAGTATGCATTATTAATTTTGGTAATGATGGTGTCCGTGTAACTTGTCATGTTGATAACTTGATGTTTGAAATTTGAAACAAAAACTTGATGATATGTTGAAACTTGAAACTTGAATCATGAATGTTATAATAATCGTTAATGATGATGACAATGTTGAATGTTTATGGCATATGTTGAATTGATGATGATGAATCATGATAGATCATAGATGATAATCTAGATTCTGAAATATGAATGGTAATATGAAATTTTTATTTTTAAAATATATATATATATATATATATATTATGTGTCATTTCCTGTCGTATCGTATCCAGATTTTTTGACAATTTGCTGTATCCATTTCAAACCCCATACCCGTATCTGTTCCCGTATCTGTTTCCTGGTAACTTAGATCTACAACAAAATTACAAATAAGATAAACATAAGAAAAAAATGTAATTTGAAAGTTAAAGCAAAAAATGAAGTTATGAACTTGAGGAGACAATGAAATTTGAAACAAACTAAAAAATACATGGCATTTTAGTCTTCCTATCAACCACAACCATGTCAAAGCTAAATGTGCCACCTGCCATCCTGTATATCTCCATTTCTTCGGAGATTTCTACACGTTCTGCTGGAGATGGCACCATGCTCTGAACACAGGTGAAGAATCCATCCATGACCTCAACATCAAATAAGAACCCATAGGGGTAAGCAAATGTGGGGTTCAAGTAGATCCCTGCAGCATGAATGGGACGATGGAGTGTGTTGTTTCATCGTTCATCAATCACTTCCCATAAGAGGAGTTGTTTCTGAAACCCCTCATCTCCCTTATCATCAACCCCCCTTGTCATATGATGCCTACACAACTTGCAAGACAAGTTTGATCTGTCAAACCCTCCATTAGGTTCACCAAATTCCCACAGAGGGTCCAATTTCCTTGGCATGTTTGTAACTTGGTTGAACTCTTGAGTTTTAATGTAAGATGAAGTTTAAAGTTGAACCTAGGGCACAAGAAGAATTGCAAATTAAAAAATAAAAATAAAATTTACATAAAACACATTGAATTTTTGACAACAACAACAAAAAAACCTCAACCCAATAGAACAATAATAGAAAAAAATGCACATTCAAACCCAAACAAAAATGATGCAAAAAAATAGAGCACAAGAAGAAATTAAACTAATAAATCTAACAATCAAGTTTTTGCATTTTTGACCAAAATGAACCCTCTCCACTCTATGCAACAAAAATGAAAAGAAAAATAACACAATCAAATCCACTCAAAAATCATTGATAATCAATGGGTTATAAAAAACCAAGCAAAAACAAGAAAAAAACCAAAAAAATGGCCAAATTTAGTACCCATACCTCAAAACCAGACTTTGCTGAAGAAATTTGTTCCAAACTCGAATTTGTCTTGCTTGGGATGCTAAAATCTTTCATTTTTCTCCTCCTCTGCCCTTATAGTCGACTTCCTCTTCTCCTCAACTCTCAAACAAGCCCGTTTTTTGAAAAAAAATGACAAACAAAAACCAAAAAATCACTTTAAAACCCACTATTCGAAGCACCCACGATTTTTTTGTGTTGGATCGCAATTTTTTGGCGTTTTTTTGACAATATACAAAAACAAAAACAAAAAAATCACCGAAAACAACTACGATTAAATCGATCGAGCAAAAAAATCGCGATTTTTTCAAAAATTCACAATGTTCGCAACACTAGATTCAACTACAATGCATGAACCAATTTTGCCACATACTACAGTGTGCAAGGAATCACTATTGGAAATTGAAGAAATTAAGCAGAATGTACAAGAGCTTGTGGGATAAGGCACCGTCAAGAAAAGTGAATCTCCATGCAATTCAGCTATGGTAATGCCTACTCTTCCACTTGTACTTTATCATCTTTCTCCATTGCCCCTTTGCTCAAATTAAGAGGGTGTTGAAATGATGGTAATCTTCACTTATGGTTACTTCAAATCATTTTATATTATCTTGGGTGGCTAAGGCCGACCTAGGCATTTATGTGGGCCCCATAAGCCCCTTATGTTGGAGGGCACCCCACGTCATAAATTGTGTATAAATACATAACTTCTAAGTTATTGTATTACCATCTTGTATTTTACTAGTGACTGATTCTCTTGCCTAAGGGCACATCGTACACCATATCTTTTGTTCTCTTGTTCATGAGTTCATTTCTCTTTATGTGATATTTTTGTTCAAGCCTTATGCTATATTAGGGTTCGTTAAAGTGTTCATCACATATTCACAATCTCTTTATCATTTCAACAACTTACATTAAGAAGCTTTACCTCTCCTAAAAAAGATGGTGCAGGAATTATTGTACTCAAGGTTAAGGGCAGGTGTGTGCAAGGAATGAGTACTTGAAAAGCATGGCAAGACTGCTTTCCCAACCAATAAGCACAAATCTAGAGGGGTTCTAGATCTAGAACATTCAGATGTGTGTGGACATGTCATCAACTTCATTAACAAGTAACATTTATTATGTTTCTTTCATTGATGGTTCAGCAAGAAAAACCTAGATTTATTTTATGAAGACCAAGGATGAGGTCTTTAGCAAGGTCCAAGAGTTCAACCCTCTTGTGATGAACCAAATAGGTAAGAAGATCAAGACACCAATATCTCACATGAAGCCTCCAAGTAGTTTGAATCCCTTCACAAAGAAGCAAAGATCAAGAACGAATTGACAATACCTTACAACCCATAGAAAATGGGATAGTTGAAAGAAAGAACAAGTCCATTGTTGAGACAACTAACACCATGGTGCTTGATTTAGATCTACCTATGTTCCAATGGGCAAAAGTTTGTACAGTTATCTACATCCTCACAGGGTACTAAAAGGCAAGACAATGGAAGCTTTCACTGGTAAGAAACCCCAAGGATCACACTTTCATGTTTCTCAATGTCATATTTATATTCATATTCCTTGGGAGAAAAGAACTAAGCTTGAACCCTCGCATTTAAAGGGTGTGTTTGTGGGTTACAGTAAGTACTCCAAGTCTTATATAGTTTACATTCCCCCAGCAAAAGATCGTAATGAGCTGAGACAAGTGAAGTTTGATGAGGATGCATGGTCCTCAAGGTCCTCCAACAGAGGCTGATTAGAGAGAAACAAATGCCCCAAATGTTGATTCGCAAAAATCACAAATTTCTGAATCAGATCAGCAAGGTTCCAAAAGTAGAATGGATATTTCAGACTTCTGTACCTTCACATTCAGCCAAGAAGCTTTGGTGGTTTACCCAAGCATTGCAGGAAGCAAAGGAGCAAATTGATGCTCCTAAAACTTCTTTTTGGATCAGTTATCCTCCTAAGAATTTTCCTAATTATGTTGCATGATACCTTCCATTATTAAAAAAGAGCCTTCCAAATACAAGGGAAGAGTAGGTGAAAATGCATGACAAGTGGCTATGGTGGAGTATAGCTCCATCATGACAAATGAAGTGTGGGAGATTGTGTTGCGACAAAAAGGGAAGTCAATCATTGATTCCAGGTGACTTCACAAGGTGAAGCATGCAACTGATCGCAATGTTGAGACGTACAAGGCTCTGTTCATAGAGAGAGAATTTTCCCAAAAATAGGGTGCCGACTATGTGTAGGGCTTTGCTGTGGTGGCCAGGTATACCTCCATCAGCTCTATCATGTCCTCAACATTAATTTTTGTCTCTATATCAAATGGATTTTAAGAGTGCATTTTGAATTGCATTGTTTAACGAGGAAGCTTATATAATCAGCCTAGAGGTTTTGAGGCCCATTTATGAGCTAAATCAAGCACCACATGCCTATAACTCAAGGATTAAAGAGCACATGTTAGACTTAAGCTTCCCCAAAACTGCTGCAAATCCCAATTTTTATTATTTATTTGATAGATTTAATCTACTTGTTTTGTCTTGTATCCAGATGACCTGATAGTTGATTCTTAGAAGTTAGTAATCTAAGAAGCTCATAGCATGGTGCAAGACACAGAGTTGACATGCTAGTTTGACATGGACAACGATCCTATGCACTTCTTCCTATGTCTAGAGGTTTGGCAGAATCTAAATGAGATCTTCCTCAAACTGGGTAAAAGTACGCAGCCGAGGTCCAAAAGGGATTTCAGATAACAGCTTGTGAGCCCATGGTTCTGATACCAAATATGAAGTCATCAATATATTCACATTCATATTTGGTAGATCCATTGATGTACAGGCAGTTGACAAGTTCCCTTATGTATCCAATGAATACCTATCTATTATTTGTTTTGTAATAAACACTTTAGGCCAATTAATCGCAGAGCCACAACAAACTCACTGAGTTGCTAGAAAACATGTGGTATGATACACAAGGGCTTTATACATCATGGTGTGAAGTAAGTTGGAGATCTCGAGTCAATGTTGCATGATTTTGTGGAATCTGACTAGTCTAAAGATGCAAGTAGAAAGAAAAGTACTTCAAGACTTTGCTTCCATTTGGATTCAAATATGATATCTTGGTTTAGCAATAAGTAGGGAACAGTGGCACTTGGTTTCATAGAGGCAAACTACATAGAAACCAGCTCTGCTAGTTGTGAAGCTATTTGGCTTGGCGAGTTGAATGTAGTGTTGACCAATTAGAGGTTAGAAACTACTTTGGTATACTTCAACAACCAAAGTTGTATTAAACTCCCAGAATGCAGTGTTTCACAATTGCTCCAGGAACATAAACATCTGGTACAATTTCCTTGGGGACAGAGTTCAGAAGGGTGCAACAAATCTAGAGTATATTCCCCTGTATTTGTAAGTTGCAGGCATTTTGACTAAGCCCCTAGGCAAAAGGGAAGTTTGAGATGCCCGAGGAGAGACTATGTTCAGTGGAGAACACTTTCCTCACAAAGAGGAGTGTTGAAGATTTTACCTATTGCTCAACTAGTGACCCTCCTATTGATAGTACAACAGAGAAGGCAACAAAGATCACATAGACATGGCAACTTAAACCATTCCTTACAACAATGATGAACTAGTTGAATGAAGGCATGGGAGGCATCGATAGACTGTTGTTTGGAAAAGAGAACAGATCTCTAGTTAGTTACAGCACCCATACATGAGAAGGTTCTAATTTAAGTAGAGCGCACAGATTTCAAGGAAAGGAAGCATGCTTGCATGCCCCCATACATCTAATTGAAGCTTGGCACTTGTCCACTTTTGGCCAAATAAGAGTGGACCAGCAATAAGACCATCTAACAAAGCATTCTTCTTCTTTCTTGCAGAGGAGAATTGAACATTCTAGCCTTTTAGAACATATCGATCCTCTTTAGAGTATCCCTGCCTAATCCTGACTAGTCCTGCTCCTTAACTTAGGCCTCTTTGTGATAGTATGTGATAGATCATAAATGTGATCAGACAAACAATTGCACTGAACACTCCCAAATGTGAAATAGATTAATCAGAATGTGGTGCAAAAGAATCACAAATACCTTCAATATTATCAGGAGTGGATGATGCAATTGCAGTTGAAACCCTATAGTACATATCATATAAGTTGCTGAAATCTATATGCTTTGGCCTTTTTAGACATGCCCTTTCACCTTAAATCAACAATTAGCTTATAAATTTTATATCAATCAATTATGAAATGGAGCAATCATTTGTGAGGACGAACATAATCTTTCAAATTTGAGGTCAAATATATAAACTGAACTCCAACATCAAAAGCAAAAACCAACAGTACGGTTATCAAACATAGCTTTTATTTGAAAGGCAAAAGGGCAAGAAACATATTGATGCCCGATTCACAATTGTTAATAAGCTTTCTTAACCAATTTAATCTTCTATCATTATAAAACAAACATATCTCTTGCTTAAAATCCCTTTCCCTTTTGAACTTTGACGGATGTTGAAAAATTCAACAATACTAACCTCATTTGGAATGGAAACATCTTGTTTATCAAAATCAGCAGAGGCCTTCCCAAACAGCCTATCCAGAATACGCTCTGGTGTTTCTTTGCTGGCATTGCTTCTTGCCTCATCTTCTCTGGCTCTCTTTGAATCTAGAATATTATCAAGTCCTGGACTCCAACCATCATGTTCACTTTCTGGTAGGCTGACAGTTCTATCAGCTTTCATTAAGTTAGGAGCTGCATCTAGGCTGTCAGTGGCTTGATAACAATCAACATTGCCTGACACCTGCAGCTGACCCCTGTCATCTTCAGCAACTGCTGACAAACCAAAAGTCTCCTGAGCTGACACCTGTGGTTCCTGCTTACTGGTAATCATGGCTGATTTGTTTAGCTGCCCCTCTTTCATTTGGTTTCCTTTACCATCCAAAGGGGTATTGCTTTTCGTAGCATCACTGAAAACTTTGACCATTTCATTATCAACAACCTGGGAAAAAATTATACAAGGTTAAAATTAAACACCATTCGAGCAATGTAATATCTACAGAAACAGATGATGGTTCAAAGCAACAAATCTTGTCCACATGTATAGAGCAATAAGAAACAATCTAACAATATTACAATGTTTTCAAAATAATCTTTTGAAGGGGGGAATCAAGTATTAGCAGAAAATCACATAAGGTACCTCTGATGCAACTTCTTTATTGGCAGCTTGAACAGTGATGCTTTTTTCAAGCAAAATTTTGGAAAATCCTGGAGGTACCAGAGGTCTTGGTGCTGCAGGCATTGAAACTACAGGCAAAGTAGTTTTGGCAGATGCAGCAGATCTCGACTGATCTGGTAAAGGGAGAATAGCTGAGTGATCTTCAAATTTCTCCCCATCATCCAGAAGAAACTGTTCATCATACTTCATATTAGAAGTATTTCCCGATTGACTTGCATGATGTTCAACTTGCTTCAAGGCATTAAGTTTCTGTTTCTCCTGAAGCACCTTTTGTTGTTCCTTCCTCAACAGCTCGAAAGAATCTTAGAAAAATAAATGAAAAATAATTAGCAAACTGCAGAATAGTCAAACTTTCATCAACATCAGACAAGTGCACAGAAACAAATACAAAATGTTGAGCATGGAAATAATTTAAAATATAAATCTACAATTCGCTTGCAAAGCTCAAAGTAATCAGAACATTTGCACTGAGAATGGAAGCTACACTAAACCTATTCTAGGTTTGTGATTTCTCATAAATCAGAAAAATTGTAGCACACCTCTTCGTCTTCTCTCCTGTTCAATTTTATCTTGATTGGATATCTCATCAGTACCAAAAGTTTCATCATTATAGAAGTCTGTTATTTCTGATCGTGAATGACTACCAACCTGGAAAAAAGCAAAAAAGTTATAGATAAACTTGCCTTCTTCAAAGAACTATACATGGTACAGCTAAAACTGACTAGAGATACAAACCTTGGATGAATGAAGCGACTGATATGCATCATTTGCATGATTGGTTCGACCAGAATGATGTCGATCATGTCCCCGATTATTTGGGATGATGGCTCCTCCTGTTGACCTTGACGATCTTGGACCAGCCCCGCTTCCTAAAAGGCCATCATGTTCAGAAGGCATTCCATGTCGGGTGATACGGTCACTGCCATGAAGCCGCCTTCCAGATTCTGCATCACAGATTCAAAACTCCAGAATGAAAAGTCATGACTTGATATGCTGCATCTAATAGCATTGCTGCTGTCTTGTCAGACATTGTCAAGTGTTCTAGAAATACCATTGTAAAATGAAATAAACAGATGTGTGTGTGTATTTAATAAAGAATTCTATAACTTTTTGGGTTTCGAGAATAACCAATTTTGGAAAACATAGATGTTTACCTCAGCAAAAGGACACTGGAAGAAGTTGCCTGGCAGAATGATATATAAAATACAAACAAAGATCTTGCACGTCATGGCCTTTACTAGCACTACACTCGTCAAAAAACCACTTTGGACATTCATTTTTTGAACAAACAAACACCATAACCATCACTGTGTTATTTTCATTCCACGGTGGCCTTCCTTTATAAGTTTGAGTTAATGACCAAGTCTCCGCAACCCTAATCACTCATTGAGAACAATGATTGAGATTAAATGCCAATATCACTAGTAATCAGCAATGGAGATTTATCTAAATCACTATTGTAACTAAATTACACTTTATTAGACTTTTTCATAACTTAAAATCTAAGTCACCGGATTTGTCCTAAACCCCCTACGAATCCCGAATCCAGCGAATCCGACACGATTCGGTCCGGATTCATGTCCAAATCATATGACACGTCGTGTCCTTTTCCGACACGTTGAATCCAAGGTCGTGTCACGATTTTCAAAAGCGTGTTGCGATTTTGGGAGACGTGTCCTGTTCATGGTAATGTTAAATTCTTAAAGTAAAAGTGTTTTCATTCTTTTACTTAAATTTTTAACATTACCATGAAATGACTCAGGATGTTTGAGAGTGGTTCCGACCTCATTGGATTTCATATGGAGAAAGTAGAATTTTTGATTCATTCAAAATCCAGCAGACTTATCAGTTTTTCAGGATTTTAGGATTGGGGGATTGCAATGTTTCCATTGAATTTTGTCATGTATTAGGGTATGGAACTCGTATTTAATCAAGAGCACCAATCCCTCTATGTACCTTGATGTTAGTGACATTGGTTGTCGAACTCTTATATCATGATCCTCCAAAAAATGTACGCATCACTCAAACAAAATCTTGACTTGACATGTTATGCTTGTTCTATCTTATGTTAATGCTTAAAGGGTGATATTAATGACAAAGATCCCTATACAGATACAGAGGTAATGACAAAGATACCTCTAGATATTAATGCTTAGAGGGTGATATTAATGACAAAGATCCTGATTTTCCAACAAGACTAAAAATTAGACATTTCTTGTGGTGGCATAAGAAATAGATAATAGATTGACATGTATTTGAATTTTGTATGTACTATGCATGCTAATAGCTATAGATGAAGATCTATGTTTGAAATCAATAAATTTGTATCATTAATTAAAATTTGTGTAAGAAATATGATAATATCTAATTTTTAATATATCTATATATATATATATATATATTTAATAAAATAATATATAACGTGTCCTGTTCCTGGGGGTCAACGTGTCCGAATCCGACACCACGAATCTCGAATCCTACGTGTCCCGAATCCCCGTGTCAGGTGACTTAGCTTAAAATTAAAAGGACCTTCACTTTAATAAAGATAACTAGAAAGGTATTTAGACAACTTCAGGCATGTTTGACACAAAACCTATCTAGGAGTTTCTATTCGAGCTACAATCATCAACACTCCCTCTTAGCGAGGAAGGAATTCTGCACCAATCTGTCTCTGACGAGGTCAAACTTCCCTTTGACTAAGGGCTTGGTCAGAATATCTGCACCCTATTGATCTGTGGAGATATACTAGATCTTTACAACTCCATTCTTAATCATGTCTCAAATAAAGTGATACTTGATCTCTATGTGTGCTTGGACCTGTAATGGAACATTGGATTCTCAGAGTGTTTAATACAAGTCCAATCATTACAGCATATTAACATAGGATCCAACTTTTGATCAAACAACCCTACAAGTAACTTGCAAAGCCAAATGGCCTCACAACTTGTTGTACTCGTTGCCATATACTCTTCATTTGTTGAACTAAGTGCTACAAAAGTCCACTTACTGTTGAACCAAGATATCATTATTGATCCCAAACCAACACAACAACTGTGGGGCTCTTCCACTCTGCTGCACTACTTGCCCATTCTAAGTTTGTATAGCCCTACAACTTCACTTCACCATCTCTAAGCTCTCTAAGATACCTCAAACCGCACTCTATTGTACATGCTTCGCAGCTACCCAATGCTCACTGCAAAAAAATATCTAGCCTAGTGTTGACCAAATAAATCAAAGAACCAATCAACTGCCTAGACAATGTGTGATCCACCAACTATAAATATAATATCACCTTCTTCAGATTGGAGATCATAGATGAGGCCATAGGCTTGCAATTCTCCATCCAAAATTTCTTCAAGGTCTCAACTACAAACTTCCCTTGTCTGAAAAAAAGCCCCCCTCGATCTCTGCCAAACCTCTAGCCCCAAAAAGTGGTTCATCAACCTGATGTCCCTCACAAACTTTGCTGCCAAATCTGCTTCGAATCCTACAATAAGCTACTCTATATCTATGAAAAACAAATCATCTATGTAAAGCACCTAAATAAGCAAATCAATCCCTACAAATTAGTATAAGTTAGGTTCTACTTCACTCTCGGTGCCTAGTTGAATTCGTACAAGGTTTTCTTAAGCCTACACACATGAGACTCCTTCCCATGTACCTCAAAGCCCTAAGGTTGCTCTACGTACATTTCTTCCTCAATGACCCCATCAAGAAATGTTGTCATCACATCCATCTGATGTATCCTCCATCCCATGACTGAAATAATAGACATCACAACTCTAATAAATGTGTACCTAGCAACTAGATCAAACATCTCCTCATAGTCCACTCCCTCTTTTTGGGAGAACTCTCTCACCACAAACCTCACCTTGAACTTTGCAATGTTGCCATCTGCAACATGCTCGATCTTAAAGAGCGACTTGGAACTCGCAACTAACTTCCCCCTAGTCTCCACACAATGTCACACACATCATTCTTCATGATGGTTGTACTTCTCCACCATGGCATCCCACCATAGTTGCTAGTATGCTACCTCTTTAAAATTGGGAGGCTCGAAATCAATGATGCTACTCATCACTGCCATACATGTCGAAAACTTCTTCGAAAGCATACTCTCCTTAAATGTGCTCCTAGGAGCCTCAACATACTCCTGAGCATCCCTCAATGTCTGTGTGAACCATCTAGATCTGTTAACAAAACTAGAAGGAGATACCAACTCCTCCTCCTCGCCAGAAGTTTGACTTCCTGAATTGGAAGCTATTGGTGTCATAGATGAACTAGTCTCAACACAAGGGCGTCCTACTCCTCTTACTTTGCCACTAGCCCTTATGATCCCCTGGCTACATAGTCCTTCTCAAACTTCATATCCTCATTCACCATTGTTTTCCTCTATGCTGGAATGTAAATCATGTGATCCTTGGAGGTCTCACCGTATCCCATAAACAAACCCTTCATACTAGAGGGCTCCAACTTCATCATATTCTCTACATGTACATGTATGTATACTAGACAGCCAAAGATGCGAAAATGGCTCACCCGTGGCTTTACACAAGTGAATGCCTCCTCCAGTATCTTGTCCCCCAAGAACTTGTGAGGACTCATGTTTTCAATGTATACTATCATATTGCATGTCTATACCCAAATAAACATGGGCAAACCTTGATCATATATCATGGCCTTAGATATGATAGATCAATTCTTCCTCTCTGCAACCCATTCTATTGTGGGTTGTAATCATACTATTAGCTCCCTCTTAATCTTTGCCTCCCTGCAAAAATATTTCAATTCATTTGAGGTATACTCACCTCCATTGTCTAACCTCAGCACCTTGATCTTCTTTCATGTCTAGTTCTCCAAAAGAGCCTTAAACTCTTGAAACCTGCTAAAGACCTCATCCTTTGTTTTCAAGAAATAGATCCATGTCTTACAAGAGTAATCATCAATAAAAGAAACATAATACATGCCTCACTATATTCATGCTACGAACATCGATCCACACACATCTGAATGAATCAAGTCCAAAATCTCCTCAGACTTGTGCTCAACGCTTGCTACTTGGGAAAGCAGCCTTGATGCACTTGCCAAGTGTGCATCTCTTGCATACACATTGCTACTCATCATGGGCAAACCTTGATCATATATCATGGTCTTATCTATGATAGATCAATTCTTCCTCTCTACAACCCATTCTATTGTGGGTTGTAATCATACTATTAGCTCCCTCTTAATCTTTGCCTTCCTGCAAAAAGATTTCAATTCATTAGAGGTATACTCACCTCCATTATCTGACCTCAGCACCTTGATCTTCTTTTGTGTCTAGTTCTCCAAAAGAGCCTTAAACTCTTGAAACCTGCTAAAGACCTCATCCTTTGTTTTCAAGAAATAGATCCATGTCTTACAAGAGTAATCATCAATAAACGAAACATAATACATGCCTCATTGTATTCATGCTACGGACATCAATCCACACACATCTGAATGAATCAAGTCCAAAATCTCCTTGGACTTGTGCTCAACGCTTGCTACTTGGGAAAGCAGCCTTGACGCACTTGCCAAGTGTGCATCCTTTGCATACACCTTACTACCCAAGGATGAAATCCGGACGACCTATGACCAAATCCTTCAAAATCGACAATGCTCTATAATGCAAGTGCCCCATACTCTTGTACCACACAACTCGCTGTCACTCTTATGAACCAAAGCTCGAGCAAGCTCACCTGTAACTTGAACAAATTACCTTCTCTCACCCCAATCACCTGAGATGTGTCTGGGCTAAATCCTTCCAACCTAATGAATACTTTCCCTTTCTTAAATTCCACAACAAATCCCTTATCCTCCATGACCAAAACTAAAAGCAAATTCTTCTTGAGCCCTAAAACGTACAACACATCCTTCAAGTCCAAAAAGTTGCATGACTCAAGTTGGAAAGAAATCATACCAACTCCAACAAATGAATACTTGGTATCATTTGTACAAGCTTCGCCTGTACTATTCACTCTTGCTCAGTGAGACTCATGAACAATTGTCAAGCTAAAGTCATATGACAAAATGCTCCATTGTCCACACACCATGCATTCCTTGGAATTGTGCTAGTAGGAATGCAAGAAACTAATGAGAAATACTTCTCAAATTTTGCAACAAACTCGTTCATTTGAGTTTCTCCTGAGATTGCCACCTGCTTCTATTGTTTCTTCCCTTTGCCCTTCTTCTCTGAAAACTGTGATGCATAATGTTCAAACTTGTGACAAATGAAGCACGTAATTTTACTCAAGTCTTTCTTTGGCTGCGAGGTTGAATCTCTTCCTTACCTTTATTGGAACCCTTTCCTTTGCCCTTCTTCGTTTCACCGATTAGGGCCAACATCTCATCACCTCCCTTCTTGTTGGATTTAAACTCCATTCAAGTCTCCTAAATACAATCGTTGCACAATCTCTCCAAGTTTGGATGCTTCTCGCAAGCACAAGCCCACTAGACAAATAGTTCCTAGCAATTTGGGAAACCGTTCAACGCCATGTTAACTAGCTCAGAGCCCTCCACCTTCTCCTCGACTAATGCAAGCAAATCGCAAAACTGAGTGATCTTCATGAGTTAACTAGTAACTATGTCAAATCTAAACACCTCTATGAATCTAAGCTTATTCCTCAAAATCATCTTCCTATTAATGTTCTCGCTCTTGTAAAGGTTGATCAGAGCATCGAACATCTCCTTGGCCACACCATTCTCAAAATGTGAGGAATCAATTGATCCTTTACTGCATCCAAGATCATCTGCTTGAATTTAACCTCCCTTTTCCTGGTTGCCAATTGCAGAAGATCTATCGATGATAAAACCATATGCTCAATAATATCCTAGAGATCATTTTCCTCCAATAACAATGTAACCCTAGCTTTCCATGACAAGAAATTTGAGGCTCCATCCAATCTGTCCTCAAATCTAAGACTTATCACTACCATCTTTCCAGATCTAAACAACTGCCCTACAAATGACCTTAGTCCTTCAAGCATCCAATAAAAAAAATTGATGGTTTTCAAATCTAATAGATCTATTGTTGTAAATACTTGAAAGCTTCAATCAAAGGCCTAGCTCTGGTACCATGTTAAAATTTTCTCCAAATCCTAAGTGAATAACCTCCTGATTATATCAGGCAAAATTATTTGCTGAGACTTTATTTTACAAAAGTTTCAAACCATAGAATTATCACAAAATTGCTAGAAAAATAAAGCAGTGAAAGCAAAATAAATTTCCAAATACACAAACAAATTTTTACTACCATTCAAATCAGTTTTTCATTTAATTTATCTGAACTTACTTCTCTCCAAGTTTGGATGCTTCTCGCAAGCACAAGCCCACTAGACAAATAGTTCCTAGCAATTTGGGAAACCATTCAACGCCATGTTAACTAGCTCAGACTCCTCCACCTTCTCCTCGACTAATGCAAGCAAATCGCAAAACTGAGTGATCTTCATGAGTTAACTAGTAACTATGTCAAATCTAAACACCTCTATGAATCTAAGCTTATTCTTCAAAATCATCTTCCTATTAATGTTCTCGCTCTTGTAAAGGTTGATCAGAGCATCGAACATCTCCTTGGCCACACCATTCTCAAAAATGTGAGGAATCAATTGATCCTTTACTGCATCCAAGATCATCTGCTTGAATTTAACCTCCCTTTTCCTGGTTGCCAATTACAGAAGATCTATCGATGATAAAACCATATGCTCAATAATATCCTAGAGATCATTTTCCTCCAATAATAATGTAACCCTAGCTTTCCATTACAAGAAATTTGATGCTCCATCCAATATGTCCTCAAATCTAAGACTTATCACTACCATCTTTCCAGATCTAAACAACTGCCCTACAAATGACCTTAGTCCTTCAAGCATCCAATAAAAAAAATTGATGGTTTTCAAATCTAATAGATCTATTGTTGTAAATACTTGAAAGCTTCAATCAAAGGCCTAGCTCTGGTACCATGTTAAAATTTTCTCCAAATCCTAAGTGAATAACCTCCTGATTATATCAGGCAAAATTATTTGCTGAAATTTAATTTTACAAAAGTTTCAAACCATAGAATTATCACAAAATTGCTAGAAAAATAAAGCAGTGAAAGCAAAATAAATTTCCAAATACACAAACAAATTTTTACTACCATTCAAATCAGTTTTTCATTTAATTTATCTGAACTTACTTCCTCCATTAAGGAAAAACTCACCCATAAAGAAAGAAATCTACAGCGAAACCTAGCTACCATATGGCCTTAGACGGATCCCTCATACAACCTAAATCATACAGCCAAAATGTTGCAAATTTGTACAACTAATTTGTTGTGGTTCTATACAATCCAATGTTGCACGAAGCGGGTGCATTTTTTGGAAGCGAAGCATTGGAAGCATCATTTTCCAAAAATCCTCGGGAGTAAAGCGTCCCAGAAATAGATATATATATATATATATATATATATATATATATATATATATATATATATATATATATATATATATATATATATATCATTGCATTTATATTCAATAAAACCATCCAAAATGCCAAATTAGTTGCAGAATATATCAAAGCATGCATATTGTACACAAATCGAGAAAGAAATGGCATCCATACTACACTAATGATTAATTATTCGAGCATCAACCATTTAGAATCTAGATTTCTCGCCTCTTGTCTAGCCTTTGCCTCTACCTCAATTCTCTAGGGATATTAGTCAACATTACCCAATTTTGATCAATCTTCCTACCCCAGGCCTTAAAATATAGTAGAAAAAGCATGATATGCCTGATAAATGATTTTGACTTTAGTGAAGAGTACATTTTCGCTAAGGCTATGACAAAGGAGTTCAACAATCAATGCCACTGACACTAGGGTACATATAGGGCTTGGTGGTCTTGATTAAATGCCAATCACATACCATCATACGTGATATAATCTAATGAAATACCACAATCTCATCGATCCTAAAATCCTAAAAATTGTTAAGTCTGTTGAATTTTGAATGGGATATGAAATTTTATTTTCTCCATATAGTCTAATGAGGTTGGAACCACTCTCGAACATCCCGAGTCATATGAAATTTTATTTTCTCCATATAGAGTCTAATGATGTTGGAACCACTCTCAAACATCCCGAGTCATTTCATGGTAATGATAAAAATTTAAGTAAAAAGACGGAAATGAAAGATAAAGGAGAATGTCACTTTTACTTTAACAATTTAACATTACCACTAGGGAGCATCTATGAAGCATCTAGGGAGCATCAAGGGAGCGCCATGGAAGTGTTTGAGAAAGCACGATTCCTCACTTAGTGGTTCCAAAATTCCAACAAAAAAAAAAAAATTGCTTCATGGAACTATGCTAGTGCTTTCCGGAATCACACAAAAGCATCGCGAAACTGTGCCAAACCTATGGTTAGGCCTGCAAAACTGTGAAAGGAACCATCACAATTGCCACAGGTCCAGGAACCGTGAATTTCCAAGCAAAGCACGATTCTGAAATTTGATTGTGTGGTTTTATTCGCAATTCACTCACAAATTTGCACAGTTTGCAGTTCGCGCTTCTAATCCGTGGAGGAGGGTGGAGGGACAGTTCCTGCAACACTAGTACAATCAATCTGCTATTGTACGACCTCCCTGAAATTTTATGGCCGGATTTGTCAAGTCGACTTCTCTTGTTGTTGTTGCACCCAATTTGTACAGCCCTCTCCAGTCTTGGATCATAAAGCCTCCACAAATTGTTGAAATCAATTTTCTTGTTGTAAACCCATTTCCCTTCTCTCCCAACTTGCACACAGAGCAAAATTCTTCGTTACTATATGCAACTCAATCATTGTATCTATCACTATGTTATTTTCCTTCTAGATTGGCTTTCCTTTATAATTTTGAGTTAATGACTAAGTCTCATTGAGATCAAATGTTGAGATTAAATCCCAATCTCACTAGCAATCAACAGTGGAGATTTATCTAAATCACTATTGTAATTAAATTACATTTTGTTAGACTTTTCATAACTTGAAATTAAAAGGCTCGACACTTTAATAATTTACTTTATTAAAGTGAATTACAAAATAGAAAGGTCTTTGAATGACTTCTTGCATGTTTGGCACAAAAGTTGTGCAAGATTTCCTATCCAAACTACACTCATAAAAAGTAGGTATACTGGTGAAGGGAAAGAGAAAAGAGAAAGGGGATTGTAACAGAGCAAGAGAATTGTAGCAAAAGCTGCAAAATCAATATTTTGCAAATAATAAGAAATCATTTGTCGTAGATTGAGATTGCAAAGAAATCAATGTCCACAGAAAAGCAATCTACATCATAATAAAGAAAATTCACCTTCGAAAAGAATATCAAATAGCATCAGTAATTGTATGCAGTAAATTGTAGCTTCCCTTCTTATTTAAATTTGCATACTTTCCTATTGTAATACTAATAAGATAATCTTAAATGTGACTCACGTGGTCAGAATATTCTATTTGAATGATGGATTTGTAGGTTTTCCATAAGAGATTCACTATTTTCACTGTTTTTGTTTGCTACTGTCCTATTATAAAAAGTCTATCAGAATATTCACTCACCTAACCAAATTATTTCATCTAAACAAAGGGTTATGAGAGTTCCATGCATCCTTCGAATAACATAAAAACTCTTACTGGTGGTTTGTGAATTGAATTGTGATAACAGACATGACAAAAATGTACTGGAATGAAAAGTTGGCAGAGAGTTCAAACTCCCCTTCGAGATAGGATAAACAGTTTCATGAATGCTAAGTAAATTGAATTTAAACATTAGTGCAACTCAAAGCCAGTGACCATCACAAACTATTTAGAGAAAACAAGAACAATGTTTTCATACTCTAGTTGTTGAATTAAGTTAAATAGATTACAGAGTAATTTTGTATTCCTCTTTCCAAAACTCAGATTGACCATGTGAGTGAGAAGTAACCTTTTACCACAAGAAAGAAGAAAAATGCACAGTTTAGTAGGGCAAATGGCAATGGGATATTAGGCAGTCTAGATCAGTTTAGTTTAGATGTGAATGGGATGAGGAAAGAACAATGAGATAAGAATGCGATTTTATATAAGTAGACACTAAATGGTACATAGTTACTTGGTTCAAACAACAAGACTCTTGAAAGATACATTGCATCATCAATATAAAGTCAAGTTTTAGCATATAAATTTCAATGTAAAATCAGTGATCTCCAAAACCAATCCTTCTTGTGGATGTTAATTGATTGGAAATTCAATTTAAATTCCTTGTCCTACAAAAGGAAGCCAAACCAATCCTTCTTGTGGATGTTAATTGATTGGAAATTCAATTTAAATTCCTTGTCCTACAAAAGGAAGCCTTTTACCTTGGATGATAGGATTATTTCAAAAAGAAAAAATAATAGCCCCCTTACCACTCCTGTTGTATGAGTTCATATTCCAGTTGGAAAACCCTGCCCAAGCGGGCTAAAATGGAGTATCTTATTTCCAGATTCATCATTATCCTATGCAGATGCATGTTTATCATGGATTATCATCCATTCAGCATTGCCATCATACTCGTCAAGGTTTGCAGGTTGATTCAGACATACTATTGGTGCACCTTTCCACAGACTTGCTTCCCTTCTGATAGTTTATCTGTCAACCACCTGGTGTTGAGGCACTCTAATGGAAGTCAAATCCTACCCTAGCTTTCATGATTGCCCTTAGAAATTGTGGTTTAGATCATGCTATCATTCGTTGATGTTTGGTTGAGCACCTTGGCTAGAGGAGGCACGCCTGTCCCATATATGTACTGATTATTATGACATGTGGCTCATTTGATGATGCACTCCCCCTTTCACGGGTGGATCACATTTCTAGTGGCTATATTGTTGAGTTTCATGTGATCTTCACCTTCATAATGACGCACCCTAGGTTGTTTGGGATCTTCTAACATAATGATGGCATACTTGGGATGTTGACTCCATTTGGAGAGAGCACTCTACATTGGCACACGTTTCAAGGATTGATTAAGCCCTCCAACATCTATGTTGATGACTATTCACATGATCTTTATCTCCATGGGTGAGCACCCTAGCACTTATGGTTATTTTCATTTTCAGCATCACGGATGCTTTATGAGGTTGTTCTATTCCTTATTCAAGGGAGTACTCCACTTATATTAAGGTTTGAGGTTTGATATATATTGGCACATATATTGAGGTTTGACCATGACATATTGTTGTTTTGATGTGTTAAAAATTACCAAGAAAAATTCATTGAGAGAGATAAATTAACTAGCAACAAATGACATATCATAAACACTATTTATCCTAGAAAACCCCCCAATCTGGGGAAAACCCAGCAAACAGAATTCTATTAGTCCCTTGGCCAAGTGAGCCTTCACCGCTCACCTCCCTGGGACATTACAATGAAATATTCCCAAGCTTTTTAAAGGCTTCATTACATGCAATCCACAGGCACAAAACCATGCGAAACCAAAACCATGTGCCCAAAACCACCACTATTTATTTGACCAAGCAACTTTGACTATCCCTCTCAACATTTATATCCAGGGTATCCAGTAATTCAGCGTGCCCCCTATCACCTAGGTCTAATTGCAAACTTTATTTATAATTTCCCAGGGGTATGCATGCCTTACTAGGTCTTACAACAATATGGCCATTTACATGTAAAAGTTTTCAACTCCATCATAGTATTTTTTTATATTTATTAGTGTTGCTATTTACAATACACAGCCAAACACCTCTCATCCATAGGTCACCCAATTCACCATTGAAAAATCTACAATCTGAAGCAAACAAACCATGATAAATCATCTCATTGAAGCATTTTGTCAAACACTTTGCATGCATCCTTGACATAAATATAGCCTCAGCAAGAAGCTTGGCAAGGGTTTTCTTGTACGCCTCCTTGCACATATCCATGGACACTCGTTGATCAAATCCCCTCAAGCTTATCTCTCGGCTTTGACACAATGTTAAAAATTACCGAGATAAACTAATTGAGAAAGATAAATTAACTAGCAACAAATCTCATATCATAAACACAATATTTATCCTATAAAAAACCCCAATCCGGGGAAAAACCAGCTAACAAAATTCTATCAGTCCCTTGGCAAAACAACCAAGCCAACAAAGTGAGCCTTCATTGCTCACGTCCCTCGTACATGAAAATGAAGTATTCCTGAGCCTTTTAAAGGCTTCATTACATGCAATCCATGGGCACAAAACCATGGGCAACCAAAACTATGTACCCAAAACCACCACAAATTGACTGAGCAACTTTCACTCTTTCACCGAGCCAAGTTTTACCTAACAATATGGTCATCTCGTTACTTTGTGGATCTAGAGCTTATCTAGAGGAGCCAGCAAATTTTTGGCCCTAAAAGATTCTGATTTTTTCATTAAACAATTTTTCCTAATTTTCCCAATTTTGAAAAAATGAATATATTTTGTATTTTTTAACGTTTGATACAGTTTGTTGATTTTACTGCCAATGTTTCCAAGAAGATGTTTTCCGAACCCTCATTTATTTTTTGTCGATACTGATGTTATCAACACTTAATTACAATGCTAGAGAAGACCCCTTCTTGGAGGATGAAACATGTGGCATAACCACCATTTATCCATCTTTATTTTTATCATATGTTGACTTCTCGAGTAGAAGTTTGTTATAGGATGTTTATGTTTTCCTTGAAGAGATCTAGGATTTCAAACATGGATATTATTATTTTATTTGAGAAGGTTTTTAACTTGGACTCTATATAAGAGAAGCTCCTTGTATAGTATTGGTTGTTGAAAGTTTCTGGAAACACTAGAGACTAGTTGAAACTTATTGAACATTGTTTGGAATTCAAAGCACTTATTTTGGGATTTTTTCCACTAAAGATAATAGCTGGAAATTACCTGCATCAAATGTGTTATGAAGAGCTAAACCGCAGAACACTGTTTCTTTATTTAGAAAAGCTTATTTGCAGTATATCTCCCTTCCAAATGTCTGTGTCTATTGCTGGAAATGTCAATGGATGTCTCACTTCTTAATTAAAGTTGGCTACAGCATACATCATCTAGTTATAGACACACCCTTTTGCATGTTTAAAGTTAGTCCTTCATTAGGGCTCCTTAAATTAATTTTCTGCAGTTATAGCCAAGCAAGATGGCACTCATGTGACTTGCTTATTCCAACTTCATGCTTTCCCCGTCATCTAAGGAAACAGCTTGCTAATGTTGCCCTTTTGATTCCAAATGCCCAAAATCAGTATAGGACATGGCCTAAGCACTAGTCTCACTCTCAAGTCTCAACTACCTCAAAAATTATAAAAGCTATGTTGCACAGGTACCCATTCCCCCCAGAAACAAAACACCATACCCACTGTTCCAACTTTTGAGAACTTGGCGAGCCCTAAGAAACATCCCCAATCTGCCAGGAACTTCATCAGGGACTTGCTCATTGTACCCAAGACATTCCAGACAAATTTCCTATTATACCGAATCTAAATCTAAATATGTGCAAGCTGCAGTGCAAAAACTAGGTTCTGTGCGAGGGCTTTTGGTTTGGGTTTATGGTGATTTAACTATTGTCTTTTACACATCATTACAGCAAGCAAAGCCTCCATATGTCAACAAACCAAGAAATGTAGCATCTCAAAGGTCTTATCCTTCTCAATTATTGCTCTTGTTTTTCTCATTTTGGGGTCATCTTAAGCTTTTACATGTTGTACACTAGTGTCCATGAGTTGAGTCTAGTTCTTCCATAATGCATGCATTTGTATCCCAAAGTGTTTTGTAGTGGTTTTAAACACAGCTCTAAAAATCTATAGAACATATTGAGAATGGAATGCCTTTTTAACATTATTGCTACATAGTACAAACAAATACTTGAGGAAGAAAATCCATTTAAGAGATATGCATTCATTTCATAAACCCTTCATGGACCTTATTGCAAAGTGAAAACAGTTACGCTTATGTTTCCTAAAGCTACACTGCATTTATCTCATGTCCTAGTGCTAATAATGTAATGTCAGTTGGCTCTTTTCTAAATTGCCTGAACCAAGCGACATGCTGAGCTCTTCACGAGTATATTATTATTATGGCTTCAATACTAGTTGTTGACCAGCCTTAGTGCTCTGGGTTTTCACTGGGTGCGTAACCTGGATATATATATATATATATATATATATATATATCCTATTGAGAAGGGAATGTCTTTTAACATATTCACTCTAAGCAAGACATATGAGGAAAAAATGTTGTTATATAGATGAGTATTAGTTTCATAGACTCTTCATGGGCCCTATTGCAGATTGAAAATAATTACACTTATGTTTTCTAAAGCTAAAGTATATTTTTCTCACGTCCAGGTGCTAAAAATGTAATATCACTCTGCCCTTTTCTAAAATGCCCAAGCTTTTTCAGAACTACTAAGAGTTGTGCATAATATTATGTAGTATAGACTATTATGTTTACAAGCAGCTACAAATGTTTATGGTGAATTCCTCTCTCTCTCTCTCTATATATATATATAGAGAGAGAGAGAGAGAGATTTCCAACCTGCCATCACCTAAGAAAATTTGGGGGTGCACTCTAGCCATAGTGGTGATGTATCCTCCCATCCCTATCATTCCCCTGTTTTCAAAACCAGTGCAACATAGTATAAAATCAATCTCTCCCTTGTGCTGTTAACAAACTTGAATATTTTCAAATAAAACTCAGAATTCAGAATTGTCCCCATCATCCCTTGCAACTAGCTTTTAATAAGCTTCAGGTTTCTTAAAGATAACCCCCTGGTGCTAGAGGAAATCTAGCCAAAAGTGTGTGAAGGTGCTATTGTGATGACAGTGGATAGACCTTCTACAGCGCCCCTAGGGTCTTTCTTGTGCTTTAGGACTTTACCACTAAGAATAAAGCAATGTTGTGAACATCGGCATCGGGATAAAATCAGCAAGGCCCAAGGGTCCAAAAAACCATAAAATCGGGAAAATTTCAGTAAAAATTGGCAAACATCGGCAAAATCAAGATACCATCAAAGAATTGTTAGACAAGAGTGCGCTGTCATCCTAGGGAAAGCCAGATCCCCTAAAAGAATTTAAATTAAAATCATTTAGATGGTCGGCCTCCCAACTTGACAACTCACCTAACCATATTTATTCCTCCCACTCCTCTTCTTTGTAAATCAGTCCTGATGATGAGTCTTGGTCTAGACTCGAAACGTCGACAAATTAAAGACGAAAACTGTGGAATATCCGAATTCAGTTTCTCAAAAACCACACCACAGAAATCTGCAAACCATTAAAAATCAGCAAACATTGGCTAAGCCAAAAAAAAAAAAAAAAAAAATCTTGATTTCAAGATAAAATCGAGATGTTCGCAACACTGGAATAATGTTTTGGGTAGTAACAAACCCCCAAGGTATAGATCAGTTGGTTCAACCTGTTCCACTAAAGTGTATCACTGTATTGCCCAAGGAGTCGTGGATATATTACCATAGAGTTCTCTGAGGTTGCCAACTGCTATTGAAGTTGGCACTTAATGTCGATCACTATTCAGAAACACACAGAAAAGGAGAGGAATCAACAGAATGCTGTTGGAACAGTACCAGCTTCCTCATTCTTCACATAAGTGCACAGGAAGGTGGAACAAATTATTTCTTCAAGGATTTAAAAGAATAATAAATAAAGAGTTCATCAAAAAAAAGTCTAAAAAACATAGACAGCCCTCCAAAACATACAACGCGCATCAAATGTCCACCCTAAGTACTAAAATGTCCCACAAATCAGCAACTGGGAACCAGCTTTTCTGGGGAAGATAGCGGGAGCAACATCAACTAAGATTGCAAAAATGGTCCAGACCAGAGATAAGATCCAGAGATCAGCAATAGACAAACAGAGAAAAGCCAGGGTGGGCCAAAGGAGTCGATGTCCAGATGAGTCCAATCTTCCTTTGTACCGTGATCTTGGACCACACCTTATACTCTGCCCTACACTTATCGCTTTTGCTGCTTTCTTTCGTTATTGTTTGGTCATATGGAAATTCCGAAATTCTTATAATAATAGCTTTTGTACGCAAACATCTTAATCACCTAGGTCACTCTGCTGCGCAGACTAATAAAAAAATTATATTCTATTATAGTTTCTGTTCTTCCCCCTCTCCCTCCCTGCTCTCCCTCTCCCTCTAATAGACATAGACAGAACTACTTTTGAGTTCATTATTCTAGGTTCATCTCACTGTGGTGCACTAGTGCTTATGGAGACTACAATCATGCATGATTCAACCTTCCACTAAATTCTTTATTATTTCATAATACTTACAGTAGAATACAACCCCCCACCACCGACATCCCAAGGACGTCTCCATCCATAAAGAAGCTAGCATAAACATGGCGAGAATCAATCAACCATAGGCAACTTATCCCCAAAAACATGAGAAAAACAAAACAAAAAAACAACATATAGAGAGAGGTATGGTATATGGAAAATCAATCAAATCTGGAACAAAAACTTATAAAATACCATACCATAAATGAAAACATAGTTGACTTCAAATCTACAATCAAAATATACAGATGCTGAAAGAGGTCTCCAATATATATAAAACAATAAGTTCTAAAAGTAGTGCTAGAATATTAAATTCCATGCCTGCAACAACATCCCTTTCTATACACAGAAAAAAAAAGGAATAACCTTGTTCCAGTGTATCCCGATCATGCCGTGGGCGATCCCTTTCTTTGTCATTGCTTCCCGATCTATGTTCCCACCTTCCCTGACTTCCAGAACCCTGCCGCCCAGACCTGTCATAGTTGCTCCATGAATTATTCTCCCCCCAATTTGGGCCTGTTCTTGAAGAGTAGTTGTCAGTAAAGGATGTTCCGCCTTGATCACTCCGTTTAGAACCTTGGGAAGGCATAACACCCCCTGGGTTACCTGGAGCTCTTCGCCATTCTGGAATGTTTTGAAGGGCTTCTCCATTTCCATCACTGTATAGAGTTATCATCAAAAATAAGATATTCAGAACAAGAAATCACACCGGAACAAGGAAACATCAGATTTACTTCGAATATCAACTGTCAACCAAAAGTTATGGTCATGTTCTTAACTCAGAATGTACCAATACCTGTCTCTACGAATCAAGCCTCTTGTCGAAGATGATGCTGCAGTATTTACTACTTCCACAAAGTGATTTCTGTACAAAGAAAAAATTTCTGAAGCCTCTCCATTTCATCTAATAGGTTTTCAAAAACAATAAACAGCATTCATGAACTAGCAAATATCACTGCTGTATCATCCTTGACCATAAAACGGGGATATACCTTAGAATCTGAGGATCAAGCCCACTTGGCTGATTATTGCAACTGTCCAATTCAGCGAAGGATAATAGGAATTCTCTTGTATAAGAATGTTTGGCATTTCTAGACGCAGTTAAGAATTAAAATTTCCTTTAAAATCAAACAAAACAACCAAAAAAAAAAGGAGGATTACAACGGTATCAAAACATTTCACATCATTTAGAAATTAGTGTAAATTTTACACAATAAATTTAAGGATACTTGGAAGGAACAGCTGTATTTGAATCAAGTGAACCCTTCAAATCTACATACTGATCATTAGGGTCTTGCCCCATTTTCAAAAAGCAAGGAGATTCCACACTGTTTCAATGAGAGAATTCACATTTGAATTTTACACCAGCACCTTGCAGCAAATAAAGATTTGAACCCCTGACTCTATTGAACTGAAAATATCCTTCAAATCCAATTTTCAAATACACAATAATAGAAGCTTTGAAGAAGGCCGAGCAAGCAAAAACACGAACCCAAACCTTACTGCATTTTTATTCTGGCTGCAAGAAATGAATTCAGTAGCCTGTAAAAAGTAGCATACTCTGCTCCTTGTGCAAGAGTGCTCTCGGCTTCACTTCAGCCACACAAAAAGAAAGCAGTGAATCCACAACATGGAAACAGAAACTTTCTAATTAACGAGTAGTGACTCGTATCTGACGAACAGGGAACCTTCTTTATTTTTCCCCTTCAAAATATTTGTATGGACACTTTTAGAATTACACTAAATCCCAGCGATTGATGTAAAGCAACCAAATTATCAGCCAATAACTGGCTACCCTGCTGAGCGTGGAAAACTTACAGACCTTTAACGGATCTATTGAATTGATACAAACCACTTCTAAAATTTTATACCGTTGTCATCCTCAAGTTGAAAGTCAAAATGTTCATCAAAGATAGTTGGACTCATCCATACTGCTTCCGCTTTCAACTCTATCATTAAAAAGCCTACTGCTGCCAAAAAGCACCTGAACACTATTGTTGGACAGTTGGAAGAAGGTTCACTCTAGAAACTCATAAACACGGAAGCACCTTATGCTTGACAACAATTGGAAGCTAGACTGGTACAAAACGGATACATTTAACATAGATCAATCCACCTTAACAGCTAACTTGACTCTATCCCCACTAAAATCAACCACTGTCCTCCGTAAACTATTTTCAATTACCAAAAATCGTCCACTGCTGCCAGACTAGAAAATGGCGTTCTTCGCAGCCAATACAGTATGCCCCAGTCGCACTGGTGGGCACAACAAATATACCAAACAAGAAAATTATGTTCCGCACTTTCTATACTGTGTCCGTAGAATTTTATTGGTAGACGTACCCAATCTTACACGGCATTTCCTCATAAAACAACAAAAGCCCAGGAGGACTGTGATATAAAAGTTCAGTAAAAGCTTACAAAATGTCTGCGATGAAAGAAATTGCACAAGCTTTTTACAAAGACAACGAAGATCAAAGGTTTACAAATGCCCCACCCAACAAGGAAGGATATCAGTCAGACCATTTGCGAAGGCTTCTTTATGATCAAAGATAATACTGGCTCTGACTCTACTCCAGACAACCCCAAGAGGCAATTTTGCAGACGCTTACCCTATAGTTGGAGCATCGAGGGTTCACTGAATTTTATGAAAATGACGCCGCAAATGGGTTTGCGCGCAGCGTTCTTGATGAATCGATTTCACAGGAATAAGAACGGCATCTCCCACGTTATTTTGCAAAGGGATCCCTTATGCTTTTCCAGGACGGAAACCCAGAAGTTCGATCATATGTATAATAAAGCCCTAAATGGATCAACGTAAAATATTCAATAACAACGATGGTAGCCGAGCAGAAAATTTCTAATTGTAGTTATGACGGTTCTGAAGAGATTAAAATCCACAGGATTTGGAAATAATGTCTCTGTTGTAGAATTTCTTTTTTGAGGCGATTAAAACCCTACCTCAGAACCAAAGAGGGAATGACAAATTAGAAACCACCCCGTACAGCAGTTGGGTATTCGATGATGTCCATTGACGACAGTCGGCGACTGAGCCGCTCTTCTTTCATACGGTGGATGAGCCCTCGGAGGGAAGAACCGTAGTTGGAGGGAGAGGCAGACGCAGCACAGCACACGACGCGTTGCAAATGAACGAGAGAGGCGAAGACCTATGATGAAAATGTGTTACTAAGTATTACTTGCAATTAAATATAAAAATAAGAGGGCAAAAAATAAATAACCTTTCTTTTATTATTACTAAAGAAAATGAATATGGGTTGTGAATGAGGTAAGATGGTGGGAGTGTGAAGTTTAGTGATAAATTTATATTTTTAAATTAGTGGAAGGAAAATAATATTGTTATTAATAATAATAAAATATCATTGAAAAAAAATCATTAAAAATGATTTGTGAATCCATGATAGAGATAGTGAGGGGTGGAGTTTTTATTTCCTGATCAAGAATGTTGGAATTAAGTGTAAAACTGAGAAGTGTGTAATTAGGTGAGGTCAAGTGATAATTTAAGTTGAGGGAGATTTTGATGTTAAAATAATTTGGGTTTATATGTGAATTATTATGAGAAATTATTAAGAATTTTTTTTAGGTGGCAAAAAACCAACCGTTAGGACAGTGCGAATATCTGTTTGACTTGACTCATCACCGTTATCAAGGAAAACCACGCCCGTGTAATAACCCGTTGGTGGTCCGTAAGGGAGCAGGCTTTCACTCCTGCCAGATGCCTCTGGGTCTTGGGCCGTTACCCTGTTTCCTTACGTCCGAGGAAGACGAGTTCTTAGCTAAGCAGAAGCAGTTATTAAGAATGTTACCATAGGAATGCGTAATTTTATTTTGAGAATATTTGATTTTAATGGTTAGAATTAATTGTAATTTTAGGTTATTTTGATATTATAATCATTTGTATTACAAGGTAAGTGTATAATTTTATTATATAAAAGTATTATAATATTATGGGATTTTATTGTTTAATGACATTAAAATATTATGACGTGTAATAAAATATTATGATGTAAGCATGTAATTTTATTGTCAAAACTCAGGTTTCTGGTAGTTGGAATATTTGACCATCACATATAATTTATTTTTATTTTATATGTGAATTTATTATTAAATGAAATTAAAATATTACAACTTAATATATGATATAATATTATGAGGTAAATCTGTTTTAAATATATCATATAATATTATGAGGTAAAAATGTAATTTGATTATCCAAATTCATATTTGTAGTGATTGGAATCTTTCACTCTTATAGTAATTTGTGTTATGACATGAGTGTGTAGTTTAATTATCCAAAAGCATTAAAATGTTATGGTTTGAGCATGTAATAGAATATTGTGATGTGAGGATGTGTTTTTCTATAAATGCATATTTCTAAATGTTATGGCTTGAGCATGTAATAGAATATTGTGATGTGAGCATGTGTTTTTCTATAAATGCATATTTCTAAATGTTATGGCTTGAGCATGTAATAGAATATTGTGATGTGAGCATGTGTTTTTCTATAAATGCATATCTCCTGTGGTGGGAGTTAAGTGTCGATTTTGATTAATTTTTATAGTAATTCATGTTATGTTGTTAGTGGGGCATTTTTTTAGCTCCAAGAGTTAGCTTAATTGGTTGATGTAACAAACACCACCCCACTTGCCCCAGTAGGATGGTTGTTACTCTCTAATCTAATTCCTCTTGTACTGTTAGAAGAATGCGATATTTTTTTTCTTTATCTCTTATCTTCCTTCTCCTAATTAAGGATAGAATTTATTTGATTAAATATTGTGGCTTCTCCCTTTTTACCTAAGCTCCATGACTCGAAACTCAATAGCTTCCTTTTATTAATCTATGATTAACCCTGGCTCCTTTATGCACACATTTCATAGGCTTATTATACGCTTTGTCACCCTTATGTGATGGTCCCCGTGTCTTAAATATATTTCTTGATCGACATAACCATATGCACACATTTCATAGGTTTATTATATGCTTTGTCACCCTTATGTGATGGTTCCCATGCCTTAAATCTATTCCTCGATGCCTATGTAAACTCACCATGTCACCCAGCTACAACCGGCGGTCCTCACTATTCACCGGACCCACACTACATAAGAGTCATGCAGCTTTCGGGCAAATCTCCACACATCTAAATAGTGCAGTACCTGGAAGTAACTTTGACAAGTTAAGGTGCACGATGATTATGAGGGGGGTCACCCTCATAATAGGTGGTAAGAGGAAATCGTCGATCACCAAAACAACGGCTCATATTCACTCTGACAAGGTCAAGCCCATTTCCAAACCTGCCAAGGGCACCACTCAAAAGTAGGTTCTGATTTCCAGAGAAACCATAATGATTTCCTTACACGCACACGATGTTAGTTTGGGTCCCACTTCTCCAACCCTCCCACAATGCTAGCTCGCTACGTCATCTTGACGTTTTTTTCCTGAAACGCTCATATGTTGCTCTCTCTTATACCTTTGGGATGGGCCTTCAGGACACGTCATCTCGACGCTTTCATCCCGATGTTTTGAGCAAGCTTTCCCTCAAAACTTACGAGATATGCTCCTTCGGGTTAGGTTGTCGCATGGGCTCCACCTCCAACCAATGGGGACGCCCTCCGCCTCCAAGTTGTAGACCTAACCAACATGACACCTCGTCAGCCCTATCATCCCGTTGTGTTGCTAACTAACGTTTTCGAGGTGTGGCTTCTCAGCCACGTGATCGGTGGACCATACCTTCGCACAACCCTTATTTCCAATTGGTCCACGGGTTATGGTGCCACATCATCCTACGCCATCTCATCCCGACACATTATCCCAGCGTTTCCCAAGCTTGTTCCCCTTTTATGCCTCCGAGGTGGGCCCTATGGGACACGTCACCTCGGTCCCAACACCCTTGGTTTACGTGGATCGATGGGCCACACCTTTGCATGACCCCTACCTCCAATTGGTCCACATCATAACAAGGCCACGACATCCTATGCCAAGTCATCCTACATTCCACTGCAAGCTTCCCCTTCCTATTTTATGGGATATTTTGCCTCAGGGATGAGCTATCACGTGGACTCCATCTCGCCCAATGAGAATGCTCCTCAACTCCAAGTTGTGAGCCCAACTGTCTCGATGCCCAATTAGCCCTACCATTCTTTTGCGATGTGAAAACTAACTCTCGAGATGTGGCCTCAAGGCCACATCACCCCGTCGTTGCCCAATTACGATCAGGCAAGATCTGAGCATCCAATCAAGAACTTCCACGGCTAGGCCTTCCGCCAAACCGATTACATAAGTTTATCCAATCAAATTATAAGTTGAGTCCCCGCCCAACTTCACCACAATGCAGCTCTGTGCATAACTTCGCCATGGCTCATTTAAGGAGGTCCTACAAAATCATTAGTACTTCGCTCGATCTTAAATCCATGGAGTGGCTACAATGGCTTTGCAAACATCTGAATCTGCACCAACGTTCAACCATGGCCATTATGGCTCACTAAAACGCTTACCAGAGCTACCCCTCTTGAGCTTATGACAGGGATTCTCCTCTCGAGTCCATGGGAGTTGCAAATTACCAAAAGGGCCATATGAAGATTCGCACACCAAGGTGCACCCTCAAGCTTGCAGTGCCTTAACCAGCAACACTGTGACACTTGTCAAAGACCTATAGGATTGTTGAAAATGCAAGGCTAAGAAGCCTCTAATGTAGAGTCATGGGTTATTAAAGTTAAGTGAGGAAGTAAACTCAACGTTAACACAACACCACATATATTGTAACATAGGTTCGTGGCTAGCATATGCACACAAACCTTGTCAAACAGGTTGTCTTCATTGTAACCATCAAATTGTAATGAAATAAGTGCTTATGTCAATTAATGTCATGATTTAGTTTCAATCCTAACGGATCCTTTCAATGCCTTTTTACTTTGCACATTATGTCATTTACATCATTTCAATCCAAAAATGCAATATAATTATTGTTAACATCTAAGGGCATTGCACCGTGCACCATTCATTATCATAATATCTTAATGTAGTCATAAATATTGCTATACAACGCCATTTCAATCCATAAATGTCACATACATGCATTATCAATTAAGCAAATGCAAAAGAGCACTTATCTTGTAATTTTTAGGGCAACTGAGTCTAGAACAAGGACTCTCCACCCAGCCATAGACACTTGTAGCCGAGCTCTCTTGCAGTTGTCACCCCCAAGCCAAATTCCAGAGACTGAGCGACTTGCTAAAAGGATTGAAACACCAACTGTCAATGTTAGGTAAACTTGACTCAGGATAGAGTCAAAGTTGACCAGGTTAAATAGTGATGGTTTTTGGCCACATGGTATTGTGCACCCATAGTATTCTACCCGTGGTATTATATGTAATGGAGCTTATAAAAGGCTGGAAGGACTTCATTGTAACACAAGACCTAGAGGTGAGCGGTGAAGGCTCACATGGTCGGATTGGCCAGGGTTTTGGCCAATGCTAATGAGATCTTATTAGGTTGGGTTTTTCCCTCGATTTGGGGTTTTCTCGGATAAACATTTGTGTTTATGTGTTTATGGTTGTTGCTGATTATTTTTTTTATATTTATTCCTCTCAGTAATTATTTATGTTATGCAGTAAATTTCTTAACAACTGGTATCAGAGCCAGATATTGGCTTCAAAGGAATTCTTTGATGCCAGGGGTTTATAGTGCCTGATGAGATCAATGTAGCCTTTTTACAGATCTCAGTCTGAAAATAATGGTGGAGCAATCGTACGCGGAAGAACCTCGAGGAGAATGTGTAGAAGATAGTGCCGTAAATGTCAGGGATCGCAGTGCATTTGCGATATTTACCGATTTGGAACATGCTGACGAATTGTTTGGGATTCATGCGGCTTCAAAAATTGTTCGTTTTCTACTACGTGAGGCCACTGATGTTGGAATCTACGAGGTTCTCGTCAGGCTTGCAGTTGAAGTAGTTTGATAGAAGTTTTTGAGCAAATCAAATTGAGAGAGGATGGATCAGAATCGCAACAGCAAACACAAATAAATAAATAAAAATAAAAAAAATAAAATTAAAATAAAATAAAATAAAAAATTAATGAAGTCAAAATTATTGCATGTAAATGGGCATACTACTATTGCATGTAAATGGGCATACTACTGTAAGACCTGGTAAGGCATGTGTACTTCTCGGTGATCACCGATAAAGTCTGGGTTAGACCTAGGTGATAGGGGGGATGTTGGGTTAACAATACCCCGGGTAAAAACTCTGAGGGGGGTAAGAGCTAGAGTGAGCGGGATTGTCTCACTTAGCAGGTTTGGCTGGAGTTAGTCAAGGAAGCCCAAGTCAAGTTTAAGGGGGGAATTGTTAAGTAAACTTGACTCAGGATAGAGTCAAAGTTGACCAGGTTAAACAGTGATGGTTTTGGGGCACATGGTATTGTGCGCCCACAGTATTTTCCCTGTGGTATTATATGTAATGGAGCTTATAAAAGGCTGGAAGGACTTCATTGTAATGCAAGACCTGGAGGTGAGCGGTGAGGGCTCACTTGGTCGGATTGGCTAGGGTTTTGGCCAATGCTAATGAGATCTTATTAGGTTGGGTTTTTCCCCGGATTTGGGGTTTTCTCGAATAAACATTTGTGTTTATGTGTTTATGGTTGTTGCTGATTTTTTTTTATATTTATTCCTCTCAGTAATTATTTATGTTATGCAGTAAATTTCTTAACAGTCAGCGGAAATAGAGAATCCAGAGGACCTTCTTCCTCCACCCACTAGCCACTCAAGTGTTAAACAATGCACATGGAATCTAGAGAGCAGTTGCCTCCACCCTCCAACTACCCAATGACATCCAATAAAGATACACATGGAATCCAAAGGCTTCTTCTCCAACCAAGCACAAACAAGGAATCTATAGGCCATTTGCCTCCAACCAAGGATGTCAAGGGAGTCCAGAGAAGCAAGTCTCCAACCTTCAAGCAAAACACAGTGGTTCCACCCACTTTAGGAATCCAAAACCACTGTAAAATCAAACAACAAGAAAGGCTTCAGAGGTCCTCCCTCCAGGAATCCAAGGAACAACCCTCCACCCCAACCATCAAGGGAATCCAGAGAAATCCCATCTCCACCCTCTGGCTATAAAGGGAATCCAAATGCCATTGTTCCTCGCCAAGGAGAGATCTTCTTCATGCCAATGTTATCAATCGAATTGTTATCATTGTATTATCTCCTCTTCTCTAACTCCTTGTTGTTTCTTCTCCTCTGCGTTGTTTTTTTGTGGTTGAATGAAGAACGAATCTCCTCTGCGTTGTTCTTTTTGGTTAAATGAATATTGAATCCTCTTTGTACGTGGTTGCTTGCCTGAATGAATAAAATCGCGTGAGTGAGGTCGAACTCCTTCTTTTCCTCGGTTGCAAAGGTATTTACGTTGCATTTTCATGAGGAAATTCAGGTTGGGGCTATCACAAACCCCTCCCCCTTGAGGTAACACCACCCTTAGTGTTATTTTACTCATATGTAACACATGAGACATAATAAAAATGTGTATTGTTTTATGAAGCTTCATATGTACAACTCTATACAATATGTATGATTATATACACATTTGCTTCAACCAACAACAAAAAATGGATATGTTGTTCTCGCTAGAGTCAGTGATTTCCCAAGTGACTTCCTCTGGCCCAAAGTACCTCCACTACACTTTGACTTGCTCTATGGCTCGATTCTGGAGCATGAGAATCCTCCGATCTAGAATGCACAATTGCTCTGGTTGGAACTCTCCCTTTAGTTCCACCTGTAGCATAGACCAATCAATCACATGGTTAGAATCCTTCACATACCTTTCAAGCACAGAAACATGGAAAACATAATGAACTTTAATTGGTGGAGGTAAAGCTAGCTTATAGGCCATTGGTCCAATCCTTTCAAGGATTTCAAAAGGCCCACAATATTGTGGTGCCAACTTGGCACATGACCCGATCTTTAAGGAACTCTTCTTGGGTTTGATTCTCAAGTAAACATGTTCCCCAACTTGTAACTCTTTATGCACCCTATGTTGGTCTGCATAACTTTTCTACCTATCTTGTGCCACTTTCAAATTTTGCTTGATGATTTGAATTTGTTGCTCCATTTCCTTGAGCATATCAGGACCAACAATGTAACAACCCTCGTGAAAATTCCATGTAATAAAAGTTAATAAAGACAAAAATAATAACCATGGTTGATGGGACACTTATTCCAAGTTGAATGTTGGGCAAGACATCCTAGTGTGGTGTTCATCGGTTTATTAATGGCTAAGGAAATTGGTAAAGGCAATGGCTAAGGCTTTGGAAAGGCAAAATGGCATTTTTGGCACATTTATTTATGAAAATAATGGAAATTAGGAGAAAAGGGAGGTGAAAGGTCACATGTTGCATGTGAGGAGGAAAATGAAGAAAATAGAGGCCTAATTAATAAAAAAGCTTATGAGGGTCAGTTTGTAACCTTTTGTTAATTCAGTTTTGGAGCTCTACCCAAAAATTTAGAGGAACCCAGGGGCTAGCTACCTGAGTGGTTGGAATGGTTGTCCTGTAGCTGATATGGAAGGTTTGTATTGTAGGGACTAACCCTAATTTTTTTTTTTTAATAAAAATACTAGAAATACAACCATAAGAAAATAGCATTGGGAACTCAAAAATTATTAAGAATTATATAAAACTTTCATGAATTTCACTTTATTGAACATATCATCTAATTTACATGTTATTAACTAAAACCATAATGAAATCATACAAAAGAATATTATAACAACATAGGTACCATTCACCAGGAGACGAGATTCAAACTTGAATTGCCACTATTTTCCCTCCTTTGTTGTCGGTCACCTCCAAGTGTGAATGTTGATGTGCTTAATTTGAATGCAATGATTCATCGGTTGACATCCCAACCTACTCCTTGGGTACTCCCCTTCCCCATGGACCCCCGAGCTACAATGGGGTTGTACAATGGAGGAATGTATTAGTTGGTAGAGGAGAGCACTCCTTGGCTCAAGAGCCCCCTCTCTAAAGTCCTCTACCTCACCAAACTCACTATAGCTCATAGTCACTACTCTGGCATAGTCTCATCCATCCAACAATAGGGTAAAGAAAAAGTCCCTTCTCCCATGGTCTGCCCCTTATTTTATAGGAGTCATCATAGGTGACACTTGGCATTTCATGCATAATTAATTATTTTTGATAATTCAATAGTTTGATTATTCACCCACCCATGTGTCACTCTCTCATCAAGGGTCTCCAAAATTGTTTACTTAAATTTAAATTTAAAACTAATATTTTTCCTCATCTCAACAAGATTACTATATCTTCTCCTAGTTGTCTTTTGATCCCATTTTTTACTCCTTAATTTGTGTTCATTACTAAAGTCAATTGATAAGTCAAGATTTGATCCCCTATCTACTCCCTAATTTAACTCAAGTTATCTATACCCATGTGTCACTCTCTCATCAAGGGTCTCCAAAATTATTTACTTAAATTTTAATTAAAAACTAATATTTTTCCTCACCTCAACAAGATTCCTATTTCTTCTCCTAGTTGTCTCTTGATCCCCTTTTTTACTCCTTAATTTGTGTTCATTACTAAAGTCAATTGATAAGTCAAGATTTGATCCCCTATCTACTCCCTAATTTAACTCAAGTTATCTCTTAGATGGATATTCTTATGTTGGTTGCTGCCACATGGAAGTTCTCTAAATTTCTCTAAATTTTAATTTATTAATCTTATTTTAATTCACCATCCTCTTCTCTTAATTAGGTTTAACTATCTTAGGATTAATATTTATCCTTACATTTATGTCCCCCTTTCCCCTTTTTACCTAATTCAACTACATTATCTACCTAATATTTTCCAACATGGGAAAGGTAGAGTTTTTAAGGTAAGATATTTTTATTTCTTCATATGATCCTCTCAACCCAAGTTTTATTCTTGATTTAATTACCTCGGTTTCTAACATCATTTACCCTTGATGTGAATTTAACTGGTTTTCATATCTTGATTATATTTATTAATTAATTTATTTTTAATGATTTCAAGGGTGCCAAGTTTGGTCGTGCCCTTTAAGAACTTCCCTTGAAGTTCCAAGGGTGTCACACCTAACAGTTTATTTGTGATACCAAGGGTGTCAATTTGGTCATGCCCTTCAAGAAATTCCCTTGAAGTTCCAAAGGTGCCATGCCACTTGCCCTTCAAGCATTCAGTGGCTACGAGGGGAAAGTATAGGTGCAACGATAGAGACCATTATCATCTCTTACGTTGTCTGCTATAGTGAGACTAATGGTGTCGGGGATCAAGGAATCTGCCTTGATGCGCGCCCCTCAGTAAAATCCTCATGAGAAACCCAACATTGGCACCTGCCCTTATGACATCGTGATCTTCAAGGCGGAGGTGTTTCAACCTTTCCAGCCCAAGTCACGACAAGAGTGCTAGTGGGTGAGATCAGGGACACTGTCCCACCCCTCCCATGCAGTTCCATCCAATTGTACAACCCCATCACCCATATGTGAGTCATTCTTCCAAGCAACTAATTTGTGCCTGCAACCACCAACTTATCATCAGAATATAGATAAACATATATAGCAGGTTTCAAACCTGACTTAGAATTTCAAAGATAAAATAATACAAATTTTCATCAAACCAGGTGTCGTTAACTCGTCATATGCGAGTGCCTCTGGTGCTTTCCTGCCATACTCAATAATCATTAGTAACAAGGTTTCTCAGTGTTAGTCATTGTCATAATAGCATCATCACCATCACCTAGTCATTCACATCATTGTTCATTGTGAATCGAACTAATGCAAGTAGGTAACACAAGGGACACATCCATCATGGTTATCATCATCATAACATCAATGGAAACATACATATCCATCAAATATATCAACATCATGATATCAATAGAGAGCATACGTATCCTTTACTGTTATCATCATCATAAATTCAATAAAGACCAAATATAACCATTTATGCCACAATCATCATAATAACAACAGAAAACATGCATAACCATTTATGCTACAATCATCATAATATCAATAGAGAACATGCATAACCATTAATGCTATCTTCATCATAATATCACTCGAGAACAGACATAAACATCACAAATATATCAACCACTAATAATAGAGTCATGTGCCCGGATCCTCAACCTGAGGTCCTCAAAGAATAATGTGTGGGCCTTAGGGCTAAATAAATGTTAATGTCATATCATTGTTAGTCAACTAGAGCGGGGCACTACATACACCCCCTCTTAATACTAGACTTCATCTCGAAGTCCTTGGAATAGGTAAGGAAAACGGTGACGCATCTCCTTGGCGTCCTCCCAAGTAGCTGAACTGGGACTATAATTGTCCCACTGGACCTTAACCTGGTCCACTAACCGTTGTCTAAGCTGCAAAGTTCATTGGTCCAGTATGTGAACTGGTTCGGCCATCACTGTTCCCTCGTCTGAAACTTGCAAATGACCAAAGTCAATAACATGCGAAGGATCTAAAATATAATGATGCAAAACAGAAACATGAAACACATCATGCATATGCACTAAAGATGGAGGTAAGGCAAGCCTATATGCCACCGACCCTTTTTTTTCTAAGATTTCAAAAGGTCCCACAAACCGTGGAGACAATTTTTCTCCCTTTCCAAATCTTATAGAGCTTTTTTGGGGCCTTACTCTTAGGAACACCCTATCTCCCACTTCATAACTTCGGTCTACCCGATGAGCATCAGCATAGCTCTTTTGTCTATCTTGTGCTTCTTTTAGCCTCTCCCTAATCATAGTCATTTGTTCTTCCATCTCTTGCACCACTTCTGGTCCTATTAATACTCGGTCCTCTAGTCGGTCCCAACTGAGAGGTGTTCTGCAAGGTCTTCCGTATAAGAACTCAAATGGTTCCATCTTGATGGAACTCTGGTAACTATTATTGTAAGCAAATTCCACGAGGGTAAAAATTCCTCCCATCTCTTTTGTTGGTCCATCACATACATCTGAAGCATGTCTTCAAGGATTTGATTAGTCCTCTATGTCTGCTCATCTGTCTCAGGGTGATCAGCAGTGCTGAAGTTCAACTAGGTTCCCAAGGCTTCTTGGAAACTGGTCCAAAACCTTCCTGTAAACATTGCTCCCCAATCAGATATGATCTTCCCAGGCACTCCATGCAATCTCATAATCTCATAAAAAATGTGACTATTTCTGGTACCTTATATGTAGTCTTAACTGGTATGAAATGGGCGCTCTTGGTTACCGTGTCCACCACTACAAATATGGAATCATGTCTTCTTGAGGTCATTGGTAGTACCACAATGAAGTCCATTGATATAACTTCCCATTTAGATTTTGGTATCTCATGGGGTTGCAATAATCGTGTTGGATGTCTATGTTCATCTTTTACTCATTGACACTCTAAGCATCTTGCTACCAAGTTCACGATGTCCTTCTTCACCCCTTTCCAAAAGAAGAGTGGTTTAAAGTCCGCACTCATATTCTTAACACCAGGGTGTGCCATGCATACTGCGCGATGTGTTTCAATCAAGATTAACTGGTGTATATCTTCATTTGGTGGTATATATATCCTTCCCCGAAATCGTAGTAGCCCATCATTATCAAGGGAGTATTCTTCATATTTTGGGACCCTCATTTCATCCTCCCTCAAACTTTTGCTAACCTCCTGGTACCAGGTGTCTTTAAATTGTAAATCAAGTAGTTTCTCCCTCAAATTTGTCTTTAAGGGAATCACTGAAAATATCCAAGGCCTCCTACTTAAAGCATCAACCACCCTATTTACCGTTCCTTTTATGTAAGTGATATCAAAATCATATTCACTAATTAGCTTAGACCATCATATTTGTCTTGCATTTAAGTGTTCTTGAGTGAATATGTGTTGTAGCCCACAATGGTAATCCTAAGATCAAACTTCCTTCCTAAAAGGTAGTGTCTCCAGATCTTTAGTGCATAAACAATTGTTGCCATTTCTAGATCATGGGTTGCATAGTTTTCTTCGTGGGTTCTATGTTTCCTTGTTGTATAAGCTATTACTCTTCCTTCTTG
Organism: Pinus tabuliformis; assembly: GCA_031772625.1. NCBI lineage: Eukaryota > Viridiplantae > Streptophyta > Pinopsida > Pinales > Pinaceae > Pinus > Pinus tabuliformis. Next base: position 768,475,602 of record CM062818.1, read on the forward strand.
CATCAACACACAACCCAACCCTTCCTTGGAGGCATTAGTGCAAACCAAAAATTCTTGTTCCATATCCGACACCTTCAAAATTGGTGCTGTCGTTAATAACACCTTTAACCTTTGGAATGCCTCTTCACATTTTTTAGTCCAAATGAATTTCTTGTTCTTTCTTTGGAGCTCGGTAATGGGGCTTGCTATCTTCGAAAACCCTTCGACAAATCTACGATAATACCCTGCCATGCCCATGAAACTTCATATTTCATGAACATTGGTTGGTGTTGGCCATTCCATGATGGCCTCGATCTTTACCGGGTCTACTATGATACCATCCCCAGAGATAATGTGCCCAAGATAATGAATCTTGGTTTGGTAAAAGGAACACTTTGACAACTTCCCGTATAATTGGTTTTCTCTAAGACATTGTAGAACTATCCTCAAGTGTTCGTCATGCTCTTTTGGGGTCTTTGAGTAGATCAAAATGTCATCGATAAAGACTTGTACAAACTTGTCTAAGTAATCCTGAAATATTTCATTCATCAAACTCATGAAAACACTCAGGGCATTTGTCAGTCCAAAGGGTAAAACTACAAATTCATAATGCCCAAATCTTGTCTTAAAGGTTGTCTTCGGGATATCTTCTTCCTTGATTCTCAACTGATGATATCCCGACCTTAGATCTATCTTTGAAAACACAGTCGCCCCCCTCATTTGATCAAACAAGTCATCTATCCTTGGCAGAGGGTATTGATTTTTTATCGTCACTTTGTTCAATTGGCAGTAGTCAATGCACAATTGCCAAGACCCATCCTTCTTCTTGACGAAAATCACAGGGGCTCCCCACGAAGATATGCTAGGTCATATGAACCCCAAGTCCAACAGTTCCTTTAATTGGATCTGCAATTCCTTTAGCTCTAGAGTTGACATACGATAGGGTGCCTTTGCAATAGGCTCAGTGCCTGGTTTAAGCTCAATGGTGAAATCAATTTCCCTTTTTGGGGGTAATCGGGTAGTTCTTCGGGAAATACATCCTTAAATTCAACAAGAAATGGATGTTTATCAAGGTTTTCAAAATCACCCTTATCGTTTAGAGCTACCACCGAGAACATTTGACATCCCTTTTGCCTATATTTCATTAGTTGCATGGAGGAGATGAACCTTAGGGACACTCCTTAGTTATTTCCCCTTAATGATTTTCTTTGGCCATCATCGTCAGTGAAATGTAGAATCTTGTCTTTGCAGTCTAGGAGTGCCTCATGTCGTTCCAACCAATCCATTCCTATAACTACGTCATAGACTCCTAAAATTGTAGAGTACAAGAATACCTTGGTCTTACATACACCCAGGTCCACCTCACAATCCTTTACCATCCTTCCTACATTTCTTTTCATACCACATGCCATTTCTACATGTCTAAATTCATATTGTGCAATTGCTTTATGTTTAATCCTTGATAATGCATTTAGAGAAATAAAGGAATCAGTAGCTCCTGGATCTATTAAAATGACAAAACTCATACCATCAATATTACCTGAGGTTTCCAACATAGTGGACTGGTGTTCAACTTGGCAATTGTTCACCGTTGCATGGATGTGATGAGCCTTCCCCAGATTCGCCGCCGTAGTTGCTTCATTAGTTGAGTTGGTATTACCTATCTTTTGAGGGCAATCCCTCTTGTAGTGAGGACCTCCACAAGTCCAACACCCCCTCTTAGGAGCTTGGCTCCTACTACCAACTGAACTGGGAGTTGGCCTGGAACTCTACTGGAAAGAGCCAGACTGTTGGGATCGGTGCTGAGGAGGTGTGACTTGGTGTTGTCGCATAGGCCGGTGCTGATGTGGTTGACGAGTTTGTTGAGGTACCCTATGCGATTCTGAGCTGGATGCCTATATGATGTTCTTTGATTTCCTGCTGACCACTTTTGATGATTTAGCACAGGACCCCCTTGCAAATTTCTACGTTCCATATTATTTCCACTTGGTACTCCTGATCCTGTGGGCCTTGTTGACTTACTAGGTCCACTGCTCATGATCTCCTCCTCTGCAATGATTGCCCGCTGAACTGCCTCGTGCAAGGTGCGAGGCATTAAGATTCTAACCTTGGCCCGAATGTTAACATTTAGTCCATACACAAATTTGTTCACCTTGAGCTTTTTTGTGTTTAAGTGAGGGGCATAACGGAGTAATTCCATGAAACGAGCCTCATACTCTGGTAGTGAGCGACTCCCTTGCTTTAATGCATTGAATTCATTTAGCTGTCTCTCAAGGAACTCCTCTGACAAGTAACGTTCTCTAAATTTGTCTTCAAATAGTTCCCAAGTTACTTATGATATATCCATCCCCAATTGGGTTAATAATGTCTTCCACCAAAGTAGTGTGTTTCCCTTTAGCTGGAATATACCCATCTTGGCCTTCATATTTGAGGTGTAATCTCTCAGGGTAAAGCACATAGCCATGTTTTCTAACCATGCTTCTGCAGATCGACCATCTGTGGACCCCCAAAACTCTGGAAATTTTACCTTTTCCAAATCTCGACGTACTTCATTTCTTGTAGTGTTTTGGGGTGCTTCGTTTTGTATGACAGATCCTCCATGCTCTCGTTCCAAACAGTTTATTAATGCTTCAGACATGAGTTGGAATGATCTCATTAAGTTCAACACTTCTCCAGCTGATATCTGTTCTGGTGTTGTGATGTTTTCCCCATCATTGGGTGGGGAGGAGGGAGTCGGTTGTTGTGGTGGCGCCATATTGTGCCCTTTAGCTGCCCCACTTCTTCTTGTACCTCTTCTAACCATGGTTCACCAATATATCCTGCCACAATTTAACACGATTTTTTCCTTATAAGATAAAATAAATAGATAGAAATTAGATAAAAATAATGAAATAATATATAATAATAAATTCCATTATTTATATGGAAAAATAATTAAATAATTAAAAAATGTAATGATTTGAGAATGTTAATAGGTACACTTTTCATAATACAATGGATATGTTTAATAATTTAATATGTTGTTTTGAGGCTTCTGCGATTTGTACTGTATGTAGAATTTTCTTTCAGAATTATCACATCCATTATTTTTAGAATCGACCGAACCATCCACCGTGGCTCATCATCATGATATATCTATAAATGTAAAGGACAGATCTCGCGGGAGCTAGACAAATAGAGGAGTGAGTTATGTGGAGAGTGAAATTTTGTGAGCCGACCATGCCATTATTTATAAGTTACATAAGTTACATTTCAATGCTTGTTTTATAAATTTTGTTTTAAATTCAGTCTACATGGTCATACAATACACACGATTTATTTTATTTAAATTTTTTACAATAATATTTCAAATAACTAGATAAGAGTATTTTCTTGTTTCCTGGAAAATAAGGCAGAACACTGAGGCAGCCAAATTCCAAAGTAAGAGCAATAATTATATTCTTATAACAAACCACAACAAAAAGAATATGAAGAGAAAGTCCTTTCATAATCCAATGCCCAGGAGAGACGTTTGAATATGAAGAGCAACTTCATGTTTTTGAATAAAAGATTGCCTTTCTGTTGTCTTTGTCGAAATAATTTAAGTTATTCTTACTGAATCAACTTTCAAGAAATAATGTTTCCATTGCCAATTTCGGTCTCTCAAGATAGCATGATTTGCAAGGGGATTGGATCCACCTAGTTTTTGACAAGAAAAGGTTCAGGTGAATACCTTAGAAAGTGACAGTAAGCAATGAGAAAGTTCTGATGAAGTGAATGTTTGTGCAAGAAAAAGTACTTGAAAAAGTAGGCTGGATTATGTAAAACACCGAAGAATACTGAAGTATCATTTAGCATCAAATCACAACAGTCCAAAATGGCATTAAATACCATTAAATCTTCTCTACTCAACATGTTGAGAGACAAAAATAATAAATCCAGATCTGTGAACCTATTCGAATGCACAAAAGACTACTAATGATAATCAACAGTTGTGGGAATTTACAACAAAATTTCATTGTCCAATACAAAACTGGTTTTGGGTGAAGAATGTCATTGCAGTATATGTAAGTTTGTAACCATTATACTTTCATGAAAAGTATTGAGCATCCTAAATCATTTGGAGCAGCTTGAGACAAGACAAAGGGAGACATAAAAGAATATAACCAAGTAAATGTTTGATGGAAAAGAATGGATCTCTTGAAGAAAAAGAAAACACCCAAAATTGCAATCTGTTGAATTCTGGTGTAAAGTTTGTGATTACTAGTTTATATTCATCACGGTGGTACCAACATATCAACACTCAGAGTTTTATGTGTTCCTCCAGTCTTCAACAATCCATTTCATTGAGTTTAGGGCCGGCTTTTATCATATTACCTCTGTGGGATCATTCATACTTATTTTATTGTGATTTAGAAACATTGTTATTTTTAAAGACAAACATATAAATTTTTATTTTTATTTTTTTGTTAAGCATTTAATTTTATTTGGTCGGTTTTACCTGCATTACTGTACAATTTGCAAGATTTTGTATTTTCGTTCTATTTATTGGGGTTTTTCTTAATCAAATCATTCAATGTCTCAGATTCGGCAGAGATCAGCCAACTAGCAGACTTGAGAAGCCCATTGTGCACATAGCCCCCATCAAACATCTTTTTGCCGAGCTTATTGTCCAACAATACAACATAATCACTCTCCTTAGCCAAATTCAGGCCTCGAATGGCCAAAACTATGTCATGGGCGTCATGATCAATGTAAATCAAATATGGAGGAACTCTGCCCTTGGTGGTCTCATAAGTGACTTTCTTCGCTACCCAATCAGGATTCATCTTGTAGCCACCTGCGGGTGCCCATTTGGGATTTTTCAAATCATCTTCATAGACTGCAAGGATGTTTCTACAAATCCTCGGCACAGGTTCAAACTCCTCAACATTGGCAAGTGGCCATTGCTCACTGTCATAGGCTCCTGCGTATATACAACGTTTCCATGCCCACCTAGAAAATCCTAAGCAACATACGCATTCTAAAATTCCATAGTCCATGGACATGTTTCTTCACCAATTATTCATCAGACATTTGAATGTGATAGGCCAGATGAAATTTTCAAAGCCCAATCCGGATACCTTGATTCAATTGCAGGGAGAACAAATCAAGAATTTCTTGTTATACTCAATTCAAATTAAGCATGTATCAAATAGCTCAGATGTTGGAATTGGTGAAACATCAATGGCATTCCTAAGATTAAAAGTGAAATTAGAGCCCAGATAGTGATTAGACATGAAACTGGGATGAAAGAGGGGAAAGGAGAGAATAATCATTTTCTAGACAAATTTCATAAACAAAAAGCTTGGTTGGTTTTTATTTTTATTTTTAAACAATGCAAAATCTCCATATGCCACTGTAGAGGCAGCTATGATCGTCAGATATTTTGGTCGAAAAAGGTCGAATATGGTCTAAGAAGCTATTTCTTTGTTTTGATAAGCTAACTTTGATTTTATTTTTTTTGCAGAGATTAACCAAACATTTCTTCCAGGCTTTCGAGATTGAACTTCGAGAGCTTTGTTATTAAATTGAAATTTCTTTCTAGGGCCTAATCTCTTAAGTCTCGAGCTTTTTAAGATTATTAATAACCTCTGGTCGAATTTACTTTGAACAAAGTAATCCATTCTTGTGAAAGTTGCTCGTTTCTGTTGGTGCAAGCAGCTTGGACGTCTTGCAGAAATTTTACGAAAAATTCTGAAGGGTAGCCGTCTTCAAATCTGGACATTTTCTCCTCAGCTGCAAGTGAAATTCCTGCTACAATTCTAAATAAATCGAGCTTTTGAGACTTGGGGTTTTAAATTTTTAATTTCCTACAAGCTTACGTCAAAATTTCCCTGTTCATTTAGGTGAATTTCCTCATTGAACTTTAGCGTTAATTTTCCGAGGGTATTTCACTTTGAGAAAAATCGTTTTCCTTATTTGTGAAAAAATTTAATTATATTTGTCATTTTCATTATAGTATAGAATTTTTTCTCATATGTTAGCTTTGGGAAATCGACTGGAAAAAGTTTCATTATTAAATTATTTTCATTATAAAGTTTTTACCATTTATATTTTGAGTAAAGTGAATTTCACTTTTGGAGAAAATTTGTCATATTAAACACAGTTGGCGCGCTGGTGTTGGACTTTGTTGGTAGATGTGAGGTCTCGGTTTTGAATCGTGCGAGGGTGCTACTCTTCCCTTACCAATTTGAATGTAGTAGATATTTAACAAAACTAGTCATGCATGCATGGGCCCATAGGTCTCAAGGGTTCAACATAGGTCTGATACCAAGTGTAGGGACCAACCCTATTATTTTTTTTTTATTATAAAAATACTAGAAATACAACCATAAGAAAATAGTATTGGGAACTCAAAAATTATTAAACATTATATAAAACTTTCCCGAATTTCACTATATTGAACATATCATCTAATTTACATGTTATTAACTACAACCATAATGAAGTCATACAAAGGAATATTATAACAACATAGGTACCGTTCACCAGGAGACAGGGTTCAAACTTGACTTGCCGCTATTTGCCCTCCTTTGTTGTTGGTCGTCTTTAATTGTGAATGTCAACGTGCTTAATCCGAATGCAATGACCCATCGGTTGACCTCCCATCCTACTCCTTGGGTACTCTCATTCCCCGCGGAGCCTCGAGCTACAATGGGGTTATACAATGGAGGAATGTATTAGCTGGTAGAGGAGAGCACTCCTTGGCTCAAGAGTCCCCTCTCTAAAGTCCTCTACCTCACCAAACTCACTATAGCTCATAGTCACTACTCTGGCATAGTCTCATACATCCAACAATACGGTAAAGAAAAAGTCCCTTCTCCCATGTCTTGCCCCTTCTTTTATAGGAGTCCTCATAGGTGACACTTGGCATTTCATACACAATTAACTATTTTTAATAATTCAATAGTTTAATTATTCACCCATTCATGTGTCACTCTCTCATCAGGGGTCTCCAAAATTATTTACTTAAATTTAAATTTAAAACTAATATTTTTCCTCACCTCAACAAGATTCCTATATCTTCTCCTAGTTGTTTTTTGATCCCCCTTTTTACTCTTTAATTTGTGTTCATTACTAAAGTCAATTGATAAGTCAAGATTTGATCCCCTATCTACTCCCTAATTTAACTCAAGTTATCTATACCCATGTGTCGCTCTCTTATCAAGGGTCTCCAAAATTATTTACTTAAATTCTAATTAAAAACTAATATTTTTCCTCACCTCAATAAGATTCTTATTTCTTCTCCTGGTTGTCTCTTGATCCCCCTTTTTACTCCTTAATTTGTGTTCATTACTAAAGTCAATTGATAAGTCAAGATTTAATCCCCTATCTACTCCCTAATTTAACTCAAGTTATCTCTTAGATAGATATTCTTATGTTGGTTGTTGCCACATGGTGGTTCTCTTAATTTATCTAAAATTTATTTTACTAATCTTATTTTAATTCACTATCCTCTTCTCTTGATTAGGTTTAACTATTTTAGGATTAATATTTATCCTTACATTTATGTTTCTATTTCCCCTTTTTACCTAATTAAATTACATTATCTACCTAATATTTTCCAGCATGGGAAAGATAGAGTTTTGAAGGTAAGATATTTTATTTCTTCCTATGATCCTCTTAACCCAAGTTTTATTCTTGATTTAATTACCTAGGTTTCTAACATCATTTACCCTTGATGTGAATTTACCTGATTTTCATATCTTGATTATATTTATTAATTTATTTATTTTTAATGATTTCAAGGGTGCCAAGTTTGGTCGTGCCCTTCAAGAACTTCCCTTGAAGTTCCAAGGGTGTCACACCTAACAGTTTATTTGTGATGCCAAGAGTGCCGAGTTGGTCGTGCCCTTCAAGAAATTCCCTTGAAGTTCCAAGGGTGCCACGCCACTTGCCCTTCAAGCATTCAATCGCTACGAGGGGAAAGTATAAGTGCAACGACAGAGACCACTATCATCTCTTATGTTGCATGCTATAGTGAGACTAATGGTGTTGGGGATCAAGGAATCTGCCTTGATGCGTGCGCCCCAGTAAAATCTTCATGAGTGACCCAACTTTGGGACCTGCCCTCATGACATCGTGATCTTCAAGGCAAAGGTGTTTCAACCTTTCCAGCCCAAGTCACGACGGGAGTGCTAATGGGTGAGATCAGGGACATTGTCCCACCCCTCCCATCCAGTTCCATCTAATTGTATAACCCCATCGCCCATATGTGAGTCATTTGGCCAAGCAACTAATTTGTCCCTGCAACCACTAACTTATCATTAGAATATAGAAAAACATATATAGCAGGTTCAAAATTGACTTAAAATTTCAAATATAAAATAATATAAATTTTCATCAAACCAAGTGTCATCAACTCGTCATATGCGAGTGCCTCTGGTGGTTTCCTGCCATACTTAATAATCATCAGTAACAAGGTTTCTTAGTGTTAGTCATTGTCGTAATAACATCATCACCATACCTAGTCATTCACATCATTGTTCATTGTGAATTGAACTAATGCAAGTAGGTAACATAGGGGACACATCCATCATGGCTATCATCATCATAAATTCAATAGAAACCAAATATAACCATTTATGCCACAATCATCATAATATCAATAGAGAACATGCATAACCATTAATGCTATAATCATCATAATACCAATAGAGAACATACATAACTATTAATGCTATCTTCATCATAATATCAATGGAGAACATACATAAACATCACAAATATCTCAACCACTAATAATAGAGTCATGTGATTGGATCCTCAACCTGAGGTCCTAAAAGAATAATGTGTGGGCCTTAGGGCTAAATAAATGTTCATGTCATATCACTGTTAGTCAACTAGAGCGGGGCACTACATGTATGTTGTGTTTCTATTGATTCCACTTCCTTAAGGTCACATAGGAGGTTGAATCCATTCATAGTAGCCTCTCATCACATGTTTACCTTGATTGGTCGGTTACTTGGGTAGACGTGTGAGGAGGGTGTTACAGAGTGGTATCAAAGCATGGTTCACCCCTCGGACTAAATGGGCAATGTGTTGGTCATGCATTCATGTTGTTTGCACGTGTGTTAATCATCCTTATGGTCTATGTGCTTGTTACATATGCATGGTGTCATTCGTGGTTGTAGTGATGTCACCATGTGAAAGAGGATGTTGTTGTTATGAAACATGCCATCATGAATGTAAGGTTGGTTACATGTTGTTTATGTTTGCGTATTATCAGTGTACATTGGTATGGTTGTTGTTGTCATGCATGAGGACATGGTATGTGTAGTTGATATGATCATGCATTGATGATTGGACTCTAGTTAGACTGAGGTTACATGGTTATGTGCTTATGTATTATATGTCTATACGTTGTTATGATTATGTTATACATGTATCACGCTGATTGGAGGATCTTGCAAATGAGATATCCTCCCCGAATTTTGCTAAGGTATGTTGGTTTTTTGTGATTTGGTTTCGCTAACATAGTATGCCTTACAGGAGAAAGATCAAAATGACTAGCAAGATGGTAGACTACAAAGACTCTCCCAATGAGTCAAATGAACAGTGTGGTGTTAGGAACTCTTCTGATTTGGTAGACACATTGAGAAGCTTGAAGGAATAAATAAGGAGTTGCAAGGCAGACAATGACAGGATAATATGGGCATAAGAGAAACAAGTAGAGGTTAATGCAATACTTCTTCAGAGTTTGTCAAAATTGCAGCGACAAGGGCCACTTCGGATCAACCATGGACAAGAGGACAAAACTAATGGGGCATATGGTAGTAGGTATCATGGTGGTTACAGGATGGATAGAGATGGCAAGTTGTTGGATACTCTAGATAGGAGAGGAGATGGATACATGTATTATTCTAGTTTTGTTTCAGATAAGCATCATTATCGTCACTGTTATCATCCTTATAGGAGGAGTTATAGGGGATACTTGCCATATGAGTTTAAGAAAGCAAAGCCACCTATTATTGATGGATATATGAAGAAGTTGGAAGATGCAGAGGCTTGGATACTTCGGATGAAGAAGTTATTTGAGTTGCATAATTACATAGATAATATGAAGAACAGAGTAGCTATCTTCAACCTGAGACGTAAAGCAGACATTTGGTGGGAATATGTGAAGCGGGTTAGAGACATTAGGACCGATAACTTGAGTTGGCACGAGTTCAAGAGAATTTTCAGGAAGAACTACTTGTCAAAAAGGTACTATGACAGTAAGGCCAAAGAATTATGAGCTAAAGATGGGATCAATGACAGATGAAGAGTACACGACTAATTTTCTGGAGCTATGAGGTATGTACCATATCTTAATGATGAGAAGGCTAAATTTCAACGATTTGTTAGTGGATTGCCATTAGAATTTAGAGACCGGATTGAGTATAATGAGCCTCGGTCACTTGAGGAAGTTATTGGGAAGTTCAAGCATTGCTATGAATAGCTAAAGTGTAAGAATGAATCTCAACAAGGATGGAAAGGAAAAGACAAAGGTAAAAGTAAATGGAAGCCGAAAATAACAAGGCCTCAGAATGCATAAGAGAAAGAAAATGTGGCACCAAAAAAGAGGTGCAATGCAGCTAGATAGGGGGTCATGGCAGCAACATAGAGGTGAGGGTACTGGTCGGTTGGAGTGTTGGACATGCAGAAAGGAGCACCTTAAGAGAGATTGTCCACAGAATCAGGGTGGTAGGCCTCATATATATAGTGCGCAGGAGGCACAGACTGTTGGGGATGTTAGTTAGAGCGTTCCCCATATTTATGCAACATTAGATAACAAACAGGCAGACCATTAGGAATCTATCATTGAGATGGACGGTAAGCTTTGTGATCAAGTTATTTCTATTTTGATTGACCCTAGATCTAATTATAGTCATGTTAGTCCTAAATTGGTGGATAAGTGTGGTTTAAGGAATTACATGCATAATCTTGGTTAGAGCAATTGGATATAGGTACAAAGAAGCGAGTTCATCATTGGGTAAGAGCTTATGCATTTTATTCGAATGGTATGCCTACCATAACACATTTGAATGTATTACCATTAGGAACATACATTATGTTGTTGGGCATGGATTGGTTGTACCTTCATATAACCAAGGTAGATTGTTATGACAAAGCCATTGAGTGTGTTGATAAAAATGGGGAACCAAGAGTCTTGCAGGAAAAGAAGAAAGCCACATCAGTTAGGATGGTGACAATTATGCAGGAAAAATGCAATCGTGGAAAAGGATGTGTGTTATTCGCAGTACACATATCTAGTGACAAAGGTAAGGAAGTCGAGGATGCAGATGTTTTGAGCAGGTACCCAGTTCTACAGCAGTTTCAGGATGTGTTTCCCGAGGAGATTTCAGAGTTTCCACCTCACAGGGAAGTAGACTTTTCTATTGAGTTAGTGTCAGGGGCAGCTCCAGCATCAAAAGCACCTTATAGGATGAGCACACCCGAGTTGGTAGAATTAAAGTTGCAATTGAAGGAAATGTTGGAAAAAGGATAGATTAGACGAAGTGTATCACCTTGGGGCGCACCAGTATTGTTTGTGAAGAAGAAAGATGGTACTCTCAGATTGTGCATTGACTACAAGCAGTTGAACAAAGTGACCATCAAGAACAGGTATCCATTATCGAGGATTGATGACTTGTTCATTGATTTGAAAGGAGCAGCAGTGTTCTCGAAGATTGATTTGAGATCCTGATACCATCAGGTACGCATCAAAGAAGAGGACATTTGCAAGACAACTTTCCGGACCAGGTATGGGCATTATGAGTTTGTTGTAGCTCTATTCGATTTAACTAATGCTACAACTACATTTATGTGCTTTGATGAATAATGTATTGTGTCTGTATTTGGATAAGTTTGTTATTGTGTTCATTGATGATATATTGGTATACTCTAAAAATGAGGAAGAGTATGCCGAGCATTTAGCAATAATGTTGAGATTATTGAGAGAGCATTAGTTGTATGCCAAGCTCAGCAAGTGCAGTTTCTTTCAGACTTAGGTACATTACTTAGGACATGTTGTCTCCAAGGAGGGCATTGCAGTAGATCCAGAAAAGATAAGAGCCATCATGGAGTGGGTAGCTCCTAGAAATGTGGACGAGGTGAGATCCTTCATGGGATTGGCAGGCTATTATAGGAGGCTCATCGGGAACTTCTCACAAATTGCTTATCCTATTACATCATTGTAGAGGAAAGGTAAGAAGTTTGAATGGACAGAGGAGTGTGTGGCCGGTTTTGAGTAGCTTAAGCAGCTGTTGACACATGCACCAATGTTAAAGATTGCATACCCGAACAAGAGTTTGTAGTATGCATAGATGCTTGCAGGAAGGGACTTGGTGGAGTCCTTGTGCATGATGGATAGGTGGTATGCTATGAGTCGTGAAAACTAAACAAGCATGAGCAGAACTACCCAACACATGATCTTGAGCTAGCAACGATCATACATGCATTGAAGATGTGGAGGCATTATCTTCTTGGCAGGAGGTTTGTACTGATGAGTGATCATATTGGATTGAGATATTTGTTTGACCAACTGTATCTGAACATCGAGCAAGCTAGATGGCTGGCCATAATCAATGTGTTTGACTTCGAGATTAGGTACATCAAAGGAAAGGAGAACATGGTGGTAGATGCTCTTAACAGGCGGGTACATGTAAATCACTTAGCAACTATGAGCTCCTATGGGATAGACTTATAGGATAGGATCTTGGAGGCAGGTCAGCAGGATGTCAAGTATATGGAGATTGTGCACAAGTTACAGCAAAGTATAGGTATAGGTACAAGTGCACAGGATGTGGACTATTGTCTTATAACATATGGATTGGTTAGATTCAAAGGTAGGATGTATCTCCTAGGCAGTAATGAGCTCAAGAAGGTGATCTCGAGGGAGTTTCATGTGAAAACTTATTCAGGTCACCCAAGCTACCTAAAGACATTGACAACAGTGAAGAAATTTTATTGTTGGCTGAATCTGAAGAAGGATGTAGCAGAGTTTGTGGCTAGGTGTTTCAATTGTCAGCGTGTGAAGGCAGAGTGTAAGCATACAGGTGGACTGCTACAACCGATTGCGATTCCAGAATGGAAATGGGAGGCCATTTCCATGGACTTTATCATAATGTTGTTGAGGACAATGAGACAACATGATTCCATCATGGTTGTTGTGGATAGGTTGACAAAGTTTGCGCACTTCATTCCAGTGAAGTCTATATTCTCAGTTAGCTATGTAGCATAGGTATTCGTCAGAGATGTGGTCAGATTGCATGGTGTTACAAAGAAGATTGCGTCAGACATGGATGCAAAGTTCACTTCCAAGTTTTGGAAGAAGTTGTTTGCAGGTTTGGGCACAGAGTTGGCCTTCAGTACAACTTATCATCCACAGACATATGGACAAACATAGAGGATCAATAGAATATTGGAATACATGTTGAGGATGTATGTGATGCATTAGCAGCAAAAGTGGGAAGAGTATCTTCCACTAGTAGAGTTCGCTTACAACAATGGGTATCAAGAATCTTTGAGGATGAGTCCATTTGAGGCATTGTATGGGCAAAGTTGCAATATTCCCGTCAATTGTAGCGATCCAGTTAATAAGGTGTTGATTGGACTGGACATGTTGGCGGACATGGAACAGGAAATGTAGGTAATCAAGAAGAATTTGAAGGCAACACAAGATAGGAAGAAAAGTTGTGATGATCAGAATAGGTTATTCAAGGAGTTCCAGGTTGGGGAACATGTGTACTTGCACATCAAACCAAAGAAGAGCTCTTTATGGATTAGATCATGTGCCAAGTTGGCATCACGGTTTTGTGGACCCTTCAATATTGTTGAGAGGATTAGGCTAGTAGTCTATCAACTTGCACTACCTTCGATAATGAAAGTCCATGATGTTTTTCCACATGTCAATGCTTAAGAAGTATGTTAAAGATGTTGATCATGTGATTGACTGGTTTGTATTACAGGTGGAACCAGATGGAGAATTCTAGTTAGAGTGTCAGTTTATATTGCAGAAAAAGGTGTTCATGCTTCGGAATTGAGAAATTGGGCATGTTAAAGTGCAGTGGAAGCACTTTGGGCCCAATGAAACTACATGGGAGATGACGGATCAGATGCGGGCTATGTATCCTTCCTTGTTTGTTGGTTGAGGCAAAGCAGTTTTGGCATGGTGTTTTGGTATATATCTCGGTGTTTTGGCACATGTTTGGTATATGTTTTGGTATATGTACATATGTATATGGATGTAAATACCGCCATGAGCTATGTTATAAAGCTCCAATAAGCAGTATGAGTGTCATGTAATTATGATGTTATGTTGTCATGTTGGTTTTCTTTTCAGCAGGGTGATCATTGTAAACACTGCATCAAGTTGTGTTATAAAGCTCCATGGGTAGTTTGTTTGTTTTTCAGCTGTTTTGCTGAGGTATATGTGTGGTTGAACACTGAGGACAGTGTCCCCCAAAGGGGAGGGTTTTGTAACAACCCCGGTGAAAATTCCATGCAATGAAAGTTAATAAAGGCAAAAGAATAATAACCACGGTTGACAATACACTTATTCCAAGTTGAATGTTGGGCAAGACATCCTAGTGTGGGTGTTCAATGGTTTATTAATAGGTATGGAAATTGGCAAAGGCAATGGCTAAGGCTTTGGAAAGGTAAAATGGCATTGTTGGCACATTTATTTAGGAAAATAATGGAAATTAGGAGAAAAGGGAGTGTAGTGGCCAATCTAGGGAGCTAGATTAGACTAGATTTATTATCAACCAAGGTAGGTAAACTTAGAGGCACGTGTCTAAAGTCTATAGACCTAAAAGGATCTCGTCTACCTAACTAAGTGTTTACTGTGACAGGCTACAACACTCCTTTACATGAGGTTAAAATATGTTTCCTCTCACACTTTAGCACTCAGATCATCTAGTTTATCTAACTGTCCTAAAGATACAGCGTATTGCTAGACTGAGTTTTCAACCCTATTACAAGGATATTATGCACAAAAGCTCTTTCTAGCTAACACACTAAGCATTCATGAAAATCAAAAGCACACTGAATTTTAAATGCATGGAAACAGAGTCTACGAAGATGCTTTGAAATCTAATGATCGATCAAATCTTTTATAAGATATTGTTCAATGATCTAACAATCAGATCTTCAAGCTATCACCATGTATATCATTTGCAAGAATTTCTAATCAAATCGATAAACTCAGAGACATGGAAATAACATTAAACACTATGCACACTATTCAAATTCAAAACGCTATGGAAATGAAAATAAAAGTATACCAATTCCACGTAGGGCCCGTCCACGCTTCACTGGCACACTTAAGAAACTTCAAGCGATGAGAATATTAATGCATAAGCACTGTAATGGTAAAACGATGACTGTAATTAAGTTCTGACGATTGAAATCACATACAAGAGCAGCGTTCTGGAACAATACACAGAGATATTAATAATCGTTTTTGAAACAATACAATACGCAGTCTTTATCTACTTGTCTCCTATCTAAATCGAATGTACATACATTAAGCAGATGTTTCTGCTTTTACAAAAGAGTGATTTTTGTCCTTTCTAATCTAAACCGATTTCCAAAAGCAAAACGAAATCAGTTTGGGAAACCATGGCTTTTCGCTGCTTTTGTGACCAAAAAGGCTGGGTTTGACCAGCATTGAACGCATATCCAGGAGTGTTAGATTTGCTGTTGAATCGATTTTTCACCATGCATGTACATTCCAGATCACGTTCCTATCCATTGCTTTGACTTCCCTGTCATGCCACGTGTCACATCATAAACCATTTACAGGAAGTCATGACATCCTATAATCTTTTTGTTGAAAATTCCTAATTTTTAACATAAAAATTCACAAATTAACTTTAATGTAAACTAACAACTATAATGCTATTGATTAATCAATTTTGATGGATATGAGGGGTTTATGGAAGAAAAAGATAGACAAATGATGGTGTTTCTAGAAGAAAAGGATGGCAATGAAATGGTACCAACATCTCCCCCAAGCTCAATGATTTAGCATGTCCTCATGCTAATCCTGATGTACTCCCTTTATACTCTGTTCCTGCCTGTGCCTTTGCTGCTTGTAACAATGCATCTATATTCTTCTGAGCTTGGGCATTCTTCTGAACGTGGAGCTTATGTTTCAAATTCTTGTATTTCTCTTTGAGAGCTTTCTTTTGAGTATACCATTTGGTTGCCCACTTGCAAATGTCGGTTTGTTCAGCCTCGAGTTCTTTGATTTGCTCCTTCAGCTTCTCATTTTTCTGCTGAGTCTCCTTGCTCTGAGCTCTCAACATTTCATTCTCCTTCTTGATGACCTTCTTTAGCATGTTGGCCTCCATCAGTTCTTCTTTTAACTTTTCAATTTGTTTTTCTAACCTCCTTTGTTTCTTGTTTGCAGGTGGTGACACTTTCCCTTGCCTGTTGTTGCTCTCAACTTCCATTTCGGCTTCCGGTCCAGGCTGTGAATGAGCACTGCTCTCAATGTCCATCGGTGCATGTGCATTTGACTCTAGTTGATCTTCTTGTGTCTCGGTCTTTTGTATTCTCCTGGATCTTCTTGTATATGTAGTGAAAATCTTGTCTTGTTCAATTTTCTGGGCAGCTTCTTGCCTCATCTTTCTCGTCCTTACACTACTGTTGGGTGGAGGGACATTGCTTGTCTTGCGCACAGGGATTTCCTCATCAATGTCAAGCATAAATCCTGAGTGCTCTTACTATTCCTGTTCATCTTCTCCATCTTTGATTTGATTGGCAACCAGAAATTCCTTCCATGTTTTTCCCCTCCTCTACAACTCAAATTCAATTAGCATTTTGATCAACCCAAAATGACATAAACTTTTATCTTCATTACCCTTTTTCTTTTGAAATCTTAGTCAAACTCTGTAAGAGGAAGTAAGGTAAACTGATGGTGCATTGCCCTTTTAGGTGCAACAGGAGTTTGATGTGATATAAATAGACTATGCTGTGACAACCCTCACACGTAACAAATTTCTGAATAATATACACCATTTCATCCCATGGGTGCATCAACCAGCTCCTAGGGACACCCTTTTTCCAGTTAACAGATGAAACCCTCGACCTAGACATGAATTGGGTCCATGATTTTTCCTTGAATTGTTTTGTTTTGAAATATTTTTCTCTTTCTGGGCTGATCCCCAAGGATTGTGCTATGGTGTCTTCTGAAATCCTAAAAGAGAAGTTGCCTATCAATGCTTTCTCTCCATTAAATGTAAAGGAAAACTGCTTAGTTACTTCTTCATTGTTCCCATTAAACTTCTCCAAGAAGGGTAGCCATTGCTTTTCCCTTAAAATTGTAATACAGTCATCATGATACTGGGAACTATCAAATGTATTAGGCTCTACTCTATTAGTCATTTTGACAAAGAAACTCTTGTTCTAACCCTCCTCGTTTATGCTTAATAATTCAACAAGGGTCTCTTGATTTGTTACCTCTGTTTTTCGCTCCACTGAACCGACCTGGTAGTGCCCTCTGTTCTCGGGGCCAGCTTCTTCAATGGCTTAGGCAGCGACCGGATGAATGTCCCTGGATTATGGCGGAGGTGGAAACTCGTGAGCCTAATTACTATGCTCTCCCTTCGTAGCACCTGCTATTCTTAGACTTCTTTGAAATCACAGCGTTTGAATTACTAGTATGGAACGCCCTTTTTACAAACTGAGAATGAAATGGAACTTTAACAACCGACTTGACCCAATTCACTATAATGATAATGACAGAGCATATTCATATTACAAAGACAGAGGAGTAGTTGTACTGGGTTGTATAGGTACCATCATGAGAACGTCGTAAGCATATATGGAGTGCTGGAGTGATGATAACGGATAGTTGTTTGCATGAGTCGACTTGGGTCGAACGATCATGTTATAACTTGGCCGATTCAAAAAAAACAATGAATGAAATCGTTGAACACTTGGTACTTGGCCGATTAGGAGAATGTTGGACCGATAATAAGGTTGGATGGCCGATTCAAGAATAAGGAGTTAATAACAAGGTTTGAAGGGTGGTGTAGGAGAAGATTTAAAAATCGTAGGAGGAGTATGGTGATAGGCTAGAGTGTGTTGGGAAATGATAGTAGTTAGGAATATGACAAGGGTGATGGGTATAGGGGTGTTTTTGAAATTGATCATAAGCAATCATAGTCATCACATTTAACACTAATAATCCAAGAATTTAAATGTTAAAAATAAAAATTACAACAATACATCACACTTTGTTGGTTGATCAAGAGTTGAGTTGGCATGCATAGGTAGGACTGATCTTTATTGTTCAGATATGACTAATCTTCATTGTCCATAACAGGTCCCTTCTGAGATGAATTTGGATACAACAGGTCCCTCTAAGATCTGGAGAATGTTTGTGCAGCTTCTTTGAAATCTGGAAAAGAACTATGTGTGTGCAGCTTTCTTGATCTTTGGTGTTGATGGAGTCTCGGTGATAAGCAACCTTTGAAATTTTGTTGAAACCTTGTTGAAGCTTTGCTGAAGTAGCTTGAGATAGCAGTCTTTAACAGGTCCCTTTGATGTTTGTTGAACAGGTCCCTCTAATATTAGTGCTGGTACCATAATCTTCTGAATAGGTCCCACTGCATTTACACTTTGAATAGGTCCCTCTGATTAGAACAAAGACAAAAACAACTTCTTTATTGAAATACTGAAGTGCTGAAACAAACTCTTTGGAAATTTACAATGAGGATATGGGATAAGGAAGACAAAAATGCTGATGCTTCTCCCCCACTAAAGCTTTGACTTGTCCTCAAGTCATTATTGAATCTATGAATCAAACAGGAAACAAATAAAACAAGGAATTCTTACTGGCCAAAGAATTGGTTTTCAAGTAAGAATTCTGGGTTAGAGTGTGCCAGAGTCTGGTTTTCACATCTAAACCATTATTATTATTATTATTTGATATGTATATATATATATATTTATTTATTTATTTTTTATTTTTTAAATTGAAATGAAATGAACTAAGGTAGAGATATCACAGCTAAAGGCTGCAATATCTCAACCTCCCTTTGCTAAGATACAGTTTGAAGAAAATCCTCCTTGCTGATGGGCTTATGGTAAAGTTTTAACCGATGGCCATTGACAGGAAAGGGGTGGTCTTCTCCATCAATGGTAATAAGCTTGGCTGATCCATTTTCATAAACTTGAACTATTTCATATGGGCCCATCCAATGTGTGGTAAATTTGGCTTTATGATCTCTGAATTTAGAGTCAAAGAGCAAAGCCCAGTCTCCTTCTTTAAACTGTTTCTTCTTGATGTGTGCATCATGCCACTGCTTCCTTTGTTTCTGCATTAGGAGTGTTGTCTCCTCTGCTTGCTGCCTCATTTCATCTAGCTGGTTCAATTGCTGAATCCTCTCTTGTTGGGCTTCATTGATATCAATGCCTAAATCTGCAGCCATCTTATAAGTGTGTATTTGAAATTCAATAGGAAGCATTACCTCTTTGCCATACACCAACTGATATGGTGTAAATCTTGTAGTGTTCTTCCACGTGATTCTATAAGCCCAGAGTGCATCTTTGAGCTTCTCTTCCCAATTCTTTCTGTTCATTGCTACGGTCTTAGTGATAATTCCTTCCAAAGTTTTATTTGTGGATTCCACCTGGCCATTGGCCTGTGGATGGTAAGGTGTACTTTTTCTGTGCTTGATTTGATATTTTTTGTGATGTCTTTAACTAGCTTTGAAGTAAGCTGAGTATCTTGATCAGTCACTATCTCCCTTGGTACTCCATACCTTACAAAAATTTCTTCAAAAAGGAAGTTTACCACTGTTTGTTCAGTTGCTCAGACTAGTGCTTTGGCTTTAGCCCATTTTGTTACGTAATCAGTACATACTAAGATGTAATTTTTACCTTTAGAATTTGGATTGATGGGTCCTATGAAGTCTAGAGCCCATTTTTCAAATCGCTCTAAGTGTACTTGAGGCTGAAGTGGCATTTCATCTGTAGCTGTTGGCCTACCCATTCTTTGACAGCTATCACAACTCTTCACATACTTCTTGGAATCCTTATAAATAGATGGCCAGTAGTATCCAAGACTAAGAATCTTGAATGTTGTTCTTTTAGCTGCAAAATGCCCACCACACGGTTCATCATGGCAAGATTTGAAAATATCAATTATTTCATCATTTCTTACACATCGTCTAATAATCATATCATAACCAGTGTAAAATAAATCTCCATTAACCCATGAGTATCGAGCACTTTGTTTGAATAGCCTCTTCTTTTCCTTTGGAGTAAAATATGGAGGTGTTCTTCCTGTGGACAAATAGTTGGCCAAGTCAGCATACCAAGGATTCACTATTGAAATTGCAAATAAATTTTCATCTGGAAAAGAATCTTCAATCGGAACAACCTCACCTGAATTTTGCAGTCTAGAAAGAAAATCTGCCACCTGATTCTCTTTACCTGGTCTATCTAACACTGTGATATTAAATTCCTGTAATAATAACAACCATCTGGTAACTCTGCCATTAGTTACTGGTTTATTCATTAAATACTTAATGGCAGAATGGTTAGTATGTACAAAAACCTCATAACCAGTTATATAATGTCGGAATTTATTCACAGCATGTATGATTGCAAGCATTTCTTTTTCAGTGACTGTGTAGTTTAGTTATGCAAGTGTTAGATTTTTACTAATGAAATAGATGGCATAATGAAAAGACTCCTCTTTTTGGCCTAGTGAGGCACCTACTGCAGTATCAGATACATCTGTAAAGATGTGAAATGGTAGTTTCTAGTTAGGTCCTTTTAAGACTGGTGTGGTTGATAACTTTTCTTTGAGTGTTTCAAATGCTTGCTGACAATTCTCGTTCCAGTTGAAAGGTGTATCTTTTGCTAGAAGTTTAAACAGAGGTGAAGCTATTTTACTAAAATGTTCAATAAACCTTCTGTAATAGCTTGCATACCCAAGGAAATTTCTTACCTCTTTTTGAGTCTTCGGAATTGGCAAATTGACAATGATCTGGATTTTTTTATGGATCAACTTTAATGCCTTGAAAAGAAATATAGTGGCCTAATACTATCCCCTCATTTAACATCATAAAACACTTTTCATTGCTCAGGGACAGATTAGCTTCAATACATCTCTTCAAAACTTTTTCAAGATTCTGTAATGCATGCTCAAATGAATTACCATACACTGAAAAATCATCCATGTAAACTTCAACACAATCATGAACTAAATTAGCAAAAATAGCTAATACAGCTCTCTGAAATATAGCTGGAGCATTGCAAAGTCCAAACGGTAAAACATTCTAAGCATAAGTGCCACAAGGACAAGTAAAAGTGGTTTTGTCCTGGTCCTCTAAGGCTATCCTGATCTGGTTGTAGCCACTGAAACCATCAAGAAAAGAGAATGATGATTTCCCAGCTAATGTGTCTAGCACTTGGTCAATAAATGGTAGTGGGAAATAATCTTTGAGGGTTGCTTTGTTTAATTGTCTGTAATCAACACAAATCCTCCACTTACCATTTTTCTTAGGCACTACTACCAATGGGGATACCCACTGACTGTCAGAGATAGGATAGATAAAATTGACTTTCAACAGTTTTTGTAATTCCTCTCTAACAATATCCTGAAGCATGGGATTCATTCGTCTCTGCGGTTGCCTCACTGGTTTGATATTACTATCCGTATAAATATGGTGAGTGCATGTTTCAGGGTGAATTCCGTGCATATCGGTGTAGTCCCAAGCAAATGCTTTCTGGTATTTTCTCAATAATTGAATCAATTTTTCCTCCTGAGATGAGTCTAGGTGAGTGCCAATATTCAAAGTTTTTCCTAGACTAATCTCTATGGTGTTGCTCTGTGTGTTTGTGATAGATTGGATAGGAAAAATGTTCTAAAATGTTGTTTGCAAGGAATGAATGGTGCATGTTTCTTGAAAATTTTGTGCCAAAAGTTCATCTGCAGCATGATATAGGTCATTTCTCAATTCTTCAGAAACATCAGGTTGAGAAAGGAACAACTCTACCAGATCATCATTATTATGTTCTTGAAAATCATAGATTTGGTTGATGCTGAAAACAGATTGAACTTCTTCCTTGTCATTGTATTTATTGTCAAGGCATAAATTGTGTGTTACTGCTGGTGATTGTGCTGATGGGTAAAGAGTGAGTTGTTTTCTTTTAGTTCCTCATGAAATTATCATATTACCTGATCGACATCCTATGAATGCATCAACAGTTGCTAACCGTGGTCTACCAAGGATGATAGGGTGTCCTCCTAAATTGGATTTTGGCTGAAGAACTAAAAAGTCCACTAGATACTCCTAAGAGTCCAGTGAAACAATTATGTCCTCCAAAATCCCTTCAGGAATCACTTTAGACCTATCAGCGAGTTCTAGAACAATTGTTGTGTGCTGCAAGTTTGTGAGCTGGAGTGTTTTCATCGTTTCAAGAGTCATCACATTTATTGCGGCCCCAAGGTCAATTAAGGTGTTTGGAATATGTATGTTGTTAATGATTGTAGTGACTCTGGGAATACCAGGATCAGCATACTTTTCCATTGAAATGGTGTTTTTCATAAGGCCAGCTAAATGTCCAATAACATGAATGGTTTGTGGATCAACTCTTTTCCTAGTAGGCTTTTTAAGGCACAGTTCTTTGATGGCTTTAGTATATATGGGAATGTCTTTTATGGCTTGTAGTAGTGGAATTTTTATATAGACATTCTTTAGCTCATCTAAAACATCAAATTGTGGTATAAACATGGGAAGTTTTGCTTGGACCAATCTGTCTGGAAAAGGTGGTGGATGCAACGATTGCATTTGTTTATTTTTGATGTCATCATTTTGTTTCCTTTGAAATGGAGTTTCATTTTCATTTTCTTCATTTTATTCTTGTTTATCAGCTGCTGGAGATTCTTTATGAAGTATCTTACTAGACCTCAAATTGATATTTTGCAAGGGTAATGTGGGATATGAGGGTCCCTCATCTATATTGTAAGCTGGTCTCTCTGCTCTGTTATTTGGATTTGGTACAAGTTGAGCAGGGATTTGAGTAGGTCTAGGAGGTTGTGGGTTAGATGGAAGTTGTAATTGTGGTGGATTTATTGGTGGAGGAGCAGGTAGTGCTTGTTGAGCGGGTTGGGGTTGATGTGGGTAAACAACTTGCTGCTGAGGATATTGTTGATATGGTTGAGGATATGGCGAATATGGCTGATGATATTGTTGATGTGGCTGCGAATATGGTTGGTATGGTTGAGGATATGATTGATATTGTTGAGAGTATTGCTGAGATGGTCTCCATTGTTGTTGTGGGTAATTTTGGTGCTACCATGGCATGGGTACATTCCACGAATTCTGAGCATACATCTGATCATGTGCAGGAAATTGCAAATTCTGGTTTGGAAACATACCTTGAGGTGCAGGTTTTGGCTGCCATGGTCTCTTTGCGCCCATGAAATACACATTTTCCATATCTGTGTTAGCTGCCACATTACAATTCTGCAAAATCTTGACTTTAGAGTAATGAAATATATCATGATTTTCAGTACAAAAGGCACAAACTTGAATGTTTTCTAATGGGCAGTCTTTTAAGGCATGTTTCTTCCGGCGTTTTGGATAAAATATAGCCATCATTTGATCTTCCTCTTCTTGTCTTTTCTTAGCTTTGAGAGTGTCAATTTGAGTTCCTAAGGTACTCAATAGATCTGTTTTGAATTCCTCTAACAGGTTTCCTATTTCAGCTCTTGTGACACTTGCTGAAGCAGATTTTGTGGCTTTGGATGATATGGCTCTTTTTCCAATTTTGGCTTTGCTCCTAGAATACTTTTCACATAACTCAGCAATTTCTTCAAAAGTTAAAGTGGAAATATCACCTTTGCCCATCAAATTAATATCATCTAAGTATTCCTCTCGAATGCCCTTCAAAAATATTGTTCGGATAAGATCAAGAGGCATGGTTCTGTGTTTTGATTTTTGTAAATTGTGAACAAATTGCTCTAAGTACTCCTCTAAATTTTCATCCTCTTGTTGGTTCATCCTAAAGATATCATCTTTGGAATCTTTCGATCTACAATAAGGTTGGTATTTCTTTAGGAATATTCTTCTCATGCCATCCCAATCAGTTATCGCATTTTCACCAAGCCCCATGAACCATCTTAATGCTGATGCTTTTAATGTTGCTGGGAAGAGTCTAAGCCTATGGGCATCATCTGTGTAACCATATGTTCGACATACAATGTCAAACTCAAACAAGAATGAATCTGGGTCTTCTGAAGCCATGCCATAAAAGTTTGGTAGCACAGATGGAGGTATGTTTTTCATTTTTATTTCGTTATCCTCTTCTGGTTCTTGAATAGGAAATTTAAAGGTTGACTCTTCCTCTTGACCTTGATTTGGTGGTCCTCTTTCTAATCCATGTCCTTCTTCAGCCATTTTGATAGGTTCCTCTGTTGATTTAATTTCTTGTTTAGTGGCACTTGTTTCAAAGAGAAGTTCAAGGAAAGATTGTTGAGTTACTGTGCTACTTTCTCCTTTTATAGAGGATTTAGGGAAATGTTTCTTCTGTGATTTGTGTGCTAATAGAATTTGCCTCTCGATGAGTGTGAGTGTTTGCCCTGATTTCTGTTTATCCTCTAATTTTTGTATGGTGACTTCCTCAGCTGATGTTGTGTGTTCAACTTTTCCTAAAGGGTTTGCTCTTGGTGGTAGGTTAGTTTTTGGATGGGGGGTTTTTATGAATCTACCTTTATTATCTCTAGATCTAGGCATAAGTAAAAATGACTTCTAAAATGATGAATTAAAATTAAATCTATGTTTTTGCTTGTTTTTGTTTATTTTATTTTATTTTGTTTTTAGAAATCCTCTAGCTGCGTCTCCCCGGCAACGGCGCCAAAATGTAGTGGCCAATCTAGGGTGCTAGATTAGACTAGATTTATTATCAACCAAGGTAGGTAAACTTAGAGGCACGTGTCTAAAGTCTATAGACCTAAAAGGATCTCGTCTACCTAACTAAGTGTTTACTGTGACAGGCTACAGCACTCCTTTACAGGAGGTTAAAATATGTTTCCTCTCACACTTTAGCACTCAGATCATCTAGTTTATCTAACTGTCCTAAAGATACAACGTATTGCTAGACTGAGTTTTCAACCCTCTTACAAGGATGTTATGCACAAAAGCTCTTTCTAGCTAACACACTAAGCATTCATGAAAATCAAAAGCACACTGAATTTTAAATGCATGGAAACAGAGTCTACGGAGATGCTTTGAAATCTAATGATCGATCAAATCTTTTACAAGATATTGTTCAATGATCTAACAATCAGATCTTCAAGCTATCACCATGAATATCATTTGCAATAATTTCTAATCAAATCGATAAACTCACAGACATGGAAATAACATTAAACACTATGCACACTATTCAAATTCAAAACGCTATGGAAATGAAAATAAAAGTATACCAATTCCACGTAGGGCCCGTCCACGCTTCACTGGCACACTTAAGAAACTTCAAGTGATGAGAATATTAATGCATAAGCACTGTAATGGTAAAACAATGACTGTAATTAAGTTCTGAAGATTGAAACCACATACAAGAGCAGCGTTCTGGAACAATACACAGAGATAATAATAATCATTTTTGAAACAATACAATACGCAGTCTTTATCTGCTTGTCTCCTATCTAAATCGAATGTACATACATTAAGCAGATGTTTCTTCTTTTACAAAAGAGTGATTTTTGTCCTTTCTAATCTAAACTGATTTCCAAAAGCAAAACGAAATCAGTTTGGGAAACCATGGCTTTTTGCTGCGTTTGTGACCAAAAATGCTGGGTTTGACCAGCATTGAATGCATATCCAGGAGCGTTAGATTTGCTGTTGAATCGATTTTTCACCATGCATGTACATTCCAGATCACGTTCATATCCATTGCTTTGACTTGCCTGTCATGCCACGTGTCACATCATAAACCATTTACAGGAAGTCATGACATCCTGTAATTTTTTTGTTGAAAATTCCTAATTTTTAACATAAAAATTCACAAATTAACTTTAATGTAAACTAACAACTATAATGCTATTGATTAATCAATTTCAATGGATATGAGGGGTTTATGGAAGAAAAAGATAGACAAATGATGGTGTTTCTAGAAGAAAAGGATGGCAATGAAATGGTACCAACAGGGAGGTGAAAGGTCACAAGGTGCATGCGAGGAGGAAAATGAAGGAAAACGATGGTAAATGAAAAAAATAGAGGCCTAATTGATAAAAAGGCTTATGAGGATCAGTTTGTAACCTTTTGTCAGTTTTGTTTTGGAGCTCTCCCATTATTCTCTCTCTCTATCTCTCTCACTCTTGGACACTTGGAGTTTTCTTGGAGCATTTTGGCATTGGATCAAGAAAGCCAAAGAAGGCAAGAGGAAGCAGAGATCAAGCCAGGAAGAGCAGGATCAAGCAGCTACAACAATATTCTTTGCACGTATCAAATTGCATGTGTATTTTCCTTACTAGATTTGGCATGCAGGGTATTGCATGTGGTTCTTTTGCTATTACGGCATGGATTTTGCCAGGCGTGATAGTGTTTTCAGCCTAACCTTTCCATTTCCGGATAGCCATGGTGTGATGGGGTTCTCATGTTTTGGTTGAGTTGGATTGTTGGATGGATTCGAAGCTAAGTGAGGTGGATCTCTGAATGATAAAGCACATGGCCTAGTAACCCCTGAACCAAACTGTGGGTTGCTGTAAAGTCAGATTTTGTGTTTCCTCAGTGGACCTAGGAACCTTGCCGGTGAATGGCAAGATATACGGTAAAGCCAAGAGGTGGTTTGCTCTCCGTTGGGCCTAGTAATCTCGGGTTTGGGATATGCGGTAAAGCCTGGAGAGTGGGTCTCGATTTAGGGCCTAGTGATTCGGTGTGGATTGCGGTAAAGCCTGAGAGACTAGGAGACAGGAAAATTCCTCATGGTGTAGGTGGAGAAATCCAGTGGCATCCATGCTTGTTTGGCATAGTGATCGGGTGGAGATCATGGTAAAGCCTGTTATGACATGTTAATTGTGTTGGCCTAGTGATCCAATATGGATTACGATAAAGCTTGGTTTCTATTGATGAGGGTGAGGTGGTTTAGCCTAGGGATGCCTTGGTTGGTTCTTTTCGTTTGAGTCCCACATTAATGCTTGGAATATGGCACGGAGGTGAATGGCTGAAGAGAGATTTTTCTCAACCATTCTATGGTCGGGTGGAACGTGGTAGTCCCATCTCGGGTTTGGATTTTTTATCATAAATAAGAGGTTATTTCTCTTTTTATTTCTATGAGTATTATACTAGTTTATATGTGGATCATATGGTTGTGATTTCATTGGTATTTATGTTGCTATTATGATGCTTATGTATGTGTTTTATGACAACAACTATGTATGGATGTCATCATGTTTTTACTTGTAAATGAATGGAAAATGTATCTATGACTTGATAGATGATAATGCAGCAAATGATATGAGCGAACAATGGTTCTTAGCGATTCTGAGATACGTATGAGATCTCTATGCTTAAATTTGTTGTTTACACATGTAGATTACATATTTGTGATATGTTTGACGAAATGCCTGCCATGGCTAGTCGGGTTCCAGTTAGGGGCTTGTACATGTATTTAATTTTGCATCATTGTTTCCCTGTTATCTTACTATTCTAAAGGTGTCATTCAATTATGGGCAGTGACCTGGGCTCCGAGCCTGAAAAAGTGGTTCAAATCCTGAGAATGTTGGCACAAAACTGAGCAAAATAGTCCCTGGATGCTGGCATGCCTTGTCATGAAAGCGTCCAGAGCCTCCTGGACACTGAAAGGCCTATAAGTTGACAACGTCCAAAGGTTAAGTGGTTAAAAACATTAGTAGAACCCAGGGGTAGCTACCTGAGTGGTGGAATGGTTCTTAGGAGTCTTGTAGTTGATGTGGAAGGTTTGTATGTTGTGTTTTCGTCAATTCCACTTCCTTAAGGTCATATAGGAGGTTTAATATAATCATAGTAGCCTCTCGTCACATGTTTACCGTGGTTGGCCGGTTACTTGGGTAGATGTGGGAGGAGGCTGTTACAAACAAGGACCCTGTTCACTAGATCACTCCAACTGATAAGAGTATTGCAACTCTTCCCATACAGTGCCTCAAATGGATTCATCTTTATGGATTCTTAGTATCCATTGTTGTATACAAACTCCACAAGTGGTAGGTACTCCTCCCACCTCTCGGGTTGATGCATCACATACATCCTCAACATGTCCTTGAGGATCCTATTTGTCCTCTCTATTTTCCCATCTATTTGTGGATGATATGTTGTACTGAATGTTAACTTTGTCCCCAAACCTACAAATTGTTCCTTCTAAAAACTTGAAGTGAACTTAATATCTTGATCTGAAATAATTTTCTTGGGAACACCACGTAGCCTCGCAATCTCATTTAGGAAGACGTGTGCCACTTCACTAGCAAAATTAGTGGATTCGGCTACCACAAAATGAGCTACCTTGCTAAGCCTGCCAATCACCATTATGTTGCCTAGATGTTCTCGGTAGAACTATATGAAATCCATAGAAATTACCTCATATTTCCATTCCGGAATGGGAATAGGCTATAATAATATTGTTGGATGTTTGCATTCAACATTCACTTGTTGAAATTATATGCATTTAGCCACGAAATTTGTAACACCCTCCTCCCACATCTACCCAACTAACCGACCAACCGGGGTAAACATGTGATGAAGAGTTGCTATGATATGATTCAACTTCCTATATATCGTTTAAGGAAGTGGAATCGACGAAACACAATCAACCTAACCTTCTACACATGTAACAAAATCCACAGGAGCCATCCAACCCATCCAAGTGACCAACCCCTTAGACAAGTTAACATTTTGTTTCATTAAAGCCTTAGTCGCTCCCTTGACATGGGCATGCATGTGATTGGGAACCTCCAGTCACTCCCATAGCAAGGCATGATTGCAATTGGGGATTTTTCCAGGTAGTTATGTGCTAGTGACTCTGGATTTTATGCCACTTTTTTAGGGCTAGGACTCAGGCCACTCCCCAGAACTCCGGGAAACTTCCAAAAATTAATAGTAACATTAAAACAATGATACAAATGCAAATAATTGAACTAGGACTTGACTGAACCCCTACTAGACATGACATGCATTTCGTCAAACATGTCACAAATATGCATCTTACACGTTTAAACAACAAATCTTAGCATAAGGGTTTCCCACTTATATGAGAATCACTAAGAAGCATTGACACCTCATCAACATAACTGCATTGCCATCTATTTATTATACATTCAGTGATTAACCAAAACATGATGAGAGCGATATATGATCACTATTATAAAACTCACTCATAACCAACATATAACCAATATAAATATCAGGGATAGAATAGCCATATAAGCCACATATAAATAAGTATATTTACCCATAAAATAGCAAGGAGAAAGTGTTAGGGTCCAACCCTAACCCCCTTATTTATATAATAGTGTCGAGTCATAGTTATAGTTAGTCAAAGAGTCAATAAAGCCCATATTAATAATTGTAAGTGGTTGACCCGCATTTAAAGAAGGGACCACAGTTAGTTGCAAATGGGCCATGGTATTAATAAGAACCATGGTACTAACCCATGGTATTGCATGTATGAATCCTATATAAAGGATAGAGACTCCCCTTGAGGAGCGTCATGTCTCATTTTGTAATTGAGCCCAGCTCTATTGGAGGTTGCCCCCTTGAAGAGGCATGTGAACATTGCTTTCCTCTCTGAATAATAAAATACATGTTGTTATTTCTTATTGTTCTGTGTTCTGGGTATATTTCTTCGCATACTTGGTATTATGGTATCTTCTTGTAGGTCAAGAGCATAACAAGTGGTATCAGAGCACCTTCCAGGGCCGATGGGATCTCCATTTTTAGCAGATTTTTTTTTTGGCTAGAGACATGTTCCGGTATCTTTAAACCACGGGATCTGTCGTTGAGTGCATAAACCTACGGATTTGGGGAGGCATGCACGTAGGAAATACAAGAGGTGGTCACGCTTGTTGGACTCCCTTGTAACCCCTATGGGTACCCTTCGAGTAGTAGCGCATTAGACAGAACCGCGCACAGAATGTCTTCCAAGTACCCTCTGGGTATATCGAAAGCCCCCTAGGCTCTCTTGAAACCTCACCATAGATAAACCATTGGCCGTCTTGCTGCTACAGTACACCGAGAACAACACTCGGGGAGATTACTCGCGTGTACGATAGGGTAGTCGGGTTGTACGGCTAAGGGTATGATTGATCCTCCTTGGTTAGTGCCTTGAAAGATTGGGCCGAGTACTACTGTTGGACCCTTATGTATATTGCAATCTATAGCACCTGACACTCCTTGAGACCATAGTTCCCTTGTCTCTCTCTAGATCACGCATCATCTTTGCCAGATCAGATCTAGCAGGTTGGGTTCTATCACAACCGCAACAATCAGTTTCGCCATTCAGATCTCTTAGATCTGCCATTCAGATCTATCAGATCTGCCAATCAGATCTATCAGATCCGCCATTCAGATCTAGCAGTTTGGGTTTTGTAGCAATCGCAACAATCAGATCCGCCATTCAGATCTAGCAGCAGGGGTTCGATCACTGCCACATTCCTACTCATACTCTGCAGTTGAGGGTTTCGCCGACAGATCTGACTATTTGTGTGGCTCCTATACCTGGGCGTGATTCTCGCAGGACATTGGGCATAATTAAATTTTCTGGGAATCAGCTACTGCAGTATTCCTAAGCGAGGAGTAAAACTCCTTTCGGAGTTAAAAAAAAAATAAAAAAATAGGTTGACGGGCTGAGCAAGGTGGTACCATTCACTTGTCAGCGTCAAGATTTTGGGTGGTCCCAAATTTTTTTCACAGTAACGACAAGTACACCAGATCGGTGCATGGTACAAACCAAAGCTCAAGTTATGGCCAATGAGAAGATCGACACCCTTGAATGAAAGTTGGAGGCATTAACGAAGCAGATCTAGACCTTAACTGACACAATCACAAAGGGCAAGTCGGGGGCACAATCCGAGGTATATGATTTTAATGAAAACCTTGAGGGCAAGTCTAGCCATTCTCTTCACTTCTATGGAAACCACCAATAGTCCCAGCTTCGACCACCCAAGTTAGAGATGTATAAATTTGATTACTCTCATCCGGCCATATGGCTAGCACAAATGGAGCAATATTTCACATTGAAGCACATCAAAGATGATGCGACTAAGCTAAGTGTGGGAAGCCTATACTTGGACCAAGAAAGATGGAAATGGTGGCAGTGGCATCAACGCTGCTATGTAATGCCACTGACTTGGCAGATATTCTCAAAAGCCCTTTCTGATCACTTTGACCATGAATCTAACTTTTTGGGTCATCTTACTAAGCTCCGACAGACAGGCACAATGCAAGAATATATTAAAGCCTTTGAAGCATTAGCCTTCCACACAAGAGGTCTAGCAGATGAATTCTACTTGGAATGTTTTATCAGTGGTCTCAAAGATGCCATACAAGCCCACATCCGACTACAACACCCAGTCTCATGGCTGGCAGCTTGCAAGATAGCTCGTGAAGTAGAACGTGCATTAGCGGCCCAATCGACTCGTCCAAATTTCATAGCCAAGGGACGCCCCACCCAGGCTCCAAGCACTACCCAAACACTTAAGGTTCAAAAGGTGTCACCAGCGGAAATGGCAGAAAGAAGAAAGAAAGGATTGTGTTACTACTGTGATGAGAAATACTCCCCGGGGCATAAATGCAAGGAACCCAAATTCTTTCAAATTGATGCTACTGATCACAGTTCATCTGAGGAAGCCCCACCATTTGAGGGACCAGAAGAGGAAGATGAGGACAACTAGCCAGACAATGAGCTCCCAGCTATACCTTAAGAACCAATTATCTCGCTTCATGCTTTGGAAAGAATTTATTCTCCCCAAACTCTCAAAATCAAAGGTTTTATTAAGCATCACCCTGTAGTAGTCTTGATTGATAGTGGCAGTACGCATAACTTTATCCATCAAAGAGTTGCTGAAGCAGTGCATTGTTTTGTCAGAGCAGTCTCTAATTTCCAGGTCCATATTGCTTATGGGGGGACAATGAAATGTGAAGGCCGCTGTGAAAATGTCAAACTTGAAATGGGGGATTATCACCTAAAGAACCACATGTTTGCCGTCAACATGGGTGGGTGTGACTTTGTCTTGGGTGTTGAATGGCTCCGCACACTCAGCCCAATCATAGTGGATTTCCAGGAGTTATATATGAGATTCAAGCAGAATAACCACACACATACCCTCCGCGGACTCCAGGCAGGTGCTCCTTCTATCATCAGCTCGCATAGGATGGAAAATTTGTTAAAAAAGGGCCACCATGGAGTTATAGCCCAATTTAATTCCATCCAGGCCTTCGAACCCACTTCTCTTCATATTCATCCTGAGATGCAACAGGTCTTAAACAACCATCTGCAGGTCTTTGACAAGCCTCATGAGCTTCCACCCTCGAGAGGGGAACATGATCATAGCATTACTTTGGTCCTAGGGGCACAACCACCAAATGTGCGCCCATATAGATATCCTTTCGCCCAAAAGAATGAAATTGAAAAAATCATCAAGGAACTCCTGGAAGCTGGTGTCATTCGTCCTAGCATTAGTCCTTATTCATCGCCTATGGTCATGGTGCTCAAGAAAGATGGGGAATGGCGTATGTGTCTAGACTTCAGGGCCCTCAACAAGCTGACAGTCAAAGATAAATTTCCCATCCCAGTTGTTGATGATTTGCTGGATGAACTAAATGGGGCCCAATTCTTTACTAAGCTCAACCTCGCTCGGGCTATCACCAAATTCGCATGAAATAAGTAGACATTTCAAAGACTGCTTTCCGAACTCATGAAGGCCATTATGAATTCCTGGTCATGCAATTGGGTCTCTATAATGCCCCATCCACTTTTCAGAGCCTCATGAATCATCTGCTCAAACCATATCTCAGAAAATTTGTCCTTGTTTTCTTTGATGACATCCTCATCTACAACCTCACCTGGGAAAAACATCTCCAGCATGTAGATCTACTCTTGCAATTGCTCCGGAAGCATAAATTATTTGTCAAATTGTCCAAGTGCTCTTTTGGCATGGAAGAAGTTGAGTATTTGGGCCACATTGTGGGGCGTGAAGGTGTCAGGGTGGATCCTAAAAAGATCCAGGCAATGCAAGATTGGCCTCAACCAAAGACCTTGAAGAACTTGAGAGGATTTTTGGATCTCACCGACTACTATCGCAAATTTGTCCGCAATTATGGTCGCATTGCTAGACCCCTCACTCACCTTCTTAAGAAAAATTCATTCCTATGGAATGATGAAGCGCAACAGGCATTTATAGCTCTCAAACATGCCATGTGTTCCACGCCCGTATTGGCACTACCAGACTTCACCAAATCTTTTTGTGATTGAATGTGATGCTTTAGGTACAGGTATTGGGGCAGTCTTAATGCAGGAAGGTCGACCCTTGGCCTTCACTATCCAACAACTAAGTGGGACAAATATGGGACAATCTACCTATGAGAAGGAGATGATGGCCATCTTACATGCAGTGGATACCTAGCGACCATAGTTATTGGGGTGGCGTTTCCAAATCCGCACAGACCATCAAAGCCTTAAATATTTTTTGGAGCAATGCCTACCTTGCCACAACAAAATAAATGGCTAGCCAAAATGTTGGGATATGATTATAAGATAATTTACAAGAAAGGGTGAGAAAATGTCGTAGCGGATGCTTTATCATGCCGATTTGAGGAGGAAATCACCCTGCTAGCAATCTCTCTTCCCATTCCAAAGTGGATTGAAGAGGCTCACAAGGAATGGTTTTCACATCCTTTGCTCTCCCAACTCATTAATAAATTGCAGGCGGATCCAAATTCCTCAGCGGGCTACTCTTGGCAGGATGAGATTCTTTGCTACAAGGACAAAGTAGTGATATCACCAACATCCACCCTCAAAAGTCGCATTTTGGCATAATTGCACTCATCTCCCACTGTAGGCCATTCAGGCTTTCAGAAGACTTATGCTCGCACTTGACGTTCATTCTTTTGGATAGCCATGAAAGAGGACATTCTTACTTTTGTAGCTGAGTGTGATGTGTGTTAATGCCACAAAGGAGAAACAGTCAAATCCCCAGGCACATTACATCCATTGTCCATCCTTGCCTCAATATGGACAGAGGTTTCTATGGATTTCATTACGGGTCTTCCGAAGTCAGGCAACAAGTCAGTCATCATGGTGGATGTGGACAGACTTTCTAAGTATGCTCATTTTTGCCTCCTACCCCACCCTATTACACTAGCTTTGGTGGCTCAATCTTTCATGGACCAGATCTTCAAATTTCATGGCATGCCCACTTCCATTGTGTCTGATCATGACCCGATCTTCACCAGTAACTTTTGGCAGGAACTCTTCAGGCTACAAGGTACCCAACTATAACTCAGTACTTCCTATCATCCCCAAACTGATGGTCAAATTGAAGCAGTCAACAAATGTCTAGAGACCTACCTCAGGTGTTTCACCTCAGAAAAGCAACATCCATGGGTACATTGGTTACCTCTAGCTGAATGGTGGTATAATACTAACTATCATGCCGCCACCAAAATGACTCCATATGAAGCAGTTTATGGTCAACTCCCTCCTTCACCTACTTTTTATATCCAGCGATGCTCGAAGGTACAAGTAGTGGATCAACTCCTACAGAACCGTGCAACCATGCTGGCCCACCTCAAAGAGAATCTCCATCAAGCTCAAAATCGCATGAAGTAATAGGCAGACCAACATCGTTCAGAGCGCAAATTTCAAGAAGGAGATCAGGTATTCTTGAGGCTGCAACCATATAAGCAAACATCACTCAAAGACAAGGGTTGTTAGAAATTATCTCCAAAATTCTACGGACCGTATCAAATACTTCAATGCATCGGAGAAGTAGCCTACAAGCTAGCCTTGCCACCCACTGCAAAAATCCATCCCATCTTCCATGTCTCATGCCTCAAGAAAGTGGTTGGGAACCATTGCAGAATTCAAACCAGTCTACCGGAATTGGATGAAGAAGGTTCAATCTGGCTCCAACCTGAACAGGTTCTTGACACGCGAGAACGACACTTGCGCGACCGCATGATCAAGGAAGTCCTCGTCAAGTGGAAAGACACCTCTTTAGAAGATGCGACCTGGGAACCAACCACTATTCTTCAGCAGTTTCCGCAACTTCAGCCTTGAGGACAAGGCTATTTTTATGGGGGAGGGCATGTTAGGGTCCAACCCTAACCCCCTTATTTATGTAATAGGGTCGAGTCATAGTTATAGTTAATTAAAGAGTCAATAAAGCCCATATTAATAATTATAAGTGGTTGACCCGCATTTAAAGAAGGGACCACAATTAGTTGCAAATGGGCCATGGTATTAGATAGATGGTATTAATAAGAACCATGGTACTGACCCATGGTATTGCATGTACGAATCCTATATAAAGGATAGAGACTCCCCCTGAGGAGCGTTTTGTCTTATTTTGTAATTGAGCCCAGCTCTATTGGAGGTTTCCCCCTCGAAGAGGAAAGTGAACATTGCTTTCCTTTCTAAATAATAAAATACATTTTGTTATTTCTTATTGTTCTATGTTCTGGGTATATTTCTTCACATACTTGGTATTCTGGTATCTTCTTGCAGGTCAAGAGCATAACAGAAAGAGAGCTCTTATTGATGATTGCATAGGCTGACCAAGTATGGGACTTCCAAAAACCACCCAACCATAGACTAGGTTGAACCAAATCTTTCTTTCAGCTAGTCACTCTCGTGCCATATTCCAAGCATGAATGTGAGATCTCATAAAACAAATCAATCAAAACCAAACCAGGGCTTCTAGAGGCCAAACCACCTCAATCCTCAACCAGTGATTCCACCTCACAGTCGGACATCACTAACCATCGCCAGATTGGTCTCTACCCAAGTTGTCCAAGGCTCCAAAGCGTTTCTTCCAACCAGGGCTTCCCGGACTAGTAACTCAACCCACAACTGTCATTGGGCTTCCAGGACTAGTAACTCAACTCACCAAGGGCTTCTAGAATGTTTTTCCAACCAAGGCTTGCAGGACTAGTAACGCAACCTAAGTTGTTACAGGGCTTCCAGAGCGTTTGTCCAATCAAGGCTTCCCAGAGCTAATAACTCAACCCACAACCAAAGGCACAAGAAAACCAACCATAAAATAAAAGTAAAACCCACAACACCATGGATATCCAGGAAATGGAAAGGATAGGCAAAACCACTATCAATCCAGGCAATCCTCCATGCCATTGACAGATCATGACCAAATAACCACATGCATATGCCATGCATGCCAAAACTAGTTGTTGATCTTGATGTCCTCTTTCACTTTCTTGATTTTTCTTTTCCTTCTTGCTCCATGCTCGAGTATGCCACACTCCTCCAAGAGTGCTCCAAGAAAACTCTAAGTGTCCAAGAGTATGAGAGAGAGATAGAATAGAATGAGAGCTCAAAAAATGAACTGACGGATTCCATGAACTAATCCTCAAAATATTTTTTATCATTGAGGCCTCTATTTTCTTCATTTTCCATTATTTTTCCTTCAATTTCCTTCTCACTTGCAACCTGTGACCTTTCATCTTCATTTTCTCCTAATTTCCATTATTTTCATAAATAAAATGCCAATTAATGTTGCATGCCTTTCCAAATCCTTTTCGATGCCTTGCCAATTTTCTTTAGCCATAATAACCGAAGTGACACCCCACTAGGATGTTTTTTCCCACCATTCAACTTGGAATACGTGTCCCATGACCATGGCCTTATATATTTTTACATGGATTTTTTACCAGGGCTGTTACAGAACCCTCCCCCTTGGGGGAACATTGTCCTCGATGTTCAATGACACCTACAAACAATAAGACCACTGAAAACCGAAACATACTGCCTATAGAGCTTTGTAACACAGCTCGTTGCAGTATTTACAATGACATCCTACAGAAAACATGACAATCATACCATTTACTAGAGCTTTATAACACAACTCAATATGGTATTTACAATAACAACCACATATACTCATGCACATTTACTTCAACAAACAAATAACCATAATGTATATGGAGCTTTATAAATCCAACTCGATATAATATTTACAATAATATACACATATGCACATTTTCTCAACCAGCAAATAAAAGGATACGATGCATGTATCAATCAACAAGGGAATCTAGAGGCTCACACCTCCACCCTCAAAAGTAGTACCAGGATTCACCTCCTTCCCAGGAAGTCTAGAATCCACTGCCAAAGTCAAATTTGCATCCAATTTCCAACATTACAATCTTGTGCCACTTGTCCTCTAAGTGAACAGTTACCGACTCATTGCTCCAAGGCACACTCCCAATGTGCATCTGATTCCATATGGCAATGCTAATTACCAAAACAAATCTATCCCCGCCCTTCCCTTCTTTGCTACATAGTTCCTTGGGCAATCTAGTAACCCCCTTCCATGCAATCACACACCTTCCAAGTTCTGTTGGCACCCCCATCTTGGGTAGTCCATCCCTTGGCAAGGTTTCTTTGCATCAGAAGGTCCAAAAACCAAGGCACATCCCTACCTCAAAACCATCATACCGGTCATAGAATGCTCATGGAAATCAATGGACACTATTGGGTACCAGTGTCCCATAATGTCCCTACTCCTGAAGTGCTTTACCGGCATATTGTTGCCTATTCCAATTTCTTTTGCTATTGATGCTAAGATTCTTGCAATAAGTTCCAACAGGGCAATTCCATGCTTCCTATACCAAGCACATAATTTCGATTAGATTTAAAATAAATTTAAATAAATTCACATCATACCTCATGAATAGATTGTCAATAAGTTACACTTGCAATTCTGTTCACTTCTTGTCACAACAAGCCAAACTAGCTATTTGATCAATTCATCATGTATAAACATATCACATATGGTTAGCACAAAAAGCAACCATCAAAATAAAAATCATAGATCACATGTAACCATCATAAACCATAATCATAGATCACATGCATAATAAAACTGAAATAATATACAGATACTTATCCTTTAGTTGATCCTTATCTTCTACCTTTATCTTTTTCGTCCACACACTGGATTGGTTTCCACACCTGGCAAACACCCAATGCCTTTGTTTTTCTTCAATCACGTACACATACACAGAGTGTACATCACATGCATACACCCACACATGATGTACAACACCACACAATACATGCATCTACACCCGATATGAAACACCACATACAACTACACTCGACGTACATCACGACAAATACACCTACATCCGGTGTACGACACAACATAATACATACACATACACCCGATGTACAACACAACATAATACAACACAACATAACACATATGCCCACATATGGTGTATAATACAATACATATACATACAACACAACGAATACACATGTCATGATACCAAGACTACACAATGCACATACATAGTACTGCATGCCCACAACACAACATGTACAACATGCACACAATACGACATGTACACCAATACCATATGTACAACATGTACATAGTGCCACTTGTACATAGCACCACCTGCACAACGTGTGTACAACATCACATGTACACAACACCACCTGCACAATGTGTACACAATGCCACATGTACACCGCGCCACTTGTACAACGTGTACATAATAACCACATGTACACAACACCACATGAACGACATGTACATGCCACCACATGTACACAGCGCCACATGCACGTCATGTACACATCACCACTTGCACACAACACCACATGTACAACATGTACACAACACCACATGTACAATCATGCACACAACACCATATGTACAACATGCACACAACACCATATGTACATAGCACTGCATATACAATATGTACACAGCACTGCATATCCAACAAGTGCACTGCACCATATGCACACAACATTACATATCCAACATTTGCATGGTACGATATGTACACAACACCACATATCCAACATGTACATAGTACCATCTATACCCAACATTGCATATGCAATATACACACAACACCATATATACAACAGGCACACAACATCATATGTACACAATACTACATATACAACATGTACATAACACCATGTATACTATACAAGCACATCACCATATGTACATAGCGCTATACATACAACACACACACAACACTATATGTACACAGTACAATATATGCAACATGCACACAACACTATATGTACATAGTACCACATATGCAACAAGCAAACCACACCATAAGTACAATCACTGAATATACAATATGCATAACATATACATAACAATAACACTGCACATCCATAGACCACATTGTCTCTACTAGGCAACCTTGTCTCTGGTGTCTTTTCACTATTCATGCAGGTTCCATCATGTCGCAGACAACACTGCTTTCATCCCGCTAATGTATCCCTCAACATTACCTGCCATAACATAGACAAAGTATAATCACATAATATCAATTCATATCCACATGATACTAACCTCATAGATTTGTCAGGGCTACTCTTCTCACTTGATTCCTCATAAACCAAGAATCTCTTCACGTCATTCACCTGCATAAGCAATCATTCCTCCACAAGAATGATTCCTAATGACCTTGTCAGAAAACAACATATATACATATAAACATTAGCATTAAGCAATCATTATTTCTAACGACTCTATCAAACAACGATATATCTAAGATCAAGGTTAAGATAACTCCCTTTATTCGTGCACATCATGCACAACATTGAGAACAATAGTTCCCAACTTAGCCAAGGCATATGACGCCTCAAATCCATTTACTTTATCTTTATGGTTACCTTTCTCATGTTTGTACTGCCACCGTCAATTTACCACAATGGACCCAACTAATCCAACCGACTATCATATTCTTACCTTCAACTTCCCTTACTCATGCACTGAGCTTGATCCAGGCCTTACATTTCCTGTCAAGTATGACATAGGTCTCCCTTGAGCTCCATTAACTTCCTCTTTCCCAACAAATTCCCAAGACCCTCAAAACATAAAGGCAAGAACAATAAACAAACAAGAAGAAAACCATGAAACACCAATAACAACATGACACCACAAACAAAGTGGCATGGCCATGCAAAAGACACAAACAAAACCGAAAATCAAGTGGAACAAATCACAAAATACCAAAAGCACAAGACTAGCAACAAACACCATGACTCAATCCCATGGGTTCCCAATGCTTCCAAGGGCAAGCTCAGCTCGAGCCTTCTTCCAGATTTCGTGGCAGACTCTTTTTCCATGCAATTCCCTACATCATACTGCCATAAACACATAAATGTCAGTGTATA
Organism: Pinus tabuliformis; assembly: GCA_031772625.1. Lineage (NCBI taxonomy): Eukaryota > Viridiplantae > Streptophyta > Pinopsida > Pinales > Pinaceae > Pinus > Pinus tabuliformis. The sequence goes on from CM062818.1 coordinate 768,515,979, forward strand.
AATAAATATAACAATACACTGATTACCTTACCTTGTTGTGCCAAGCACCTTACCTTGCAATTGGACTCATCCATGTCATCTCTTAAGTGACTTCAATCCTTTGACAAATCTAGCTACAACTATAAACTAGTTAATATACGTGTCAAATACATGTTCATGAATATAACACATATCCACATAATGTCAGGCAAAATTAAGGTTAAGGAGACTTACAGTATTCAAAGCATTCATTAGTTTGGAATTACAGTTTCCAAACATAGCCAAAGGAATTCTCACCCAATTCCTTTCTTTTACATTTACCTTACTGCAACTGAGTCTTACTATGTACTGTCACATCACCCAACGAACAATTATATAAACAAATCAACTACTACCTTGTCATGCTAATACCAAGCATGTTTCCCTGCAACTGTTCACACCTGTCAGTCACACATTTCAAAGATCAAGACATCATGTCCATTAATTTGAAATCAACCTTTACCAAGACTAACAACCATGTCATAATCAACTAGTACATATCAGTTGTCTCAACACATAATGTGTTAGTACAACAATATTAAAACAAGACCATTCATTCGTACAATCTTACAGACACATATCATGCAATTAATCAAACATTCAAACAACTTGCAAACATACCATGTTAAATAAATCAACTAGATTACATAATTAAACACTCACATGCCAAATAGATGAAATAAGCAAACTCATACCTTAATGCATCTTAGGGGAGGCTAGCTTGTCTGCACAATCAATCTAAATTAGCACGATATAACTTCATAACACATCAACTCAAACATAAATAAGTTCATGATATCCATAACAGTGACTAGCTAACATGTTTAGGTCATGAACTCATAAACAATTGTCATTCATGCATAATAATCACATATGCACAGTTAGTCTATATTAGTATGACATAATATCACAATATATTAACTCATACCTAAATGTCATAATCATGATCATCTGCATAGGTCAATCCAAATTAGCACAAAACATAATAGCATCAATATCTTAAATGCATTAACCCTAACAATCAAGTTAACATATAACATAATCATCAACAACATATAACATAACCATCAAGTTAACTATCACAAAACAACAACAACAATGCATATAACAACAAGTTACTATCATTCATGACTATTCGATACGTGCATATTTTTTTTTTGGTAGGTAAGCACCCACAGGGGATTTGAACCAGTGACCTATCGCAAGGAGTGCCTTAACAGTGCACCCATTCACCGTCAATCCAAAGCCCCGTGGGCACGACACATGTGCATATTACTACACTAATCAACTGACATTTATCATACATGTAACCATAATAATAGAATGACAAGCATATAAGTAACCCTAATGCTCATAACAAGCATTAACCACATACCTGTATGTCAAATATACAAACCTATATGACGATTTGTTCTTACCATGAAGTCTAGTGCTGCAACCTCACTCTGATGATCCGCATCTCCTGCTCTATCTCAACCAACACATTAGCATCATAACATACCAACAACATCATGATTACCTAAACTACATACACTGACCTCACGATGCATGTTTGACCTACTATACATGCACAAATATAGCCATGGCAATGCATGCATAACAACATATAGACACCGAAATGCATAACAAATGCATATACAACTAACATGCATTCATGACTAAAGCATCCCAACAAAAACATCATCAACTCCTACATTGTGACACAACGACAACAATTACCACCACCATGCATACACAACAAATACATAGACCACAATCATAAGGAACAGATATGCAACCGACATGTATGCATGACCAACACGCTGCCCATCTTGTCTAAGGGGTGAAACATGCTCTGATACCACTCTATAACACCCTCCTCCCACATCTACTCAAGTAATCGTCCAACTGGGGTAAACATGTGACGAAGAGTTATTATTATATGATTCATCTCCCTATATATTGTTTAACGATGTGGAACTGACAAAACACAGCGAGCCTAACCTTCTACACATGCAACATAACCCCCAAGATCCATCCAACCCATCCAGGTGACCAAACCCTCAAACAAACTAACATTTTGTTGCATCAAAGCCTCAATCACTCCCTTGACATGGGCATGCATGCGACCGGGAACCTCCAGTCACTCCCGCAACAAGGCATACCTACGACTGGGGACTTTTCCAGGTAGTTCTATGCTAGCGCCTCCAGATTATGTGCCACTTTTTCAAGGCCAGGACTCAGGGCACTGCCCATAACTCCAGGAAACGTCCAAACATGAAAAGTAACATCAAAACAATGATAGAAATGCAAATACTTAAATAAGGACTTGGTTGGACCCCTACTAGCCATGACATGCATTTCGTTAACACATGTCACAAATATGCATCCTATAAGTTTAAATAACAAATCTGAGCATGGGGGTCTCCCACTTATTTGAGAATCACTAAGAATCATTGTTGCCTCATCACCATAACTACATTACCATCTATTAAGCCATATATTCATTGTACATTCAGTGATTAACCAAAACATGATGAGATCCATACATGATCACTGTCATAAAACTCACTCATAACTAGCATATAACCAACATAGATATTAGGGATAGAAACACCATATAGGTCACATTTAAACAAGTATATTTACCCATAAAATACCAAGGAGGAAGAGAGCTCTTATTGATGATTGCATAGGTCGATTAGGTATTGGACTTCCATGAACCACCCGACCATAGACTAGGCTAAACCAAATCTTTCTTTCAAGCAGTCACCCCTGTGCCATATTCCAAGCATGAATGTGGGATCTCATAAGACAAATTTATCAAAACCAAACTAGGGTTTCCATAGGCCAAACCACCTCAACCTTCAACCAGTGATTCCACCTCACGTCAGACATCACTAACCATCACCAGATTGGTCTCTACCCAAGCGGTCCAGGGCTCCATAGCATTTGTTCCAACCAGGGCTTTCAGGAATAGTAACTCAACCCATAGCTGTCATCGGGCTTCTAGAGCATTTGTCCAACCAGGGCTTCCAAAGTGTTTGTCCAACCAAGGCTTCCAGGACAGGCCACTGCCCATAACTCCAGGAAACTTCCAAAAATGAAAAGTAACATCAAAACAATGATAGAAATGCAAATACTTAAACAAGGACTTGGTTGGACCCCTACTAGCCATGACATGCATTTCGTCAACACATGTCACAAATATGCATCCTATAAGTTTAAATAACAAATCTGAGCATGGTGGTCTCCCACTTATTTGAGAATCACTAAGAATCATTGTTGCCTCATCACCATAACTACATTACCATCTATTAAGCCATATATTCATTGTACATTCAGTGATTAACCAAAACATGATGAGATCCATACATGATCACTGTCATAAAACTCACTCATAACTAGCATATGACCAACATAGATATTAGGGATAGAAACACCATATAGGCCACATTTAAACAAGTATATTTACCCATAAAATGCCAAGGATGAAGAGAGCTCTTATTGATGATTGCATAGGTCGATTAGGTATTGGACTTCCACGAACCACTGACCATAGACTAGGCTGAACCAAATATTTCTTTCAAGTAGTCACCCCTGTGCCATATTCCAAGCATGAATGTGGGATCTCATAAAACAAATTTATCAAAACCAAACTAGGGCTTCCATAGGCCAAACCACCTCAACCTTCAACCAGTGATTCCACCTCACCGTTGGACATCACTAACCATCACCAGATTGGTCTCTACCCAAGTGGTCTAGGGCTCCATAACATTTGTTCCAACTAGGGCTTTCAGGAATAGTAACTCAACCCATAGCTGTTGCCGAGCTTCCAGAGCATTTGTCCAACTAGGGCTTCCAAAGTGTTTGTCCAACCAAGGCTTCCAGGACTAGTAACTCGACCCAAGATGTTACTGGGCTTCTAGAGTGTTTGTCCAACCAAGGCTTACAGGAACTAATAACTCAACCCACAACCAAAGGCACAAGAAAACCAACCAGAAAACAAAAGTAAAACCCACAATGCCATGGCTATCTAAGAAATGGCAAGGCTAGCCAAAACCACTGCCAATCTAGGAAACCATCCATGTCAATGATAGATCACGACCAAATAACCACATGCATATTCCATGCATGCTAAAACTAGCAAGGAAATCATACATGCAACTCGGTACCTGCAAGAAAAATCCGTTGTAGTTGTTGATCCCGATGTCCTCTTGCACTTTCCTGCTTTTCCTTTGCCTTCTTTTTGCAAATCCCAAGTATGTCACACTCCTCAAAGAGTGCTCCAAGAAAACTTAGTGTCCAAAAGTATGAGAGAGAGAGAGTAGAACGAGAGCTCCAAAACTGAGCTGACAAAAGTCCATGAACTGATCCTCATAAGCCTTTTTTATCATTGAGGCCTCTAATTTCTTCATTTTCCATTATTTTTCCTTCAATTTCCTTCTCACATGCAACGTGTGACCTCTCACCTTCCTTTTCTCCTAATTTCCATTATTTTCATAAATAAAATGTCAATTAATGCCTCATGCCTTTCCAAAGCCTTTGCCACTGCCTTTGCCAATTTCCTTTAGCCATAATAACCGAAGTGACACCCCACTAGGATGTTTTTGCCCACCATTCAACTTGGAATAGGTGTCCCATGACCGTGGCCTTATATATTTTTACATTGATTTTTAACGAGGGCTGTTACAAAATTAGCCACTTCCCTTTTCAAATTTGGCCAATAATAGAATTTTTTAATGGTCATGAGGGTCTTTTGGTACCCTGGATGGCCTCAATAAGGCTTAACATGGAACTATCTCATTATGAGCCTTTCTAATTCATCATTGTTTGGCACATAAATTATGTTTTTGAACCTAATTATGCTATCATCATTGAGGTGATATTCCTAATCCCCACCATCTTGTCGCAAGTTTTCTTTCATTTGCTTATATTTTTCATCATGTCGTCCTACATTCTTAACCCTTTCCACTAGGTCTGTTTTGTAAGAGCTTATGGCTATCAAGTGATTCACTTGAATCCTCCTACAAAGTGCATTAGCAACCCTGTTTTCCTTACCTTTGATGTAATTAATCTTAAAGTCAAACTCGCTAACTATGGCCCACCATCTAGCCTGTGTTGCATTCAATTTGGGTTACTTGAATAGATACTTGAGCTTGTTATGGTCTTTTATAAGGGTAAATTTTTTTGTCAAGGAGGTAATGCCTCCACATCTTCAATCCATGAATGATGGCAACTAACTCTAGATCATGAGTCGCATAATTCACCTCTGTTTATTTAATTTACTTAACTCGTAACATACTACTTGTCCTTCATGCATCACGACTCCACCGGCCCTTCCTTGTGTTAGTGCCTAGATTTACCTCAGGCTGAAAAGGTAGGATCTAGGGCGAACATCAAACCACGCTCAGCCTCGTAGCTAGCCCTACGAGGACAGGAGAGGGCTCTCTCCGGGTCAATCTCAGCAAAAGATAATCGATGGGGCTTGAGATGACTGAAATAAAAACTAATTTTAGGCTAGGTATGAAGTGCAAGGATTTGATATGATTTTTTTGGGGTTTTGTTGGAATCAAGGGAAAGGCAAATTTTGGGGTGCGAGGATTGAGGCTCAGTTCTGCAGAGATCTCGATGGGGCAAGGTAGGCAATCATTTTGGCACTTAAATTTGAATGGAATGGAAGGGATATACAGGTGAGGTGTTGAAGAGGGCAAGAGAAACCATGAATCCTCCCCAAACAGATGAAAACATCAAATAACTAAAGCAAACTTCAAGTAGAGCACTGCAATTTCAATGGATTCTACTTACACTCTTATTTGTTTAGTTCAGAAGACATAAGATAGATTATGACATACATAAACAAATTCAAAATTACAGAGAGAAGCACTATACCAAGACAAATTGCCACATGAATCCCAAAGAGTGCTGTAAATCCTGGTCTCAATTCCTTAGCCAAAATACTAAAAATGAATGTACAATGAAGCTCAAGGCTTTCTCAAGAGTCCAACCATGCTAATGACTGAAAAACAACATAATATAGACAAACATAGCTCATCATTGCCTCTAGGAGTCTAGCTCATGAGTTTAGGACCTAATCTAACTGATTCTAAACTGAGAACTACAAACTAGGCAAGATAACAGCATGCCTCTAAAAACAAGGAAACTAATCCATTCAGTTTGAAACAAACTCTAAATTGATGAATCTACATCTACAAGTGAAAATCCAACATATTTACATCATAATCCATCAATGTTCATCAAATTACATCACAAATTTGCCATTAGGAAAGTGAAAAATTCAAACTAGGCGAAGCTAGGCAAAAAACAGAGCAAAACTTGGTCAAACTGGCAATTTTTCCTCTATGCACCGTGCCTGATTCTCTATGCATAGCGCCTGTTTGGACCCACTTTTGGAGGCCTTCCCGATGTCCAAATGAGATCCAGGTGTGCTTGCTAGAAAGGTCTACCTGTCTACTTTCCAACCCAAGTGGAATTTTTCAATTTGGCCTCCATTTGCTCCTCCAAAAGTCCATTCTCCCAACACTTCTTCCTGTGTGTCAAAATAGGGGCAGTGAGGTCATTTTTTTAGTGTTTTTTGACCTTTTGAGGGCTCAAAACCTGCCCAAATTTCTTGGCCATAGGTAGGCAAGCATAAATTTTCATGAAAAATCCAAAAATACAAAGTTTTTGTGATTTGGAGCCCTCTAGCAAAAGCGAGTGCCACGTGGCGCGGCGCATAGTGAGGAAAAGTTTGTTTTTTGTGCCAAAAATTTACAAAAATGAAAAAATTGCTCCAAATTTCTTGAAATTTGGGCTGAGTCTCCTCTATCAAGTGTTGTGATGGGCCAAGGAATCCTTAGCCAAGATTTGAAGTCCTTCATCCTCTTTTTGCCTCCTTGACACTCTCTTCAACTTTGCTTTCAAATTTCTGATTCGCGCTTGGCACACCAAGTTCCGGGACAAGTAATGATATGACAAGTTTCTAAGCATATTCTTCTCATTTATTGCCTTCTCCAACTTCCTCTCCAAATGGATATTGACTCTTTCGAGCCATGACTCCCTATTGGCATTGATATCTTGCTCCAAGGAAGTGAACTCCACCCTCCTCCTTCGGGCACTTTGGCGGTTTTGCCAATGTTCTGTAACTCCATCACTGCCTGCTGATCCTCATGCTGCTTGTTCCTCTGCTCCAAATACTGTATAGTCCACTAGGCTCTATCCAAGTTGGTGGACAAGGTGTCAATGTTCGCCTGTTGCTCCTTGATGATCTCTGTAAGCTTTGCAGTCTGTGGGCCAATGTCAGTATCATCACCCTCAATGAGGATAAAATCAGTCTCTCGCTCACCTGATGGTCCTTCCTCCTATAGAGGCCTCTTGCCTCGATCCTGAACCTACTGTGCTCATGGAGGAAGCGAGGCCCCTTCAACCCCAAGTGGAGATAACACTCGCTTCGCTGCTGCAAACAACCGTCTAGTGCCTCTCTGATAGGAGATGAACACCGACACACTAGCGGTCTCATGGCCCTGCTAATAAGAAGGTCCACCTGTCTCATGCCCAACCTCTGAAGGTCCCTGTGAAGCTCTGAAAAACTCACGAGAGATGAAGTCATCCCAAGTGATGCCCTGTAAACCAAGCTGATGAACGACCACAATTTTGATGAGAGAAAAATGATAAAGACTGTTGAACTGCTGCTGAGGGGTCTTGTGCTGCACAAGAGTGGTCATCTTCTCTATGTTTCGGCATATGAAATAAGGAATGTTCATCATCCGCACCCGAGTGAAATGCATCAACAGCCTGATGTGATAAGCATATAAGCTGGAGAACCGGCCCTCATAGGTGAAATACTTCATGATGAGTTTCATTAAAGGAGCATACTCATCCTTGAGAAACCGAAAAGGAAACACTCTCTTGAGCTATCTCAAAAAAAATGGTTTGATGTACGGTTCATAGTGCTGCCGGTCAATTTTCTGCCTCTTGTTCCATGGTTCTCCAATGTTTGGTATGCCGGTTACCAATGAAATGGTTTCTGGTGTTAATGTGTAAGTAACACCAGCAAGAGTGGCTTGATCACCATGCAAATGCAACACAAATAAGCGGGCCAACTCATGATGAAATTGAATATTAGCAACCTTCTCGCAAAATTCATAACATCACTGATGTTGGAAACAAAAGATGGCAAGAGGGTAGGCCTACAACTCGGCAAGAGTGGTAGGTTCTTCTCTGATATGTCTGCCACCTCTATGAGGCCTCCTAGGTGCATGTCCCTCCGTGGGTGAATCACTTTGGGTCTCCTCTTCATAATCATATGAAGGATCAGATGCCATAGCTGCTGATAGACAAATTGGCTTGGAGAAATAGGTGTTGATGTGTCAAACTGTGTTGGACTGCCTTTGATGATTGTTTGACCCCCACTAGCAAGGGAAAACAGTGAAACAAGGGACTGTTAGGAGAGGGAAAAAATAATGGGAGTTTAGGGACTGTTGGGACAGAGTTAGCTAGAGAAAAATGGGATATTATGGGAGTTTTGTATAGGGTTAGGTTTTGGGATTTTACAATTAGGATTTTGGGAAATGGAACTTGGGATAAGGGATTAGTGAATTTAGGGGGGTGGGGGAACTTAGGAAACAATAAAATCCAGGAATAAATGGGATAGGGAGTAATGGAGGGATGATGAACTTAGTAGCAAAATAGGTTTTCAAACCCTAGGCAGCAAGTTTCTTGGAGGTATTTTAAAAGGTAGGGTTTGATTGTTTTACACAAACACCATAAAACACACACCATCAAACCATCATCAAACTTAGATGGAATACAACTTTGAAGATTCTACCTATTTGTATCAAGACCGTTCCAAGCGATTGGAGCGAGTTTGGAAGTTTTTCGGGCTCTTTGGCTGTGTGCGCCGCGCAGCACGCCCAATGCGCTACGCCCCACCTATGCACCGCGCCTTTGTTAAAATGAACTGAGTGCTAAGGCCCAGTGCGCTGCGCCGGCTGTATGCGCCGCGCCTCCTGCCTAGTGCACCATGCCGGTAATCTTACAATGATTTTCACCCAATTTCTCACTTGCTCACCAAATTTGCTCTATCTTGCTTCTCTTTTGCAAATGAGCTTATCACATGAAGGAATAGCTTATAAACAAAGAACTTTTGAAATTTTGGCTCATGAAACCCACTTTTACAATGTTTTTAAAATGACTTTATTCTGAACTTTGTTTTTGGACTTTTTCACTGCTTTTTCACTTTGTGATGAACTTAATGACCTGAGCTTTGCTTGTTTTTGCAGGTGTTGGAGATTTTGGGCTAAGGAAAGAAACCAGGGTGCAGATGAAGAAATTTAAAATGAGGAAAACAAAATTTTTCATGATTTTGTACAATAAATGCTGAATACTCTGTTTTTTCCTCAAAACAGAGTTTTGAGGAAAAACACATTTTCGAACATTTGGCGATGCAATTTATTGATGTTGAAACCTCCTCATGGCCTGCTGGCAATTATTGGACACTTTGACACATTTTTTGACGAAACCCTAATGAAACCATAGACCTAACTGATCATGAAACCCTAAAGACAATCTTTGCAATTTTCAGGATACAAAAGGGAGACTATATATGTTTTTTTAATGAGCAAATATGTGCCAGCAGGTAAATAACATGAGGGAAACTGAAGGAATACCACTACCGTCAGATGATCTATGCGCCTAATGGAATGCAAATGACTGGGTGGGACACTTAATATGAAATGTAACAAGAGGATTTGATCTCTGACAGAGGGATGACAATACCGACTCTAACACCTTGCACACATCTATGCACACCACAAAATCCTTGCCAAGATTTGCAATCCTCAACATTCGTGCATCAGTGACCAAATGTTTCAATTGCTCAAAACTTGATGCACACTGAGTTGTCCACACAAATTTCTTTCTCTTCCTCTGCAAGTATGTGATAGGGTGGCCTATCTTGGAGAAATTTCAGATAAATGTCCTATAATAACCTGCCAATCCCATGAATGATCTAATCTCATTCACATTATTTGGCGTTGGCCACTCCATTATAACTTTGATATTCTTTGGATCAACGAATATCCCTTCCTTTGAGATAATATGCCCAAAATAGTGTATATGTGACTGGAAAAAGTCACACTTGTTGAGTTTTGCATAAATCTTGTGCTCCCTTAGTAGAACTACAACCATATGCTTTTCATGCTCTTCCTCATACACTAATACATAATCAACCAACACAATGACAGACCTTTCCTAATAAGGATGCAACACATTGTTCATTAAAGTGGCAGGGGCATTAGTAAGCCCAAAGGGTACCACTACGAACTCATAGTTCCCATATTTTGTCCTGAAAGCAGTCTTGTGAATGCCCTCCTCCTTGATTCTTACTTGATGATATCCTGACCTTTGGTTAATCTTGGAGAACATTATTGCTTCGCTCAATTGATCAAAGAGATCTTCAATTGTTGGCAATGGGTACCTGTTCTTTATGGTCACCTTATTTAATTTTTTGTATTCAATGTATAATATAAGCATTCCATCTTTCTTCTTTACAAACAATACATGTTCTCCCCATGGAGACACGCTTGGCCTTATGTAGCCCTTGTCCAACATCTCCTTTAGCTGCAATTTTAGCTCGACCAACTCAGGGGTACTTATCCTGTATGGTGCTTTGGATGTTTGTGTTGCTCCAGGTACAAACTCAATAGAGAAATCTACCTCTATGTTAATAGGTAATCTTGGAACTTCCATCGGAAACACATCTACATACTATTGAAGAACCAAGTACCTTTTCAGCAATTCACTTTCCTCATTCTCAACATCAATGTCATACTTCACATAACTTAAGATTTGACTACAAACAACATGCACGCATTTTTGTTGTTGCGCTTGGCCTGCATGGTCGTGACCAACCTCACTAAAGTAGGCTTTTTCCTGCCCTGCAGAGCTCTTCTTTCTCCTTACTCATCTAAGCATTCAATTTCCTTTTCATAACAATCCACTTTGGTCCTATGCAAGTACAACCAATCCATGCCCAATAATATGTTGTATGCACCTAATGGAAATACATTCAAATGTGCTTTTGTAGGCATGCCATTGAGCTCAAATGTACATGAACTCACGCAAGTGATTAATTCTTCTTTTGGTTATGGTTTCCCATTAAAACAACCATGGTTCTTCATCCGATTCCTTGACCGATTTGCATTTCTCCACAAGCTTTAGGCTAATATAGTTATAATTAGAACCTAGATTAATTAAAATAGAAATAATTTGATCACACAACTTACCTTCCATCTCAATGATGGATGCCTAGCAGTTATCTATGATTGCATAAATTATGGGTAAATCTCAAGTTGCATCACCCACTGTGTGAGTTTCTTGGGCACTATAAATATTTGGCCCAACATTCTGCTGATGTGGACAGTCTCCTTTCTTGTGATTTTTACCAAATGTCCAACACTTTAATGGCTCTTGGTCTTCAAGCTTGAGCTGCAATGTTGCTACATATTTCTCTTAACAACATCATTAGTTTTCTATTGCAATTGCTTTGTATGAGCTGGGTGCTTACCTGCCCTCTTATCTGAACCTTTCTTAGGCCAATTCTTTTTTATTCCAACTTTGTTCCTTGCCTTCTTCTCACCCTTTATTTTTGGCCCGTATTTTGCTTGCTCATGGCAGTGTTTCAACTCTTAATGGCATCCTTCTGAGTATGAGGTTCCAATAACTCAATTTTATTTATGAAATTCATAGGCAAACCACTAATAAATCTTTGAATCCTGGCTTTCTCATCTTTGAGATATGGCACATACCTCAATAGTTCCAAGAATTTAGTGACATATTCATCATCAGTGACATATAGACTTATTATATGTCACTAAATTCTTGGACATATTCATCATTTAGTGACATATAGGCTTATTATATGATTTTTCACCCTTGTGCAATGGTCCCCATTCCTTAAATCTATTCCCTGGTGCCTATGTAAACTCACCACATCGCCCCACTACAACTGGCGGTCCCCACTATCCATTGGACCCACGTTACATAAGATTCGTGCAATTTTCGGGTAGATCTCCACACATTTGAACAACGCAGTAGTCGAAAGCAACTTTGATAGGGTAATGTGCACGAAGGCTATGACGGGGGTCATCCTTCAAAATGGGCGGTAAGAGGAAACCGTCAATCACTAGATCAACTACTCATATTCACTCAGATAGGGTCAAGCCCATTTCCAAACTCATCAAAGGTACTCCTCGGAAGTTGGTTCTGGTTTGCAGCAAAACTATAATGGTTTCCTTATGCGTGCACAACATCAGGTTGGGTCTCACTTCTCTGGCCCTCCCATGGTGTTGGCTCGCTACATTTTTTTTTGGCTCTCATTCACTGCTTTCCTTTATACCTCTGGGATGGGGCCTCTAGAACACATCATCTTGACGCTTTCATCCCGATGTTTCGAGCGAGCCTTCCTTTATAACTTACGGGATATGCTCCTCCTTGTCGGGTTGTCGTATGGGTTGCACCTCCAGCCAATGGGGATGCCCTCTGCCTCTGAGTTGTAAGCCTAGTTGGCTTGACACCTTATCAACCCTTTCATTCCTTTGTGCTGCTAATCAAAGCTTAAGGAGTGTGGCCTTCAAGCCACGCGGTTAGTGAGCCATACCTTCACATGATCCCGATTAGATAATTATATTGTTTGCCATCCATCTCGATGCATTTGGAGTGGAAAAAGTGGAGGAATCATTGTAGGTTTTAACCTTGTACTTAAATTACCTACAGACGAATTAAGAACAGAAAATAAACAATGATGAGAATATAAAACAAATACACAGAGATTTTCCCCTAGATCTTAAATCCGGGACTACCAAGTTGATTTTTCATTATGTTCCTTTCAAAGTTACAATACATATATATACACTCCGAAGCATTCATAAATCTCAATCCATTACCCCTGGATTAGAACATAACCGTAGTTCCCTTGACCGAATCTACAAAATACCAAGGGAAGAAGACCATCATGTCCAAAAACATGCGAAAAACCCATGCACAAAACCATAGGTAGGTCTGCCCACCTAATATAGGGTCCAGACTATCGCCCCCTTGAAACCCCCTGACATGGGTGGGTCCTATGACCCCCTTGTTGCGCCCACCTTGTGACCCCCTTGTTGCGCTTGGTGCAACAAACAGGGGTGGATTTCGCCCCCCCCGGGGCACGCGCAACTTGTCGTGGAAAGAATATAACACACACCCAACATTATCCCATTTGTTGTTTTCTTTTCCACACAGGGCGTCATAGGAGAGCTTAGTCATTGGTCCAACCCTGCAATGCCCATTGTTTCTCTACACCAACAAAACTTCTTAGTGCTCACAGACTTCATCAATGCATCTACAACGTTCTTCAAAGTGTCTGCGTTTACCAACAACACCTTTTTTCCTCAACCATATCCCTCATAAAGTGATACTAAACATCAATGTGCTTTGTCTTTGAATGATAAGCAGGGTTCTTTGCCAAGAAAATTGCATGTTGGCTGTCACAGTCTATCCTTATAACTCACTATACTAACCTCATACTTGAACACAATCTCTGCAACCAAACTACTTCCTTACTTGCATGAGTGGTTTCCATGTATTCTTCCTCTATAGTTGAAAGTGCCACTACAGAATGTCTCTTGCTCATCCAACTGATTGCACCTCCAAATAGGTTAAACACATACCCACTTGTATATCTTCTTCGATCCAGATCTCCAACCCAATTTGCATCAACAAAGCCACGGATGTCCAAACCTCTGTCCAATCTTGGTCTTCCTTGGTAGCACAAACCATAATCGCTAGTGCCACGCAAAAACCTGAAAACCTGCTTCATTGTTGTCTAATGCTCCTTCCTTGGTTTTGACATAAACTTGCTCAATACTCCCACTTCATGTGCAATGTCTGGTCTAATACAAACCTTGCATACATCAGGCTACCTACTACATTTATTTATGGAACACGGGACATGTCCTCTTCCTCTTCTTGTTTTTTGGGACACTGTTCAACAGATAACTTTACACCTACATGAATAGGAACCTTCTCTGGTTTACTATATTGCATATTAAACCTCTACAATATTGTCTTGAAATAGTTCCTCTAGTTTAACCAAAACTTCCTCTTTTCCCGATCTAGTTTAATTTCCATGCCCAAAATATAGTTTTCAACACCAAGATCCTTCATGCCTAATTTGGAGGACAATTGGTTCTTCAAATCCTGGATAATTTCTTTATCATTTCCAATCAACAACATATCATCCACATACAATACTAAATAAATAACATGGTCACCAATTAATTTAAAGTACACACAGTGCTCGGTTTTGCTTTTGGTGAAGCCAAGCCCCCGTATATATGTATCAAATTTCCGATACCACATCCTTGGTGATTGTTTTAACCCATACATAGTCTTTTTTAACCTGCATGCCAGTTCTTTCTTTCCCTTCACCGCAAAGCCTTCAGGTTGATTCATGTAGATCTCTTCTTCCATATCCCTGTAAAGAAATGTTATCTTCACATCCATCTGTTCTACTTCAAAATCAAAAGTACCAGCAACATATAAAAGTAATCTAATAGAAGCTACCTTGGCAACAACAGAAAAAATATCACCAAAATAAATTCCCAACACATGAGAATAACCTTTTTCTACCAACCGAGCTTTTGTATTTCTCCACCTTACCTTATACATTCATCTTATTCTTAAACACCCATTTTCTTCCAATGGGTTTCCTTCCAGCCGACAACTCCACTAGATCCCAAGCCTCATTTTTTTCCAAAGATGGCATTTCATCAACCATGGTTTCGTTCCAGAGTTTTCCATCATCTGAATTTACTGTCTCGCCGATAGTTTTGGGATCATCATCAGTAATAGGTAAAGCAAAATTTGAATAGAAAGAAGATGGACTATACCTTTCTGGCCGCCTTCTTTCTCGAACTGATCTTCTCACAACTAGAGTTTGTGGCTCTTCATCTTCTAGTTCTTGTTTTGTTGTAGAGTCTTAGATCAAACTCTATCTTCTGAGGTTCCTTTGGTATGACTTTATGTTTGATAACATCTTTCACATATTACACAACCTTGTTTTTGGGTTCCAAAGCTTATAGCCTTTTAAACCATCTTTATACCCAATAAAGATGCACATTTCAGATTTACTATCCAACTTGGTTCTTTTCTCCTTTGGAACACGTACATATGCATCACACCCAAATGCCCTCAGATGTGAAAGAGAGGGTTTCTTACCAGTCCATACCTCATATGGAGTCTTATCCTCCAAGGCTATTGAAAGTGATCTATTAGCCAGGTAACATGCAGTCTCCATCGCCTCTGCCCAGAATTCCTATCCTAACTTGACACCACTAAGCATGCTTCTTTCCTTTTCCATCAATGTCATGTTCATTTTTTCTCCAACTCCATTTTGCTAAGGTGTATATGGAGTAGTCTTATGCCGTGCTATACCACACTTCTTACAAAACTCTTGAAATTCCTTCTTGTAGAACTCTCCACCATTATCTGTCCTCAACACTTTTATCTTCTTCTCTGTCTGGTTTTCCACTAGAGCCTTAATTATTTAAACTTGTTAAAGAATTCATATCTCTTCCCGAGGAAATATACCCATGTGTTTCTTGAGAAGTCTTTTATAAATGATACATAGTACATAAACTTACCCAATGATGGAACTGACACGGTCCAAATACATCACTGTGCACAAGCTTTAATATCCCTTTCACCCTCTTAGCACAAGAGGGGAAACTCACCCGATTCTGCTTCCCAACACAATTTTCACCTAAATCAAAATCCATAGAGCAATTAGAAATACCTTCTACCATACCATTACCATGAATTATTTGAAGGCCCTTCTCTCCAATATGTCCAAGCCTGTGATGCCATAACATGGTCTTTTCTCCAGAGACCACTAGATTTTCTGCTCCACTTTCAGGAACCAAAGAACTGTTGCACCCATCAATAACAGTACTACCCAAAAGCTTGTAGAGAGTTCCAATCCGAACTCCTTGCATCAATATGAGTGCTCCCTGCGCCATCTTACAGGTATCTTTATCGAACACTATTTTGACACTTGCACCATCCATCTGTTAGAAAATTATATATTATGGAGCAATGGAACACATAAAATATTGCAGAAATATAAACACAGAAAACGCATAAAACAAGAGAGACATAGATATACGTGGTTCACCCAGTTTGGGCTACGTCCACCTCGAACAGCCAGTCCTTCCTTTCTATTATCCAGCAAAATGAAGAGACACAACCTATAGTAGATCCGCTGTAATATCCTTTGTTTTCTCTCACAGTCTCACCTCTCTATTTCTCGCTCAGAGAATACACATATATTACACAGCCTCAATACAATGCCCTCATACAAAGAGAGGGGTTGCCTTCTAGGGCAAAAAACCCTAAACTAAACATAAGTTCTACGATCAGATCATCCGCCTAATGAACGAACTAGATTGACTAGAAATTACTATACTTTTACAAGGTAATTTTACATTTATTTTTACCTTCGGGGCGCTGCCCCCGAAACCCCCGCTGGGGGACCGCTGACCCTCGGACCCCCTAGCCGGGGGGGATCGGCCCCCCTAAACCTCCACGAGGGGGGAGAAGTCCCCCTCGCGTGGAGGGGTGTACAAACTTCCTGGGGTATACATCCGGCTGAACACAAAGACCTTTGGACAATCATGCTCCACACCCTACACCATCTTGCTTACAAAAATCAATTTTTTTGGCCAATGCAGGAACATATAAAATACCTAGAATTGTTCTAATCCTTCCACCTCGCAATTTCAGCTTGAGTTTTCCGCGTCCAATGATTCTAGTCTTCCTGTCATCCCCTAAGAAGACATCACTACCATTATATTTCTCATACTTGCAGAACCACTCCCTATGGGGAGTGAAGTGAAAGGATGCACATAAGTTAATCAACCATGCCTCATGATCTACATGTGTACTTGAAGAAGAAATCAAGTACACATCCCCACCTCCATCTGAGGTGGTTTTCACCTCTGCAGAAGCAAGATCGTCATATCCCTTTCCTTTCTCAGGAGATTTAGATCTATAGTCCTTTTTGAAGTGCCCTTCATTTCTGCATTTCCATCACACCTTTACAGGTTTTCCTCGAGATTTAGATCTCCCACTCGAGGACTTATTTTTGTTTATGTTCTGTGAGCGTCCTTGTACAAATAAGACATCTCCATTCTAGCCCTCCATATTTTTCTCTCTCATCTCCTCTGACAACAAGGATGGGTCTATTTAAGCAAACTTCAAGGTAGTTGTATTGCTACCTATTGCAACAACGAGATTATCCCACGAATCTGGTAGAGAACACAACAAATTGATGCACTTATCTTCATCTAAAATTTTAATATCAACATATAAAAACTAGCTTACCATAGTATTAAAGGTGTTCATATGCTCTATCACCGAGTCTCCATCCTTCATCCTCAGGTTATACAACTTTTTTTGTAGGAACAATTTGTTCATCAGAGACTTAGATTGGTACAAAGTCCCTAACTTGTCCCACAAAGCCTTCGTTGTAGCTTCCCATGATAGATTGAATAATACTGAATTTGAGATACACAACCATATTGTGCTTTTTGCTTTCCGATCCAACTTTTCCCAGTCTTCATCTGACATTGTCGTTGGTTTAGTACCTAGATCTACGGTGATCCATTGATCTTTATCCACTAGCGGATCCTCCATCTTGAGTTTCCACAACTCAAAACTCTGACCATTAAATTTGTCGATCTCTATCTTTCCACTGCTCATCATCTTCTTCCACCACAAGAATCGATCCCATAGATCTCTAGCTGAACAAGGTCTACCACAGACCCAAGCAAAACCACTCAGTAGCAAAGGCATCCCCTTGAAGTCGAAAAAACTCTAATACCAAATGTAGGTTTTAACCCTATACAGAAATTACCTGTAGATGAATTCTAAAAACATAAAATAAACAATGACGAGAATATAAAACAAATACACATATATTTTCCCCTAGATCCCAAAACTGGGACTACTAGATTGATTTTTCATTATGTTCCTTTCAATGTTACAATACATATATATACATGTCGAAGCATTCATAAACCCCAATCCATTAACCCTGGATTAGAACATAACCGTAGTTCCCTTGACCGAATCTACAAAATACCATGGGCAGAAAACCATCATGCCCAAAACCATGTGCAAAACCCATGCACAAAACCATGGGTAGGTTCGCACACCTAATATAGGGTCCAAATTTTTTTTCTTAGAGTGCTGCCCCAGACCCTGTGTAGGGGGGCTAGCACCCCCCTGAAACCCATCGACAGAGGGGGCTGTGCTCCCACTGCTACACCCGACACAACAAACAAGGGGTGCCCCCATGCATGCAACTAGTCATGGAAAGAATATAACACACACCCAACAATCATCTCATGGGACCATTTTTACTGACGAGAGCCATTTTGGCAAAATAGGGTCTTAAAACCTTCCAAGATAATTTTGAGGCATTAAACGACTCTTTTTGGGGGTAAAACTTTGTCGCTTTAGTGTGACTTCATTTCATGCTTTTCTACACATGAAAATATTTCCAAGGACGCAAGAAGCACGTCAATTAGAGTCCATATGCAAAATTTATGCCACTCATAAGTTGACCTTCACGTTTTCACACCTATAGTTCGATAGGATGTCGCGTTAGCCCCCATTTTTCATGGAGCAGGGGCTAGCCACATGATTATGATGTAAAAGACTCTAGAAGATTCTATATTATAACTCTATTTAAGAGTTGATGTAGTCAAAATTAACCACTAGTAGGCTATTAGGTTGTGTTATAACCGGGCCACTATGAGGAAGAGACATTCCATTCTTTCGAGAGAATTTTGTTCCATAGATGAGGAAAGATAGTTAGGAGAGATAGGAGGTAGAGTAAACAAAGAGGATCTATACACTGTAGCATCCCATAAGCCACAGACATTACTTCTTTGTACCTGCAGCCATAGTTCCAGATAGAGAAAGAGAGCGAAGCGACCTCACCTTCTAGCTGCATTTTCTCTTGAAAGGGTTTCCCATATAGCATATCTTTTGTCTTATTTGCGTGTGAGCTTATTTTTTCATTCTCTACTTTTTTGCATAATTTCCATTTGCATGCATGCACTAATTATAGTTAAATCTACAAATCTTAAATTTTAATAAAATTATAATAGTGTAGAATCTCAAATTTTTAATATAATATTATTAGATTTGTTGTGACGAATAGTCCAATGGAATATCCACGAGAATTTATGGATCATTTGGTATCAGAGCAGGCTTATTTGTGTGTTTTGTGGAGATTTCCAGGATATAGATCAGCGGGGCCGAAAATTGTAAAACCCTAATCATGGCTGACGAATTTGTAAACGAACCTCGTGATCCTGTAGAGGTGAGGTTTTCACAGCTTGAACAACATGTTGTGGATATAAACCACAATGTAAATCTCCTCATGGAAACCCTAAGCAATAAGTTGGCGATATTTGGGGAAGATGGGGGTTTGAATGCAGAGGACAAATAAAAAGGGAGATCAGGATATTGGGAAGACATAGAGAACCAACCAAAGAAAGAAACCAAAAAGATCAACCCAGTTTGAGTGTCGTGAATCAATCCCTGTTTAAAATGGAAGAAAAAGTCAATATCAAGCCGTACCATGGCAATATCAATGCTATGAAGCTGAACCACTAGTTGCAACAACTGGAAGTTTACTTCAGCACCCATCAGATCGAGGAAGGGCAAAATATCTCATTCGCGTGACTAAAATTGGTGGGCCATGCACTGACTTGGTGGGAGAGCCACACAGGAACGCTGAGGTTGGAGGCAGAACCTCCAGTGATTAAGTGGGAGGATTTCAAACCTTCATTAAGTCACAGTTTTATCCCATTGGGTATGTGGAGGACCAGTGGATCCGATGGCATTACTTCAAGTAAAATTCAGGCCAAAGTGTGCAGGAGTACACCACAAAATTCAGGAAGATGGCTATAATGTTGGGTATCTGTCCAAAAAACCCAGATGTACTCCTCAAGTATTTGAGGGGTCTACACCACCATCTGCATGAGTAAGTGATGTTGTTCAAGTCCAAATTGGTGGATGAGGCTTGTGTATAGGCATTGTACCTGGAGAACATAGGCCTGAAGAGAACACAATCAAGTGGATCGAAGCTGAAGGAGCAACAAGAAACTTTTAAGGAGGGAAAGAGGAAGAAAAAAAGGGGGAAAAGATAAAAATATGACAACCCCTACGCACTAGTGCAAATATCCTAGCAACCACTGCAACATTAATGGCCATACAGAGGAAAAGTGTTGGAAGTTGCATCCAGAGCTAACTAGAAGAACAAGACGAAAGATAACTAGAAGATGAATCTCATGGCCACTAATTCGAGCAATCAAGTTAAAAGCAGCTCGAATGTGGATGAGAGGATCGTTTGTACGTCAGTACATAAGGATGTGAATCTCAGTAGCCTTCAATAGTGGGAAGCGAAAGAAATGCCCAAACTCTTCCATATAAAGATACATGTTAAGAAGGCAAAGATTTATACTTTTTTTTTTTACTCAGGATCGCAAGCGAATCTCATTGCAGTAAAGCTGGACAAGATGTTGGGGCTAGATGTTCGTGATCATCCAAAATGATATCCATTAGGATAGGTAGATAAGGATGCAGAGTTTAAGGTAACAAAATAATGTAAAATTAGATTTGCTATAAGTGCTGATTTTATTGATGAAGTAGATTTGGATGTGGTTCCCCTTGATGTATGTCGAGTCGTGTTTGAGAGTTCATACATGTGCATGCATGATGTAATATTCATGAGGAGAGCTAACCAATACCGACTCTTCAAGGATGGAAAATCATTCATCATCAACGCGCACAAAGGCAAGTAAAAAATCTCACTAGTAAGTGCCAACCAAGCCAAGAAATTGACAACCAACCAAGAAATATGTTTTATTGTTTTTAAGAGAAACTCAGTCCAAAGAGGAGTCAATAAGAGGCAATGCATCCCTGGAGGGGTGTAATAAGAAACATAAAAAACAATTGGAGGAGTTTTTACAAGCATACAAGGATGTGTTCCGAGATCCTAAAGGGTTACCACCTAAGAGAGAAGTGGAGTATGAGATTCAACTATTGCCAGACTCCCCATTGCAAAATATTGGGTTGTACAAGCAATCTGTTATAGAAGCAAGTGAGGTGAAGAAACAATTGCAACAATTGTTGGAACATGGTGTCATTCAATCGAGTACATCACCATGTGGATCACCCATCATCATTGTGCTAAAGAAGGATGGGACGTGGCAGATCTGTACAGATTACAGGGCATTGAACAAAATCATGCTCAAGAACAGATAACCCCTGCCCAGGATAGACGATCTACTAGATCAGTTGCAACAAGAAAAGTACTTCATAAGCTGGACTTGAAGTCTGGATATCACCAAGATTGATTCAAAGAAGAATATACATAGAAGACCGCCTTCAAACTAGGCAAGGTTTGTATGAATGGTTAGTTATACCAATTGGCCTATGTAATGCACCAACTACATTTATGAGATTAATGAATGATGTACTACACCCTTTTATAGATTCATTTGTTATTATATATTTGGATGATATATTGGTATATAGTGCTACCTGGGAGGAGCATATGTCACATTTGACGTAGGCGATGGAAACTTTGAAGAAGCACTAGCTACTAGAAAATCTCAAGAAGTGCGAGTTTGCGCAGTAGTCTTTGGTGTATCTGGGGCATGTGATCGGTGGAGGAGAACTGAATATAGATCCTTCCAAGATGGAGGCCATCATGAAATGGTCGACACCTACTAATGTTTTTGAGGTCAAGAGCTTCATTGGGGCAACATAATACCTGCGGAAGTTCATAGCCTCATTTTCAGGGGTGGCAACATCGCTCCATGCCATAATAGCAAGTTGCAAGAGTTTTAAGTGGGGAAAAGGTCAACAAAGGGCTTTCGAAGAGCCAAAGAATAAGATAAGCCAAACACTAATTCTAGCATTACCAAATTTGCAGTGACCCTTTGAAGTGGATACAGATGCGAGTGGGTATGCTATGGGAGATGTCTTGATGTAGGGAGGAAGGCCTAAATGCTACCATTCTGAAGTATTTCATGGGGCAGTGCTTAACTACCCTACCTACGATAAGGAGCTCTATGCCATGGTGCAAGTTGTGAAGAAGTGGAAGCGCTATATGATGGGAAAGTAGATAGTAATCCACACAGATCACCAACCGTTACAATACTTTCAAGCCCAGAGCAAGCTACGATAGACCAGGTATTACAAAAGGATGGGGTTTTTACAACAATTTCATTTCATGATCAAGTATAAGAAGGGAAGCACAAATAAATTGGTCAAAATGCTTTCAAGGTCACCCATATCAAAGATCACAACTTTGGGGACTCTTATGCACATGAAGCCATACACCCATGATGCATATAGAGAGGCATATTCAAAAGATGAGGAATTCAAAGAGGTGTATCAACAGTTGTAGAGTCAGAGTCATGTGCATGATGATGATAGCACGATTGAATACCATCTCCAGGATGGGTTACTCTATAGGCTGGATAAGCTATGTGTTCCTAAAGGTGCTAAATTGCAACTAATAAGAGAGGCTCACACCTCCAAGGTTGAAGGGTACTTTGGTGTAGGGAATACCATGGCTAAATTGGAGAGGTATGTGTATTGGCCCAAGATGCAAAAGCAGGTAACTAGGTTCATAAGAGGATGCATGCTTTGTTGTACCAGCAAGCCTAGCAACAGGAAACAAGTTCTATATCATCCCTTACCTGTGCCTACTTGTCCTTAGGAAATCATTTCCATGGATTTTGTGGGAATTTTACTGAAAACCAGGAAGGGACATGATTATTTGTTCATGGTAGTTGACAAGTTCAGCAAGATGCGTGTTCTGATGCCCTGTAAAAAAACCATTAGCGGGCAAGAAGCAACAAACTTGTTCTTTGGACATGTATGGGTGCACACCAAGGAGCATCATTTCAGATAGGGATATAAGATCTTAAATTTAATAAAAATGTAATAGTGTAAAATCTCAGATTTTTAATATAATATAATTAGATTTGTTGTGACGAATTGTCCAGTGGAATATCCACGACAGTTTACGGATTATCGCACGACCCCATCTTCTGATTGGTCCATGGGACACATCGTCATGTCATCACGTGCCATATCACCCCAGTGCACTATCACGACGTTTCCCAAGCATTTTCCCCTTTTATGCCTCCAAGGTGGGCCCTCCGTGACACGTCACCCCAATCCCAACACCCAGACACTCCTGTAACATGCTATTTTTAGCTTCTGGGGGAGAACCCCCAATTTACATGGATCGGTGGGCCACACCTTTGCATGACCCTTGCCTTTGATTAGTCCACATCATAATAGTGCCACAACATCCTGTGTTCTACTGCAAGCTTTCGCTTCGTAACTTACGAGATTTTTGGCCTCATAGATGAGTTGTCATGTGGGTTCCATCCTAGTCAATGGGAATGCTCTTCACCTCTTAGCTATGAGCCCAACTATCCTGGTGCCCAATCAAACCCTGCCATTCTTTTGCAATGTGAAAGCAAACTCCTAGGATGTGGCCTTCGAGTCACATCACCCTGCTATTGACCAATCATGATAAGGCATGATCTGAGCATCCAATTAGGAGCTTCCATGGCTAGGTATTCCGCTAAACCAATTACATCAATTTATCCAATTACATTATAAGTTGAGTCCCCACCTAACTTCTTCGCAATGCAGCTCTATGCAGAACTTTGCCATGACCTGTTTAAGGAGGTCTTACAAAATCATGATCATTTTATTTGATCTTAAATCCATGGAGTGGCTACAGTGGCTTTACAAATGTTTGGATTTGCACCAAAAATTAACCATGGCCACTATGGCTTGCTAAAGATCTTACATGCACTAGCCCTCCTAAGCTTATAACAGGGATGATCCTCCCAAGACCATGGAAGTTGCAAAATACCAAAAGAGCTATACAAATATTTGCAATCCACAAAGATCCACACACCAAGGTGCACCCTCAGGCTTGCAGTGCCTTGACCAACAACATTGTGGTGTTTTTTGAATACCTACTAGACTACTAAAAATGAAAGGCTAAGAAGCCTCTAATGTAGAATGATGGGTTATTAAAGTTTAAGTAATCCTTAGTGTTAACACAACACCACATATACTATAACATAGGCTCATAGGCAACATATGCACACAAACCTTGTCAAACATGTTGTCTTCATTGTAATCATCACAATGTAATGAAAGAAGTGCGTTTGTCAATTATTTTCATGATTTAGTTTAGATCCTCATGGATGCTTTCAATGCTTTTATAATTTGCACATTATGTTATTTATTGTGTGCTATTAAAAATACAATCAAGCATTTCACACAACACATCATTTCAATTCAGAAATGCAACATAAGTCTCGTTAACATGTAAGGGAATTGTACCATATACCATTCATTATCATAATATCTGAATGTAGTCATAATTCTTACTCTACAACACCATTTCAATCCAAAAATGTCACATACATGCATTATCAGTTAAGCAAATGCAAAAAAGCACTTATCTTGTAATTTTCAGGGCAACTAAGTCTGGGACAATGACTCTCCACCCAACCATAAACAACTGCAGCCAAGCTCTCTTGCAGTTGTCACCCCCAAGCCAGATTCCAGAGATTGAGGGGATTTCTCAAAGGATTGAAACACCGATTACTAGATGAAACAGGGAATCCAGAGGGCCTCCTTCCTCCACCCACCAAGCACTCAATAATTAAACAATGAATATGGAATCCAGAGGCCAGCTGCCTCCACCCTTCAACTACCTAATGGCAGCCAATCAAGATACACAGGGAATCGAGAGGATTCTTCTCCACCCAAGCACAAACAAGGAATCTAGAGGGTAGTTGCTTCCACCCAAGGATGTCAAGTGAGTCCAGAGAAGAAAGTATCCACACTTCAATCAAAACATACTAGTTTCATCCACTTTGGGGAATCCATAACCCACTTTAAAATCAAACAACAAGAGAGACTTCAAAGGTCTTCCCTCTAGGAATCCAAGGAACAACCCTCCACCCCAACCATTAAGGGAATCCAAAGAAAGCCCTTCTCCACCCTCTAGCTATACAAGGAATCTAGAGGCCATTGTTCCTCACGAAGGAGAGATCTTCTTCATGCACTCCTTTTGTTTCTTCTCCTTTGCGTTGTTGTATGTGGCTGAAAGAAGATCAAATCTCCTCTGCATTTTTCTTTGTGGCTAAATGAATATTGAATCCTCTACTCTGTGGTTGCCTTCCTGAATGAATAAATCCCGCGAGTGAGGTTGAACTCCTTTTTCTCTGTTGTCTCCATAGTGTTTTAGCTCCATCAATTCTTATCCGTTTTCTCCTTGTATGTGTCTCCCAAGGCAACATGGATCTGCGTACTTATCTTGTAGCCCATTTAAACTAAAAAACTAGTCTAATTAAAGACACACCAACCAACTTTTATGGTTGTCAAAACAATCTAGATTTCTTGCACAAGGAAACCTCATGTATCCCATGCAAACAAACTCCTCGGCTCTAGAATCCATGTCCCTTTGACTCAACTCATTTTAATATATAATTTCAAAGGTATTTACATTGTATTTTCATGAGGAAACCCGAGTTAGGGCTGTCGCAATCGAGTTCCCATCATTAAAGCATCTTGCTAATGGGAAGTCACAGGCTCAATTCTCCTAAACGCTCTTGGGGTTAGGCTCTGCTAATGAGTCGGTGGGATGTGATCCCTTCATGTGGATCTGCCCAAATGGTTTATGTGGATGTAAGCAGGGCACTGTGTTTGTAAGACATTCCAAATTAACATTCACATTTCCTACATTAACATTTTTATATTATAATTGTTAATAATTACAAACTATTATTACATCAGCATATTTATTAATACATAACACATATTTATATGTTATATATTTTCTTTTTTAATATATAAAATTAGAAAAAAAGTCTTAGTATAAAATTATTAATTTTAATTACAATATATTAATATTAATATCTACCAGCAATAAACAACTAATTTATATCAAAGCAAGTTTATATTGTTGCAATGTGATATAGAAATAATACACAGTTAATGGGTATCAAAATATGTTTTTATTGTTAAAACATTGATATAGAATCAATCATGTATACTCATCCTAACAACCCATGTTATCTTCATAATAATCATAAGACTCGAAGGAAAATTTGAGCTGCCTGAGCTTCGTGCACTCCTCTAGTTTGAAGTCCCCTCTCTCCCCTGCAAGTCTCTCCCATGGCACCTCTCGAGTCTGATCTAGAGGGGTTCGCTCTTCTGTTCTGCCCCCCCATGACAAGGTTGCTTCTGCGTTTTCTAACATAGTATCCTCCCTCGACCCCCCTCAGGACCGTCCTGTTGTGTCCAAGTTTGTTAAACAAAACTTGTGGATATCCCTAATATTATTCTTCCCCCCTCTCTACCTCGTAGAGTTTCTCTCTCACTTTCTAAGATGGGTCTAGTTGGGCAGTTTACTGGCCTCTAGCCTTCTTTGAAAACTGTGCAAAAATGGGTTGAGTGAAATTGGTCTCACTCAACTCAAGGGAAAATATCCATTTGATTATGTGGAAGAGGGTTCTTCACATTCTACTTTGAATCTAAAGAAGACAAAGACTTAATATTCAGAAATGGTCCTTATTTCATGGATACCAAAGGTCTTTACTTAAATAGATGGACCCCAGACTTTGATCCAGAGCTTGATGTTCCAAATGTAGTCCTAGTTTGGGTTCATCTTCCCCACCTCCCTCTTCATTGTTGGGGAGATGAATCAGTGAAAGCAATAGGAAATGTTGTTGGAAAATATATTGATCAAAGTGAACCAAAAGAGAATATGCATGCATGTGCTAGAATCTATTTGAAAGTCAATTTGGGAAAATGGATTCTAAAAGTAGTGAAAATAAAGGTTGATCATTGGACTTACATACAACAGCTGGACTATGAGTAGATTCCGTTCAAATGCAAGGTATGTCATGAATATGGTCATTTCAAAAATAGATGTTCAAAGAAAGAAGTAGAAGAATTAGTAGAATCACAAGACCCTCAATGGGTTCCAGTTAAAAATAATAAATTTGGTTCCACGGTTTCTAAGATTTTTGTTCCCTCCTCCTCAGCTCCTAGAGATGACCCTCCCTTGTCTTCCCCTCCAATCTTCAATTCCAACCCTTTTTCCTCTCTAGCCTCCCTCCCTGATCCTTCCCTAGCTAGACCGGTTACTCCCCCTCACCCAACTTTTCCACCTCCTTCCCCCCTTGATCCCTCCTCTCTTCCCCCCCTTCACCCTCAGACTAATCCCTCTAGCCCCCCATTGTGTCCTCTCCCTCCTCCCCTCGAAAGGATCCTTACCAGAAATCAATCAAAGGACTCTCTTATTCTCTCTGAAAGAACACAAGAGGTCTGGAAGGAAGACCAACAAAGAATTAAGGGATGAAGCAACAATAAAAGAAATGGCATTGGGAACCCAATAACCAATGGAGACATATATCGAGAAAAATATTGGAAATAAGGAAAAACACAACAAACAGTTTGAGGGAAAGGTCCCTCTACCCAAAATCAAAGTAAATAATGAATATGGTCTCTTGGAATTATAGGGGCCTCGGACACTCCTTGAAAATCAATGCAGCAAAAGATCTTCTAAAATCAAAATGTCCAGACTTTTTTTTAATCCAAGAGACCAAGTCCTCTGAACAAGAAATGACTCAAATAATTCAAAAAACAAAATATTATGAAGGAATATCAATAAAAGCAATAGGAGCTTCAGGTGGAATTTGCACAATGTGGAACCAGTCCACTTGGGAACTATCATCTCATCTCAAAGAACTACACTGGATCAAATCTGATCTAAGAAATAAAAACATAGGAAATCAAATTTGCCTCTACAACATCTATGCCCCCTCTCACTACTGAGATAAGGAGCATTGTTGGCGCTCCTTGACTGAGAGTCTAAATCTGGAATCGAACAACAATATTATAATAGGAGGTGATATAAATATAATCCTAAATGTTGATGAAAAGCAAGGTGGCTGCTTCCAGGCTTATCCCTTCAGGGATATCCTCGAAAATATCATAAAGAAGCACAATCTAATGGATATAGTACCAAAAAATGGGAAATTTACATGGAGTAACAAAAGGTTAGGACTGGGAAACATAAAAGAGCGACTAGACATATTTCTTATTCAGGATAGTCTCATATCAGAATATAGTGCAACAACTTCAAAGGTTATCCCTTCAGCAAATTCAAATCAAAATCCTATAGCTATCAAATTAGGGGAAAGTGAAAACCTGCCCCCCCTCCCATTTAGATATAATCCTATTTGGGCCACCAACGAAGAAGAAAGATTGCTGAT
The DNA here is from genome assembly GCA_031772625.1 of Pinus tabuliformis. Classification (NCBI taxonomy): domain Eukaryota; kingdom Viridiplantae; phylum Streptophyta; class Pinopsida; order Pinales; family Pinaceae; genus Pinus; species Pinus tabuliformis. Next base: position 768,544,421 of record CM062818.1, read on the forward strand.
CACTGTAGCATGGAAACAAAGCATAAATGGTTCACCAAGTTTTGTTTGGGAGACAAAGCTAAAAAATGTCAAAAAAAAGCTTAAAAATATGGGCAAGAACAAACTACAAAAAACCTCAACAAAAGAAAATTGAGTTGCAGAGAGAGTTGGAACAAGTGCAAAAAAAATTAAAGGAAGGAGAGGTAACAAAAGAAAAGCAATTGAAAGAGAAAGAACTACACTAGGAAATATATAAAAACAATAGGAAAGAAGAAGAGTCATGGAGGCTAAAATCAAGAAATCTGTGGATTCAAGCTGGTGATCAAAACACAGTTTTTTTTTCATAATACGACAAAAATGAGAAGAATAAAAAATCATGCAGGTACAATAAAAGGAGAAGGAGAGATGAAAATAAGGGACAATAGGAACTAAAAAAATAAGCTCATCAATATTATAAAAGTTTTCTAACAACTGATCCGGTCAATCCAAATTATGATTAATTTACAAGTTATATCCCCCAAAAAATCTTTGAAGTTGCTAATTTAGAAATTTTAAAAGAAGTGGATGAAGATGAATTACAGTCAGCCATATGAAATCTCCATCCAAACAAAGCATTGGGCCTTGATGGATTTTCCATTTCTTTCTACCACTCTTTTTGGATGATTATTAAAAAGGACCTCCTTAAGATGATCAGGTGGGTTTTAGAAAGAAAAAAAATAGGTGGATTCACTAACTCCACCTACCTAGCACTTATCCCTAAAGAATTGAATCCCTCCTCCTTTCACCGATTTCAACCCATATCTCTCTACAACTCCTCATACAAAATAATATCTAAGATATTGGTCAACCGAATAAAACCTCTTCTACCTATCTTGATCTTTGATAATCAAGGAGGCTTCGTTCCCAACAGGAAAATTGTCGACAATATAATGGTTGTGCAAGAAGCTATTCACTCAAGCCTAGCAAGAAAATAACAAGGATTTATAATGAAACTTGACATGGCCAACACCTTTGATAGAGTCAATCTCTCCTTTCTCTCAGTTGTCCTTCAAAAATTTGGCTTTGCTCCTGAATTCATAGATCTCATAAAAGCCTACATAATAGGCCCTTGGATTGCCCCCCTTATAAATGGAAGGCCTAGTTGTTTTTTTCAAAGCTCAAGAGGCTTGAGACAGGGTTGCCCTCTCTCACCTTTCCTATACATAATAATGGTTGAATCTCTCAGTAGGAACTTGGAACAAAGCAGGAGGAATGGCTCTATCATAGGATTATTCTTTAGCAAAGGTGTCAAGAGTATTAACCATTCTTTATTCACTGATGACACCTTATTCTTAGGTGGTGCTATGTGCATTGTGGCAAGAAGGTTCAAAAGCATCTTGGATAAATTTTTGGAGGTATCTAGTTGCCTCCTAAACAACTTGAAAAGCAATATATATGGTTGGAATGTTCTTGCAAGAACTCTTCAGAGAATATCCCAAATATTAGGAGTTCCCTTCCAAGCAAATTGGGATCATTTTAAGTACTTGGGACTGCCCATTACAAAAGAAATCATGAAGTCAAAAATATGGAATAATTATATAGAAAAAATGAAGAAGAAAATTCAACAATGGGGAATCCTTTGGCTTAACCTTGCAGGGAGGATAACGCTGATTAAATTAGTATTAGTTGCTCTTCCTCTCTATCAATTTGCTATTGTTCATGCACCAGTTGGAGTACACAAGCAAATCAAACTAATAATAGTAATAATAATATATATATATATATTTTTTTTATTTTTTTTTTATGGCAGGGGGGTAAGAATGATACAAAAAATTCAGCTTGGTAAAATGGATCCAAGTAATTGCACCTTTTGAAAAAGGAGGTATCTCCATCCGTCTTCCTGGATTAATGAATATATCCTTAGGAGCTAAGGTCATTTGGAGATTTATAAATGGAGAATCCACTTGGTGGAAGAAATTTTTAGAGGAAAAATATCTTAACTACCCTCACCAATCCTTTCTCACTGGAAAAATGCCTATTAGGCCATGCTCTCAAATTTGGAAATTAATCAAAAAAGCCCTCCCTCTTGTCAAAGAAAACACATCAAGAATCCTTGGGGGTGGTCAAAACATAAATATTTGGAGTGATAGTATAATGGGCAATCCTCCTCTCTCAAACCTACATGGTATTTAGGAACTAAAAAATTGGATGGTCAACAAAGGCATATGTTCTCTGGAACAAATATCAGATTGGAACTAGAATGATAATTCTTGGGATAGTTGGATTCCTCTAGCCTTCTCCCCATACCTCAGACCTCAATAAGATACCTCTTATCTCATCGCAAAGTTGTAGCACCAATCGGTTATGGCCAACAAGACTCCTTCAAATGGAATCCAACAGGAGGAGAGTTCACAGTCAAATCAGGGTATTCGAAGCTTCAAGAGAATCAAGATCATCATGATTGGTCCCTTTGGAAAGCAGTTTGGAAGATTGAAAGTCTTCCAAAAATAAAAATCTTCATTTGGACCATGTTAAAAGGGAAAATACTTACAACAGAAAACCTTAAGAAAAGGGGCATTCTCTGCCCCTCTCGTTGTCCCCTGTGGAAAGAAGAAGAAGAAACAATCCAACATATTTTTAGGGTGCAAATCTGAAAAATTCTGTTGGACCTTGTTGGCTGGACCGATTGAAGCAACTATCAATACCAATCTCACCATCACTGAATTCTACTCAAATTGGAAAGACAAGTACCCATACTCCTTAAAAAACAAGAACTTGATAAAAATATTCTGGAACAATCTTCCCTCTTTTTTATGTTGGCAAATTTGGCTTGCAAGGAACAACCAAAATTTTCAAAAAGATTCTTGTTAAAACTTGGGGGCTAGCAACAGAATTCCTTTTTGCAAAAGGAGTGAAAAATCTAGATTTCAGTCTCCTCCAACACGAAGAAAAAATATGGATGAGTTTAGTTCCAGACAGGGCTCAAAACTTTAGAAGTGTTCCAAGAATAACACCAAGTAAATACAAAAATTGGAAAATTCACCTTAAAGAAAAGGAATTTATGATGTGACTAAGTACTCTAAAGAGACCATGTTTATTCTTCGATGGGGCCTCAAAATCAAATCCAAGTCGAGCAGGCGCAGGTGGCTATGTAATGGATCAAGAAAAGAAAAATGTGATAGTTTTTGAATGGGGTCTTGGATCAGATTCCAACAACAAAGCTGAAGCATATGCATTTCTTTTGGGATCTCAAATCCTTAAAAGAAAAAATTATCTGAATCCTGTCATCTTTGGAGATTCTTCAATTCTAATCCAACTAATGGTAAAGAAAGAAAGGCCGAAAAATGCTGGCCTTGGGCAAATAACAACCAGAATTCACCATCATCTGAAAAATATGGGTAATGTCACCTTCTACCACATTCTGAGAGAAAATAATAAGGATGCTGATAGACATGCCAACAATGTGATTGCTCTTCCCTAGGGAGTTTTAAAAATTGAAAATGAAGTCTCCAATCAAATCATCCCCTAATCCCTCTCGTCCTTATCCTTTTCTAATCTACGTCTTCATGGTCCAGTTAATCATCATCAATATCTTGCTCTATCCTGCCCCTATCAGCTTTATTATCCCAAAGCAATTTGTCTCTGCCCCATTATCCTTCTTGAGTTGCTCCTCTTCTGACTCCTATCCTCCTCATGATCCTCCCTCCTCTAACTCTCGGATCACACATTTGAACCTTCTCTCTATATTTCCTTGTCCCTTCTCTTCTCCCCTGCATTGTGTCCCCTCCTCTTTTACTAGTCGATGTTCCTGCTCTTCCTCCCTATCCTTTAGCTTGGCACCTTCCCCTTATCAACGTTCTCCAACCGAGCTGGTAGTGCTTCCCTCTTTTGATGTAGCACCCTTCTCCTTTAGTAGTTGTCCTTCGTATCTCCAAATGGAATCGATGGACATTACTCCTAAGATTCAAATTTTCACCCACTGCAAAGCACACAAAGTAGTGTTGGAACATATAAAATCAATGCTTGAGAAGCTACACAATCAAACAAGATAGGTGAATGATATTATTTTTTGGCAACTCAGTAAACACATGGAGGAGTTTAAAAAACTCAACAACATATGCGCACAATTGGAGGATGCTATCAATTTTATGAGAGAAGTAATAGCAAAGAAGCCAAGGGAAAGATCCACCACCCTGGATTGAAGCAACAAAAACCAGCAACAGGAGGAAAAAATAGTACGACTTCAAGAATCATAGCAGAATCAAGGCTAGTGGTTTAGGCTTGGACAATGGTGTTTTCTCTCTTGAGTTGGATAACCTTGTCTCCATTTGGGAATATAGGCCAACTCAACTACATACAACATCAATAGAAGGGTCAGTTGGAATCTCAACCAAGATAGACAATGCAAATTTTTCTCCATGCAGTCCTAACATTGTGTTTTCTCCCCGTGCACCTACACTTAACACCTGTTCAGGGTGTGTCTAGTTTTTTCTCTCCTGCGCCTAGCAGACTCATCTCATCATCTCTTGCTTTTTCTTCACAAGTGGGCTTTGCTGACCAAAGTGGTTTTTCCCCTTCTCGGGCTCCTTTTTTTGGTGTTTTTTCTAACAGTGGTCCATATGGGGGTTATGGTCATGGCATTAAGGAGGGTTTAATGATGGGCTAGGGTTTACTCAATGAGTGGCTATTGAAGCACTAACAACAACAAGTAGTATTGTTATTAGCTAGGGTATGGAGGGGACCTGCTTTTTGCCCAATGATTTAGAATGTATTGTTTAATATCTTAATGAGGACTCTAGCACCAATCAAGGTGACCTTGCACTTGAAGTGGAGACAAGGGAGGCTTCGTTAGTTCAGGACGAAACCCCAGCTTCAAGACACATGGTTGTTGATCAAGTGATAGGAGGAAAGAAGATTAAAAGGAGCAAACACAAAGGGCCAAAGTCAGATGAAATCAACATGGTCTTTGGGGAAGATGTTCAGATGGGGGAGGTTGTAGATATGGCAGAAAAGGTGGTGGTTGGGCGTGCCAGGGGTTGCTTCTTTTTGGTTGAATTTTTAAAGCAATGGGTGGACATATAATTGAAGAATGAATTGTTGGAGACTTAGAAAATCACCACCCACACTCGAGGTTGGTTCATGCTCAAATTCTCCTAGGAAAAAGTTGTTAGTCAATTGTTGAATAAACTTGGATGCATTGACTTTGATCCCATCTTATTAAGGTGTTGGTCCCCTTTGGTTGATGTAAAAAAAAGAAACATGGGTAACGCCTCATTATGGGTTTGATTGTCAGGTTTTCCCTCTCAATTCTGATCTAAAGTCGTTTTCAGAAGGAATGGTAATCGATTAAGATCTTATGTGGACATTGATAGATCGTATGAGATTACTGGAAAGATGACCTTTGCTTGAATTCTTTTCAACCTCGACACCCCTGATGGATTATACCCTGTTATTGGCTTAAATTTCAGGGGGATTACCCATAAGAATATTTTGGACTACAAGGGCATCCTGTATTGGTGTCATCGGTGTCACAATGTGGGCCATTACTTGGAGGAATGCCCCCTCCCATACTGGGGAAAAAGGAGAAATATATCAATGCGTGGTGATGTGAGGAAGGAAGGCTCGAGGCCTGCCCTGAAGGGTTTCTAGCATCTGGGGTTTGAAACGAAAGTAGTGCTGCATGAATCGACGACAAAGAGTTTAGTGCATCATGATGGGTTGGTGCCTCCTCCTGGCCTTGGGATCGAGCAAGCGGTTGGACCATCCTCAATAGGTGATATGGATCCAGGGAGCAGAATGCATACGCCAATGCCTTATCTAAGGAAGGTGCTTCTCTGGATCCGGGGTCATGGCACATTACAAAATGCATATAGGATCGAAAGTTCGCGTTCTAACACCAACCCTTCATAGAGGGCATTCACATAGGACCCTTATTTTTTTTTCAAAATAATTATTTATGGTTGATGTTTTATTGGCACAATATGTCTTCTAAATGTTTTTTTTTTCCCTGCAGATGATATGGATGGTCTTGTCTCATATATATATATATATATATATTTCAAATATATTTTTAATGTAATTATCTTTTTATCATCTCTGTATGGTTGCTCATTGAAGGATATATATTGTTTCTCTTTAAAGAAACAATTCCTCTAAACAGAGCCAAATTTCTAGCCGATTTTTGGGGTGCATATATATATATATATATATATATATCTATATATTTATTTAGAATTTAATATGCTTGAGTGTCTAGTTATTAGATATTATTTAATAATATCTAATAAAAAGTATTAAGAAATATTGAGTGTGGCATAAACATAGGAGAGACATCACGTGTTGAAGTTATAAGCATGTATTGGAGCCTTATCATTGCAATATTAAGGTTATACAAAGGTTTAGTATGATATTTGATGTGAGGGGACGGTATGACAATGTTTTTTGCAAGTGTTCTCCCATTATTATAACCATCTACCATGATGGTAGATAGTAAGAGATGTTGGGACTCAAAATATGAAACAATGTGTTTGGACAATTTAACAAAATGTTGGACAATTTTGGAGACATGTTCCAGTGTGGAGCATTGTTTGTTTGTTGAGACCTCCTTTCTTGTCTCACTTGTGTTATATGTTAGAATGCAACATGATGTTTAGGGGCTAGTTTAGAGAGGAAAAGGGAGGGGAAAACCAAATAAAGGAGGAATGCATGCAGAGAGACGACCTCCTCTGTACATGAGGAAGACTAGATATGCAACGAATAGTGTTGTAGCCTACAATTCCAAGCATTTTGTCACTACTCATGAGGCAATAAAGTAGATGGAAGAAAATATTAGGCAAATGAGAGGGAGAGACTCTAATGTGGAGGTAGACAGGGGAATTTGACATCTCATACCTCATATACTGAAATAGATGGTGATATTGAGGGGGGGGGGGTTAATCCATATTACGTAAATCTAAATTATTTTCACTTAAAATAGAAGTCACACCACCACATCAATCATTAACAAAATGCATGAACACAAACATTAATGTGTAAACCCAAACTAGGAGAAAACTCGTAATGCTTATCTAACTGTCTTCAATTTGTGTAATGTTACGTACAACCACTTGTGAGGATACCAATCCTATGTAAGCACCACCTTAAAATATCACAAGCTTCAATTTGCCAAAAAGATGAGGAAACCTCTCCTTTGTAAACACCAATTTACAACTACTTAAGCTCCAATTTGTTTTATAGATGACAACACTCCTATTCTGCAATTCAATTCAATATAGCACTCTGTTGCTCACTATTCAATTACCAATAGTTAGGCTTCTAGTATGTTCAAAAATAGATCTTCCCACTTGGAAATTTGTACCCAATATTGCACTTGTTGTCCTAACATTTAGTTAGCCTTTACACCCCTCATAATTTTATTGTCACTTCTCTTTAATTTGTCTTATAGGCCTGCAACCTAGATAAATTAGGGCTTGGCCTTCTTCGAAAATAAACAAGGATAAAATCACAAATGAATACAAGGAAATATAAAAATTACCTCTTCCTGAACTTCCTCAACAACTCAGCATCCAACAAAACTCAACCTCGACTTCTAACAAAACTTAGCTTCCAACAGAACTCACCCTTCTCTTCTTGGTTCACAAGGAGTGAACCCTTATTCTGTTGCTCTCTTCTGTTGCTAAAGACTTCTAGAAAAAATATGAATTTCATGAATGGTGGTTAATATCTCCTCCAAATACCGCCCATTTATAAGCTTTTAGGCATGTAGGACATGCCTGAATTGTGGGCCAACTTATGCAAACTTTTCAAAAATCCATCTCTCCTTAACCATGAGGAGTTAGGAGGCATGCCACCTATTGTTGTAAAGGTCTCGAAATATGATATTTGACTATGTAACATTCTCTTTCATTTGGACAACCTTTGACATCAATAACAACCATTTTTAACAATCCCCCCTTTGTTATTGATGGAAATACTTTGACATTTGCTTCTTCTAATAGTTTCTCCCCTTGTCTGCATCATATGCATAATTATTGTTAGTTGCTTCCCCTATCTACATTCTCTCCCCATTTGACATTAATAGCAAAGGGTTCTCCCCCTGAGTTTGTTCTTTCTTTATTGAGATAAAGGAGAGATCACTCCTAATGTTTGCGTGAGATATTCAAAGGTTTCTTTAGGCTTAGGTTTGGTAAAGATGTCAACAATCTATTCTTTGGTGCCAATATATTCCATATTGAAATTCTACTTGGCGATTTATTCTCTAAGTAAATATCACTTGATTGGAATGTGCTTTGTTTTTTAGTGCATGACGAGATTTCTTAAGATATTCATTGCACTAGTGTTGTCACAAAAATGACAATTCACTGACCATATTCCACTTTAATGTCCTGCAAAGTTTGTTTTATCTAGAGAAATTGGGTACAATAGTTTGTTGCTGCTGTGTGTTCAACTTGAACTAAATAAAGAGAAATTCATGGTTGTTTTTTGCTTGACAAAGACACAAGACAATCTCCTAGGAAAAATTCACTTTCACTAGTGCTTTTTTTGTCATCATCGCTACTTCCCAAATCAACATTTGTTTACGATATCAATGTGATATTTTTACTCTTAGGATACCAAATACTAAAATTGAGTGTGCCCTTTAAGTATCAAAGTATCCTCTTTATTGCTTGCATATGTATTCCTTTGGTGCCGATTGAATTCTTGCAACCATTCCTACTGCCTACATAATATATGGTCTTGAAGTTGTCAAGTATAGTAGATGCCCAATCATAGACCTATAAATATTCGAACTGAATTTAGAGATTCATAATCCTTACTTGACTTGCATCTGGTAATCATAGGGGTACTAATTGGTGCACAATCTTCCATTCCAAACCACTTAAACATCTCCTTAAGGTATTTGGTTTAGGAAATGAATATTCCTTCGTCAATTTCAGAAACTTGCAGTCCAAGGAAGAAGGATAATTCTCCAATCATTGACATTTCAAATTCCTTCGACATTTCTTGAGTAATTTGATGACTCATATCATCGTTATTTCTTCCAAAAATGAGATCATTTACACATACACGTGTAATTAATATGTTATCGTTTTCCATCTTGATGTGGACATTGTAATCAACAACCCTCTTTTGAAACCTTATTGTTGAATATAGTGGTCTATCCTGGCATACCAAGCTCTTGGAGTTTGTTTTAACCCATAAAGATCTTCTTCAATTTATACACACAATCTTTTATTTCGAACATGTCAAAACCTTATAGTTGTTCGATGTGTACTTCTTCCTTTAATATCCATTTAAAAAGGCTAATTTAACATCCATATGATAAACTTTGAAACCTTTAGAAAATGGAAATTCCAAAAACATTCTTATTGCTTCTAATTTGGCAACTAGAGCAAAGGTTTATTCAAAAACAATTCCTTTAATTTGTGCATAGCCCTTACATACAAGTATTGTCTTATTTCTTATAATTTTTCCATGTTCACTCATTTTGTTTTGAATACCCTCTTAGTCCCAATCACTTTTTTGTCTTTTGGTCATGGCAAAAGTTCCCGGGTTCCATTTTTCTCGATTTGATTCAATTCTTCTTCCATAACATTCACCCAATGTTTGTCCTTACTAGCTTGTGCAAAATCCTTTGGGTCTATTTTTATAGCACAGAAAAATTGGCTTTTCCTATTGATTTGGTCATCCTTCTTTAGGTTTGTATACCTGCGTTAACATCTCCAATAATTTGGTTCTTTGGGTGATTTTTTTGCACAAATTTAAAAGTTTCATTGTACGAAGATTGTTCTTATTTTTCTTGTTATTCCTTTGTAGTAATCTCTTATTGGTCCACGTAGATGGTATATTCTGAATTCTCATTTGTTTGCTCTATTTCTTTCATTGGCCATGCTTCATCTATTCTTACATCAATACATTCCACAACTTTGCATATTCTTTTGTTGTAGTTGTTCTAAGATTTACTTCTTGTTGAGTATCCAAGGAAGATTCCCTCATCAACTCTAGAATCAAATTTGCTCAATTTATCGCCATTCATCTTCATGTAACATTTTCTTCCAAAAATTATTATGTACTCATCTAAGGCTAGTTTGCCTTTCCATAGCTCATATGGTGTTTGGTCGATATTAACTTAGAGTTGTGCTCTGTTATGATACAGTTTGTTGCATCAACTACTTCTTTCCAAAACTTATCCAGTAATTTAGCTTCTAGCAACATTGTTCTTGCACCAATATATTATTTCCTTCCACAACTCCATTATGTTGTGGAGATTTTGCAACTAAAAGTTGTCTCTTGATTCTATATTTCTCATATAATTCATTTCATTTGATGTAAATTCACGTCCTTTATATGATCTTAAACATTTGATTCTTAGATTGCTTTCTGATGCAACAAAACTGCATCTTTAAATAATTCGCGGACCTGTGGGTTATGGGCCCACGAAATACGTTGATCTCGTCTCTGCAACAATTATATTCAATAATCCTTCAAGATTATACCACCTCCTTGCAAGGATCCGATTTCTGCTCGTCATTCAAAGTCGCAACACATACTTGTATCCTTTCACACACACATTAATGTATTCACATGAACTGGGCATCGTTCATCATACAACCAATGTTGAAAAAATATTCCTACGATCCACGTTTGATTGCTCAATCTCGTACTATTTCAATGCTAGAAAAAACACAACATAATACTCGATTATTAATTAATATAAAAACACACACCCTCTATTACAAATTTCGCTCATAGTTATGGTGCCATGGCTGGCCCAATTCTCACACAAATGGCCACTTATCGATAGTCATATCAATTCACACGCCGAGAACGCCCTTGGCATCTCTACAGCCTGAATCTCATTTGAATGGTCCCCCTACGACAATGTTGCATATTATAATTTAAATAAAAATTACAATAACGTGTATCATGACAGATCCACGATTTTCTCAACCTAATGCCTTAAATAAACTTGCGGGCCAACAACCAATCGCTAAGGTTTGTAACAATTTTCCATTTGTGCCAATAAATAACAAATTACAAACAAACTTAATCAGATTGGAAGAAATCTCGTCCTCACGCGATGCTTTCTCCTTTGGAAGGTTTCAAAATTCGATTTTCACTTTGAGCCGTTGATGCTCCTGCATCACTTTCATTTTCAACTAAGGCCTTGAATGATTTGAAAGTATCCAATGCTTTTGATTTTGCTTAAAGAAATGTAACCCATATAATTATAGTATAATCATCATTAAACAACATAAAGTACCTTTCTCCTTGCAGGGTTGGTGCTCTTGTCAGTCCACATAGACTTGTGTGATCAAGCTCTAGTGATCTTGACGTCAAGCACTCCCTTGATTTGAAGATCACTCTTGTTTGTTCCACATGTTGGAAATAATTATAGATGATGCTTGTTGGTTTTGAGATTTTGGGAATATCTCTCATTGTTTGTGTTCTACTATTTTTTACCAAAATTGTCAAAGTTTAAGTGTCCTGTTATCACTTGGATTGAACCTCACGCTGAAGGAAGGCAATGCCAGGTTAACTAAAAACCATGCGTAGCCAAGTAGCTAGCCCTACTAGGTTGCGAGAGGGTTCTCTCTGTAAGGATATCAGCAAATATGAGTGGAACAGGAAAAGGATTTTAGGCTAGGTATTGTAGCACGAAGTTTTGATTGGATTTTTGAAGGGGTTTTGCTGGATCAGGAGGAGCTGTACAGTTTAGGTCTAGGGAATTAGGTCAAAATTGTAGGGTGTTTAATGGGGCAAGGTAGGCATAAGGTTTAGCACTCTAGGGCTTGATGGGTGAGATGTTTTAAGACTGGTGAGAGGCTAGGAAGAGCATGTGATTACCATGGATCCTTCCCAAACTGTAGAAAACATATAATGGTGAATGTTTTCCCAAAGCAGAGCACTGATGTAATGAATTCTGCCTATCAACTTGAAAGCATTCACTTAGAAGCAATGAAATGATTAACAAAGTACACAAAACACATTAACATATGATCACAAAAGAAGAAACTGTACTAAAACTCCATACCACATGGATCCCATAAAAATAGCCGCAATTCTTATTAATCTCCTACTAAACTGCTACAAAATGATGTACAATCAAGGTCTGAGCATCCAGCTGAGTCCAACCCTTTACAATGAGAAAGAAGAAGAAGATATAGACATGAATTCAACCTCCTCCCATCCTTAGGGGTCGAATCCCTAAGATGAGGATCTAATCTAACCAACACTGAACAAGAAACAAGAATATAGGAATCTCAACAACTTGCCTCTAAAAGTGAAAAACTAATTCATTTGAGCTCAAACTGACTTCTAAAGTAATGAATCTACCCTCTACTACTAATTATCCATCATATTTACAAACCAAGTCATCATTTACAAAGTTAAATCATCTTTATGAGAGAGAATCCATGAACACAGTAAAAAACTGGAAAAATAGGCATCCTGTGCAAAATCTGCCATACGCGCAACGCCACTGGCCCAACGTGCAGTGCCACTTTCAGGTCCCTTTTCGAGGCCTTCTCGACATCCAAATTGAGCTCATGATAGCTCATTAGAAAGGTCTTCTAGTATGATTTCCAAAACACCTGAAATTTCTTCATTTGAAGCTCATTTGGCCCCTAAAAACTTGATTCTTCCAAGACTGCTTCTGTGTGTCCAAAAAGTGGCAGAAAGGTCATTTTAGGGTGTTTTTTGACCTTTTGGTGGACCATTTTTTCCCAAAAAACTTAGAAAATCCATAGGGTGCATGTACTAATCACTCTGAATCCAAAAATGCAAACCATTTGTGCATTGGATGTCCCTAGGAAAAGCGGAGCCACCTTATGAATGCGCAATGCCACTTCCTGAACGCGCAACACCACTTCAGGACAACATTTAACTGCCTTCCCAGTGTCCAAATTAGGCATGGGACATCTCGTTGGAAATATTGTCCAGTCTACTTTCCAAAAAAATTTTAATTTTTTAATTTGGAGCTCATTTTCACTATCAAAAGTTCAATCTCCCAAGACTAGTCAAAATGTGCAAAATGAGGCTGCCAAAATGCAGTGTTGTTGCAGTCAACTTCTGGAGGTCTTCCTCAACTCGAAATTGAGCTCATCATAACTCATTAGAAAGCTATCTGTGTCTAGTTATCATTTGACTCATCAAGAAAATCATTTGGTCACTCTATCTAGGAGAAATCTTGATTTTCCCAAGGTCACTCTAGAAGTGCATCAACTCTCTTGAGGCAAATGATGTTTTGGACATTTCTCCCAAACTATGAGACCTGTGTAAAAAATGAAGGAGGTTTTTCTTCTTGGGTCTATTATGGAAAAAAAACTCTCTCACTTTTGTCAAATTCATCTTTTCTTGCTCAAAAACATCATTTGAATAAAACCTATCCCGATATGTGGAACAGGGGATTTGCAGAAATGAAGGGAAATGAAGGGGATGAGGGGCTTCTAAATTCTTGAGAAACTTTTGGGAAGTAGGGAGGGATGTTAGGAAGTAGGGGAAAGTGTAATTTCAAGGATTGAGTGAGGGGAAGGGGTCCAAAAGGGAAAAACATAGGCCTAACCTAGAAAAGTGTCAAATTGTAGCAGTAGGCTAGGGTTTGTGGGAAAATGATGAATTTGAGGGATATTAGTGATGGGAAGTGTTTAAGAAGGTATATTAAGGATAGGGGAAGGTGTATGAGCATTAGGATACAAGTTTTGTTGATGATTTGACCATCCAAGAAAAATTACCTTCAAAACCCTAGGAGAGGGAAATGAGCCTTACCTAAGCACAACTAAAGCACAAACAAGGTGTAAAATGACCCATTGGAACTTGAAATAATGATGACAACTCTTTGAATGATGGTACACTCAGCCGAATGGTGACATGGACCAATACTTGGAAAACTTTGGAAGGAATGAAAACAATCCTAAACCTAATACCTAGTGACCAAATTTTACTTGAAGACTCATTGAAATGACAAAATTTGACTTTGACACCCTAAGACTACTTTGGAAGAGCATGTTTGATCACTGGTGGAAGACTGCAAAGAATGACACTAACATTGGCTCCATTGAGGATGGTAGCTCCTTGGAGGTGCCAAGAACAACGTAGACCAAGTAGCCTTATCCATTTGGCATGGAGTCAAAAAACTTAATTTGAAATACATGACTGAATACTGATGACTCAAAGACACAAACTGACTTTTACTCAACTAAAAGCTGACTCAATACTAAAACACAACTGAGAAACTGGAAAAGATGCTCAAAATGGAGCTTATTCAATAAAACCTACTCTAACTGTTCCATTCATCACCTGATCAAGTGAAATGAAACAACCAATGCAACGAAGTAAGCATTCTGGCCGCTGTTTGAATTCTCCACAAGTGTTTATTTATGAGCAAGAAGAAAGAACTACTAAAATGCAACTGCCATGAAAAAATGTAAACAGATCCAAATTTTCCCAGGTTGAATTATATGGATTCTCTATCAGACTCCAAAAATACTGCATGAGGATCTTGAAATTCACGTGCTTTGGGACTTAGCTCATCCAATGGATTACTTTGCTTCTCCTCATACCATGAATGCAAACTTTCATTTGAGCTTTGTGACAAGACTCTTGCTGAAAATGATAAAGAAACTAGTTGCCAGATCAAGTTTGTATCAATACTTTTTCCAAGCTCACAGTTAGCTAATGGAGAAGGACTTTGACTGCAGACATCATCCAACACATCAACTATTGGATCGTGAAAAACTTGAAAATATTGTTGCAACCCATTTTCTATTGGTTCCAATGATATTGCATGATTTTCTATAGGCTGCTCATTTGAAGATATAATATGAAAAATTCCCTTCAAAAACTCAAATGATTCAAAACATAATGGTACAGAATCATCTTGCATCATTTGATCATATGTTCCAGCTTCCAAGTCTTCATCTGCAACTTGACATTCAATGGCATTCAGAGGCTGCAAATCTAGATATGAGAAGTCTTGAACAAGGATTTCATTGCCCTCGAGATGGTCTAGATAAAAAATTATTGACGGTTGATTTCTAATTGCATGAAAGTTGTCTTTGATGAACTGAAACGAAGTAAAACAAAGAGGCAAAGATCCTTCACTTCAAAATTTGCTGCACTTTCCTCCTCACTTCCATCGCTGATATGCATCGGCTGATCACCGAGCTGCTGAAAGTGAACTTCCTCCTTCCACAAACCAGTTGTTGTTTTCTCTGTAAGACTAGCTTCTGTTTGGAGAACATAATCATCATCATACTGATCAAACTTAGGGAAATCATCAGTATAAAACACATCATCAAGCATACACGTCAGATCAACAAATCTCTCTTTTGCAAGATGATCTATAAAACAACCATCTATGACAACTGGGATAAGAAAGGAAATGTTTTGGATTTGCCACTTGTTTTTCCTCAATCAACGAGCCATGGTCTTGAACATCATACTCATTCATTGTGGTGATCTTTTACATCATCTCTTCCACTGCACTTACCAAAATGTCAAGCTTTACCTCTAAAGACGTCAATTCCTCTGGATCTATGTTCTTCATCTCTTCTTCCTTCAACTTTGCCCTTCTGATCAATAGATTAGCCTCTACATCTACTGCATTGTTCTGCATCTCTTTAAGTGTTGCAAGGTTCCTTTCTCTTAGTTGAAACTTCATTTCCGGTCAAAGGTTTCCGGATAATGCAAGAGAGCTGAATTAGGAGGAGGTCTTATATTAAGAGGCATCGAACAATAACTTGGTTAAATCTGGCAGAAAATTGTTGTATTGTCTTCCTTGACTGTCTTTTCAGCTGGTTATACTCTTCTAGAATCAAGAAAGGGTTCTGTCTGACCACCCACTTGTCGAGGAAAACTTTGATGAATTACTGGAAATCTGAGATGCTCGCATCAGACAGGGTTTTGAACCGACTCTTGACTTTGCCTTGCAAAGAAAGAGCAAAAAGCCTAATACTGACATCCTCTTCATCAACTTCAAATAGGTCAAGGAAAGACTCAAAATTCATTACATGTCTCTTAGCAGTGATGTTGTCATAGTCACCATCAAATCTTGGTAGATATAGGTAATGATTTTTAGGGAAAGCATGAGATATAGGAGGTAAAATCAGAGGCTTGTATCTATCTAGAATTTTACAAGGTACATGAATATATATAGGAGCTATAGAATTATTCTTGATCCCTTAAGGCTCATCAGTTTGAAGACGATCATCATAAGATTTGGAAGAAGGGTCTTGATCAAGATCAAAGGCATGCGAATATTTTGTATTCACAATCTTCAAAGGGAAGGAATCACATGCAGGTCTAGGATATTTTCTCAAATATAGTATACTTTGTAAAGCCTTCTTGACATTCTCGGGAAAAGAGAAGAAATAATTTATAACAAAGAACATAATGTCTTGGATGAAATTCCAACTTGAATACCTGATCTTTCCATATTGTCCTTTCATGTTTCTGCTGGTCAGGTTCATCCTCCAGTGGAGTCCTTGGATCTGATCTCGAAACTGATTTAGAGTCGCCAGGTGAATGATTTCAGCCTTCTGGTGTCTGATCATTGTCCACCATCAACAATCAGATTTGAACTTGATACATTTTGCTGAGGAACATAAAACTACGTTCCCTAGTATGGTCACCACTATGTTATCACCTAGATTGAACCTCAGGCTGAAGGAAGGCAATGCCAGGGTAACCACAAACCACGCTTAGCCAAGTAGCTAGCCCTACTAGGCCGGGAGAGGGCTCTCTCTGTAAGGATCTCAGCCAAGATGACTGGATCAGGAAAAGGATTTTAGGCTAGGTATAGTAGCACGAAGTTTTGATTGGATTTTGAAGGGGTTTTGCTGGATCAGGAGGAGCTGGACAATTTAGGTCTAGGGAATTAGGTCAAAATTGCAGGGTGTTTAATGGGGCAAGGTAGGCATAAGGTTTAGAAATCTTGGGCTTGATGGGTGAGATGTTTTAAGATTGTTGAGAGGCTAGGAAGAGCATGTGATTACCATGGATCCTTCCCAAACTGTAGAAAACATATAATGGTGAATGTTTTTCCAAAACAGAGCACTGATGTAATGAATCCTGCCTATCAACTTGAAAGCATTCACTTAGAAGCAATGAAATGATTTACGAAGTGCACAAAACACATTAAAATATGATCATAAAAGAAGAAATTGTACTAAAACTCCATACCACATGGATCCCATAAAAATAGCTGCAATTCTTATTAATCTCCTGCTAAACATCTACAAAATGATATACAATCAAGGTCTGAGCATCCAGCTGAGTCCAACCCTTTACAATGAGAAAGAAGAAGAAGATGTAGACATGAATTCAACCTCCTCCCATCCTTAGGGGTCGAATCCCTAAGATGAGGAGCTAATCTAACCAACAATGAACAAGAAACAGGAATATAGGAATCTCAACAACTTGCCTCTAAAAGTGAAAAACTGATTCATTTGAGATCAAACTGACTTCTAAAGAAATGAATCTACCCTCTACTTCTAATTATCCATCATATTTACAACCTAGGTCATCATTTACAAAGATAAATCATCCTCCATGAGAGAGAATCCATGAACACAGTAAAAAACTGGAAAAATAGGCATCCTGTGCAAAATCTGCCCTTCGCGCAGCGCCATTGGCCCAATGCGCAATGCCCTTTCAGGTCCCTTTTGGAGGCCTTGCTGGCATCCAAATTGAGGTCATGATAGCTCATTGGAAAGGTCTTCAAGTCTACTTTCCAAAACACCTAGAATTTTTTTCATTTGAAGCTCATTTGACCCCTCAAAACTTGATTCTCCCAAGATTGCTTCTGTGTGTCCAGAAAGTGGCAGAAAGGTCATTTTTAGGGTGTTTTTTTGACCTTTTGGTGGACCATTTCTGCCCCCAAAACTTAAAAAATCCATAAGGTGCATGTAATCATCGCTCTAAATCCAGAAATGCAAACCATTTGTGCATTGGGTGTCCCTAGGAAAAGTGCAGCGCCATGTGGAGCCACCTCCTGAACGCGTAGAGCCACTTCAAGACAACTTTTGACTGCCTTCCCGGTGTCCAAATTAGGCGTGGGATAGCTCGTTGGAAATCTTGTCCTGTGTAATTCCTAGAAAAATTTTAATTTTTCAATTTGGAGCTCATTTTCCCTGTCAAAAGCTCAATCTCCCAAGACTGGTCAAAATGTGCAGAATGAGGCTGCCAAAATGCAGAGTGCTGTTGCAGTCAACTTTTGGAGGTCTTTCTCAACTCAAAATTAATCTCATGATAGCTCATTAGAAAGCTCTATGTGTCTAGTTATCATTTGACTCATAAAGAAAGTCATTTGGTCACTCCATCGAGGAGAAACCTTGATTTTCCCAAGGTCACTCCAGAAGTGCGTCAACTCTCCTTAGGCAAATGATGTTTTGGACATTGCTCCCAAATTATGAGACCTGTGTAAAAACTGAAGAAGGTTTTTCTTATTGGGTCTATGATGAACAAAAAACTCTCTCACTTTTGTCAAATTCATCTTTTCTTGCTCATAAACATCATTTGAATAAAACTTATCCCGATATGTGGAACAAGGGATTTGCAAAAATGAAGGGAAATGAAGGGGATGAGGGGCTTCTAAATTCTTGAGAAACTTTTGGGAAGTAGGGAGGGATGTTAGGAAGTAGGGGAAAGTGTAATTTCAAGGATTGAGTGAGGGGAAGGGGTCCAAAAGGGAAAAACACAGGCCTAACCTAGAAAAGTGTCAAATTGTAGCAGTAGGCTAGGGTTTGTGGGAAAATGATGAATTTGAGGGATATTAGTGATGGGAAGTGTTTAAGAAGGTATATTAAGGATAGGGGAAGGTGTATGAGCATCAGGATACAATTTTTTTTGATGATTTGACCATCCAAGAAAAATTACCTTCAAAACCCTAGGAGAGGGAAATGAGCCTTACCTAAGCACAACTGAAGCACAAACAAGGTGTAAAATGACCCATTGGAACTTGAAATAATGATGAAAACTCTTTGAATGATGGTACACTCAGCCGAATGGTGACATGGACCAATACTTGGAAAACTTTGGAAGGAGTGAAAACAATCCTAGACCTAATACCTAGTGACCAAATTTTACTTGAAGACTCACTGAAATGAAAAAATTTGACTTTGACACCCTAACACTACCTTGTAAGAGCATGTTTGATCTCTGGTGGAAGGTTGCAAAGAATGACACTAACATGTGCTAACCTTTTATGTCATAACCAACTCTCATTTGTTTGTCAAATATCACATTTTTCACCTTGAGTTTCATTAAGAATATATACATTGCATGGAGTTTGTTAGCACTCCGCAATTCCTCTAGGCTAAAGAGAGGAACCTAGAGGTAACCACATACCTCTTTTGGTTGAAAAACTGGTCTTATTCAACCTGAGGGGGCTCCCTCATTGAGAAACTCAGAGATAAAACTTTGGAATATAATCTTTAATAGAGACTAGTTCTGAGAATGTTTAATTTTTTGGTATGGGAGTGGTAGAGGATTCTAGGAAAACTAGTATAGGTGATCATGACCTCCCTATGCCATCATGATGCAATTTCCAACCAGTTTCATGTACAAAGGTTCAATTATTACAACTTCAGAATGAAAAAACAATTGGTAATACAGTGGAAATAGGCGTATGCATACATTCATCCAAAATAACAGAGTAAATGACATTTCATTAGTGTAAATTCGGATAAATGAGTATCAAGAAGAACAAGACAAATAATTCAAAGGCATAAATATTCCATTTGCAACTGAAGAAACTGAAATATCTTGGTACAACTAGACAAGAGCATGTGAAATGAATTCAAGTGTAACTGTTCCATACACCTACAAATCAGTTTAAGAAGATAACACAAAGAGAATAATATTTGAACAAAAGAAGAAACATTTTCCGAAACATTCGTACCACAAATTTCTCTGCAATTCGTTTGGAATCTCTTCAGCATCCAAGCAAATTCATTAACACAGATCACAATAATAAATTGCAATACTTTCCCAGCAATAATGAAACCAACAACAACCCTTTCATATTGTCTTAACTAGTTTAAATTGACTATAACACAATATGGATAAAGTCTAGATTCACTGCATGGATGATCCAATAGTGGATCGAAACAAAACTTGAAAAGAGGAAAGCTTTTTGTTGTTCCAAGTCTTTTTCCTCCTTTGATGAAAAACAAAAAACATAAATCATGATGACTTCAACTAAATACAAAAAAACTAAATGTTTAAATAAAACAATTTTATCTTCCGAAGATCATATCTTCATGAACCAAATGAAAATAACAAAAGCTCAAAAGCAATGCTGACTGTGCAAAGGTTGTGTAGTAGTTGCGTAGGGATTTGTGCTTTTTGCTTTGAAAACTAGTACGTGGCTGATAGCTGAAGGCTTGAGCTGGCTGCCACATCTGCTTCATGTTGACCCCTTTAAACCCTAACAAGTGGCTTCCTTCACATATGCGTGCAAGAGTGTGGGCATGGTCTGTGTAGCGGTTGCGCAGCAACTACATAGTGCTTGCGTAACAAATTTTCAAAATTGATTGGCGAATGTCCCCCAACTTTAACAAAATGCCACTTTATTAGTACATGTCGCTCCAAAACACCAAATTCATGATACTGTTCTGAATAAAAAAAACATCATCAACCTTTGAAATTAAAACAAAATTTTAAACTTGAAGTGAGGCTTGATTACCTCCTCTTCCTCTTGCTTGAAGTCTTACTGCTGAAGGCTTGTGTCTTTGAGGTTTGAGGAGTGAGGTCATTCTGTTTAATGGGCGATGACATAATAGGTTTGACTTCAGTCATAAGTTTAGATCTCAGTTTAGGCACCCTTTCAGGAGAAGATTCTCTAGTTGCTTCTTTATACTTATTCACTAATCCCCATGCCTTATGCAAACTCTGCTTCATGCTCCTTAACTTTGCATCCAACACCAAATTCATTACATACAAATTTTTACATCGCCTCCTCACTAGAATGGACCATTTTACAAAATGCTTACCTCTGTCTAGGGCCTTGGATGCCCCACGAACTTCATTGTCACAATTCTCAAGAATATGTTGCACAGACCTCTTGTAACTCTAATTTGCTTGTCTGAACTTCTTGACTTGTTCTTGACTCTCCTCCAGATCTTCCAGGCATCTCTGATACTCTTTCCACTGATCAAAAGGTGGCTTTCCAGGTGCTTGAGCAACCTTTTTCAACTATTGTACATAGTTGAATTTTGATTTGGATGCTCTTGTTGAGGGTCCACTGGATTCCATTGCAATCTCCTTGGCCTATTCAACAAATGAGACATGTTTCCCTTTGTCTTTGGCAAGATATCTAGGAGGTGTTTCAATCTTTCTAACTACTAGTTGACCTATTTGCTTCAAATCTCTATCTTTCTTTTTAAGAAATTCTATCTTCATTTGGTATTTTGAAAGGGCTTATTTCATTATGACCATCTTGGGGTCCTCTTCTTCATATTGTATAACACCTTGCTCAGATTTTTCTATCTCTTCCTTCTACTCTGACTGCATTATTTCAGCTCCTTTCACTTCTTCCTCTCTCCTATCTTCTTGCTTATCTCGCTGTCTATCTTTAGAAATTTCTACCACTATTTGAGGGGCTGCCTCTTCCTCATTATTTTTTACCCTTGACCTTGTCCTAGGTCTCATTACAAACTCCTCCTGAATTGTATCTTCAACCTTTACCTTAACCTTGGTAGACTGTGTTGATGCCACCTACACTTTTGCTTCTTCAGTTGTCTTCTTACCCTTTATGCCTTGTTTCTTAGCCTTCTTACTAGGCTTTCTTATGAGTTATTTGACTGGATTTTCATCCTCCTTTTTCATTGATTTTGTCTCCTTGAATGGGTGGATGACTTCCTTCTTATGTGTTCCCTTCACTTTATGTTCTTCCTCATCCATTTTCACTGATGAGGACCCAACTTGAGGCAACAAATCAATACTGGAAAGGAAATATGACCAATGCATTTTCTTCTTTTCAACTACAAATTTGACTAAAATTTTGATAAGAGAGAAATGAAATAAACTGGAAGCATGATTGTCCTTCTAAATCTGAACTTTGGCTGCCATTCTCTCTAAGATTTTGAGTAAGAAATAGGGTAAATTCATGGGTTTTCTCTCTGTAAAATGCCACAACAGCCTCAAATGATACTGATACACCCTACTAAATCTGCCTTCATAGGGAGATTAGTGACATCAGCAATGAACTTTTCAGTCACGAAAATCTTCAGGTTTCCTAGCTTAACTTTGCCATCAAGAAAATTAAGAGCAAACATACTGGCAAGCCTCGTATTGTGACCTACCTTTTGGACCTTCTAGCAAAAAGGGATATAACCTACATTTTCAAAAGCTACCCTGATAACAGGTGAGGAATTTATTAAATTTAGGGTGCTGGGCTCAGTGCGCACTGGATCTCCACCTTTCTTGCTGACAAAAGGAGCCTTTTAATCCTGATATTTGGAAGGCCAAACTCAATTTTGAAAGAGGATACGTGTACAGGTTAGAGGGTACAAGACTAGGCAATGGTGACAATGCAATTTAACTTAGACAGTTGTATTAGGAAATGGTGACAGAGCAGGTTTCTGATGTTGAAGGTGAGTAGGAAAAATTCAAATCCACTTTACAGTTTACTTCGACCTTTCAACATTATAAAATGACTACATTTCCCATTTATGAAACATGACTGAAAACTTGAAAATGTGACTAAAGGCTTGATGGACAAACAGAGTGTGCGTAGCGATTTTTCCTTTAACAAAGAATGTGACAAAGCTTGGTAGAATTCGATCAGAATATAAAACAGTGAATACATAGGAAAGGCCACTGACTCCTACCTCTGACAACTCTGAGAATGAACTGCATGCTACTGAAAACCTTGCGCAGCACTGCACGACCTTAGTAGCCTCTATGCAGCAAGTGCACATCACAATGTCTGTATTTCTCTATAACCCACCTTCAATACATGATCAATTCTCAAATTCCCTACATGAAGAACCATTTCATTTGCCTATGATCAGAGATAATGAAAATGGCGGTCTTTTGTAATGATTTTGAAAATGATTCAAAATTCTGCTGACGCAATTGAACTTGATGTTTAATCAGTGCTCCACATGAAAAACACCTGAAAAATCAATCATTTTGGAGTTTCGGGGCATAACAAAATATAGGGAAATGATGTGGGTATGATGAATGACTTGTATATAATGGACATGGACAAGGATTAATCATCATATGAAATGATGTTTAGGCAAGGGAGTTTTAGGCCTAGGAACTTATACTTGGGATAAAATGGGGGTCTAGGCCTAAAATAGAAAATAGGGATAATATGAATGTTTAGGAATAGGGGAATTTTAAGATAACAAGGGAATAAGGGGATAGGAAGGAGGGAAAAATATGATGTTTAAAGAGGGAAAATATTGGGATATTAATGACTATATTGCTTTGACATCATCCCTTTGACTATAGACACATGATCAAGTAGACATCCTAACAAACTCTCAATACCTTGACTCAATAGTCATCATAACATCTCTTAATGCTTAGACACCCCTTCCCATGATTGAAATTTAATGATCAAGGTGATAACCAGGCTCATAATGACTTTCCAGGCAGTAAAAGGTCAAACTTATGACAATGAAAATGTTTATGAGTTTGACCCTTTGTATGACAACAAAAACTCATGAATTTTCAAAGACCTTCGACTAATAAACTAACCTACTCTAACATTGGCTCCATTGGGGATGGCAGCCCCCCTGTGAGGTGCCAAGAACGACATGGCAGACTAGAAGCCTATCCATTGGGCAAAGAAAAATGTGCAAAACTGAGAAAAGGACTGACAATTATAGATTTTTTTTTTTTTAAATAACCGGATTGACTGAAAAAACTACATAATTGATAGACTCCTATATGAAGATCTAACTTATTTATGGCAGCAGAAAACCAGGACCTCATGGACTTCACCTCAGGATTGAAATCCTAACTCCTACTACCCACACTTGCATTATTCAAAAGTAAAATGGTATAAACAATGACATGATATTACAACTGTGAAATTACGTGAGAAAATGCTTTAGGAGCCTGCCATTTACAGGCCTTGCCTCGACTTGTTGATCAGATAAATACTCAAGAAGATAAGCGTTTCCCCCCATGAATGCGGCAATCTTAAAAGATCCTTTCCATAGATTTTGGAACTTTCCATCTTTTTCCCTTATCTTCATTTCAGGCATCCCACTTTAATACCAAATCTCCAATTTGAAAATCAACTACCTTCATTCATTTATCATAAATTCATTTTATTCTGTCTTGTACCAGTTGTGTATTTTTAGACACCTCTTCTCTAGACTGCTGGAGTTGAATCATTTGGCTAATCCTTCGTTGCATGTCATTTGACTCTACCTTAGCCTCCTGCAACAACTTCATAACTTGGACTCCCAATGAGGAAGGGAAGAGTGCATATGTTCCATAAACCAATTGAAATGGAGACATGTCTATTGACTTCTTAGTACTCACACGATTTGCCCACAAAGCATGTACAAACTTTTCGTGCCAACTCTTCTTATTTTCTTGTAGCATTTTCTTGATACTATTTACCAAAATTTTGTTCGAGGATTCTTCCAAGCCATTACCTTGAGGGTAATAGGCTATATAATGTCCTAAAACAATGTTATATTTATGACAAAACTCTATCAACTTTTTAGACCTGAAAGCAGCGACATTATCCGTCATAATCTTTTGTGGACAACTAAAATGAGACAATATATTTCCTTCCAAAAACTGGATGATTACCGTATCCATAGCTTGTCTGGTCAGGGTTGCCTAAATCCACTTGTTAAAATAGTCGGCTACTGTCAATATCCACTTGTGTTTTCCATAAGAAGTGGGATGAGTTTCACCAATAAAATCGAGTACCCATTGCTGAAATGGTGACTCAACTACTATAGACTTCAGGGCCAACGGGGCCAAATTCTTTCTTCCTTCAAACATCTGGAAATCTCAATAGTTGGCCACCTTTTTATAAACATCAAGAAACAAACTGGGCCAATAAAAGTCATCTCTTAAGAGCTTGTTCGCTGTGGTTTTCCAATACAAGTGCCCGCCACAATCCCCTTTCTGAAACTGCTCCATTTTCGCTTGAGCCTCATCTTCTAATAAACAATTAAGCAACATTCCACCAAGGTCCTTCCAGTACAATAACTGATCAATAATAAAAAAAATTACTGCCTTTAACTTTAGAAAGCGAGCTTTAGTTTTAGGCCAATTTGGAGCTGCTTGTAAATGCTGCAACACATATAAAATATTAGCATACCAAGGTGAGGCAACAAACCTTTCTGGAACTTGTTGGACATTGCTTGAAAGATCCTCTTCTACTAGGACAACTAAGAAATTGATTTGGAGAGACTACAAATTGGATTCTTCCATCATTCGAGCTAGGTCTTGACCTTTAATCAATTTTGTTGGTTTGATCTCTATGACATATTCAAGTATTGCAATGATCCACTTACCCCTCCTTCCATTCGAGTCACTTTGAGTTAACATATTTTTTATTGCAGTGCTAGGCACATAAGCCACAACATGAGAATACAAAATGTATACTCGGAAATCTTTCAAGGCCTTAACAAGAGAAAATGCTTGTTTTTCCATTATGTCATATTTGAGCGCAACATCTCTGAGTACCTTGCTGAAAAATGCAATAGGTTGTTTGACTCCCTACTGATTTATCGACAATAGGACAACAATGATATTGTGCTTAGATTCAAAAGAAAATACTATGAACTCCCTTGTATAATCTGGACTGACCAGTGTGGGAGCACAGGACAATGCTGATTTGACTTCATTGAAATATTTCCTACTATCTTCAACCCATTTTACCTCGCTATCCCACCTCAACATGTCTATGGTTTTTCTGGAAATTTCGGCCAAATTTGGAATGAACCTTCTAAAAAAATTAATTCTGCCCAAAAAGGACTGAATCTCTTTTTTACTAATAGAAATTTCCATTTTCTGAATCGTTGAAACTCTAATAGGGTCTATTTTTGATTCCATCTTTCGAAATAATATGACCCGACAACTTGCCTTCCTCACATCCAAATAACAATTTCTTGGGGTTTAATGAAATGCCATGTTTCCTACACTTCTCAAAGACCGCTCTTAAGTGTTGCAAATGCTCCTCATCAGAATGTGATTAAACAATAATGTCATCAAGGTATATGACAAGAAACTTATTATTTTATTCCGCAAAAGCTGTGTCCATAGCTCGCTCAAATGTTGCCCCGGCATTCATTAGACTGAATGACATCTTGGCATATTTGAAAGTCCCCCAAGGTGTAGTAAAAGCAGTCTTATCTTGGTCCTCTGGGTGAACTAGAATTTGGTTATATTCAGAAAAACCATTCAGCAATAACATTCTTCTCGCGCCAACAACCTTCTGAAGTATATGGTCCATCTTCGACAACGGATAATTGTCTTTGAGTGACACCCTATTCAAATTTATAAAATCTACACGTAATTTAATCTCATCGGTCTTCTTTCTAATGGGTAACAAGTTACACCACCAATAAGAAAATATAAGAGGTACTATTATGCCAGCATCAAACAACTTCCTTACCTCTTTTTTCAATTAGGGGCAACAACACCGAATTTTTTCTTCACAACTTCTGCTTAAATGGTTTCTGATTTGTTTTGACTGGTATTGCTGGGAGACTAGTGACATCAGCAATGAACTTTTCAATCACAAAAATCTCTAGGTTTCCTAGCTTAACTTTGCCATCAAGAAAATTCAGAGCAAACATACTGGCGAGCCTCATATTGTGACCTACCTTTTGGACCTTCTAGCAAAAAAGGATACAACGTACGTTTTCAAAAGCTACCCTGATAACAGGTGAGGAATTTATTAAATTCAAGGTGTTGGGCTCAGTGCACACAATATCTCCACCTTTCTTGTTGACAAAAGGAGCCATTTAATCCTAATAGCTTTAAGGTTAAACTCAATTTTGAAAGAGGCTACGTGTACAGGTCAGAGGTTACAAGACTGGGCAATGATGACAACGCAATTTAACTTAAACAACTGTATCAGGAAATGGTGATAGAGCAGGTTTTTGATGTTGAAGGTGAGTGGGAAAAATTCAAATCCACGTTACAGTTTACTTTGACCTTTCAACATTATAAAATGACTACATTTCCCATTCATGACACATGAATAAAAACTTGCAAATGTGACTAAAGGCTTGATGGACAGACAGAGTGTGTGTAGCGATTTTTCCTTTAACAGAGAATTTGACAAAGCTTGGCGGAATTGGATTAGAATATAAAACAATGAATACAAAGGAAAGGCCACTGACTCCTACCTCTGACAACTCTGAGAATGAAATGCACGCTACTAAAAACCCTGCGCAACACTGCACAACCTTAGTAGCCTCTACGCAACAAGTGTGCAACACAATGTCTGTATTTCTCTGCAACCCACCTTCAATACATGACCAATTCTCAAATTCCCTACATGGAGAACCATTTCATTCGCTTATGACCAGAGATAATGAAAATTTTTGTCTTCTGTAATGATTTTGAAAATGATTCAAAATTTTGCTGACGCAATTGAACTTGATGTTTAATCAGCGCTCCACATGAAAAACACCTGAAAATCAATCATTTTGGAGTTTGGGGGCATAACAAAATCTAGGGAAATGATGTGGGTATGATGAATGACTTGTATATAATGGATATGGACAAGGATTAATCATCATATGAAATGATGTTTAGGCAAGGGAGTTTTAGGCCTAGGAACTTATACTTGGGATAAAATGGGGGTCTAGGCCTAAAATAGAAAATAGGGATAATATGAATGTTTAGGAATAGGGGAATTTTAAGATAACAAGGGAATAAGGGGATAGGAATGAGGAAAACTATGATGTTCAAAGATGGAAAAGATTGGGATATTAATGACTATACTACTTTAACATCATCCGTTTGACTGTAGGCACATGATCAAGTAAACGCCCTAACAAACTCTCAATACCCTGACTCAATAGTCATCATAACATCTCTCAATGCTTAGACACCTCTTCCCATGATTAAAATTTAATGATCAAGGTGATAACTAGGCACATGACTTTGCAAGCATTAAAAGGTCAAACTTATGATAATGAAATTTTTATGAGTTTGACCCTTTGTATAACATCAAAAACTCATGAATTTTCAAAGACCTTCGACTAATAAACTAACCTACTCTAACATTGGCTCCATTGGGGATGACAACCTCCCTGTGAGGTGCTAAGAACGACATCGCAAACCAAAAGCCTTTCCATTGGGCAACGAAAACAATGTGCAAAACTGAGAAAAAGAATGACAATTATAGATTTTTTTAATAACTGGATTGATTGAAAAAAACTACATAACCGATAGACTCCTACTTGACAAACTAACTTATTTATGGCAACAGAAAACCAGGACCTCATGGCCTTCACCTCGGGCTTCAAATCCTAACTCCTAACACCCACACTTGCATTATTCAAAAGTAAAATGGTATAAACAATGACATGATATTACATGTGTGAAATTATGTGAGAAAATTCTTTAGCAGCCTACCATTTATAGGCCCTGCCCCGACTGGTTGATCAGATAAATCCTCAAGAAGATAAGCATTTTTCCCCCTGAATGTCGTAATCTTAAAAGGTCCTTTCCACAGATTTTCGAACTTTCCATATTTTTCCCTTATCATCATTTCGGGCATCCAATTTTAATACCAAATATCCAATTTGATAATCAGCTACCTTCATTCTTTTATCATGAATTCTTTCTATTATGTCTTGTACGAGATGTGTATTTTTAAACACTTCTTCTCTGGATTGCTAAAGTTGAATCATTTGGCCAATCCTTCGCTCCATGTCATTTGACACTACCTCAGCCTCCTGCAACAACTTCATAATTTTGACTCCTAATGAGGAAGGGAAGAGTGTATCTGTTCCATAAACTAGTTGAAATGGAGACATGTCTATCGACTTCTTAGTACTTGCACAATTTTCCCACAAACCATGTACCAACTTTTTGTTCGAGCTCTTATTATTTTCTTGCAGCATTTTCTTGTTCAAGGATTCTTCCAAGCCATTACCCTGAGGGTAATAGGCTGTGGAATGTCCTAAAACAATGTTATATTTGTGACAAAACTCTATCAACTTTTTATACATGAAAGCAGCAACATTATCCGTCATAATATTTTGTGGACTACTAAAACGAGACAAGATACTACCTTCCAAAAATTGGATGATTACCGTATCCATATCTTGTCTGGTCAGGGCTGCTTCAATACACTTGGTAAAATAGTCGGTTGCTGTCAATATCCACTTGTGTTGTCTTGAATAAGTGGGATGATTTTTACCAATAAAATCGAGTACCTATTGCTAAAATGGTGAGTCAACTACTATAGACTTCAAGGGAAGCGGGACCAACTTCTTTCTTTCTTCAAACATCTAGAATTCTCGATAGCTGGCCACCTTTTTATAAACATCAACAAACAAACTGGGCCAATAAAATCCATCTCTTAAGATCTTGTTCATTGTGGTTTTCCAATACAAGTGCTCGCCACAATCCCCTTTGTGAAACTTCTCCATTGTTTCTTGAGCCTCATCTTCTAATAAACAATTGAGCAACATTCCACCAAGGTCCTTCTAGTACAAAAACTGATCAATAAAACAAAATTTTACTGCCTTTAATTTTAGAAAGCGAGCTTTAGTTTTAGGCCAATCTAGAACTGCTTGTAAATGCTGCAACACATATAAACTATCAACATAACAAGGTGAGGCAACAAACCTTTCTGGAACTTGTTGGACATTGCTTGAAAGATCCTTTTCTGCTAGGACAGCTAAGAAATTGATTTGGAGAGACTACAAATTGGATTCTTCCATCATTCGATCTAGGCCCTTACATTTAATCAATTTTTTTTGGTTTGATCTCTATGTCATATTCAAGTATTGCAACGATCCACTTACCCCTCCTTCCATCCGGGTCACTTTGAGTCGAGATATTTTTTACTGTAGCACTAGGCACATAAGCCACAACATGAGAATGCAAAATGTATACCTGAAAATATTTCAAGGCCTTAACAAGAGCAAATGAGTGTTTTTCCCTTATGTCATATTTGAGTGCAGAATCTCTGAGCACTCTCCTGAAAAATGCAATAGGCTGTTCAACTCCTTACTGATTTATCTGCAATAGGACAACAACGATATTGTGCATAGATGCAAAAGAAAATACTATGAATTCCCATGTATAATCCGGACTGGCCAATGTGGAATCACGGGAGAATGCTACTTTGACTTCATTGAAATATTTCCTACTGTCTTCAACCCATTTTACCTCATTGTCCCACCTCAACATGTTTGTGATTTTTCTGGAAATTTCGGCCAGATTCAGAATGAATCTTCTCAAAAAATTAATTCTACCCAAAAAGGACTGAATCTCTTTTTTACTAATAGGAATGTCCATTTTTTGAATCGTTGAAACTCTAATAGGGTACTTTTTGATGCCATCTTTCGAAATAATATGACCCAACAACTTGCCTTCCTCCAATCCAAATAATGATTTCTTGGGGTTTAATAAAATGCCATGTTTCCTACACTTCTCAAATACCGCTCTTAAGTGCTGCAAATGCTCATCATAAGACTATGATTAAACTGTAATGTCATCAAGGTATATGACAAGAAACTTATTCTTTTCTTCTGCAAAAGCTATGTCCATAGCTCGTTCAAATGTTGCCCCTACATTCATTAGATCGAGCGACATCTTGGTATATTTGAAAGTCCCCCAAGGTGTAGTAAAAGTAGTCTTATCTTGGTCCTCCGGGTGAACTAGAATCCAAAAAAACCATCCAGCAATAACATTCTTCTCATGCCAACAACCTTCTGAAGTATATGGTCCATATTCGACATCGGATAATTGTCTTTGAGTGACACCTTGTTCAAATTTATAAAATCTACACCTAATTTAATCTCACTGGTCTTCTTTCTAATTGGTACCAAGTTAGATCACTAAATAGAAAATATAAGAGTTACTATTATGCCAACATCAAACAACTTCCTTACCTCTTTTTCAATGAGGGGCGACAACACCAGATTTGTTCTTCACATATTCTGCTTAAATGGTTTCTGATCTGTTTTGACTGGTATTGCTGGGAGATTAGTGACATCAACAATGAAATTTCCAGTCATGAAAATCTCCAAGTTTCCTAACTTAACTTTGCCATCAAGAAAATTCAGAGCAAACATACTGGCGAGCCTTGGATTGTGACCTACCTTTTGGACCTTCTAGCAAAAAGGGATACAACCTACATTTTCAAAAGCTACCATGAGAGCAAGTGAGGAATTTATTAAATTAAGGGTGCTAGGCTCAGTGCACACTAGATCTCCACCTTTATTGCTGATAAGAGGAGCCATTTAATCATGATACTTGGAAGGTCAAGCTCAATTTTGAAAGAGGCTACGTGTATAGGTCAAAGGGTAAAAGACTGGGCAATGGTGACAACGCAATTTAACTTAAACAACTGTATCAGAAATGGTGATAGACCAAGTTTCTGGTGTTGAAGGTGAGCGGGAAAAATTCAAATCCACTTTACAGTTTACTTCGACCTTTCAACATTATAAAATGACTACATTTCCCATTCACGACACACGACTGAAAACTTGCAAATGTGACTAAAGGCTTGATGGACAGACTTAGTGTGTGTAGCGATTTTTACTTTAACAGAGAATGTGACAAAGCTTGGCGGAATTGGATCAGAATATAAAACAATGAATACATAGGAAAGGCCACTGACTCCTACCTCTGATAACTCTGAGAATGAACTGCACACTACTGAAAACCCTGTGCAACACTGCACGACCTTAGTAGCCTCTACGCAGTAAGTATAAAACACAATGTTTGTATTTCTCTGCAACCCACCTTCAATACATGATCAATTCTCAAATTCCCTACAGAAGAACCGTTTAATTCGGCTATGATCAGAGATAATGAAAATGGCGGTCTTCTGTAATGATTTTGAAAATGATTCAAAATTCTACTAACGCAATTGAACTTGATGTTTAATCAGTGCTCCACATGAAAAACACCTGAAAATCAATCATTTTGGAGTTTGGGGGCATAAAAAAATCTAGGGAAATGATGTGGGTATGATGAATGACTTGTATATAATGGATATGGACAAGGATTAATCATCATATGAAATGATGTTTAGGCAAGGGAGTTTTAGGCCTAGGAAGTTACACTTGGGATAAAAAGGGGGCCTAGGCCCATAATAGAAAATAGGGATAATATGAATGTTCAGGAATAGGGGAATTTTAAGCTAACAAGGGAATAAGGGGATAGGAATGAGGGAAAGATATGATGTTTAAAGAGGGAAAATATTGGGATATTAATGACTATACTGCTTTGACATCATCCCTTTGACTATAGGCACATGATCAAGTAGACGTCCTAACAAACTCTCAATACCCTGACTCAATAGTCATCATAACATCTCTCAATGCTTAGACACCTCTTCCCATGATTGAAATTTAATGATCAAGGTGATAACTAGGCACATAATGGCCTTCCAGGCAGTAAAAGGTCAAACTTATGACAATGGAAATGTTTATGAGTTTGACCCTTTGTATAACATCAAAAACTCATGAATTTTCAAAGAGATTTGACTAATAAACTAACCTACTCTAACATTGGCTCCATTGTGGATGGAAGCCTCCCTGTGAGGTTCCAAGAATGACATCGCAGACCAGAAGCCTATCCATTGGGCAACGAAAACAATGTGCAAAATTGAGAAAAAGACTGGCAATTATAGATTTTTTTTTAAATATTGGATTGATTGAAAAAACTACATAACTGACAGACTCCTATCTGACAATCTAACTTATTTATGGTAGCAGAAAACTAGGACCTCATGGCCTTCACCTCGGGCTTCAAATCCTAACTCCTACTACCCACACTTGCATTATTCAAAAGTAAAATGGTATAAACAATGACATGATATTACAGGTGTGAAATTATGTGAGAAAATGCTTTAGCAACCTGGCATTTACAGGCCCTGCCCTAACTGGTTGATCAGATAAATCCTCAAGAAGATAAGCATTTTCCCTCCTGAATGCAAAAATCTTAAAAGGTCCTTTTCACAGATTTTTCGAACTTTCCATATTTTTCCCTTATCTTCATTTCGGGCATCCCACTTTGATACCAAATCTCCAATTTGAAAATCAGCTGCCTTCGTTCTTTTGTCATGAATTCATTTTATTCTATCTTGTACCAGCTGTGTATTTTTAAACACCTCTTCTCTGGACTGTTGAAGTTGAATAATTTGGCCAATCCTTCACTGCATGTCATTTGACTCTACCTCAGCCTCCTGCAACAGCTTCATAACTTGGACTCCCAATGAGGAAGGGAAGAGTGCATCTCTTCCATAAACCAGTTGAAACAGAGACATGTCTATCGAGTTCGTAGTACTCACATGATCTGCCCACAAAGCATGTACCAAATTTTTTTCCATCTCTTCTTATTTTCTTGCGACATTTTCTTGATAATATTTACCAAAATTTTGTTCGAGGATTCTTCCAAGCCATTACCCTGAGGGTAAAAGGATGTAGAGTGTCCTAAAACAAATGTTATATTTGTGACATAATTATATCAACTTTTTAGACCTGAAAGCGGTGGCATTATCCATCATAATCTTTTGTGGACTACTAGAACGAGACAAGATATTACCTTCCAGAAACTGGATGATTACCATATCCATAGCTTGTCTGGTCAGGGCTGCCTCAATCCACTTGGTAAAATAGTTGGTTGCTATCAATATCCACTTGTGTTGTCCAGAAGAAGTGGGATGAGTTTCACCAATAAAATCGAGTACCCATTGCTGAAATGGTGACTCAACTGCTATAGGCTTCAGGGGCAACGGGACCAACTTCTTTCTTCCTTCAAACATCTGGCATTCCCAACAACTGGCCACCTTTTTATAAACATCAACAAACAAACTGGGCCAATAAAAGCCATCTCTTAAGATCTTGTTCACTGTGGTTTTCCAATACAAGTGCCCGCCACAATCCCCTTTGTGAAACTGCTCCATTGTTGCTTGAGCCTCATCTTCTAATAAACAGTTGAGCAACATTCCACGAAGGACCTTCCAGTACAATAACTGATCAATAATACAAAACTTTACTACCTTTAACTTTAGAAAGCGAGCTTTAGTTTTAAGGCAATCTGGAGTTGCTTGTAAATGCTACAACACATATAAAATATCAACATACAAAGGTGAGGCAACAAACCTTTCCGAAACTTGTTGGACATTGCTTGAAAGATCCTCTTCTGCTAGGACAACTAAGAAATTGATTTGGAGAGACTACAAATTGGATTCTTCCGTCATTCAAGCTAGGCCTTAACCTTTAATCAATTTTGTTAGTTTGATCTTTATGTCATATTCAAGTATTGCAACAATCCACTTACCCCTCCTTCCATCTGGGTCACTTTGAGTCAAGCTATTTTTTACTGCAGCGCTAGGAACATAAGCCACAACATGAGAATGAAGAATGTATACCCGGAAATCTTTCAAGGCCTTAACAAGAGAAAATGCTTGTTTTTCCATTATGTCATATTTGAGCACAACATCTCTAAGCATCCTGCTGAAGAATGCAATAGGCTGCTCGACTCCCTACTTATTTTTCTACAATAGGACAACAACGATATTGTGCTTAGATGCAAACGAAAATACTATGAACTCTCGTGTATAATCCAGACTGGCCAATGTGGGAGCACGAGACAATGCTGCTTTGACTTCATTGAAATATTTCCTACTGTCTTCAACCCATTTTACCTCACTGTCCCACCTCAACATGTCTGTGATTTTTCTAGAATTTTCGGCCAGATTCGGAATGAACCTTCTCAAAAATTGATTTTGCCCAAAAAGGACTGAATCTTTTTTTTACTAATAGGAATGTCCATTTTATGAATTGTTGAAACTCTAATAGGGTCTATTTTGATGCCATCTTTCAAAATAATATGACCCAACAATTTGCCTTCCTCCAATCCAAATAATGATTTCTTCAGGTTTAATGAAATGCCATGTTTCCTACACTTCTCAAAGACCACTCTTAAGTGTTTCAAATGCTCATCATCAGACTATGATTAAACAGTAATGTCATCAAGGTATATGACAAGAAACTTATTCTTTTCTTCTTGCAAAAGCTATGTCCATAGCTCCCTGAAATGTCGCCCCTGCATTCATTAGACCGAACGACATCTTGGAATATTTGAAAGTCCCCCAAGGTGTAGTAAAAGTAGTCTTATCTTGGTCCTCTGGGTGAACCAGAATTTGGTTATATCTGTTAAAACCATCCAGCAATAACATTCTTCTTGTGCCAACAACCTTCTGAAGTATATGGTCCATCTTCGGCAGCAGATAACTGTTTTTGAGTGACACCCTGCTCAAATTTCTAAAATCTACACGTAATCTAATCTCACCGGTCTTCTTTCTAACTGGTACCAAGTTAGACCAACAATCAGAAAATATAAGAGGTACTATTATGCTAGCATCAAACAACTTCCTTACCCCTTTTTCAATCAGGGACAATAACACCGTATTTGTTCTTCACAGCTTCTGCTTAAATAGTTTCTGATATGTTTTGACTGGTATTGTATGCTGAATAATGTCTTTGTTATACAGTTTTAAGTCCGCATACCCCCATGCAAACACATCAGAAAATTCAGTCAATAACTGCAAATATTTTCTCTTCATTTTTGGACTCAAAGTTTTGGACAACTTTATCATTTTTGGGTGTTCTACTGTACCTATATTGCATTCTTCAACTCCTTCTCCTATAGTTACTAGTTTTGGCCTCTTAGGCACATCATTCTAGTCAAACAATTACCCCAAAGGTACAAGCCCTCTTGGAAGGACATTGTCTTTGAGGTGCAATATTTTTAATTCAGTATCCTGCTTATCTAATTCTTCCTTCAACTGATTAATAAAACTTTCCTTATCTACGTCTTCCCATCTGCCATCCCTTTCCAGTTTCATTTTGGCAAATTCTTCATTCATCAGTAAAAAATTCTCCAACTACTTGTCATTTTCGAAGACTTTCCAGTGCTTCATGTTATTCGGGACAACAGGCCTATGTCTGACTTCTACCTTATATTTCCCTTTAACACTATTGGGAATTTCAAAATCAGAGGTCGAAGTGGCCAATGCATCTGCAACAACATTATCCCTCCTAGGAACAACTGAAAAATTGTACTCAACAAAATTCTGCAAATAATCTAAGACAACATTACGATAAGCACGCATCCGGGGGTGTTTGGTTTGATATTCACCTCTGACTTGTCTAACCACCAACTCAGAATCCTCGTAGACAACTATTCTTCTAGCTCCTAATTTCTTCAAATTTTGCAGACCCAAAATAAGAGCTTCATATTCCGCTACATTATTAGTACAGTAAAAAACTAACTTATAGGAACATAGTTTTGACTTACCAACGTCTGGGTTGATTATCCATATCCTCGCACCAACACCTTCTCTGTTGGTTGCCCCATCGAGATGCATGGTCCAGACACATTGTCTTTTCTGCTCCTTTTTACCCCTTTCAGCCTTCAAATTTTCAGATTTCTCAAGGATAGTTTGGCTGCTTTGTTCCTCATCTTTGCTGCTGTCCTGTTCCTCCATTTCATGACTATCTTCATCATAATTATTTTTCTTACTATTTTCTTCTTCTAAAATTTTTGGAACAATTGATTTTTATGCGGCTGCCTTTTTAAGGACATTTGCTCAAAATTTCTAATATCTAAATGTTGTCCCTTTCCTCTTCCACATCTGAAACAATCTCTTCATCATTAGGACAATTCAAATTGAATAACACAAATGAGTCCAAATCAAAGTGAACAACATACACCATATGATTCACGGGTTCATCCTTATTATTGATCATGTATTGCATAAGAAGTTCCCTATATAACCTTCTCAACTGACCTCCAAAAACTAGAATTGTGATGTAGGACATGTCTGTTTGTAATGCTCCATTCAAATTTTCCATCCAGGATCTGGACAAAAGCATACCATACCTGGGAGGTATGTCCACCACCACAATATCCATAACCATACACTTTGAAGGAATTTGAGTTAAGGACACTGTTAAATCCTTAATTAATCCCAGACACTTCACCTTACTGGAATCAAATGAATACAGGTCCTTGTATGGTCTTGTAATATCTAAGCCTAATCTCTCCATGATTACTTTCAACATTAGATTGTGTGAAGCTCTAGAGTCTAGCATAGCATTATGCAAAATTTTCTCATGCACATTCAAGCTGACATAGAAAGGAGGAACATCTCCATCCTGCCCTTTGTCATCAATCTTTGGTCCAAAAATAATAGCTGGATGATCATTCGCTATGTTGACTGTATCAGAGGATTTGTCTACTCTAAGTGCTTTTAAAATTTGAGACTTATATTGATTGTTCTTTACCAATTCACCAAGAGGAATGAATATCTTTAATTTAGCAATTTCAACTTCAAGGTTAAAGGGATTTGATACCTTTTCAACTTATTTATGGGCAACTTCCTTCTTTTCTGCAGCATCATTGGGTGTGTCTTCCTTTCTTTGCAATATAGTGATAGGAGGCTCCTTTCTTTGGGCACTTGTGCTATGGACATCCTTCCTTTGCATACTTGCTGCCATTTCTTTCTTTGATGTATCGTTGATTGGTATTTCTTTCTTCACTGTATTTTTTCCCACAATTATGTTCCTCAAATTATATTTTTGCTGGAATTACATGATGGAATTTTGATATCCCTTCTTATATTCCCCGGATTCAGTTATTAACACATCATTTTGAGACTGAAAAAAAACAATAATTCTTCATCCTCTGCCTAAAAAATTTCAAGCAACTCCTGCTCTTCTTCTTCTTTAGTCAGATACACATCTTGTTTCCCATCACCAAAAAACAGAATTTGATCTTCCAGAAATTTCTCGTCCTCCTCTTCTTGATCTTGAGTATAATTCTACTTAAAAGGTGGTCTTACTTGCTGCTGTGTCTGATCTAGACTCTTTTGCTCCCTTGCTTTATTTGGCAGCTATGGTTGCCTTCCAAAAATTTGGATTTTTGATTTGTGGACCAATATGAGTTTCTCTAGCTACTGTCCGGTTAGTCAGAGATATTTTCTCCATCATCTTCTACATAATTTTGACCAATGTATCAAATTTAGCATCAGCAGAAGTAGCAAGATCCTCTTTTATGGTAACTCTTTTCTCTGACTTCATTTTGGATTTCTTTGCTAACAAATTAGCCTCCACACTAACTGCATTGTTTTGCATGTCCTCCAATGTTGCCGGATTTATTTCCCTAAGTTGGTAGGCCATTTCAGGGTCAAAAGCATCAAGATAATGAAGCAAGGCCAACCCAGGAGGAGGCTTGATCTCTGCAGGAATTGAATTATACAGTTTATTGAACCTTACAAAAAAATCTTGAACAATTTCTCTGGGCTATCTTTTTAGATTATTATACTCAACCAGAATTTGCAAGGGATTCTTCTTCTCACCCCACCTTGCAAGAAATGCATCTTCCAACTCTTGATAATTGGAAAAATCTCCTGGGAGAGAACTCTTGAACCATTTCTTGACATCACCAGAAAAACTTTGAGCAAATAATCTGATTTTAACATCATCGTGGTCCACTTCCTCCAAATCTACAAAATCATTGACCTTATCAACATGCTTCTTGGCAGTAATTTCTCCTGCACCATCATATTGGGGAAGCCTCTGACTGTAATTAAGAGGTAAATCATGAAGCTGAGCAGGCAAAACTAGAGGGGCATATCTCACTTCCATAACTACTACCTGAGTAGTTGGGTGACTAACAGGCGGTGTGACAGAAACAACGGATGATGGAAAAACTGGATGGATAGATGTTGAAACAGATGATGAAGGACCCAGTAAAGATGTAAAGACAGAACCAGAACTTGAACTGACTTGAAAAGGGACTATTTTTTGGGATGAAATTGTCTTTTCAGCAGTTTTCTGGATTTTATTAACCAAAATTTTCAATTTACTAAATTGCTGAAGAATGTTTCGACTGAACTCCTTTTCTGGAAGTGGGGTATAAGGGCTAATAATAGATGAATCCACTAGGATCTCAGGAATACAGGAGTAGGATCTGATTTTAGACAGAGGAACTTGAGAAGCAATTTCTGGTAAAGAGATAGATCTCCTAAGAGGAATATTATCTTCTTGACTTTCCACCACAATCCTATCCTTCCTAAGTAATTTTTTCAGGATCACAGACAATCACAGGGCGATTTGGATAAGGGTTCTGTGTGGTATACCTCCTAGAAGCTAGATCTTCTCATATAAATTTTCAAGAAAATAATTCTCACTAACAATCCAAACAATTATGAAAATTTTAGCCTATGGTGTAACTCTAAAAATGAAACAACTCCCAGGATAATTTGACTTTCGAATCCCTGACAACAATGCCAATATTTTAGCACTCCGTAATTCCTCTAGGCTGAAGAGAGGACCCCAAAGGTAACCACATACCTCTTTTGGTTGACATACTGGTCTTCTTCAACCTGAGGGGGCTCCCTCACTGAGAAAACGTAGAGATAAAACTTTGGAATATAATTTTTAACAGAGACCAGTTCTGAGAATGTTTAATTTTTTGGTATGGGAGTGGTAGAGGATTATAGGAAAACTAGTATAGGTGATCATGACCTCCCTGGTCCATCATGATGCAATTTCCAACCAATTTCATGTACATAGGTTCAACTAGTATAACTTTGGAATGAAAAAACAAGTGGTAATATAGTGGAAATAGGGGTATCAAGACATTCATCTAAAACAACAGAATAAATGACATTTCATTACTACAAATTTGGATAAATGAGTATCAAGAAGAACAAGACAAATCATTCAAAGGTATAAATATTCCATTTGCAACTGAAATATCTTGGTACAACTAGATAAGAGCATGTGAAATGAATTCAAGTGTAACTGTTCCATACACCTTCAAATCAGTTTAAGAAGATAACACAAAGAAGATAACATTTGAACTAAAGAAGAAACATTTTCCGAAACATTCGTACCACAAATATCTTTGCAATTCGACTGGAATCTCTTCAACATCCAAGCAAATTCATTAACACAGATCACAATAATAAACTGCAATAGTTTCCCAGCAATAATGAAACCAACAACAACCCTTTCATATTGTATTAACTTGTTTAAATAGACTAGAACATAATATGAATAGAGTCTATATTCGTTGCATGGCTGATCCAACAGTGTATCAAAACAAAACTTGAAAAGAGGAAAGATTTTTGCTGTTCCAAGTATTTTTCCTCCTTTGATGAAAAACAAAAAACATAAAGCATGATGACTTCAACTAAATATAAAAAAACTAAATGTTTAAATAAAACAAGTTTATCTTCCGAAGATCATATCTTCATGAACCAAATGAAATAGCAAAAGCTCAAAAGCAATGCTGACTGCGCAAAGGCTGTGTACTAGTTGCGTAGGGATTTGTGTTTTTTGCTTTGAAAACTAGTACATGGCTGGTATTTGAAGGCTTGAGATGGCTGCCACATCTGCTTCATGTTGACCCCTTTAAACTTTGACAAGTGGCTTCCTTCACATACGCGTGTAGAAGTGTGAGCGTGGTCTGCGCAGCGACTACGTAGCACCTGCGTAGCGAATTTTCAAAAATGATTGTCGAATGTCCTCTAGCTTTAACAAAATGCCACTGTGCTAGTACATGTTGCTCCAAAACACCAAATTCATGGTACTATTATGAATAAAACAACATCATCAACCTTTGAAATTGAAAGAAAATTTTAGGCTAGAAGTGAGGCTTGATTACCTCCTCTTCCTCTTACTTGAAGTCTTGCTGCTCGAGGCTTGTGTCTTTGAGGTATGAGGATTGGGGTCATTCTGTTTAATGGGTAATGATAGAATAGGTTTGAATTCAATCATAAGTTTATATCTCAGTTTAGGCACCCTTTCCGGAGAATATGCTCTACCTGCTTCTTTATACTTATTCACTAATCCCCATGCCTTATGAAAACTCTCCTTCATGCTCCTTAAATTTGCATCCAACACAAAATTCCTGACATACATACTTTTATACTACCTCCTCACTGGAATGCACCATTTTACAAATTTCTTACCTCTATCCAGGACCTTGGATGCCTCACAATCTTCATTGTCACAATGCTCAAGAATATGTTGCACAGACCTCTTGTAACTCTGATTTGCTTGTCTGAACCTCTTGACTTGTTCTTGACTCTCCTCTAGCTCTTCCAGGCATCTCTGATACTCTTTCCACTGATCCAAAGGTGGCTTTCCAAGTGCTTGAGCCACCTTTTTCAACTGTTGTACATAACTAAATTTTGATTTGGATGCTTTTGTTGAGGGTCCACTGGATTCCATTGCAATCTCCTTGGCATGTTTAGCAAATGAGACATGTTTCCCTTTGTCTTTGGAAAGATATTTAGGAGGTGTTTCAATCTTTCCAACTGCTGGTTGACTTGTTTGCTTCAAATCTCTATTTTTCTTTTCAAGAAATGCTATCTTCATTTGGTATTTTGAAAGGGCTTCTTTCATTTTGACCATCTTGGGGTCCTCTTCTTCATATTGTATAGCACCTTGTTCAGATTGTGCTATATCTTCCTTCTACTCTGGCTGCATTATTTCAGCTCCTTTCACTTCTTCCTCTCTGCTATCTTCTTTCTTATCTCCCTGTCTATCTTCAGAAATTTCTACCACTACTTGAGGGGCTGCCTCTTCCTCATTCTTTTTTACCCTTGACCTTGTCCTAGGTCTCATTACAAACTCCTCCTAGATTGTATCTTCAACCTTTACCTTAACCTTGGTAGATTGTGTTGATGCCACCTGCACTTTTGCTTCTTCGATTGTCTTCTTACCCTTTATGCCTTGTTTCTTAGCCTTCTTACCAGGCTTGCTTATGAGTTCTTTGCTTGGATTTTCATCCTCCTTTTTCACTGATTTTGTCTCCTTGACTGGGTGGATGACTTCCTTCTTAGGTGTTTCCTACACTTTATGTTCTTCCTCATCCATTTTCACTAATGAGGACCCAACTTGAGGCAACAAATCAATACTGGAAAGGAAATATGACCAATGCATTTTCTTCTTTTCAACTGCAAATTTGACTAAAACTTTGATAAGAGAGAAATGAAATAAATTGGAAGCATGATTGTCCTTCTGAATCTGAACTTTGGCTACTATTCTCTCTAAGCTTTTGTGTAAGAAATAGGGTAAATTCATGGGTTTTCTCTCTGTAAAATTCCACAACAGCCTCAAATGATACTGATACACCCTACTAAATTTTCCTTCACAGGTGAAGTACCTCTGGATGACTTTCAAAAGTTAAATATACTGCTCTTGAAGGTATATAGTGGGAAAAGTTGTAGAAAATTGATCCAAAAATTCTAGCTTAACAAATTGTTTGAAAGCTAGGAATTCCAGTTCATCCCCTTTAAACCATTTCCCCCCTACTGTAGGGAGATTAGTGGCATCAACAATGAACTTTTCAGTCACGAAAATATCCAGGTTTCCTATCTTAACTTTGCCATCATGAAAATTGAGAGCAAACATATTGGCGAGCCTCG
The DNA here is from genome assembly GCA_031772625.1 of Pinus tabuliformis. NCBI lineage: Eukaryota > Viridiplantae > Streptophyta > Pinopsida > Pinales > Pinaceae > Pinus > Pinus tabuliformis. The sequence goes on from CM062818.1 coordinate 768,587,016, forward strand.
TATTGTGACCTACCTTTTGGACCTTCTGGCAAAAAGGGATACAACTTGCGTTTTCAAAAGCTACCCTAATAGCAGGTGAGGAATTTATTAAATTTAGGGTGTTGGGCTCAGTGCACATTAGATCTCCACCTTTCTTGCTGACAACAGGAGCCATTTAATCCTGATACCTGGCAGGTCAAACTCAATTTTGAAAGAGGCTATGTGTACAGGTCAGAGGGTACAAGACTGGGCAATGGTGACAATGCAATTTCACTTAAACAACTGTATCAGGAAATGGTGACAGAGCAGGTTTCTGATGTTGAAGGTGAGCGGGAAAAATTCAAATCCACTTTATAGTTTACTTCAACCTTTCAGCATTATAAAATGACTACATTTCCCATTCATGACACATGACTGAAAACTTACAAATGTGACTAAAGGCTTGGTGGACAAACAAAGTGTGCGTAGCAATTTCCCTTTAACAGAGAATGTGAAAAAGCTTGGCGGAATTGGATCAGAATATAAAGCAATGAATACATAGGAAAGGCCACAAACTCCTACCTTTGACAACTTTGAGTATGAATTGCAAGCTACTGAAAGCCCTGCGCAACATTGCATGACCTTAGTAGCCTTTGCACAACAAGTGCGCAACACAATATCTATATTTCTATGCAACCTACCTTCAATACATGATCAATTCTCAATTTACCTGCGTGAAGAACCATTTCGTTCACATATGATCAGAGATAATGAAAATGGTGGTCTTCTATAATGATTTTGAAAATGATTCAAAATTTTGTTGACGCAATTGAACTTGATGTTTAATCAACACTCCACATGAAAAACACCTGACCTGAAAAGAAATCATTTTGGAGTTTGGGGGCATAACAAAATCTAGGGAAATGATGTAGGTATGATGAATGAATTGTATATAATGGATATGGACAAGGATTAATCATCATTTGAAATGATGTTTAGGCAAGGGATTTTAGGCCTAGGAACTTATACTTGGGATAAAGTGGGGGTCTAGGCCTAAAATAGAAAATAGGTATAATATGAATGTTTAGGAATAGGGGAATTTTAAGATAACAAGGGAATAAGGGGATAGGAATGAGGGAAAATTATGATGTTTAAAGAGGGAAAAGATTGGGATATTAATGTCTATACTTATTTGACATAATCTCTTTGACTGTAGACACATGATCAAGTAGACGTCCTAACAAATTCTCAATACCCTGACTCAACAGTCATCATAACATCTCTTAATGCTTAGACACCTCTTCCCATGATTGAAATTTTATGATCAAGGTGATAACCAGGCTCATAACGATCCATGGTAATTGCCTCATGTCGTGATCCATGGTTAGTTTTCCTCACCCATCGAAAGGAGCCAATGTCTTGGGAGTCTTCCTATTTACGTAAGGTCATCCAATTTGCATGCGAAGCAAAGATATGTTTTTTTTTCTTTTTTTCTTTTGGAATGCGCACATGGAGGGAAGATTTTCTATGTTTTGGGTCGCAATTGTAGAGCTATCCTTCAGTGAAATAGATCCTCAATGTGAATCAAAGGAGATCTAGGCAACATGTATGTGCTGGCTCCTTTGCGATCCATGACTCTTCTTCAATGGTGTTGTGGCAGAGTTCTAAGTGGTTATACGAGGGCTGTCTGAATTCCCTCAACGCTATTCTTGAGTTTTAATGCTTAGACGTCCTCAGATTGGACTTTGTCTGAGAGAAAACATCATACACCCTTTGATGTTGCGGCTACTAAATTGAATCTAAGAATCAAATTTACTCCAACGAATTTTCAAGGGTGGGTACAAATTTATAAATCTAGATCTACAAGATATCACACCAACCTACTATTTTGTAGATGTTAACAGAGGTATCGATCCAGGGTTGCAAGTTCTAAAGAAAGGGGATCCAACCCCAAAATTGGTTGGTTGTGAGAGTCATCAAACAAATATGGACATGCAGTTTTCTTTTTATATTTTTGTGAAAACCCTAAATGGGAAATTGATCCTTATAAGGGTTCAGGCAATGGATCTGATGCAAGATTTGAAGCAGGAGATCCAAGATAAGCAGGGAATTCCAATAAATCTATAAAGTTTGATTTATTAAGGTAAATCACTACAAGATGTTAACGAGATGAAAGACTATGGCATCAAACAAAGTTCTTCTATCATCGTAAATTTGAGGTTGCAAGAGGATTTTTAGGAGTAAATAACCACAAGGTACCAATCTTGTTTAAGGATGTTGTGAAAAGAAAGGCCGAGACACAAAATAAATCTGACCCAATCCTCAATATCCCCAGACCTTACATCATGGAACAAATGAATTAGGTTCCAGCTATGGCAGTTAATCTTCTAAATATTAACGATCTATTCACCGACCTCTAATGCTATGTAATTATATGTAGATTTAACAGATTTTTTCCCAAGCCAGAGGATCTTTATTAGTGGGTATGCTCCAACTGGATATCAAATTGTGATATACACTTATGTTCTAGGGGTTTTTTGTTGTACATTTTGGTACATTAAAGGATAGGGATCTCACTTTAAAAGAGGGTCCATGGTTTTGGGGTAGTGCAAGACTTTTTATTACTCCACAGTTTCCAAATTTTGATGCCAATGCAATGGTGGTTTCCAAAATATCAGTTTGGGTCATATTACATAATCCCCCCTTCCTTTTTGGGATCACAAAGTACTAGAAGGAATTGGGAATACATCGGAGAATTTTGTAAAGGCGAATCTAGACAAACCTACAAAAGGAAACCATTGTCAAGATTTGTGTAGAGGCAGATCTTAGAAAAGGCTTACCAAATAACATTCTCCTAATTCATAACAGTTTTTTGTGGACCCAAAATTTATATTTTGGAAATACAACATTCAGATGATGTATTTGTCTTCGAAGAGGGAACTGGAAAAATACGTGTCCACGGGAAAAGAAAGATCCAAAAAGAAAAAAGAAACAAACCCAAAAGCGCAAGGGGTGGTAGTTCCCAAAGGGGCATCTCTCATAATAGGAGGATGAAGAAACAATGGTGACTTCTACAAACATGGATTTTAAAAAAACTCAAGGAAAGTTAGAAAATGGAAGGATTGAGTAGGCAAGAACAATGGTTCAAAGCCAAAAAGGTGTCGAATTAGCAGCAACAACTATAGTTCTAGCGCAACAAAACGAGAAAACTCCAGCTGAAAAGGAAATGAGACACATTAAAATATCCCCTGCATCTAAGAGCTCGGACTTAAGTAAAGAGGCCTCATGAAGGTGGAAGAAAATCAATTGGCAATTGTATTTGCCACTCCCAATCAAGGAGTTCGGTGAAAACTAGAGAAAAAAACGATAAAAAAAGGTAACTATGTGTCTTCACACTTAGCCCCAAAAAGTAATTTTTTTTATAACAATTTTTCATTTTTGTTTTTTGTTTTTTGGGCATCATATAAAGGCTAGTGGGATCAAATGCTTTTTAGCATCTGCAACATGTAATTTTTCTCTTTGAATAAAATTACGATTTTTCCTAAGGGAGAAATTATGTTGGGTAGTAATTCCTGGTAAATATGTTTAATTATTGAAATCTAAAGAATGTATTTCATATTTACATTTTACTTATACCAAAATTTATGCAAAGAACCACATAAACTTTGGAGGAACAACTTAACAAATTCGAACACTATGTGGGTGGATTATAGCCTAATTCCAATGGAGTAAAATACAAATTTTAACATGAGGAGAGATTTAACCTCATAACACCAATGAGTAAATGGTTAGAGATTATGTGTGGGGTGAATAGTGACATAAATCCACTAGTTAGGATATTTGAAGGGCATCTCAAAGGATTCTCCCAGGATTGAGGATAAACTTAGTAAGAGTAATTTGTGTTTGAGAGGGAGAAATCATATAGGCATCTAGAATCATTCCAAATGACCGCAAGAGCTTCTAGTTCAGGGGGAGTATATAGTCAAGTAGAATGGAAGGATGCATCCTATTGGAGATCCAAAGGGTCTTCCATGACTATGAGGATCAAGAGGCTCCCAAGGATGTGGGTTTGGGTCCTTCTGTACCTATGGAACATCCTTTAGATCATTTGGAAGACCCAGAAGGGCTCATTGAGCCAATGGACCCACTTAGAATTGTTTTTCCAGAATCTAAGAAGATGCTTGCATGGATTTGAAGTACATTATAGGATGTAGAGGGGAATGTAACTTCCAGTGGCACTTTCAAGGAAAGCAAACATCCTAAGAAGTACTCAGTATATGTAGCACTAATGAGTCACAACATTGATTCCAAGCCATCCAAATATAAGGAGGCAACATGCCAACAAGTTTGGAAGGATGCCATGATGGAGGAATATCAGTCCATCATGAAGAATGATGCGTGGGAAATTGTGTCGAGCCCTAAGAGGAAGCCAATGGTGACTTCCAAGTGCATCTACAAGATCAAGAATGTGGTAGATGGTAGTATAGAGAAGTTTAGAGAGAAATTTGTGGCAAGAGGGTTCTCCCAAAAAGAGGGAGAGGATTATGAAGAGACATTTTCTCCAGTCTCTAGATGCACTTCTATTAGAACTATTATTTCTATTTCTTCTATTATGGGTTGGAAATTGCATCAGATGGATGTGAAAATCGCTTTCCTCAATGAAGTCATTGAGGAAGAAGTGTACATAGAGAAACCTTAGGGATTTGGTGGACATGAGAAGGATTCTCATGTCTGCAGACTAATGAAGTCTTTGTAAGAACTCAAGCAGGCACCTCAGGCTTGGTATTCTTAGATTGATGGATACCTGATGAGTCTTGGTTTCACCAAGAGTGATGTCGATCCCAATATTTACTACAAGGTTATTAAAGGTGAGCTTGTGATCTTGTTGTTATATGTTGATGAGTTGTTTTTGACAGGAGCATAAAATCTTAGTGCAAGCGGGAGGTTCTCTGAGTCCGAGATGAAGGATCTAGGTTTGATGCATTACTTATTGGGATTATAAGTGTGGTAGAAGTCGTATGAGATATTTCTTGGTCTAAGGGAAGTAACTATTGCAATCCTTTAGAAATTTGGGATGATGGAATACAAGTCCAAGGCCACTCCCATTGTGACCAATCTGAAGAAGTTGAGAGGATTTGATTCAAATTTGGTGGATCCCTCTATGTATCAACAGTTGATCAGATCCTTGATGTATTTGGTTAATACCAGACTTGATATTTTCTTTGCAGTGAACACTCTGAGCCAGTTCATGGTGGAACCTAGGCATGTACATTGGATTGTGACAAAGCATGTGTTTAGATATCTGTGTGGTACAACCAGTTATGGATTGAGACATGTCTCAAATGGTGAAGTACATCTGTAGGGATACACAAATTTTAATTGGGCAGGAAGTGCCGAAGATAGGAAGAGCACATCAAGATGTTGCTTTAGTTTGGGTTCTGCTGTGATATCCTGGATGAGCAAGAAGCAGACATTCGTTACACTCAACATTGCAAAGGATGAGTATATTACAGCTAGTTTGATGAGCTGTGAAGCAGTGTGGCTTCGGAAGCTGCTCGCAAGATTGTTTGATCGGGTGCTAGAGATGATCGTGATGATAGGTCGAAGAACATTGAGATCAAGAACCACTACTTCTGAGACATGGTATATAAGGGAGTAGTGAGACTCCAATACATTTATACAAATGAGAAGGTTAGTAACATTCTCATAATGCCTCTATCCCAAATGAAGTTTATATACTTTGGGGATAAGCTTGGAGTAGTGGAGAAAGCCTCTCTCATTGAGAGGGAGTGTTGATGTTGTAGCATCAAGGAAAACATTCTCCCTAGGTCAAGGGTTTTGACTAAGTTCCATGTAACGTGGCTAGGGAGAATGGCCCAAATAGCATTAGAGCTCGGAATGCTCCCTTGTTCAAAAGGTTTTGACCATATTGACAAGGGTTACTTGGATAGTGGGTAGAGTGAGTGCCTCAAAGCATCAAGAAAGTATTTTTACCATTCAAATGTTATGTGATGACATGGGGGGAATGGTAAATGGGCCTAGGGTTTCACCATTGGTCAGGGGAAATTAACCTGGTTCCAAGTGATGACTTGGTTAGTTGGTGACCCAAGACTAGTTTCATTTTTAACCTCAATTAAGGGTTACTTGACCATATTACCAAAGGGTATTTAGCTAGTGGGTGACTAGATATTTATCATCATGTTGATGTAGGATGCTTTCCACATGGTTCTAGAATAAAGCATGAAGTGGATGGATACACTAACATAGTGGGATCATTCAATCTTTTATTTGGATGGATAATTTTTTTAGCTAAGTGGACATATTGAGGAAATCAAGGTGAATACCTCCATAGCTAAGAGGGAGTGTTGATTTTTGGGTAGTTGCGGGAGGTATTCACCAACTACATTGATGAGCCCTGATATTGTAACAAGAATGCTGCAATTCCCAAGGCTACCAACTTAAATTATCAACCCAGGGTTTGTACAAACTTAAGAGGTGTCAACACGATATGTGCGACGTGCAATGTGTCCTTCTTTCATTAATTTGGTGCAATGAAATCAAATCCTAAACTAATTGCAAAAATTGAAATGTTACTCAATTTACAAGAAATGGAAATGACGCTTGCTCAATTGTAAGTGCTAACCTTAGTTGTAGGAATGTAAAGGTTATGCTAATTGTAGGAATGAAAAGTACTTGTCTATTTGCAGGATGTAAACCTTGTGCTACTTGCAACAATGTGAATCATTAGTCTAATTGTAGAATGTGAAAAGTTGCTTTGAAAAGAAACTAATCCTATGCAAGAACAACACTTTGTAATTGAAATCATAAGAGCATGATTCCAAAGAAATCAAACTAATATACTTTGCATTGGAAAATCACTCTCTTAATCACTGTGTTCAAAGGTGCTTGGCTATAATAACAAATTTCATATGCATTTCATAAGAGAATCATCATTACAGTTCAATTTAGAAAGTTTTCACTTAACCTTAACTGCAGAATTGTATTTGCAGTGAGAAAAATGCAAGTTCAAAATGGTCTTGGGTCTTCCTCAATAATGGAATCATAGCATAGGGGTCATTATTCAAGCTGAAGAGACAAAAACCAAGCTTTTGGAGCAAATCCGGTCAAGTTTACATAGTGCTACAAGATGCTACATGACTGCTACATGATTTCTACTTCTCAAGATAACTTGTCGAATGCCCAAGAAAATAAAATGAAAATGAGATGGGACAAATTTTGTTATGAGATAGGATGTCCTAGGACTCTATTCCAAGTGGAATCACTCAAAAATACCCCTGTTAACCTGTGCTAAAAAATAACAGAAAATTACTACTCTAAAAACCATAAATTCAAGAATTAGTGAGCTAGTTAACCTACCAAATGCCTAAGATAATCAAGTGCAAATTCTATGGGGTAAATTTTGTTATTAACTTGAATTTTATTAGGAATCAATACAAGTGGAATAAACTCAAAATAGGCTCATTAACATGTGCTAAAAAATAACAGAAAATTGCAACTATTTTGCTACAAGAGACTTACAAAAATTCCACATTTGTGAATTAAAGAACCAATCCAAGTAGCTCAATGATGAATATGAGTTTTCAAAGACGTTCTAAGCATGGATCATGCTTGTGACCTTGTAAATAACCTACAAAACAACTCACTTCAATAATTTAACCAATATAACCTACAAAAAAAGAAGCAAGAATAGTAAATGTAGAAATAAGAGATGCAAGCGAAAAATACATTTAAAGAAAATAAAGAGATTGTACAAGAGGGCTCTGATGCTCCTAGGATGGCCAAGCCCAAGGATAATATTGTAGCGGCAACAAACACCCTCCAAAATTTTGGCCTGCGCCCAATTCCAGAGCCTCCCTTGACAGTTTCACTTGATGACTACACACACTCGGGTTCACTCCGTGAGCTCGTGTGAGTCCTTGCATCTACCTTACTTGTTCATTTCATTCAAGTTTCTGCATGCTGGTGTCTAAGTCATGCTTGCGAGCATGTTCTGGTTATGCTCAAAGTCTTCACTTCGTATGTGCTTGTTGTGTTCGCTATAAAAACATCTGTCGCACTCACACACAGAGTCACATTCACTGTCGCGCAAGTGCTGTCTCGATCAATGAATGGTCAATCGCGAGTGTCACGCTACTCAGTTGCACTGTTAGTTAGTTATGTTGAACATGTGTGTCTCGATGGTTTGATTCATTTCGTCGTCGAGTCATGAGAGTGTGTTTTCATGATCACCTATGCATCTTTCGATTGTTCACACACTTAGTCATTTTTATTGAAGTTGTGACGACCAGACTCCCCTCTGACAATTGGACCATCATCCTGCCATCGACTCGATCGAATGTCAACCAGAACAATGCAGAAGCATCAAGCAAGTCTTTTCAAGCTGCGCTTCCCGCAAGCAATTCAATCCACTTTCATATTGACCACCCGGACAATCGGACCCAACAGTCACCCCGAGACTGACTCCCCTCAAAAATTGCGCAGAGGCCACTGACCTTACTCACTCAGCTGATTGAGGAAATTGCACAGATAGGCCAAAGAGACACCAAGTGCCCATCCCTGTCTCCCTCAGAAAAATGCACAGTTTTCCTAGTCAGTCATCCCAGTAGTCGACTGGCTTCTCATCCAAGAAATTGTGTAGTTTTCATGAGCATGCCTTTTGCTGTCCAGTAGTCTGCTCAGCTCAGAAATTGCACAGAGATGATCAATAGACCAACCTCCTAGCCTCAATGTAGTTTCCTCTGCTAACATCTCCTAGCAGCAGACTGCCAGTTCCCTCTAGGAATTGCGCAATTTTTGCTACCAGTGAACCAACAACCAACTGCCAGTGACCCCAACATCCAACTGCCAGTTCCCTCTTGGAATTGCGCAGTTTTGGCTGTAAGGCTCCTAGATAGTTCCTCCCAAAAACTGCGCAATCTCTGTCTGCTGACCCTCCTTGCAACTCGACTTCTTCCTCCAAAAAATTGAAAAATTTTGCCTTCCAGCCCCTGCTACCCGCTTGTTCCGGTAGCTACACAGATCCTGCCTACCTTGCCTTCCTACAGCCTAGACTATCCCTCCCAAAATTTGCGTAATTTTGCCTTCCAGCCGAGCCAGACCTCGCAGACAGTCATTGTCAACTTGGATTGCCCATCTTCATCATTCAGTGAATCTTGCACAGTTTTCATGAGTAGTTCTCGGAGCCATCATCCCGCTTCACAACCTTGTTACCTCTCCTGGTCACCTGCATCCGAAATGATCATGTGTCATCGTAGACTAGGAGGTTTTTGATTTGATGTCGTCTCGTCATGAGTGGTTGCAAGTATAGGTACACCAACAAACATGGAAAGACGACGAAAGGGATGAACGAAGGGAGCACATGCAGAAGGATAGGTTCACCAACGGATGAACGAATGATGCATGTGAAGAGATGTGCTCGTGAACGAATGATCATGCAAAGATATGTTCATGGATGGACGAACGAGTAAACATGCAAGATGTGCTCATAAACAGATGAATGGACGAACATGCACCTTTCATGAACATATGAGCCTGTTAAGCCTTCCAACATGCAAGCAAGGAGCAACATGCCTAAGCATCATCAAGCGAACCAAAGACCATCAAAGACTCCATGCACTTTGCCATGCGGAGGTGAAGTTGTGATACACCATGAAGACATCCATCACCCAGTAGCACTGTAGCTTGACATGCACTCTAACAGCAGCACGAATGTACCAACACTGTCATGTCGAGTCATGTCGCTCACATCTCCACTATGGGCTATGTTGTCAATTAATGTAATGTAATGTGGAAGTATAAGAAACCCACTTGTTGTACAAAGAGTCATGTAAAGTCGAAAAGTCATGGAAATCAAATAGTCATGAGGGTAGTCGAACAACCACAAGGGTCGGTTTTCACCCTTGGCTATAAATACCCCCTCATTTGTACATAGAGAGGAATTTTTCACATCAACTCCTCCCACATAGCCAAGAGAGTCTGTAATCTTTCCTTTGAGGAGTAAGTAGTGGCTCCAATGCCTCTCACACGGGGTTATTGATGTATGTTGTAACGATGTGTCTTGGAACTTTTGATTAATTCAGAAGCCTGCTACTAGGCCAGCACGTTTTCACACATGTTTTGTAATTGTTGTAAGACTAATATTTAACACTTGCGATGCATGTTGCTTTAACCTGTGTTCTACATTTGAACTATTTCACTTGTTATAATACATAATTTGTTAATGGGAATGTGTTGTATATGCTATTAACGCCGTCTCACCCATGTATACTACTCTCTTGGACATCAGAGAGACCTTTCCCATGGAACTTGCTATAAACTACTGTTGCACTCGTGTGGACTAATCCACTGAGTGTTATACGTGTTACCTTCCCTTGTGTATTGTGACTGTCGCATCCACGTGGACTACTTTGCAAAAAGATGTGTATGTCCTGTTGTGTTGTGTGTTCCTAGCAGTGTTGGGACCACTCCCAATCGACCTGGAATTCACTCTCACTCTCTCCCTTGATAGTGAAAGAACCATTAACACAAGTGACACTTACACTCACTAGGCACGTGAACCTCACTTCTCGAAGACAAAGCAAACCACTCTCCTATGTTGACAAGAAAGAGTTGAGGGAAATCCTTAAGATAATGGCAACCAGGCCATTGTACCAGATGGGATTCCCACACCAAATAGTGTGAGGTCTAGTTTGGACTCCATACTAGGGTGATCCCCTGATGTTGGTAGATCCAACACCATCAACATTTTGGCGTTAGAGGGAGGGCCAGATGACAAACTGAGCCTGTACATCTGGGTTGAATCTCTTACCAATGAATAATACACAATTCGTTCTCCCAGGGTGTTTCTCTCATTTCTCCCTTAATCAATTATCAATCCCCGATGAGATTCTTGAACACTTGTCCTCATTAAAGTTTGACTGTGAGGATAGAACATCCGTAACCAAGCACATTCTTATTTTCTTCATTTCTGTGAATCTCATGAAATTGATAGTGATGAGCTTGTTTGCGTACTCTTCTTCCTCACCATTGAATGTCGTGCTAATCAGTGGTATCATAACCTACCACCTACTTCCATCCATTCCCTTCTCACTTTATTCAAGGAGCTCCATCAAGCCTTCGATGAGTGTGACCACCAAGATGTATATGAAAGAATCTCTCATTTAAGAATGAAGCCTAGCGAATCAGTTGAGGACTTTGCTACCCGCTTCCTTCACCTATGTCACGAAATTTCTGAGTAGTTTGTGGACCTTGACTTCATGAGCCAAGAGTTGAAACTCTTGGTTCATGTCTCCTGAAATGGTGAACCTCCTGATTTCCCTTCTTCCTCAACTCTTGTGGATCACGAGACACCTCATGTCTTGAAGAGGGTGCCCCCTCGCAGCAGTTGCAAAGCTGAGAAATCTATGCAACATGTTCCCAATCCATCTGCTCAGCTGTCTCCCGCCCAATAGAGGAAATTCCAGAATGGTTAGGAAATCCTATGGCGAAAACTCATCCCTCCATTCCGCAAGAGGAAATCACCATTCCTAACCCAAGTCTTGAGTCTAATCTACATCTCTGCCATCCTCCATCATCTACAAGCCATGACTCCTTGCACCATGACTCGCTTGAGCAATCTACTTCACAAGCTAGCTGCACGCACTCTCTTGATTCTCGAGCTGCTGGCTCAAGTTGCAGTCATGTGCAAGGCAGTCTCATCATACAGGCAGAGGAGTAGGATGGTGAAGACACAATCAATTCCTCTCAAAACATTGAGCTTCCATTCTTGATCGATCCTCGATCCGTGAATCTTGGTGAAACATCATGCATAATCAATTCTTTCGATCAACCTCCAGTCTTGGGCTTTCATCACTCCCATGCTTCTGTATGTTGTGATGAACACCCAAGCACATCATATGATCTATTGTCATCTCATGTACACTCTAACTTAGATCTGGAATGCGCACCGGTCAAAGCAGACATCCATATCGAAGCTTCCTTTGCACCTCACTTACCTGTGTGTCCTATCATTCATAGCACATCAACATGCATCGGAGACACTTCGCATTCTATTGCTTCTTCATCTTTTGAGTTATCTCCTCGATCGACGCAAGGCAATGAGGTTGTCCATGATGAAAATAGTTTCAACACACATGACTCTTCCAACCCGTCATCGTCTTGTGTGTTTCATGAAGACAAATCATCGAGTCAGCTTGCTGAAAATTTTGATGAAGACTATGAGAGAGATGGCTGTCATCCTACGAGAAGTTTTGAAATCAATAACAACAACCATCCTTAAGCCATGCATGATTTGGTTCACATCCCAAAATGTAATTTTTCAATTCTGGAAAGTTTCGAGACATGCCAGGGAGTCGAGGCACTTCAACGTCCGTTGATGGTTATGTCAAGACCTCGCGACTCTGGTAAGCCCTTCAAACCAAATCAGATCTCATTTCTCACTCACAATCTGTCTATCTACATGGTTTCACTCGACGTGGATCCCTATGTAAATAATATTTACTATTCGTGGTATGATATTTCAAAATTTCAGATTTTCGCTAATGATCGAATCCACAAGTCTGTTACAACATGTCTGTCTTCATGCACCTCTCTTACATCTAGTTTGGGTTGGGAGTGTCCGTCCCTCATCCAATCATGGGACAGTGAAGTTGATCATCTCTATCTGGAATCACACTTATCAGATGTTCTCTCTCGTAATCAACTCCTTGGTCTTTTTACAAATTTTGCACATCAAATCTGCCCACTCATCACACCAACAATCTCCTTGTTTGATGACGAGCGCACAACTTATGCGCGAATCAAGTTACTCTCATTTTGCCACACCCCAACCGGTTTCACACATTCACAGTGTTGACATCCTTTCTACATTTCTGTGATGACCATGATGCCTGCACACTTTTTCACCAGTTGCAGGTGGGTGTTCTATCATGCCTAGCACACAACAAACTTGGTTCCCTCATTTAGAGCATTCATACAATTGTTCAAAAGGTTTCTTTGTTCATGTCAAACTGGGAATCTGGCATCTCGACCGACTGGTCTGATTTCTCTTCTATCTTGGGTGGTTGTCATGTAGTTTATCATTTTCCCAACAATACATCCAATGACAGTCGCTTCACGCACTATGATATTCACCATGTAACATATTTCTTCTTAGACTTTTGTCAAGCAAGTGAGGCACTTCGGCCTGCACTAATGGCTATGGCAGGCCCTCACTATCTTGACATGACTGATGAGAATGACCAGATCTATCTATCCGTATTAGATTCCCATCGTGATCCCCTCTCTCGAATCAGGAATCCGTCTACTCAAAGATCACGAATCTTTCAGAACAACCATCATGAATTTTATGATCCAATCATTGAATGGATGGAACAATCTTACTTGGCAAGTCATGTTGCAGGTAACAAGCTTCAGTCCTTCCTCGCACTCACTGAGAAACTTGGTGCAAAACAACACACACTCGCAAGAGGCCTCTGAGGTTTGTTGAAAAATGGTAGTCATGGAAGAGGTAAGCATGTGTGTTGGGTGGTTGTGACACATTCTTCCGCCCACAGGCGAGACCTTCTCTCTCGTGTGCAAGTTTTTCAAGTTTTTTCATTTTCTGTTGCACACTATTTTTTATCTGTTTTAATCGCTCATATATTTGTTACTGCAGGTCGGGTATGCCTACGGTGGCTTCATTGGAAATTTCATTTCACGTAACCCCAATCGTTTAACATAGGAGTAGGAGTAGTGTTTGTTTTTTCGCTTGTCTTTGCTTTCTGGTTTGCATGATTGTTTGCTTGCTGACTTGGTTGCTTTGCTTGCTTGTTGTTGTTTTCATTTATTTGCTTACTATTTTTGTTTACGTTTGCTTTGTTTGCTTGGTATATTACTATTTTTGTTTTTAGAAATAAGTGCTTCCAACTACTACGTTTTGGCTTTTGAATAGAGTATGTGGCTGAAATTTCAAGAGACTTGTGACAATGTAGCACTTGGCCAGTCTTGTGTCTGTATTCTCTGTGCTTGGTTATAACCTTCGGCCGATGAAGTATTGATGAAAAATATGAACCATCTGCAAGGAAATTTTTGATCCAAACATGAACCTGTGTCCACATTGGGAAGCCCCATGCCTATACTCAGCCTTCTGCTCTATGTGTTCAAGCTCATCCAATTAGTAGAAATGGAGAAGGGGAAAATATAAACGAACAAACCTATGTCAGAGGTCATACATGCTTCTCTGAAGGAACAACCTCTTCTGCTCTCAATAAGTTAGGATCCCTCTTCCGCCCCAAAAATAAATAAGTGCCTACGCACAGTCCTCTTGAAAAATACAAAGGCGAAAGAAGAGAAAGGCTTCCTGCATAGAGAGGTGAAGCATGCAACTCCACCGGGTACTATTCGGGCTCGATGGCAATGGAGAAATGTGTGTGTTCTTGCGTGACTCCACTGGGGTACTATCCAGGCCTGCTGGCAGCGGAGCAACACCAAATATGAAAACTTATACTTTGAAAATATTCAACTCGCGAGCTAAACTACCCTTCCCGAATTTGAAACACTAAGATCAAGCTGAACTTTTGATTGTGTTTGACTGAGTTGTCAAAGGGTGGACCATGTATGTCCATGGGGTAAGTGGGGAAGCCAAAGTAACCCACACAATGATTCAATACTCCCTGAAAGACCAAGGCCCTATGCTAGCAATGAACTGAAACAGAGAAGCTGGAGTTCTACCAGTGTGTCGCCAAGTGTTGTAGTGGCTACAACCACCCTCCAAAATTTTGGCCTGCACCCAATTTTGGAGCCTTCCTTGAGAGTTTCACTTGATGACTGCACACACTCGGGTTCACTCTGTGAGCTCATGTGAGTCCTTGCATCCGCCTTTCTTGTTCATTTCATTCAAGTTTCAGCATGCTGGTGTTTAAGTGATGCTTGCAACCATGTTCTGGTTATGCTCAAAGTCTTCACTTCATATGTGCTTGTTGTGTTCACTATGAAAGAATTAGTCACACTCACACACAGAGTCACATTCAATGTCACGCAAGCATCATCTTGATCAATGAATGGTCAATTGTGAGTGTCGCGCTTGTCACTTTCATCGTTAGTCAGTCATGTTGAACATGTGTGTCTCGATGTTTTGAGTCGTTTCGTCATCGAGTCATGAGAGTGTGTGTTTGCATGATCACCTATGAATATTTCGATCGTTCACACACTTAGTCATTTTTACTGAATTTATGATGACTAGACTCCCCTTTGACAGCTGGACCATCACCTCGCCATCGAATCGATCGTAACCAGAATAGAATAAAAGCATCGAGCAAGTTTTTTCAAGCTACATTGCCCACAAGCAATTCAATCCATTTTCATACTGACCACCCGGACATTCAGTCTTGACAGTCACCTCGGGACTGACTCCCCTCAAAAATTGCGTAGAGGCCACTGACCTTACTTGCTCAGTTGACTAAGGAAATTGCGCATACAGGCTGGACAGACACCAAGTGCCTGTCCGTATCCCCCCCAGAAAAATGCACAATTTTCCTAGTCAGTCATCCCAATAGTCAATCGACTGCTCATCCAAGAAATTACATAGTTTTCATGAGTAGGCCTTCTGCTACCCAACAGTTCGCTTAGCTCAGAAATTGTGCAGAGATGATCAACAGGCCGACCTTCCAACCTCAGTGTAGTTTCCTCTACCAACAACTCCTAGCAGCAGACTGTCAGTTCCCTCTAGGAATTGCGTAGTTTCTACTGCTAGTGACCTAGCAATCAACTGCCAGTTCCCTTTGGGAATTGCACAGTTTTGGTTTCCAGTGACCCCAAAAGCCAACTGCCAGTTCCTCTTGGAATTGCGCAGTTTTGGCTGCCAGGTTCCCATGCTGTTCCTCCCAAAAACTGTGCAATCTTTGCCTGCTGACCCTCCTTGTAGCCCGACTAGTTCCTCTAGAAAATTGCGCAAATTTGGCCTTCCAGCCCCTGCTGCCTGCTCATGCTGGAAATTGCGTAGATCCTGCCTACCATGCCTTCCGATAGATCAGACTGTCCCTCCCAAAATTTGCTAATTTTGCCTTCCAGCCGAGCCAGACCTTGCAAACAGTCACTATCGACTTGGATTTCCCATCTTCATCACTCAGTGACTCTTGCGTAGTTTTCATTAGCAGAGCCCGGAGCCATCATCTTGCTTCACAACCTTGCTGCCTCTCCCAGTCACCTGCATCCAAAATGATCATGTGTCATGGTAGACTATGAGGTTTTGGATTTGATGTCATCTCATCATGAATGACTGCAAGTATAGGTACACCAGCAAACATGGCAAGATGACGAATGGGATGAAAGAAGGGAGCACATGCAGAAGGAAAAGTTCACCAACAGATGATTGAACGATGCCTGTGAAGAGATGTGATCGTGAACAGATGATCATGAAAATATATGTTCGTAGACGGATGGGTGAGCAAACATGCAAGATGTGCTCACAAATGGACGAACGAATGAACATGCACCTTTCACGAACTGATGAGCCTGTCAAGCCTTCCAACATGCAAGAAAGGAGAGACATGCCTAAGCATAATCAAGTGAACCAAAGACCATTGAAGACTCTGCGCACTTTTCCATGAGGAGGTGAAGCTGTGATACACCATGAAGACATCCATCACCCAACAACACTATATCTCGATATGCACTCCAACAACAACACGAATGTACCAGTACTATCATGTTGAGTCATGTCGCCCACATCTGCACTATGCGATATGTTGTTAATCAATGTAATGTAACGTGGAAGTCCAAGACACCCACTTGTTGTACAAAGAGTCATGTAAAGTCGAAAAATCATGGAAGTCAAACAGTCATGAGGGTAGTCGAACAATCACAAGGGTCGGTTTTCACCCTTGGCTATAGATACCCCCTCATTTCTACATAGAGAGGACTTTTTCACCTCAAATCCTCCCACATAGCCAAGAGAGTCTATAATCTTTCCTTTGAGGAGTAAATAGTGGTTCCAACGCCTCTCACACGGGGTTAGTGCTGTATGGTGTAACAATGTGTCTTGGAACTTTTGCTTAATTCATAAGCCTGCTACCAGGCCAACACATTTTAACACATGTATTATAACTATTGTAAGACTAATCTTTAACACTTGTGATGCATGTTGCTTTAACCTGTGTTCTACATTTGAACTATTTCACTTGTTGTAATGCATAATTTGTTAATGGGAATGTGTTGTATATGCTGTTAACGCTATCTTGCTCGTGTAGAATACTCTCCTGGACATCAAACAAACCTTTGTCATGGAACTTGATGTAAACTACTGTTGCAATCGTGTGGAATAATCCATTGAGTGTTATATGTGTTATATTCCCTTGTGTGTCGTGACTACCGCATCCGTTTGGACTACTTCGCTAGAAGCTGTGTATGTCTTGTTGTGTTGTGTGTTCCTAGCAGTGTTGGGACTACTCCCAATTGACCTGGAACTCACCCTCACTCTCTGCCTCGACAGTGAAAGAACCATTGACACAAGTGACAGTTATGCTCACCAGGCACAAGAACCTCACTTCTCGAAGACAAAACAAACCACTCTCATGTGCTGACAAGTAAGAGTTGAGGCAAATCCTTAAGTTAATGGCAACCGGGCCATTGTACTGGATGGGACTCCCACACCAAACGGTGTGAGGTCTAGTTGGGACTTCATACTGGGGCGATCCCCTGATGTTGGCGGATCCAACACCGTCAACAGAGACTCAAAGTCCTATGAAAGAAACCATGTTTTAGAAGCTAAAAATGGCACCAAAATTCATTATTTGAATCAATCCAAGTACACCCTTGCTATAAATGAAAGTGGAACTGCTAAATAAATAAAAATTCTCCACAAGAAGACTAAGAAAAACATGCTTCTAAAGGAAAATTCGAATTGGTACTTATACAAAGTGATGGAGAAGAATTATCCTTGAAAGGAGGCAACTTTCCCCTTCAAAATCCCTCAAAAAGTGGATCTAGTTCCCAACACTAGGAATTTGCATTAAATGAACGGGAGGACATTCCTAGATTTTCTTCATTGGAGCTCCAGAATTTGTTCAATAATTTCATCATATCCTTCTCATTTGTTATCCAATATTGGTCCATCCTGTAGTAGGGACCAAGTCCCTAGATTATCTCATCCTCCAAGTCTTCATAATCTACCCCATATTTTCACAATATTCTACAAAAATAAATAATAATAGGCACATAATATGTAATTATCTCTAAACCTTACTAATGAACATATTAAAGTAAAAAATATGTCATCCAATGCAAAAAGAGAGGTTTAATTTTTTGAAGGATGGTCAAATGGGCCTCAATTTATATCTAATTTGGAGGCCCATCATACACAAAGTTAAAAGAAAGAAAAAATAAATTTTAAATTAAAAGAAAGAAAAAATAAATTTTAAATTAAAAGAAAGAAAAAATAAATTTTAAATTAAAAGAAAGAAAATTTAATTTATTTTTAAATTTAATTTGCAAAGAGACGTGCCTCTTGGTCCCCCCTAAAATCACTATAAAAAGACACTTAACTTCTCATTTTCATACACACTCATCACTCATATTTTTCTCTCTCTCTCTCACACACATGTGGGAAGCAATTTAAGGAAGAGGTTGAAGTTTTTATGGAGTCCGAGTTTATGAAATAACTAATGTTTGACCAATTGAATTTTTTGTGTGCAATTGCTTAATGATTTCTTGAGGTGTGCTAAAGTAACATCATATATCATTGGAAGTAATTACCAGATGCATAAATTTGTGCTTGCCTAATTAGCACTAGAGAAATAATATTTCTTTCTATTTTTTCTTCCAAAAACCTTCTCTTGATTTCGTAGGATAGTCTCGTGCCATATGTCCAAAATTGTTGCATTTGTAACACCTTGTACTATACTTGGATAACGGAGCAAATCAATTATCATTTATACTATTGAAGACATAAATACCTCTGATTCTATTGTCTACAAGTTTATTTCTAGAGGTTTGATGAGAACCTCCTTCATGATCATGTTTAGCATAATATTTGCAATATTTTGCTTGATGTCAATTTTTTTGCATGAAAAACAATGACCAAGAAAAACAGTTTGATACCTAGCTGTGTATGATTTCCTTAATGGAGCGACTCTTATGAAATTGTTCTACTTTGGAGAAGATTCAATTCTTTGTTGGTCCTTGTTCCTTATAGTATTGTTACTTGCATTAGGGGGGACTCTTTGAGAGCATCAAAATTTCTTTTTGGCATGGCAGTGTCTCTAGACTCCTCTTCACTTCTTCCCTTGCTTTTACTGGAATTGGAACTTATTTTTTTTTTTTCCTGGTGACTTAGGGTTTACATCTTCTTTGTATGAACGCACATCCATATAACCAAGACCGATCTTGTCGTGTGATTATCTTTGAATATTGAGGATAAAATCTAGGACTTGAGAGCTTTTCATGTTTTTGTCGAGCTTATCTTTCTCTTTTCTTAATGGAACAATTTCTGATTCACACTTCTCACAATTCTCTTCCTTTTCTTTTAGCTGACTATTAAAAAATCCTTGCACTATTTTTTCTTCCTTTTTTTTTAAGTCTTGAGGAGGATGATTTCCTTGGATAGGATCTTGTTCTTCTTCCCAAGGTTATCAATATTTTCTAATGCATTAATGAGTTATGCCTCAAGATCCACCATGCCTTGAACATCTTCTTCTTTCGATTTTCCCTTTTGTTCCTCTAGTTTATCCATGATGGATTCTTCATTTGTGTCTAGAAATGTGATCCCTCTTTTGTCATCATTTGAATCATATTTGTCTTCCTCAAGAAAATTGCTATACTCTTTGGAATAGAGATTTTTCTTTTTCAAAATTTTTATTTTGAAGAACCTTTTGCTATATTCTTCCTCATCATCACTATCTTCCTTGCAATGACTCTTAGCAACAAAATGTCCTATCTTACCACAATTAAAATATATGAGAGGTAACTTACCTTTGAATTTGGATTGTTTCTTTATCTTTCTGACTAGTTGTGCCATTTATGTATCAAATTCATCACTAGGACAATCACCAAACTTGCATTTTCTTCACTTTTTTGATACTTTGAATGTTTCTTCCTTATGTGATGATTTTCCCATCCTCATTGAGAATTCCATGAAGCTCATCCATTGTTAGTTTCTCCAAGTCCTTTAATTCTTTCATGGAAAATACTTTGGCATCAAAACATAGAGGAAGAGACCTCGTATTTTTTTGAACAATCATTGTTTCTTCAATTGTTTCACCAAGTCCTTTGAGATAATTTACCACTTCATCTATTCAAAGAAAATAAACAACAACATATTCTTCACTATTAATTTGCAGGTTTCAAATTATCTTTGTAGGTTTGAGTATTTTCCTTCTTTTATTTGTCATTGTCCTTCATAGTTTCTTAAATGCTTGTCCCACATCCCTTTAGATGATTCACACTGCATAATTTTAACAAATTCAGAATCTTCCAGGCCACTTAAAATGGAACTCATCGCTTTTGAATTGGAGACATACACATTTTTCCCATCTTGATTAGCTGGGGGAGAAGATGGTGTTGAATTTACATGACACCCAAGAATCTGGGTTTGGTCTTAGAATCTCTGACACAAACACACCCAAATTCCACAACAATACTACTTGTGTACAATAGAATAAACATAATAGTAAATCAACTAGTGCAAAATAGATAAATTTTCACTTTTTTCAACCCAACTTCATTATATTAACAAACTTTAATACAACAATTTAGGGCTTCCATAATAGGGATAATGGCCCTCATACAATCTTCCATGATACAAGACAATTAGGGCTATGTATCAACAACTGTGATAACAAAATTGGCTTGAACAAGATACAATTGACCTACTCTTATTAGTGCACATCGAAAATCCTTTTGGTCCATGTACCTTGAACATTTCTGCTGGTCCTTTCGCTTCCCAATATGTAGCTCCTCAATCATCCTCTATCAGTAAGCTTAGCTCCTTTAGGTCACTGAACTTGGCTCCAAACATTTATTCCCTCTAGATGATCATTTGTCCTTCAAGGTCACCAACACATAAGGTATTTGATCAGTTGTTCACAACATTGTTTGTGAATAGCTCTTTGGTCTACCCACTTTTTCCACTCAGTTGCTACAAGATGACAATTCAAGGGCTCAGAGGCTTCCCACTCTCACTGAAGAATACCTCTGAAACTCCACTGAACTAGGGCATGTAAATTGGCTCACTTGACTTCCCTTTACTCCTTCAAAGACTAACCCTTTGAGCACCAAACTTCCCTCCACCTTGGCATCCTTGTTTTCCTTCACAAGTATGCACTTAGAGCACTTTTGGAAAACCTTCTAACTTTCCTCCTTCCTGTACTTAGGTTTCCTTACAACTGTCCTAAACTAGACACCATCACCTAACAAAAACATCAATTACTGAAGGACTAACATACCTCAAGTTTGGGCATCTTTTTTACCTTCACTAACACCTTGGCCTAGCAACATATACTAAAGCTTCGACCCTCTGGTTAGGGCTAGACGAATGTCCACATCAGCTTCCCAAACATGGTCCAAAACTCACTAAAAAATGACACTATCTCTTTTTCTTTGAGCCCTCTCTTCCTAAGTTGTTCATTAAGGAATCTTGACCTCAATTCCTTGGTTTGTTCCTTAGATCCATACTTAATTTAGAGCTTAGGCCTTCCCTGAACCACATAAAATTTATTTTGGCCTTGTCATAAAGAAATAACTGACGGACCTCCAAATTAGACATAAATTAAGGCCCATTTGACCATATTTGAACACATTAAACCTCTCTTTTTTGCATAAGATGACATATTTTTAACTTTAATATGTTCATTAGGAAGGTTTAGAGATAATTGTAGATTTGTGCCTAATATTATTTATTTTTGTAGAATACTGTGAGAATATTGGGCAGATTATGAAGATTTGGAGGAGGAGATAATCTAGGTACTTGCTCCCTACTATAGGAGGATCAAGATTAGATAATAAATGAACGAAATATCATGAAAGTATTTACAAATTCTGGAGTTCCAGTGATTGAGAAAATCTAGGAATGTGTTCCCTATCATTTAATGTAGATTCCTAGTGTTGGGAACCAGATCCATTATTTGAGGTATTTTGGACTGGAAAACTTCCTCCTTTCAAGGAGAATGGTTCCTCATCATTTAGTATAAGTACCAATTCGAATTTTCCTCTAGAGGGATGTACTTGTTAGTCTTCTTATGGAGAAAACTTGTTCTCTAGCAGCTCCATTTTCATTTCTAGGAGGGATGTACTTGGATTGATTCAAATAATGAAGTTTGGTGCCATTTTTAGCTTCTAAAGCTTAGTTTCCTTCATATGAATCTAAGTTTCCTTAGGCTTGGCCATCCCAGGAGCCTCATATCCATCTTGTATAATTTCTTTATGTCCTTTGAATATCTTTTTCACTCGCATCTCTTATTTTTGCATTTATTATTCATGCTTCTTTTGTTGTAGGTTACATTCGTTAAATTATTAAAATGCGTTGTTTTTCAAGTTATTTACAGCATCACAAGCATGATGCGTCCTTAATAACTTTGAAAAGTCATCTTCATCATTGAGCTACTTGGATTTGGTTACTGGTTCACGAATCTAGAATTTCTATAAGTCCCTTGTAGCAAAATAATAGTAATTTTCTGCTATTTTTTAGAATGTGTTAATGAAATTCATTTGAGTTGATTCCACTTGTATCGGGTCATAAAAAAATTCAAGTTAAGAACAAAATTTACCCCATAGAATTTTCACTTGATTAGGTTAGTCATTTGGTAGGTGTTGAAGCCCCGAAAATCGGGTCGACAACAAGGGGGATACCCACCTGGTCCGGACCTTGGTTGGCAGCTCCTTATCCGTTTGGTATAGCGGGTCCGACTGGGGATAATGGGACCAGTTTCCCAATCTAAGGGGTGTGTGTGTGTGTAGATTTGGATGGTGTTGATCTAGGAGTGTTTTAATCTAATTTAATTCAAACTTCTTAACTAACTCTATGCTATTGTAATCTAATGAGAAACAACACATCTAATCTACGCTAACCCGGGGTGTATTTCTTCTATTATGCGATCTAAAGAGATTTCGAACAATAACTGGTAATAAAGATCATTCAGCTATCATAAGAATAGAAATCAATTAAGATAAACCATTCTGCATAAGAAGTTAAGCAAAACAGTTGTGAACAGCATATCGCATAATAAGTTATTCATATATCAAGCACAAATAAATGACTCCACCGTACAAAAGTGCCAAATGGTAACCCACACATTCATGCATTAACATATAAACAACTGAAAACTGCATATCACTTTAAGAATATAAGCAGAAACAGGTCAAGAGATAAAAGTACCATTTATGACTGGTTCCACTCATAAGCTTCAAGCAATAATGATTTACCTCTACTTGTTCTAACATCTACTAAGAGTACAAAAGTGCAACATCAGTAGCAGACATTAGATGCAAACATTAATAAATCTCGATCCATCCATTCATCAAAACCTCCTCTGAGGGTGCAGAAGTGCATGTTCCGAGGACCAGTTTTTTGACAAATTTCTGGACCCTTCTCTAAATGAATGAGAAGGGTTAAAATACTACTTCCTAATTCTAATAATAGTATTATTAAAAAATTTAGGATGCGGTTTTCAAATGACCGTCCTTTTTCTAATCTAGTTAAAAGAAAAAACAACATTCTAAGTAAGGCTACTTCTGAACTTGGTCCTTAAAGTTGCAAGTATCCAGCATGGGCTTAAGGAGAGTCGGCTGACTGATTTCGGTGCTGAGCTGGGCTGTGAAAACAACATCTACGAGAGCTGGCGCTATTTTTTCGGCCGCGTTTGTGATGCATTTCACCGTCATCCATTGGCTGTGCGGCTTGACTAAGTACGTCCAGTAACATTCCCAATTCAACCTGGCTAATGCTTGGATTGCTCTTTCCTTTGCCTGCGCTTTCTGCTTCCATTTTGCTTCCAGTTGTAACCTCTTTGGTAGATACCCCGGGGTGGTCTCTGCGATTAAATTGGCCCTGTGTAAATTCTCATTTACACAGTCGATGAGAATGCTTGCCTGTGTAGCCGCTGTCTCCGCTGCTTGCTCCGCCTGCCTGATTTGATCGTCCCATTTATTAAAGAGCAGTTCTTTATGGTTTTTGTTTATCCTGGGTGCACCTGCTCTTCTTCCTTCATCATCATCCTGCCAAGTTAAATATTCCGTCACCCTTCTGTCACTCTGATCATAGTCACTCCGCAAATCTACCACCTGATTGGTGATTTTATCGCTCAGCTCGCAATAGTGACTCCACTGTGATATTTTACGTCCCAACTCTTCCTGTTGCTGCAGTAGTTGCTCATTTAAGCCAATAGTTTTTGAAATAAATTCTGCCAGCTTAGGCTCATCTTTATGCATTTCTTGTAAATTCTGCAATTGTTTTCCTTTTTCGTCGAGACTTCTTTGATAGCCTATCTGCATCTGTTGAAAGTCTTCCTGCGGCTTCTCGAGCTGTTTGGAAGCTTCAGTGTTAGCATTGGCTTGTTGCAACTGTTGTTGTAGCAGCTGTATCTGGTCTTCTTGTTCTTTCAATAGTTGCTGAACTTTCGATGCCTTATCAATAGTTGCAGAAGCATATGCTCCTGCGATCTGAGACAGCTTAGTGAGATTTTCAGTCGGGTTATTATTGGGGTCTTTCCATAAGACATCCAAATGTTCGGCATCTTGTGACAGTGTATTTTCTAGTTTTCTTTTCTTCCTCTACCTTCTTACAACTGCTTTGTGTTGGGGACTATAGAATACATCCAGTGGGGGAATTTCTTCTACATTAAGTAGAAGCTCAGAAGGTGGAGCGATAGGAATGTGCTCCGTTTCTGTGACACTGCTGACTATGGTCGGAACCACTTCTTGCACTACCTGTGTATTGTTCACAGGCGTTTTCGGGGCTTGCCCTTCAAGATTGATCAATTCATTGAAGGTTTCCCATTCTTTGTCCAGTTCTGTTGTGACGAGTGGTGCTTCGATGACAGGAGGGGGGACATCTCTTGGCGGGGAGGCGATAACTTGCTGTTGAGACATTGCACTTGACTGAGCTGTATCTTTAGTTGTTTCTTCGCTTTTTCCTTGGTCGTATCCAGACTCTTTAGGATGCTCAGGCACTTCTTGCGCAGTGTTGGATTTAGATTTGGAAGTGCTAGAGTTTTCGCTGAGGCTAATGCTTGGAGTTGGTTCTCTAGCAGGCAGTCGCAGCTTCTCTAGAGGAATACTGGCTAGCCTTCTTTCCCTGTATAAAATGAACCTTTGGAGGTCATCGAGAGACAACCTCGACCGAGCTTCCCGCAAAATTTCTTGGAGCGAACTTCTATTCTGAAACAGATCATCAAACAAATCTTTCTTTCCAGAGAACACGCTTATTTTGACGTTCGTCGTGAACTCTTGGGCAACATCATTTGGGTCAAATGGCCTTGCTGGGAATTTAAATAATTGAAGACATGTCACATTCTCCACTTCGCCAAAAGCGTGTCCTACATCGAACAATGAGAAGGCCCCACAAGCTACAGGAAATTGAGGCCATATGGCCTTCTTCTTGTCTTTTAGGTCTTTGGTCAAGCCGCCTTCTGAACAGGTTTGATAAGCAATTTCCCGAGCCAAAAGTTTATCAGGGATATATAGAGCTAGGACATGTGGAGGTACAGTGCTTCCAAAAACTCTAATATAAGTAAACCATTCCTCCCCGAACCATCTCGCGATGGGGATGATGTCGATTTGTGCCTCGGGAGAGCACCTCGGGGGGTCTTTATCATACATTATTCTATACAAGGGCAAAATAAGCCCGTGGCAAATCTGGTAGAAGTGAGGGGCAAACTGAGAATCCCATAACACCTTATGATAAACATGGATAGGCAATGGGTCTTGGGTAGTCCATTTCCAACCCATAATAGGGAATTTAGACACAAGACAAACAGAATCCATAACATATGCAAACAAATAAAAAGGAGGATAGACCCTTTGAGACAAGGATCTTTTAGACCAGTAATTGATAACAGCCGTGTATAGATTATCAGAAAGGATTTTGGCCCAATCTATAATATCGGCGTTTGTGGCAGCATCAATTAATGGTATCCATTCAGACGAAAACTTGTTGATATCCGGCATCCCAAATAACCTACAGAGCATGGCCGCAGCAAAGAAATATGGAGAGGTGAGGGAACCAGTGCTGTACATACCGTTTTTGTCCTTTTTGAGCGGCTCGTCCTTTCTAGACCAATCTTTGGTGGTGTCTGATAGGTCTGGGTTCTCTGCCGCGAACTTCTTAACTAATTGTGCGTTATAGGTCATTTGTGGTTCAGGAAGATGATACATAAGCTTCAAATCTTGCGCAGCAAACGATCCGATGAGCCCGTGTCCTTGAACTTTGAATTGTCTGTTGTTCATGTCTGCATCATCCAGTATCCACTTGATCATATACGTATATGGTAGGATTTTGGGTCTTGCCGCTATTTTGTGAAGAAATGAACATGCTAGGTCCTCTAAGGACGCCTCAGAAGAGCAGTGTGAGCCCGCAACAGCAACAACCTTCATTATTCTAGGATTTTCCTCTTCTAGCAGCCTGTACATGCTTTCCCATGTTGATATTCCCATGTCTTTGTTACAGGCTGTGTCTATATACAAAGGCGCCATCTCCTTCGTCTTTTCCTTTGCTTCGGAGCTTTGAGCTTTGTGTTTCTTTCCCATTTCTTCCTACGTTTGTGTTTGAATCGTCTTAGCTCTTCGTTCCTGCAGATTACGAGTGAAATGGAAATGACTGATCCAGAAAGGTGATGGGAGAGTTTTAAATGCAACAGATGTATCGAATATGCCACCTTACGTGAAGTAAATCTCTACAAAGGCACGCGTCTTTAATTCACTTAATAACTAACAACTAATTCATTTACTATCATTAAAAGTGCATGATTTTGAGTCAGATTATGGTAAGTGGCTTTTCTTTGAATGGCATGCCCGAAGGATTCGTAATGAAGTGATTTATGATTTGCTTACGTAACCTCGCATATCGCGCGATCGCAAATCGCACCATCGCAAACCACACTATCGCAAATCGCAAGGGTGCAATATCGCAGATCGCAGAATTTTGATGTTTGCCAAATCTTGTCGGTTCATTTCTGCGATATGCGATCTTGCGATCGGCATTATCACAGATTGGTGAATCTTTAAGTTTTTCTTTATGAGGATTACTTTGTTGCGACGCGATGTTATTCTTAACACGAGGATTTTGCGCATATCGATATTTTAAAGAGAAATGGAGGAATTTCCTATCTTTTTGCAACGCAACTTTAAAGATTTTCTCCTTATCATAGACTTAGGTTTTAAAATATTCAAAAGACTTACCTAAGCCCATGATGGTAACCTTATCTTGAGGGAAGGAAACTCTTGCTTTTTCTAAAAATTAACTAAGGGTCCCCATTCATTTAAGTATTTTGGTCAACACTCAAATGAACTAAGGGGGGGTTGTTGCTGGTCACAACAATTGGCGATTCACTTGGGAGAACCAGTTATCTCTGATGCTCTATTGACGCTTTCAAACTCCTGAAAATTTTTTCTCAGAGAACTTAAACTTTATTATAAAAGATAAAGCATATCATACTTCCAACTGTCAATGATGTTTTGTTTCAACCTCTTTCTATTTAAATTACATGAATCCTCAGCTTGTCCTTGCATTTACATCAGCCATTACTTGGTCTTGTAAAACAAAAATAAAGTTTCCCCTGTGTAGCAGCCCTTTTTTTTTTTTTTTTAAATATGCTCCTTTGCCGCAGGTAGAGCCTCTGCTGCCAGCAGGCGTCCATAGCCTCGACAGGGTTACCTATTACCTAGTAATGATCCTTTATCCTGCTTAAGGTTATTTACAACGTTTTCAGAGGAAATCCCATTTTGACACTTTTTCCTTTTTATTCTCTAAAGAACAATGTCTTGGTTTGGTGGCCAAATTATGACACAGTCATTCACTTGATTTACACTTTTGCTGAACAAGTTGGCTCGTGATGAGACCCCTTGTCTTTTGATTGCAAGAATCTTGAGTCGTTGCCCCGTTTTGGTGGACAGTATCGACAAAGTCAACAAGTTGTAATATCTATGATCATGATAAGCCGGCTTGTGATGAGACCTCTTATTCTTTGAGATATAGTGTTTCTTTTCGGATTGTTCCTATGAATGCTGCGATCTCCTTTAGCAGGGAGGAAGTCAAATTTTGTTTCCTTAAGAAAGTTCTGGACGACAATGATAGATTTGTTTGGAAATGGCTGTTTCTACAGAGAATCTTTATTTCATTATTGATACCTTTCATTGTACTGACATAAAACAATTCCTTCACCAAGATAGCTTTCTTCAAATTTGTTGGAGTTGAAACTAGCATCATATCTGGGTTAAAGTTCTATTGATAATAAAGATTAAGTTTTCAAAAGATTTGCTGTTCATAGAAGCAGAAGTTCAAAATCTTTGACAGAGGAAAGGTGTCTTTAGTAAATGTCAAATGCCGTTAACCATAGCGAATCTTATTATGGAGCGAAATATTTAACTATTATGAGAGGTAGACATTTTCTAGGGTTATGTACAGAGTAGGGATAATCCCTTCTCTTATTTTGCCTATCAATTATCAAAAGCAAACCTAACAACCTAGCTACATTACTCCTACTCCTATTCTAGCTATATACAAAAAATTAGCTAGGTGAAATGATATTTCCAATGGAACCATCTCTTCATTTTTATTCCTAGCCGTTTGTAACTTCCAAACATCAGTATTAAGAACCAAATTTTCCTTGGACTATTAATGTTGGATGTGGGATAAGAATGCATGACCTCAGTTGGAATTCTGTCCGATATTTCTTTCTCATGAAAACTTCTTTCCAACTGGATACCTATTGGATCATAGAAATTAGGATGAACTTCTGTTATGGATTGATGACCTCGTAATAGGAAGGATGATAAGCCAGGTTGTGAATATGATTTTTTAATTTCAATGGCTTGTAACATACTGTTCGTTAAAGCTGAGCTTTTAGCGGTTTCGTTTAAAAGGAAAGTTTCCATATATAAATCACTAAATAGTTCGATGCAAAATAGGTGGAAATTCCCGGAAAGATCTTTATCAATTGGCGCGAATGGGCAATAAGTTTCGAAAGGTACTTTCCTTGGTTGATGGTGTTCTGGATGCCAAAGAAGTTTCTTAAGAAAGTCTGACATTGATTGATCTCGAAATTGAGAAAGTTCTACACTTCCTTGACATAGCTTAGCTTTCCAAAATGGTGGCACGTCTTTCGAATGTTCTTTGATAAGATGCTCAACATGCCACAATAATCTATCAAAAGTCTGAAAATTTAAAACAAAATCCGATTTTGTACAAAATGAGTGCAAGCGAGAAAGAAAGGAATGATTATCTGTAAAAATAGTGTTACAACACAACTGGGATTTACTTGTAATATCTTGCTTCTCACAAGAACTGGCCAGAATTATGGGATCCGAGTAACTTCGAATTCCGTCTTGTGAGTCAGAAGATAAGTTATGATTGTGAACAGGTATGGAGGTTTCCTCATGATATGAATCATAGATCTTGGATAGTAAAATCATGCAAATGATCTTTTGCTTTGAAATGAGGTTTGACTGATATGATTTCTGAATTAGGATATCTCTCATCATCTGAGCTTAGTTGAGTTACTTGGGATAACTCAACAACATCATCGTTGTCAAAGTAGCTATCATAAATGATTTTACAGGTTTCCCTAGATTTCTCTTTTTCGTCATATATTTTCAGACAAGGAAGGTGAAGTGGTTCTTGTTTGAAAATGGCCGAAGGATGTTCTATAGCTGTCTCTTTATCCTGAAAACCTAATGATGGCTTGTTTGAATAATCCTCTGTGTTTTTTGGGATATCTTTAATATTGAGAGGGGAGAAATTATCATCACTAAAAACATCAGGATAAAGAGAAAAATGTGATTCTGGAACAATGCATTTGAAAACATCATGGAAAAATCTTTGTTCATCACATTCATCATAGACATCGGGCTTTAGATCATACCTTTGTGTACTGATACTTTTTGAAAGAGAAATAGTTTGTTGTTCTAACCTTGGCGCCTGCATTTGTTGATTTGCAATGATATTATCTGACCTTGTATCAAAGTCATCTTCTGGTTCCAAGGTAGGCTTTCCTCCAGCATTCTCGCTTTTGTCTTCTTGCATTAGAGCATGCATGACTCCCAGGCTCTGGGGACTTTCTTCATCATGGCTGATTTGTATATTCAACTTGGAACCCTCATTCATGTTAGAAGAAAATGAGACAAAGGTTGAACTAATTTCTGCTTGATCAGTCACAGGAGGTATGGGATATTCAACATAATCTGAAGATTCTTCATCTGTGAATTCACTTTCAAGATCATACTTTAGACAATTAAGATGAAATCGCATATTAAAATCCCTAACAGATTCATCTTGTTTCCGTAGATAATCAATTTCATCATATACCTGGTCATAGTCATAACAATCAAATTCAAAAATGAAAGCCTTGACAAATTGGTCCCAGCTGTGAATTGATGCAACTGGGAGGTTCCTGCACCATTTTCTAGCTTCCGCCGTGAATGTAAGAGTGAAAATTCTGCATAAAATGCCTTCATCAATTCTCTGAATATCGGAACTTGATACTCTTTGAATAAATTGAAGAGCATGATTAAAAGCAGAAGAATTATTCTTACCATTGAATTTTACCTGAGACAAGAGTCTTACCACTTCTGGTGGAGTGTTGGAAGAGGTAGGAACACGGATGCAACTCCAAATAGGAATTTTACGAGCAGCCATCCTGATTTAAATCTTATAATTGAAAATCATTCCAACAGACACTATGTTCAGGCCCTCCTTCTAGCGCCAAATATGTTGAAGCCCCGAAAATCGGGTCGACAACAAGGGGGATACCCACCCGGTCCGGACCTTGGTTGGCAGCTCCTTATCCGTTTGGTATAGCGGGTCCGACTGGGGATAATGGGACCAGTTTCCCAATCTAAGGGGTGTGTGTGTGTGTAGAGTTGGATGGTGTTGATCTAGGAGTGTTTTAATCTAATTTAATTCAAACTTCTTAACTAACTCTATGCTATTGTAATCTAATGAGAAACAACACATCTAATCTACGCTAACCCGGGGTGTATTTCTTCTATTATGCGATCTAAAGAGATTTCGAACAATAACTGGTAATAAAGATCATTCAACTATCATAAGAATAGAAATCAATTAAGATAAACCATTCTGCATAAGAAGTTAAGCAAAACAGTTGTGAACAACATATCGCATAATAAGTTATTCATATATCAAGCACAAATAAATGACTCCACCGTACAAAAGTGCCAAATGATAACCCACACATTCATGCATTAAAATATAAACAACTGAAAACTGCATATCACTTTAAGAATATAAGCAGAAACAGGTCGAGAGATAAAAGTACCATTTATGACTGGTTCCACTCATAAGCTTCAAGCAATAATGATTTACCTCTACTTGTTCTAACATCTACTAAGAGTACAAAAGTGCAACATCAGTAGCAGACATTAGATGCAAACATTAATAAATCTCGATCCATCCATTCATCAAAACCTCCTATGAGGGTGCAGAAGTGCATGTTCCGAGGACCAGTTTTTTGACAAATTTCTTGACCCTTCTCTAAATGCATGAGAAGGGTTAAAATACTACTTCCTAATTCTAATAATAGTATTATTAAAAAATTTAGGATGCGGTTTTCAAATGACCGTCCTTTTTCTAATCTAGTTAAAAGAAAAAACAACATTCTAAGTAAGGCTACTTCTGAACTTGGTCCTTAAAGTTGCAAGTATCCAGCATGGGCTTAAGGAGAGTCGGCTGACTGATTTCGGCGCTGAGCTGGGCTGCGAAAACAACATCTACGAGAGCTGGCGCTATTTTTTCGGCCGCGTTTGTGATGCATTTCACTGTCATCCATTGGCTGTGCGGCTTGACTAAGTACGTCCAGTAACATTCCCAATTCAACCTGGCTAATGCTTGGATTGCTCTTTCCTTTGCCTGCGCTTTCTGCTTCCATTCTGCTTCCAGTTGTAACCTCTTTGGTAGATACCCCGGGGTGGTCTCTGCGATTAAATTGGCCATGTGTAAATTCTTATTTACACAGTCGATGAGAATGCTTGCCTGTGTAGCCGCTGTCTCCGCTGCTTGCTCCGCCTGCCTGATTTGATCGTCCCATTGATTAAAGAGCAGTTCTTTATGGTTTTCGTTTATCCTGGGTGCACCTGCTCTTCTTCCTTCATCATCATCCTGCCAAGTTAAATATTCCGTCACCCTTCTGTCACTCTGATCATAGTCACTCCGCAAATCTACCACCTGATTGGTGATTTTATCGCTCAGCTTGCAATAGTGACTCCACTGTGATACTTTACATCCCAACTCTTCCTGTTGCTGCAGTAGTTGCTCATTTAAGCCAATAGTTTCTGAAATAAATTCTGCCAGCTTAGGCTCATCTTTATGCATTTCTTGTAAAGTTTGCAATTGTTTTCCTTTTTCGTCGAGACTTCTTTGATAGCCTATCTGCATCTGTTGAAAGTCTTCCTGCAGCTTCTCAAGCTGTTTGGAAGCTTCAGTGTTAGCATTGGCTTGTTGCAACTGTTGTTGTAGCAGCTGTATCTGGTCTTCTTGTTCTTTCAATAGTTGCTGAACTTCCGATGCCTTATCAATAGTTGCAGAAGCATATGCTCCTGCGATCTAAGACAACTTAGTGAGATTTTCAGTCGGGTTATTATTGGGGTCTTTCCATAAGACATCCAAATTTTCAGCATCTTGTGACAGTGTATTTTCTAGTTTTCTTTTCTTCCTCTACCTTCTTACAACTGCTTTGTGTTGGGGACTATAGAATACATCCAGTGGGGGAATTTCTTCTACATTAAGTAGAAGCTCAGGAGGTGGAGCGATAGGAATGTGCTCCGTTTCTGTGACACTGCTGACTATGGTCGGAACCACTTCTTGCACTACCTGTGTATTGTTCACAGGCGTTTTCGGGACTTGCCCTTCAAGATTGATCAATTCATTGAAGGTTTCCCATTCTTTGTCCAGTTCTGTTGTGACGAGTGGTGCTTCGATGACAGGAGGGGGGACATCTCTTGGCGGGGAGGCGATAACTTGCTGTTGAGACATTGCACTTGACTGAGCTGTATCTTTAGTTGTTTCTTCGCTTTTTCCTTGGTCGTATCCAG
Organism: Pinus tabuliformis; assembly: GCA_031772625.1. Lineage (NCBI taxonomy): Eukaryota > Viridiplantae > Streptophyta > Pinopsida > Pinales > Pinaceae > Pinus > Pinus tabuliformis. The sequence goes on from CM062818.1 coordinate 768,620,223, forward strand.
ACTCTTTAGGATGCTCAGGCACTTCTTGCGCAGTGTTGGATTTAGATTTGGAAGTGCTAGAGTTTTCGCTGAGGCTAATGCTTGGAGTTGTTTCTCTAGCAGGCAGTCGCAGCTACTCTAGAAGAATACTGGCCAGCCTTCTTTCCCTATATAACATGAACCTTTGGAGGTCATCGAGAGACAACCTCGACCGAGCTTCCCGCAAAATTTCTTGGAGCGAACTTCTATTCTGAAACAGATCATCAAACAAATCTTTCTTTCCAGAGAACACTCTTATTTTGACGTTCGTCATGAACTCTTGGGCAACATCATTTGGGTCAAATGGCCTTGCTGGGAATTTAAATAATTGAAGACACGTCACATTCTCCACTTCGCCAAAAGCATGTCCTACATCGAACAATGAGAAGGCCCCACAAGCTACAGGAAATTGAGGCCATATGGCCTTCTTCTTGTCTTTTAGGTCTTTGGTCAAGCTGCCTTCTGAACAAGTTTGATAAGCAATTTCCCGAGCCAAAAGTTTATCAGGGATATATAGAGCTAGGACATGTGGAGGTACAGTGCTTCCAAAAACTCTAATATAAGTAAACCATTCCTCGCCGAACCATCTCGCGATGGGGATGATGTCGATTTGTGCCTCAGGAGAGCACCTCGGGGGTCTTTATCATACATTATTCTATACAAGGGCAAAATAAGCCCGTGGCAAATCTAGTAGAAGTGAGGGGAAAACTGAGAATCCCATAACACCTTATGATAAACATGGATAGGCAATGGGTCTTGGGTAGTCCATTTCCAACCCATAATAGGGAATTTAGACACAAGACAAACAGAATCCATAACATATGCAGACAGATAAAAAGGAGGATAGACCCTTTGAGACAAGGATCTTTTAGACCGGTAATTGATAACAGCCGTGTATAGATTATCAGAAAGGATTTTGGCCCAATCTATAATATCGGCGTTTGTGGCAGCATCAATTAATGGTAGCCATTCAGATGAAAACTTGTTGATATCCGGCATCCCAAATAACCTACAGAGCATGGCCGCAGCAAAGCAATATGGAGAGGTGAGGGAACCAGTGCTGTACATACCGTTTTTATCCTTTTTGAGCGGCTCGTCTTTTCTAGACCAATCTTTGGTGGTGTCTGATAGGTCTGGGTTCTCTGCCGCGAAATTCTTAACTAATTGCGCGTTATAGGTCATTTGCGGTTCAGGAAGATGATACATAAGCTTCAAATCTTGCGCAGCAAACGATCCGATGAGCCCGTGTCCTTGAACTTTGAATTGTCTGTTGTTCATGTCTGCATCATCCAGTATCCACTTGATCATATCCATATATGGTAGGATTTTGGGTCTTGCCGCTATTCTGTGAAGAAATGAACATGCTAGGTCCTCTAAGGACGCCTCAGAAGAGCGGTGTGAGCCCGCGACAGCAACAACCTTCATTATTCTAGGATTTTCCTCTTCTAGCAGCCTGTACATGCTTTCCCATGTTGATATTCCCGCGTCTTTGTTACAGGCTGTGTCTGTATACAAAGGCGCCATCTCCTTCGTCTTTTCCTTTGCTTCGGAGCTTTGAGCTTTGTGTTTCTTTCCCATTTCTTCCTGCGTTTGTGTTTGAATCGTCTTAGCTCTTCGTTCCTGCAGATTACGAGTGAAATGGAAATGACTGATCCAGAAAGGTGATGGGAGAGTTTTAAATGCAACAGATGTATCGAATATGCCACCTTACGTGAAGTAAATCTCTACAAAGGCACGCGTCTTTAATTCACTTAATAACTGACAACTAATTCATTTACTATCATTAAAAGCGCATGATTTTGAGTCAGATTATGGTAAGTGGCTTTTCTTTGAATGGCGTGCCCGAAGGATTCGTAATGAAGTGATTTATGATTTGCTTACGTAACCTCGCATATCGTGCGATCGCAAATCGCACCATCGCAAACCACACTATCGCAAATCGCAAGGGTGCAATATCGCAGCGATCGCAATATCGCAGATCGCAGAATTTTGATGTTTGCCAAATCTTGTCGGTTCATTTCTGCGATATGCGATCTTGCGATCGGCGTTATCGCAGATTGGTGAATCTTTAAGTTTTTCTTTATGAGGATTACTTTGTTGCGACGCGATGTTATTCTTAACACAAGGATTTTGCGCATATCGATATTTTAAAGAGAAATGGAGGAATTTCCTATCTTTTTGCAACGCAACTTTAAAGATTTTCTCCTTATCATAGACTTAGGTTTTAAAATATTCAAAAGACTTACCTAAGCCCATGATGGTAACCTTATCTTGAGGGAAGGAAACTCTTGTTTTTTCTAAAAATCAACTAAGGGTCCCCATTCATTTAAGTATTTTGGTCAACACTCAAATGAACTAAGGGGGGGGGTTGTTGCTGGCCACAACAGTTGGTTAACTAGCTCACTAGTTCTTGAATTTCCATATTTTAGACCAGTAATTTTCTGCAATTTTTAGAATGTGTTAATAGAGGTATTTTGGAGTTATTCCACTTGGAATGGAGTCTTAAGATATCCTACTTAATAAAAAAAAATCTCGCCCATTTTCATTTGATTTACTTGGGCATTTGGCAAGTTATCTCCTCTTGTAGCGAAACATGGTAGCGTGTAGCAAAATAGGACCTCTTGTAGCACCTCTTGTAGGACTCATTTAGCATGTGTAAAATTGACCAAATTTTCTCCAAAATATTTGTTTTTGTCTCTTACGCTTGAATAATGTCCCCTAGGCTCTAAATCCAGGATTAGGGAAGAATAAACACCACTTAAGACTTCTTTTTTACAAAGTAGATTAGGCCTATTTCCTTGAATTCATGCTCTTAGAATTTCAATTACAAATTGTTCTTCCATAGGATTAGTTTATTTTCAAGGAAAATTTTCAAATTCTATAATCAAACTGATGATTCACTTTGTTTCAAGTAGAACAAGGTTTACATTATGCAAATAGATAAGTAATTTTCATTCTTGCAAATAACATAACCTTTACCTTCTTGCAATTAGGACTAGTGTTTACATTTGAGCAAGTAGCATTTCCATTTCTTGCAAATAGAGTAACATTTCCATTTCTGCAATTAGTTTAGGCTTTGATTTCATGACATTCACTTCATTACATTAGATCAACGAAAGAAGGACACACTGTATGCTGCATATATAGTGCCGACACCTCTTAACTTTGTACGAACCTCGGGTTGATAATTTAAGTTGATAGCCTTAGGAGTTGCAACATTCTTGTTGTAATACCGAGGTTCATCATTTTTTGGCACCATTTCTAGGGAGGTGTCAAAGTATGCATTGTTTTCTTCCCTACCTTGATTCATTTCTTTTACTTTTTGAAAAAACAAAAAAAATGGCTTAGGTATCTTTCATTTCAAGAAGAAAAAATTGTACTACATTAGCATTCTCATTCATTTTTTTTATTATAAAAACAAAAATACTTCTACAACACCAAATCCCCCCCATTTGATCACATGGTGCGGTAAAAACCACATCACCATCCACTTTTACAGGTATAAGAAGAAGAGGTGGCAAAGAAGGTAGAAGAAATTGATGGAGCTGATGGCAATGAAGAAGATCCTCTTGGATTCCCCATTCAAGATATTGATGTCAGTGTTCATATGAAGAACATCCCTCCATATTTCCTTCCCAACTTCCATGGTATGAGGCAGAGGATCCATAAACCTTTATCTTTGAATTTGAAATCCTTTGTAGATCTTATGGTTACTTACTAACAACACCAAAATTAAGATTGTTTCCGGAAACATTGAAGGATAGTGCTCTTAAATGGTTCATGAGTTTAGCGACTAATTCAATAAGATCATGGAATGATATGCAAAAGGTATTTATAGAAAAATTGATAAGTCAAGTTGAACTTGGAAATTTGCTTGATAATTTTAAAACAGAGATTCTTAGTAATCTAAGCGAACAAGTAGAAATGTTAAGAATGTAAGATGAGAAAAAAGAAGATGTTGATATTTGTGTTGTCCATGCAGAATCACATGCTATTAAATATTTCCCATCGTTACCGAGGTTGAAGGAAGTTTACCAAGAGGACAATGGAGCAATTCAATCACCAAAGCAAATATGTTATGTAGCTCAAAGAAGACCATGGAAACCTAGTCAACCTGATATGATGCAAGAATCTAATTCACAATTTCACGGTTATGCACATCCATCTCAAAGTAATTGAAACACACCCTTTCCTTGGCAACCTTGGCCATCTCAACCCCAAAACAATATTGGAAATAACGTTGGCAAGAAACTTATGGGAGAAATCCACAATATCCTCCATACCCAACTCCATGTTATCCCTACCATCCAGCTCCACCACAACCACAACCCCAACCACATCCATATCAAAGATCCACTCCCAATCAACTACCTGTACCACCATTTCTAAACTCACACAAGGAAGTAGCTCAACCCACTTACAATGCTGAGATACAACACTTCCAAATATTTCATATTGGTCTAAGTGGTATTCATCTTAGCTGAGGAAGAGTATTGCAAAAAAGAGTTTCTCTTGATGTCATTGAGGGAGATCATTAAGAAAAAGAAGATTCAAATGAGAAGACCAAAGAATCATGGGTTGCACTTGATGAAGAGCAGACATCAGAATCAAATATTGAGAAAGTTCCCTCATGTTTACCATCAAATCCTCCATGTGTTCAAGAGAACAATAAAAAAAAAGAGGAAGATTTGAATGTCATGATAGAAGAGGACACAAAAATAGATAAAAATGTGCAAATGGACTAGGGGCATCACAACTATATTGAAATATGGTTCCAGCCAATCATTAAGTTACAACAACACACTCTTCGTCAACAATTCCCAATCTCATCTCAATCAAAGCAGTTGGTATCTCATATTCAGGTACATGTCAAAGCATATCTTTTGAGCCTACACATGATTTTATCTATCATCTTGATATGCACATGGCTCCATTGGAAGTATTCCTATACTTGAAAGAAATTTTATTTTTTCAAGTAGAGTAGGATAGAAAAAAGAAATTAAAAAATGAAAAAATAAGAGAAAAAATAAAATCTTAGGTGAAAACCTTCTTTTAGGTGCCTAATATTGGCTCACTGATTGAAAACCTCCATGAGGTGGTCAATGGGTTGGAAAAAAGAGAAAAAAAAGAGAAAAAAAAGAGAAAAAGAAAAAATCCTAGGTGAAAACCTCCTTTGAGGCGCCTAGGCATACCTACTAGTTGAAAACCTCATTGAGGTAGATAGTAGGCCCAAAAAAAGAGAAAAAAATGAAAAAAAAATCTTTGCTTCATGTATCTCTCTCTGATGAATGCAGGTGCTCTCCAACCTTTGCAAGCAACAAAAACAAGTTAGCACCAAAACAAAAAGTTGGTCAAAAATCTAGTTAAAGGAAGTCAAACTTGGGCTTTCTCCTCCTTTGCTTAGATGCTCCAACATTACCAAGGCCATGTCAATCCATCACCTTCATCCATTTCCAACATCCACCCATCATTTCCAAGCCTTTTCCATTCATTTTCCTAGATATGATAAAATGCTATAGGAGGGTTCTGTTTTTCTATAGGAGGCAAAAATACACAAGGAAGAAATTGTTTTTACCATATATAGGAAAACACGCATCCATTAGATGAGTTGTTTCATGTGGAGATGCACATGGATGATGGTAATATGCTCAAGAAATTTCAACAAATTCCAGTGCACACTTTTTGAGAAATTGGCCTCCATCACCTACAACCATTTTTATTTTTTTCTCGATATTCATGCATCCATTGGCCAATATTTTTTATGGGGAGGTGCATAAGGATGATGGAAACATTCTCAAAAAAATTCAGGTCAATCCAGTCTACCGTTTGAGAGATATGGATAAAACAATTATGCTACAAGAGACTATCCTAAAATGCTACAAGAGGAGCCTGAAATGCTACAGGAGGAAGATTTGATTGGAGGAAGAGGTCAAAAGGTCATGTCTTATTTAGGAAAGGTTGAGAGAGGTCCCCCAACACCACTTTTATCACCCATCCACTCCATCTAGCCAAAATTCATCTTCAAATTCCACTCTGCCATACATAAAAAAACACAAAAAAAGCTTTGCTTTCAATTTTTCCACCACCTACACCACCTCCTCATGATTTTAGTTTTGTCCTTGTACCTTTTTTGACTCACCCTCAGTTCCATATGAAATATAAGGTCCCAAATAAGAATTAAGTGACTGCTACAAGAGGTAAATTCCTCCTGTAGTAGCCTGTACAATCACACCAAATCCCATAATTTTTTTTTTCACCCATAGAGCCAAAGATCCAGCCACCTTGAGCATCATAAAGACATTTATGAAGTGATAAGGGGCACATCATTAAATAATCCATCCATTCCAACAAAAAAAAAATCAAAAACTAGAGAGGTACTTGCAATAAAGAAAGGGTCCATAAATAAACTACATCATGTGAAGACCCGTGCACAAGCAAAACTAGGAAATTAGCACCTCCAGAGAACCATGGTTCAATCATCAACTCGACAACAACATGCGTGCCCCTCCAACAACCATCAGGTAGGTACATGTATGCAATATTATTCACCTCTTCTCTTGAGTGTATTATGGTTAGAAATTTGTTGTCAATGCATGAGAGATGAGGTTTTATAAGCTAAGGATGGGTTAGCAGTCTTGGCCACCCTCAACTAGTTAAGTGTAGCTAACTCCCTCACTCATGCAATGTGGAAAAGCCAAATTAAGAAGGGTGATGATTACGAGGAGTGGGGACAATGGTTAAAAGAGGAAATTCGTGCAAAGGCCCAGTCACCAAAGCGCTCTGAGCCATTACCACAAAAGGGAATAAAAGTATGAGGCTCAAATTCACTTGCACAATTACTCATTCCCAAGAAACAGTTGGAGAAACCCATCAAGGTACAAAAGGATGAGCTAGATGCTACCAGGGGCTGCCTAGGGTGCTACATAAGAGATATAGAGTTGATTTGCAGGTTCTATAGGATCGGGCATAGCTGCTATAGGAGAAACAAAGTTGCTATTGGAGAAATAGGGCTGCTATAGGAGATATAGACTATTGGCAACAGGAGAAACAAATTTGCTACCCGAGAAGATAATGTGCTATAGGAAAGTCCAAAGAGATGCAAAAAGCCTAATTTTGAGCAACTTAACCCTAGATTTGAAGAGGTACATCTAAGAGAAGGGTAAGTACACATTTTTCTATGCCATCTGTGGAAAAGAAAACTACAAAACCTCTCATTCCTTCAACGAAAATTTTGATATTAGTTTGAGAATAAAATAATTGAATGAGAATGTTTCTTTTGAGTTAAGCAAGATAAGAAAGAAAATGGAATTATTTTTGAGTTGAGCCTTAAGTTTTCGTTCCTCTAATCAGTATGGATAAACCTACTCTTTTACCCCTGTAGCAGATTGGGAGTATTGGTTTGCCAAACTTTGGAAAATCACAGTGACAAAACATGGGGGGAGTAGTTTCAATTGAATAGAGTCCACAGACTCATCAAGGATTCTAATTATCACATATGTTATGGAGAATGTTCAAAAAATTGTATCATTGGCAAACATCGTGGACATTACCAGGGTGAATTTTCTTAAGACACAAGCATAAGCATAATTAGAACTTGGAGAAAAGGATAGATCTGCAGAAGAAGGAGAAAGAGAAGAAGAGGACGAGAATGGAGCAAGAGAATATGTGCCAAAATTCCTTTTGAGGTATCTTGGGATGTTAAGGAGGTCACCAAGGCCATGTTGAAAATGCAACAAGAAAATCCTAATTTCATTTTGTCCTTGAATTAAATTATAAATTAAATTGTAATTCCACGTGCCATGACAACTTGTAATATTTAACTAAGTTAATTTGACTTAGTTGATTCAGTTAATTTGAGTTGAGGGTCTAACTAGAGTCATGTAGTGTGTCTCCTACTTTTGTAGGAGCCATGGTTGAGTTTATTTTGAGTTGTAATTATATAATTCAATTAAACTGGTTCTAACAGATGGAGAAATTAGTGGGAGATCCAATAGTGGGGTGTAACCAACATTGATCAACCAGTAAACTGAAGATTCACTCATAATTAACTCATGCATGTCAGATTAGAGAAAGACCCAGTCGAGTTTGGATTTTAGGGACAGTGTACTATCAGTTGTATAATCCTCCGAATTGTACATGTGATGCATGCAATCAGAGGAAGGCCTATGAGGATTGCGCAATTCATATTTGTGGAGTTTCCCAATTAAATATGGGCTAGTTCCCAAGGAAATTTCACAAGGAAATAGGAGCTTGGCAGGCAGTAGAATTGGCTAATTATTGGCTTGAGCTTGTCCGGGAAGTAGTGAGATAGATTGAGATAGTGTAGAGGTTAGTCGGGTTTGAGCAAAGCATTCTAATCTTCTCATATTTTCTAATTAATGTAATATGCAGATAGCAGGGGTTTTTCGCTGTGTCTTTCCCCAGAAAATTTTTGTGTTATGTGTGATTGAATTCTTTCTCTTTTATGCTTCGTTATTTCATTGATCGTTTATTGTTTCTGCTGATGAGTAGAGTAGATTCAAGTCAATTTTTTTAGCATATTACAATATGAAATTTGAATCTAGAAGGAATTTCTACATGGTATTAGAGTTGAAATCACTATAGAAGAGGAGAATACAAGTTTGTCTTTTACAGGAGAAATCAAATTCGTAGTATCATACTTCAGAACCAATAGGATTTCATTCTACGGATTGAGACTTAAATATGCCCTTAAGGGTAGTTCGAACTATATTGCTTCGAAGGACAGGATGGAGGCAGTGTTGGAAGACAACGAGCTTAAGGAATTCATAGAAAAAGATATTCCTAAGCCAACTAATGCTCAAGATATGGTAGAGTGGATAAAGTGTGTGGAAAAGGTGAGAAGGATTATCCTAGAAGGAGTTTGAGATCATATTGTCTCGAACCTCTACAGTAAGGAAACTCCATTTTTTATATGGAAGGCCTTAACATACATGTTTCAAAACAACAATGACCACAAGAAGTTGGCACTAAATGACAAGCTTAGGAAAATCAAGATGGACAAGGGCGTCACAATACCGAAGTACTTGACCAAGTTCACCCAATGTCGGGATGATCTTGGAAGTGTCGGTGTTATAGTTGTTGAAGACGATTTGGTGAGCCTAACACTTCTATGCCTTCCCAAGAGTTGGCACAACTACCAGGACTCAATTAATGGTAGGGAGAAGCTACCAGAGTGGGAGCGATTGTGGTCCAACTTGGTACAAGAAGAGATTTGATAGAACACCAGAGATGGTTCCTCATCCAAGCATGATGATGAGGAGAACTGTGGCTTAGCTGGAAAGACAAAGAAAGGGAAGGGGAAGTCGACCCACTCCAAATCTTATTCCAGTCAGGGCGACAAGAGGAAGGACATGTCGAAGATTAAATGTTTTCTCTGTCACAAGCGGGGACACTATGCCAGAAAGTGTCTGCACAAGAAGGTCTGTAAGAAGCCCTCGGGAGGAGCAACTGATGAAGCTCTTGTTTCTCAATTTGAACTGGATTTCACCCTCATCACTTTCATGGTGACATCAGTGATGGGTAGTGTGTGGTACATCGATAGTGGAGCCTCATTCCATATAACTGACAACAAATATTTGTTAAGTGACTTGGAGGAGAAGGAACTTTGTTAAGTTATGGTATGTTCTATGCTTAGAGCAGTTTACTTCTTTTTATTATTATTATCCACAAATTAGCAATCACATGTACAAAAAGTAAAGTGTAGATAGAACATTAAACGATCGACAGAAAACAAGCCAAGACAAGAGACACAAGATGTGGTGGCTAGCCAGGGACAAACCCCAATACGGGGAAACCCTTTGATCAAATCTTCCTTTATCTTCAATAATTCAACAGATAGAAATAGTACATAAATCTGATTTACATCAGTAGCAGCAAACCCTAGATCAACCCTAAACTAGGGTAGACAATATCTTGCAAATCGACCGTCGGATCGGCTTGATTCCTTCACCAAAAAATGCGGCTTTCTGAGGAGAGTTAGTTCTAGCTACAACACAGTTCTGAGAGAGAGTCTGATGGTCAACGCTGGTCAAACTTCCAATCTGCAATTGTAGCCCTAAATTCTGCATCCTTCCTTCCACACATGTGAGAGAAGAGCCCCTTTTTGCGTAGCAGGAGAAGAGCCTCTTTTCTGCGCAGGAGAGAGAGAGAGAGATGTGATGAGATGTGTGTGTCCAAATGAGGAAAAGACCTCTTGTATTTATATACAAATGTTGATGATGAATAGATGCGTCTGTTGGGTTCCTGAGCCTACATGAGTTGCTCATTGGCTTGATAATTATTCCATAATCAAAATAAATTCATATCTCCATAAATACTTATCGAAATCGGATGATCTTTAGATCAATCCTACACCTCTCGACGAGAGGAATCTAGGAAAAATATTATCAGCCATGAATAAGGTGACCCACATGGAGTTTGGCTCTAGTTTACAATTTTAACACTCCCTCTCAACTAGGGAGAACTTCATCAGCAATTTGTTTGTCTATCGCTACTATTCATCCATCAAATGCACTGCCCTGTACAGCTTGACCCCTGCTCTGCTTTGCTCTGTTTTGCCTTGTGTTGATCTGCTCTGCTCAAATTATGAAGAAGAAGAAGTGATCAAGGATGTATCATACCATCCTCCATTGACTCAAAGTCAGTCTCAGAGTGTGTACCACTAGTCCTCAACCGACCCGAAGTCAGTGTCATAGTGGGTACAACTCCTACCACTGGTCCCAGACCAGTATCATTGATCCCAAATCAATGAAGGTCATCCTAGCATAGGGAGTATGGTAGATACAACGATGCATCCATTGGTACTACTATGGTCCCTATCCTCATTTCCCTGCTCATTGATCAGATGAGAGGTACTTCCCATGAGTCCCAGACTGCATGGGTAGGATGCCCCGACAGGAGAACTAATCATTCCGTCCATAGGAGAGCGAATCATCCTGTCCAGTGGAAGCTATGGAGAACTAATCATCCTGGCCCACAGGAGAGTGAATCATCCTGTTCCACAATCGCCATGGAGAACACATCATCCAGGCCTCACACGAGAACTAATCATCCTGCTACACGATCGTCATGGAGAACACATCATCTAGACCTCACAGGAGAGCTGATTATCCTGCTACATAGTCGCCACGGGGTGTCACAAGGAAAATTTTGATTCTTTTACCCTGTACATGTACACCACTAGGGGATGGTGAGTCATCCTATGGTCATATGTCGCTCCAAGAAGTACCCCGTGCCCCCCCGGAGCTCCCAGAGCTCCATACATCATACAGGACCCTCATTAGAGGGTTTCTGAATGACACCAAGTCATTCTCGGAAAGTAAAAAATTTGACCTTTCCTAGGGGATTTGTCAGAATGTCGGCGACCTGTTCATCTGTACAGATATGTTGGAGCCTTATAGCTCCCCGCTGCACCATATATCGAATATAGTGGTACCTGATATCGATATGCTTGGAGCGATCATGAAATATGGGATTCTCAGATAAATGAATCCCACTCTGGTTATCACACATGATCACAGTGGTATCCTATGTAAATCCAAACAGCTCACTGAAGAGCTTTCGTAACCAGACTGCCTCACAGGTGTCCATGCTAGCAGCAATATACTCCACCTTGGCGGTGCTTAAAGCCATCGACTTCTGGTTCCTGCTCATCCAGGATATTGAAGCAGATCCCAAGGAGAAACAACACCCGCAAGCACTCTTATGATCCACCACACTGCCTGCCCAATCAACATCAGTGTATCCAAGTCACATCTCTGATAGTGTATCTTAACCCATAAGTAATTGTGCCACGAGGATATCTCAACAGATTCTTGGCACCAATCCAATGTATGTGGTGAGGTTCAACCATATGTTGAGTCAACGTGTTGACTGCGAATCATATATCTAGACGGGAGTTCACTAAGAACATTAATGCTCCGACGAGTTGACGATACTCGGTGGAATTTCGTAAAACAGGTCCAGTAGTGCTACCACTTAACTTGTTAAAGTCAAGCTCCATCGGGGTAGTTACAGGCTTATAGTCCACCATACTGAATCTTTCCAATATCTTCACCACATATTCTCCTTGAGATAGGAAAATTTACCTTGGCTTCAGCCAGACTTCAAGTCCTATGAAATAGTGCATCAGTCCTAGGTCCTTCATTTCAAATTCAGAAGCCATCTCCCTCTTACATTTGTGAATGAGAGGGTTTACACCTGTTAGAAAGAGGTCATCCACATACAACACCAATATGAGAGGTTTTTCATCTTCAACCTTAAAGTAAAGGTTAGGATCAGCTTCACTCCTAGTGAATCCCAACTTTATCAAGTAGCTATCGATCCTCTCATATCATGCTCAGGGTGCTTGCTTCAGCCCATAGAGAGCCTTCTTCAACCTGCATACATGAGATTTTTGATCATAAATCTAAAATCCTTCGGGTTGCTCCACGTAGAACTCTTCTTTGATCGAACCATGCAAGAATGCAGTCTTGACATCCATCTAATGTAGGTTCCATCCTTGTGAAGCTGTAAGGGCTATGATCGGGCAGATGGTGGTGTATTTGGAAACAGGTGTCTCGTCATAGTCTATACCTTCCTTCTGGGAGAAGACAAGAGTGACAAAACGATCCTTATACTTTTCCATACTTCCATCCGCTGCATGCTTTATCTTGTAAAACAATTTAGAAGTGACAATTGTCTTGTCCTAGGGTCTGGGAACTACTTCCTAGACATCATTCTTCATAATAGACTCATATTCTTCGGTCATAGCATCCTTCCAAACTTGATGCTTGACAACATTTGAGAATGATGAAGGCTTATTTTGTATGATCATGCTCATGATGGTTAGGTATCCCTGATACCTGTTAGGTTTCTTACTTTCACGGAAGGTTCCTGGGGGTGCAGTGTGTCCTTCAGCATCATCGAGTAGCCCCCTAAGCCAAGAGGGCCTCTTCCTAGAGGAGGAAGGCTCAGGTGGATCAATAGGATCCATGGGTTCATCCACATTGGGGATTGTTACATCATCTTTTTCTTTTGCTTCCCTAGTGTCAGCTTCTTGAGAGCTCCTTAAAGTAGGAAGATTGTTCACCTTGCTGAGAGCCATATCTTCGTCAAAGGTGACATCATGACTAATCACGACTTCCCTTTGATTGGCTACATAGATTCTATAGCCCTTAGTATTTTCACCATAGCCCACGAAGATTCCTTTCTTTCCAGATGCACCCAATTTATTCCTTTTCTCTTTTGGCACATGAAAATATACAGGGCTTCCAAAAATTCTAAAATGAGATACGTCAGTTTCTTACCGGTGAACATTTCTTCAGGAGTCTTGGAACCCAATTCTTGATGAGGGCATTGATTTTGTACATATACGACGGTGTTTGCAGCTTCAGCCCATAGAAACTTCAGAAGTCTTTGATCATGGAGCATGGTAGGGACAACTTCCACAATCGTACAGTTCTTCCTTTCTGCCACACCATTTTGTTCAGGAGTATATGGTGTAGTAGTCTCCCTCTTAATGCTAGCCTCTTTACAAAAGTCATGAAACTCATTAGATTCATATTCAGTCCCATTATCAGTCCTTAAGATCTTGATCTTCTTTTCGGTTTGATTCTCGATCAAGGCTTTGAAGTGTCGAAACCAAGAGAACACTTGATCCTTCTTTTTCAAGAAGTATATCCAAGTCTTTCGAGAATATTCATCTATAAAAGTAAGGTAATATGAATATCCTCCCAAGGAGTTCATAGGCATCATACCAGATATGTCTGAGTGAACCAACTGTAATATATCAGAGGTCTTGCTTTGGCTTGAGGGAATGGTCCCCTTTTGAGCTTTCCTTCGGCACATCCCGAACATACACCTTCTTTCTCTACTCGAAATTCGAGCATCCCTGTCACCATTTGTCTTACATCGGGTAGAGCTTTATAATGAAGGTGGGCAAACCTCCGATGCCAAAGTTCGGACTGAAGAAATGTGTCACAAGACATGACACCTAGCGGACTTCCACTGACTTGATATAATGAATCAACTCGAAACCCAAGAGTAAGGGCATCTTTAACATTGTTTTTCCATACACGTACCTTGCCATCGCTGAAGGTCACCTTGTAGCCTTTGTATTCCATTGCTGAGATGGACACCAAGTTCTTTTTGAGGTCAGGTACATATAATACATCCTATAAGTGGATCGTATTACCTTGATTCAATTTAAGAGAGACATTACCTACACCTTTCACGACATATTTCATATTATCTCCAAGGACAATTTCCAAGTTAGTTTCTTTCTCTATCAGATTATGGAAAACTTCTTTGTAACTAGTGAAGTGCCTTGAGGCACCACTATCAATAAGCCAATTTCCCAACGAGTCCGGAGGAGCAGAGGTAGATAGAGCAGCTGGTCGATAATATTCATCCTGTTTATTGTCAACAGTGTTAGATTCATACCTGGAATTTCTAGCCTTCTTGAATGGTTGTCCTCTTCCTTGATTTCCAACACTACTTTTACCTCTGCTATTAGATTTTCCATTCCTTTGATTGCTATGAGAGGGATTTTGATCGTCGTCCTGGTAAGAGTTCCTTCTATCAGGGCATTCCCTTGCATAGTGACCTGCTTTATCGCAAATGTAACATCGTCCTATTCTTCCCTCCTTAGGTCCAACCTTTCTTTTTGATTTAGTCCCAGAATTATTTCTTTTCTTAGCATGAGAAGAAAAGGCAGTAGGAGGACCTTTAGGCATGGGCATTTCTTACTCTTCTATCCTTGTTTCTTCTTGAATGAATCTTGCCATTAATTCCTCGAAACCGGGAACTACGTTATTGTTGAGAAGAGTAGTCCTGAACACGTACCATTCGGATGGTAATCCTCCAAGGGTTGAGAGTGCCATTTCCATATTAGTAATAATTTCTCCAATAGATAGGATATCGTTCTTGATCTCGGTGATTCTTAAGAAATATGCTTGCATGCTCTCATATTTTCCCTTCTTAATTTTCTTCAGCTTATTTCTAAGAAACAAAACTTAATTTGCATCATTAAATTTAAATAAACTCACCAGTCTATCGTAGATTTAATTGGAGGTGTTCAGATAAGAGATGAAGGCCACCAAACATTTGTCGATAGAGTCCCGGATGATCTTCTTAGCTTTGACTTCCCCCCTGGTCCATTTGTTCCTAGCAGCAGCAAATGCATTTGATGGAGGCTTAGCAATTCCACCTCTCACATGGTCCAACACTCCCTATTCTTCTAATGTTATATTGAGAGACATCTTCCATCTGTGGTAGTCAGACTTCTCACGGAGCTTGTCTTCAGAAGGGAAGTGTGTTGAGGGCCCCATGAATTCTTTTTGGATAACTTGCCAATCTTCTCTTTGTGATTGCTCTTGCTCTTGCTTGGGCTTTATCTTCACCTCAGCTCTGATACCATGTTAAGTTATGGTATGTTCTATGCTTAGAGCAGTTTACTTCTTTTTATTATTACTATCCACAGATTAGCAATCACATGTACAGTAAGTAAAGTGTAGATAGAACATTAAACGATCGACAGAAAACAAGCCAAGACAAGAGACACAAGATGTGGTGGCTAGCCAGGGACAAACCCCAATATGGGGAAACCCTTTGATCAAATCTTCCTTTATCTTCAATAATTCAGCAGAGAGAAATAGTACATAAATCTAATTTACATCAGTAGCAGCAAACCCTAGATCAGCCCTAAACTAGTGTAGACAATATCTTGCAAATCGACCGTCGGGTCAGCTTGATTCCTTCACCAAAAAATGCGGCCTTCTAAGGAGAGCCAATTCCACCTACAGCGCAGTTCTAAGAGAGAGTCTAATGGTCAATGCTGGTCAAACTTCCGATCAGTAGTTGTAGCCCTAAATTCTGCATCCTTCCTTCCACACGTGTGACAGAAGAGTCCCTTTCTGCGCAGTAGTAGAAGAGCCTCTTTTCTGCGCAGGAGAGAGAGAGATGTGACGAGATGTGTGTGTCCAAATGAGGAAAAGACCTCTTGTGTTTATATACAGCTGTTGATGATGAATAGATGTGTCTGTTGGGCTTCTGAGCCTACATGAGTTGCTCGTTGGCTTGATAATTATTCCATAATCAAAATAAATTCATATCTCCATAAATACTTATCGGAATCGGATGATATTTAGATCAATCCTACACCTCTTGACGAGAGGAATCTAGGAAAAATATTATCATCCATGAATAAGGTGAACCACATGGAGTTTGGCCCTAGTTTCCAATTTTAACAACCTTCATATGCACATCAATATGGGAGATGATGGGAGGTATAGCGCTACTGACATCAGTACTGCTACCTTTCAGAGGGAGTTTGGTACTCCTCTCACATTAAATATGTCATGTATGTTCCAGGTTTGAAGAAGAATTTGGTTTCAGTTGCCATGTTGGAGGAACATGGCTATGATGTGATATTTAGAAAGGGAAAGGATTTCATTTGTCACATAGCTTGAGGATAGATGAAGTGGATCAGGGGTTCAAGTGAAGAACCTCTACAAATTGGATGTAGAAGACTGTGCTACTTTGAGCAGAAAAGTAGAGAATGTGCAGAGCCGAGACATCTGTGAGTTGTGGCATAGAAGATTGGGTCACTTGCACCATGAAGCTTTGAAGATAATGCAACAAATTTATATAGGAATTCACAAGGGTGAACTAAAGCATAAAGACACATGAAATAGGTGTACATTGGGGAAGTACACCAAACCTTCCTTTCATGATAAAGACAGTCGAGCACAAGCGATCCTTGATAGAGTTCGCTGAGATGTGTGTGGATCGTTCTTGACAACATCCACAAATAAGCACATGTATTTTGTAATATTTGGTTATGATTTTTCTCGTAAGTGATGGATTTTCTTCATGCAAAAGAAATATTAGGCACTCACTAAATTTTGTGAATTTAAATCACTTATTAGGAAATATACTAACATGAAAGTTAAATCTCTCAAAAGAGATAACAATGGAGCATATGTGTCGAATGAATTCAAGAACTTTTGTGCATAAGATGCAATTCGACGGAGTTAATAACATCTCATAACCCTCAGTAGAAAGGGGTAGCTGAAAGGAAGAACAAAAGTATTATGGGATCTTCATGGGCGATGTTACATGATCAAGTCCTACCATTGCACTTGTGAGCTGAAGCATGTAACACAACTATTTGTTTCCAAAACAGAAACCCTCATTGAATTCTTGGGATGAGTACACCAGAGGAAGTTTTTTAAGGTAAGAAACCAGATGTGGCACACTTTAGGATCTTTGGTTCATCAATCTACTATCATGTTACCAAGGATGCACGAAAAAAGCTAGATCTAACAACTGAGTTGGGCATATTTTTGGGGTACATTGATACACCTCACCACTATCGAGTGTACATGCCATCTAACAGGATGACAATGGTTCGTAGAGATGTGAAGTTCGATGAAGAGAAGGCCATGAGATATTCCTTTGAGAGGGAGCTTCAGTTACATGTAGACGAGGAGCTTTTAGCTCCAAAGGAGGAACCTTAGGATGATGTGGAGAAACCACATGTAGAGGTGCAGAGAGTGGAAGCACCCACTCATGCAAAGACTTCGAGATATGGAAGGAAGCGCACCAAAGAGGCTGAAATATTGATGGATGATGCTATAGAGAATGTGGGAGAACCCACATCACAACGCAGGTAGAGGAGGTCACCAGATTGGTACACTGACTACATGGATCTGATGAGTGAGAGTGTAGATGTTGAGCCATCCTCATTCAAGAAAGCAATGTGGAAAACAATGTGGAAAATAGTGTGGAAAACAGTATGGGTTGATGCCATGGTTGAGGAGTATGAATCCATTATCAGAAACAGTGTTTGGGAAGTGGTCCCAACACTAGCAGACAAGAAAATGGTGAGTTCTAGATGGATTTACAAGGTAAAGCAAGCATTAGATGGGAGTGTGGAGAAACACAAGGCTAGATTTTTGTCCAGAGGGTTCTCTTAGGTGGAGGGAATTAATTATGATGAGACCCTTTCTCCAGTAGAAATGTACTCTTCAATTAGATATATTTTAGCACTGTCAGCAAAGATGGGATGGAAGCTACATCAAATGGATGTGAAGACAACATTCCTCAATGATATGATTGAGTAAGAGGTGTATAGTGAGAATCCAGAAGGATTTGAGACCTTCAATAGAGAGTCGCATGTGTGAAGACTCAAGCGAGCGTTGTATGGACTAAAAAAAACACTGCGTGATTGGTACACCATAATTGATAGGTATTTCTCCGGGTTGGGCTTCACCAAAAGTGAAGCAGATGTGAACCTTTACCATATTGTGTTGAAGGTAAACTGTTGATTATAGTACTATATGTCGATGATTTGATTCTAATAGGTGATGAGACGCTGATAAAGTCTTGCAAAGAGGATCTTGCAAGAGAATTCGAGATGACGGACTTGGGGCTCATGCATTACTTTCTTGGTATGGAAGTTTGGCGAGGAGATGGGGAACTATTTGTCTCTCAGGGCAAGTATGCTAACGAGACACTGAAGAAGTTCCACATAGAGAGCAACAAACCCATGGAGACTCCTCTAGCAGGTAATTTGAGGAAGGAAGATGCTACTTCAGGTGAAGTAGTGGAGGCTACTATTTATAGACAGCTTATGGGTTCAATTATGTATTTGGTGAACACACGATCGAACATATGTTTTTCAGTTAACCAGCTTAGTCAAGACATGGCTAAGCCAACCAAACTCTATTGGAAAGTAGCTAAACGTGTGTTGAGATACCTTAGAGGCACCACTCAGTTTTGTGTTTGGTACATATGGACAAATGGAGTGAATATTCAAGGCTTCATAGATGTAGATTGGGCAGGGAGTCCATATGATAGGAAGATCACATTAGGGGGAATCTTTAGTATTGGGTCAACAACAGTTTCTTGGTACAATAGGAAGCAGAGATTAGCTGCACTCAGTTTAGTAGAAGTATAGTACATGGCTGCTAGTCAAGCAACTTGTGAGGCTATCTGGATGAGGGAGATCCTTGTTGGGTTATTTCGTCAATAGATTGATCCTACAACGATTCACTGTGACAACCAGAGTTATCAAACTCTCTAAGGATCCAGTTTTTCATGATCGGTCCAATCATATCAACATCAAGTATCACCATATATGAGATTGTGTTTAGAGGAGAATCATATTGCTGGAGCACATTCTTATAGAGGAGCACGATGCAAATATTTTGACAAAGGCATTGTCAAGATGCAAATTTGAGTTTCATAGAGGTAGGATTGTGGTAATAGATAATCCCTTTCTTGTTGAGAGGGAGTGTTGAAAATGCAATAAAAAAATCCCAATTTAATTTTGTCCTTGAATTAAATTAGGAGTTGTTGTGAAGGTAAATCCCCTCTGCGGACAGAGGTGATCCCTCTGGCCAAATGAGTGGGTCTAGCAACAAACTAAACAAACTAACATACACTTTCCTAGCTTATGTTTAACAAATGTAGAGATAAGGAGAAACCTACCTCAATCTGATGCTAATCGCTCAATCCTTTGAAGATGCCTTTGAATCCTTCGCTTCTAGGCCTCGCTTCTTACGTTTTCTTCACGTTCGAGTACCTGCAAGGAAAATCAAAGAGCTATGCAAGATACAAGAGCATATATGGCATACATCAAACATAAAATACTTAATAGGTCAAGGAGTATTAAGCTAAAAGCATAAACATTTACATAATTATGGAAAGTGAACATTAGATGTATATATTAATAAGCTAAAAAGGGAAGCATTCAACCTATGCCTTGATGTTGGAGACCTCCTTTTGGTGGATGTCCAAGTCCAAGAAAATACTCTTTACGCACTCCTTCTCTAAGATAGAATGCGTAGCATGTAAGCATAATCTCAACATAGGGATGCAACAATCAATGTCCAACCATTTGGGGATGGAAGGGAGTTAGGGATCCAAAAAAGGAGAAAGGTCCACATCTCAAGGAGAAAGCCCATAATGATAAGATCAAGAGGTCCAAATGGGAGAGCTTGACCATATCAAAAACAACCAATATCCATCTCATTGTTCTCGAAGTTTCTAGTGCACGAAGCTTCTCCTCTAGTTTGGGAAAACCTGTTGGAAGAGGTTCAACATAGGTTTTCCTATGAAAACTTGCACTGGCAGCACTAGTCTATAATTGTGAAACCTACCATCAGCACGGGTAGGCAATGGAGCAAAACGCGTTGATGCTAAAATTTGGGTTTTTAGTCAACCTTCTTCAGAATGAATTTAGGGTAGTTTTCCTTTGATTCTTTAGGGAGATTTTGGTGTATATGTCATGATGGACATGCTGCATAATAGTCAATGTTTTGGAACTTCAGGATATGGAACAGGAAGTGAACAGGAGGTATGACAAAATAATGTGTAAAAAATGCCCCCTAAAGCATGAAGGCATAAGAGGGAGTGATGGTTGAGATGCTTTACAAGTCAGTGCAAGGACGAGAGAAACACCATGAGGAGACCTGCAAATTAAGCATATACATATACATATCTGACATCTATGATGATCATGCCTGATGACACGTGAATAGGCATCTAATAACACATGAATCCGCGATATGGATATAGCCATCTGAATAGAAGGGATCATGTTCAAAGATCCTCAGTATGGTCGCAACCATTCGAATAGAAAGGATCATGAATATGGACCCACAGTATGGTCACAACCATCCATCCAGAGGAAACATGTGTACAATCATGAATAACTCATAACTCCACACAACCTGGAATTTATCAGACAAAATATAGGGTCTTGTGCTCTGTCTTGACCTGATCTATGTATGAATTCTAACATTTGAATAGAAGTGTCAAAGTGGAACATGATAGAAAACCACCTGATTACGGGTCAATGATGTAAACCCTTAAAAGGTGTGAGAGAAACCACCAATAATGACAATGACTCTCAAGTTACAATCAACACAATCCATGACTGTGAATAGTGAAGCTAAAGTTGAACACTCGTGGAATCATTCGATCAAAGGTCAATGATGTAAACCTGTCGTCGAATGCGAAGAACTTGCCATTGAGGCATGCAAGCTCTAAGGTACTGGAAGAAGGTTTTTAGATCATCTTCCTAGATAATGAGCTGAATTCGATATAAAGTAATCCGTCGAAGGAGGGCCATAATGAATCCCACATCATCGACACGAAACAAAAGGATGTAGTAGAGTGGATAAGTGTGATCCAAGACTGTAGCGGAAGGTCAGACCGTGTATAAGCGGTAAATAATTGCAGATAGGACTTCTCTTGAACATATCGGCGACACGACTCCATAGTTTAGCAGCATTTGACTCAACATAGGATCAGAGGTCATGATGATGAAGCAGATAATCAAATGAGAGGCAAAACAAATTTCCCAAACCTAGGAAGGCAAGTGACCAAGTGAGGATGTCCCAAACCTGACACAAGCAACAAATGAGTGTCATGTTCAAGAGCGACATGCTGCCTTTACAAAATACAAGAGATGATCGCTTTCACTTTTCCCCCCACCATTTCTGGTGAGTACCCCATATATTTTTTATCGAAAGCTTGAAGGAGATAACACATGCTTTCCATATAAGTTCATCCTTCGGACGAATCCATCCTAGTAAGTTTTACGAGCTCGCGGAAGGAGAAACTCAGTCTTGTCATGGTGACAAGTCTTGCGTCATTTAAGTTTCACGAGTCTGATTAAGGGAAAAATCAACATCATTTTCATGTTTAGAGAGTTTTAAAAAGAAGCGGAAAAGAAAACTCCAAAGGTCCCTTTTCGCATATTGTCTCTTGAACCCAAAAAGGTAGAAAACAATATCCAAGAGAACCTCTTAGCCATGTTCGACTAAGGTATTCCTTTTTTGTATAATAGTCTATCTAAGTACGGAAAATGGTTAAACTTGTACTAAGTAGATGTCATGTCATTTACTTTAACGAGTTCGAAACATCAAGTACTCGAAAATATTTTCATTTTTCGAGATTCATAAAAGAGCTTAAAGATGACTCCAAGGGGTCACTTTTTCGTTTATTTTTGATGAGCGGAAAAAGTGATAAAATAAAACTCGTTGAATCAATTAAGATAAATCACTGTCACCAAGAATATATGACTTGTCACTGCACAAGGAAACACACATTATCGATTTCAAGGAAAAATATTAAAAAATGAGTGAAATATGCCCTAATTTGGTAAAAATAATATTTAAAAATTATAAATAGGGAAAAAATTAAGTCATTTTTACCATTTTACCAATTTGCAATTGTGAGAGCTTTTTTACCTCATTTTACCTTGATTTTCAGGCAAGGAGCACAATCAATCCGGGACACTGTTTGCTGAGGCGATTGTTGTAGGTAAGAGATATGTCCCTTCCCTTCATTTTGGTAGTCATTTAATGCATTTTCATCCATAAGATAGGCTGCAAGGAGGACTTGAAAAAAATTCATATTGATGGTGACCAGTGCGGGTTTCACCCATCAGACTCGTGCTGCTCACCCTGTGGTCAATTAGGCCCGCACGATGTCAGTGCAAGAAAATTCATAAACAGACGCACTGGCGCCAAGGTAATTTTTTTAAAAAGTGAAATCCTCCATGTAAAATAATTTATCTTGGCTTTTGCCTCCATGGAAGCTCACGAAATGTTGGTTTATTGTTTTTCCATGGGATAATTAATCCAAAATGGTGATTGAATGGAAAGAAAGGGGACATGAAGCTGAAGACCATCAGGCTATGCAAGATCAAGAATGTGTTGATGCCTATGAGCATTTAGATTGCTCAATTTCTTCATGATTCCTGGGATCAGATCACAACCTGAGTTATTGCAACACCTGATCAGTGGGTGGGATGTAGATCACTAACTATTCATGTTCGGGGATCAAGAGCTCGAAATAGAGATCACCGACATTTATTTCATCATCGAATTTTTTAGAAAGGGACAACGAGTGCATTTTTCTAGATCACACACTTGAGGAGAGAGCATGAATATGCTCACTGTGAGGTATTGTCCAGGGTTCAAGAAGACCCGCAGTGGGAAAATTGACATAAAGACCATTACCAACCTCCCACTATGAACAATCCTACACACCATGGCCCGAGTAGTTGGGGCGCAAGCATTGCATGAGGCAACAAAGTCTCATTTCTAGTATGCAATCAAGTGTCTGAATCCCACGATTTTCAATTGGAGTGAGGGTTTGTTGGTGTGCATGAAGTGCCAACTTACCAAGTGCAAGTTAGGGAATTTGAAACAATTTGGTTTCAGATCCATTTTGGTGACGTTCATCCTAGAACGTGTGCCATTTTTCCGTTATCAGTGGTTGGAAGTGGATCCACCGACGCCCAGAGATCCACGATTACTTGGGTGGGGAGAGTTGATGTCTCGACATGGAGGCGGCCAACAAATGTCATTCCCTCTGGCATTTTTTGGATGGATGTGTTAGCAACTAATCATGGTCAATGATTGGGCGTATATAGGCACAAATTTATGAGGAGATCCAAATATTCCACTTCCCCTAGGCACAAAGTGGATCGATTCAGGTAAAAAACTATTTTTGAAGTTTTTGAAGTTCTATATATATATATATATATTTTAATATGTGTACTGAGATTTGACTTATGATGTTGTGTAGATGTGGGACCAAAGATACGTCCTGGGGTTTCTCCAATAGCCAGACGAGTGGCATGCCAGATTGAAGAGGTTTCTCCTTATGAGGAGGGAGTAGATCTTATCATCGAGGTGGAGCATAACCTGGAAGTTTTAACCAGGGGGATTCTAAAGTATGCCTCGATTAATGAGGTGTCGTTATGGTACTAGAGGCACACTGTAGGAGTTTCTGCCAGACTGCGTTGGCTATTGGGCTGAGTCATTAGGGATGTTTCATGCTATCATGGGCACCATGTGGGCGAATAGCCAACTCTAGTTTATTTTCTGCACTGTTGTAGGCTTATAAAGCCATGTGTCTTGGAAAACAAATTTTGTTATTTTGATGTAGCAAACTCTTTTTCAAACACTTGATATATATATATATATATATATATATATATATATATATGATATGTGATGCTTTATGATTTACAAGTTTCACAAATGTCTATCTAACACATAGTTAGCCAATGCATCTATTAATGTGTTCATGCATCTTGGAATGTGATGATAAGTAATAAAATCAAATTCTCGTTCTAATAGATGAAATCGCAAATACATTCTCAAAATTTGAGGGTTTCTAACTGAATATTGTCCATTAAGCTATACTATAATGAGTTGTGAATCAAGTTTTATGATTAACTCTCTAATGCCAAGAGCAATAGCTTCTGACAAAAGCTCGATGACCGCACTATATTTGGCAATGTTATTAGTCATATGACCTAAACATATACCTTGTAAATTCACTAACTCACCATTAGGGTCATAGATTTCTCATGAAGTGGAAGATAAGTTTCGTGTACTACGACAAGCACCATTAGCAAAACTGACGTAATGGTTGGATGAAATCTGCGAACCAAGTAGAGCACAAGGTAAGCATAGGAAAACATTTTCAAAACAAAATTACCACACCAAAACCACACTGCACACTAATGAAAACAAACTAATGTACATAAGTATTTACATGAAAAACGCGTAATTTTTTTTAGTTGGAGCCCATTTGTGGACTCGGGTAATTGATCAACAGAGAATAAAACCATAGTTTCACCGTTGGCATGACATGTAAGCATTGACTCAGCCAAATATTGGAATAACACACATAAATGACAATGCCCCCATGCCCTCTTGGAAAGTAAGGTTTACAAGTCATAGGATGAATACCCCATTACGATAATGGATGAACAATAAAGACTCGGTGAGAAGATCTCATAAAAGAAGGCGAGAAAATATTAATCCCATTGCAAGGAAAAGATGCTTCTAGTTGAAAGATTTTGACAATCTCAGGTTGGATTGAAATGTCAATGGGAAAAGCAACAGTAATGTTCCCCATTTTTCCCTAAGACAAACTTCATGCACCAAAATGGGCGTTTGAAGTGGATGGGTGAATGTATGGGAAACAAAGGTATCTAAACACAATGAAATCTCTCCGATATTCGGGAGAAATGAGGAACAATGATGAGCACCATTCTAATGAGTTTCCTCAAGAGACATAACCTTAGTGATACTCTTGTTAATGGGAAATGTCTCGTTCAAGGGATCTGGAGAATCCCCAGAACCAAGCCAAGGGGCCTGTGAATACGAATCTAGATGCATACTAAGGGTAGCATGAATTTCAGAAGTGACCGCTGAAGCCAAAACAACAGCTTGATAGGCTTGTTTTGCTGGGTTGAGCAGCATGACATCACCAAAAGAATCAACTTGATTGGGGTGAGGAACGATCCAAGGATCATGAGAAGTGGAGATCATGTTGATGGAAGCGATGTTTGGAGGTGAGAGGGAAAAATTTCCCATAAGAGTAGAGTCTTTGAAAAGACCCTCCCCAAAACTCTCATAGAGTATGTCAGTATTTCCCACATATGGCACATTGCCATTTGAAGAACCAGAAGAGAAAAAGGCTAACTGATCAACGATGACTATTTTCCCTTCATGAGGAAAACAGAGCACACAGAACAAAGAAGAAACCATGAAAAACATAACATGAGTCCAACTTCGTCCAAGTAGAAGGTTATAATTCAAATTTGCATCAATGAATTCTACTTCTAAGTCAACAGTTTTCCCTTCCAACGTGATAGGTAAGCTCGTGAGAATACCGCAAGGACGAGATCCTCTACCATCAAAGGCTTCTAAGGTGCTCAAAGACTGGTTGAGAGGTGGATAACCTATAGCTTTCCAACATGAGACAGACATGATGCAGGTGGAAGCACCCTCATTAATAACAGTCCGATGAATCATCTTCCCTTTAATAATGACTTAGATTAAGAAAGCAAGTTGATGGGGAAGATGTGGAACATGATTTTCCAGGTCAAAAGTAATCAAACTCGAATCCATAGGTTCAATTCCTCATATAGTGGATGTAATTCTTTCTACTGCAATGGACAACTCTTGAGAACTTCCAAGGCAGACATCACCGAAGTCGTTAGAGCTAAATCTTTGACAATATTGTAATGCTGGGCAGCTCGAGTATTCAGATTGTAAGATGATTTCTGAAGGACACCCTTGGGAGGTGGTCGAATAACATAGTCATTACTAGGTATCTCAATTTGAAGATGACTGGAACTGGGTGGAGTAGAAGGTGTATCGATAAATTGTTTCTACACAGTCTGTTTGGGAGGAGTCAGATAGTCTTTTGACCAAATCGCGAAAAAAATAGGTACTGTTCCACTCATATAAACCTAAGAACCCAAAGATGTAGAAGATTGCGGTTGTTCTACTAATTGGGTCTGTTATGATGGAAAAGTTCTTTTAGTGCAACTAATGTCCCTTGAGTGCCTTTTAACAAGCGACTAACTTCTACACGATGCAGACAATCCTTGGTATAGTGATCTTCTTCACAAATGAGGTAAGGATATTTGGGCTTACGTTTAGATGCATCATCAGTAGATGATTTTGGAGGATCCTGTTTTGGGGTATCAAATTTTTCTTTTCCTTTACTCTTGTTTTTACATTTTGAGGCTTTATCTGCCACAATAGACTGAACGAAATTAACCTCAGAGTTTTTACCAAGATTTGGAGAGGGATTCAAAGGAGGATTGGATGCATTAGTTGAAATAGATTTTTTTCTTTGAAGAAGATTTATTGGAAGTTTGAGTCACTGATCCAATAATACCATCGACAAGTGGTACATTTGGAGGTTTAGAAGATGCTGGATCCGTAGATGGTCTCAGAGCATGTTACACAACATTTTGTCACTGTCCCTGTACTCCCCATTCCTTGATCCTAGAGGACCTCTACAGTGAACCCCGCATGCTTTGCCTTCATGAAGAAACTCCCATTATGTCCCTCTTCATGAGCAGATCATTTCCCTTTCGCACCATTTCCCTTGAAACTTCCGTTTTTCCCAGTTTACAAGGCCGGTGCTAATGACCTTTATCTCCCCCGCACCGATGTGCAAATATTAGCACTATTCCCCACGCTGATCGGTGCAATTGAGCTGTGTTCCAGTCGCACTGGTCTTGTTATGGAAAGTTTTTTAAATTTGGAGTCGAAGCTTCCAGCTCTAGAAGCTTCGTAAGGGAAGTCTGGTAAATGGTTTGGCCGGATGGGGTCGAGGATGACAATTTGGGCTCCTTTCCCCTACAATGATGGAACTACCTCAAGGGATAAGTCCTTCTCCCATGAGAAGAGGATCCATATCCCATCCATATTTCCTATATAAACCTCCCTTCTTCCCAAGCACAAGCTAGTTAGAGTGTTGGCTGAGTGTGAGTACACTATTTTGATTAGAAAAGCAAGCTATTACTAGTCATATCCATCTAGTTGTGTGAGGGAGAAGTGTGTTTGGTTTGGAGTGAATTCTAAAGGGAAGAGCCTTTAAACTATTGTTGTTTGAAGCCATCATGGAATGCTAATAGAAGTGTGTGGGAACTTGGTCTTGTCAGAGGAAGACTATGACGTCAAGATGAATGGTTGTAATCTCTCTTTGATATTAATATATGCAACTATCGATTGATTTCCTACATGTTTTGTAATATTACATATTCATGTCTTGATGCTTCTTGACTCATTAAGTAGGTTGAATTGCAATTTGTCTATTATTATGTTTGTGTGCTGTTTTTGTTTACTTGTTTCAGGAGCTTGAAGAAGGAAGCGAGAGATTACTGGAGTGAGCAAGCGAGGACATCATCAAGCAGGATAAGTGACCAAGAGGTAGGCCCTCTTGATTGATTCTAACCTAAGGAAATCTTCCATAGAATGTATCTATTGTGGCTAGACCCATTATCGGGCTAGAGGAATTCATTCATGTCCACACTTATAATTTTACTTCACCACAAATTGGTGACTCCGCTGGGGAGATCCCATCTTTTGTTTGTTTTGGATTTCATGGTTTCATGAGAACTTTGCTAATTTCACGTTTTCCCTTTGGTTCTGTTTCTTTTCTCTTGCTTACTGGCCTAAGTCTAAAATTCATAGTAGCAGATGTGGTTCCTGTTTTGAATTTTATTTTTTATTTTTCCTTAGTTCCCTTGGACAATGTGTTTAATCGGCTAACAGTCGCACCGACCAGTGTGAATTGTGGAGGAACAGTCGTGCCGACCTGCCTCTGGCACTTATTTTCAGTTAGGCAGTCGTGCCGATTTTTGTAAGTGAAGATTAGGGCTAGACCCCAATCTTGGCCAGTGTGTTATGCTCTTGTGTTTTTGACCTCGTGAACCCTTTTGACTGTTTTCTCCCTGATTAGGAAGCTACTTTTCATTTGGTTTTGCTTGCTTGTTGGCTTGTCATCTTGCTGTTTGATTGATCGAGTCATTGAATGGCTAGCGACACTAGGACATCTAGCTAGTCGTCCATTCAGCAGCTTGTGGACTCATCAAGTCCGGTTGTGGGTGTGTTTTCTCCTTGCATTTGTTTTTTGGTCCCTTTTACGACTTTAACCTCTTTTTGCATGAGTTTGAAAAGGTTTTGTTCACTAGTTTGAACGTCTTTTCCCGACATAGATTACATTGTCGGTCTTGTTTTTGGTAAAGTCGATGTTTCATTGATCTGAATGAACTTCTCTTTTCATGTTTGCATCTGCTTGAAGAGCTCATAGTCTCGAATTTTTTTTCATTGAAAGATTGTATGCGAAAAGTTTGTTTCATTGCTTCATGAGAAAATATGAAATTCTAGCTTGTTGCATCATTATGATTTGCATCTCTTAAAAAACTAGAATTGCATCAACATTTGAAATAGGAAGAGAAATTTTTTCATTTCGAAAGGACTGATAGATAAGTGCTTGTCAGGAAATTAGGAATTGGAATGCATTTTTCATTAGTTTATTTTTCGAAAAAGTGAAGTAGTGAAAGATCATTTCATTTTCAGTTGCTTGATTGTTTGCATTTGATTGAGTAGTTTCTACCCTCTCTAGTGTAATCATTTCATCGAATTGAAAGGATCTTGTCCCATTTAGTTGCATTTTATGCTTTTTGAGTAGCATCGCTAAGCCCTGAAAACTAAAACTTAACTCAAGATCAACTCTAAAATGAATTCAATTAACCTAAGGTGCATTTTACATTAACGATCATATCTAGAAGGTCTAGGCTAGAGATGTGTTTCGGTGTTTGTAAACCTAGCAACTGTCGTTAGCTTCAACATTAGACAGCGCTAGCACGGATTTGTGCTCCCCTTACCGTCGAGTATATAACGGGAGACCGCACTAGGATGCAATCCTTTTATCCTTAGGAAGCCGAGTCAGCTGCCTTAGCGAGTGTGATACACCGAACACAACATTCGGGGAGATTGCTTGCTCATACTTCTTGGTCCGCCAGGAGGTATTCTGCAGTTCACAGTTGCCTGGTATTCCTATTTACCTAGATCATCCAGAGTAGTCATTTGATCTTTCTGACTCATTAAAATTAAAAGATCATCTGAGCACTTGTCCTTTTGAGTTTGTTTCTAATCAAAAGTGATAGAGTAATCTTTATTTCTTTCTCGACTCTTTAAAAATGAAAAAACATCAATCTTTTATGTGTGTAAATAATTGATTGCCCACGATCCAAAACATCCTGTTAGTCTTTTTGACCAATTCGTGAGTTCCCTTAAAATTACATTTTAAAGCCTTGAAGTTACTTGTTATGTTGACTAAGATAAGGTCATCGTGGCTGAACCATCTGGTTCACCCATTTCCTCTTCCTCTCTTCCATCTGAAAGATTGTATGAGGAGCTGTTTCCTGAGTTACCAGAGTCACTTAAGGACCAAAATGTTGAACTCGCAATTGTTTTGAGTGTTCAATCATTGTCATCTCGTCCTCCACCTACTTTTGATTCAAGGGCATCTGTTGATCTTGGCCCGGAATCTCCGAATAATACCGTTCGAACTCTAGAGAACTCGTCGACCGCTGACGGTCAGCTTGGACTGGTTATCTATCCTCCGAATCCTCTGTTTGACGTTGTTGATATATCACCGCAACGTCCTTATAGTCTGTACGGACAACTGGGTGTTCCTTTGGAGCTATTCCCCCGTACACGTTCGAACATTCATCATCGTTTGTTTTCAGACATGGAACCTGGAGGCGATGCCTCAGTCACTTCTCTGGATGAGTCCAAAGTTTCTACTCCACACACTATTGAGGGGGAAGAATTGTAGTTGCAGTTCCCTCCTGAGGGTTTCCCTTATTCAGAAGGTATTCCCGCTAGTTTTCCACCCGGCTATGTGTCTTTGGGACACTTAGTTTCAGGCACACCTAGTGCCTCATCACTCTACCATAATTCTATTTGGGTGTCAAGCGTTAGGCCTACGTCAGGTCTGTTCATCACAAACACGACTTCCCAACCCATTGTTACTTCAGTCCCGGTGCAACCCACCGTCTCGAACACTTTTGTATCATCGATCCTAGTTACGCGTTAGTCTCAACCGATGGTTTCAAAGATTGAATTCGCTAGTTCTTCTGTCCCACTAATAAGTGGCCAGATTGTGCCACCGCCTGGGGGGTAGAACCTAAATGTATATGGTGTTAGGTGCCACTAAAGTGAGCGGCTCACAAGCTCACATGCTTGGTATAAAAAAGCCCTCTTTTGGTATTATTTACAACCCTACTGACCCTACTGGATCAAGCAATGTCCAGTACCAACAGGTTCAGAATCCTGGTGGTTCGTCTGGATCAAGCAATGTTCAGTATCAGCAGCCCTATGGGGCTCAAGTCCAATACCAAAATCCTTATGTTCCATATGGTTCTCAAGGATTGGTTAATCAACCTTACACCCTCCAACCTGGGTAGTACATCCAGCCTGGCTACAGCCAGATTCAGTTCGGTAATTTCCCGGGCACTGTTCAAGTACCCTTGCAACAACAAGGATAACTTTTGCAACAACCAGGGCAACCTTTGTTGTAGCAAGGGCTTTCTGCACAATAGCAAGGGCAGATTATCCCGCAGCAAGGTCACCTGCAACAACCGCAAGGTTAGTCCTTTCAATAGTTGCAGCAGGCCGCGCAGCAGTAGATGCAATATGCTCTGCATACCTCTCAACCCATACCCTCGCAGGGCCAACCTCTGCAGCCCCAGGGACAAATTTTGCAACTGAAAGGTTAGCCCTTGCAACAACAAAACCAACCCGGGTAGCAACAACCCTTGTATACATATCAACAAGGTCAACCCTTGTAGGGACAGGGTCAAGGTCAAATCCTGCAATAGCAGGTGCAAAATCCTCTTTTCCAGGGTCAACAGGTTCAGAATCCTGCTAGCCAAGGGCACTAGGTACAAAACCCCTACATCCAAGGGAAATAAGTGTATCAACCTTATGCCCAAGGACTACAGGTCCAGAACCCTCTTGTTCAGGGACAATAGGCCCAACAACCCTATGTTCCAGGACAACAGGTCCCATATCCATATGTCCAAGGTCAATAGGCTCAGCAGCCTTTTAACCCATACGTTGCCTATCAACAACCTATGCATGGACAATTTCAAGGTATTCAAGGTCTGAATCCTCCCTTTGGTCAAGGTAATCCACAATGGGGGTAGCCTCAGATGCCATATGGCCAAAATCCCCCACTATGGGGTCAAAATCCTTACCAGCAGGGATGGACTCCTCGATATGGGCTCGCATATCGACCTCTCATGCCTTTTAACACTCAATTACCTTTCTTGGCTACACTTGAGTTGCCGGATGTATCACGTCTTACGAATGATCCGATTCTTCATTCGCTGTACTGGCCTCCGGTGCTGTCCAAGATACCAAGTGATTGCCCAAAGTTCGATGGAAAAGCTAAAGAAGATCCTTAGGCCCATGTGATGACATATCACCTCTGGTGCTCATCGAACTCATACGTGGATGATTCCATTCGTCTTCATCTTTTCCAACGAACCCTCATGGGTGCCGTAGTGAAATGGAACATCGAGCTACCATGAAGTACTTTCCATGACTTCAATTCGTTAGCCGTTGCTTTCCTCATGCATTTTCAGCTGCTGGTTCGCTATGAAACTGGCACCTATTTTCTCACATCGCTTAAGAAAGACACTGCGATGCACATATCTGATCATATCCATGAATGGAGACGTAGATGTTGCCTGATCAAGTTCGAGATAGCTGATCAGTTGCTCACTGAATGGTTTACCAAATCATTTGTAGCCCCAATTGCTCACGATATAGCTATGGGTGGATGCGTCACTGAAGAGAAATCCATTGCCCATGCCCAGTACTTGGATCTGGTTTACTCTCAATTTGGCACCTTATATGAATTGTTACCCAATGCTCCGTGGCCATCATCCGATCCCGCAACATCAAAGTCACCAGCTGTTCCTCCCGTTGATGGAGTTATTGGTTCAGTATCCCAGACCCCTGCTAAAACTTCTTCCAAACATAAGTCAATATCGAATATTGCTCCTAATAATTCATCTCAAAATCTACCAGGCCCTGGTAAAACCTCAGAGGTCCACGTTGTCCAGTCTACCACAGTGGACAAATCCTCGAAAGGAAAAAAGAAAGGCAAAGGCAAAGCTAAAGCCGATGCCCCGAAACAGGGTCCTCCCAAATCATCTGTTGGTGAATCTTTACAACGAAAACCTAAGTATCCTTGCCTCATTTGCAAGGAGGATCACTATACTAAGGATTGTCCATGATGATTCGAAGTTAGTCGCCTGCTCAAAGGGACCCCTGCTGTCCTTAAAGAGCCATTTCCATCTCAGCAGACTCAAATGGTAGACCAAACTTGATTTTCTTCCTCTAGATCTCAAGTGTTCATGATGAGCATGCCCATTAATGTGGCTACCTGATCGAAAGATTATCAAACTCCAGCTCCAGCAGCTAGGAAAGAAAAAGAAGCTGCTCCTTCTTCTTCTACCCCGATTTTTGGTCCTCTGCAAATCGAGTGCCCTAACCCTGATTTCGCTACTCAACCGCCCTCTCAAGGTGTGTTGCAGAAATCCTCATATAATCCCAACACCCGAGCCGCTCAACACTATAATATTGTTGAGGATTTGGCTCAGGCGCCGTCAGCCATGTTGGCTCTCGAGGTACTCCAAAGCTGCCCATCACAGCGGAAATCTTTGCTGTCGGCTATCGGGGGCATTGATCCCACCGATTCTAATTTGATCTATTTCGATCTGGAGAACCATGTTCCACGGCTCCCTCATCAGATTGCCTTTCTTATTCAGGTAATCATTAACGAGAAGACCATCCACTGCACTGTCATAGATGAAGGTGCTTCCACCTGCATCATGTCAACTGCATGCTGGAAGGCTATTGGTTCCCCTGCACTGAACCAATCTCTAAACACTTTGGAAGCTTTCGATGGGTGTGATTCGCGACCCTTCGATGTCTTACCTAACCTTGCCATCACCCTAGAAGGCAAGATAATGCAAGTCAAAGTAGAGATTGTTGACGCAAATCTCAATTATAATCTTCTACTTGGTCGAAGTTAGACTCATTCCATGCATGCCGTGGCCTCCTCTTTGTTTCGTGTGATCTGTTTTCCCCATCAAGGGAAGATTGTCACCATCGATCAGCTATCTTTCTTTGCTTCTTCCTCATCGGATGGCAATGTTCCGTACATCAAGCACTCTGGTGCTCCCTATGAGAGTGTGGGGGCAGGTCTCTTCAAATATTTTGCCTTAATGGGAATTTTTCCACTCCCACCTCCTCATGTTGCCTCTGTCAACATGGTCTCGGTCAAATCTGATCCCTGGGTCATACCTGCACCAAATCTTGTTGATGCTTGGGGCGAGGTCATGCCGCTTAGTCCCGTCGAAGTCAATTACGTGGAAATTGTTTCGGCTTTGAACTCTGCATCCTCTGATTCTCATATGCCGAAGACCTTTCTTGATGTGTATTCACAATTCCCTTGGCTTGGCACTTTGGAATCATCCGATCCCTTAGTCGAGACCTTCCTCAATGATGAAGGTATCATGGAAATCATGTATCTTGACGAACCACCATGGATCGATACTCATCATCGCTCCTCATTCCTGCCTCACACGATGGTCATGTCTACCTTTTTCGAAGAATGCTCTTCTCCGCTGCTCATTGATGTGTCAGTTTACCCTGACATGATCAAGATATTTCAACTAAGGGAACCTTTATCCCTTCATGGATTCCAGATTTTTCACCCTCCCCGAGTTTTCATCGATTTCCCATTATTTCAATGGGGTTTCCATCTGACTTGTAACCCTCCCTCGCCCAGGGAGCATGAGGGAAAAGCCTTATATGAGTTCTACTCCATTATTTGGCCGAGTCGATGCTTACTCATCATGATAATGGTAAAACTATAGTGTCCTTTTGTGTTGATTGACTACCCGAGTCCCAGCATGGACTCCCTCACGAAGTACTATGCTTAGGTCATATTGAATGGTTACTTGTGTACATTAGTGTGTGATTCATTTTTGTACAGTGTGGTTTTGTGTGATAGTTTTCAAACAGATTTCCTATTTACTATGCTTTTATTGCTTTGTAGATGTCTGCGACTCCCCACGTTGGTTTCGCCGATGGTGCTTGCCGAAGTACCGAGAACCTATCATCTGTGGCATGGGCTATCTACAACCCTAACGATGAGTTGATTGACCTTCAAGGTATCTGCCTAGGTCGTACAACCAACAACATTGCTGAATACAGTGCGGTCATCAAACTGTTGTTAGAAGCCATCGCTCTAGGCATTAGAGAAATGGTTGTCAACCTGGATTCACGACTTGTCGTCCTTCAACTCAACGGGAAATATTCCGTTAGGAACCCTCGAATATTACGAATGTATCTCCGTATTCGTCTATTGGAAATACATTTTTATTATATTACATATCATCATATTCCTAGACACATTAATACATTAACAGGTGAATTAACTAATTACGTGTTGGATAGACATTTGCGAAACATGTGAAATATAAGACAAACCATTTGTACCATAATAGACAGGAAAATACAACACACACACACACACACACATATATGTGTGAGAATGTTTGATACATCAGAACCCAAAAAATAATATGTATGTCTATAATAACATCGGCGGCTCGCAGGCCTCGTACATCTGTGGCATGCAGGCCTCAAAAAATATGTAAGTACTGGACCTAGGAACTACTCAGCATGGTGGTCATGATAGCACAAGACAACTCGTGCAACACGACTCAGTAATTGACGAATCCGATCTGAGACTCCCATTGTGTGCCTCTGGTATCGCCGAGGCATGTCTCCTATCCGAGCATACTCCGGGATACCATGAGTCAACCCCTCGAGTTTCCTCGCAATCTCCTCCTCATTATCGCTCCCTTCTTGATAAGGGGTGACAACATCAATAGGACGAGGGATGCGCCTGGCTATCAGGGACATCCCAGCTGGCCACTCTGGTCCAACATCTGCATAGACAAGAGAAATGTTATAAGCATGCATATACCAAAAACAATTAAAAAACATCAAAATAAAAAATTTGATTTTTTACCTTCGTCATCGAAGTCCTCTCCATTTGGTAAGGGCATATCTGGGTCTCCACGGAAATCAGTGCCGCTGTACGGCCAATCCTCCATGACGATCTTCTATCGTCATAGCCATGAGAAGAATGCCGGTTGGTATGACATATGTTGACCCCCAGTGATCTTGGGCATCAAACGACTCCAGCGGGCCATCTGCGGATTGCGTGGCGCAGGAGGATCAACCTCAATCAACTGATATTAGAACAGTGGCACTCGTTCCAGGAAGAAATTCACAAGTACTGATCCGAAGCCAAATTGCTTCAGATTCCTTGCCTTGGCCTTGGACAATTGGCGCTTGATGTTCATCTTCATGGCCTCTGCCCAGTTGAAAACTGTAGGAGCTGTGCAGTCAATAGCATAAAGGAACTTCGACTTGTTAGTCTCATGTTCCACCTGGGACCTCGCCACTCTGTTGATAGTCAACAAAAGCACCCTCAGTGTCAGATCCTACACACTGGAAATCTCTATCTTCCCGGTCTTGGATTTCAGGGCCTCAGGATAATGTTTAGAAAGTAGGGAAGATATGCTTGCCTCGACTGGACGTGACCCATACAAGTTCACTAGCTCACCTCTGTGAGATAGTCTAGTGATGAAGTAGATATTTGAAGTTGTCAATTCTAGCTCCTAGTCCCCAATGACAAAACTCTCACGATTAATGTCCCAAAGGCTTATCAAGTATCAAAGTAACTCGAGCTGGGCCCGCATCCTTGGTGTAAGGAAAAATTTGAGGAGCCCGCAAGCCCTCAAAGCCTCCAGGCAATTTGGATCATTCAATGCTTGGGTGCCAACATCTTCGTGTTCTCTTTCCTTCCAATCCACCATTTTTGGCAATTTCTCTCCCGCAAAAGCCATTTATTTGAGTCAATCATCAATTTTGGCACATAAAATTCAAGTTTTAACGGTTAGTTTTTGAGAAAAGAGGATTTTTCCCTATCCATGGCACCGACGCACCTGTTTTGGAAATGGTCGCACCAGTCGGCACGAGTGATTATGCAAATAACCCTCGGCTAGCGCAATCCTGTGCCTGGAAATCACACCGATCAAGGGAAAAAAAATTCTCAAAAACCTCCCTAAAAAGCCTAAAAAAAGGCTAAAAACAGAAATGAATAGCATGAAAATGGAGCTCAGGGCTTCGGCTGTTACCTGGAACTGACGACTCATTGATTGGCCAACCAGATTGCCCGTAATATGCTCCAGAAAAACTAGGACAAAAGTGGGTAAAAAGTCTTCACTGCAAAGGTAAAATGGTAAATGGTAAAAACATATTTACTTTTCCCCTTTTTATTCATTTTTTCATGAAAATATCAGGTTTTGTAAATATTTTTGACCTATTTTTCCCAAGGACTTAATAATACACTTTGCCTTACTTGTGCAACAATAGGTGATGGATGTTCGACGATGGCGATGAGTCACATTTTAGCTCTTTTCTCGACTCGTTAAAATCATATGAAAACATTGTCGAGTATTTTTCCCTTTTTGACTTGTTAAAGAGAATAAAAATGGGGGGTCTGCTTTCAACTGTTTTCTGACCATTTAAAAGCAAAAAGATGGTCGAGCCCTTGTCGTTTCGAACTCATTAATGGATGCGAAGCATCATGCGCCGAGTATAAGTTTACCCCATTTTCGGGCTAGGAGGCACTATTTACGAAAAAAGGTATCCTTGACTGAAATGGTCAAGTGATTCTCTCAAGTATTGTTTTCTACCTTTTCGGGCTCGAGAGACACAAATGTATGAAAAGGGACCATGTGGAGTTTTCTTTTACGTGTCTTTTTCAAACTCTCTAAACATGAAAAAGATACTGAGTTACATCATTGTCGGACTCGTTAAACTATTAAACGACATTGGATTCGTCACCATGACGGACACAAGCTTCTCCTTCCTAGGGCTCGTTAAACTTACTAGGTCAGATTCATCCAAAGGATGAACTTACAGTGCAAGCATATGCTATCCCCTTCAAGCTTGCGATTAAAAAATAATTGGGGTACTCACTAGAAGTGGTGGGGGAAAATTTGAAAATATTTCGAGTTGTGTCAGCAACTTACTCTTGAACATGACACTCTTTGCTTCGTGTCGGGTTGGGACATTCTCCTTTGCATCGTTGACCTTCCTGGGTTTGGGCCGTTCATGTTTTCCTTCCATTTGATCTCTTCCATGTAATTATGACCACCGATCCCATGGATCCAAAAGCTGCCAAACTTCCAGTTGTGTCATCGATATGTTCAAGAGTTGTCCTTCTGCAGTTACACTTCTGATTCTTTGTATCATCCAAAATCATTTTACATCCTCTCGTCTCGCATCGATGATGTGGGATTCATTATGGCCCTCCTTCGACGTGATCGCTTTCCATCGACATCGACTCATTATCTGGGAAGTTGACTGAGAGACTCCCTTCCAGTACCTTAGAGCTTGCATGCCCTAATGGCAAGTTCTTTGCACTCGACAACAAGTTCACATCATTGGATTTCGATCGAGTGATTTCATGGGTGTTCGACTTCAGTTCCTATATTCACATTCTGTGAATTGTGCTGATAGTACCTTGAGGGCCATTGTCATTATTGGTGGTTTCTCTCGCGCTTGTTAATAGTTTACATCATTGACTGGTAATCAAGCGACTTTCTAGCATGTTTGACGTCAACACATCTATTCGCATGCTAGGATCTGTACTTTGATTGGGTCGTGTTGGAGCGCAAGACCCTGGACTCAGATCACAAAAGTCCAGGTTGTGAAGTGATGTGACATGGTTATGATGATATGCATGTCTCTATCAAATGGCTGGTTGCGACCA
Source organism: Pinus tabuliformis (assembly GCA_031772625.1). Lineage (NCBI taxonomy): Eukaryota > Viridiplantae > Streptophyta > Pinopsida > Pinales > Pinaceae > Pinus > Pinus tabuliformis. Next base: position 768,658,521 of record CM062818.1, read on the forward strand.
AACCATGAGTTATCATATGTGATCCTTCTCATTATTGGATGGCTATGACCATACCTTGGTTTCGTTATGATCCTCTTTGACAGATGGCTGCACCCATACCTGGATCCATTTACATGATCATTCTCTAGATAGCTACGTCCATGCCACGATTCATGTATCATGTGACAAAGATCTCAATTTATGTATATGTATCTATACTTGCTTACAGGTTTTCCAATGGCAGACTGGTTCCCTGCACTGATTTATAAAGCATTTCATCCCTCACTCCAGCTTGACCTTCACACTTTAGGGGGAATCTATTACACAACATTTTGTCACTATCCCTGTACTCCCCATTCCTTGATCCTGGAGGACCTCTACAGTGAACCCTGCATGCTTTGCCTTCATGAAGAAACTCCCATTATGTCCCTCTTCATGAGCAGGTCCTTTCCCTTTTGCACCATTTCCCCTGAAACTTTTGTTTTTCCCAATTTACAAGGCCGACGCTAATGACCTTTTTCTTCCCCACGCCGATGTGCAAAGATTAGCACTATTCCTTGCACCGATTGGTGCGACTGAGCTGTGTTCCAGTCGCGTCGGTCCTATTATGGAAAGTTTTTTAAATTTGGAGCCGAAGCGTCCATCTCTATAAGCTTCGTAATGGAAGTCTGGTAAATGGTTTTGCCAGATGGGATTGAGGATGACAGTTTGGGATCCTTTCCCCTATAATGATGGAACTACCTCAAGGGATAAGTCCTTCTCCCATGAGAAGAGGATCCATCTCCCACCCATATTTCCTATATAAACCTCCCTTCTTCCCAAGCACAAGCTAGTTAGAGTGTTGGCTGAGCGTGAGTATACTATTTTGATTAGATAAACAAGCTATTACTAGTTGTAGCCATCTAGTTGTGTGAGGGAGAAGTGTGTTTGGTTTGGAGTGAAGTCTAAAGGGAAGAGCCTTTAAACTATTGTTGTTTGAAGCCATCATGGAATGCTAGCAGAAGTGTGTGGGAACCTAGTATTGTCAGAGGAAAACTGCGATGTCAAGACGAATGGTCGTAATCTCTCTTTGATATTAATATATGCAACTATCGATTGATTTCCTACATGCTTTGTAATATTAAATATTCATGTCTTGATGCTTCTTCACTCATTAAGTAGGTTGAATTGCAATTTGTCTATTATTATGTTTGTGTGCTGTTGTTATTTACTTGTTTCAGGAGCTTGAAGAAGGAAGTGAGAGATTGCTGGAGCGAGTAAGCAAGGACATCATCAAGTAGGATAAGTGACCAAGAGGTAGGCCCTCTTGATTGATTCTAACCTAAGGAAATCTTCCATAGAATGTATCTGTTGTGGCTAGACCCATTATTGGGCTAGAGGAATTCGTTCGTGTCCGCACTTATAATTTTACTTCACCACAGAGCACTAGGCAAGAGATCATATAATGTGCCAGATTGGGAATATATCAAATCTAAATGTTTGGCACGAGTAATGGTGTGGTCTTCGGTTACACAACCTCCCATAGTTATGTCCTTGGATATTTTGTTGATGAATTATTCGGTAAACCATTCAATTAAAAACTCACGAGGTATATCAAACTTGATAAGGCGATGCCAATGTCTCCACTCACGGATATGATCAGAGACGTGGGTAGCAGTGTTCTATTTCAAGAATGTAAGCAGATGGGCACCAGTTTCATATCAAATCGGTAACTAGAAGTGAGTAAGGAAGGCCATTTCCAAAGAATTGAAGTCTTTATAGGCACCTCGAGGTAACTCGATGTACCATTTTGCAGCAGCACCTATCAAGATTCTCTAGAAAAGACGTAGACGAACAAAGTCTTCAACCTAGGAATTAGATGAACACCATAAATGGTAAGTCATAACATGGGCGTGGGGGTCTTCTCTAGACTTTCCTTCAAATTTCGGACAATCGCTAGGAATATTAGTAGGAACTAGAGGCCAATACGACGAATGGATTATTGGATCATTAATGAGTCTTGACACATCCGGTAGTTCCAACGTTGCTAGAAATGGCAATTGTGGATTGAAAGGCATGGGAGGCCTTTGATAAGGCCCAACTTGTGGATTCCATCCTTGTTGGTATGGGTTCTACCCCCAAAGTGGTGGATTTTGACCATAAGGAGCTTGATATTGCCCCCACTGAGAGGTATTTTGACCATACAAAGGTGGATTTTGCCCCCACAAAGGTGGGTTTTGACCAGGGTAAGGTTGATATTGACCCACCATGGGCCGTTGAGAACCATAAGGTGGATAAAAAACTTGCGAAGCATATGGATTATAAGGTTGTTGTTGCAACCATTCACCCTGGTGGTAAAATTGTTAACCCTGTTGCTGCAGGGGTTAACCTTGTTGCTGTAAGGGTTGGCCTTGTTGATATAAGGGTTGGTTTTGCTGTTGCAAGGGTTGGACTTGCTGCTGCAATGGTTATTTATATAGCCCTTGTTGCATATAAGGTTCTTGTTGTACATAAGGTTATTGTTGTTGGAAAGTTCCTTGTGGAATTTGCTGAGTTCCAGGTTAGTACTGATAAGTTCCAACTTGAAATTGACTAGATGCTCCAAATGAGGGATTTGAACTAGACTGCATCTAGGGGCCTTCCTGTTGAGTAAAAGGTGGATTTTGGGGTTTTTGTGAGCAATATAGAGGGTTCAGTTGTTGGTAGGGTATCTGGGCTCAAAAAGGCTGTTGATACAAAATTTGGCTTGATCCAGGTGGAATTAATGATTCACTAGGATAAGGTACACTACCAACATTTTGACTGGCTCCGGTAGCGTGAGTTTGAGATGCACTCACATAAGTTCCACCCGAAATAGGAGGTACATATGGAGGAGGTGGTTGTTTCCCCCCATGCGGTGGGATAGGTGGTGGCACATATTGTCCACTTAATGGAGGACCTGAGGAACTTATAGGGACATTAATTTCCCCAACCATAACTATTAGTTGTACAGGAACTGAAGAAACTGCAGTTGGTACAAGAATTTGAGAGGCCACGTTTGAAACAAACAGACCAGAAGTAGGCATGGCATCTGACGACCAAATGGGATTGTGATAAAGTGAAGACGCACTTGGAGTACCTGAAACCAATTGAGCCAAAGAGGTATAACCTGCCAGAAACAAAGGTTCACTACTCTCAGGTGGCGGTGGGGGTGTAACACTTCCCACTTATGGATAAACTTCTGGTGGAAAGTGATATTAAGAATCATTTCCAACACCAGGAGTGTGAGTCGATGAGGATTTTGGAGGACCTTGAGGAGAGGTTGGAAACTCATCTTCTAATTCCATGGGTGGAAACAGTTGGCAAGGGGGAATGCAAGATGATCGTGGAGATAACTCCACACACCAGGATTATTGTATGGACTATAAGGCTGTTGAGGAGATATGACCAATGGATCAAAAAGAGGATTTAGAGGGAATAAAACAAACCTCTGTGGACTCTTAGGAGTTTCTAGATCATATTCCTGAGATGATGAATCTCGAGGTGGAGGATGAGAAGCAAGGGGTTGAATACTCGAGATAATTCCAAGTTCAAGACCTTGGTCTTCAAGTGACTATGAAATCTTAGGATGAACTCCCTGTGATGACCTTTCAGTGTCAGATGATGAAGGGGAAATGTAAGGTGAACTTGGTGGTTCAGCCACAATGACCTTTTCTAAAAAACAATAAGGGGTGGTTGATTTGAGCCTACAATTAAAATTTACTATTAATCAGGCAATATGAGGCCAAGGATAACTGCATAGGTAAGTCATGTTATCGTGGGAAATTAAATTTTAGAACTTAAAAACAAGAAATAAATAAAAAAGGGTGTACTAGGCAAGAGGGTTTACCAAGTATCCGTGAACCGTTATATACACCTTAGCTGAAACCAAGGACTTAACGTACGACGACTGATCTCCTCAAATGCTGTGTTCGGTCTATCACGTCTAAAAGGCGGCTGACTCGGTTACCTATGGCTAAGGATAGAGACCTAGTGTGCTCTCCCAATATATACTCGGCGGTAAGGGAGCACAATCCTGTGTTAGTGTTGTCTAATGCATAACTGTTCGGTGAGAGCGTTCTCATATACTTGCCATACTAGAGTGCCTCTGATACACCCAAGAGTACTAGAGAACCTCCGATATAATTCCATACTAGAAGAAGATTTCACCCCTAGGATACAATGCAGGAAGTTAACGAAAAATGCTAGGTTTATAGATGCTGGAACAAGTCTCTTGCCTATACCTCAAAATGTTTTTGCGTTAAGTTCCAAATGCTCCTTAGGTTAATTCAATAAATTTTAATGTTTTTCTTAAATTATGTTTCAATTTTGGGCTCAAATGATGTCACCTAAATCCTAGAATGCAACTATATGAGAAAATGAAACTTTCATTTCAATGAATTATATACTAGAAAGGGAAGAGAGTTCAATCAATTAATGCATCAAACAATATGCCTCCACTAACTTTTCCAAATGCAACATGCGAGAGAAAAACTAAAATTCACTTTCACTAATGCACATGTAGTCTATTGAAAGCAAAAATGACTTTTACTTTACTAAGATGCACTTTACCTATATGATGTTCTCTTTGATTTGTAGATGCTCATATGCAACTAAGCTTCAACTAAAGCAAAAAAAGAAGATTTTGATCCAAAATTCTCCTAATGCAAACAATGCATCAATCAAAGTAACACCAAATTCAAAAGTACTCAATGAAAATGTCTTTCACTTTTTCTTTGGAACAGATAAGAAAATACACTCATTTTAGTTTGTAAACCAAACAATGTAAACTATGCTTGATGAATGACAAAGATGAATTTCAAATGCAAGATTACCTAGTGAAAATGAAAAGCAACTTTGCACAAGACAAATCGAAACTAATGCAAATCAACGTTTCAACTAATTTTACCAGATGAACAGACCTAAACAATCAGCAAACCACAGACTCAATGACACTCACAAGCAGCAAGTGACAATCAAATGACCTATAAATCCTAAAATCAATCCAATTGCACTCAAACACAAGAAAGTTCAAAGAAGTAAGAAATTCCTAATAAAATGAGGTAATCAATCAAAAAGTCAATAAATCCAGTCATGCAGGACAAAAATATACCTCAGGAGCTCAGACACATTGGAGTTTGACAGAGAAACCCTAGGTTTTTTTCCAATATCAGAGATGAGCATGGATGTTATGGCCAAACTGGCACTGAACAGGGGATCATCATGACTGCTTTAAGAAAAAATGCGCTGGTAGTGCAACTGTCAGAGCGAAAAGCGCACTCGGCGAGGAATAAAGCAAAAATAAAAATAATTTCACAAACACTTCCAAACTCAGAACTCTAAGACAACAACCAATGATTATGCAGACCTATACATAACTAAACTAACTGAGAACGCGATGGTCGGTCATACCGGTCAAGTGACCAAATGAGAAAAGAGGGTGAAAAGGCTATAGCTTCCCCAACGGTGTCGCCATTTTTTCTATGAAGGTAAATCCCCTTTGCAGATAGAGGCGATCCCTCTAGCCCAATGAGTGGGTCTAGCAACAATCTAAACAAACTAATGTACACTTTCCTAGATTATGTTTAACAAATGCAGAGAGAAGGAGAAACCTACCTCGCTCTCATGCTAATTGCTCAATCCTTTGAAGATGCCTTTGAATCCTTCGCTTCCAGGCCTCACTTCTTACTTTTTCTTCATGTTCGAGTACCTGCAAGGAAAATTAAAAAGCCATGCAAGATATAAGAGAATATATATCATACATCAAACATAAACTAAATAGATCAAGGAGTATTAAGCTAAAATCATAGACATTTACATAATTATGGAAAGTGTACATCATATGTATATATTAATAATCTAAAAAGGGAAGCATACAACCTATGCCTTGATTTTGGAGACCTCTTTTTGGTGGATGTCCAAGTCCAAGCAAAGACTCTTCAAGCACTCCTTCTCCAAGCTAGAATGGATAGCATGTAAGCATAATCTCAGCATAGGTATGCAACAATCAATGACCAACCATTTGGGGATGCAAGGGAGTTGATTTATAAGAAGGGAGAGGGGGTTAGGGATCCACAAAAGAGGGAGGAAGGTCCAAATCTCAAGGGGAAAGCCCATAATGATAAGATCAAGAGGTCCAAATGGGAGAGCTTGACCATATCAACAACAACCAATATCCAGCTCGCTGTTCTCGAAGTTTCTAGTGCACGAAGCTTCTCCTCTAGTTTGGGAAAACCTGACAGAAGAGGTTCAACATGGGTTTTCCTATGAAACCCTGCGCTGGCAGCGCTAGTGTATAACTGTGCAACCTATCATCAACACGGGCAGGCAGTGGAGCGAAACACGCTGATGCTAAAATTTGGGTTTTTAGTCAACCTTCTTGAAAATTAATTTAGGGCAGATTTCCTTTGATTCTTCAGGGATATTTTGGCATATATACCATGATGGATATGATGCACAAAAGTCAATGTTTTGGCACTTCGGGATATGGAACATGAAGTGAATAGGAGGTATGACAAAATACTGTGTAATAGGAATTAAATTGTAATTCCACATCTCATGATAACTTGTAATAGTTAACAAAGTTAATTTGACTTAGTTGGCTCAGTTAATTAGAGTTGTGGGTCTAACTAGAGTTAGGTAGAGTGTATCCTACTTTTTTAGGAGCCTTGGTTGAGTTTATTTTGAGTTGTAATTATTTAATTCAGTCTAACTGAGTTTAATTCATTTAAACTAGTTCTAACTAATGGAACAATTAGTGGGAGATCCAGTAGTGGGGTGTAACCAACACTGATCAATTAGTAAACTGGAGATTCACTCATAATTAACTCATGCATGTCAAATCAAAGAAAGACCCAATTGAGATTGGAGTTCAGGGACAATGTTTTATCAGTTGTATAATCATATGAATTGTACAGGTGGTGCATGCAATCAAAGGAGGGCCTATGAGAATTACAAAATTGATATTTGTGGAATTTCCCAATTAAATATGGGATAATTCTCGAGGAAATTGTGCAAGGAAATAAGAGCTTGGCAGGAAGCAGAATTGGCTTAAGCTTGTTTGGGAAGAAGTAAGATAGATTGAGATAGTGCAAGGGTTGCTCGGGTTTGAGAAAATAATTGTAATCTTATCATATTTTTTGATTAATGCAATATACAGATAGCAGGGGTTTTTAGTTGTGGCTTTCCACAGAAAATTATTGTGTTGTGTGATTGAATTCTTTCTCTTTTATGCTTTGTGATTCATTTATTGTTTATTGTTTCCACTAATGAGTAGAGTAGATTTACGTCAATTGTTTTAGCATATTATAATATGCAGTTTGAATCTACAAGGAATTTCTACATGCCATGAATGAGGCACAATTAGGTCACTAAGTTGCTCAGAAGATGAGCAACACTTTTAGCAGGAGGGTATGACGAGCCTCCAAATTAGACATACATTAAAACCCATCTGACCACCCTTCAACAAAGTAAACCTCTCTCTCTTGCAGTATATGACTTATTTTTAGCTTTAATATGTTCATTAGGAAGGTTTAGATATAATTGCATATTTGTGCTCAATATTATTTATTTTTGTAGAATATTGTGAGAATATTGGGTAGATTATCAAGATTTGGAGGACGAGATAATCTAGGGACTTTCCCCTACTATTGGAGGATCAAGATTGGATAATAAATGAACAAAATATCATGAAATTATTGACAAATTCTAGATCTTCTGTGATTGAGAAAATATAAATGTGCTCCTTGTCATTTAATGCAGATTCCTAGTGTTGGGAACCAGATCCACTATTTGAGGGAATTTGGAGGGGAAAGCTTCCTCCTTTCAAGGAAAATGCTTCTTCAGCATTTTGTATGAGTAGCAATTCGAATTTTCTCTAGAGGCATGTATTTCTTAGTCTTCTTGTGGAGAAAACTTGTTCTTTAGCAGCTCCACTTTCATTTATAGCAGGGATGCACTTGGATTGATTCAAATAATGAAGTTTGGTGCCATTTTTAGCTTATAAAGCTTGGTTTCCTTCATAGGAATATGATTTTCCTTGGGCTTGGCCATCCCAGGAGCCTCAAATCCATCTTGTATAATTTCTTATGTCTTTTGAATGTGTTTTTCACTTGCATCTCTTATTTCTGCATTTACTATTAGTGCTTCTTTTGTTGTAGGTTACATTGGTTAAATGATTTAAGTGAGTTGTTTGGCAGGTTATTTACAGAGTCACAAGAATGATGCATCCTTAGAACAACTTTGAAAAGTCATCTTCATCATTGAGCTACTTGGATTTGGTTACTAGTTCACGAATGTAGAATTTATGGGAGTCCCTTGTAGCAAAATAGTAGCAATTTTATGCTATTTTTTTAGAACGTGTTAATGAACTTCATTTGAGTTTATTCCACTTGTATTGGGTCATAAAAACATTCAAGTTAATAAAAAAATTTACCCCATAACATTTTCACTTGATTAGGTTAGGCATTTGGTAGGTTAACTAGCTCACTAGTTCTTGAATTTCTAGATTTTAGACTAGTAATTTTATGCTATTTTTTAACACATGTTTGCATGTGTATTTTGGAATGATTCCACTTGTAATGGAGTCCTAAGAAATCCTACTTAATATAATTTTTTTCCCATCCCATTTATATTTGATTTACTTGGGCATTCGACAAGTTGTATCCTCCTGTAGAAAAACATGACCTCCTGTAGCATGTGTAAACTTGACCATATTTGCTCCAAAAGATTGGTTTTTGTCTCTTAGGATTAAATAATGACCATTAGGCTCTAAATCCATTATTAGGGAAGAACAAACACCACTGAGGACTTTCCTTTTTACAAAGTGGATTAGGCCTATTTCCTTGAATTCATGCTCTTAGGATTTCAATTACAAATTGTTGTTCTTGCATAGGATTAGTTTATTTTCAAGACAACTTTTTCACATTTTGCAATCAAACTAATGATTCACATTGTTGCAAGTAGCACAAGGTTTACATTCTTAAAATAGACAAGTACTTTTCATTCCTGCAAATAGCATAACCTTCACCTTCTTGCAATTAGGATTAATGTTTACATTTGAGCAAGTAACATTTCCATTTCTTGCAAATAGAGTAACATTTCCATTTCTGCAATTAGTTTAGGCTTTGATTTCATGAAATTTACTCCATTACATCAAATCAACAAAATAAGGACACATTGTATGCTACACATATAGTGTTGACACCTCTTAAGTTTTTACAAACCCGGGGTTGATAATTTAAGGTGGTAGCTTTCAGAGTTGCAGCATTCTTGTTTCAATACAGAGGCTCATCAATAACAACCCAAGACAATGCACAAAATTTGGTAGAATTACTTCACTTCAAGCTGCCAGCTTCCTTCCTTAACTTCGGCCTAGACAATCACAAGAAAAACAGACCAAACAATCCTTCTCTTAACCTCGTTAGGTCTCGTTAAGGCTACACCTTCCATAGATGTAATTCTACTTGATGTTTTTTCTCTTGGATGGGTGTATCAAATTAGTTCTTCTTTCCCTCTACTTATATGTTTCTCTGGGGTGAAACGATAGCCCTTTAAGGGCACCTCTACAAGTTAGCTAACATGTAATCCTTGTCACAAGTCCACTACATATAATAAAAGATAATTTTCTCCCGTTTGACAAATGCTCCCTTGCTTGTCTTAGGAGCCCCTTGTTCCATAGAGGGTGCCACACATTATACAAGGGTCTAATCAATAAAATACAACTTGGTTTTGTGCCCACAATCATGGGTGAAAAACCCATCTCTTGGGTACTTAGTCCACAAATGGATTTTATGGTGCCAACTCACACAAGGCCAATACCCAGGGCTATGGAGTATGTCCCAAGCTGAAAATCTCAACAGATGGGACATTATAGCCTTCTACAATAGACAACCAAACTTCAACTGCAAGAGACATCCAAAGGGTCTTCATTCTTATCTTCCAAAAGGAATAATTTGTTCCATTAAACAAATGAATTTTGATTGAACCTTCTCGACTGGACATGGTCCCTATAAGATCTTTTTCCTACTGTTAAATTGTTTCTAAAGAAGCTTGCTCTGATACCAATTGTTAAAATACAAGGTGATATTGAGAGGTGGAGTGAATAAATATTTCTTAAATCTAAATTCTTTTCACTTAAAATAGAAGCCACACCACCACGCCAATCATTAAAACAATGAGTGAACACAAACATTAATGTGTAAACCCAAACTAGGAGAAAGTAACTTTGTAATGCTTGTCTAATTGTCTTCAATTTGTTACAATATTATAGGAAACCACCTGTGAGGACACCACTCCTCTTTAAGCACCAACTTACAATGTTGAGGGCTTCAACCTGCCAAAAAGATGAGGACACCTATTCTCTTTAAACACCAATTTACAAATGCTTAGTCTCTAACCTATTTTATATATAACAACACTCCTTCTGCATTTCAATTCAATTTAGCACTTTGTTATTCCATGTTCAATTCTCAATATTTAGGCTTCTAGTTTGTTCAAATATAGGTTTACCCACTTGGTCGTTTGTACCTAATATTGCACTTGTTGTTCTAACACTTAGTTATCCTTTACAACCCTCATAATTTTGTTGTCACTTCTCTTTAAGCTGTCCTATAGGCCTACAACGTAGATAGACCAAGGCTTGTCCTTCTTTAGAAATAAACGAGGATAAAAACATAGATAAATACAAGAGAATATAAAAATCACCTCTTTCAAACCTTCCTTAAGAACTTGGCATCAAACAAAACTCAACCTTGACTTCCATTAGTACTCAACCTCCTCAACAGAACTTGGTCTCCTCTACACAACCTCCTCTTCTTGGTTCACAAAGTGTGAAACCTTGTTCTACTACCCTCTTCCTTCGTTAAAGACTTCTAGAACAAATTTGAATTACTTGAATGATGGTCAATATCTCCTCCACATATTTGCCTATTTACAATATTTTGGGCATCTAGCACAGGGTCAACTTATTTGGGGTGACTTAAGTATGTTTGTATGTATACATTTCAAGAATCCATTTCTCCTCAATCATGAGGAGTTAGGAGGCAGGCCACCTAACTTTAGAAAGGTCTCGAAATATATTATTTGACTATGTAGCTTTCTCTTCATTTGGACAACCTTTGACATTAATAACAACCATTTTCAACATCATAATGGTTTCTCTAGGAGTTGAGAGTGTAAGTGCACCATGATCATGGATTTGTATTGTTATATAAATAATTGATTGTTTATGGAATCTATTATGAACCTAGAGGAGGGTGTCTGCAAGTTGTTATCATACAATGGCTTAACCAACTAGAATTCTTTATGAGTATTATCTAATAAGTTTATTTAGAAATAGAGGAGGATAATGTAAAGGAATAATATATATTAGAAAGTATTAAGTGGTATTTAGTGTAGAGTAATTATATTTGAGTATTTTTAACTATGAAAAAATGATATCTTTGAAAAACAAATTATTTTTATGGTATATTAATAAATATATGGTTTAAATTTCCCCAAATGAGGTGTTATTGCTAGAAATAGTGGACATTGCCACATGTATAAATGAGCTCACATTATGTGTCAAAGTTATAAGTATGTGTTAGGGGTTCTCATCATTGCAAGATCAAATGATACAAAGGTTTAAGATGTCAGTGAATGTGATGGGATCATATTGTGGTATTCATTGCAAGAGGTATCATGTGATTACAATCATTTACCACGAGGATGTGTAAAGCTAGATGGTTCAATGTAAGAAAGAATGTGTTTAGATGGTTTTCTATAATGCGAGATAGTTCTAGAGGCATGTTTTAGTGTGGAATATTGGTAATTTACTAAGACCTCCTTTCTAGTAACAAACACATTAACTATAAGAATGAAACATGATTCTTAGTGTCAATTCAGTGGGTGAAAATGAGGGGGAAACTCCCTAGAGGAGGACTACACCGAGAAAGATGACCTCCTCTTTAGAAGAGGGATACTAGAGATGCAATACCCATAGTTGTAGTCTACAGGTCCACACACTCTATACTTTTCCATAAGGAGGTAGAGGAGATGAAAGACAAGGCTAGGTGTAAGTGGGGAAAAGCCTCTAACATGGAGCTAGGCAAGGGAATTTGGTATCTCATACCCAACACTCATTTATTTAGGATATCAAAATCTAGGTACACCAATATTATGGATCTCTTTCAATATATAAAGTGGAATTGTTACCTATGAATGAATCACATAGCTAGAGGAGGGTGTTAGCAATATGTAATAAATTTTGTTGTTTTATTTACTTTTATTTTTCAGTAGGAAAAAACAACAATTTTTCTATTATAAATCTATTTACATGTTTTTGAGAGAGACATTTAAGACAAGGAGGTAGAAGAGATGACAGACAAGGCTAGGCGGAAGTGGGGAAAAGCCTCTAACATGGAGCCAAGTGAGGGAATTTGGTATCTCATACCAAATACTCATTTCTTTAGGATATCAGAATCTAGGAACACCAAGATTATGGAGCACTTTCAATATATGAAGGAAATTGTTACCAATGGAATGAAGGACTAGCTAGAGAAAGATGTTAGGATGATGCAATCACACACACACACACACACACACACACATATTTTACAGTAGGAAAAAGACAACAATTTTTCTATCATAAAAATGTTTACATGTTAGGAGGTGTTATAGACATTTTTGTGCCTTACAGCTATAAGCATGAAATGTCCATAAACCAAGGGATCCTAAGTCCCTAAAGATGTTGTTCCAGCTCCTAAAGAAACAAGGCCAACAAATTACAGCTTCTCCCAGAAGTTCTCCACCAGAAACTGCTCAAAACTAGTCAAATCAGGATCAATTCAGATGCTCCACTAGCTAGCTGCGTTGCAAAGCACCCAAATACACTGGCTAGGTGCGTTGCAACGCACTTGAATGCACTACCAGGGTGCGTTGAGCGGGAAATGACAAGTGGCAGAATCATTCAACGAGGTGGAGAGACAATGGAAGCTTCCAGAATCTTCTCCAATGACACTTGCCTCACTAAATTCGACCAGTGATGAGTAAGAGGCTCTCAGTCTCCAAGTGGAAGCAAGAACTGACAGAGAGAAGCCACTAATCAACTCATGGGATGACTCATCCTCTTTGCATACATCTATATATGGATCCCTCACCAAGAGATCCAGAGGCTGGAATTTTGTATATTGCAGAGAATTGCTGTTGGTTTTGTGATTGACACCAGAGTATTGGGTGATTTATGCTTTGTTGGAGGTGAAGAAGGGATTCTATGCTGGGAGGCTGATGCTGGATCAGGACTCATCGGTTGTAACTCCTCCTGGATCTTCTTGTTTTATCAATAAAACTACTTGAGTTTCTCCTACATGCTTGTATATCTGATGTGTGTTATATTTGTATGTTTAGCTTAAATCTGATCCTAAGCTTTTTATGAACATAAATCTATGTCTTTGTGTAGTTTCTCTCTTCTGTGAACTTGCAGGAACTTGGTGACGCTGGGCAAGTGAGGGAGCAGATCGGTGGAAGCTGACAAAGAGAGGATAGATTGGATCGAACAACTAGCGCAAGACACAGGTCGGTTCATCTTAATCATCTTCGTTTATAGTTCATAAAGAAGAATACAAGAGTAGTTTTCCTTGTTTGTTTCTGAGGTCACTGTCACAACCCTGTGGGATAGGGTCGTTCTGAATAGACACTTTTCCCGAAAACAAAATGGCGACTCCACTGGGGATCGTGTCTAGTTAGTTTATTTGTGTTTCTATTGTTGTTCATCTCATAAACTTAGGAGTGGTGAATCGAACTGCATTTGCCATTTACAAATGCAAAGTAGACATCTGCTACTCTAGTCCATTCACTGGGCCTGTTTATGATCTGAACACTTGACTCACAAATGATCTGATTACCCTTTGTGATAGCTCTCAAACCTCTTGTAAATCAACCCTCTGATTGTGCACATTTGATTGCTTTTTATCCGGCCAAAAACCATAGATTAAACTGCAAACCGTGACCCAGAACCCAGAGAAAATTCTCGTTTCTGCTTCAGCGCAGGCTCTGTGAAGAGACTCTGCATTTCAGCGCAGTTCCCGAGAGGGCTACCTGCGTTGCAATTCAGTTTCTCTGTGTAGCAGGTGCGTTGATCAGCCTAGCCCTGCCTAGCTGAGGTTCTTTGCTCACTTTTTCCAGTTTTGCCTCTGATTTTTGCAGCCTGTGATCAGTGTGTTTGTCTGTCTGAAAGCCCCTTTTCTTTGCCTTAATTCTGCCTCAGTTGTATAAAAGAAACTGTATTTGTTTTTGTGTATTTGTTACGTCATTTACAGTTTCCCATTGCAAAAGTAAACTGATCATACTATCGCCCTTAGATCTAGATCTGTCGTAAGTGTCGTTTTGATCTTAGGAGAAAGTTTATTTGCTGTTGACAGTTGATTACGCTTTTCTTTTTTGCCTTTGGCTTGAATTTGTGAATTTCTAGTGTCGAAGCAAGTGTTTACTTCAAAATCATAAAGTGTCGTAATCGTCTCTACCTTTTGATTTCGAAAAGAAGCTTGTTTGTGTTTTTCACTTGAAATCGAATTCAAATTTGTGCAACAACTTTCTTTTTAGGCATCAATATTAAGAAAGTGAAAAACAAATACATGCACAAGTGCATTTGCATATTGACAGTTTGTATGGCTTGATTTAGGAAAAGTGCATTTACAGTGTGCTCTTTGCTCTTTGAGAAAAGATTGTGTCTTTCTTTTCCCCTTGTAGCTAGGATTTTCATTGCTGAAAAGAGATAAAAGCTTGCTTATCATCTTTAGACTGCATTTTAGGAATTATATCTACATCTCGTGGTGAACCCAAAAGGCAAACTTCATAAGAAAGATCAACCTAAAATAAATTCAATGAACTTAACAACGCTTTGTAACTTAACGCACAACATCTAGAGGTCTAGGCTAGAGACGTATTCCAGCGTTGTAAAGCCTGGTAACTGTTGTCCTCACTGTTGGTTGGGTGATTCCTCCACTTTGAGACGATAAGTGCCAGTACGGACTTGTGCTCCCACGTACCGTCGAGTATATATTGGGAGACCCCTATAGGCATAAAACCTTTATCCATAGGAAGCCGTGTCGGCCGCCCTACTGATCGCAATGCACTGAACACAGCATTCGGGAAGATTGACCGCCCGTACCCTAAAAAGTATTCTGCAGTTTTGCGATTGGTTTGGCACTCCCTCTACCTAGACCTCCAAAGCAGTCCCTTTCGTTCCTTTTCAGACTCCTTAACGGAAAAGGTCCATCTGAGCACTTGTCACTTCAGGCTCATTAAAAATCGAAGGAGACTAGAGTCATCTTTTGTTTTTTCTCGACTCTTTAAAACTGAAAAAACAAAGTTGTGTCAAAGCGTGTTAAAATTTATTTTAAGCGGAATATTCATACCCTTTTCCTGCGTTGATCTTTAGGTTGAGAAAATGGAGCCTACCAACCAAGGAATTCCCCTTGGTGGAAATCCTAGTCCCTTCTCCTCTTGGGGAGATGTTGGTGCGCCCCATATGGCCACATTGTCGCTTCCAGGACTGACAATTGGCTTGCCAGTTTGGCTCTTCTCAACCAATGTCGTTCAGACCACCACCATTCCTGAGCAATCGAATCAGCAGTTAGACGAGTCCAGAGTTACCCACCAACCTTCTACTTCTTCTAATTCTTCTTCTCTTCCTTCCTCTTCGCTTGACGGGACTGGTAAAGCTAAAAACCAAGTTCCTAAGGAGAAGAAAGAAAAGAAGAAGAAAGAGAAAAAGAAGAAGGAGCCAAAGGCGAATAAGGGAAAATGAGTGTCGTCTAATGAAAATCCACACACAGCACCGACCAGGCCTAAATCGCCATGTGTCATTTGTAGAGGAGACCACTTTCACAGAGATTGTCCTTGCATCCCCCGGATACTAAGGGACTGGTCTCCTCGTTTGCACAATCTGGTGTCATCAACCTTTGGAGATCATGTTGAAAGCACACTGTCAACTAGTGAAAGTGAAGCCCCAGGACAAAAAGGGAAAGCTAGATTTCCCTGTATACTGTGCGAAGGCGACCATGCCCTCCACCGTTGTCCCTTCTTAGACGAGGCTAAAAGAGTTTTGGATGATCGTCCGGTTTCACCGTTACGACTTCTTCCTGGATATAAAAAACTCTTGCCGAGTCCGTCACTAGTTGAGAACCCAGCTGGCCCGCTCAAGTGGTCGACTGAAGCGTCTATCATTGAGGATAAACCAACTGAATCCATACCAGACGAAAGTCAAAAGGTCGAGGCGGCAGTTGACCCGGTCTTGCCTTTAGAGGTTTTATCTTCGAATGATACAGTCACTGAAGAGAACAAAGATGACACCGTCCAAATTCTCTTCATCAACACAGACTCCGACGAACATGGGGGCAATATACCCATTCCTTTACCGCAGGAAGGAAGTTCGTCAGAGCCGTACCCGGCCGTCTACTCGGTCCCACCTCCAAGCAACCTAGTTGTCTCCTTCGACTGGAATCAACTAGGCAGACCCCGTTTTCCAGCAAGCATACCATTCCGAATTATCGTTCAAATATATAGAATGGTCATGGCTGGCACCATCATAGATGAGGGGGCTTCTGTGAGTATCCTTTCCTCTATTGCTTGGAAAGCGCTTGGTTCACCATCGCTGTTGCTTGAGATGAGAAATCTGACAGGCTTTGATAAAGGAACCAGTCGACCTTTAGGGATCCTTCCCGATGTGCCCATAACATTGAGAGGGAAGACAGTTCGCTTGAACGTCATGGTTGTTCAAGGACCCTTGGATTATAACCTACTCCTTGGACGAGACTATATTTATTGCAGGGGAGCCATCGTCTCCTCACTCTTTAGAGTAATGTGTTTTCCGCACGAAGGAAGAGTGGTCAAGCTTGTGGACCAGCTTTCATTTCCCGGATCACGCATCGCAAATAGTCATATACCGTCCCTAAATGGTCTCTTCACGCAAGAAATGTCTCAAGTCCCAGTCCGTCCTCCCGATGAGCGCGAGTAATCCGGAAGGATATGACTGAAACCCAGGGGGCATGCATCCTGGTCTGCTTCGGCAGGAAAACTTCGGGTATAGAGTAGGTTTCCACGGGAGAATATGACTAGTCCGTACCCCGTCCGTGATTGGAAGAGGGGTTGTTCTAGAATAAGATTCTCTTGTCAAAGTTATGAGAGTTGGTTGATCTCACCACTCACCTTTGTCTATTTCGGTAGACATCGCCAAAGAAGTGTTTTGTTTGCACCGCGAATAGAGCAATCTTTGGGTAACCTGTAAGAGGTAGGCCTCTCCTGTTAGAACAAATGTTTTGTTTACAAATTGAGGGGTAACTTTGAAACTCTGTTTTATACCTGGGGGCATGCAAACCTTTTGGAGTGAAAGCAAAGGGCGACTATTTATTTTTTAAATTTTTAGGTCCTCCCTTTAAACCCGTAGGCTAACCCTTTAAACTCGTAGGATTAGTCGTCACCTAACTTGCATAAAGAAAGGATGCGGGGAAAAGCTTTGTAAGGCGCAAGCTCCATAAAAAATGGCATCTTCGGTGAGACATTCTTATCATATGACTGGATTAATCGAGCAGTTTTAGCACATAGTTCAAGCTCGTTAAAAAATAAACATAAGACATGAGCAAGTGTTTCCACCCGCGTTTAAGCTCATTAAAAAATGAACTATCCTCCGGTAAATAACCACCGTGAATGAAGATTTCAGCCATTAAAGCCTTGGTCGTGTTTGCACCATCACCTCCACTTTTCCATTGGCCAATCATTCACCTCCATTTGATTGTTTACCCATTTTGAGGAACAGCTGTGAAGAGTGATTTCACTAGCCATCCTTGTGACACTGCCGTGATTGGAAAATTCCAACCCTTACCTGGAATTAGCTGCTACCCATTTTATCACTCGTTCCTCAAAAGACGAGTCTTCTTTAAGCTCTTTTCAATTGACTCGTAAAATATGAAAAGATTGCCGAGTTTTGGCCTTCCAGCTTGTTAAAGCGACTGGAAGTGCTATCCCTCCTCTAGATTTTAATCTTTTTGGACCTGAGGGATTATTGCACAAAAAGATCGAGCGCTTGTTTTGTTCGGCTCGTTAAAACTATCGAAAATTCATCCCTTCTGTATTATTTTATACTTTTTCGGACTTAAGGGATTAGATGACGAAAAAGGAATTTCAGAGTTACCTTTACGTACCTTTTCAGACTCTCTAAAAATGAAAAGGACCGAGTTATCTTTGTCGTTAAACTCGTTAAAAAGATTAATAGCGACAAACTTGTCTTTAGACGAGAACGAGTTTCACTATCGCTAGGCTCGTTAAAACATAGCGATGGGTTTGCCCGAAGGGCAAATTATAGAACAAGCATATGTTATCCTCCTCAAGCTTGATAAAAATAAAGAGGTACTGGTCAGCAATGATTGGGGAAAAATTGGGAAGAAAACTCAAAGAAACTTTATTGGTAGCAAGTCGCTCTTGAACATGACACTTCCACTCCGTGCTTGAGTCGGGTTGGGTTGTTTCATTCACCGGTCACATCACCATGGTCACGCCATACCATCCACATTTGGGGTAAATGCTACCGATCCATCACACAAGTGTCGCCGACATGTTCAAGAGAAGTCATCCAGAGAAGTCACCCGTGTTCCATCCACTACCATACATTATACTTCATTCCTTCATGACTGCCATCCTGAACCATATATCATCAGATCGTTTTCACCTCCATCAAAATCATTTGCTCCGTTCCGTGTCATTGATGTGGGATTCATTAAGGCCCTCCTTTGATGGATCGCTTCTTGTCGACATCAGCTCATTATCCAAGAAGTTGATCTAGGAACACCCCATTCAGTACTTTGAAGCTTGCATGCCTCAATGGCAAGTTTCTCACTTCCGGCGACAGGTATACATCAATGACCTTCGACCGAAAGATTTTGCGTGGTGTTCGACGCCAAGTCCTTTATTCACACCACGTGAATTGTACTGCAGTACCTTGAGGGTCATCATCCTTATCGGTGATTCCTCTCGCGCTTGTTAACAATTTACATCATCGACTGGTAATCAAGCGATGTCTTTCCATGTTCGACTTCAAAACATTTCTCATGTTATCTCAAAATCAGATCCTGATAGGCTGCTGGTCAGGTTGACTCTAAGTAACTATTTCAGACCTACTTTAGGCTGAGGCTTAGCCTCCTCAACCTGAGAGGGCTCTCTCTTAAAGGATTAATGATTTTGATTAAAGATAAGATGGCTAACTCTTATAGAACAACTGTGAAAAATATGAATGCTGGAAATACATTAAACAACTATCCATTGGGCTTATGGAGTCAACAACACCTCAATATAACAGTGAACTCAACCTTACATAGAAGTCAGGGCACTCAGCATTTAGACATTCAGAACATAACTCATATAGGACCACAGTTTATAAATGCATACAGGAAATCAGAGCACATTCAGTGAATTCTGAGTGATTATACATCTATACCACTGTAAAAATTATGGAAAGGACAAGATCACATATTCTGAACATAAGAAATCCTTCATGAATCCTGAGAAGTAAAGTCAAAATTATATTACTGAAAATGAGTCTTTACATAAGCCAAATACAAGCTGTATCATAAAATTTTCCAACCTTGATTACATTGCTGTTTCAGCTATATATAGAGTTCTTATTCTAACTGATCGAGATTCCTCCTCCAGCATGAGGGGAATTCGAAAACTACTTCTAATGACACCTATTAACCCTTTAACTAACTAATAAATACAACAAGGTGTTGACTGGAGTTTTTTTAGAGATCTAAATCAACTATGACTCTAACTCCATATTACATGCATGATGGCTTCTCCTCGTTCTTTGACATCTGGTTTTCTTTCAGTTTGGCTGAGATGGGTGTTTAATGCTCCACGTTGACCTTGGATGCTGAATCTTCTTAACTGCCCAGAAATATTAGGAGACTATCCTTGCTTCTCGGCTTCAGTTTTCCCCAAAATATTCGAATGCAAAGAAGCATGTCCTTTATCTTTTAATCACCCAAAATGTAGAAGTCTGCCATGTCCTTGATGCATTGTAAGCTTTTTCCCATGTACATGTGTGCAGGCAAAAGTTTCTTGTAAACTGTTTAACATATCCTGAACTGTGGTAAATTGCTCACTTTACGACAAAAATTTAAAGTTGGATTTTGAATATATCTTTTCTCCACCTGTCTTGACCTGGTTGACTGTTGATAGCTTCAGATGATGCCTTGTATGCTTTTTAGACGTTTCCCTTTCAAAATTCCCGCTTATAATTCAAAACTGCTTGATTTGCGTTAAAATCATCACCTTCAGCAGTTTCATAGCGCGCTACGAAACTGCTGAGTTATTTAAAACAGCTTGCTTTTAACCCGAGACCTTTATTGGCTGAGTACTTGATTGCCAAAAACTCCTTTAGACTTTCCATATGTCGAATAGGGATTTATATTTCCTCAGAAAGATAAAATCAAGCAAATTTGTCAAAACTTTTAAAACAAAATCTTACTTGAAATGAAAACTCATTTAGCAGGTAGCTGACTTAGCTGTGCCTTCAGATCTTCAATTTGTTTCTTCATAGCCTTATTCCCAGCTCTCAGTTGCATATTGATCCTTCTGATGTACTTGGCTTCTTTGATTGCTGGTACTGTCCATGTGTGAAATTGTGAATGGCCATCAACCACTGAATTCAGCTGAGCTTCTACAGCAGCATTCCCTTCCCATAGAGTTTTATAATACTTTGCATGTATGGCTGCATGTTTTCTAGCGGCTTTCTTCAATTTGGCAATCTCATATTTAGCTGATTCCAATTGGCTCTTCAGGGCTGCTATATTATTTTCTTTAGCTGCAATGACTGTTTTGCCTGTGTCTTTTTGTGTCTCTTCCCCTGTTTCCTCTGTTCTTGGCAGTGCTTCCTGTACTTGCCGAAATCTCCTTGTCATAGGTCTTCTAGGTTTAAAAACGAACTCTTCAGCTGGCACATCAAATCTAAGCTTTTTTGAGGCCTTGGATTTCTTGGTGCTTTCTTGTTCTGACTGCATCAATTCGATTTGAACTGGTAGAGACTGCTCGAATTCAATAGCCTGTAATAAATCATTTAAACTTGCCTTAGACACTGGACTTTCTTCAACTGCTATAGCTTTACCTTTTTCCTTATTTATCTGACTTCTTGTTCTTACCCTTGAGACTACTTCAGATGTGCTTGTTTCAGGTACAGTCTTTTTACCATGAGCTTTTTCCTTAGTTGATTGCTGAGGTTGATCTTGGATGATAAGTGGCTTCACTTGTTTTCTTATTTGTGACTTTGGAACTCTTTTAGCTCTTGCTTCTGTTTGGAGCTCAGCTATTGTAAAATCTCTAGCAGGTTGAGGAGTGAGGCCAGTCTGGCTTTTGAATCCAGCCATAAAAATGAATGAATTCCAATTTCTGTCTATCTTTTGGAGCCCATCTAAAACCAGTAGTTTAATCAAACCATGATGAAACAAAGAGGTTTCACAATCCTCTTTCCTCAGCTGTACCTTATCACACATCTTACTCAAACTACGGAACAGATAAAAAGGTAAGTCTATGGAGACCTTCCCGGTGAAATGCAAAAGGAGTTTAAAATGGTAAGAATAAACCTTGTTATACCTTCCTTCACAAGTCAGATATTTCTGTATGCAGGTGAGTAAGTGAGCATAATATTCTTTGACATAATTCCTGGGCACTGCCTTACTTAAATCTTCATTTACATAATCATCCTTCAAAAACTCCTTGCAAGGATTCATGTCAAATTTGAAATTTTTAAACCATTCCTCTTTTCCTCGTGGGATCTCTGTTACAGTAGATATCACTTCTGGCGAAACCTGCAATTCTAACATGGCTACCTTTGAATTCAAGCCTGTGAAGTTAAGTGCAAATTCCTTAGTTACCTGTGCGTGTCCTCCTTGTAACTTTTTGCAAAACTTCCAGCACCCGGCCTTTTTAAATGCTTTCTTCACCTCTTCATTTCTCAGCGTTATATCCAGGCCTTTAGGTTCAGTCCTTAGACATTTACCGGATCTGTGCTCTTTTTTCTCCATTGATTCTTCCAGATCTTCACAAACAATGACTACCAGCTCCGGTTAGAATTGTGATTCGGCTTCTATTTGAATTCAGCCTCGCTTGATTATCAGCCTCGCTTGAATTTTGAATTTTTCTGTTTAAAACCTTTCAAGATGTAATCTTGCAGATTTCTCACTCATGCAAGACTTACGGCCATCATTAAGATTTATGCACGGTTGTCTTTCTTAGGAATGATAATTCGTGCGTATCAACAGATCTAGTGGTGGTGATAGTGGCAATGAGTGGTGAAATGTGATAAGAGGGGTACATGAGCTGACATGAGAAGACATGGCCTATGACTCACCTAACAGACTTGACATTTCGGGAAAGATTCGCTGCAGAATGTACGAATCCATGATTTCGCAGCGCTGTCAGTTTAAAATTTTAATGATGCGCTGCGAAACTGCCTAACTATGATTGCGCTGCGAAACTGCCTAATTGGCATTGTGCTGCGAAATTACAAAATGACACGGTGACTGACATAAGATAACCGGTGGCTATAGAACAATGGTAGATGGAGGGGAACCAATGGGAGCTGAGAATAACTTGACTCAAAAACTCATCAAAACTCCAGATTCTAAGGGAAAAAATTAAAACCAAATTAAACTAACACTGACCTTCGTCATTGGGCTAGGATGGAAAGTTACATGTATCAATTTTAGTTCTAAGTGATAACATCTCACATGGATCGACTTGTACTTCGAGTGAAGATCGGACGAGATTGAAGACCCCGGATCTAGTTTCATCCATCTGGGCTGCGATATATATTCAGGAAAAATAAAAACATTGACATGTACAGCATTGCAGCACAGATAATCATCCTACCAAAAGGATGATGACTTCATCAGAATCATCAGTATATCATCAGACGATTGTCTGTCCTATGTACATAAAAATGAATTTATAAAGCTGAGCATGGGAATGCCCACCTCAGCTAGATCATGAAAACAGTATGAAGATAATGTATTGTATTGTATCTTATTACAGGTCTCCTCCCCAGCATCAGAAGAACTTTGGATCCTCCTAATAAAGCATTTCACCCGATAAATGGCCTCATACTTTAGGGGGCAATTGTTATAGACATTTTTGTGCCTTACAGCTATAAGCATGAAATGTCCATAAACCAAGGGATCCTAAGTCCCTAAAGATGTTGTTCCAGCTCCTAAAGAAACAAGGCCAACAAATTACAGCTTCTCCCAGAAGTTCTCCACCAGAAACTGCTCAAAACTAGTCAAATCAGGATCAATTCAGATGCTCCACTAGCTAGCTGTGTTGCAAAGCACCCAAATACACTGGCTAGGTGCGTTGCAACGCACTTGAATGCACTACCAGGGTGCGTTGAGCGGGAAATGACAAGTGGCAGAGTCATTCAACGAGGTGGAGAGACAATGGAAGCTTCCAGAATCTTCTCCAATGACACTTGCCTCACTAAATTCGACCAGTGATGAGTAAGAGGCTCTCAGTCTCCAAGTGGAAGCAAGAACTGACAGAGAGAAGCCACTAATCAACTCATGGGATGACTCATCCTATTTGCATACATCTATATATGGATCCCTCACCAAGAGATCCAGAGGCCGGAATTTTGTATATTGCAGAGAATTGCTGTTGGTTTTGTGATTGACACCAGAGTATTGGGTGATTTATGCTTTGTTGGAGGTGAAGAAGGGATTCTATGTTGCGAGGCTGATGCTGGATCAGGACTCATCGGTTGTAACTCCTCCTGGATCTTCTTGTTTTATCAATAAAACTACTTGAGTTTCTCCTACATGCTTGTATATCTGATGTGTGTTATATTTGTATGTTTAGCTTAAATCTGATCCTAAGCTTTTTATGAACATAAATCTATGTCTTTGTGTAGTTTCTCTCTTCTATGAACTTGCAGGAACTTGGTGACGCTGGGCAAGTGAGGGAGCAGATCGGTGGAAGCTGACAAAGAGAGGATAGATTGGATCGAACAACTAGCGCAAGACACAGGTCGGTTCATCTTAATCATCTTCGTTTATAGTTCATAAAGAAGAATACAAGAGTAGTTTTCCTTGTTTGTTTCTGAGGTCACTGTCACAACCCTGTGGGATAGGGTCGTTCTGAATAGACACTTTTCCCGAAAACAGGAGGATGTAATCATATAAAGGCCTAACCAACTAGACTCTAAATATGAATACTTGATTAATGGCATCTAGTAAATAGAACTACTAATTTAGAGTAACTAGATGATGCTCATTAGGCTAGAGAAGTTAATGAAGAGGACTTGGAGGTAGCAACCAAACTAGGGAAGTAGGAGGCACCCTAAGTACTCCCATTGAAGTAGTCTTAGACCAAAAGGACTAACTCCTAGTCCTTACACTACATGGTACACCTATTTACCTCAACTTCTATTTATAGATTCAGTTGCAGCCTCCTTTAATATAGATCAAAACTTGGAGTTAACAATTTCAATTTATATTTACAACACAACATAAGTATGCTAAATATCCCCAGATCTGGGTGCCCTTGAGTCCTATGGCACATTTCCCAAGGTCCTCCATCAACAACCTCCACTTGGCTAGCATCCCTCACCGAGTGGAAGCCCCAACAATTAGATCTCCTTCCTGGTTCCATCTGTCTCTGTACCAGGCTCCTTTACTCCCTTGCCCCTGCAATAAAAATAATAAAACCATGAACATTCCTTTCTCTCAACTTTATTCACCCTCTGTCATTCCCTCTAGTGATTCCTCCGGCTCTGGCGCTGCAACTTCGCTCTGCTGCCATCAGACCATGGACCATGACAGGGGAGGGTTGATGCCTTGACAGAGGTAGAGGCCGAGGGCATCTCGCCACCACCTTCAATGACTCCACCATTGCTGCAATTTTTGATTACGATGTTCCTGTGTCCATTCACAGGGAAGTCCTTTCCATAGAGGAGGCGAAGATTCGCAGTGGCCGTCTGATGCTTTGGGCTCTCAGGAACGTCCTCGCACGACAACTCAAGGAAAGGGCTCAAGAGAGGCTGCAGGCCTGTGGCTGGATTGTTGAGATCTCTTCCCATCAAACCCACTATGTCTCCTCACTAAGACGACTGTCTAGAGTCCTTTGCATCGAGTTCCCTCCAAACATCCCCCCCTCCTCCTCCTCCTCCCCTGCTCCCTCCCCTTCACATTCCCCGCTTGTTGGTTCCTCCTCTCTACCCATTCCACGCACTCCTGTGGCCCATCCCCCTCCCTCCAAAGCTCCCATCTCCTTGGTGGTTGACGCACCCTCCTCCCCTCCTCGTCCAAGTCCCTATGGATGCTACATTATGGAGGAGCTTCTGGCAGACACTGGCAACATGCAGGCTCAAGGCAATGCCTAGGTGCAATGTGGCAACAACATGGCAACCATGCAATTCCAATGTGGAAGAATTTAACTCCTCGACTGTATGGAAACTTTCAGGTTGGTTCTCTTATTCCAATCTGGCCTCTCAGTAAGCCTCTTTAGTAATCTTCTTTTGTGTGCATGGTAGACCTTTGTCTCAGATCCTTATGGCTTGTTGAGCACCAATTTTGGCTTCTCATGCAACAACTATATAATGCTAGATATTAGGAGCATGTTTTTGGTTAACTTTCAACTGTTTTTTGAAAACTATAAGACCAATAGGCTCTATTTTCTCGTTCTTGGGGCAAAGCCCTTCAATTTCCATCTTTGGTTTCCTCACACAGAGGTAGAGAACACACTTTTGGATGTAAAGTATGTAAAATTCTCCTTGTTAATATAATGTAGATACATTTGCTTAAAAAAAAACATAAGTATCCTAAATAGACTTGTAGATATACTTAGCTACTCAAACATATTAAAAAAAAACACATATGAACATTTTTTGAATTTTGATCGATAAATTATTCCATGGACAATGCAATTAACTTATAAATAAATATAGATAAAAACTAATTTTCCCATTTTATAAAATTAATTAACACTATATTGATTTAATATTTTTAATCAATAATTCATCACAAATCAATAAAAAATTATATTAATAATATTAAATAATCACAACAATAAACATTTAAGTATTACATTTAATTTAGAAAATGGTAAAAAAACAATCATTATATTTTTCAAAGAGATTTCCCATTATTAGTTTTTAAGCCGATAGAAATGTCTATATTAGAAAGAGGGTGCCATATTTTAGAGTTTTCAATTATAAATATTAAGTGTATGTTTAAGATTTAATAAAAAATATTTAGGCCATCGTAATTTAATGGAAGGTTGTGATTAAATTTATTAAGTTACTTGCATTTTATGAATGAGGATTTGTGATTATTTGTATTATTAAAAGGATTTTTAACCACATAACCGACTTCAACCCTATCATCACAGTTGTTTTTCTTGCTTGCATTAGTGTCCTAAGCCATTTAACTTATATAGTTGGGTGCTTAATTATATACTTTGAGTGGGTTTAATGGTTAAAAGCATGTGCTTCATCCTAAGAAATCATAGATTCAGATCCAAAGGGGACAAAGTATGAATAGTTTTAAAACCTTTAGTAGTTCAATAATTATGTTCTTAAAGATGGATTATTCTTATTCTTATTATACTTATTCTTATTCTTATTCTTATTCTTATTCTTATTCAATAATACACTTATATATTATTATTATTATTATTCTTATTCAATAATTATATACTTTGAGTGGGTTTAATGGTCGAAAACATGTGCTTCATCCTAAGAAATCATAGATTCAGATCCAAAGGGGACAAAGTATGAATAGTTTTAAAAACTTTATTAGTTCAATAATTATGTTCTTAAAGATGGATTATTCTTATTCTTATTCTTATTCAATAATTATGTTAAAATATTGTTTAGTTGTTTGATCTCAAATAAAATAAATAAATAAAATGATTAATTCAAAATCTTTTTTAGAAATGTTTTGATCTATTATTGATTCATAATTTTATTTTTTATTTAAATATTTATTTTAAATAGGGGTGGTAGGAGGGGATGGATTTTCTTGAGTCTTAAAGGAAACCAAGAAGTAAAACATTCACCGGGGCTAGCCAGAGGATGAATAACCTAGAAGAAGTGTACAATCTCTTTCTCAGCCTCCAATTGGCTAAAGAGCAGGACGTCTCTAAGATTGTGATCATAGGAGATTCCCTCATCACTATTCAACACCTTCAAAAGGGTTCTCTCCGTAAAAACAACCATATCAACCTCCTTCTAAATAGGATATGAAGTCTTTTGGATTAATTTCCTCAAAAGGTTTATTTCCACATCTTGAAAAGCCAAAAAAATAGCAGATGCACAAGCTAACCAAGCTCATCACCTTGAAGCATGGCAATTTGTTATCAATGGTTTGTTAGGTTGGAAATTTATTCCATGAAGCTATCCATCTATGAATTCTTCCATTCTTGCAAAGGGAAGTTGACCAAGCTTATCTCCTTTGAAGCATGGCAATTTGTTATCAATGGTTTGTTAGGTTGGAAATTTATTCCATGAAGTTATCCATCTATGAATTCTTCCATTCTTACTAAGGGGAAGTTGGCTAAATTTGTGCATAAAAGGAAGCATATTAAGTTGATCTCCAAGGGTTCCCTAGCCAAGTTCTTTGTCCTCTCATATATCAGTAAGTGTTTTTATTTCAAGTGGCATCATTAGCATGTTTTTATTTCAAGTGGCATCATTAGGATGAGCTAGCCTATGGTATGCGTGTTGGCCATGTGCTCTTTCTCTTCGTGCATGTGGCTTCATCTATGGACGACCTAATTCTCCCTTCGTTCTCCCGTCCTCGTACCCGACTCCTTGATGGTCAAGGAGTGGGGAAATTTCTTGTCGACATGACAAGGTGGATTTTAGGAAGGTTAATCCAGATCTCTCAATTGCGTTGTGGACTCCTCTACCACACTGTGTTTACAGTCTCTTTTCCTTTGGTCGGAGTCACCCTGACATTGGAAACGTGGTCGAGCATGCAACATGAGGTAATTCTGAAATTACAGTGTTCGAAGACGTCCTCTTTCCTTCAGTTAAATTGACATTGTCAATCTACATACTATGTAACTAATTGAGTTGCTATTTATTTCTTGTCTTCCTTCGTTTCTCAGGTTGTCGACTCTCCTGTTTGTACTCGTGGACCTCTTACAGTTCTAGCACTTTGAATTGGCACCCCTTCCTTCGCTTCCTGAACACCATGAATATTTTGCTCTGCCCTAGCTTCCATGGGAGGCTTCAATGCCAAAACAGTTCATGTCTCCACCTTCTTGTTGACCGGTATGCCAACGATGGTGACCTTCATAGGAAAATCTAACAACAATCAAACTCTATCGTCCTTTCACTGGAAGAAATGCAACTTCTCAAAGCCAGAGTGAACCAGCTTGAAGACAAGAACCGACAAATTGCAACTTCTCAAAGCCAGAGTGAACCAGCTTGAAGACAACTCCAGAGAAACTAAGATGATCAACGCAACTCAGAAAGTAGCAGTTTCGGTTGTCAATCAGGAAAGATGTCTATAAACCCCCTTCTTGATGCATATAAACCCCCTTCTTGATGTCTATAGCCTTTTGTAAAGTTGTTTTCTTGTTGCGGCAGTTTTGTCAAAATTATAGCTGCAGAATAGTTCGCAAAATGTATGCATATAGTAGGTTTTTAGAAGATAATATCATTTCTCTTACAATGCAAACTTTTGAAGAACCTGATTCATTGGAAAAAATGTAATCTCTTTGTTTTTTCTGTTGCGATACTGCTCAAACTTAATGTCAAATTATTCATTCTTGTGAATATATATATATATATATATATAAAATAAATAATTTTAAAAATTTGTTAAGTTTTAGTCTAATTCTTTTATTTTTTTGACTTTTTTGCATATATTTATTTATCAGATATCCAATATGGATTTGTTAGAATCACAAGTTTCAACTATTTAGTCCACATAATCCAAGAGTCCCAAGAGTCTTTGAAGGTGTTGAATCCATTTATGTATTCAAACACACATTTTAAATGACAAAAAATCACAATCTCATCTAAATTGTATCATTGAATTTTGAAAAAAACCAACACGTAAAATAGTTAGACAACCCTATTAACAAAAAAAGAATTTAAAATATTTTTAATAAATAATTTAACTTAATATTAATTTATAAATGTTCTCCAATGGCCTCTAGTTTCCACTGGAAAATTGCTTCAATTGTTTTGACCAAGGCCCACTAAGTATTCCAAACACCATTGCTCAATGGTGAAACCAAGTCTTTTTCAATTTGATCCTCGAAGAGGTCTGGACACTCTCTCCCATGTTCTTGTTATGGGTCGTGTGGAAAGACCACAACTACCGCATCGTCAATAACCTCTCTTAGCCTCTTGACTCTCTCTGGAACATTATACAAAGGAATATAAAAGAAAACATTGGTGCTTTCCCCTGGTCACCCCAAGACTGACAAGTGCATAATTTAGAAACCAAACTTATCAGCAGATGGAACCTCACTTCCATCCTCCTTGCTTCTTCCTCCACCTCAATCTAATCACCTACTCTAATTATCCCTTCATCTTTGTCCCCTTTACCTCTCTCCTTTCTTAAAATGAATATTGATGGCACCTCAAAAGGCAACCATGGGAAAACCTGCGATATTGGCGGCATATATAGAAATCATCTTGGCTTACCTCTCTACATATACTTTGACAACAACAATGCAACATAGCTAACTGCTCTCCTCGAAGGCTTGGAAATACCACATAAACAGGGCTACTCCAAACTTTTTGTGGAAGGAGATTCTCAACTTATTATCTAGATGCTTTATAAGCTCCAAAATGGCACACATGTTTATAAAATATTTAAGATCTGGTGCTTGGAAGAATTGTTTTATTTATTTATTTATTATTATTATTATTATTTTATATTTTATATTTATATTTATTTATTTATTTTTATTTTTATTTATTTTATTTTATATTATTTATTTATTTATTTTTTCGAATTTAGGCTTCTGTGATCCATATTACATTAAGAAGAGTCTTTTTGGTAGAAATCACATAGGATAAATTTTTTCCGACGCGTTTCGAACCACATCCGAATATTCCTATCATCATCCCCAACCACATCCGAATATTGGTGAATAAGGTTGCAGATATGCTTACAAATTCTGGCTATCTGGACTCTTTGCCTTGGATCTTCTCCACTTGGCATCTTTTGGCGAACACTCCTCTCAAGAATGATTACTAGAAGCTCATTCAAAAAAGGCATGTAGTCCCTAGATGGGGTGTTGGGTGTGTGAGATGGTGGGGCCAAACAATAATGCATGTATGTATTATTTTGAACTTTTTGTGTTCGACCTCCCTCAAAAGCACGCATTTTTGGATATGGTCCGACCTTTCTGTCAAATGAAAAATCTAAAAACACTACCTCAATAAGTAGTCTTATGTTTTGAAGGCAATACACATTTAATCCAAAAAAGGAAAAATCATTTATAAATGTGATTTTCGTTTCAATTTAAATATTTATTTGCAAATACAAATAATAAAAATGGGGATTCCATCTTCTATAGGTTGTCACATGGTGTTTTTTCTGATCACTGTAGTTTTTTCTTTTTTCCCTATCTTGATTTTTTCTTGACTTTCCATCTCATGCTTCTTTTCACCTTCTATAATTTATTATGCGGGTGTTTCAAGTGTTGAATTTTGTTGTTATGGTCGGTCTTCATAATTAATATTTTAGCCCTTGATGTATTTTTAATAAATGTAAAGCATGTTCTTCACGTTATTGTCAAAAAGGAAAATATATGGCATGTTCTTCTTGCCAGTTTTAAGAAAATAAATTTTGAATTTTGAAAATTTAAATTTTTGGCTCCAAAGAAGCTAAGTTGGCCCTCCTGCTAGTCAAGTCATCCCTAGTGAAGAGGCACCCATTTGGGATCACCATATGACTATATATACAGTCATTTTGTCATCCTCTCATGAAAGCAACTCAGATTTTCTAAGGCAAACAAGAAGTTGAATCTAAAGCTAAGAAGAAGTTTGATTTGAGGCGTGAAAGAAGATTATATGTGGCACATTTTCTTATGAAGAAGAAGGACTAAATTATGAGAATCAGATAGTCTAAAATTCAAATATATAACAGAGTTACACGATCGAGACTTTGGGTGCAGAAGAAGGTCGAAATTTGGCCCTAGCAGACAAACCAGACCGAGTCTCTTAAGCAAAGTTTTGCTTTGAATAGGAAGGAGTTTGACCAGGGTTGACCAAGTTTTATTTGTTGGTTAGTTTGACCTTGTGGTTGGCTAGATGATCTAGGTGTGTATCTTGTTGAATTGAAGAATTTCTCTAAATAAAAAGTTATTGGGTTTTTCTCCCATGTGGGTTTTCCCAAGGTAAATGCTTGTGTTCTTGATTTGGTTGTCTCTTGATGATCTGGATGTCTATTTTTGAAGATATTTTATGTAATTTATTAATGATTAGTCTGAATATAAAAGAATCTAAAGTGAATATCATTAGCATTAATTATCATATAGAAGACCTACGAAAAGTCAATATGGCTTTAGAGCTATGGTGAAAGAGCAACCTTGTTCTATAACCCTAGATTAGCTAGAAAAGTTAGCACTATGTTTGACCAAAAGAGACCAAAGTTTTGCTGGTGTAAGTAAAGTTTTGAAGAGGGACGAAAACCTAAGCCCTATATATCAAATCGAGCCTCTATCCAAGTCTCATCCTGAGCTTCAGGGCTTGTTACATAAGCCGAGAGACCTTAGGAATTCGAAGGCCTCAGAAAGGTCGAAGAATCTCAGACTATGGTCGATGGACCATCAAAATTATATCTGAAAGAATGAGCTTTGTTCTATGTAAAGGGAGGAATATTGAGCCGTGAAAAGAAGCCTAACAAGCCTCATATTCGACTTACTATGGAAGGACGGAAGGTATCAAAGGGTTCATTGAAATTATGTGCCTAAGAATCCAAAATAAACCTTAGGTTTGGAATAGGATGAAAAGCCTCCGTTTGTTTCGTAAAGTTAAGAAGGCCCTAGATCATGTTGGGATAGGGTTGAAGCTTAAAACCTAAGGATCAGTGCAAAAGGTTAAAGTTAGCTCAAGAAGTTACAAAGGACCAAGAACCCTAGGAAGTTGATGAAGTATCCTCAGACATCTGCTTTAGAAGGTCAAGGTTACTGTTGAGCATTATGGAAGGTATGTAATTGCCACCTATTTCATTATCTTTTCCTTTAATTCATAACTTCTTTACATTATGAAATGGGCATATAATGAAGGATTATGATAAAGTTTAGGAGATTTGTGAGTAACATAAAATGACTAATTATTACCTTTTCTTATGCAGAAAATGAAGAAAATGGAAGATCGCCATTCCAAGGGAAAAGACAAGACGAAATCAACTGTTGTCCCTTTGATAGGGAACCACATCCAAACAAGGCAATCCAGATCGGAGTGCATAAGCTAGGAAAAGGAAGAGGAGATACCAAATCAGCGCAAGAGAACGAAGAGATAACTGAGAAATAACGATATGGCGAATCCCTCAGGATCCTTTGATCCTGAGGGATCGCTACCTTAAAGAATATCTATATCTTTGGTATTTCCGCCTGGCTGCTATAAAAAGGGACAACGTTGCTAGCCCAAGGGGTGGATTATTGTTGTTTATAGAATTCACTATTGTAAATTAAACTTTGATCATCGACTCTCTTTAAAGAGCGATTACTGTAACTCTGTTTTCATGATTAATACATAAACTCTATTGTTGTTCCGTCTTTGATTTTGGAGTAATCACAACAGTGCGTCCCTGGAGGCTAAGGGCCCAGCTCTAGTGGATCACTTGCTTCCTGTACCATTATTTTCCAATTCCAAGTTGTGTGTGGTTTGATTTATCTTATTTGTTTCGTTAAGTGATCTGTTGTTCCTTATCATTTCATGTATTGGCTCTGTTATATTTCATTCATATATGAATAGTAAGGTTATCTTCTGCAGCTGAAATGTTATGTTGTTCATTTATATCACATTGCCGTTCCTTTACAGATTGATATTATTGTATAACATTGATGTTCCTTCACAGATTACCATTACTGTTCGTTTACAGAGTAACAGTGCTGT
This sequence comes from Pinus tabuliformis, assembly GCA_031772625.1. Taxonomy (NCBI): domain Eukaryota; kingdom Viridiplantae; phylum Streptophyta; class Pinopsida; order Pinales; family Pinaceae; genus Pinus; species Pinus tabuliformis. The sequence goes on from CM062818.1 coordinate 768,691,603, forward strand.
GTATTTATAGATCGGTACTATTGTCTATTTATCTACAGTTTACCTCTAAGAGTGATTGTTGTTCATTGGGATTGTTGTTCCATGGTAACCACAATTGCTATTTCTTCATAACCGTGATTAATATTTGTTATGCCGAAACCCAGATTACTGCTTCCCTTAGTATAGATGCGCTGTGTGTAACATTCAATTTAGTTTGTTGTGCATTTACATTTGATTCAGGTTGCTGTTCAATATTTCGTAACTTACTTTAGTTTGCTGTTCCATTTTCGGTTTGTTGTTCAAATCATTTATGAGGTAAAGATTTCTATTTAATTCCTTTATATTACAATTACTGCTTAATTCATTTCTATAGGTGCAAGCTTTGCTGTTCAATCTTTTTAAATATATTAGTTGATGTTCCCTTTCCTGTTAATTGAATTATCATTTCAAGTAATTGCTTTAGTGTGAACATAATGATCTGAAACTGTAGTGAACATTGACTATTGCTGTCCAGTTCCTAGATTGACGATCTTCTCCTTGATTGCTTTTCAATTGCATCAGTTTATAAAGGGAAGAGTTATCATTACTGCACCCTTGACTGATGAAGTGTTGTAGTTTCTTAAATGAATGATTTAGTTACAAATCATTTCAAGTTCTTGCCATTACATTTAGAGTTTGTTTCCAGCATTTATTTACTTTTGCAAAAGCACTATACTACTAGCATTACTCTTGACAAGTGATTGCCTCAAACTGAGTACACTCTTTGAGATAACAAATCGTACCTGGATTGATAATTAATGTAGGGTAAATAGAGGTGAAAAAGACCCTTTTTACTGCTTGACATTTTGGCGCTGTTGCCGGGGAAGAGTGTAGCCATTTGTTTCTTTTCAGAGTAGTGTAAGTACCTGCTAGGAGAGAATTGGGTTTTAAAAATGGAAGGTAAGAACCTGCGTACGGAGCATGTAATAGCCCTGCTCCCCTACCCACTTTCCTGCAGATTTGCTATTGTTTTGGGTAGAAATCAACATTTGATTTGTGTGCATGACTAAGCAGAAAAAGCCTGAAAAGAATCCTAAACCACTACCCAAGCCTGATAAAGCTAAGGGGCCGGTGACCCTTGGTCGATCGACCTTTATAGACGAAATCCTTAAAAAAGCAGAATCTCAGCCTTCAGTAGGACCTAGAAAAGTTGCTTCTAGACAACCTACTAGTTCCCTTCAGGCCACAGGATCACCATCTGTAGCCTTTGCTGAGGTGCACAGCCAAATTGAGGAGCAAGATTTTCAAGAAATTGAGAATTCTAGCCCAAAATCATTGCAAGAAGGGAACCTTAGTAATCTTTGCGAAGGGAGAGGAGAAACAGGGGAAACTGAAGAACCAAGATTTCCTCTTAGAATAATCCAACCATTAAGTAGCCCAGATAAGGGAAGTGTTGCAAAAATCATCCAGAACGAAGTCGAACAACCTCAAGAGCTGAAAACCCCCAGACATTAGGAACTCTCATCATCCCAGACAAAGGAAGTGTTGTTAAGGCCATCCCTGCTCCGTCTAATTAATCTAGGAATACCCTCCTAGAAATCCCGGAAGGTTATTGGCACATATTTGACCAAATGGCCCAAAACTAGCCAACCACCCAAACCTCCACACTATAATATCCCATTGTAGATACTGCAGTCAATGCACCTATGAAGGCAATTCCTCTCCAGCATATCCCTACATTTCATGGCCTAACATCGGAAGACCCAGATGCATTTTTGTTCGAATTCGATGTGCTGTGTAGGGGATATGACTATACCACCAACCCCCAAAAGCTGAAACTATTTCCCTCTACATTAAAAGGAGCTGCTTTACGATGGTTTATGGGGTTGGGTGGAGGTGTTATAAATGACTGGGATCAGATGAAAGGTGCTTTCCTGAAGAAATATCAGGATTATTGTAGATCCAGAGAGTTAAAAGATGAAATATTTCAGATGGTAGCTAGACCTAATGAAACACTAGAAGAATATGTTGAATGTTTTCAGTATAATCTTCAAAGATCTCCTTATGCATCATTACCCTTACCTAACAATGTATTAAAAACAACATTAATTAAAGGTATGAAGGAACAATGGATTGAAACACTAAATATTATGGGAAAAGGAGACATCTATCAAGAAGATTTTGCTAACATCATTGATTTATGTATCAGGAGCTCACGAGGAAGCACAAGGCTAAAACCAATGGAACATGACAAGTTTACAAGGGACAACAAGATCTCTGGAGAAGGAGTAACCCGTGCGGAAATTGGAAATTTATTAGAAAATTTCAAAACTAATATATTGGGGACCCTGACAACGCAGCTCGATATTATGCAAGCCAAATAGAAACAAGCAGAGGCAGAGCAAAATCTGACAATATTTTGTCCTAGATGTAGAAAGAAACATAGCCACAAAGAGTGCCCATTAGATGCAGTTCAAGTTTTCACTATTTGTACAAAAGACCACTCTATGGAGAGCTGCCCCTCACTCCCTGGTTTGAAAGCAGTATACAAAGAAGCGGAAGAAGAACTAGAACCGGTGTACCTACTTAATCAGCGCCGTCAATGGCAGCCACAACAATCAGGTATGTTCCCCGATCCAGCTTCTTCTTTCTAGCCTCCACAATATCATGCTCAGCAATATAATACAATGTGGCAAAATCAACCTCCCTTCTCAAATTGGTCACAACAACCATTTCCTTCATCATCACCATGGCCAAATCAAGCAAGCCAATCTAATTGGCCAAATTTTCCCTACACTCCACCATATTGGCAAAACAATACGTATCTAGCACAATGGTCCCCTCCCACTTCGCAGAGTCAAGCCTGGCAGACAAATTGGCAAAGACCAATAAATCAGCCAGTAGGAACCATTCCACTCCCTCAACCTACACTTCCAGCACTACAACAAAACCCCCAGTCCAACTTAAGACCGCAACTCCCAGCCCAACCCAACCCGAACCCAAATAACAGACCGGTGCAATCTGTTCAAATAATTGAAACCCCAGAGCTAGAAACTGATCTAAGGGAGTGCAATGACCTTCAATTAAGGTCTGGGCACATCATAGAAATAGAGGGAGATAAAAATGTTCAAGTTGAAAATCAGTTACTCGCAGAACAACCATTACAAGAAGAAGATGTGGTCAGAAAATAGACTCATGACCAAGCAACCACATCTTCTCCCCCATTCCCAGAACGACTAATCATACCGCGTCCTATAGAACACCCTGACTTTGATATTCTGGGAGAACTAAAAAATTTGTACATAAAAATCCCACTCCTCCAAGCTATCCAAGATATCACAATATATGCAAAGACCATCAAAGAGCTATGTATAAAAAAACCAAGGAGGAGAATAACAAATAACCCAACAGTCCAAGCTGGCACCTTATCTGACCTGTTATCAGGAAGAGAAGCACCCGTCAAATATGAAGACCTAGGAAATCCAATAGTGACAGTACAAATCAATGGACAAACCTTTTCAAATGCCCTAGTTGATTTAGGGGCTACAGTTAATATCTTAACAACCATCACTTGTCAAAAACTGGGCCTTACATCAGTAGAACCAACTTCCACTTTATTAGAACTGGCTGACCGATCAGTGGTTAGGTCGAAAGGCACAATACATGATGTCATGGTATCGGCTGGTTCTTGGGAATATCCTGCTGACTTTCTGATAATAAATCCCAAAAACCGACTTGATGGACATCCGTTAATTTTAGGCAGACCTTGGCTTGCAATCGCTGATGCTTACATTGGCTGCCAACAAGGCAGTATGACCATATCTAGAGAGAGTAACATCAAGAATCTAGTCCTATATCCTCCAACCCAACCAAGTGTAACAATAACAAAAACTAACAAACATCCTATATCATACCTTACTGAAAACATTAGATCCCCATTAACTATAGAAGATGCCCTCAATTTCAAAGACCAAACAGAGGATGATGTTATTAACAACTTCATTAACCAAGCTGAATCTAGATCGCACGTATAATGTCACACGATAGAAGCAGCATTTGAACATGAACTAGAAGAAGATCCTCTCAAAGACACTCATGATCAGACAATACCTACTACCTCTGTTTCAAATAGAAAAACTATAGAAATTGAGCCAGGAAAAACTTTGAACATCAATAATAACTTGACTCTTGAACAAGAAGAGAAGCTGATCCAACTATTGAGAAAATAGAAGGAAGCATTTGCATGGGATTATCCGGACATGAAGGGAATCGATCTCCAGCTATGTACACACCTCACTTATACAGAAAAGGATGTGAGACCTGTTCGCCAGCCCCAAAGAAGACTTAACCCTCATCTAAAAGACATTGTGAAAGCTGAACTACAAAAAATTTTAGATGTAAATTTTATTTATCCAATCTTCGATAGCAAATGGGTCTCTCCACTTGTAGTGGTGCCAAAGAAGAATAGAAAGTGGAGGATTTGTGTAGATTATAGAGAATTAAACAAAGCAACCCAGAAAGACCACTTTCCCCTTCCATTCATTGACCAGGTATTAGATACATTAGCAGGAAAGAAATTCTTTTCTTTCTTGGATGGCTTCAGTGGATACAATCAGATTCAGATTGCCCCTGAAGACCAGGACAAAACTACTTTTACCTATCCTTGGGGAACGTTTGCCTACAGAGTTTTACCCTTTGGCCTATGCAATGCCCCTACCACATTTCAAAGGGCTATCCTCAACATCTTTTCAGATTTAATAAATGAAGGGCTTGAAGTATACATGGATGATTTCACACCATACAGAGATGATTTCGACCCAGCACTAGACACATTGGAAAAGGTGCTGCAACGATGTATCGCCACCAGGCTCTGCTTGAGCCATGAAAAATGTTATATGATGATGACTGAAGGACTCATCCTAGGTCATTATATCTCAGCAGCTGGAATACAAGTAGATCCGGCCAAAATTCAAATAATTTTGTTAATACCTACTCCTACCACACAGACAGAGGTACGCAGTTTTCTTGGATTTTCTGGTTATTATAGGAGATTTATAGAACATTTTTCTCAAATAGCTACACCTCTATACGCACTAACAGGGAATGTTGATTTTGTTTGGACAGATAAATGTGCCTTTGAGGATCTGAAAAAGCTTGTGTCAACAGCCCCAGTACTCAGAGGTCCAAATTGGGACTTGCCATTTCAAATTTCATCAAATGATTCAGACACAGCTATTGGAGCAGTCCTTGGGCAGGAAGAAGACAAAAAACCATATGCAATTTATTATATTAGCAAGAATTTGTCTCCTGCCGAGTTAAACTATACTGTTACTGAAAAGGAATTTTTAGCTGTAATACATGCTGTAAATAAATTTAGGCATTATATCACTAGATATCCTGTTGTTTTATATACAGATCACTTTGCCATAAAATATTTAGCAAATAAACCAATTACAAATGGTAGAGTAACAAGATAGTTGATTTTATTGCAGGAATTCGATATCACAATAAAAGATCGACCTGGGAAAGAAAATCTTGTAGCTGAATTTCTCTCACAAATGCCAAAGCTAGTGGATGCAACAACAGTCGAAGATCAATTTCCAGATGAACATTTGTTCGTTGTTACTATCAAAACACCCTCGTATGCTAATGTTGCGAATTATTTAGCAGTAGGCAAATTACCAAAACTTTTGACCCCCAATGAACGAAAACAAATTGTAAAGCGTAGTACCCGATTTTCCTGGATTGGGGGCTACCTCTTTCATACAGGGGCAGATATGCACATTAGAAGATGTGTCCGTGAAGATGAAATATTTGACATTCTGAAAGCCTGTCATGATGGACCGTGTGGTGGACATTTCGTAGATCGAAGAACTGGTCACAAAGTTTTGCAAACAGGGTATTACTGGCCCACAATCTTCAAAGATGCAAAGAAATTTGTTCAAGCTTGTGATAGTTGCCAAAGAGTAGGACGCCCTGGACAGTCCAACGAAATGCCTTTGAACCCACAACTAGTCATTGAACCATTTGAGCATTGGGCGCTCGATTTTTTTGGTCCGATCAACCCATCATCAAACCAGAAAACATATATTTTGGTAGCAATGGAATATGTGACCAAATGGGTTGAAGCAGAGGCACTTCCAAGAGCTATAGAGGATTTCGTCATTCATTTCCTGTTCCAGATATTTGTGCGATATGGCCTCCCAAGAGACATAATCACGGATGGGGGACCACAGTTTGCTGGTAATAAAATTGCTGCAACATTAAAAAACTATCATATTCAGCATAAAATTACCACTCCATACCACCCACAGGCAAATGGCCAAGTAGAGAGCACGAATAAAGTAATAGAAGCAATACTAACAAAAACCATTGCGTCACACAGACGCGATTGGGCTACAAGATTGCCAGAAGCCTTGTGGGCATACAGAACAACATGGAGAAACACTATCGATTATTCACCATATCAGCTAGTATTTGGAAAGGAACCCATCTTTCCAATAGAATTCGAAATACAAACCTTGAGAACAACACAAGAAGTCGGTCTAGATTTAAACGAGGCCCAGATTAATAGACTACAGCAAATCAACGAGCTGGATGAAATCAGGCTCTTCGCTCTTCAACATACTGCATTAATCCAACAACAGAGAGAAAAATGGCACGATGCCCTCATCAAGAAGAAAGTCTTCCACGAAGGAGATTGGGCACTCCTATACGATTCCAGGTTTTAGGATTTTCCGGGGAAACTTCAGACTCGCTGGCTGGGACCATATGAAATCCAGAAGGTGCATGATAATGGCACCATTACTTTAACCACCATTGACGGATCTGGACATACCTTTAAAGAAAATGGCCACCGAGTTCAATTGTACCACAAACCACTTACTCGGGAATCCTTCTACCAGAAACTCCGGGAAGACTCCGACATGCAGATTCTGGCTGAGGAAGAGAACTCTTCCTCACCTTTGGTTCACTAAGTGATTTGATTGCTTTTAAATTTTGTACATAATTCTTTTTGTTTTGTTTGTGTAAATTACTTTCTGTACAGATTTCTGCATTTCTGCAATTTTTGCATTCTGCTGTTCCTTTTCGAAGGAACAACATTTTCACCACTTTGCTGTTCCTTTTTGAAGGAACAACACTATTGCATTTTGCTGTTCCTTTTCGAAGGAACAACACTATTGCATTTTGCTGTTCCTTTCGGAAGGAACAACATTTTCATTGCTTTGCTGTTCCTTTTCGAAGGAACAACGGTTTTGCATTTTGCTGTTCCTTTTGGAAGGAACAACATTTTCACCATTTTGTTGTTCCTTTTCGAAGGAACAACACTTTTGCATTTTGCTGTTCCTTCTTCCTTTCTGAAGGAACAACATTTCCGCCATTTTCTATTCCTTTCCGAAGAAACAACACTTTTGCATTTTGCTTTTCCTTTCCGAAGGAACAACATTTTTGCCGTTTGCTGTTCCTTTCTGAAGGAACAATTCTTTTGCATTCTGCTGTCCCTTTCCGAAGGAACAACATTTCCACCTTTTGCTGTTCCTTTCCGAAGGAACAACACTTTCACGTTTTTCTGTTCCTTTTTGAAGGAATAACACTTCTGCATTTTTTCCAGTTCCTTTCCGAAGGAACATCATATCCACATTCTTGTTGTTCCTTTCCAAAGGAACAACACTTTCGTTTTTGTTGTTCCAAAGGAAAAACACTTTCGTTTTTTTGCTGTTCCTTTCTGAAGAAACAACACTTTCATTTTTCTGCTGTTCCTTTATGAAGGAATAGCACTTTCGTTTTCTGCTGTTCCTTTCCGAAGGAATAACAATTTCGTTTTTGCTGTTCCTTTCCGAAGGAACAACATTTTTGCATTTTTTTGTTTGTGCTTGCTTTCTTTTTTGTTCCAATTAAGGAACAATTGTTGTTCCTCTCAAGGAACAATAGTTTCGAGCATGTTTTTTTCCTTTTTTCTTGCGTTTTTTGTGTGCAAATATTATTTTGCTGTCCCTCTAAAGAAACAACAACTGTTCCATCTTGAGAACAACACTTTTGGAGTGCATTTTTTCTTCTTTTTGTGTATGTGTGTTTTACCATTTAGAGCATTTTTGTGAGAGATGGTCATTTAAGGCACAACTATACATTTATGCAAGAATACAAAAACTAGAGGATACTGAAATCATGATTTGAATTGATAAGAGAAAAGAGGAAAGGACACAACTATTTATCACCTTTCTTTCATTATTTTACTAATACCAATATGATTGCTTATTTTTATCATGATGGTTCTTTCTAAATCCCTATAATTCTCCTTGATCATTATTATTGAATAATAAAAAGGGCATATTCTTCTCTATTGAGATGTTCAGACTTCTTCCACCATCCCTACTCTTAAGGAGTGTTGAACCACCCTCTATATATAAATAGGAAAAGTGCTATATAAAAGAAAAGAAGAAAAAGAAAAATGTTTATCTATATGATTACTAACATGATTTGTCAGATGAAGGATAGGGGGTCTCATCAAGAGCCAGCCTACCATGATCATAAGGAAGAAAGTGAAGTGGCATTCCCACTATGGCCACCACACTAGGGATATGATCCAAGAGGCACATCAGAAAAATAAAAAGTCCTTGGAACAGGAGGTCTCATCACGAGCCGGCCTGCCCACCTTTCACTCCTTCCTGGTGAATGGCATTGTGATTTAGCTGGTTACCAAGCCAACACAATGGCCTCCATTCTGACATTGCACAACACTTTCCTAGGCATACACAAAGGATTATGGTTCCAAGGGTGAAATAAACAACTCTGTCAAGGTTATGGACACCTGTGGGCAACAGAGCTCTGTTGATGGTATTGAAGTCATATTTCTTATACACCAATAGTAACTATAAAACCCTTCTTCTTATATCTTTATAAGTGGTTTCAAATGAGACTATGTATATAACCCTTTCGAACCTTTGATACATGAAAATCATTTACAAATCAATCATGACGGTAAAAGTCGATAATGACCGCATAAGAACTTTTATTCACGTCAGCTGTCCTATCCTCCATTTCTCGCATCATATCATGGCATTTCCATATTTATTAGCGATTCTATCATACGCCTCGATTTCGGTAATCCGCTCATTTTTGTAAACATGGCATATCTCTATACACTGTTCCTTTATTACTCTGTACCATTGCAGTTCAACACGCTGCTCCTTTATTTGACGGCCGAGGATGGCCTATCACATTACAGGTGGGCGCAAGCGATCTCCATAATTCGCTGGCATACGTGTCAGCTCATAATTGAGAAGAATTATGGCTTGGGAATAGCAAGCCTAACGGCATTTTGTTTCCCAATATGCATGGCTTGTTGTTTCGATGCCATTTCCGTGTTTTGCTCTGCAAAAATTAGCAGTAAGTTAGAAATTTGAACAGCTTGTTGTTCCATCATCTTCTCTGTGCTTTCTTAACAGTGAGCTAAAAATTTGAAAAGCCTGCTATTCCATTGTCATCTTTGTGTTTTTACAGTGTGCTAAGCGTGAATAAGATGGGAGGAAGATCAATTTGCAGTGAGCCACAGGTGTTAATGGTCTCTGATGCTGCACGAGAAATCCTAGCAAGGGTAGGATGGATAACTTACCTTAACCGTCTACAGCAATCCAATGAGACGGTGGCAATCGAGTTTCTACTTGCAAGAAAATCATTCCATGGTGAGAGGGAGACAAATAGCAGTCATTGATGACATCATTGTAGAAGTTTCGGGACTGCCAACCGCTGGACCTGTGTGGACTTTGAAAAAGGTGAGACTGCGAGACGCCATAACCATCTTTCAGGACGAAGGGCAGAACCTGACTGTAGAAGGGAAAGGAGTTCTGTTGGCAACCTTGGGAGAGCCGTGGGAAGAATTGGCGAGAATTATCCAGAGCTACATCACTTGTGATGGCAGAAAAGACATGGTAAGACCACGCCATCTCAAACTTTTAGCCATGTTAAAGCAAAAATGTGCTGTGAATTTGCCTGCGTTTTTAAATTTTTTATTACACGATGTTGCCCGAAGCATGAAGAAATCTCGCCATGTAGAGTCAGTAGTAAGCCACCATGGGTTAATACGACTTGTTGGAGAGGTAAATCCCCTCTGCGGACAGAGGCGATCCCACTAGCTTAAAACAGAACTAGCCATAAACAATCCACGCTGCTACGCAAGTTCCTAGTTGTACAGTAAAGGTGAATTAAGAAGACCAACCTGGAATCCAACGCTATAGTCGAAGCAGAGTTGGTGTTCCCGCTCCCTCGCTCCGGCAGGTCACAATCCTTGCGATCTTTGCAAACGGACACCTAGACATGCAAAGGAAGAAACAGATACAAGCATAAAATCCACCAAGGCACAACTATATTTCAGTCAGAAAGGAAATAAATCAACATCACTATAATAGACAATGAGATTGGAACTATAATAACAGTCGTTCATTAATTAATAATAGACAGGAAAAGTTACAACCAAGGTTCTGACGCTGAACCTTTCCTCTGGCTGGGCGAGCAGCTATATGCCTTGCAGTAGACTACCTCTCTCTCGGACTTCTGGCAGCATAACCTCTCTAGCATTACTCCAACAACTCAAGAACTCAAAGCTACAGCACTTCGGAACTCATAAACTTGGAACTAGCACTCTCTAGCTTGTCTAATGCATGGGGACAAGCTTTTATAGATGAAGAAGGGAGAAAGATTCAATGCACCAGGACACCCGTTGTGAATTGGCAACATCCATGAAAAGCTACTGTGGATAGATATGATGACTCTTCGAGCTTTATCAGATGGATTTTCCCTCAAAGGAGCTCATGATCTGGGAGGAAAAATCATACAGTCGTGCTTTTAGCAAAAAACATTACTAAACTTGACTGGCGCGGGCATTGTTCTAAGACAGAGCGCCAATGATCGCGCCCCTTTTTGAGGATCTGAGTTATTGGCGCGGGTCAGACATTGGGTACCTGCGCCAATGGGAAAAGGGCACTTTTCAGGGATAATTTGCAGAAGGTGTCTTGAGGGAACATGAAGTACATACTCAGGGGAACATAGTGCAAGTGTTTTTAGGCTATGTCACTGCTCACAGGTCCCGGAAAGCATCCTCCAATGTACTAAAATTGAGGCGATAGGGACGGTGACCAACGGTGACAATTTACTGTGTAACAGATGCCCCCCAAAGCATGAGGCCCGAGCGAGAGGGAGGGGTGAAATGCTTTGCAAGAACACATATAGCTGCTACCGAGAACCTGCATTGAGAGATACCATTGATAGCTCAAATACATGATGTACTTGGTATGGTCGCAACCATCCATAAGAGAGTACATGATAATTTAGATCCATAGTATGGACGCAGCCATCTGGGTAGGATCAATGAATTGACTAAGGTATGGTCGCAGCCATCCAGTGAATGAGTCATGTATCAAGAATCACGCCTGGATTACAACAGACACAATCCAGGGTCTTGCGCTCCATCTCGACCCGAACAGAAGTACAAGTTCAAGCATGCGAATATGTGAGCTGAAGTCGAACATGCATGAACATCGTCTGATTACCAGTTAATATTTGGAACTGTTAACAGACGCGAGAGGTACCACCAATAATGACAATGGCCCTCAAGGTACTATCGGTACAATCTACAGCGTGCGAATTAGTGATCTGACGTCGAACACCCGTAGAATCATTCGATCGGAGGCCAATGATGAAAACCTCGCGTCGAACACGAAGAACCTGCCATTGAGGCATGCAGGCTCCAAGGCACCGGAAGGGAGTCTCTAGATCAGCTTCCTGGATAATGAGCTGAAGTCGACAGGAAGTGACCTTGATCGAAGGTGGGCCATAATGTTTCCCACATCATCGACACGAGACAGAGAGATGATGTTGTGAATCAAAATTGTATGAGCTATCAGAGGGAGGTTGTTTCTTTGCAAAGGTCAACTTCTCTTGAACATACCGGCGGCACTAGAGTGGAGTTGGCAGTATTTGACATCGACGGATCAGAGGTCATAGTGACGAGGCAATGAGCAGATGAGAGGTCAAATAGGATTACCCAATCCCACGGAGGCAAATGAAAAATAAGATGAGATGTCCCCACCCAGACACGAAAGCAGAGGAGTGCCATGTTCAAGAGTGACATACTGCCGACATAACAATAATTATGGTTCCAAAATTTCTTTTCCCCCACCATTTCTGGCGAGTACCCCTATTATTTTTAACAAGCTTGATGGGGATAGCATATGCTTGTGGTGCGTCATTTCGACAAAATCCGATGTCATTAGGTTTTAACGAGTCTGACAAAGGAAGAACTCGGCGTCTTTTCATGTTTAGAGAGTTTGAAAAGACCGCAAAAAGGAAACTCCAGGGGTGTCCTTTTTCGTAAAGTTGTGTCTCTCGGGCCCGAAAAAGTATAAAATAATACCCGAAAGAACCGCCTGATCATTACGATCGAGGAGTACTTTTCATGAATAGTGATTTTGACCTGAAAAAGTAAAAAAGTGATCAAGACCACGTCGTTTCGTAACCATTAACGAGTCCGAAACGACAAAAACCCGGTAATCTTTTTATGTTTTAACGGTCGACAAAAAGAACTTAAAACGACCGCCCCTTATTAACGTTTAACGAGTCAAGAGGGAAAACTCGACAATCTTTTCGTTTTTAAACGGTCAGAAAAGAGCTGAAAGTGGACCTTCATTTTTATTCTCTTTAACGAGTCAAAAAGGAAAAAATACTCGGCAATCTTTTCATCTTTTACGAGTCAGAAAAGAGCTTAAAAGGAGACTCGTCCTGGAGGAACGAGTGGTATAAAGGGTAGCAACTGGTTTCGGTAATGGTGGAACTGCTCAAAACATGTAATGGTCAAGAGGCTGGCTAATAAAACCACTCATCGCTGCGGTTCCTCAGGAAAGGAAAACAACCAAGTGAAAGCATATGATCGGCTAAAGAGATGGTAGCAATGGAATGAAAACAACCAAGGCTCATCTAGCAGAATTTAGCAGATAAAAGGCAATCACGAGATGTAAATCAGGTATGGGTTCATTTTTACACAAGCTTGAACCATGGAGAACTTTGCTTGGATTCGGTTTCAGGTTTACACAAGCTTGAAACGGAAAAACTATGCTTGTTATGAATTTGCATACCTCCAAATGATAATGCAAATCGAGGTACATGCCCCCCAAGCTTCATGGCATTCACGGAGTGGATGGAATGAAGGTTCACTTGGAAAGACTCGATTTTGAAAAGGAGGATGCATGCCCCCCGGGCCTCAGTCACGCGCCCGGGTCAGCTGCCGTCATCAGGATGACGGACTGGGTGTTGCATTTTCTGTGGAAATAAGACCATTTAGGAATGGTAGATGACTATATGTGAAGTGTGAACCAGGGAACGAAAGTTGGTCTACGATCTTGATTGTCCTTCCTTCGTGCGGAAAACACATCACTCTGAAGAGTGAGGACACAATTGCACGTATGCGATAAATATAGTCTCGCCCAAGGAGTAAATTGTAATCTAACGGGCCTTGGACTACCATGACGCCCATTTGAATGGTCTTCCCTTCTAATGTGATAGGTACATGGGGAAGAATTCCTAAAGGTCGACTGGTTTCTCGATGAAAACCTGTAAGGTTTCTTATCTCAGGCAGAAGCAGTGGTGAACCAAGTGCTTCCCAGGCTGTTGAAGAAAGGATGCTCACAGGAGATCCCTCATCAATAATGGTACCGGCCATAACCATTCGGTAGACTTGGACTATAATTCGAAATGGTCTGGAAGGTGGTAGCCGGGGACTGCCTAGTTGATCCCAATTGAAGGAAACAACGAGGTTACTCGGAGGTGGAACCGGATAAACGGCCAGATATGGCTCTGATGGACTTCCTTCCTGCTGCGAAGGAATGAGAGGGATGCTCACTTGATCATTAGAGTCTATGTTTATGTATAGAATTTGGACGGTGTGATCTTCATCCTTTACAGTGATAACATCATCTGAGGATGGAACTTCTGAAGGCAAAACCGGGTCACTTGTTATCTGGACCTTTGGAAAGACCGGGTCACTTGTCATCTGGACCTTTGAACTTTCATCTGGTTTGGATTCAGGCTCTGAAGGCAAAACCGGGTCACTTGTCATCTGGACCTCTTGAAAGATCGGGTCACTTGTCATCTGGACCTTTGGACTTTCGTCTGGTTTGGATTCAGATTGTTCATCCTTGATGATAAACACTCCCGGAACAAAGTGGTGCATAGACAACGAGGGTAAATCAACAGCGTTTCCGACCAGGGACTGGTCTGGAATAGGCTGAAAATCAACACTCTTTCCGACTAGGGACTGGTCTGGAACAGGCCGTAAAGCAACACTCTTTCCGACCAGGGACTGGTCTGGAACAGGCTGAGCAACACTCTTTCCGACCAGGTACTGGTCTGGAACAGGCTGAGCAACACTCTTTCCGACTAGGTATTGGTCTGGAACAGGCTGAGCAACACTCTTTCCGACCAGGTACTGGTCTGGAACAAGCTGAGCACAGCCAGGTTCGGGAAGAGAAAGCTAGACCAAAGAGGAATCAGGCTTGATTTCTTGGTCAGCAGGGGAACGTTCTGCAATTGCAGAGAGACGTCGATAACCAGCAGGAAGTTGAGTTGAGGGAGCTGTAAGACTTTCCAATAAAATAGAGGCTCTATCCATGAATGGACAAAGGTGAAGGGGATGATTGCCTTCACAAAGTCTACAGGGGATTCGAATCTTCCCTTTTCCCTTAACATTTCCAGCTGATAGGGTAGCATCACCATGATCTCCAGAGGATGATGTAGGGCGGTCCCGATCGTGAGCCCATACTTCTAAGACCCTGGGGATGCCGGGACAATCGCGAAGAAGATGGTCTTCCTTGCATAATCTACAAGGAAATTTAGTCTTCCGCTGCGGAGCAGGAGGAGACTTTACTTCAGTTATATTCAGGGTAGATGGGACCTTTGTTTTGGGAGACTTCTTCTTTTTGGTCTTCTTCTTCTTCTTCTTAGCCACCTGGTTACTTAAATCCAGAGTTTCACCAGGCAAAGTAGAAGATGAGGACGCAGCAGTAGGCGAAGAAGGACAGGGATCCACCTTGGAATCAAAACGATGTTGCTCGGGTGGAGGAGGTGGTGGTGGAACAGGAGTTATCACACTCGAGACCACTGAGTTTGAGAACATCCATACGGGTAAACCGATGGTGAACCCAGGCAAAGACAAAGTTGCTATATACTGGACACCGACATTTCCGACAGAAGGAATCGGACCAGCCGGAGGACCACCTTGGCCGGTGGGCTCAGGGAAGGATGCCATTTGAGCGAGAAAGAACGCTACTCAAGCTAACGTAAGCAAAATTTAACCGGGTTATATGTGATCGTGGTCAAATAAATTTTACGACACTGAACTTTGAACTTGACCTTTTCACTTTTTAAGAGTCGAGAAAAGGACGAAAAGATGACTCTAGTCTCCTTCGAATATTTAATGAGCACGAAGTGACAAGACGCTCACAGGCACCTTTTCGTTTAAGGAGTCCGAAAAGGATCAAAAGTGACTGCTCTGGAATTCTAGGTAGAGGGTGTGCCAAACTTTTCGCAAAACCACAGAATACTTTTTAGGGTACGGGTGGTCAATCTTCGTGAATGCTGTGTTCACTGCATTGCGAATCGTAGGGCGGCCGACATGTCTTCCTATGGATAAAGGCTTTATTCCTATAGGGGTCTCCCAATATATACGCGACGGTACGTGGGAGCACAGTCCGTATTGGCACTTATCGTTTCATCGTGGAGGAATCACCCAACCACTCGACGGTAAGCTACCAGGTTTAACGATGCCGGAACACGTCTCTAACCTAGACCTCTAGAATGTTTGCGTTATGTTCCAATGCGTTGTTAGGTTTATTGAATTTATTTTATAGGTTATCTTCAATTATGTTTCAGTTTTTTGGTCCTACCGTATGTGGTCTCTCCAAACTTCCTAAATGCAATCTATATGCCAAAATTATATCGTTGCATTCGATGAATTCTACCTACAGAAGAGTAGAGATTTTTTTTTTTTTTTTTTACACAAACAAAATGATCATCAAGCAAATAACAAAGGTCCTAATGCAGCTAATAACAAGAAATAAAAGTTTTTTCTTTTTCTTTTTAAAAGCGACAAATAACAATAAATGCTAACTAATATAATGCAAAAAGCTCTTTTGTTTTTTGATTTTTAAGATGGCATAATGCATGTAAACAAACCTCAAGAGATATCCACGAGTACAAACACAATTCACTCAATGGACACAGAACCAATTCAGAAACATGAAGATGAACTGTCAAAGCAAAGGAAAACACAAAGACGTTCAATGAACCATGTGATCTAAGTTCAAATGAAGTCAAGCAAGATCCAAGCAAGCTAGAAGTGAATCACTAGATGAGTGCGGAAAACAATCGAGAAGCTGACTGGATGATCAAACCACAACGTCCCACAGAAGGCTCGACATGCACAGCCACTAGGTACTCTAGGGCTGGGATACAAAATCGATAGAAATAAGCAAACAACTGAAGGATGAAAGTAACAACCAGTCACACAGAGGTCCAACACACTTCCAGAAGCAGCAAAAGATAGGGAAGAACAAAAAATCCGAGTTTAAGGAGCTTTCAACTATCAAACTGGCAAAATTCTAGCATTACTCCAACAACTCAAGAACTCAAAGCTACAGCAATTTGGAACTCATAAACTTGGAACTAGCACTCTAGCTTGTCTAATGCATGAGGACAAGCTTTTATAGATGAAGAAGGGAGAAAGATTCAATGCACCAGGACACCAATTGTGAATTGGCAACATCCATGAAAAGCTACTGTGGATAGATATGATGACTCTCGAGCATTATCAGATGGATTTTTCCCTCAAAGGAGCTCATGATCTGGGAGGAAAAATCATACAGTCGTGCTTTTAGCAAAAAACGTTACTAAACTTGACTGGCGCGGGCATTGTTCTAAGACAGAGCACCAATGATCGCGCCCCTTTTTGAGGATCTGAGTTATTGGCGTGGGTTAGACATTGGGTACCTGCGCCAATGGGAAAAGGGCACTTTTTAGGGATAATTTGCAGAAGGTGTCTTGAGGGAACATGAAGTACATACTCAGGGGAACATAGTGCAAGTGTTTTTAGGCTATGTCACTGCTCACAGGTCCCGGAAAGCATCCTCCAATGTACTAAAATTGAGGCGATAGGGACGGTGATCAACGGTGACAATTTACTGTGTAACAGATGCCCCCCAAAGCATGAGGCCCGAGCGAGAGGGAGGGGTGAAATGCTTTGCAAGAACACATATAGCTGCTGCCGAGAACCTGCATTGAGAGATACCATTGATAGCTCAAATACATGATGTACGTGGTATGGTCGCAGCCATCCATAAGAGAGTACATGATAATTTAGATCCATAGTATGGACGCAGCCATCTGGGTAGGATCAATGAATTGACTCAGGTATGGTCGCAGCCATCCAGTGAATGAGTCATGTATCAAGAATCACGCCTGGATTACAACAGACACAATCCAGGGTCTTGCGCTCCATCTCGACCCGAACAGAAGTACAAGTTCAAGCATGCGAATATGTGAGCTGAAGTCGAACATGCATGAACATCGTCTGATTACCAGTCAATATTTGGAACTGTTAACAGACGCGAGAGGTACCACCATTAATGACAATGGCCCTCAAGGTACTATCGGTACAATCTACGGCGTGCGAATTAGTGATCTGACGTCGAACACCCGTAGAATCATTCGATCGGAGGCCAATGATGAAAACCTCGCGTCGAACACGAAGAACCTGCCATTGAGGCATGCAGGCTCCAAGGCACCGGAAGGGAGTCTCTAGATCAGCTTCCTGGATAATGAGCTGAAGTCGACAGGAAGTGACCTTGATCGAAGGTGGGCCATAATGTTTCCCACATCATCGACACGAGACAGAGAGATGATGTTGTGAATCAAAATTGTATGAGCTATCAGAGGGAGGTTGTTTCTTTGCAAAGGTCAACTTCTCTTGAACATACCGGCGGCACTAGAGTGGAGTTGGCAGTATTTGACATCGACGGATCAGAGGTCATAGTGATGAGGGAATGAGCAGATGAGAGGTCAAATAGGATTACCCAATCCCACGGAGGCAAATGAAAAATAAGATGAGATGTCCCCACCCAGACACGACAACAGAGGAGTGCCATGTTCAAGAGTGACATACTGCCGACATAACAATAATTATGGTTCCAAAATTTCTTTTCCCCCACCATTTCTGGCGAGTACCCCTATTATTTTTAACAAGCTTGATGGGGATAGCATATGCTTGTGGTGCGTCATTTCGACAAAATCCGATGTCATTAGGTTTTAACGAGTCTGACAAAGGAAGAACTCGGCGTCTTTTCATGTTTAGAGAGTTTGAAAAGACCGCAAAAAGGAAACTCCAGGGGTGTCCTTTTTCGTAAAGTTGTGTCTCTCGGGCCCGAAAAAGTATAAAATAATACCCGAAAGAACCGCCTGATCATTACGATCGAGGAGTACTTTTCATGAATAGTGATTTTGACCTGAAAAAGTAAAAAAGTGATCAAGACCACGTCGTTTTGTAACCATTAACGAGTCCGAAACGACAAAAACCCGGTAATCTTTTTATGTTTTAACGGTCGACAAAAAGAACTTAAAACGACCGCCCCTTATTAACGTTTAACGAGTCAAGAGGGAAAACTCAACAATCTTTTCGTTTTTAAACGGTCAGAAAAGAGCTGAAAGTGGACCTTCATTTTTATTCTCTTTAACGAGTCAAAAAGGAAAAAATACTCGGCAATCTTTTCATCTTTTACGAGTCAGAAAAGAGCTTAAAAGGAGACTCGTCCTGGAGGAACGAGTGGTATAAAGGGTAGCAACTGGTTCCGGTAATGGTGGAACTGCTCAAAACATGTAATGGTCAAGAGGCTGGCTAATAAAACCACTCATCGCTGCGGTTCCTCAGGAAAGGAAAACAACCAAGTGAAAGCATATGATCGGCTAAAGAGATGGTAGCAATGGAATGAAAACAACCAAGGCTCATCTAGCAGAATTTAGCAGATAAAAGGCAATCACGAGATGTAAATCAGGTATGGGTTCATTTTTACACAAGCTTGAACCATGGAGAACTTTGCTTGGATTCGGTTTCATGTTTACACAAGCTTGAAACGGAAAAACTATGCTTGTTATGAATTTGCATACCTCCAAATGATAATGCAAATCGAGGTACATGCCCCCCAAGCTTCATGGCATTCACGGAGTGGATGGAATGAAGGTTCACTTGGAAAGACTCGATTTTGAAAAGGAGGATGCATGCCCCCCGGGCCTCAGTCACGCGCCCGGGTCAGCTGCCGTCATCAGGATGACGGACTGGGTGTTGCATTTTCCGTGGAAATAAGACCATTTAGGAATGGTAGATGACTATATGTGAAGTGTGAACCAGGGAACGAAAGTTGGTCTACGATCTTGATTGTCCTTCCTTCGTGCGGAAAACACATCACTCTGAAGAGTGAGGACACAATTGCACGTATGCGATAAATATAGTCTCGCCCAAGGAGTAAATTGTAATCTAACGGGCCTTGGACTACCATGACACCCATTTGAATGGTCTTCCCTTCTAATGTGATAGGTACATGGGGAAGAATTCCTAAAGGTCGACTGGTTTCTCGATGAAAACCTGTAAGGTTTCTTATCTCAGGCAGAAGCAGTGGTGAACCAAGTGCTTCCCAGGCTGTTGAAGAAATGATGCTCATGGGAGATCCCTCATCAATAATGGTACCGGCCATAACCATTCGGTAGACTTGGACTATAATTCGAAATGGTCTGGAAGGTGGTAGCCGGGGACTGCCTAGTTGATCCCAATTGAAGGAAACAACGAGGTTACTCGGAGGTGGAACCGGATAAACGGCCGGATATGGTTCTGATGGACTTCCTTCCTGCTGCGAAGGAATGAGAGGGATGCTCACTTGATCATTAGAGTCTATGTTTATGTATAGAATTTGGACGGTGTGATCTTCATCCTTTACAGTGATAACATCATCTGAGGATGGAACTTCTGAAGGCAAAACCGGGTCACTTGTTATCTGGACCTTTGGAAAGACCAGGTCACTTGTCATCTGGACCTTTGGACTTTCAACTGGTTTGGATTCAGGCTCTGAAGGCAAAACCGGGTCACTTGCCATCTGGACCTCTTGAAAGACCGGGTCACTTGTCATCTGGACCTTTGGACTTTCGTCTGGTTTGGATTCAGATTGTTCATCCTTGATGATAAACACTCCCGGAACAAAGTGGTGCATAGACGACGAGGGTAAATCAACAGCGTTTCCGACCAGGGACTGGTCTGGAACAGGCTGAAAATCAACACTCTTTCCGACCAGGGACTGGTCTGGAACAGGCCGTAAAGCAACACTCTTTCCGACCAGGGACTGGTCTGGAACAGGCTGAGCAACACTCTTTCCGACCAGGTACTGGTCTGGAACAGGCTAAGCAACACTCTTTCCGACTAGGTACTGGTCTGGAACAGGCTAAGCAACACTCTTTCCGACCAGGTACTGGTCTGGAACAAGCTGAGCACAGCCAGGTTCGGGAAGAGAAAGCTGGACCAAAGAGGAATCAGGCTTGATTTCTTGGTCAGCAGGGGAACGTTCTGCAATTGCAGAGAGACGTCGATAACCAGCAGGAAGTTGAGTTGAGGGAGCTGTAAGACTTTCCAATAAAATAGAGGCTCTATCCATGAATGGACAAAGGTGAAGGGGATGATTGCCTTCACAAAGTCTACAGGGGATTCGAATCTTCCCTTTTCCCTTAACATTTCCAGCTGATAGGGTAGCATCACCATGATCTTCAGAGGATGATGCAGGGCGGTCCCGATCGTGAGCCCATACTTCTAAGACCCTGGGGATGCCAGGACAATCGCGAAGAAGATGGTCTTCCTTGCATAATCTACAAGGAAATTTAGTCTTCCGCTGCGGAGCAGGAGGAGTCTTTACTTCAGTTATATTCAGGGTAGATGGGACCTTTGTTTTGGGAGACTTCTTCTTTTTGGTCTTCTTCTTCTTCTTCTTAGCCACCTGGTTACTTAAATCCAGAGTTTCACCAGGCGAAGTAGAAGATGAGGACGCAGCAGTAGGCGAAGAAGGACAGGGATCCACCTTGGAATCAAAACGATGTTGCTCGGGTGGAGGAGGTGGTGGTGGAACAGGAGTTATCACACTCGAGACCACTGAGTTTGAGAACACCCATACGGGTAAACCGATGGTGAACCCAGGCAAAGACAAAGTTGCTATATACTGGACACCGACATTTCCGACAGAAGGAATCGGACCAGCTGGAGGACCACCTTGGCCGGTGGGCTCAGGGAAGGATGCCATTTGAGCGAGAAAGAACGCTACTCAAGCTAACGCAAGCAAAATTTAACCGGGTTATATGTGATCGTGGTCAAATGAATTTTAAGACACTGAACTTTGAACTTGACCTTTTCACTTTTTAAGAGTCGAGAAAAGGACGAAAAGATGACTCTAGTCTCCTTCGAATATTTAATGAGCACGAAGTGACAAGACGCTCACAGGCACCTTTTCGTTTAAGGAGTCCGAAAAGGATCAAAAGTGACTGCTCTGGAATTCTAGGTAGAGGGTGTGCCAAACTTTTCGCAAAACCACAGAATACTTTTTAGGGTACAGGTGGTCAATCTTCGTGAATGCTGTGTTCACTGCATTGCGAATCGTAGGGCGGCCGACACGGCTTCCTATGGATAAAGGCTTTATTCCTATAGGGGTCTCCCAATATATACGCGACGGTACGTGGGAGCACAGTCCATATTGGCACTTATCGTTTCACCGTGGAGGAATCACCCAACCACTCGACGGTAAGCTACCAGGTTTAACGACGCCGGAACACGTCTCTAACCTAGACCTCTAGAATGTTTGCGTTATGTTCCAATGCGTTGTTAGGTTTATTGAGTTTATTTTATAGTTTATCTTCAATTATGTTTCAGTTTTTTGGTCCTACCGTATGTGGTCTCTCCAAACTTCCTAAATGCAATCTATATGCCAAAATTATATCGTTGCATTCGATGAATTCTACCTACAGAAGAGTAGAGATTTTTTTTTTTTTTTTTTACACAAACAAAATGATTATCAAGCAAATAACAAAGGTCCTAATGCAGCTAATAACAAGAAATAAAAGTTTTTTCTTTTTCTTTTTAAAAGCGACAAATAACAATAAATGCTAACTAATATAATGCAAAAAGCTCTTTTGTTTTTTGATTTTTAAGATGGCATAATGCATGTAAACAAACCTCAAGAGATATCCACGAGTACAAACACAATTCACTCAATGGACACAGAACCAATTCAGAAACATGAAGATGAACTGTCAAAGCAAAGGAAAACACAAAGACATTCAATGAACCATGTGATCTAAGTTCAAATGAAGTCAAGCAAGATCCAAGCAAGCTAGAAGTGAATCACTAGATGAGTGCGGAAAACAATCGAGAAGCTGACTGGATGATCAAACCACAACGTCCCACAGAAGGCTCGACATGCACAACCACTAGGTACTCTAGGGCTGGGATACAAAATCGATAGAAATAAGCAAACAACTGAAGGATGAAAGTAACAACCAGTCACACAGAGGTCCAACACACTTCCAGAAGCAGCAAAATATAGGGAAGAACAAAAAATCCGAGTTTAAGGAGCTTTCAACTATCAAACTGGCAAAATTCTAGCATTACTCCAACAACTCAAGAACTCAAAGCTACAGCACTTCGGAACTCATAAACTTGGAACTAGCACTCTAGCTTGTCTAATGCATGAGGAGAAGCTTTTATAGATGAAGAAGGGAGAAAGATTCAATGCACCAGGACACCCATTGTGAATTGGCAACATCCATGAAAAGCTACTGTGGATAGATATGATGACTCTCGAGCTTTATCAGATGGATTTTTCCCTCAAAGGAGCTCATGATCTGGGAGGAAAAATCATACAGTCGTGCTTTTAGCAAAAAACGTTACTAAACTTGACTGGCGCGGGCATTGTTCTAAGACAGAGCGCCAATGATCGCGCCCCTTTTTGAGGATCTGAGTTATTGGCGCGGGTCAGACATTGGGTACCTGCGCCAATGGGAAAAGGGCACTTTTTAGGGATAATTTGCAGAAGGTGTCTTGAGGGAACATGAAGTACATACTCAGGGGAACATAGTGCAAGTGTTTTTAGGCTATGTCACTGCTCACAGGTCCCGGAAAGCATCCTCCAATGTACTAAAATTGAGGCGATAGGGACGGTGACCAATGGTGACAATTTACTGTGTAACAGATGCCCCCCAAAGCATGAGGCCCGAGCGAGAGAGAGGGGTGAAAAGCTTTGCAAGAACACATATAGCTGCTGCCGAGAACCTGCATTGAGAGATACCATTGATAGCTCAAATACATGATGTACGTGGTATGGTCGCAGCCATCCATAAGAGAGTACATGATAATTTAGATCCATAGTATGGATGCAGCCATCTGGGTAGGATCAATGAATTGACTCAGGTATGGTCGCAGCCATCCAGTGAATGAATCATGTATCAAGAATCACGCCTGGATTACAACAGACACAATCCAGGGTCTTGCGCTCCATCTCGACCCGAACAGAAGTACAAGTTCAAGCATGCGAATATGTGAGCTGAAGTCGAACATGCATGAACATCGTCTGATTACCAGTCAATATTTGGAACTGTTAACAGACGCGAGAGGTACCACCAATAATGACAATGGCCCTCAAGGTACTATCGGTACAATCTACGGCGTGCGAATTAGTGATCTGACGTCGAACACCCGTAGAATCATTCGATCAGAGGCCAATGATGAAAACCTCGCGTCGAACACGAAGAACCTGCCATTGAGGCGTGCAGGCTCCAAGGCACCGGAAGGGAGTCTCTAGATCAACTTCCTGGATAATGAGCTGAAGTCGACAGGAAGCGACCTTGATCGAAGGTGGGCCATAATGTTTCCCACATCATCGACACGAGACAGAGAGATGATGTTGTGAATCAAAATTGTATGAGCTATCAGAGGGAGGTTGTTTCTTTGCAAAGGTCAACTTCTCTTGAACATACCGGCAGCACTAGAGTGGAGTTGGCAGTATTTGACATCGACGGATCAGAGGTCATAGTGACGAGGCAATGAGCAGATGAGAGGTCAAATAGGATTACCCAATCCCACGGAGGCAAATGAAAAATAAGATGAGATGTCCCCACCCAGACACGAAAGCAGAGGAGTGCCATGTTCAAGAGTGACATACTGCCGACACAACAATAATTATGGTTCCAAAATTTCTTTTCCCCCACCATTTCTGGCGAGTACCCCTATTATTTTTAACAAGCTTGATGGGGATAGCATATGCTTGTGGTGCATCATTTCGACAAAATCCGATGTCATTAGGTTTTCACGAGTCTGACAAAGGAAGAACTCGGCGTCTTTTCATGTTTAGAGAGTTTGAAAAGACCGCAAAAAGGAAACTCCAGGGGTGTCCTTTTTCGTAAAGTTGTGTCTCTCGGGCCCGAAAAAGTATAAAATAATACCTGAAAGAACCGCCCGATCATTACGATCGAGGAGTACTTTTCATGAATAGTGATTTTGACCTGAAAAAGTAAAAAAGTGATCAAGACCACGTCGTTTCGTAACCATTAACGAGTCCGAAACGACAAAAACCCGGTAATCTTTTTATGTTTTAACGGTCGACAAAAAGAACTTAAAACGACCGCCCCTTATTAATGTTTAACGAGTCAAGAGGGAAAACTCGGCAATCTTTTCGATTTTTACGAGTCAGAAAAGAGCGTAAAGGCGACTCGTCCTGAAGGAACGAGTGGTATAAAGGGTAGCAACTGGTTCCGGTAATGGTGGAACTGCTCAAAACATGTAATGGTCAAGAGGCTGGCTAATAAAACCACTCATCACTGCGGTTCCTTAGGAAAGGAAAACAACCAAGTGAAAGCATATGATCGGCTAAAGAGATGGTAGCAATGGAATGAAAACAACCAAGGCTCATCTAGCAGAATTTAGCAGATAAAAGGCAATCACGAGATGTAAATTAGGTATGGGTTCATTTTTACACAAGCTTGAACCATGGAGAACTTTGCTTGGATTCGGTTTCATGTTTACACAAGCTTGAAACGGAAAAACTATGCTTGTTATGAATTTGCATACCTCCAAATGATAATGCAAATCGAGGTACATGCCCCCCAAGCTTCATGGCATTCACGGAGTGGATGGAATGAAGGTTCACTTGGAAAGACTCGATTTTGAAAAGGAGGATGCATGCCCCCCGGGCCTCAGTCACGCGCCCGGGTCAGCTGCCGTCATCAGGATGACGGACTGGGTGTTGCATTTTCTGTGGAAATAAGACCATTTAGGAATGGTAGATGACTATATGTGAAGTGTGAACCGGGGAACGAAAGTTGGTCTACAATCTTGATTGTCCTTCCTTCGTGCGGAAAACACATCACTCTGAAGAGTGAGGACACAATTGCACGTATGCGATAAATATAGTCTCGCCCAAGGAGTAAATTGTAATCTAACGGGCCTTGGACTACCATGACGCCCATTTGAATGGTATTCCCTTCTAATGTGATAGGTACATGGGGAAGAATTCCTAAAGGTCGACTGGTTTCTCGATGAAAACCTGTAAGGTTTCTTATTTCAGGCAGAAGCAGTGGTGAACCAAGTGCTTCCCAGGCTGTTGAAGAAAGGATGCTCACGGGAGATCCCTCATAAATAATGGTACCTGCCATAACCATTCGGTAGACTTGGACTATAATTCGAAATGGTCTGGAAGGTGGTAGCCGGGGACTGCCTAGTTGATCCCAATTGAAGGAAGCAACGAGGTCACTCGGAGGTGGGACCGGATAAACGGCCGGATATGGCTCTGATGGACTTCCTTCCTACTGCGAAGGAATGAGAGGGATGCTCACTTGATCATTAGAGTCTATGTTTATGTATAGAATTTGGACGGTGTGATCTTCATCCTTTACAGTGATAACATCATCTGAGGATGGAACTTCTGAAGGCAAAACCGGGTCACTTGTTATCTGGACCTTTGGAAAGACCGGGTCACTTGTCATCTGGACCTTTGGACTTTCATCTGGTTTGGATTCAGGCTCTGAAGGCAAAACCGGGTCACTTGTCATCTGGACCTCTTGAAAGATCGGGTCACTTGTCATCTGGACCTTTGGACTTTCGTCTGGTTTGGATTCAGATTGTTCATCCTTGATGATAAACACTCCCGGAACAAAGTGGTGCATAGACGACGAGGGTAAATCAACAGCGTTTCCGACCAGGGACTGGTCTGGAACAGGCTGAAAATCAACACTCTTTCCGACCAGGGACTGGTCTGGAACAGGCCGTAAAGCAACTCTCTTTCCGACCAGGGACTGGTCTGGAACAGGCTGAGTAACACTCTTTCCGACCAGGTACTGGTTTGGAACAGGCTGAGCAACACTCTTTCCGACCAGGTACTGGTCTGGAACAGGCTGAGCAACACTCTTTCCGACCAGGTACTGGTCTGGAACAGGCTGAGCACAGCCAGGTTCGGGAAGAGAAAGCTGAACCAAAGAGGAATCAGGCTTGATTTCTTGGTCAGCAGGGGAATGTTCTGCAATTGCAGAGAGACGTCGATAACCAGCAGGAAGTTGAGTTGAGGGAGCTGTAAGACTTTCTAATACAATAGAGGCTCTATCCATGAATGGACAAAGGTGAAGGGGATGATTGCCTTCACAAAGTCTACAGGGGATTCGAATCTTCCCTTTTCCCTTAACATTTCCAGCTGATAGGGTAGCATCACCATGATCTCCAGAGGATGATGCAGGGCGGTCCCGATCGTGAGCCCATACTTCTAAGACCCTGGGGATGCCAGGACAATCGCGAAGAAGATGGTCTTCCTTGCATAATCTACAAGGAACTTTAGTCTTCCGCTGCGGAGCAGGAGGAGACTTTACTTCAGTTATATTCAGGGTAGATGGGACCTTTGTTTTGGGAGACTTCTTCTTTTTGGTCTTCTTCTTCTTCTTCTTAGCCACCTGGTTACTTAAATCCAGAGTTTCACCAGGCGAAGTAGAAGATGAGGACGCAGCAGTAGGCGAAGAAGGACAGGGATCCACCTTGGAATCAAAACGATGTTGCTCGGGTGGAGGAGGTGGTGGTGGAACAGCAGTTATCACACTCGAGACCACTGAGTTTGAGAACACCCATACGGGTAAACCGATGGTGAACCCAGGCAAAGACAAAGTTGCTATATACTGGACACCGACATTTCCGACAGAAGGAATCGGACCAGCCGGAGGACCACCTTGGCCAGTGGGCTCAGGGAAGGATGCCATTTGAGCGAGAAAGAACGCTACTCAAGCTAACGCAAGCAAAATTTAACCGGGTTATATGTGATCGTGGTCAAATAAATTTTACGACACTGAACTTTGAACTTGACCTTTTCACTTTTTAAGAGTCGAGAAAAGGACGAAAATATGACTCTAGTCTCCTTCGAATATTTAATGAGCACGAAGTGACAAGACGCTCACAGGCACCTTTTCGTTTAAGGAGTCCGAAAAGGATCAAAAGTGACTGCTCTGGAATTCTAGGTAGAGGGTGTGCCAAACTTTTCGCAAAACCACAGAATACTTTTTAGGGTACGGGTGGTCAATCTTCGTGAATGCTGTGTTCACTGCATTGCGAATCGTAAGGCGGCCGACACGGCTTCCTATCGATAAAGGCTTTATTCCTATAGGGGTCTCCCAATATATACGCGACGGTACGTGGGAGGACAGTCCGTATTGGCACTTATCGTTTCACCGTGGAGGAATCACCCAACCACTCGACGGTAAGCTACCAGGTTTAACGACGCCGAAACACGTCTCTAACCTAGACCTCTAGAATGTTTGCGTTATGTTCCAATGCGTTGTTAGGTTTATTGAGTTTATTTTATAGTTTATCTTCAATTATGTTTCAGTTTTTTGGTCCTACCGTATGTGGTCTCTCCAAACTTCCTAAATGCAATCTATATGCCAAAATTATATCGTTGCATTCGATGAATTCTACCTACAGAAGAGTAGAGATTTTTTTTTTTTTTTACACAAACAAAATGATCATCTAACAAAGGTCCTAATGCAGCTAATAACAAGAAATAAAAGTTTTTTCTTTTTCTTTTTAAAAGCGACAAATAACAATAAATGCTAACTAATATAATGCAAAAAGCTCTTTTGTTTTTTGATTTTTAAGATGGCATAATGCATGTAAACAAACCTCAAGAGATATCCACGAGTACAAACACAATTCACTCAATGGACACAGAACCAATTCAGAAACATGAAGATGAACTGTCAAAGCAAAGGAAAACACAAAGACGTTCAATGAACCATGTGATCTAAGTTCAAATGAAGTCAAGCAAGATCCAAGCAAGCTAGAAGTGAATCACTAGATGAGTGCGGAAAACAATCGAGAAGCTGACTGGATGATCAAACCACAACGTCCCGCAGAAGGCTCGACATGCACAACCACTAGGTACTCTAGGGCTGGGATACAAAATCGATAGAAATAAGCAAACAACTGAAGGATGAAAGTAACAACCAGTCACACAGAGGTCCAACACACTTCCAGAAGCAGCAAAAGATAGGGAAGAACAAAAAATCCGAGTTTAAGGAGCTTTCAACTATCAAACTGGCAAAATTCACAAAGATGGCGCGACTGTGAAACTGCAACTCGCGCTAACAATTAATTGGCGCGGGTTCCTATGGAGCAACATGCGCCAACTGGCGCGACTGTCAGAAGAAAAAACACGCCAGCCGCGTTTACTGACCCCGACTGACAGTGCCCAGAAGAACCAAACAATAGATAGCAATTTCAAAACTGACCCAGAAAGTTCATTAACTCAGGCAAGCGAGAGAAAACTAATCATGCAAGACAAACTCCAAATAGCTTCTCCCCAGCGGAGTCGCCAAACTTCCTAAATGCAATCTATATGCCAAAATTATATCGTTGCATTCGATGAATTCTACCTACAGAAGAGTAGAGATTTTTTTATTTTTTTTTTACACAAACAAAATGATCATCAAGCAAATAACAAAGGTCCTAATTCAGCTAATAACAAGAAATAAAAGTTTTTTCTTTTTCTTTTTAAAAGCGACAAATAACAATAAATGCTAACTAATATAATGCAAAAAGCTCTTTTGTTTTTTGATTTTTAAGATGGCATAATGCATGTAAACAAACCTCAAGAGATATCCACGAGTACAAACACAATTCACTCAATGGACACAGAACCAATTCAGAAACATGAAGATGAACTGTCAAAGCAAAGGAAAACACAAAGACGTTCAATGAACCATGTGATCTAAGTTCAAATGAAGTCAAGCAAGATCCAAGCAAGCTAGAAGTGAATCACTAGATGAGTGCGGAAAACAATCGAGAAGCTGACTGGATGATCAAACCACAACGTCCCACAGAAGGCTCGACATGCACAGCCACTAGGTACTCTAGGGCTGGGATACAAAATCGATAGAAATAAGCAAACAACTGAAGGATGAAAGTAACAACCAGTCACACAGAGGTCCAACACACTTCCAGAAGCAGCAAAAGATAGGGAAGAACAAAAAATCCGAGTTTAAGGAGCTTTCAACTATCAAACTGGCAAAATTCACAGAGATGGCGCGACTGTGAAACTGCAACTCGCGCTAACAATTAATTGGCGCGGGTTCCTATGGAGCAACATGCGCCAACTGGCGCGACTGTTAGAAGAAAAAACGCGCCAGCCGTGTTTACTGACCCTGACTGACAGTGCCCAGAAGAACCAAACAATAGATAGCAATTTCAAAACTGACCCAGAAAGTTCATTAACTCAGGCAAGCGAGAGAAAACTAATCATGCAAGACAAACTCCAAATAGCTTCTCCCCAGCGGAGTCGCCAAATTGTTGGTGAGGTAAATCCCCTCTGCGGACAGAGGCGATCCCACTAGCTTAAAACAAAACTAGCCACAATCAATCCACGCTGCTACGCAAGTTCCTAGTTGTATAGTAAAGGTGAATTAAGAAGACCAACCTGGAATCCAAGGCTATAGTCGAAGCAGAGTTGGTGTTCCCGCTCCCTCGCTCCGGCAGGTCACAATCCTTGCGATCTTTGCAAACGAACACCTACACATGCAAAGGAAGAAACAGATACAAGCATAAAATCCACCAAGGCACAACTATATTTCAGTCAGAAAGGAAATAAATCAACATCACTATAATAGACAATGAGATTGGAACTATAATAACAGTCGTTCATTAATTAATAATAGACAGGAAAAGTTACAACCAAGGTTCTGACGCTGAACCTTTCCTCTGGCTGGGCGAGCAGCTATATGCCTTGCAGTAGACTACCTCTCTCTCGGACTTCCGGCAGCATAACCTCTCTAGCATTACTCCAACAACTCAAGAACTCAAAGCTACAGCACTTCGGATCTCATAAACTTGGAACTAGCACTCTCTAGCTTGTCTAATGCATGGGGACAAGCTTTTATAGATGAAGAAGGGAGAAAGATTCAATGCACCAGGACACCCATTGTGAATTGGCAACATCCATGAAAAGCTACTGTGGATAGATATGATGACTCTTCGAGCTTTATCAGATGGATTTTTCCCTCAAAGGAGCTCATGATCTGGGAGGAAAAATCATACAGTCGTGCTTTTAGCAAAAAACATTACTAAACTTGACTGGCGCGGGCATTGTTCTAAGACAGAGCGCCAATGATCGCGCCCCTTTTTGAGGATCTGAGTTATTGGCGCGGGTCAGACATTGGGCACCTGCGCCAATGGGAAAAGGGCACTTTTCAGGGATAATTTGCAGAAGGTGTCTTGAGGGAACATGAAGTACATACTCAGGGGAACATAGTGCAAGTGTTTTTAGGCTATGTCACTGCTCACAGGTCCCGGAAAGCATCCTCCAATGTACTAAAATTGAGGCGATAGGGACGGTGACCAACGGTGACAATTTACTGTGTAACACGACTGATAGTTAGCTACAATCTTGCCCAACAACAGAGTAGTTGGGAAGAATTGATTTTCACGATAGATGGGGGACTGGCTTTGCCAGCCCCAAAACGAAAACATATTGCCAGTACATCGAGCAGACCACTGAAACAAAGAAAATCTGTTAGATTGGCAAGGATTAGAGGAATGCTGGGAAATTCCCAGGGAAACATTAGTCAACCTGTGGAAATACATGATTTAGGAGACGAACAACCCCCACAATTGGAAGGTGGGGAGAACGAAAAAGAATTGGAGGAAAATGATGAAAGAGAACCGGAGGAGGAGACTGAGCAATTTGGTCAGGAAGAAGGGGAGGAAACATAGCAACATAGTGAAAGTCCACTGCAAAACCCTCTGCAAGAAGATGAATTGGCCCAAATTATGGCCAATATGGGCAAATATGTGCAACCTCATAGCCCACTCAACCTCCATACCGAAGAAGGGCCACAGGAGCACTCTGCTCATGATAAAAGTGCATCCGAGGAAATGAGTGATGAAGAGGAAGAAGAAGAGGATCACTCTGTTCATGATAAGAGTGTATCTGGGGAGAAGAGTGACAAGGATGAGGAAGAGGAATAATCTGTTCCTAGTCAGAATACACTCAAAGAATTGCACGATGAAGAAGAGGTAGAAGAAGAAGCTGCCCAGGAGACAGTAGAACAAACTAGGGTTTCTACCCCTGAAAAACCTGATCAACAGAACACTGAAGAAGTATCCCAAGAAGGCAACAAGGAAATTGGCCAAGGCGAAGGTACAATGCCTAAGGTACAAAGCCCAGGCCTGAGAAAACAAACGGCTATTCCTTCCAAGAAAACAGAGGAAATTAAAAGATTGCGAAAGGAACAACAGAGATTGCTTAACGTAATTAAGCAACTTCGACAACAGATAAGAGTCTTGAAAATGGGGAAGAAATCAAAAGGAACCTCTGTGGCAAAGCATGCAACCACCCAGGCAAAACCCCTTAAGAAAAAGACCAAGAGGACTCAAGTCCAACCTGTTATTCAGAATCGAAAGGAACAACATCTGGCTGTTGCAAATGTAGAAGTACAAACAGACAACGCACCGACCTGTGATAAGGAAATCTAGACAGAGGCACTGTCCTCTAGCAAGAAGGAAACTCAGACAATAAAGACGAGATGTCGTAACAAAGAGATCCAAGTAGATCTCCAGCCCAAAATTATCATGTTGGATAATGACCCGAGGATAGTGTCTCTACGAAAATATTTGGCACAAGCCCAAAAAACAATAGAGAAACTCTAAGAGGAGACTGTTCCTCAAGAAAAATACCAGAAATTACAACAGCAGCTAAAAAACATCAATGCATAAGAAAGCCAGGCCTTTGAAGGATGGTGAAAGGCAGAGGAAAGAGTCAAAAAGGTAACCCATAGACTAGACACAGTCATAAATCAAATGGATACCTTATGTTCTCTGTATACTGATGTTTTAGCGTGTAGGGCACCTGCTAGAAACTATGCTTTGTTTTTAATGGAAAGATATTTACAATTGAAAATTAAAGCTGTCAAGGCAGGAGTACCTATAGAGATAAAAACCATTGATGACTTCATAAACTGTTGTAAGCATTACGGGGTGAAAGTTCAACGATTGTTATGTGAATTTTATTTGCACAATCTTGTATTAGATGGAGAAACAGAGCAGAACCCTAGCCCTTTTGTGGGTGATGTCCAACTGCAGGCATTTATTTCTTTTGGTGTTAATCAGATAAAGTGGCTTAAAGCCTACAATGTCTTTCAAAGACAGGAGAATGGATTAGATCTATGGGTGAGGGGTGAACCTAGAGACCCATTGCAATTATGGAATAAACATAGGAGCCTAATGATAACTTAGGGTGTTATCCAGACATTGGGACCTATTCACAACAGAAATCATCCGGCAAGGGGTAGAATACTTCTTTACCATCAAAGACCTTGCCATAGCAACAACCAAATTCTGATACCAGACTTCTAATCAGAATATCCAAAACAGAGAACCATTCAATTATGAGAATTTTAAGCTAGCTGCTGACCGCTTGGGTATCTATGGTGACCTCATTTTGAGAGAAGGCCCATCTTGGTTAGGCTGTAGGTTCCAAAGTCCAGTCATTTGGTATCCTGCACCAGGATATAGAGCCTTATATGAATTTCCTGAAGGTCAGACAGGGCATATTTTTGAATTCTTAGCTAGGAATCATGGTTGTAGACCACCTACTGAGAACCCTTCTCCAGCCTATTCCCTAACTGCCTTGCATGTCAATTACAATGTTTTCATGAGGGCATGAAAAAGGGTAAGCAGGGGGGTGTGTTGAGCATTAGAGAAGGTATGTAATTGCCACCTATTTCGTTATCTTTTCCTTTAATTCATAACTTCTTTACATTATGAAATGGGCATATGATGAAGGATTATGATAAAGTTTAGGAGATTTGTGAGTAACATAAAATGACTAATTATTACCTTTTCTTATGCAGAAAATGAAGAAAATGGAAGATCACCATTCCAAGGGAAAAGACAAGACGAAATCAATTGCTGTCCCTTTGATAGGGAACCGCATCCAAATGAGGCAATCCAGATCGGAGCGCATAAGCCAGGAAAAGGAAGAGGAGATACCAAATCAGCGCAAGAGAACGAAGAGATAACTGAGAAATAACGATATGGCGAATCCCTCAGGATCCTTTGATCCTGAGGGATCACTACCTTAAAGAATATCTGTATCTTTGGTATTTCCGCCTGGCCGCTATAAAAAG
The DNA here is from genome assembly GCA_031772625.1 of Pinus tabuliformis. Classification (NCBI taxonomy): domain Eukaryota; kingdom Viridiplantae; phylum Streptophyta; class Pinopsida; order Pinales; family Pinaceae; genus Pinus; species Pinus tabuliformis. The sequence continues at coordinate 768,725,329 of CM062818.1, forward strand.
GGACAGCGTTGCTAGCCCAAGGGGCAGATTATTGTTGTTTTATAGAATTCACTGTTGTAACTTAAACTTTGATCATCGACTCTCTTTAAAGAGCGATTACTGTAACTCTATTTTCATGATTAATACATAAACTCTGTTGCTGTTCCGTCTTTGATTCTAGAGTAATCACAGCAGTGCGTCCCTGGAGGCTAAGGGCCCGGCCCTAGTGGATCACTTGCTTCCTGTACCATTATTTTCCAATTCCAAGTCATGTGTGGTTTGATTTCTCTTATTTGCTTCGTTCAGTAATCTGTTGTTCCTTATCATTTCATGTATTGGCTCTGTTATATTTCATTCATATTTGAATAGTAAGGTTATCTTCTGCAACTGGAATGTTATGCTATTCATTCTGAATTTATATCACATTGTCGTTCCTTTACAGATTGATATTATTGTATAACATTGTTGTTCCTTCACAAATTACCATTACTGTTCGTTTACAGAGTAACAGTGTTGTGTATTTATAGATCGGTACTATTGTCTATTTATCTACGGTTTACCTCTAAGAGTGATTGCTGTTCATTGGGATTGTTGTTCCATGGTAACCGCAATTGCTGTTTCTTCATAACTGTGATTAATATTTGTTATGCCGAAACCCAGATTACTGCTTCCCTCAGTATAGATGCGTTGTGTGTAACATTCGATTTAGTTTGCTGTGCGTTTACATTTGATTCAGGTTGCTGTTCAATATTTCATAACTCACTTTAGTTTGCTGTTCCATTTTCGGTTTGCTGTTCAAATCATTTTTGAGGTAAAGATTGCTGCTTAATTCCTTTAGATTACAATTACTGCTTAATTCATTTCTATAGGTTAAAGCTTTGTTGTTCAATCTTTTTAAATAGATTAGTTGTTGTTCCCTTTCCTGTTAATTGAATTATCATTTCAAGTAATTGCTTTAGTGTGAACAGAACGATCTGAAACTGTAGTGAACATTGACTATTGTTGTCCAGTTCCTAGATTGACGATCTTCTCCTTGATTGCTTTTCAATTGCATCAGTTTACAAAGGGAAGAGTTATCATTACTGCACCCTTGACTGATGAAGTGTTGTAGTTTCTTAAATGAATGATTTAGTTACAAAGCATTTCAAGTTCTTGCCATTACATTTAGAGTTTGTTTCCAACATTTATTTACTTTTGCAAAAGCACTATACTACTAGCATTACTCTTGACAAGTGACTGCCTCAAACTGAGTACACTCTTTGAGATAACAAATTGTACCTAGATTGATAATTAATGTAGGGTAAATAGAGGTGAAAAAGACCCTTTTTACTGCTTGACAATTACCTTGTCTTTGTTGAAAGAAGACCAAAGGGCTCATAATTAATGATAGAAGGTTGAGAGGTCTCATGAAGGATGTCAAAGAATACAAAGTGACTAAGTTAATAGAAAATGGTCAACTTACAGGTATAATCAGGTCACGTATTTGACTAATGCTTGAGTATGAACTTGTGATGAAATATGTTGATGAAATTGTGAGTGTATTAAGCCTATATGACCAATGTCGAGGAATCTCAGGAAGCGAAAAAAAGGAGTTCAAAAATATCTCTAAGTATACTCTTAATCCTTAATTATGAAAGGGATTGGATTGATGTTTAATGGCAGGCCTGAATCATTCTCCTTGAAGATCTGTTATGGCTACTAAGACTTATATTAGATATAATACATGTCATATAATTTGAAGGAATTTGGTTCCATTCCTTGTTTCCATGCAAGCACACCGATTCCATGGAAAGCATGTTACAACAACGAGTTGAAAAGTATGAGATCTAGAAATACAATCATGTAAAGAGATCAACTAAAGTTTGCCAAAGTTTGAAGTTTGACTTTTGAAATATAAGGAATGTATCAAAGTCTGATTTGTTAGAATTATTTGAATAAACCATCAAGGATAAATTATGATGTCTATTAAAGGAGCCACATCACCTATAATTTGGGTTGTGGATTAAAGCAAGATAAGGCCAATTCTGAGAGTTGAAGTGTGAAATAACAAACCTATGTTTTTCTTTGAAGATTTTGTGTTTAGAAGCAGGGAGTTGAAACTACAAGCTCTTAAAGTTTTAATGCCATCTATTGTCATGAACCTATCACTGGAATATACATTGCATTTGTTGATTGCTGATGCAAAGGGTATTTGAAGGATGGAGCCTATTTTTGTTCAATTCTAAAAGCCACTGATTCAAAATAAGGAGAAAAGATCATTGTCAAAGCACACCATGATGGAGCTAGTTTTCCTTTTGACATAACAAGCTTATAATGAAGAAAATAATGAGTACTCTTTCAAGTTTGGAGGCAAAAGTATTTGTGAGAATGTTGTTGCTAGATATGCCAAAGTAGAAAAAAAATATGATGTGGATCTATCATGAAGACATCTCACTTAAAGATCCATGATATTAAGATCTTCATATCTAGATATTTATGTAATGACATGATGAATGCCAAACACCTGTATATGAAAATAAAATTGTGTAGATGAAAAAGTCGTGTGGACCTTGAAAAAGAGTGTAAAATGAGTACCATAAAGTTAGGGTTTGTAAACCCTAGATTAATTTATGAAGGATAATTAAACCCTAGGGTTTAGATTTAAAGCCCTACATAGATGCTTCCGTTGAAAGAAGAAATCCTATCTTAGACAAGGATGGCATCATGTTGATGATGAGGATGAGGATGAGGTTGATTTGGATGTAAGAAGGCTAAAGGTCAAGAGAGAGTTGACATTTCCTACTATCCTAAAAAGATAAGTATCTTATATCTTTCTTCCTTGATTATTATTGTTGTTTTACTATTAATTAGTCTCTTGTCATTGTATCCTTTGCTTGGTTATAATTGTTCTTCCATGGCCTCCTAGTGAGAATTACAAGTATATTATAAATTCCGCTTAGACTTTGGCAACAAATGGAAGTAGTGGAAGAATGAAGCAAAGCGTGTGACAAGATGAATCAATGATGTGTATTATACTAGATGAGATCCGAATTTAGAGGGAGCCAGGAAATAATAAAGTTTGAAGTACCTTCTTTGTGCTGAAAATAAGTCAATAATGACTTCCAAATGGATCTACAAGATCTAGTGTGCAACATAGACAAGTGCAAAGTGAGAGTTGAGAATAGAAGGTTCTAACAGAAAGAGGGAGAGGAACATGATATAACATTTTCTCCAATTTGCAGGTACACTTCTATCATTTCTTTCAAAATTATACCAGGCAAATGCAATGATATTTTTTCTCAATGAAGAAATTAAGAAAGAAGAAGTGTACATAGAACTACCTCAGGACTTTGAGGTACATAAGAAGTATCATGATTGAAGAAGGCTTTGTACGATCACAAGGAAACAATTTGGGCTTGGTTAATGAATCAAGGTTGTTCCTATGTGATTTGTCTCTAATGAAAGCAGAAGGACTCATGTGTCAAAGGGAGTAGCTATTGTAGAAAGAATTGCTTTCGTAACTGAGGGAGTAGTCAGGGAGCCTTTTTTGGCTTTAAATGGAGTTGACCTCTAAGTTTGAGATGATGGATTTTCATTGACATTGTCAGGCTAGATAACTGATATGTTAGAAAGTAACAATGGCAGAGGGGGCAACCAATATTGCCACATCAGAAACTATTTCAGAAAGAGTACCCAGTTAGGCTAACCAAAAAGTATCCATGATGATGAACCCAGTGAAGGAAGTTGATCACCTATGGTTGAGCTAAGGCATGTGGCTAAACATGTGTTGATGTACCAACATGGTATAGTTTGTCCAAGAATAGTCAGTTATGAGACATGACTCAAATAGTGAAGTATAGTTGCAAGGATTCACAAGATTTAGGTAAGGTAGACAGTGCCAAAGATAGAAAGAGTTCTTCAGGATATTGCTTTAGTTTGGGCTTTGTGATGATTTCTTGGATGAGTAGGAAGCAAACATCTGTTGCACTCAGTACTGTAGAAGTCGAGTATATTGTAGTTGGATTGATAAGTTGAGAATAAGTATGAATTTAGAGGCTATTTGCAAGATTGTCTTAAATAGGTGCAAGTGATGACCAAGATGTTAGGTCGAAGTAAAGTGAGATCTAATACCAAGACATGGTACAAAAGGAAGCAATGTGACTTCAGTATTATTCTATAGTTAAGCAAATTGTTGACAAAGCCACTATCCTTGGATGAAGTCTAAATGCTTCGAGGATAAGCTTGGAGTAATTGAGAATGCCTCTCAGTAAGAGGGAATGATGAAATTGCAACATCCAAGATAGTGATTCTCTCTTGGTTAGGTTGACCAAGATTAGGGAAAATGGTCAAGAGTGATAGCATCAGAGACAAACATTCTCCCTGTGTCAACTATGTTGACCAGATTGGGGAGAATGGTTCAGTAGAGGACAACCATTCTTCTTGTGTCAAGTATGTTGACTGGAATTAGAAAGAATGGTCCTAGAGGCCCTGGATCACTTAGTTGAGTGGGTGAATTTCAACATTAGGTTCATATTACTCTCCATATAGGTTGAGTGAACCCATTTAGCATCAGGCCTAGAATTATTTAGGTAGAATGTGGCCTTTGGATTTGGGACCATATTACTCTAATGTATTGAGTGTGTTCCTAGGGTTTTACCACAAGTCAAAGAGATTGACCAGGATGATGGTGAATCTAGACTAGTCAGTATACCATGGGTTAGAGGCGCCAACCAAAATCATGGTGACTAGTTGACGCTAATGATTTACCATGTGTCACAGTTGTTGACCAAATTATGGTAATTGGATGATGTTGTTAATTTACCATGTGTCACAGTTGTTGACTAGATTATGGTAATTGGTTGATGTTATTGATTTACGATGTGTCACGTTGTTGACCAAATTATGGTAATTAGATGGTGCTGATATTGATTATTTTTTATAACCTTTTCTTAGAGAAATTTGTCAACATGAGAACACATATATAGTCATTGTGAATACTTCCCTAGCTAAGAGGGAGTGTTGAATTTTGTAGCTATGGTTGGTCTTCATGATTAATATTTTATCCCTTGATGCATTTGTAATAAATACAAAGAATGTTCTTCATGATATTGTAAAAATATAAAAATATATGACATGTTCTTCATGCCGGTTTTAAAAAGAGAGAATTTGAATTTTGAAAAAAATATTTTTTGGCTCGAAAGAAGCCAAGTCAGGCCACCTCCTAGTTAATTCAACCCCAGTGAAGAGGCACCCATTCGAAATCACTAGATGACTATATATACAATCATTTCTTCCTCCTCTCAAGCAAGCAACTCAGAATTTCTAAGGCAAACAAGAAGTTAAATCTAAGGCTAAGAAGAAGTCTGATCCGAGGCAAAAAATATATATTATTTGAGGCACATTTTTTGATGAAGAAGAAGGAAATATATCTGATGAAGAAGGATGGAATTATGAGAAGAATATAGGCTTAGATTGTAAGATATAAAAAAGTTGTAGGACCAAGACTTTGGGTGAAAAATAAAGCCGAAATTCGGCCCTAATAGACAAACAGACTGAGTCTCTTGGCTAGTGGTTTGAGTTGACTAGGAAGGAGTTGGACCAATTTTTATGTGACATCCCCTATGGGTTAATTACCCTTGTAAAACACTTTCCTTTTAATTATGTAATTATAAAAATTAAAGGGCTGAGAGAAAGGGACACAAATTCCATTTTCTTGAGGAGGGAAATTGCTTATGGAATGGGTTGTTTTAATAATAGTCCTGGTTGGCTAAGTGGTTTTAAATGGGTTGATTGTGCAAAAAGTTTAACTAAAAATAAGAGGATAGGTCCAAGTGTCCTTTGAGACCCAACAACAAGCAAGAATATGAGAAAATATTAAAGGCAACATGGGCTATGATTTCCAAGGCAATTTTTGATTGTGTGGAGCTTTGGAAAGTGACAGATAATGGGTATGTGGGCAGGAATGAAAATAGGTCTAGAAGAGGGAGAAATATTTCACATTTACGTAGAAGGGAGAGGTAGAGAACTCACTCTCACGTCTATGCAAAGTAAGAGAATTAGCAGAGCAACAATTAAAACTGATAGTGATTGAGCTCTGGAGAAAGTGAATGAGTTGAGGAACCTTCAAAGAGGCTTAGTGGGTGAAAAACATTATGGAGAGAACTGGCTTGCATGAAGGCTTAAGAACGACTAGAATCTTGTGGATTGATGAACCACTATATAGGAGAGAAACACTGAGGTTATTGGGGAGTTGATGAACCACCAAGTGTTGGAAACACTAGGGCATACCATTATTAATGAATTACCTGGAAAAAGTGGCTTCTACAGTCCAACAATAACTTATCCACTGAAAAATATTCCTTGATTTGGACTCTCTTCTCTTGAATGTGAGCTAAAAAATCTCTACAATGTGGTACCCTAGCATGGATGTGATTTTGCCTGAAAAAAATGAATGATAATGTGTGTAGCTAGTGGATGAAGGCAGTGAGGCAGTGTGGTATCCTGTTTCAACTATTTTATTAGTTAAAATTCCTCAAAAGCACTCCAACTCAAGCATTAGAATTTGCACTAGGGATGACAACTACAAGTGACTATAGTTGTAACTTGTTTATGGTTGGGTGGAGAGTTAGAGTCCCACTCTCAGTTGCTATGTCTTTATAAGATACATTCACTCTTATGTTTTGTGCTTGAGTTTGTTATTATGTCTTTGTTATTTGCATAGAAATAATGTTATGCTAATGTTCCATAGTGTTTTTCTTGCATAAATGAAGAATGTAAGTGATTGTGTAGAGATCCTACGATATGGTCCGTTACTCGTGGACGTGTTAATCTTGAAATAACTTAAGCCTACCTGGGCATAAAGAGATTGAAATATATGTAAATGGGTAATTTATTCATGTATACTTGTTGGTATATTTGGTCTTTGTGATAGTTTCTAACACATGATAATAAGGAAAGTGATTTCCTGTGCATAAGTGTTCCATGAACATTTTCTTAGGAATGATTTAATTCCTATAATTATCTGAGTTTGCAAATTCGTCTAAACGACTTGTGCATTGATAGATGGGGAGATATCTATAATATTTATCGTTTTGTTGAAGGAATGATTCAATTCCCGTGTTTATTATGAGCTCGAATCTAGTATAATTATCTAAGCTTGGAGGAGAGGTAAAATCCTTGCCATTAAAATTCTCTTTGTGTTTTAATGATTTGCATAACTGACTTGTATATCTAGCTTTTGTTTATTTATAAGCTTAGGAAGGATAACATTAGTTATATGATTAATTTATATAAATATACACGTTGAATGAGCTGAACCAAGCCCTATTAAAAGCTCTAGAGGGATAACACACATTTATATATGTGCTTTGCAAGTTGTAGGCCAAGGGGCTTTATAAAATTATATGTATATGAAGCACTCAAGACTTGGATTAATTTCCTAAAAGCCACTAGATTCAAGCCATTGTTTTCTATGATCACGCATGGCTAAGAGGTAGAGCCTTCCAAAGAATGGGGATTAACCTTTGTTGTGTAAAAGTCGAGGGGTGGGTCACATGGTGCATGCCACCCAGGCTAGAGTGCTTTGGAGCATGCGTAAATTGACGTTGGAGATTCACTTGTGAATGAACGATGGGGATCTAAAAGTGAACCCCCCCTTATCCGTACCAAATGAGGTCGACCCCCCACATATCAATGATCAGGCAGAGACGAGACATGGCCACTGGGTTCAAGCGACAGAACCAAGAATGCAAACCCCACTAGTGATGTAACAGGGAGGAGGGGGGTCTGCTATTACATTGGGACCGTCGAGAGTGGAGAGCTCATAGTCGCACATGTGTCCCAAAATTTTAGTCCTTAAAGGATCTAAGGGTAGCACCAAGGGAAACTCCCGGGATCATATCCCTGAGATGATGTGGCAGTGAGGTTTGTTATCCAATGCAAACAATGAAGAAAGACCCTAGTTAAATGTTGTAGGAAAACTTTATGGTGGAACCCACAGTAATGTGGCGCATGGCATGGAGGACGTGACAATGGATGACATCACCCTAGTATTTAAGACTGATGATGTCACCCAAGACCTAAAATATTTTTGGAGCAGGGCATATGAGATATATTTATATATATTATGTGCGTAGTATATTGGATCTCATAAAAGGGTTTAAAAAGTATGAGCAAGTCGCCAACTTCCATGTGGCATATGACGTGTATAACCATGTGGCAGACCCAATGACATGGCACAACCTAATTGACCAAGACTTTAATTGGTCATATCTTTTGATCCAAAGGTCATATTGGAGCAAACTTTATATCATAGGAAGCATCTCGATGAGACAAATGCGACAATGTTGTTAGTTATAAGTTTTGAGGAAGTCGAAAAAGATCAAAAAAATTAGACCCCATTTCCATAATGTGACAATGGGATTCGGGTCATCATAGTACCTACCTCCTTCTACCCTTATTTTGGGCTACGATTAATAAGGTTTATGTTACAGAGTGGTATTAGAGCTTCCAGGTTCAACACTTGGACTGAATGGGATCTACTGTAGAAGGAATGAAGGCATAGTGTTTTTGACTCTCTAGTGAGTCAAGTGGTTTGATAATTACTTGTTGTAGGTGTTGGTTACAACACTATTATCATGGGTTGCAAGTTGATTTTTTGCTTATGCAAGTGAATGTTGAGCGTAACATTGTAATGGAATAATTATGTGCTAACTTGGGATTGCATGCAGGTCCAATGATGCATTTTTTAAATGTGAAAATTAAAGGGATGATAGATGCTAATGTGACATATGTTTTTCCAACCCACCCCACTTGAGATTGCATATGCAATGGTTGTTTTCATGGGCAAAGAAGGATTACTGCAAAAATGCTAAAGGCTGAGTTTCAAAAGTTTATAATGATAGTCTCAGTAAAGAGCCTGGTATTTGATTGATGTTGCTGGCATTGGTAAAGAGGCTAATTCTAATTATTGATGATGGTTTTGGTAAAATACTGATTTTTAAACTTTTATAGATAAATGAACTGATATGCTCATAATTTTTAAAATTTCACTGAAAATGAGTATGCCTAATTATGTCCTGGATTTTGAGACACGTGACTAATGAACAAATTGAGATATATGTGCAGCTATAGGACAACATGCTTGGTATGGCATTGTAGGGTAGCAAACAATATGTATTTTGAATTAATAAAACTAACAACTGAATGTAAGTGGCAATGCATAAAGAGATTGGTACAATAAGAAAAGAGTAGCTGGTAAGAGCTCTCAGACACTTTAAACAACAAGGTAAAATGATGGAAGAAAAGAAAGAGGAGGGGGAATTCCCTTGAGACCCTCTGATAAGCATTGAAAGAATTCATTTTGGGAGAAATTGGAGGGGCACCACAAAATTAAAAGGCTTCCATGAAAGCATGAAGAAGGCATGGGCTGGGTCTTATTCATGAAATATTAGAAATCTTGGCCTTATTGGGATTAAGTTGATTTTTGGGATTGCCTTGTTTTATGCTTATTTGTTGTGGCCTTAAATCATTGGCCTCATGGATTTATCGTCTTTTGATTGTTGAATTATGCATGACCAAGCTATCTTGTTTTGCAATTTTATGATTGTTGTCATGAATTTCTTTCCTTTTAATGTTTCCCTCTTTTCCTTTGGATTTTTCCTTGCATTTTCATGCTTTGGGGGCCTTGGGAGCATTGGTTAAGCATGGTAGAAAAGTGAATGGGCTCTAGTAAGAGAGCCAAGGAGGCCCTATGCATAAATAAAGAACATGAACAAAATGAGAAAGGTTGGAAATGGGTATATGGGCCAAAAAAGGTTGTCATTAGAATACCTTGGAGTGTTGCTCTTGAATATGGCAACAAGTGTAAATGAGAAAATATGAACGACTGGAAATTGACTGTGCAAACAATGTTGATATAAAACAATAGCCAAAGGTGTTGGAGTAAACAACAAGGTGTAGAAGGAAAAGGGAGGAATTCTGGTAAAATAATTCCTATGACCAATGCATGCTTGCATAAGGTAGGGAGTTCTCTAAACTTTGATTTTAATTGACAAATGTTAATGTATAATATGTCCATGACTAAGTGGACATCAATGTGACAATCAAGAAGGATGGTTGGGTTCATGGGAATAATGGACAGAGAGATGGCAACCATGAATTAAAAAGGCTCAAAGGAGGTTCCCTTGAACCCGACTCCAATTACATATGCAAATGTATGTTCATGAACATGCCGATGTATCTATCCATTGTATCTGACAAGGTCTTGTCAAAAATCATTCTCGTGGAAGAATGATTGTATAGAAAAATATTAATTGATGCAAATGAAAATGGATAGATGGGATGGGATGACATAATAAGTTGTCCAATGAGATTACTAGTTGTGTGAGGAATCGATGGGGCAGGGAAAGCCCTGGAAAACCGATGATTTTACTGTGATAAGAATATGATTTTTATATGCTCATGTTGTGTCACGGGGATGACAAGGAAATGTTTATGGTTGTGGCAACACATATATTAAATAATAATTAAAAGCCTTGATTGTAGGATTGCATATGTACTCCACTTAGCACTGTGTTGATACCGAAAGAGAATTCAATGGAGTAGATAAGCTCTAACGATAACATAGTTGATAAACCCAAGAGGCTTGTAGACTGATAATCACAGAGCATAAATCTGATGATAACATAACCGAGAAACCCAAAAGGCTTGCTAGTTGATAATCATAGAGTAAGTTCAGATGATAATCCAACAGAGAAACCCAAAAGGCTTGTTGGATGATAGTCACTGAGCAATGGATATGCCTTACAGGGTTGATAAATCCATTAGAGATTATTTTGGCTGATAAATTCTGAGTGGTGAAGTCACATAGGGCTAGTGGGATGAAAACACTTGGTGGTAGTTCCATCGAGTTGGGCTTAGAACACAGGTGGAATTTCCACTAAGCTGCTAGAGAGTGCACTCTTATTCCTTTAGGAGTAACGTAGTTGATAAAAACGCCTCATTATTCACTACATCCCTCTCTCAAAGGCTAGACTAAGAATTTTTGTGCTCTGCATGAACCTTTGGGCTTATTTGTAGCCACTGTGGTGCAATAGTGAGGAGTTACTGAGCACACCTAAAAAATGGGCTTATTAATGACCAATTTGTAGCCACTGTGGTGTAACAGTGAGGAGTTGTTGAGAACACTTGTTAACTGGGCTTGATAATGATCGATTTGTAGCCATTGTGGTGTAATAATGGGGAGCTATTGAAAACACTTGATAAATGGGCTTGTTAATGACTGATTTGTGGCCATAGTGGTGTAACCGTGAGGAGTTGTTGAGAACACCTGATAAATGGGATTTGTTAAAGACACATGTTTGAATGGTTGAGAAACCATTCAAAGGACAAGACAAGAGGAATACATGGGAATTTATCGGTATGGGTAAATGGAGTTGACTAAAAAGAGGAATAAAACAACTTGAAGATATCAGAGTGAAAAAAAAAGCACTAAGAAGATTGCAAAGGAGCCACGGAAAGTGGTTGATCTAAGGATAACTTTCATGTTTATTTAAGTTGTTGGGAAAATAACTGTATATGTGAACTGCAATTGTAATTGAGATGTAATATAAACCCCAAATCATTTATGCTTGGGTTAAGCATGTTTTCTCTATGTTTGGGAATGAGAACATTGAGGACAATGTTCCTCTAAGGGGGTGGGTATTGTGACATCCCCTACTATTTAATCCCCCTTGTAAAAAAATCTCCTTGTAATTATGTAATTACAAAATTAAGGGGTTGAGAGAAAGAGACACAGATTCTAGTTGCTTGAGGAGGGAGATTGCTTGAGGGATGGGTTATTTTAAATAACAATTCTGGTTTGTTGAGTGGTTTTAAATGGGCCAACTGTGCAATACATTTAACTAAAAATAAGAGGACATGTCCATGTGTCCTTTAAGCCCTAACAATAAGCAAGAATACAAAATATTAAAGGCAACATGGGTTGCGCTATCCAAGGTAGTTTTTGACTGCGTGGAGCATTGGAAAGTGACAAACAATGGGTTTGTGGGCAGGTACAAAAACAGGTTTGTGAGAGGGATAAAATATTCATGTCTACGCAGAAGGGAGAGGCATAAACTCACTTTAACACATACACAAAGTAAGAGAATTAGCAGAGTAACGATCAAAATTGTCAGTGATCAAGCTCTGGAGAAAGTAAACCAACTGAGGAATCTTCAAACAGGCTTGCTGGGTGAAAAAAATTATGGATAGCAGTGGCTTTATTGAATTACTAAGAACCACTAGAGGCTTATGGATTGATGAACCATTAGCTGCTAGAGAAGCACTTAGGTTCTTGGGGAGCTAATGAACCACGATGTGTTAACAACATTGGTGCATGCTCTCACTGATGAAATAGTTGGTAAAAGTTGCTTCTACGCTCCAATAATAACTTATCTATTGGGGAATCTTCCTTAATGTGGGCTCTCTTCTCTTGAATGCGAGCTAAAAACTCTCTGCAATGTGGTACCCTAGCATGGATGTAATTATGCCTGAAAAGCCTGAATGATAACGTGTTTGGCTAGTGGCTGAAGGCAGTGAGGCCACGTGGTATCCTATTTTGGCTATTCTTTTGGTTGAAATTCCTCAGTAGCACTCTACCTCAAGAACTGAAATCTAGATTGGGGTTGACAACTACAAGTAATTGTGGCTATAAATTATCTATGATTGGGTGGAGATTTAGAGTCACACTCTCAGTTGACAAGTATTTTATAGGATAATTTCACTCTTATGTTTTGTGCTTGAGTTTGTTATTGTGTCTCCTTTATTTGCACGAAAATAACGTTATGCTAATGTTGCAGAGTGTTTTCTTATATAAACGAAGAATGTAAGTGATCGTGTAAAGATCTTGTGATATGGTCCATTACTCGCAGATGTGTTAATCTTGAAATAAGTTAAGCTTGCTTGCGCATAAAGGGATTGAAATATTTGTAAATGGGTAAATTCACGTAGGCCTATTGGTATATTTGTTCTCTATGATATTGATTGCACATGTTGATAATAAGGAAAGTGATTTCCTATGAAGTAGTGTTCCATGAACATTTTCTTAGGAATGATTTAATTCCTGTAATTATTTGAGTTTGAAAATTGGTCTAAATGGCTTGTGTATTGAGAGATGGGTAGATCTTTGTAATATTTATTGTTCTATTGAAGGAATGGTTCAATTCCTGTGTTTATTTTGAGCTCACATCTAATCTATCTATTTGAGCATGGAGGATGGGTAAAATCCTTGCCGTTAAAATTCTCTTTGTGTTTTAACGATTCACATAACTGGCATGTATATTTAGTTGGCGTTTATTTATAAGCTCGGGAAGGATAACATTAGTTATATGATTAATGTATATAATTATATGTGTTGAATGGGTTGGGTCGAGCCCTATTAAAATCTCAAGAGGGATATCACACACACACACACACACACATAGTGCTTTGCAGGCTACATGCCAAGGGGCTTTATAAAAGTATATGTATATGCTAACCAAACTTGGAGTCAGACTACCAAATTCATAACAGAACCACTGCACTCAAGACCTTGATTAATTTCAAAGCGTATATATATATATATATATATATATATATATATATAACAGGCATGTGGAAGAGCCCCTTAAAAACCACCAGATTCAAGCCATTGTTCGCCATGATCATGCATGGCTAGGTAAAGCCCTCAGAGTAATGGGGCTTAACCTTTGAAATGTACAAGTCGAGGGGTGGGTCACATGGTGCATGCAACCTAGGTCGAAGTGCTTTGGAGCATTTTCAAATCGACGGTGGAGATTCACTGGTGAGTGAACAATTGGGATCCAAAAGCAGACCCACCCCCACCCCCACCCCCCCTCCTTATCCATACCAAATGAGGTCGGGCCTCCACATATTTTCAATCAAGTGGAGATGAGAAAAGGATGTTGGATTCAAGTGAAGAAACTAAGAATGAAACCATGAGCGTGGACCCCCCGTCACATGGAGGGGGGGTTCGCTATTAAATCAGGACCATTTAGAGTGGAGATCTCATAGTTTCACACGTTTCGTAGAATTTTAGTCCTCGAAGGATCCAAGGGGAGAACCAAGGAAAACTACTAAGATCAAATCCCCGAGATGATGTGGCAGTGGGGCCTATTACCCAGCGCAAACGATGAAGAAAAACCCTAGTTAAATGTTGTGGGGAAACTCTGCAGTGGAACCCATAGTCACATGGTGCATGGCATGGAGGATGTGAAAAGGGATGATGTCGCCCTGTCATTTAAGACTAGTGATGTCACCCCATACCCTAGAGATTTTTGGAGTAGGGCATAGTAGAATGCCCGAGATTTAAGTCCCAGGGTGACATGGCTATAAAGGGTTGTACCATTATATTATATGAGGGATATATTTATATATACTAAGTTCATAAATGGGTTTAATAATTATATTGGATCTCATAAATGGGTTTAATAAATATGAGGGGGTCAACAACTACCATGTGGCTTATGACATCGACAACCACATTGGTACCACATGGAAGGCTTGATGACATGGAATAACCTGATCGAAAAAGACTCTAATAGGTCATATTTTTTGATTTGGAGGTTGGATTGGAGAAAACTTTATATTGTTGGAAATGTCTCAATGAGGCAAATACAACAACTTCATTAGTTTATAAGTTTTGAGGAAGTAGATAAAGGTCGAAAATTTTATACCCTATTTCCATAATGTGACAATGGGAGTCAGGTCATCATAGTAACAACCTCCTTCTAGCCTTAATTTGGGCTAGGGATAGTAGGGGGTATGCTACATTTAACCAAGTTTTCTTTGTTGGCAAATTTGATGTTATGGATGACTAGATGGTCTAGGTGTGTCTCTTGTTGAATTGAATAATTTATCAAGGGAAAAGGCTAATGGGTTTTTCCCCCATGTGGGTTTTCCCAGGGTAAATGCTTGTGTTCTTGATTTGGTTATTTCTTAATGATCCTAACGTCTATTGTTCAAGATCTCCTGTGTAAATTCTTAATGATTAATGTGTATATAAAATATTATAAAGTGAATATCATTAGAAGTAATTAACATATAGATGACCTACAAAAATTCAACATCAAGATCCTTCCTTTGCAGTCGTTGATGAGGAGCCTTTAGATTATGGCGAGGACAATCAACGTGATGGACCCATTTTTACATCCCATGAAGAAATTAAGAGTAAGGGTTTTCCACCATTGCTACTCCCTCCTCACCACCACCTTATTCACGTAAGGAAACATTCATTCCTCACCAATAAAAGGTGGCCCCATTCCTTCACTAGTTCTCAACCCTTTTTTACTTTCCTACCCTATTTCTCTCCCTACTCTTGTTTTAGTTAACCCTAGCCTTATATTTTTTTGAAACATCCTCTAAAACCTCATCAAGACAAAGAAAAATTGGTGGCATGGGACATTATTCCTCTCTCCAATATCCCTATTCTCTAGGAAAGAGCTTTGATTGGATGATTTGTTGGGATGATGGTAAGGCCCCTCTCCCTTAGACGTTAGATAGACCAACACTACCTTCCTTTTCTTGGTTTCTCACCCCAATTCCATGTCTTGGTTTATGGGTGTTTTTACTCAATCTTGAATTCCTTAGAGGAAGTTGAAAAGGTGCTAGCATAAGACTGGTCGTGGGGATTACTAGGCTTAACCCTTCAATGATGGTGTTTTTATTTCGATGCAACCGATTAGTCTCTGCGTAAGTAGAAGTTATGGGCTCTTCTTCCAGGCTGTCTCTAATTTTCTAGATTTCACAAATCCTCGAATAAATTAAGAATTGAATTGGTTATTTTGTATGTTTGAAGGATTGTTTCTTTACTAAGCCTGATTACAGGGTCACCTAGGTGTAGGTTCAAGTAGACCTAGGAGACAATATCCTTGTAGAAACATAACTAGCCTATAAGGATTGAAAATGGAATCAAACCATTGAATATTGGAGACTACATTTTAAGCGTTTCACATGCTATAAGGTAGGACACTTAATTGATTCTTTTGAAAAATGTTCGAAATCTCTAGCCTCATAAGAAAACTTAGATTAAAAAATCTCCTTTGGTGGTTTTGGGTTCATCTTCAGTGAAGGGTGTGGTTTTTCGAAACTGTAGAGCTCGGTAAGATTCCTCGTGATGTTCCGTCCTCCTTAATCCTGAATGATGACATGCATAAAAATCGTGAAATTTTGAATGATGAATTCCAAAAAATTGGTGATATTTCGAATTTAAATCCTGAAAGGACATTGAATCTCTCTCCTATTACTCTTGTTGTGCGCATGGTGGCCATTTCGTCTAACTCGAGGTATGACAAGTCTTCCTCCGTATTAGCCCCATTCTCCTTAGGTAATTACTCTCATCCTCCTCTCTTGTTTCGATTCATTGGGCTCACATACCCAAGAACAACTTTACCGAGGAAGTTGGTTCAATGCTCTCCTCAAGTTCTAGATAATATAAAAGGAGGTCATATACCCTTTGTTTTTGAGTTGGTTGTCAAAAAGAGCCACCCTTTTGTTGGTGACTTAGTAATGGAGGCCCCAATAGTGGGACACACAGGAAGAAAATCCTATTTGTCAAAGGCCCAAAAAAAGACCAAAGAAGATATTCAGAGAAGAAAACAAACCATGATTATCAAGGCACTTAGAGAAAAAGCCCCCTTGTGAGGCTCTAAATGAAGATTCTTTCTTTGAATTTCGAGGGATTCTGGGGTTCTACACACATACTCGCCCTTAAAAATATTATTCATAATAATAAGCCCAACATTATTCTTTTATAAGAAAATATAAGAGATGGATGTAAAGCCAAATATTTTCTTGTACCTTGGCTCATAAACTAGTCATGCTAAGCAATCGATGCTCAAGGTCTATCTGGCGGTCTCATTACAAATTAGAATTCAAGCTTCATCAATTTATCAATTTCTTCTTCTCCTCGCTATATCTCCATCAACTTGGAGGTTCATGAATTCATCTGGAAAACAAAAATAGATTTTTGAATATCTACGATCCTTACTCGGAATGAAGACATTTTTGGGAAGATTTAGTAGCTTCTGGAGCTCTAAATGTATAATTATTAATTCGCTGGGGTGACCTAAATCTCACCGTGTCTCTCAGAGAAGTTTGGGTCCCCTATTATCGCAAAGATACGTTGGAGGACCTTTTGTCTCATCTTTTTCATTTCAAATAAATAGATTGATTTGGAACGCATTAAAAATGTCCCCATTTGACAAAACCTCACAACCAATGATAGTTCTGTATCCAAGTGACTTGATCGATTCCTCATTTATGAATCTCTTTTTTCCCTATCTCTAAGATCAAAATCCTAAGTGAAAGTAGGAGGCATTTCAAACCATTGCCCCATTGTCTTAGAGAATGTCCAAGATGAAATCAAACATCTTGCCACGTTCAAATTCAATCATGTTTGGCTTAAGGAAGAGGAGTATGGGAAATTGGTTGAGGATTATTCATTCCCTCTCAGTTCGGAATGATCGAGATCATATACAAAACAATTTGCAAATAATTTAAAACTTATAAAAAAGAAGTCAAAATCCTGGGCTAAGGAAGACAATGTTAGGACGAATGTTGAGTTGAAGGATTTGGAAACAAAATATCATGAACTCTACAATTCGGATGATGCAGGTTTCCTTTTTGAGGCAGGCATTGAAGGTTTTTTCTCTTTGGAGTGCAAAAAAGGAGTGCTTTCAGCCAAAGAAGAGGAATATAGGAGACTAAAAAGCTACACAATCTGGAATAGGGAAGGGGATAGCAACACAAATGTTTTCCATAAAATTATAGAAAAATTCTCAACACTATTTGGTCTATTAAGGACCAAGAGGGTTCCCTTCACTCCTATTTTCATGACATTTCATGTTTGGGCTCTGAACATTTCAAATTCATTTTCTCCCAACTTGAGGGGTGTCCAAATAAGGAAATCTTGGATACTCTATCCCTTTTCCACTTGTGTTATCACTCATAATTTCACTAGGATATGATGGTAAAGAATCTGAGGTAACCTTTAAACCACTTTAGGATTGAAAGTTGGCCCTTCAATCTAGAGAGGGATCTCTCATCAACTCTGCTACTCTAGGTCACAACAATAGCAAGTCTTTAATATGATCAATGGCTAGATATTTAACTAGGATGGGGGTTTCAAAAGGGTTTGGTTGGGAAAGAGAGGAAATCCATTGGGTGATGGAGTCAAACAAGCTGAGAGTTAACGAAAACTGAAAAGAAACTGGCTAGGAAGTAAGCAGATCTTAGAGACAAGGTAGACACATTTCCCTTAGATACCTCATTTGTCATTGTAGGTGAAGGCTGAAAGGAGAAAATAACCCATTACAATTGGGTATGTAAGATGAATCCAAAAACAACTTTAGAGGGTAGAGGTGACAAGCATTTGAATATATGAAGAAAAACATCTACAATGAATTCCAATTCATCTAATTTTACTCAAATATTGAAGATAAACATCAAATGAATTATAGAGAAGGAAACATAATCACATGTAGGAGAAAAACAGACTAAGAAAGTGTTGTAGCGGTTACAACCACCCTCCAAAATTTTTCCTTAGCCTATTTTGGAGCCTCCTTACCAACCTTACACAACACTTTGTCTTGCTTCATCAAGTACTCAAGCTTCAGTGTTTTCCTCGCACAAAGGTAGCCTGTTGATCACAATTGATCCATTCCCCTCACAGGCTGCTTACCCAGACTTGGTCCAACTGCAAGTTGAGCAACTTCCCCTTGAAAATTGTGCATTTCTGGAGGGAATCCAACCTTCCCTCCAGGAATTGCACAATCCTCTCTGACAGCCTGTTGGGTTCCAGGATTGCACAATCTTGCCAGCCAACCCTCCCAGCAGGATTTTCGTAAATTTTCCCAGCAATAGGCTATTCAGCCCAGGATTTGTGCAAATCTGGGCAGTAGTCAGCTGCTCTGCCCATAAATTGCACAAACCTCCTGGGCAGTCAACCCAACTCCCAGCCAGGAATGCACATTTTTCCCAAGCAGTTGAGCACTTGCATGCATGGACAGTCCGGTTGACCAGTTCCACCCAGGACCGGGGAAACTTGACTTGCATGCATGCATGACTTGATCTTCCCGGAATAGCAAGAGACAACATGCAAAAGGCATCCCATGATTTAGGGAGCTATTTTTAGCAGTCGGGGGTTACATGCAAAGTTGTTTTAGAAGATTCCCTCCAAGTGTCACTTTTTCCTATATTTGTGACATGCGTGTCATGAGACCAAACTTATTTATTCGACACATTAGAGCTCATTCATTCACATCGATCTTGGAGCTTTGAAATCCCACAACACATCCAGGACTCTTCGACACATCCGACTCAGCTATTCACGGGTAAGTGGCCTCAACTTGTCTTTTTCAGCATTTCTGTTGCTTTTTGTGTATTCTCTTGTGTGAGTGTTGTTTGCTTGATTTATTTGAATGTGTGTTTCCATTTACATATATTCTAGCTTGTCCTAACTCAGTTTCAGTTTTCATTGCTATCTCACTACTGTCACATGCATGAAACTGTTTTGCACGGACGTTCGCCCAACCGACGAATTGCCTCACCTGCATGCATGTTGTTCTGTCTGCTAATTCTTTCGTTCATGTTTTACGTGCACTGTTAATCACTTCTACTATCACTTAGTGTCGCCATGCATTTCATTGTATTACTTTCTTTCAGTTGCCCATCGGTGAGTTGGGCCAACCTTGGCCCGCGCTTTACCTTCACCGAGGCTGCATTGCACAATCTGGCGAAGGAAGGCTCACCTTCCTCTCCATATTTGAGCATTCTTGACCAACACTGGCCTCCAGGACTATTTTGCACATTTCTAGAGGACAGTGGCTGATTGGCCCAAAAATTTGTGCAAATCTATCCTTGGGCCAGTAGTCCTTCCCAGCTAGAATTGCGCATTGCGCAATCCCAGCAGCTAGCTGCCTAACTGGATTGTGCATTTCGTAGATCCAACAACCAGTCCAGCTTCCTAGACAACCTAGACTAAATTTTTCACAGTTTTGGCAGCCAGTCACCCAGCTTCCCAATGAAATTTGCGCAATCTCACTCATTAGTTCCCCAGGTATGTGCTATGTCCTTCCCCGGATTTGCTTTGTTTTCACTGACATATTTTTGGCCATGCATGCTACTTGTTTCTAGATCTTTCAGGTGTTCATCTGTCTCAATGGATTCCAAGAGGATAGGATCTCAGGACACTGATGGTATTGCAACTAGAGCAATAGTTGAGCAGGTGTCCTCTAATCTACCGATCTACGAAAATACGAATATGTATCTAGACAAGGACATCAAATTGAAGTGGCAAGAGGTGAATGATACATTCGTAGGTACTTTTGGGGAAGACCTTGAAGACCATCAGGTGTAAGTGAACATTCATAAGTCCGACTTGTACTGGATTGCATGCAGATACCTCGTGTTCCCATGCGCGGACATGATTCACTAGATCGTTTCTCACACTGACCCCGAGACGATGACCTTGAGAAGTGTTAGTGGGACGAAGCTTGCAACCTTCTGGGCACGAGATTACAATGAGATGTATCAAATGACCGAGCCCATGACTATCATGACTCCTCCATTCAGCTTGCCCAACAATAGAGCTCACTCTAGAGACATTCTGAAGGATTGGGTAAAGGAGCCAGCTCGCTTCAGGATGACACCCAACCAGATCTACAAGACAAAGATATTGAGGAAGGTGTACCAATACTTGGTCATATTCGCATGTCGACTGAGTGGCCAAGAAAGCACTGAAACCTTTCCTCAGAGTTGGGTGATCGCATTAGACAAATTGGTTAGGGAAGGAAGACCATGCCACTGGTCTGAAATATTGGCTCACCAGCTGAAGGAACGAGTCATGAAGGCTCGGCAGTCACCCAGGGTATGCATGCAAAGATTTATATGTCCGCTTACATTCTAGATGAAGTCTGTGGCCGACATGAGTTCTCAAGCTTAGAGTGGGGATGGTCGCCGACGGAGATTGTTGTGAACATGTATTTCAAGCTGTTGTTCGAATGCAGCTTCAGAGGAGTGATCATACGGTTGTCTGACCATTTTGTCACCCTAGTGTACAGGTTGATATTCGAATAGGATCCACCCTACATGTTAGAGGAAGCAATGAAGGCATTGCTAGGCATTGCAGATTGGTATGCCTCACCATTCGGCACATTCATTCGAGAATTCAATGCGGAGAAGTCTCTGCATGTTCTGCCAAAGTTTGCCTTGGACATGCTTGTCATGTAGGAAGTAGCGTACCACATCTCGGTAGGATTGATAGCTAGACTACAACAGAAGAAGAAGGCACCTTGTCCTGCTCTTCCATTGCGGATTGGGTTATATGAGATCCGGAGTATCAAGCAAGCAGATGTCGAAGCAGAGCAGATGAGGAAGTATCCTTTCGACCTCTGAAGCTTCAACCTGTATGACCCACATTGCATTGTGAAGGATCACTATGCGAGAGTTTAGTTCAACTGGATCCATGGGGCATGTCATTGGGCTAAGGAGGACTCATGGAGATACTGTTACAATTCCTCCAAACCCAATGAACAAGTCGGCTTCACCGTAGAGTGGTTAGCAAAGCAACATGAAGTAGCATCACGGAGAGCACCAACAATAGCAACAGTAGTAGAGGTAGCAGAGCCAAGCATACTTGTGCGTGACAAAGGGAAGAGGAAGATTGTCGACTGCATGGAGGAAGAGAAAAGCTGCAAGTTTCGAGTAGATCCACTTGTAGAACAAGCAACTATGGCTATTCAGGCGAAGAGGTAGCAGCGCAACAAGCGAATCGCACGAAGGTAGAGGGATAAGAAGAGAATGGAAGAAGTAGAGAAGGAGTTGCATGAGATGAGGGAGCAACTCCAGAAATAACAAGAGTTGCGCCTATAGGAGCAGGAAGCTTAACAACAATAGATTTAGTAGGGGCGCATCACGTGTACACAGATGAAGCAGCACCTGTACAAATAGTTGATTCATCTGAACAACTGGCATCAGGCGAACAGGTTGAACCATCGCGGGGCCAGACTTTGCTCATGAGATAGAACAAGCGCTTGAATATTTGGATGCAGAAATGGAGCAACAGGAGTTGGAACAGGATACCGAACTCATGCCTCACCACAAAGAGGTTGACTCACTCGCTTCATTGCATCCCAATGATGAGCAAGTCTTGAATGACCAAGGAGGCACTTAGATCCTTGGTGGTCAACTGGAAGCAGAGATGCACAACATCTCCTTTGACGAATCTCATCATAGAGTTGTGCAGTCTTAGAGAGTACCGACTCCGGAGGACCAAACATCCCCTGCGCAATTTGAAGAGCAAGTGATCGTGACTGATGTGCACAAGCATCCAGCTGCTTTGGTCGATGCAACTAGAGTGTATGTCGAAGCCACTAGCTCAAGTGTTTATTTTCTCATAGCTGAGAATGAGTGAATGGCGAAGGAAGTATAGGTGGCCAAGCAGGGAGGAGACTTGGTGACAATGTCCAACGAGCTAAATTGAAGAAGGCAATACTAGATGAAGTATTGTACTTGGACATGGTTATGCAAGCATTGTACTCCAAGTTTGGTATCGTGCATCAAGCAGTCATTTATCTCGATGGATTGCAGCAACGATGTGCGAGAAGAGCACGCATCTTAACGAACATACATACTACTGTTAATAGCATGCAAGCATGGATGATGAAGTACAAGGGAGCCCCGCTTCACTTGCCAAAGATGATGAAGGCCAATGCAGTCGAGCTGCAAGCACGTATTCGGAGTTAGATCCATAACTATGAATACCTACCGCAACTCATCACTAGCATACATGCTTCCCATGCATGAGTATTAAAAAACATGGATGTTATAGTGCACACTCATGTGATCCCATCACTTGGGACTCTCACCCAGGTGAAGACCAAGAAGTAGGTCCGAAAAGAGCTTGACTTGTACTTATTCAAGTTGATGCATACTGCCACCAACCTAGACTTGCCTATCAAAGTACGTTGTTGGTCCAACCACACTGAAGACAATGATGCACATGCTCACAGACGAGTTGGGCAGAGGAGCCCGAGCAGTGTACCCAGATTCTATGGAGGCAAGGTTCAGGTTTCAGACGGATGTCACAGCAGAACACACGGACACTCTCAAGGACTACCAATCTTGGAATCAATATGTCACTGTTTGTAGAAACTTTTTCTACAATTATCTAGCTCGCTCTGATACCATGTAGAAATTTTGAATAATTTAACACATATTCAACAGAGATTATCTTGATCATGTACTATTGCGGAATACATACACAATACATAAGCTCCTCTACGTTGATCATCAATATAGCAGCATCAATAACAATAAAACATCAAGAGCATTCACACATTAACACAGTATGTAACCCGGGGAAAGCATCTCGCTAAAAACCCCACACTATCTGTATATTAATGATTGAGACCATGTAACATTACAAAGTACAATTCTTATCACAAGTAATCCAGTACAGGCTCCACCTGTTACACACAATACAGCTCAGATCTGATCTCCAAATCTATCCCACTGCTTGCCTGCCTCTCCAGCTCAATACCTGCTCAAGAACTGATGAGAATGGTTTACCAAACTCGTATTTCACCTGCAAAGAATCAATCACACTCTGTTGGACGTGAGCACAAGCTACAATTCTTGATATTGGCCAATTCATTGGCATACTCAATCCCCCTGATTGTGCAAATCATCATGCACAACTATAGTCACAACTGATAACAATCTGATCCTCTAACACCTGTCCCTGCTGAACTGAACATGCACTGACATGAAACTGAGTTAACTGATGTATTCTATAGTTTCGAGTTAATAACTTGTGAATTAATTAATAACTAATTCACCCAATTCATCTCTAGTCTATTTGCCAGTTAGACTAAATACAACCAGTTTAACAAAGCTAAACTGAACACAACTCCATCAACTGCACCTCCAGTTCACTAAACTCAACTCACTTGAGTTCTAACTGAAGTCCTGCATGCAAATATTAGTCATCCCATAGGTAACCACGTATTTCCTTCTGGGATCTGCATGTACCACATCCGTAGCTCATCCTGAAGTGCTCTAAGAGAATAAGATCAAGTTTATAGTCCAAATATTATTATGAGACAATAATATTTGACTTTTCTATTTTTGACAGCCAGTCTAAAAATAGACTTTGATCACTCACACTGTGATCACCCACACTGTGGTCACCCACACTGTGATCACTCATACTGTGGTCACCCACACTATGATCATCCCTGCTGGGATCAAAAATAGAACTTGCACCATAATTTGCCTGCGGGCCCACTTAGTGAAGGCGACTCTTTTCACTAAGCTCCATCATCTTGTTGCAATCTCAACATTGTTGATCAACATGAGGATGTCAAGCAATTGGACTTCTATGGTTGTCTAAGTCTGAATGATGTCTAGTTTGGCTTGTCAAAGCCATTTTTCACATGGGTACATGTGCATTGTAATGCTGAGTCATGTCAAGTGTATATCAAGTGTCAAGAGTGGATGTAATAGTCATAGAGTAGGTGAAGAGTCATGAGGGTAGTTGAATGGTCACAAAGGGGAATGTCAAGGGTCACCCCACCCTTTGCTATAAATAGTCCCTCATAACTCATTTTATAAGCTTTTGGTCAGCCAAGCTTCTACTGACTATCTTGAAGAAGGCTTGGACAGTATTGTAACGCGCCTTGGCTTCTCCATTGCACGAAGCTAGTACATCTCTTTGGAGGAGCAGGTGGATGTGGCTGCAATGTTCCACTATTGGGTCAAATAGGTTTACATGGATGTATTGTATGATTGTGACTTACACTTCTTTGTGTAATAAGTTCCAACACATTTTCATGCATATGTTGTTATTGTAGTTGGATTGTTCCGGTTGCTTTAATTATATATGTTGTTTAACTTACATACTTGTGTATGAATTGATTCACATGCAATTATATGAATCTTGTTGTTAATTTGTTGCATATGTTGTTAATGTTGTCATCGTTTGTGTCGATTGCTCTGCCAGACATTAGACAAACCTTTCACTTGGAACTTGCTATAACAACTGTCGCACTCGTCTTGGACTGATCCATGAGTTCTGTACATGTTATCTTACCTTGGATGATGTGACTGCCGCATTCGAGTGGACTGCTCAGCCGAAAGCTATGCATGTACTTTGTGTTGTGTGTTCCTAGCCGAGTTGGGACTAATCCCTTTCAACCTGGAACTCACTTTCTCCTCCTTCCCCTTTCGAAGTGTTGGAACCTCTCATACCCCTTCCTTGACTCATTACATCAGTCACACCCTTGCCACTGACATAGTTATTTTACTTGCATCTATGCGACATCACGGTCAAGGCATTACCTTACGACCCACTACTGGGACTCCTACACCAAACGGTCTAAGGTCTAATTGGGACTTCTTACCCGTGAGATCACCTTGACATGTTGGCGGGTCCAACATCGTCAACAGAAAACATGGCACATGAATCTCTAATATGACAAAACTTCTTGCTTTATCTTTAACAACTATTATTAATCTCAAATAAAGTCTGATACACAAAGGCCAAGGAGTCCTTGTCTCAGGTCTGAACCCTTATTATATATGAAATAATAAAATATGTAGAGAATACCATCTCAATCTGTTTCTATGTTTCTGGAGTAAAATCAAATAAAAATCATAAACTAAGCTAAATCTGAATATAATTACAATAGGCTTTGAATGTCGAGACTTCTGGTCTTTATCTTTTACTTGAAAAGTGGAATTGAATCTCGAGTCAATCTTTATATTTTACTATCACTTGCTCCAAAATTCCACCTGTCTTTAACTTTTGATCTCTTGCCATGGAATCTAGGATTAGGGAAATTGTTCGCTGATTTTGTGCCATGAAAATATCTATATTTGTATTTTTAAGATACCTAAAAATCTGTAACAAATCCTCCAACCTTGAGTTGACCATCTAAGTGTTGATTTTTTGCCTTAAGATGCTAAAGGTAATCCCCAAGTCGAATTGATGAGGTGGTTTCATCAATTGATGACTAGGAATTTTAAAGGAAAATAAATATGGCAAATTCATGAAAAATAGGGTCTAATGATCCCTTCATATCTCCAAAATTGTGATGTCTGCGTAAAAACTAATGTGCTGCCGACATTTGAACAAAAACCCTTACAAAATAGTGGATCAAAAAAGAGTTGTGTTGAACATATGAAATGAGAGCACTGACAAATCATTTGACAACCTTGTTTTGGAGTCTTCAATTTAGTGTGTCTGTTGCTTTCAACAAAATGTCTATATTGGTTTTTGGAGCTTGCTTTCCCCTTATGTTCTTTTTGGCCTTGGGGCCTTGTTCTTGCACAATCTTCTACTATTTTTCATAACGAAAAACTAATTTGCAACCAAAAAAGTGGAGGAAAATCAGGGATTTACCAATGCTAATACTAGAAACTAACATATACACTTACCCAAGGAAACAATAAAACCTTTATGGAAAAATGATGCATCATATCTCTTCACGTAAAAATCTCGGCTATGAATTGACGGGTAGAAACATAACCAACGCTTTCAGGATCATTTCCCGTCATGCTTTGATCATTTCTTCTCATACCCATTAACTTTGACAATGATTTTCATACCTGGTAGATCAGATTTAACTCATTAAATTTATTTTAAACACACATGGAATAGATAAGATGTGAAATATAAAACATGAATTTCATTTACTATTCACATTGATGTACATTTTGTTGGAGATCAGATGCACAGCAGAAATTAAACAAAAATATACAACTGATATGTCAAGCACATAAGACACAAGAATTTAACGTGGTTCACCCAACCAATCTGGGCTACGTCCACACAACATAGGCATCGGCAATCTTATTAATCAAACAGGAGATTACATAATGAAATCCTCACAAAACTCTCACACTCTTAGCAAACAATCCGAATGGTTGCCTGTTATATAGCAAAGAGAATCTAACAACCTCATTAACTCACTCACATCAAATATAGGAGGCCTTAATCATCTCCCAACAACCTGGAGCTAATCTAGGAACTGAATTTCTATTGTTGTCACCTACAGAGATTTTTGCCTATTTTACTCCAAACAGAAAATCTCAACAATCTCCACCTTGACAACAATTAGCCTGATGCCCTATTATTATTATTTTATCTTTTCTGCAAGCCAAGAGAAGCCAAACACCAGCGTAGCTTCTCTAACAAAACTGGTTTCGTGAACATGTCTGCACAATTCTCCTTTGTATGCACCTTTTCAAGAGAGACTCCCCTTTCAGTGATAACCTGTCTTACAAAATGGCACTTGATCGGTATATGCTTTGATTTACTATGATAGGCCGGATTCTTAGCCAAATGTATTGCACTTTGACTGTCACAAAATAACTTGATGCTGTCCTGCAACCTACCAAATTCACCAAACAAACCTTTCAACCAAATCGCTTCTTTGCAAGCATGAGAAGCAGCAATGTATTCTGCTTCAGTAGTGGACAAAGCAACAATGTTCTGTAGCTTTGACATCCAACTTATAGCTCCACCTGCAAGAGTAAAGACATACCCTGAAGTTGACCTTCTCTTATCCAAATCACCTGCAAAATCGGAATCAACATATCCACAAACAAATTCACTACTCTTATTGTAAGTGATACAATAACTACTTGTGCCTCTCAAATACCGAAGCACCCATTTCACTGCTGACCAGTGTTCTTTACCCGGATTTGCCATGTACCTACTGACAACCCCAACTGCATGTGAAATATCTGGTCGAGTACAAACCATCGCATACATTAAACACCCTACTACATTGGCATATGGAATTTGAGACATATAATCCTTTTCTTAATCTGTATTAGGACATAAACTCGAAGAAAGCTTAAAATGGGAAGCTAAAGGGACTGAAACAGGCTTCACATTATTCATACCAAACCTCAAAAGTATTTTCTCAATATACTTTTGTTGTGATAGCCATAGCTTACCATTGCTCCTATCTCTGAAAATCTCCATGCCCAAAATCTGTCTTGCTGCTCCTAGATCTTTCATATCAAATGTCCTTTCCATCTGAGCCTTCAACCTGTTGATTTCTTCTATGCTTTTGCTTGCTAAAAGCATATCGTCAACATACAATACCAAGATAATGAATATGCCATTATTCAACTGTTTAAAATAAACACAATGATCATATTCACTTCTAACATATTTCTGACTCAACATGAAAGAATCAAACTTCTTATACCACTGCCGAGGCGACTGCTTCAGGCCATATAATGACTTCTTGAGCCTGCAGACAAATTTCTCATTGCGATGGTGAACAAACCCTTCTGGTTGTTCCATATATATTTCCTCATCTAAGTCACCATGTAGAAATGCAGTCTTAACATCTAACTGTTGCAACTCTAAATCAAGCAAAGCCACTAATGCTAACACAATTCTAATTGAAACAATTTTAACCACTGGTGAAAAAATCTCATGAAAGTCAATACCGGCTTTCTGAGAAAACCCTTTTGCAACCAGCCGTGCTTTGTACCTGTCTTCCGTATCATTCACACCCCGTTTCAGCTTGAAAACCCATTTACACCCCACAGTTTTCCTGCCTTTCGGAAGCTCAACCAGATCCCATGTACCATTCTTACTTAAGGCCATCATTTCGTCCTTCATGGCTGCTTTCCACTTGTCACTATTTGAACCTTCTACAGCTTCCTGATAACACAAAGGTTCATCATCATTAGCGGTCAAAGCAACTGAAGTAACATGATCATCATACCTTCTCAGAGGGCGTTTGATCCTTGTAGACCTCCTTAAGAATGTTTCTGGTGCTTCCACAATTGGCTGTCTATCATCTGTAGGAACTTCTTCATGATCGCCATCTGAGACCTGTTCATGACCTCCATCTGAACCCTGTTCATAATATGATTCTGAAACCTGTTCATGACTAGAATCTGAACTATGGTCGTTATGACTATCATTAGAAATGTTGTCAAACTGAATGTGCTGGAAATCAAATACATCATCCTGTTTCAATCTACTATCTACATCTAACTGTACAAGAGAGGATTCATTAAACTTTACATCTCTATTGATGATGATTTTGCGGGTAGTAGGATCCCACAATCTATATCCCTTTGTTCCATCACCATACCCAACAAAGACATACCTTTTCGATTTCGGATCTAATTTAGTTCGCTGATGTTTAGGCACTAGAGCATATGCTTCACAACCAAACACTCTGAGTTTAGAATAGTCACAAGGGTGTCCTTTCCATACCTCTTGCGGAACCTTGCAGCCTATCGCTGTTGATGGAGATCGGTTTATCACATAAAAAGCTGTTGCCACTGCTTCCGTCCACAACTCCTTTTGCAACCCGGCGTTACTCAGCATACACCTTGCTCTCTCTAGAAGAGTCCTGTTCATGCGTTCAGCAACTCCATTCTGCTGAGGAGTATAAACCGTGGTCTTATGTCTCTCGATCCCTGCATCCTTGCAATAGCTGTCAAACCCCTTGGAAGTAAACTCACCACCATTGTCAGTTCTTAAACATTTTATAGTTCTACCAGTGTTGTTTTCTACCAATGCTCTAAACTGCTTGAAAACTGTAAAAACATCAGACTTCCTTTTCAACATGTAGACCCACACTTATCTAGAAAAGTCATCAATAAACGATACAAAATATGACGAGCCACCATATGACGCTGTAGGGGCTGGACCCCAAACATCTGAATGGATATAATCAAGTATTCCTTTACTAGTATGTTTTCCTGTTTTAAATTTTTGTTTACTTTGTTTTCCAAACAAGCAATGTTTACAGAAATCTAACTTTCCAGATCTTAGATTAGGAAGTAACTTGCGATCAGCCAAAATTTTCAACCCTCATTCACTCATATGGCCCAACCTTTGATGCCATAGGCGAATGGAACTACTGTCCTGTTCAGACACCGACACATGATCTGACCCAGTTCTACCTTCTAATTGAAAAAGATTTCCTACCTTCTTAGCCTTCATCACTAGTAAAATACCTTTATAGATTTTCATAACTCCACCTTGAATTACAGTTTTATATCCATTTGTATCCAGTGCTCCTAATGAAATTAGATTTTTTCTTAGATCTGGTACATGTCTCACATCAGTTAACAATTTGGTTGTGCCATCTAACATTTGCAGTTGTATACTTCCTATTCCAACAATACTGCAAGTGACATCATTACCCATGTACACGACTCCATCATCAACTGATCTATATGTCTTAAACCAATCTTTATGAATACACATGTGGTTAGATGCCCCAGAATCTAACAACCAATGTTGATCATGTTTTGAAACATTAACAGACAATACCTCATCACTCATACCTGAACCAGATACTGAACCTACATCTGTGGTGTTGGCTTCCTTCTTTTCTGTCGAAGAGCCTTCTTTAGCAGCCTGCTTTCGCTTCCAGCAATCCTTTTTCAGATGTCCAGCCTTGCCACAATGCCAGCACTTCACCTTTGTCTTCTTTCCTTTGGATTTTGAACGAGCGCCGCTATGTTTTCCCCCGGAGTGTCTCTCTCTTGAGCGACCTCTGGCCATCATTACCTCTGACGTAGAGGTGTCTGCATTCGACCTCTTCCTCGTCTCCTCAGACAACAAGGCTCCAACAACATCGTCAAACTCAAGAATGTCTGCTGTACTAAAGCTTATGGAAGTAACAAAGTGATCCCAGGATTCAGGCAATGAACACAATAGAGTTATTGCCTTATCCTCTGAATCAAATTTCACATCTAGACTGTCTAATTGCACCAGTAAGGTATTAAAAACATTCAGGTGATCAGTAATCGAGGTACCTTCTTTCATCCGCAAACCGTAAAGCTGCCGTTTCAGGAGAATCCGATTTGTCAAGGATTTCGTCATATACAGCTTCTCCAACTTCGTCCACAAACCAGCTGCAGTCTTCTCTGACACGATGTTAAATAAAACATCATCAGCCAAACACAACCGAATTCCGCTCAAGGCTCTTCCATCCAATTCATTCCACTCATCATCTGTCACGGGGGAAGGCAGTTTGGACCTGCCCAACAATGCCTTTGCAATGCCCTGTTGTACCAGCAGATCATGCATCTTTACCTTCCAGATCTCGAAATTATTTTTGCCATTAAATTTCTCGATTTCGAACCGGGCACTTTGAGTTTTCGCCATTTGTATCAATCAAAAAACAATAATCTCCAAAAAAAACAAACCAATGTTTCAATACCAGCAATTAGCAAAACCAACTGCCTATGCCTTTCTGTCTTTGCCTTTAAATAAAACAAAAAACAATATTCTGTTGTGTGAATCACAATGTACCAATTCTGCAATTTATAACAAATATATATCTCACCGCACACCATATATATAAAACACAGCGCATATATTTGATCTATCCACGCAGTTTTAAAATATAACTATGCCGTTTTTAAATATATATATATCCACGCTGTTTTTAAATACATACCCACGCTGTTTGTAAATGTAGATCCACGCCGTTTTGAAATATATATCAACGCAGGTTTAACAAGTAGAGCAGTACCTCGATCATCGAGCAACAGATCTCAACGCACCTCTTGTTATGGAAAACACGCATTCATGTATGTAAACGCAGGTATATTAGCGCTCACGCAGGTCCACGGCAATACGTGTTTGACACCACGGTGTCTCCTTCATTCAGTGCACCGGCAGCAATACAGTAGGCAATTCAAACACCAGGCAATTCAAAAACAACAACTCCACGTACTCAAACCAGCTCCACGCTTGTTGGACACACTCCACAGCGCACCAGGTAGCACGTCATACACAGCTCCCTCAGCGCTCCACGTATCAGATCACTTACACGCACGCAGCGCCTCCAGGCAGCACCTCCAGGCAGCAAATAAACGACCTCAGCTCCACCTCCAGTATGCAAGTCCAATCTTGCCTCCAACATGCTCTGATACCAATTGTTGGAGATCAGATGCACAACAGAAATTAAACAAAAATATACAGCTGATATGTCAAGCACATAAGACACAAGAATTTAACATGGTTCACCCAACCAATCTGGGCTACGTCCACACAACATAGGCATCGGCAATCTTATTAATCAAACAGGAGATTACATAATGAAATCCTCACAAAACTCTCACACTCTTAGCAAACAATCCGAATGGTTGCCTGTTATATAGCAAAGAGAATCTAACAACCTCATTAACTCACTCACATCAAATATAGGAGGCATTAATCATCTCCCAACAACCTGGAGCTAATCTAGGAACTGAATTTCTATTGTTGTCACCTACAGATATTTTTGCCTATTTTACTCCAAACATAAAATCTCAACACATTTATAATAAATTGATATGACTGTTGGATTCATATTCCAACGCCTCTTAGACTCCCTTTGACTATTCAACTCCCACACCTTAACCCTTAAAATTGCCTTCATGTCCAGGTATAGCGAAATTTTGAAGATGCCAGGTGTAAGGAAGTCGTTGTCACTCATACTACTCAAATGAGTGAATATTTCTCGTCATCGTTGAAGCATTGCACTGTAGGAAAATGGGCACACCAAAGAAATAAATGGCAGACACCCAAAGTGTCGAGAGGTCAGGATTCGACATGACTCAACGTTACAATTCAAATCGGTTGTTGCACTACTACTCCATGGCACCAATTCTAGCTTTGTGTTATGAATTTTTCATTACAACCATCGTGTAGATATCCGCTTGTGTAGATATACAAGAACAAACAATCTGTTTCTTGTAAAAACAATCACAACATGCCTTCGATTTAGTGATTTTTAGAAAAAATAATTGAAATGCGATCTTAAAAATGTGTGACTATTCTTCTTGATGTTGTTCCATACCAGATCTCACAATGTTCAATACCACAACGCACATACACAAGAGACTGATTTATTATAAATATAATTCACTGCAGAGATTAAACTGTTCAACAACATGCCAAAAATAAATAGCACACTGAGACTTCACGCATAGAGACGTTCAACCCCCCATGATTTGAATCAATGGATAATTCAATCAATCAACACACGTAGACCAAACACACAACATTCAACCTTTTCTTTCTGCTTATGGATTGTGTCGAACTCTTAAATGTAGTGCACAGAAGAGTACAAGTAGGCTTGCAGGTTAACTGAGCAGTAATTTCACAATAGATCCTTGGGCAACATCAAGATGTGAATCACACACAGACTCTTTTATGTTCTAATAATAATGTCGTGGATAGACACGATGGTGAGAAATGGTGGACACTATCATTTCCAGTTCACACACAAACTATGTCAAGGAGAACACAAAATGCGACTGTTTCCACAGAAAATGGAGAAACAACTACAGAGAATGAATGTGCTCGGACGACACTAGCTAAACAATAGGTAGAGTGCAAGTATGTTCATCGCAGGATAGAAGAATTTCTAAGGAGGATGAGATGTTTTGTTTTGTTTGGATTTTTTTACGACAATTATGACCAGACTAGTCCGACAACCTAGAATAGGTTTCCAAGTCTTTGAGAGGAAAAAATAACGAGATGCACAATAAACAAATGCATAAGACTGGAGTACTGAGTCGCGTTGGCATTACATAAATAACAATAGAAAATATAGACCATTTCAAATATGGGAGGCATTACTATGCTCTATAGAATGGTGAAGTGAATGGCAATGAACTGGTGGCAGCTGAGAATGGTGCAAATATCACTAAGGGAAGGAGCGTTTATGTGTAAGAAATGAAATGGGTAGAGTGGTAAGACAAGAAGACGCAACAGGACTGATGAAGGCTGCATGCTCACCAGAATGGTATCAGTCTGGGGAGGCAGGACTAATGGTAGCACTGGCCACAAAAATAGTAGCTCAGATTGGAGCAAGGCCAGAATTCTTCTGCCCTGATACCATGTTAAACACACATGGAATATACATGATGTGAAAGATAAAACATGAATTTCATTTACTATTCACATTGATGTACATTTATAATACATTGATATGACTATTGGATTCATATTCCAACGTCTTCCTTTTATTGTTCAACTCCCACACGTTAACCCTTAGCGGATTAGATGTCCAACACTTAAAGCTAATAATTCCTGACAATTGATATTTCAATGCCACTTGTTGGACGATGAGAGGTTACAGTGCTAGTTAATTTGGCAATGCCTATCTTTCTAATAAATAAACCATTCGCTACCATTTAATTTGGTTGTGCTTTCCTTTTTAGTCGTTGGAACCGACACTAGAAAATTAAATGGTAGCACTTGTGATCCTTATAAATCTTCAACTCTTGGTCCCAATCAAGTGACCCTTGGAACTTGAACTGTGATAACAGTTTAATTGATTTTTGATGAAATGAACGAGTCCTTGTCAACTAAAATTTTGGAGGGGGAGATTTTCATAGCTCTTTCTTCCATGCAGAAAAGAAAGAGCTCGAGTCCAAATTAGATGATGGTAGATTTTTTCACAAGTTTTTATGATCTCATAAAAACCATTCTCCTAAAAGTAGTTCAGGAGTCTTAGGATTTGGGGAAGGTTTTAGTTGCTCTTAACTTGACCTTCATAGCACTAATCCCAAAAATTCTGAATGCAACTTCATTTGATGATTTATGGCCTATCTTCTGCTATAATTTGACCTATAAATTGATTAGAAAAATCATATCAACTAGACTGAAGTATGTTCTTAGTGAAATCATTTCTCAATAACTATTCAACTTTCTCTAGAATAGAAAAATCTATGACTCAACCTCTTTGACCTAGGAGACTTTCACTCTATCAAAGTTAGGAATCTTAGTGTGACTTCCATCAAAATCAACCATTCAAAAGCATATAATAGGGTGAACTAGATGTTTTTACAACTGGTGTTGATTCAATTAAGCATGAATCTAGGGTATGTGAATTGGATAATAGGATGTATCCAATTTGTTAGCTTCACAATACATATTAACGGATGCCCATCATCCTTTTTCAGTGCTTCTAAGGGGCTCCATTAAGGATGCACTCTTTTTCCTCTCCTCTTTTTGTTAGTGGCAGAAGTATTGAGTAAACGTATACATAACACAATAAGAAAATGAGAGATTAGAGGGGTAAAAATCATGTGATCTGCAACCATTTCTCATCTTATGTTCATGGATGATGTCTTCCTATTAATTTTAGGTAATAGTTTATATTTCCAGACTTTAAATCACATTCTAGCTCAGTTTTCTTTAGTCACTGCTATGGTCATTAATATACAAAAATCATGCATGATCCTTCACAACCTTCCATACATATCCTCCTAATGCATACGTGATTTTTTCCAATTCCAGATCAAGTACATAGACGAAGGAGTAAAGTACCTAGGTTTTATGATGAAAGAAAATGACTATAAATTTGAAGATTGGATTTGGTTATTTAAGAAGGTGGAGAAATGTATTTTGGTCTGGACCAACATACTTCTTTCCAAGGGAGGTCGTTTAATCTTGGTGAAATCCTTTCTTGAGGGAACACCAATTTGTTAGATCTCCATTGCTTTGGTCCTTGAAGGAATTCTAACAAAAAAATAAAAATTAAGTTTTAGATTTCTTTGGTATGGAAATGCAAAATCTAAGGGTTGTCCTCTCATTCCCTGGTCATAAAATATTTGGGTGGTTGGGGAATAAAAAAATATATATGCTTTTAGTCAGTTCGTCATTGCTTGCATTTTTGGCATTTCTCCAACAACACTTCTTTGTGGGGGTGTACTCTAAAATCAAAATATCTTGGGGACAAATCTATTTTGGATTGGTCCATGATCTTTGCAAGAAATGCAACAATGCTTCCATTGTCTGGAGGGCCTTAACCAAATATTTTCCTTTTGTTGGGAATTGGGTGGTGTGGTGTTGAAAACACAGCAAGAAAATCCTAATTTAATTTTGTCCTTGAATTAAATTGGGAATAAAATTGTAATTCCACATCTCATGATAACTTGTATTAGTTAACTAAGTCAATTTGACTTAGTTGGCTTATTTAATTCGAGTTGAGGGTCTAACTAGAGTCATGTAGGGTGTCCCCTATATTATAGGAGCCCTGGTTGATTTTATTTTGAGTTTTAATTAACTAATTTAGTATAACTAAGTTAAAGTCAGTTAAACTAATTCCAACTATTGGAGGAATTAGTGGGGGTCTAGTAGTGTGGTGCTTCCTACAGTGGAGTGTGGTTCTTCCTTCAGTGATCAACCAGCAGACTGAATATTCACTCATAATTAACTCATGCATGCCAGATCTGAGAAAGACCCAGTTGAGATTGGAGTTCAAGGATAATTTACTATCAGTTCTATAATCATCCGAATTGTATAGGTGGTGCATGTAGTCAGAGCAAAGCCTATGAGGAATGCACAATTCATATTGAGGAATTTCCCTAATTAATAGGGGGCTAATTCCTTGAGGAACAACACAAGGAAATAGAGACTTGGGCAAGAATAAAATTTGTTAAGTATTTCCCTCGGCTTGTCTAGGAAGCTATGAGATAGATAGAGATAGTGGAGAGGTTCCTCGACCTTGAGCAAAGCATTGTAATCTTCTCATATTTTCTGACTAATGCAATATAAAGATAGTAGGGTTTTTTAGTTGTGGCTTTGCCCAGGAAATCATTGTGTTATGTGTTGATTGAATTCTTTCTCTTGTATGCTTCATGATTTGGTAATCGTTTAATTATTTTTGCTGATGAGTAGAGTAGATTCAAGTCTATTGTTTTAGCATATTACAATTAAAATTTTGAACCTACAAGGAATTTATACATGGTATCAGAGTAGAAATCACTCTAGAAGAGGAAAATATGAGTTTCTCTTTTTTAGGTGAAATCAAATTTGCAATATCATACTTCAGAGCCGACAGAATGTAATTCTACGGATATAGACTCGAATATGCCCTTGAGGGTAGTTAGAACTATATTACTTGGAACGATAGGATGGAGCCAGTGTTGGAAAACAATGAGCTTAAGGAATTCATAGACAAATATATTCCTAAGCCTCTAGCAGCTGATGCTCAAGATCTGGCAGAGTGGAGAAAATGTGTGGCAAAGGCAAGAAGGATTATCCTAGAAGGAGTTCGAGATCATATTGTCTCAAACCTCCACAGTAAGGAGACTCCATATGAAATGTGGAAGGCCTTGACATACCTGTTTCAAAACAACAGTGACCACATGAAGTTGGCACTGAAGGACAAGCTCAGAAAAATCAAGATGGAGAAGGGCGACACAATACCAAAGTACTTGACCAAGTTCACCCAATGTCGGGATGAGCTTGGAAGTATTGGTGTTACAGTTGCTGAAGACGATATGGTCATCCTAGCACTTCTAGGCCTTCCCGTGAGCTGGCACAACTACCAGGACTTAGTGAATGG
Source organism: Pinus tabuliformis (assembly GCA_031772625.1). Lineage (NCBI taxonomy): Eukaryota > Viridiplantae > Streptophyta > Pinopsida > Pinales > Pinaceae > Pinus > Pinus tabuliformis. Next base: position 768,762,666 of record CM062818.1, read on the forward strand.
AGGGAGAAGCTACTAGAGTGGGAGCATTTGTGGTTTGACTTGGTGCAAGAAGAGATTTGACGTAACACCAGAGATGGATCCTCATCCAATGATGAGGCGAACCATGCCTTAGCTGGAAATGTGAAGAAAGGGAAAGGGGAGTCATCCCATTCCAACTTAGATTCCAGTCAGGGCGACAAGAAGAAGGACATGTTGAAGATTAAATTTTTTCACAGTCATGAGCTGGGACACTATGCCACGAAGTGTTCGCACAAGAAGGTCAGCAAGAATCCCTCAGGAGGAGCCCTAGGTGAAGCTCTTGCTTTAAAATTCGAGCTGCATTTCACCCTCATCGCTTTCATGGTAACATCGATGATGGGTAGTGTGTAGTATCTGGATAGTGGAGCCTCATTCCATATGATTGGAAATAAAGAGTTCTTCAGTTCATTCCATATGATTGGAAATAAGGAGTTCTTCAGTGAAATGGAGGAGAAGGACCTTTAGATGTACATGGAAATGGGAGATGATCGAAGGTATAGCGCGACCCACATCGATATTGTTACCTTTCACAGGGAGTCTGGTTCTCCTCTCACATTAAAATATGTCATGTATGTTCCAGGTTTAAAGAAGAATTTGGTTTCTGTTTCCATGTTGGACAACGATGGCTAAGATGTGATATTTAGAAAGGGCAAGGATTTCCTTCGTCACATAACCTCAAGACAAGTGAAGCAGATCGAGGTTCAGGTGAAGAACCTCTACAAATTGGATGTAGAATACCGTGCTGCTTTGAGCACAAAAGTAGAGAAGGTATAGAGCCGAGACATCAATGAGTTGCGGCATAGAAGATTGGGTCACTTGAACCACAAAGCTTTGAATATCATGCAACAAATTTCTACAAGATTTCCCAAGGGTACACTAAAGAAAAGAGACACATGCAAAGGGTGTACATTGGGGAAGTACACCAAAGATACCTTTCATGATAAGGACAGTCGAGCATAAGCGATCCTTGAAATAGTTCACTCGGATGTGTGTGGACCGTTCTCGGCATCCTCCACGAACAAGCGCATGTATTATGTAATATTTGAAGATGATTTTTCTTGTAAGTGTTGGATTTTCTTCATGCAGAAGAAAGATTAGACGTTCACTAAATTTTATGAATGTAAAGCACACTAGCAGGAAAGTTAAATCTCTCAAGAGCAATAACGATAGAAAATATGTGTCAAATGAATTCAAAAAATTATGTGCATCAGAAGGCATTTGACGAGAGTTAATAACACCCCATAACCCACAACAGAATGGGGTGGCTGAAAGGAAGAACAAAAGTATTGTGGGAGCTGCATGTGCAATGTTACATAATCAGGGCCTACCATTGCACTTGTGGGATGAAGCATGCAACACAACTGTATACGTGCAAAAGAGAAGTCCTCATCAGATTCTTAGGATGAGTACACCAGAAGAAGCTTTTTTAGGTAAGAAACCATATGTGGCACACTTTAGGACCTTTGGTTCATCAGTCTATTGTCATGTTACCAAGGATGCAAGGAAACAACTAGAACCAACATTTGATTTGGGGTACACTGATACACCTCACAACTATCGGGTGTACTTGCCATCTCACATGATGACAGTGATTCATAGAGATGTAAAGTTCGATGAAGAGAAGGCCATGAGATGTTCCCTTGAGAGGGAGCTTCAGTTGCATGGAGAAGAGGAACTTTTAGCTCCAAAAGAAGAACCTCAGTAGAATGTGGAGCAACCACATGCAGAGGAGCACATAGTAGAAGCACCCACTCATGCAGAGACTTCCAGAGATGGAAGGAAGAACAACATAGAAGTTGATAGATTGATGCATGATGCTAGAGAGAATGTGGGAGCACCCACATCACAATGCAGGTAGAGGAGGTCACTAGATCGGTACACTAGCTACATGGCTCTGATGAGCGCAAGTGTAGAGATTGAGCCATCCTCATTCGAGGAAGCAGTGCAACAACTAGTATGGGTTGATGCCATGGTTAAGGAGTATGACTTCATTATCAGAAACAATGTTTGGGACGTGGTCCCAAGACCAACAAACAAGTCAATGGTGAGTTCCAGACGGAGTTAGAAGGTAAAGAAAGTAGCAGATGGGAATGTGGAGAAACACAAGGCCAGATTCGTGGCCAAAGGGTTCTCTCAGGTGGAGGGAATCGATTACATGGAGAGATCAACTGCACCCAGTTGGCTCAGTTAATTTGTTGAGGGTCTAACTAGGGTCATGTAGAGTATCTCCTACATTATAGGAGCCCCGGTTGAGTTTATTTTGAGTTGTAATTAATTAATTGAGTCTAACTGAGTTAAATTCAATTAAACTAGTTCCAATTGTTGGAGGAACTAGTGGGAGGTCTAGTAGTGTGGTGATGCCTGCAGTGATCAACTAGTAAATTGAAGTTTCACTCATAATTAACTCATGCATGTTAGATCTGAGAAAGACCCAGTTGAGATTGGAGTTCAAGGATAGTGTACTATCAATTGTATAATCATCCGAATTGTATAGATGATGCATGTAGTCAGAGGAAAGGATATGAAGATTGCACAATTCATATTGAGAAATTTCCCTAATTAATAGGGGGCTAATTCCTTGAGGAACAGCACAAGGAAATAGGGACTTGGGCAAGCCGAAAATTGGTTAAGTATTGCCCTGAGCTTGTCTATGAAGCCGTGAGACAGATAAAGATAGTGCAGAGGATGCCTGGGCTTGAGCAAAGCATTGTAATCTTCCCATATTTTCTTACTAATGTAATATACAAATAGTAGGGGTTTTTAGCTATGGATTGAATTCTTTCTCTTCTATGATTCATGATTTCACAATCATTTAATTGTTTCCGCTGATCAGTAGAGTAGATTCAACTCTATTGTTTTAACATATTACAATTAACAATTTGAATCTACAAGGAATTTCTACATGTGGAGGATAGGAGATGGAAAAATTGCAAGGGTCAGGGAAGACCCTTGGTTCAACATGGGCATAGAATTCAAATTGTCACAAAATTGTATCCATCTCCAAAGACAAGCGAGGATATATGTTCTTGCCAACACAAAATCACAATATGATATTGCTATGGTTATTCAAGCCTAGAAGTCGGTTGTAGATCTTACCCTCCCTGAACATGAAGCTTTCGAGTGGTCAGCTTAGATGGGGTTGTTGGTCTTGAAACTTATTTGACTAGTTCATGACGACTCAAATCATCTTATTGGGTCTAAGAGTTCTTCCTTAGGTGAGTACATTGCGAAGCTCTACCATAAGGTATATGTTGAATCTCTCCCCATTCATGATCATAAATGGTGGTGGTGTTTCATATGGAGACACAACAATCCTCTACAACACAAATCTATGTGGTTGGCTTTAAAAAATAAGTTATTAATGTGGGATAATCTCATCAAGTAACGATGGAATGGTTTGAACTGATGCACTTTATGCCACATGGAATCTGAATCCATTTTTCATCTCTTTATTTCTTGTTCATATGTAGAAAAGGCATGGAGCATCCTTCACACTGTTATCTCCCTTTCCGCGAGTCACTAGGACAAAATAAATTTAGAAGAATGTGTTCAGGAATGGGTAACAGATTCGTTAGTTCAATACTATCCAACATTTTCGACTATTTTCATTTATAACATATGGTGGGCTAGCAATCAAGTTATTTTCCAAGACAAACTAATTCCTCCCAAAGTTACTAGTGGGATTATTGAAAAGCTTTGTAAAGAATTTCACTTAGAGTAAAAAAGAAAGAAAGTTCGTGTGCCTATCATGTTGAATTTGGACAAATAGGTTCCTTGGGGATTCTTCTATGTTGCCAGCTAGGGAGATACTCTGTAATGCAGAGTAGGAGTTGTTTTATTTCTTAACCAAAGCCATCATTATCTTTTGTGATATGCTCCTAGGAGGGGAACTAACACAAAGGCAAAATTCACTGCCCTCTATACTCTTCTCTACATACACATATCGAAGTTAAAAAGAATACAGGTTCTTGGTAATTGCAAGTTTGTGATTAACTGGGCTGATAAGAAAGTGGATGTTAATATTCCAAGTATAAATCACATCCTTAGAGAGATATCGTCAAAAACAATTTTTTTGAATGGACATCTTTTTCCCACATATACAAAGAACTCAACCAGTATGCACACAAGTTATCCAAGGAGGCTCTTGAACTCCCTACATGTTTTTTTTGGACAATGAGCTTTGAGATGATCAATAAATAAATAGAACGGAATTCCATTTTTAAACTTGTCAGCAAACACCTTTTTGTTTTTCCATTTTTAAACTTGTGAGCAAACACCTTTTTGTTTTTCTATTCTTAAATTGGTCAACAAACAAACACATTTTTGTTTTTTCTCTTAAATTTTTATATGATCATGAAGTAGGATAATCTTTTTTATTTTTATTTTTTTAATATGCTTTATGAGAAGGTTGAATTTAGTCATGAGTAACCACATAATGTATATTTATCTTTGAAGTATAAGTTTTTTCCTTATAAAAAATTATTAAAAATAAATAATTTAAATAATTTAAATATATTAAAATTTTAATAATAATTATTATTTTATATTAAATAAATTATATAGTAAAATATTTAAGTATAGATACCCTTACTTAAATGCTTTATATATAACAAAAAAATAAAACATTATGTATGATTAAAATTTATAAAATGATTATTGAAATATGAGTTAAATAAGGGCTACATAGTAGTTAGTAACTGTTGCTTAATTTAAATATAACTTAAATAAACTAAAAAATATTAAATACAAATATTTCATCACAAAAATAAAATAACTAATAAAATATTGCATTGTTAAATGCCATCACCAAAAATTAAGAAATATGGTTAACTAATATTGCTTTTATATATATATATATATATATATATATATATATATATATATATTTCTTTGTTTTTTTTAATGGGGATGGAAAGCTTATTTTGGTCTTGAAAATAATTGTAAAACGACAAACCTCATAATGTGGGATAGAAAGAAGTTCCTCTTTGAAACTTTAGTCACTCCGGTCATCTTATATGGATGTGAGGTTTGGGGTTGTAGCATCTCTAGAGAATCCTTGAGAAAGATTGAGCAAATCTAGAAGCCTTTTATATTGTATAACCTCAAAATTAAAAGCAACACACCCTATCCTACTCTTCTGTTGTACAAGCACAAACTCAATAACATAGGAGACCATAGACTTCCTAAGCTAGCTTTAAATTCCAACCAAAACCACCTAAGGCTCAAACGAGGTTGGTATAAAGACACCGGGCCTGGTTAAACCATTGGGAGATCGACGAGAATGTTGCATTGGCTCAAACGAGGTTGGTATAAAGACACCAGGGCCTGGTTAAACCATTGGGAGATCGACGAGAATGTTGCATTGCAAAACATTAATAACAGTAAAAATATTGTTACTTCTAAATTCAAAGAAAGATGTGGTGTGAGAAAGATTTAGCAGCTAAAAGAAAATTAAGATATTATAAGGAAGTCCTCAACCCCACCCTAGAAGATCAAAAGTATCTCTCTGTTTTAAGTAGCTCAAAGAAGAAAATTTATATAGCCAAGATTAGAACGAACTCTCATGAGCTCCATAGTGAAACGGGTCCTAAAACACCATGGATGGAAAGGTTCTGCCATCTCTGTGAGAATATGAACATCGAGGATGAAAATCACTTCCTCTTAGAGTGCCGCTCCTCACATCGAGGATGAAAATCACTTCCTCTTAGAGTGCCCCGCGGACAACCACATTAGATCTCAGTTTCAAAATCTTTGTTGCAATATTGACCTTCCTAGCCTTTTACGTTGTCAAAATTACAGTGAGCTCGAGAGGCTTCTCTCCAAGCTTTTTGAGCATAAGAATAAGATCTTAAATCAAACTAAATAATTCGTTTCTTTAGGTACCAAAGATTGGTCTCACTGTACGTTAACCACCATCATCATCATCATAATTTCTTATAATTAAATTTATTAAAATATGTTTTTTAATATAATTATAACTCATTTTAAATTGAAAATATGGAGAAAAACTATAATTCATGAAAATGAAAATAATAGAAAAAAGAAAAATAAAAATAAAATAAAAAGTTAAATAAAAAAAGAAATAGAACTAAAAAGATAAAATTAGTAACTAATAGTAATCAAAGTTATTAAACAACTCATAATAAAACTTTAATCAATAATTTTACACATAAATAAATTTTAATAATAATAAAAAATAACAAAAATAAATTCTTAAAATTAAATTATAAATAAATAATATAATTTTTTAATAAAAAATAAATTAATACATAATCAAAAGTAAATTAAATAAATAATACCACTGCAAATTTTCACTGTTAAATAGTTAAATATTTTTGAGTTAAAAGTATAAAAAGTTTTGTCTCAATGAAAGGCAGTTGAGCTGAACCCATAGTCGATGAATAAAAGTTGTTTAGAAAGATGGACAAGTCATGGGACCACAAAGTGTGATGGGATAGGTACGAAGTGGTTATCGACGAGTCAAGGCTTTTTAAGATTTTATTATTAGTTATATATTGTAATACTATACGCCTCAAAATTATTAGCAAACTAAGAATAAAGTATTATGTGTTTGAACCCGTACCAATTTAGCGAACATTCCAAAGACTAGCAGATACAAAATATCATTATTTTTATATATATTATTTTGTAATTTATAAGATATGAATAATAACATAAATATAATTGTAAAGGTATAATGTGGATAATTAACAAAGTCTGTTTTATTACTAGACAAATTGCCATATTAATTAAAATATTTTTGGTTAATTATTTAGAAAATACAAATAAGTAATTATTATAATAACTTGGTAGAGATGGTTTTAAAAAACAATAAATATTGGTTAGAAATAAAAAATTATTATTTTTTGGTTTTCTGGTCTGATTTTTTTATTATTTTTATTTATCAATATTTATTAATTTTTATATTTTATTTATTTAAATAATTTATGAGATTTTTAATTTTTTTTAATAAATTAAAATTTAATTATTAAAATTTTCCAAGACTTTTTCTTTCTTCCATGTAGTTTTCATTTATGATGAAAGATTTTAGTCCAATAAACTAGTAAAATCAAATCTTCCTTTCAACAACATCTGTGTTAACTCATATTTTTTATTTACTCAAAAGATATCTATTGTGTGAATACGTTATAATTTTGTGATTTAAATATATTTAATTTTAAACAAAGTCTTTTGGTAAAAATCACATGAGAAATTTTTTTGACAAAAACATTTCAAACCAATAAATGTGGATAATTATTTTTCTATATTTTTAATTATCTATATTATTTTAATTAAATATTATATATAATTTATTAAATATATTATATTTTTTGAATTATATTTTATATATTCATACGAAGAATTTCTATTACTTCAATACCATTTCCGTGTCAGCGCTTTTCATGCTTAGCATGCATTATTCCAAAGGGATTTTGCCTCATTAACAACCATTCAACACTTTTCATGGTTAGGCTCTATTATTATTTTGTTTATCCCTTTGGTGCGGGTATTCCAAAGTTGCCGTTGGGAACAGGTTGAAGTTGACTTTCATTCATCTCAACAAAGGTGATTCCATCTGGGTTTCTTTTACCTAAAATAAAGTGTACATTATAAAAGGTGAATTATAAATTTTGATTTTTTTACCAGTGCTAAAGTGCATTTTCACATAAGAGCTATTAAAGTTAACTAATTCATGCCAGGCTATATTCTTATTAAAGTTCGAACATGAATCATTTTCAGGTCCATATTTTGTCTTTAGATTGCAAATCAACAATGAACCTTATGCACTCCTTAAAATCACATCCAAAAAATATTTAAGTAATAAATTTCTCACCTTAAACTTTGTATTATGAACCTTATGCACTCCTTAAAATCACATCCAAAAAATATTTAAGTAATAAATTTCTCACCTTAAACTTTGTATATGCTTTTTGCAATAGCCTCAAACATAAATTTTACAAAGTTCCTAATAATTTTGTTGTTGTTTTATATTATGAACCTAAACTAATAATAAGAAAGAAACAAATTCATTTTTTATGCAAAATTTTAAAAAGAGTAGTAATATTTAAAGAGTTTTTTAATTAATTTTGTGTGATAATGAAATATATGTTTGATAATTTAATACTAAGTATAATTATGTATCATAGTTATAATATAATTTGAATGAATTATGTATTATAGTTATAATATAATTTAAATGGACTTAATGGTTAAGAGTATGCGTTTTCTTTTAAAAAGTCACATATAGATAAAGTATGTATGACTTCGTAAATTTAACAGTGAAATCACGTGGAAATAGATCTCTTTTCTCACAAACAAAAAAATCTTATACACCAACCACCAACAAATAATACATAATTTTCTTTAAATAACTTGCATTCACAAATAACAACTAATAATAATAATCTTTACTAATAATTTGACAACTAAATACAATTTTTTCTACTATTTAAAAAAATAATCAAAATTACTATTATAAAATCACACAATTTTAAACAACACCCTACCTTAACTTTACACGTTGGTCATGGTTAATTACTATTATAAAATCACACAATTTTAAACAACACCCTACCTTAACTTTACACGTTGGTCATGGTTATAATTTAGCCATGTAACTTAAGAAGAACCATGAAATATTCATTTCATTACATTGGAAAGTAATAATAAAATTTCTAGAAAGTAAAAAAATTCACCCAGGTAACACGCTATCTCACCGACCTCAATAAAGCATGTTCCCATGTTCAACGAAATGGAAAAAAATAAGGCGCCCAAGCAAGGATCAAAATTGAACACGTCAGAGCCTTTCAAAGGGTCTTTGGCACGTAGAGAAGTAGGAGAAAATTTTACTAGTCAAAAAAAATTTAAAAATTGATTTTTGTCATTTAAAAAAAAAATGAAATAAAATATCTTAAAATTTTTTAAGAAGTGCTGTCAAATTGTCAACCTTTTTTTTAAATTTCATATTTTCTGAAATTAGAATTTTAGGAATGTTGAATTTGTAAATTTCTTTTCATGTTAAAACTTAAATCCCATTTCAGAAACTCCCATTTCAAAAACAACAGTTTCCTTTTGAGTTGGTTTTTCTAATTCTACATATGATGCAAGTTCTTATTATTTATTATGTCACAATTACCTTTTGATACCATTACATTTGGCAGTTTCTGAGTTGCTCCCATTTCAAAAACAACAATTTCTTTTTGAGTTGTTTTTTCTAATTGTGCATATGATGGAAGTTCTTATTAATTATTATGTCACAATTACCCTTTGATACCATTACATTTGGTAGTTTCAATTGAGAGCGACTAGATGTCAATATGGGCCATGTATTAGGTCTGTAATTTCACTGGGTTGTGCCTGAAGGCTGCCCAAAGCAAGGTTTGATGACGATTTAAGCTGGAGAGGAGCATAGATTCATCATTCAGCAAACGCCTGTCAAGCAAGGTTTAAGCACGATTTATGCTTGGAGAGGAGCGCATTCAACAGGCTTCCTAACATACTGGATTTGATTTGTTTGCGGATTCCCAATTCCTGGTATGTTTTCATATTAAAAAAGGAGATACCAAAAACATATACACCTTTGTACACTCTTTTGTTGAATCCTAAACCTGTTTAGAATTTTACTGAATTTTTTCATTCATGCAATAAACTTAAATTTGATTGAGCTACTTGTATATTGGCTTGAACGTTCTGGTCACAAAAATTTCCTACAAAATTAATCCTTATCTGAACTGGAGCAGGAATATAGGTCTCCTGTTTATCCATTAATGGTAAATGCATCCGATATATTAGTTGCAGCTCATATCAGACCTGCCTTATACACAACATCCATGGGGTTGTTGTTCCACCATTCTCCTGTGAAAAAATAAAAAGAAATTTGAAAATAATTTACTGTTGTCAATTGAATTGCTCTTTTTTTTATGCTTTTCATTATAGAAGTGCGACCTGAATATGTGCCCTTCTAAATGAAATTAAGACCTGCCCTTCAAATTTGATCACTGCGCCCAAGAAGAATTATCTAATTATTTTAGTGTTAACGAAACATTATAACATGAAAAATATTTCACTAGTGAGTGATAGTATCTATTAAGTATAATATGTTAATGAGTAATGTTATCAGTTTAATATAGGAGAAGGGGCATTGAGAATTTTAGATTATTATAATATTTTAATTAAATATTAATTATTATTATTATTATTATTTATTTTTATTTTTATTTTTTTTGAGTTAGTTTAATTGGTTGAATTTTTGTTTTTAAAGTTTTTGTTATTAAAAAGTTTATCAGTTTAATTTTCTCGAAATTTTTAGGTTTAGATTTTATGATTGAGTCTAAAGGAAGTGATTTTTTTGGGTGGATCTACCTGACACCAATATACAATTTTGTTTAACTCCAAAGGAAGTGATCCTTTCGAGTGGATCTACCTGACACCAATATACAATTTTGTTTAACTCCAAAGGAAATTATAATTTTGTTTAACTCCAAAGGAAGTGATGCTTTCGAGTGGATCTACCTGGTACCAATCTACGTAGTGATCAACACATAAAAAAGGAAAAAAAATGTTTTAATTCTTTTCTTATATTTTTTCTTGTTTTCAATCTTGTCTTGATGATGAACCACACTGATGGTTAGAAACACATCCACCAAATATTCTTGATGTGATTATCACTGAAATTATTTTCAATTGACTTTATTATTAAAATTAATTGAATATAATTTAAGCAATTTTTTTTTCATATTCAATTTTTTTACTTATTTTTTGGGTTTGTGAATTAATTGTTAATTATTAATTTATTCATAATTTTTGGAAAATTTAGGATAAAAACCCAAGTTATGTAAAGAGAAATATATCAATTCTAAAATAAATAACAAATATTTAATACATAGAAATGTAATTGGAAATGAAAAAGTCAATAATGTTTAATATAAAAGATTAGACATTTATAATAAACTGAGAAAATCTTAAAAAATAATAGTATATTAATAAAATATAGGAGATTAGGTTCACTTTTTATTAGTAATAAACAAGTGCTAAGTAGTAGCTAGTACCAATGGCTTAGATTAAATATAGCTAATTAGAGTATAGATTGTTGACAAGTTGTGAGATGATTAATTAAAGCCTTCATAAAAAAAATAGAAATGAAAGTGAAAATGTTGCTTTTGGTGAGCGCCCTACTTTATTGGTTGTAATGAAGCTTTATAACTTTATTTCTTTGGCAATATTTAGTTCAAAATGACATGGAGAAACTTAGTTGCAACTCAAAGACATGCCAATTCCAAGAAACTTGATTTGCACAACCAATTGTCTCCTACAAAGTTCATGGGAATTGAACATGATTGATATAGAGTTGAATCCAATTGTGTTTGTGGCAATGACTGCATGAGAATATGAAACAAAACTTTTATTGTTATCACTCAAATGGTGTCTCTTTCTTTTGCAAAGCAAAATTGAGTTGAGATGATCTATAATTTCTGATTTAGTATTAAATTAATTTTTAGATTAAATTGTAAAGACATGTTAATTAATATTTATGAATAATTCGTAATAAATTGTTTTACTATTTGTTTAACAACTAAATTATTACTAGCGTAGTTATATAAATTAAATCACTAATAGTTATAGATGGATATCAAAACGTTTAGTTTCTAATCAAAATACTTAGTTCCTAAAACATTTCGTATGGTGAAAAAAAAAACATTTAAAACATTTAAATATTAAAATAAATAAAATATATCATTAGCCTTTTTCATATTTTTCCTAAATATTATAGGTTCGTCTATGATTTGTGATTTAGTACTAAATTGATTAAATTTGACAGTCACTTTGAACAAAACTAGGAATAAAGTTGCAGTAGATTAAACTTTAACAAAATTCACACATTAACTTAATTGAAGCAAATGAGAAATTGGAGACTAACCTCCCAATAAATGCGGAACTATCTCGAGCGACTTGAAACATAATATGGAACTTCAAAATGGGATCCTGATAATATCCCAGTTGGAGTTTCGAATCCTTTGACCCTGAGAATAATAAACATTAATCACAAACACATAAAAATAGTTTTAAAAAAATAAAACTTCTTGAATTCAAGAAGATTAATTTCTTGAATTCTTGATATAGTTGCTGGCAGAAATTATAAAAACTATGGTTAAATAAAACAAATTCAACAAAGTTAGGAAAAATCCTAAAAATTAGTAACTATACATCAATAAAACTTTCTTAATAAAGTTAGGAATCACAAGATTCTAAAAGTTAATAACTAGTAATCATAATAGCTATCAATTATAAAAACGGTGTAAACATTTTTTTATTTTTTTTTATGATTAATGTAAATAGAATTGAAAATAGAGAAAAAATAAATAGTAAAAGACAAAAAAAAATCAAATTAAAAAATAAGAAAACTAATTAATTTTTCCTCTTTAAAATTCGTTATCTTAAAAAAAATCCATAGAAAAAGACAAAAAAAAATATAAGTCAATTTAAAAAGTAATAAAACTAAAAATAATTACTCCAATTTTGTTTGTTTGTTTGTTTGTAAAATTTTCTATGTTGCATGAGTTTTTGGAACGTGGGAACGTTGGGAACTTGAGTACAGGAACAACTAGAGGTTTCCCCAAAATAATATACAGGAAACATCTAATCGGGAGTGGTAATATTATATAATAAAAAAATTAAAAATATATTTCTAATTATATAATTTATATAATAATCAAAATTAATATTAAATCAAAATATTCAAATATTAAAATCAATTTAAATATATAATCTCTCTTATATATAAATATATTCTTTGGGCGTCTCTCTCCCTAAGTCTTTCCCTTTTATATATATAAAATATTAAAATGTCAAGTTCATTATCAATTCTATGACACATACGACTCTTTGAAGCAATCTGCCTTAAAAATACAAAGGAACAATTTTTCCTATGTTTCTCTAGTTATTCTTAAGAGAAAAAGTAAAGCAACTCTAATGGTTAAGCATTGAATGCCACATACAATATGCACACAATCTTTTGCCATATATAAACATGCCCAGATATCACCCTTACATTGAGGTGCCACACTGCTTCCTTAATTCATCAAGAGATTGCTTCAGTTTCTCAATTAAGGATATCGGTGTTAAGGACATTCCATATATCGCCCTTACATTGAGGTGCCACACTGCTTCCTTAACTCACCAAGAGATTGCTTCAGTTTCTCAATTAAGGATATCAGAGATTGCTTCAGTTTCTCAATTAAGGATATCAGTGTGCCTTTGGCATTTCTTCTTGGGAAGGTTTCAACAAAGGCTCATGTTTTATGGGCAGTTCAATATATTTGTTTATAGGCTTTGTATTCCCCAACCCAGGATATTGGTGTGCCTTTGGCATTTCTTCCTGGGAAGGTTTCAACAAAGGTTGATGTTTTGTGGGCAGTTCAACATATTTGTCTACAGGCTTTGTATTCCCAACCCCAGGGAATAGTGGAACTAAAAAAAACAGTCTTCAAAGCTCCTGAAACTTTCCCAAGCTCCCATTGAAAAGGGAACGTTCCCATACAGTTCCAAAGCTTTCCGGAGAGCCAAAACCATTGGAACAGGTTTCCCATCTCTAGGGAGCCGTTCCCGTGTAACAGATAAAATTTGTCATCTTAAATTGAAAATATAGAGGAAAACTATAATTCATGAAAATGGAAATAATAGAAAAATGAAAAAAATAAAAATAAAAAAGTCAAATAGAAAGGAAATAAAATAAAAAACAAAAAAATAGTAACTAATAGAAATGGAAGTTACTAACCATAATAAAACCTCAACCAATCACCTTACAAACAAATAAATTTAAATAATAATAAAAAATAACAAAAAATGAATTCCTAATGTTAAACTATGGATAAGTGACATAATTTTTTGGTCAAAGAAAAACTAATAAGCAGTCAAAGGCAACGTGAATGCTTAATACCATGCTTTGGCAAGTATAACAATAATAACAAATTAAAATGATAACTAATATTAAATAAAAAATAAATTTATTTAATAATATAATAAATTAAAATTTAAAATATATAAAAAAAGACATCTCATTATCATTATGGATCACAAAAGTCTAAGATCTAGCATATATAAAAAAAATAAATTAAATTTTATAAAACTAAAAGAAAAGTTAATAAAATTTGGAGATTGAGTTTATTTTTGATTTAAAGTTTAAAATAAGTTTAAATAATACTTGATGTGAAATAGAGTAAAATATCAAATTTAATTTGTAATGTAGTAAGTAAATTAAAATTTAAAATGTGTAGATAGATGATAAAGAATGTGTTACCCTCGTATTAGTGGTAAATTGTGTTTCTTATCAAGTTACAAGTTTTGTAGGGTAATTTGTAGCGATGATGATGATGAGCTTGAGATGCATGTCTTAGTTTTTTTCTTGACACTGATCCTCTATAGTGCTCTATGAGATCTCTATGATTGCCTTGGTTTCTTTCTTCATGATCACATGATATTTGATAGATGGTGACGATGTTCCTTGGTGCTATGATGTGGTATTAGTATGCCTTTGGATCAACTTGACATTGGTCTTAGTTCCTTGCTCCATGATGTGATCATTTGTGCTTTTGTCTCGTATGGATGAGCATCCTTATACTTTCCATGTCTATTTTATTTCATTTATGGTGCTTGACAAAATATATAAGCATTTTCAAGGAGGGCTCACTTCCTTGTCATACTTTGGAGCACCTTGGCACGTTTGGCTAAGGTTTTGGTGGAGACATGCCATTTGACTCTTGTAATGGAGCACCCTTACTTGTAAGGTGCCTATTGCACTCGTATGTTGATATTTGATTAGATAGATAATCTATATTGTAGAGTGCTAACCTCTTGAGCATGTTTATACCATCCTAGTGGGTTGGGTGATGATATGGAAATATGAGTTTTTGATGGAGTACCTAAGTAATAAGGTGTCTATTGTGTTTCTATAATCATATCAAATGCAATAGATAATAAATGTTGTATATCACTCAACTTCTTATGCATCTTGGAGAAACCAAGAGTTTTAAGCTAACATTTGGTATGGTTGATGACATCACACCTTTTGAACAAGGAGCCCTAGGATTTTGCGTCTATCATGGGCCCATGGCCATACTTGATGAGTTATACACTTCATCTTTCTGAGTGCCTCACTCTTCCCTAGCCTTTGCACACTTGGTGCCATTTTCATATAATTTTTAGCCTATTGGAGGAGGATGAATGACATGGCATCTTATGCAAGAGTGCCCCAATGTTTTAAGTGTCTATTGAGGCCATGTGGTGACGTTATCTATCATAGACACTTAAACAATGGAAGTGCTCCACTTCACCATGGTTTTCCATGTATTCATGCTATGGATGGAGGGGCTGTTGAAATTGTAGAAAGAAAATGATTCATTTGACTTGTGCCTTAGTCAAATGGAGAAATTCAATTTTCCACATTAGCAGGTTGACTTTGATTGCAGTTAGCTGGAGTGACATGGCTTTATCTCCTAGTTAAGTCAGTAAATTCGAGTTATAATCTAGAAGTAGAGTTGTGCATGGGTTGATTGCTAAAATTTAGCAATCTAGTGGAGTTATTATTAGTTAAACGCAATTAATTGAGCTCTAGCCTTTAGTGAAGTTAGTAGGAGTTTAGTTGAGTAGTTATAACAATTGTTAACCCACTGATCTCTTAGTAAACTGATCAATTTACTAAAAATAAACACAGTCATGCATGGAATTTGAATTGCCTAGTCAGAGTGGAGGAAAAGGCACATTGTAATTATCAATTGTATACTAGTTGAGTGTACAATCTTTACATTAGAGCAGGTGGTCAATTCCTCTAGCAACTGCACAAGGAAATAAGGAATTTCCCTATTATTTAGGAGCTAATTTACTCATGGATTGCACAAGGAAATAAGAGGAAGGTTGAGGCTTGAATTGGCTAGGTGTTGGTTAGAGTAGGAGATGATAATTGCAATGCAGGGTGTGCTTAAGGATTAAACAAGACATTGTAATTGATCCATATTCTGATATGAACTAATGCAAAGCAACAGAGGGGTTTTTCCCAGTTGGGTTCCCCTGTAAAATCATTGTGTTCCTTATGTTTTGATGGTTTTATGCCATTGCATGTGTTTCTATCATGTGTTTTCCTTTCTGCAGAATAGTAGAAGAAATTTTTGTCTCTTGATTTCAATTCGATTTCATTAGTAGTAGAAAATTTCTTGCAATTTCTACGTGGTTTCAGAGCTACAAAAGACTACATCAAAACCTTTTTCCATATCTTATCTCAAAGAAATTTCGATTTGTAGAGTTTTTGGTGCAGATTCTCTTCAGTGCAGGAAAAATGTCTTTCAACGGATTAAGGTTGGAGTATGCATTGGAGGGCACCTCGAATTTTTGTCCTTGGAAAGACAAGATGAAAGATGTCTTGGATGAAATTGGGGTATGAGAATATACACAAACTAATATTCCAAAACTAGCAACATTAGATGCACAAGAACTTGCTCAGTGGAAGAAACACACAACAAGATCTGAGAGGATTATTTTGGAGGGTGTCAAAGATCATGTGGTTTCAAACTAACATGGAAAGGAGAATACTTTTTCAATGTGGAAATGTCTCATAGATCTCTTCTAGAGCAGTAATGATGCCAAGAAATTAGCATTAAGAGATAAACTTAGGAGCATTCAAATGCAAAAAAATTAAACCATTCCACATTACCTATCTAGATTCACTCAGGTTAGATATGAACTTGTAGGAGTAGGAGAAAATGTTGTAGAAATTTCACCTGTAGAACAAACCGATATATGCAATGTCCTAAAGCATAATACTTGTTCTACTTCTACAAAACATTAAGCGGAAGCATAATCGAATTCATGAGCAACATCAAGTAGAAACATGCATAATTGATAAAGAGAAATAATCACACATAACACAAGATATATCCAGGGGAAAGCAGCAGCATAAAACCCCAACCGTGTATTATTGATCAAGTGGAAATCCTCTTCACAATAGAAAAAGAATTAGCTCTCAAGCTATTCAGTTCTTAATGAATTATGAAGATATGAAGATATGTCTCATGAACCAACCAAGCCCTGCATCCCTATTTCCTTGCGCAGTTTCCTTAGGAAATAATAGCAAAAGCATATGCAATTAATTCCAAACACACCAAGTTAACCAATGGTCCAACTACGCAATCCTTGAGGACACTAGTTCCTCAATCACGCAAAAACTACTTACTAGAAATAGTCAAGCATCTGATAGTACACTGTTATCTAAAATAATAGTTGTCACATGCATGCAAGCATTAAAAAACTATATTTTATTATTTTAACAACTTGCTAAAATAATCTAACTGGAGTTGACTAGTTAGAACTAAGTCAACTGATTCTCTTATTATAGAACTCATACTTATTCCCTCAATCAGTGGAGGAAATTGAGGATAAATTCCTCAATCAGTGGGACAACCCATGTGCATGCTCACAAAGACTTCAAATTTGAATTTCCTTAACTAATTAACTCAACTGAATTAATTAATTAATTTTTCCAACTGCTGTTAAGACCAAAATTAATTTTACTTCCTATAGATAGACTAGGGACTGCTATAAATAGGAAGGGACCCAGAAATGCTATTTTTAGAAGCGTTTTATAACTTATAACCTCAAAATTAAAAGCAACACACCCTATCCTACTCTCCTTATAGAAGTGGGTCTTTCCTCTATTGAGAGCCTAGCTATGACTAGGCTTCTGTTGTACAAGCACGAACTCAATAACATAGGAGACCATAGACATCCTAAGCTACCTTTAAATTCCAGCCAAAACCACCTAAGGCTCAAACGAGTTTGGTATAAAGACACAGGGCCTGGTTAAACCATTGGGGGATCGACGAGAATGTTGCATTGCAAAACATTAATAACAGTCAAAATATTGTTACTTTTAAGTTCAAAGAAAAAATGTGGTGTGAGAAAGATTTAGCAGCTAAAAGAAAATTAAGATATTATAAGGAGGTCGTCAACCCCACCCTAGAAGATCAAAAGTATCTCTCTGTTTTAACTAGCTCAAAGAAAGATATTATAAGGAGGTTGTCAACCCCACCCTAGAAGATCAAAAGTATCTCTCTGTTTTAACTAGCTCAAAGAAGAAAATTAATATAGCCAAGATTAGAATGAACTCTCATGAGCTCCATAGTGAAACGGGTTGTTGGGCAGTTCCTAAAACACCATGGATGGAAAGGTTCTGCCATCTCTGTGAGAATACGAACATCGAGGATGAAAATCACTTCCTCTTAAAGTGCTCTGCATCACATCGAGGATGAAAATCACTTCCTCTTAGAGTGCCCTGCGTACAACCACATTAGATCTCAGTTTCAAAATCTTTGTTGCAATATTGACCTTTCTAGCCTTTTACGTTGTCAAAATTACAGTGAGCTCGAGAGGCTTCTCTCCAAGCTTTTTTAGCATAAGAATAAGATCTTAAATTAAACTAAGTAATTTGTTTCTTTAGGTCCAATAGACCAAAGTTTGGTCTCAGTGGACGTTAACCAACATCATCATTATCATAACTTCTTATAATTAAATTTATTAAAATACGTTTTTTAATATAATTATAACTCATTTTAAATTGAAAATATGGAAAAAAACTATAATTCATGAAAATGAAAATAATAGAAAAAAGAAAAAGAAAAATAAAATAAAAAGTTAAATAAAAAAGAAATAAAACTAAAAATATAAAATTAGTAACTAATAGTAATAGAAGTGATTAAACAACTCATAATAAAACTTCAATCAATGATTTTACACATAAATAAATTTAAATAATAATAAAAAATAACAAAAATAAATTCCTAATATTAAATTATAAAAAAATAATATAAATTTTTAATAAAAAATAATTTAATACATAATCAAAACTAAATTAAATAAATAATACCACTTCAAATGATATATATATATATATATATATATATATATATATATATATATATATATATATATATATATATATATATATTAAAAGTAAATAAATAAGTATATATTTTTCACTGTTAAATAGTTAAATATTTTTGAGTTAAAAGTATAAAAAGTTTTGTCTCAATGAAATCAATGAAAGGCGGTTGAGCTGAACCCATAGTCGATGAATAAAAGTGGCTTAGAAAGATGGACAAGTCATGGGACCACAAAGTGTGATGGGATAGGTACGAAGTGGTTATTGACGAGTCAAGGCTTTTTGAAGATTTTTATTATTAATTATATATTGTAATACTATACGCCTCAAAATTATTAGCAAACTCAGAATAAAGTATTATGTGTTTGAACCCGTACCAATTTAGCGAACATTTCAAAGACTGGCAGATACAAAATACCATTATTTTTATATATATTATTTTGTAATTTATAAGATATGAATAATAACATAAATATAATTGTAAAGGTATAATGTGGATAATTAACAAAGTCTGTTCTATTACTAGATAGATTGCCATATTAATTAAAATATTTTTGGTTAATTGTTTAGAAAATATAAATAAGTAATTTTTATAATAACTTGGTAGAGATGGTTTTAAAAAATAATAAATATTGGTTAGAAATAAAAAAATTATTATTTTTTCATCTACTTTTTTTTAATCAATATTTATTATTTTTTATATTTTATTTATTTATATAATTCATCAGATTTTTAAAAAAGCATACAAGGGGGTCTCTCCAGAACGAGTTATAACATCAAAATTAGAACCCTTAAGGTAAGGTAAATTTCAAACCATCTATCACCTTTACTCAAAAAAAAAAGTGAGATATTAGGGAATAAAAATATTATTTCAGAAGGCAAAAAAGTGAATACTTCCAGTAAAAATGAAGAAAAAAAAAAAATAAAAGTAAAAAAGATTGACAACCATCAGTTAAAAGAAAAAAAAAATACAAATAACCATTTTTTATATTTTATTTATTTATATAATTCATCAGATTTTTAATATTTATAATATTTTTTATGATAAATTAAAATTTAATTATTAAAATATTCCATTCTTCCATGTAGCTTTCATTTATGATGAAAGATTTTAGTCCAATAAACTAGTAAGATCAAATCTTTTTTTCAATAACAACTTTGTTAACTCATATCTTTTTATTTAATTAAAGGATATCTATTATATGTGAATACGTTATAATTTTGTGATTTAAATATATTTAATTTTAGATCAAGTTTTTCTGGTAAAAATTATATGAGAAATTTTTTTGACTTACACATTTCGAACTAACAAATATAATTAATTATTTTTCTATATTTTTAATTATCTATATTATCTTAATAAAATATTATATATAATTTATTAAATATATTATATATTTTTTTAAATTATATTTTATATATTCATACGAAGAATTTATATTACTTCAATACCATTTCCATGTCAGCGCTTTTCATGCTTAGCATGTATTATTCCAAAGGGATTTTGCCTCGTTAACAACCATTCAACACTTTTCATGCTTAGGCTCTATTATTTTGTTTATCCCTTTGGTGCGGGTATTCCAAAGTTGCCGTTGGGAACATGTTGAAGTTGACTTTCATTCATCTCAACAAAGGTGATTCCATCTGGGTTTCTTTTACCTAAAATAAAGTGTATATTATAAATGTAAGGTGAATTATAAATTTTGATTTCTTTATCATGGTTAAAGTGCATTTTCACATAAGAGCTATTAAAGTTAACTAACTTATGCCAGGCTATATTCTTATTAAAGTTCGAACATGAATCATTTTCATGTCCATATTTTGCCTTTAAATTGCAAATCAACAATGAACCTTATGCACTCTTTAAAATCACTTCCAAAAAATATTTAAGTAATAAATTTTTCACCTTAAACTTTGTATATGCTTTTTTAATAGCCTGAAACATAAATTTTACAAAGTTCCTAATAATTTTTTTATTTTATATTATGAACCTAAAATAATGAAACAATTTTTTTTTTTATAAATTAAAAAAAAAAAAAAATAGTAATATTTAAAGAGTTTTTTTATTAATTTTGTGTGATAATGAAATATATGTTTGATAACTTAATACTAAGTATAATTATGTATCATAGATATAATATAATTTGAATGGGTTTAATGGTTAAGAGCATGAGTTTCCTCTTAAGAAGTCACAGATAAATAGAATATGTATGACTTCATAAATTTAACAGAGATGGATCCCTTTTCTCACAAACAAAAAAATCTTATACACCAACCACCTGCAAATAATACATAATTTTCTTTAAATAACTTGCATTCACAAATAACAATTATTAATAAGAATCTTTACTAATAATTTGACAACTAAATACAATTTTTCCGACTATTTAAAAAAATCAAAATTACTATTACAACACCCTATCTTAACGTTACACGTTGATCATGGTTATAATTCAACCATGTAACTTAAGAAGAACCGTGAAATATTCATTTCATTACATTGGAAAGTAATAATAAAATTTCAAGAAAGTAAAAAAATTCACCCATGGAACACGCGATCTCACCGACCTCAATAAAGCATGTTCCCATGTTCAACGAAATGGAAAAAAGAACAAGGGCAACTGCGTAGCGGCAGTCCCTGCCTATGTTTATCCGTATGCCAAAAAACCATGTGTTGCAAAAATTCCAGTGATAACATTACACACTCTTCTTCTTTTCTGCATGGCAGAGTCTCCCGGTGTGATGACAAGGCCATCAGTTCTTGAATTTTGACTGCTCACATTGTCTTGTTTTCTACTTTGTAATTTTGCCAGTTGCCCTATTTTTCTCCCATGAGATTTCCTTAAGCCTCTGAGCAATGTTGCTAATTCTGTCTTTAATTCACAAAGAATGTGAAACTAACGGGATAAAATAGTCAACAAAAAAATTAGGTTGCTTTGTTCGCACAAAATCTTCTAAAAAAGGCCTCTACTTCTGTCTCTGTCACCGTCTTTTGACAGAGAAAACACAATAGATGTGACTCCTTACTTCGTTGTAAGTGCGTGTTATCATTTGCTCTGTTTGATAGTGAATCAATTTCTGGAAGTATTACTGATTTGATTAAAATACTTATATATGTAACGATTGTAACATTGGACTAATCTATTATATTGTAATTTTGATATTTAAATTAATATTTTTAATGAAAGGAATTTGATTATTCTGTTGTAATTGAATTTCTGTACAATACATTGATACAACCATTTCTAGGGAAAAAGTCGTGAACACCATGGCACCCTAAAATGTCGTGAACACCATACGTTAGACATGCAATTACACGTTCTTTTAAGATGACACATATACAATGGAGTTGTCAACTGGCACTATCACTTGCAACAAGTGGTGGGGACATACGGTATACTCAGTAAAAATGTTTCAACTTACCATCTTTTTCGTTTCACCATTATGTGAAACAACAAGGACATGGATTGGGATATCCAACGACATAGGAACTTGGGATTGGGATATCCAGGAGCATAGGAGCTTCATTAGAGTCGGAGCTTCATTAAAAAAAATTTATAAAAATAAATATTATGTACTTAATTGCAAGAATCATAAAAATAAATATTATGTATTTAATTGCAAGAATCATAAAAATAAATATCATGTTCAGCGTGAGAATTTCATTGGACATATCACAAGAAAAACAAAATTATCTTTAATATAATATTATCTTTCAAAATTTGTTTGTGCCATCTATAGAGGAGGACGTACACTTGAGTTCTCAGTAGATAACATGCTTTAACAATGTCAATGAGAGACGACGTTCATAATATGTTTCACTAAATATGGATTTATCTTTCAAGATTTGTTTGTGCCGTCAAGGAGTGCACTTTCTGTTTCAATAGATTATATGTTGTTTAACAATATCACAAAAGAGATTACTCTAATAGGAGTGCATTTTTTGTTTCAATAGATTATATGTTGTTTAACAATATCATAAAAGAGATTACTCTAACAAAACACAACACTATCAAACCTATTTGCCACAATAGGCCAATTTGCATCCGATCCAAAACATTAAGTATAAAATTACATATACAATTAAAGGGAAAAAAGCTTCAATGCTTTACATCGAAAGCCACTCTACCTTAAGTATAATGACTATTATTCATTGCTGTTGTAGATTTGCATTTGCAAAAGCTGACACCTGGCATAGAATTCTGTAGATACTGTTATGGCAGCTGTCATATGCATGATATCCACATAAACTTGCGCTTCAATGCTGGCCCTGCTAAAGTGTATATTGCTAATAACTAAATACTCCAATATTGAGCAGAGCTACTTTTCTGTGATAATTTCATTCATTAAAAAATTAATAAATAACAAATAATTAAAAAATAAGGTAAATCAACCTTGCATGAATGCCAGGTGTCTCAACTATTGATTCCCAAATTTTGATGTTTTACCTTCCAGCCACCACAACCTTCATCGTTGGAAGTGTTAGTCGTTGGTGCTCCGTGAGTCAGTAACAGTTTTTCAGTCCGCAAATCAAGAAACAAAGGCAGCGAAGAGAGCACAACACAGTAACAATTTCTCATTCTGCAAAGCAAGAAACGAAGGCAGCGAAGAGAGCACAGGAAGAAGCTTCTGGGCAGGAGCGGAATGAAAGGTTGTTTTATAAACTCTTGGTGGATAATGTGGAAGAGTTACTTCCAACTGTTTACACCAACTGTTGGCAAATCCGGTCATCTATAATGTTATCACTGGCAACTTTTTTGTTATGTTTTGTCATTTCTTGCTGAATTTCGGTTGTGAGATGTATCAACAAATTGAAGCTCAGTGTTGTGCCTCATATCCTCTGGAAATCACATTAGAATAATTTTTATTTGTGCTTACAGGAGATTTTGTAGAATCTATGGCGGGTTCTTTTATCTTAAGCATGTCTCAATCTGCAATATACTCTTTTTTTCAGATAATGCTCTGAGACATTCTTTAATGTAACAGTGTATTTGTTTTGATGCAAACTCATAGGATGTTGTTCACTGATATTTGAATATCATACAGGACATCAGTCTTGGGCCGAGGTATGGCTGAGTTTAATGAGTGTCAAAATGCTTTATCTGCTATCTTAAATTTCCGAGAGACCTTACTGCCAAAACTTTCTTCTGAGCTAGTTGGAGATGGGTTCGCTCAGATCGGATTCATCCAAGAAATCTTCCGTGTTGCATTCTTCTCTATTGGCTAGAATGTAGTCATATGTTCTGATTCCCTGCCAAATATATGTCAAGTTATTATATTCTAAAATGACCTTTGCAAAATTCAGCAGCTACTTTTCAGCTTAAAATTAAATGAAAATTACTTAAATATATAATCTTAATCTTTACACCCTATATGTGCAGTCCTTAATCGAGGAATCTCATTATGTAATCTTCGCACACATACCTTCTTTATTAGGACTATGTGGAAGAAAAAAAGTTGCCCAAGGGCTGCACAAGCATACACTGAAAATGTAATCTTCGCACACATACCTTCTTTATTAGTACTATGTGGAAGAAAAAAAGTTGCCCAAGGGCTGCACAAGCATACACTGAAACTGGAGTAAGGAAACCCTGCGCCGAGATAAGAGGCCTAATTAGTATAAATTTAATAATTATTCTATTGCTCAATAAACCAATAAAACTGTTGTCATTCAAACTATTTTCAGCACAATTGCCTGGGATATATTTTCATGTTCACACTAAAACTGGAGTAAGGAAAGCCTGCACTGAGATAAGAGGCCTAATTAGTATAAATTTAATAATTATTCTATGGCTCAATAAACCAATAAAACTGTTGTCATTCAAACTATTTTCAGCACAATTGCTTGGGATATATTTTCATGTTCAATATCATTAATATCGCCTGCAGTAAATAGAAACAGTTAAAGCAAAAAAAATCGATGCATTTAAAGCAGAGGAAATTAAAGAATGAAATGGATGCATTTCTCGTTGAGTTTTTGATTAAGGTTTTGGTAAGTTCACCTTGAAGCCACGGTGCTAAATTTATGCTTTAAAAGGTTTTGAAGCATTTTGTTCTCTATCGGTCACAATTAACAGGTTCTCCATGATCCTCTGTAGGTAGATCCCTTGCAGCTAGCGGAATGGTGGTCACATGCACAAGAGCGGGTCATGGACCAATGGACCAGTCGCTACATTAAGCAGAGCAACAGGTACATATTATTTACAACCTCATAAGAGTACCTCATTTTACAGTTTGGTATGCATTTTTGTATTGCAAAATATCTATGTGAACAAATACCTGAAACTAATTAATGCAGATGAAGCTGGAGTCTAAGGGTTTTCAAATCTCTATTTTTCCATATAAATGTTCTGCTAATCTAATGAATTGAATGACTATTTATTTTATGACTTGTTTAAGTCTACTATGAGTTGTTTAAGTCTACATCTTGCAATTGAAAGCAGATTGAAAACAAGAAAGAAACCTTACTTGCGAAGTGGAGAACTTTGGCAGGGGAAAAACTAGAAACCTCACTTGCGAAGTGGAGAACTTTGGCATTTGAAGTGTGCCTGACTACAAACGTGAGCTTCAGAGAGGTTGTTGTCTGCTTCAATGGCTTTGCAATGAGGCTGATGTCTGCTTCAATTGCTTCAAGTAGAGAGTCGGTGGCAGTCGGCAGTGGCCATGGGCGACAGGTGTAAATAATGGTGGTAGCTGGCAGTAACAGGTGTAATCACCACTTCAAACCTTTTGAACAAAGGTTTATGCAACATTGCCCCAGCTATATATAAAATCACAGAACTTTGGATAAAATGGATCAGTACGGCGTATTAATATGAAATCAATCAATATCCCGGCAATAAGACCTCCAAAACAAAACTTTGGATAAAACAAAAAAACCACGATATGTTTTTTTAAAACATTGGTTAAATGTAACGGTGTGCCTGAATTAATATGAAATATATCGCCGATCAATCGCTATAGTCCCTACTATGCGAGGCAGAGACTAATAAGGCACCCAAGAAGAATTATCTAATTATTTTATAGTGTTAACGAAACATTATAATATGAAAAATATTTCACTAGTGAGTGATAATATCTATTAAGTATAATATGTTAATGGGTTATGTTATCACAGTGTAATATAGGACAAGGGGCATTGAGAATTTTAGATGATTATAATATTTTAATTAAATATTAATTATTATTATTATTATTATTTTTATTTATTTTTAATTATTTTTGTTAGTTTAATTGGTTGAGTTTTTGTTTTTAAACTTTTTTGTTATTAAAAAGTATATGGGTTTAATTTTCTCTAAATTTTTAGGGTTAGATTTTATGATTGAGTCGAAAGGAAGTGGTTTTTTTGGGTGGATCTACTTGACACCAATATACAATTTTGTTTAATTCCAAAGGAGGTGATCCTTTCAAGTGGATCTACCTGGTACGAATCTAATCAACACATAAAAAAGGAAAAAAATGTTTTCAATTTTTTCTTGTTTTCAATCTTGTCTTTGATGACGAACCACACTGATGGTTAGAAACACATCCACCAAATATTCTTGATGTGATTATTATTGAAATATTTTTCAATTGAATTTATTATTAAAATTAATTGAATATAATTTAAGCATTTTTTTTTCATATTCGTTTTTTTACTTATTTTTTCCGTTTATGAATTAATTATTAATTATTAATTTATTCATAATTTTTGGAAAATTTAGGATAAAACCCAAGTTATGTAAAGAGAAATATATCCATTATAAAATAAATAACAAATATTTAATACATAGAAATGTAATTGGAAATGAAAAAGTCAATAATGTTTAATATAAAAGATTAGACATTCATAATATACTGATAAAATCTTAAAAAATAATAGTATATTAATAAAATATAGGAGATTAGGTCTACTTTTTATTAGTAATAAACAAGTGCTAAGTAGTAGCTAGTACATATGGCTTAGATTAAATATAGTTAATTAGAGTATAGATTGTTGACAAGTTGTGAGATGATTAATTAAAGCCTTAAAAAAAAAAGAAATGAAAGTGAAAATGTTGTGCTAAAATGTTGCTTTTTGGTGAGGGCCCTACCTCATTGGTTGTAATGAAGCTTTATAACTTTATTTTTTTGGCAATGTTTAGTTCAAAATGATATGGAGAAACTTAGTTGCAACTCAAAGAGATGCCAATTCCAAGAAACTTGGTTTGCACAACCAATTGTCTCCTACAAAGTTCATGGGGATTGAACATGATTGATATAGAGTTGAATCCAATTGTGTTTGTGGCAGTGAATGCATGAGAATATGAAACAAAACTTTTATTGTTATCACTCAAATGGCGTCTCTTTTTTTGCAAAGCAAAATTGAGTTGAGATGATCTATAATTTGTGATTTAGTATTAAATTAATTTTTAGATTAAATTGTAAAGACATGTTAATTAATATTTATGAATAATTCATAATAACAATTGTTTTACTACTAGTTTAACAACTAAATTATTATTAGTGTAGTTATATAAATTAAATCACTAAGAGTTATAGATGGATATCAAAACGTTTAGTTTCTAATCAAAATACTTAGTTCCTAAAACATTTCGTATGGTGAAAAAAAAATTCATTTAAAACATTTAAATATTAAAATAAATAAAATATATCATTAGCCATTTTCATAGTTTTCCTAAATATTATACGTTTGTCTACGATTTTTGATTTAGTACTAAATTGATTGAATTTGACAGTCACTTTGAACAAAACCAGGAATAAAGTTGCAGTAGATTAAACTTTAACAAAATTCACACATTAACTTAATTGAAGCAAATGAGAAATTGGAGACTAACCTCCCAATAAATGTGGAACCATCTCGAGCGACTTGAAACATAATATGGAACTTCAAAATGGGATCCTGATAATATCCTAGTTGGAGTTTCAAATCCTTTGACCCGCTAGAATAATAAACATTAATCACAAACACACAAAAATAGTTTAAAAAAAATAAAACTTCTTGAATGCAAGAAGATTAATTCCTTGAATTCTTGAATTCAATTTCTTGTTATAATGCCAATTTCTTGAATTCTTGATATAGTTGCTGGCAGAAATTATAAAAACTATGCTTCAATAAAACAAATTCAACAAAGTTAGGAAAAATCCTAAAAATTAGTGACTATACATCAATAAAACTCTCTTAATAAAATTAGGAATCACAAGATTCTAAAAGTTAATAACTAGTAATCATAATAGCTATCAATTATAAAAGCTGTGTAAACAATTTTTTTTTATGATTAATGTAATTGGAATTGAAAATAGAGAAAAAATAAATAGAAAAAGACAAAAAAAATTCAAATTAAAAAATAAGAAAACTAATTAATTTTTCCTCTTTAAAATTTGTTATCCTAAAATAAATCCATAGAAAAAGACAAAAAAAATATAAGTAAAATCAAAAAGTAATAAAACTAAAAAAAATTATTCCAATTTTGTTTGTTTGTTTGCTTGCTTGCTATGTTGCATGAGTTTCTAGAACGTGGGAACATTGGGAACTTGAGTACGGTTGTCGGAACAACTAGAGGTTTCCCACAAGAAATGACTAATCAAGAGTGGTAATATTATACAATAAAAAAATTAAAAATATATTTCTAATTATATAATTTATATAATAATCAAAATTAATATTAAATCAAAATATTCAAATATTAAAATCAATTTAAATATATAATCTCTCTTATATATAAATATATTCTATAGGTGTCTCTCTCCCTAAGTCTTTCCCTTATATATATATATATATATATATATATATATATTTAAAATATTAAAATGTCAAGTTCATTATCAGTTCTATGACACATACGAATCTTTGAAGCAATCTGCCTTAAAAATACAAAGGAACAATTTGTAAAGCAACTCTAATGGTTAAGCATTGACTACCACATATAATATGCACACAATCTTCTGCCATATATATACATGCCCAGATATCGCCCTTACATTGAGGTGCCACACCGCTTCCTTAACTCATCAAGAGATTGCTTCAGTTTCTCAATTAAGGATATCGGTGTGAAGGACATCCCATATATCGCCCTTACATTGAGGTGCCACACGGCTTCCTTAACTCATCAAGAGATTGCTTCAGTTTGCCCTTACATTGAGGTGCCACACGACTTCCTTAACTCATCAAGGGATTGCTTCAATTTCTCAATTAAGGATATCAGTGTGCCTTCGGCATTTCTTCCTGGGAAGGTTTCAACAAAGGCTCATGTTTTGTGGGCAGTTCAATACATTTGTCCACAGGCTTTGTATTCCCCAACCCAGGATATCGGTGTGCCTTTGGCATTTCTTCCTGGGAAGGTTTCAACAAAGGCTCATGTTTTGTGGGCAGTTCAACATATTTGTCTACATGCTTTGTATTCCCCAACCCCAGGGAACGATGGAACTAAAAAAAAACAGTCTTCAAAGCTCCCAAAACTTTCCCAAGCTCCCATTGAAAAGGGAGCGTTCCCATACAGTTCCAAAGCTTCCGGGAGCGTGGAAACCATTGGAACAGGTTTCCCATCTCTAGGGAGCGGTTCCCGTGCAACAGAGAAAATTTGTCATCTTAAATTGAAAATATAGAGGAAAACTATAATTCATGAAAATGGAAATAATAGAAAAATGGAAAAAAATAAAAATAAAAAAGTTAAATAGAAAGGAAAAAAAAAAACAAAAAACAAAAAAATAGTAACTAATAGAAATGGAAGTTACTAACCATAATAAGACCTCAACCAATCACCTTACAAATAAATAAATTTAAATAATAATAAAAAATAACAAAAAATGAATTTCTAATGTTAAACTATGGATAAGTGGCATAATTTTTTGGTCAAAGACAAACTAATAGGCAGTCAAAGGCAACCTGAATGCTTAATACCATGCTTTGGCAAGTATAACAATAATAACAAATTAAAATGATAACTAATATTAAATAAAAAAATAAATTTATTTAATAATACAATAAATTAAAATTTAAAATATATATAAAAAGACATCTCATTATCATTATGGATCACAAAAGTCTAAGATCTAGCATATATAAAAAAAAAGTTAAATTCTATAAAACGAAAAGAAAAGTTAATAAAATTTGGAGATTGAGTTTATTTTTGATTTAAAGTTTAAAATAAATTTAAATAATACTTGATGTGAAATAGAGTAAAATATCAAATTTAATTTGCAATGTAGTAATTAAATTAAAATTTAAAATGTGTAGATATATGATAAAGAACGTGTTACCCTCGTATTAGTGGTAAATTGTGTTTCTTATCAAGTTACAAGTTTTGTAGGGTAATTTGTAGCGATGATGATGATGAGCTTGAGATACATGTCTTAGTTTTTTTCTTGAGACTGACTGATCCTCTATAGTGCTCTATGAGATCTCGATGATTGTCTTGGTTTCTTTCTTCATGATCACATGATATTTGATAGATGGTGACGATGTTACCTGGTGCTATGATGTGGTATTAGTATGCCTTTGGATCAACTTGACATTGGTCTTAGTTCCTTGCTCCATGATGTGATCATCTGTGCTTTTGTCTCGTATGGATGAGCATCCCTATACTGTCCATGTCTATTTTATTTCATTTATGGTGCTTGACAAAATATATAAGCATTTTCAAGGAGGGTTCACTTCCTTGTCATACTTTGGAGCACCTTGGCACGTTTGGCGAAGGTTTTGGTGGAGACATGTCATTTGACTCTTGTAATGGAGCACCCTTACTTGTAAGGTGCCTATTGCACTCATATGTTGATATTTGATTAGATAGATAATCTATATTGTAGAGTGCTAACCTCTTGAGCATGTTTATACCATCCTAGTGGGTTGGGTGATGATATGGAAATATGAGTTTTTTATGGAGTACCCAAGCAATAAGGTGTCTATTGTGTTTCTATAATCATATTAGATGCAATGGATAATAAATGTTGTATATCACTCAACTTCTTATGCATCTTGGAGAAACCAAGAGTTTTAAGCTAACATTTTGTATGGTTGATGACATCACACCTTTTGAACAAGGAGCCCTAGGATTTTGTGTCTATCATGGGCCCATGGCCATACTTGATGAGATATACACTTCATCTTTCTGAGTGCCTCACTCTTCCCTAGAATTTGCACACTTGGTACCATTTTCATATAATTTTTAGCCTATTGGAGGAGGATGAATGACATGGCATCTTATGCAAGAGTGCCCCAGTGTTTTAAGTGTCTATTGAGGCCATGTGGTGATGTTATCTATCATAGACACTTAAACAATGGAAGTGCTCCACTTCACTATGGTTTTCCATGTATTCATGCTATGGATGGAGGGGCTGTGGAAATTGTAGAAAGAAAAGGATTCATTTGACTTGTGCCTTAGTCAAATGGAGAAATTCAATTTTCCACATCAGCAGGTTGACTTTGATTGCAGTTAGCTAGAGTGACATGGCTTTATCTCCTAGTTAAGTCAGTAAATTCGAGTTATAATCTAGAAGTAGAGTTGTGCATGGGT
Source organism: Pinus tabuliformis (assembly GCA_031772625.1). Taxonomy (NCBI): domain Eukaryota; kingdom Viridiplantae; phylum Streptophyta; class Pinopsida; order Pinales; family Pinaceae; genus Pinus; species Pinus tabuliformis. The sequence goes on from CM062818.1 coordinate 768,794,100, forward strand.
TGATTGCTAAAATTTAGCAATCTAGTGGAGTTATTATTAGTTAAACACAATTAGCTGAGCTCTAGCCTTTAGTGGGGTTAGTAGGAGTTTAGTTGAGTAGTTATAACAATTGTTAACCCATTGATCTCTTAGTAAACTGATCAATTTACTAAAAATAAACACAGTCATGCATGGAATTTGAATTGCCTAGTCGGATTGGAGGAAAAGGCACATTGTAATTATCAATTGTATACTAGTTGAGTGTACAGGCTTTACATTAGATCAGGTGTTCAATTCCTTTAGCAATTGCACAAGGAAATAAGGAATTTCCCTATTATTTAGGAGCTAATTTACTCCTGGATTGCACAAGGAAATAAAAGGAAGGTTGGGCTTGAATTGGCTAAGTGCTGGTTAGAGTAGGAGATGAGAATTGCAATGCAGGGTGTGCTTCAGGATTAAACAAGACAATGTAATTGATCCATATTCTGATATGAACTAATGCAAAGCAACAAAGGGGTTTTTCCCAGTTGGGTTCCCCTATAAAATCATTGTGTTCCTTGTGTTTTGATGGTTTTATGCCATTGCATGTGTTTCTACCATGTGTTTTCCTTTCTGCAGAATAGTAGAAGAAATTTTTGTCTCTTGATTTCAATTCGATTTCATTAGTAGTAGAAAATTTCTTGCAATTTCTACATGGTATCAGAACTACAAAAGACTACATCAAAACCTTTTTCCATATCTTCTCTCAAAGAAATTTCGATTTGTAGAGTTTTTGGTGCAGATTCTCTTCAGTGCAGGAAAAATGTCTTTCAACGGATTAAGGTTGGAGTATGCATTGGAGGGCACCTCGAATTTTTGTGCTTGGAAAGACAAGATGAAAGATGTCCTGGATGAAATTGGGGTATGAGAATATACACAAACTAATATTCCAAAACTAGCAACATTAGATGCACAAGCACTTGCTCAGTGGAAGAAACACACAACAAGAGCCGAGAGGATTATTTTGGAGGGTGTCAAAGATCATGTGGTTTCAAACTAACATGGAAAGGAGAATACTTTTGCAATGTGAAAACGTCTCATAGATCTCTTCTAGAGCAGTAATGATGCCAAGAAATTGGCATTGAGAGATAAACTTAGGAGCATTCAAATGTAGAAAAATTCAACCATTCCACAATACCTATCCAGATTCACTCAGGTTAGATATGAACTTGGATGAGTAGGAGAAAATGTGCCATCATCCGAACTTGTGAGCTTAGCACTCCTTGGTCTTCCAAAGTCTTGACACAACTATCAAGATTCAGTCAATGGAAAAGATAAGCTACCAGATTGGGAGAGACTTTGGCCTGATTTGTTGCAGGAGGAGATCAGAAGAAACACTAGAGATGGTGTCACATCCAGATATGATGAGGAAGAAGACTGTGCTCTAGTTGGAAAAGGAAAGAATGCCAAAGGCGAGGCATAATCCTACTAGAACCATGAAAAGAAGAAAGACCTCAGTAAAATTAAATGCTTTCACTTCCATGAATATGGACATTATATAACCAAGTGTCCACACAAGAAATCCAGTAAGGAGCCTACAAAAAGAGCAGGAGGAGATGCTCTTGCATCACAATTCGAGTTGGATTTTATCCTCATTGCTTGCATGGAAAGCATAATAAGGGGGAGTGAGTGGTACCTAGATTCTGGTGCCTCATATCATATGACATGAAGTAGGGAGTTCTTCAAAAACCTAGAGGAGAAGGACTTACAATTACACTTAGAGATTGGAGATAATGGAAGGCATAGTACTAAAGGGATTGGAACTATCACCTTTAAGAGTGAGTCAGGCTCCCGTCTTCACTTGAAAGATGTAATGTATGTGCTTGGTCTGAAGAAAAATTTATTTTTTGTAGCTGTACTTAAAGACTGTGGATATGATATGCTATTTAGTAAGGGGAAAGCTTATTTGAATTAGTTACTATTGGACAAGTAAAACAAATTGGTGTTCTAGTTAAAAATATCAACAATCTAGAGGTAGATTTCACCATGCATGAATTTATACCTCCAGGAGTGAGGTGGGGCGATGTAGATCCTTAGTCGTAGAGTTGCAAAGATTTGGGCAGGGTCCATAGGCGAGAAACAAAAATTGCAATATACTCTTTTCTTAGATCATTACCCTTGTTATAGGGGCCCACAATGTTTAGTAGTAGAAGGATCAATGTCAGTTGATGCATCCAGTTCCAGATTAGTGGCAGTATGATGCTAAGGTGCGCACAACAGTGTTGATAGTAGAGCAGGAGGCTCAGTAGCAGAGTTAGCAACAACGCAAATTTTCCAGTGGACAGTGCAGAGGCTAGTAGCAATTAGAGACTCATGAGATAGTTGCAACTCAAAGACACATTTGATTCAATATTTTGGATGCTCCTCAGTTACAATAGTTGTAGTAGCAATAACAATAGTGAGAGGGAGCTATGTTATAATACATTCTTATAGGATCAGGATTGGGGTTGTGCAGAACCCTTTTATTGTTTAGAGGAAGTGTTGAAATTGTAGCAAGAAATGGCTTCATTTGAATTGTGCCTTAGTCAAATGAATAAATTCTATTTCCACATCAGCACGATGACTTGGATTGCAGTTAGCTAGAGTGACATGGCTTTGTCTCCTAGTTAAGTTAGTAAATTCGAGTTATAGGATAGAAGTAGAGTTGTGAATGGGTTTATTGCTAAAATTTAGCAATCTAGTGGAGTTATTCTTAGTTAAACTCAGTTAAGTGAGATATAGTCTTTAGTGGAGTCGGTAGGAGTTCAATTGAGTAGCTATAATAGTTGTTAACTCACCGATCTCTCAGTTAACTGATCAATTTACTAAAAATAAACATAGTAAGGTAGTTAACTAATCAATTTACTAAAAATAAACATAGTAAGGTATATAATTTGAATTTCCTAGTTGGATTGGATGAAAAATCACATTTTAATTATCAATTATATACCAGTTGAGTGTACAGGTTTTACATTGGAGTAGGTGGTCAATTCCTCTAGCAATTGCGCAAGGAAATAGGGAATTTCCCTATTATTTAAGAGTTAATTTCCTCCTGGATTGTGCAAGGAAATAGGAGGAAGGTTGAGGCTTGAATTAGCTAAGTGTTGGTCAAAGAAGGCCAATGAATAGGAGATCAGAATTGCAATGCAAGGTGTGCTTCAGGATTGAAGCAATACATTGCAATTGATCCATATTCTCATTTGAGCTAATGCAAAGCAACAAAAGGGTTTTTCCCAGTTGGGTTCTTATGTAAAATCATTGTGTTCCTTGTGTTTTGATGGTTGCATGTCATTACATGTGTTTATATCATGTGTTTTATTTTCGCAGAATAGTAGAAGAAATTTTTGTCTCTTGATTTCAGTCCGATTTCATTAACAACGACAAATTTCTTGCATTTTCTATAGGAGCCAAACAACTCCTAGTTGCAAATTTAACTTCACTACTAGAGTAGTTGGCTTATTTATAATAGTTTGATGCTGAGATTATACTTTATGATGTATTCACACCTCAATCACATTGAACACTAACTTGCTTACACATGTTGGTGGCATTTCTCATGGATTGAGACATTTTTCATTAGAGTGTCATTGTGGCACACATGTGGAAGTTTTTAGGGCCTTTTGAGGACTTAAAACATGATCTATTGTGTCTATTTATTTCTATTAAACCTCCTAAATAAATATCCACACCATCAACCTTGATTTATGGGTGATTCGGAGCCACATATGCCACATGGAGGGTTTTTGATGCATATTCCTTAGTGTTGGTTACATATTGGAGCTTAAGAATTTATGGTCCATTTCATTTGAGCACTCCATTTTTCCAGCCATCTATTTCCATGATGAAGACTTGAGGAAGCTACTTGCACATATCACCATGCCATTTATTGAGGAAGTTTTCTTGAGGGTTTGATTCCACACTAAGACATGCATCTTGATGAGGTTTCCTTTCATAGTTCTCCATACCATTTTGGTAAGGGCATTCACACTTTTTTGGAGTGTCTATTTTCTATTCTACCACTACTTCTACCTTAGGATGCAGACACATTGCCACATGGACACCTATTCGACTTGTTCTATATCTCATTTCATGGCCGACTTGTTATACAAGCCACATGTGTGGATGCAGTTGATTATTTGTGCATCTATTTGGTTTGTCCACATATGGCAATAATTCATTGCTACATTATGAAGGTCATCCTACTATCATGCACATGGGAATCATATCTAAGAAGGCACATATATGGATAGATATATATCTACTATATTTGGAGATTGTTACTTGGTTAAGGAGGTTCCCTTTTCTCTTGGCTATATTATTAGATGGTTGTTGTAATTAACTCCATATTATATCATTGTTGACTTATTTATTGGAGTTAGTTAGATGAAGATATTATTAATTTTGTTTTCCTATAATATTTTATTGGATGAAGTTGAGGATCTCAATGAACTTCTTGCTACTTTTAGTAAGCCAGTTGTTGAGAATATTATTCTATTGTTATTCCTCAGATAGAAAAGTGGATCTAGGAAAACAAATTATATTTTATTATATGAGGATATGTTTCTTAAACTGATATGAGGGTTTTATCTCTCCATTTTCAATAAGGATTTTTCATATGAATGAAAGAAGCTTTGAGTAATTGGACTACAATTTTCCTTTATTTTAAGTTTTGTATAATGTATTGTGCAATTTCTCTATGTGCAACAATATATTATAAGCACTATTTTAGAAGTTATTTTTTTTAGTTTTTTGATGACAAATAAATCAAGGACCAAAGATAAGTGTCGAGATATGCTTCGATGTAAATGAACCAAGAACAAAGAACATATAAAAAATCTAATCAGAATTTAAACATAAGAGAAAATAACACTCCAAGATGATGGGTGGTGTCTAAAGACGTTATTATATAATTAAAGAATAATGCATTATGATAAGAACAATGCAATGTATAATGAACAATGTTACATCAAATCGATAAGAAAATACCTCACGTAAACATCCCATATGATCCTTTATTTGTAGATGCCAAATCTAACCACCTTCCTTGAATTATGGAGGATTAGGTCTAATGACGAGGCTCTACTGTTACAATTATTTATAGTAAACCTACACAATCTCACTGGCTATCTTCATGTATATTAATTTAATTTCCAAGTTGATATGATGATCTAGTCAATTTCTTTGCCCATTTAATTGGTGGTACTGCTAGTCGACCACTATCTTTTAGTCATTTACTCGACTAACTCAACAACCAATTAGTTAATTTTCCTGCAAGGTGGTAATTCAAGTAACTATCTACTGTTAGTCAACCCTTTAGCTAACTGTCTCCAAAAGCTCCATGGGTGTGATGCACCCGCATAACCTTAGGTTCCAAAACTCCTCCCCCCCAAACCCATCAAAACAATGTTTTGGAGGTTCAAGAGGTGAAATTACGTCTATAGGACACCCCCCCATAATTGTAGCTCCCTGAAGCCCAAGAAAACCACAAACCTTGACAAACTTAACTTCAACCAAATGCTTTATAAATATATCAATGAGATGATCATCAATGTTACAATAGACAAGAGTGACAACCTTACCTTGAACCATCTTAGATAATAAGTATTAAGTTTTAAATTATTCATATTACTATGTGCAAAATGTTTATGCACTTTGTTTATCACATTGGATAATAGTTGAGGTCTAAACAAGAAAGCTAATCTCATCCAAGAACCGATGAATCCAAACTACCTTTGTCACTACATTAATAAATCCACAATATTATGCTTCTATAGTCAACATAGAGACTATAGGTTGTTTCTTACACTACTAGATTAGGGGTCTAGTATTAAAGGTTAACACACATCCAAAGGTGGATTTTTTATCATCATTGTCACTTTCCCAGTTGGAGTTAGTGAAGTAGACCAACAAATTTGAATTTTAATAATATTTGATACCAATATGAGGGGTATGTTTTATGTAACAAACAATCCTCTTTTCAACTTTCCAGTGACTTTCTGATGGACCTTTGCATAAACCAAGAAACCACACTAAAAAAGAGAGGAAATCTTAGGTTAACTGCAAGTCAAATATATGAGGATACCAACTAGTTATCGATAAATAGTAGCATTGACTTTCAAAGAGGGACCCACTTTAGTTAACTTATCACCCAATTGAAGAGGAGTAGCACATGGCTTATAATCATACATGTTGAATATTTTCAACAAGTTCAATGCATATTTATATTGAGAGATAAAGAGACCATTAGATAAAGGTAAGACTTGAAGACCAAGAAAGAAATTCAAAAGACCAAGGTCAACCATTTCAAAGGTATCAACAAGCCAATTATTTAATCTAAGGACTGCATTTGTATTAGTACTAGTGATAAGTAAATCATCCACATAGACATCAACAATCAAAGTATCATTGTAATGTCTCTGATCCAATGTCAGCTTTGCCTATAACATTCCCAGCCCATGACTGGGTCATTTAAGGTGACAATTGGCTATATTCACACCCATTGGCCCTCTGTAACTGAAGTATATACATTTTCCCTTTCTATTTGATAACTCCAATAATGCCTCCAGCCTTCGACCAAGGCATAATTTTGTTCCCATTACTATTGTACCCTGTCACTTGGGTATTTACCTTTCCTTTTATTTCATTTCCAGCGTGGTGATATGCACATCTAAATGAATTTTAATGCAATTTCCTAGATATTTAATTTTTACACACAACAAATTATAAAGTCATACACAATAATTAAAATCCATATATAGTACAAATAAGGGTACATAACTAATTGCAACAAAAATGAAATAGATTTTACAAAATCACATATTTGTTGAATGGCCAACAGGCTACAAACTTTCGATGTTCCTCCTAGCCATATACCACAAAGTTCATATTCTCTCAACAATGGGCCACCCTCGATTTGGGGCTTTGACTCCATGGGAAACAACTCAAAAAATCCCAGATATGTGTCTAGTACCATCAACCAGCCAAGGTACCAAATCCTAGTAGCCTCCAACCTATAAGTTCATGTGTAACAACCCCCGGATAAAAGTTCATGTAATAAAGTTAGTAAAGGAAAAATAAGATCAAGGTCATGTGACACATATTCCAAGCTTAATGTTGGGTAAAGCATCCCAATGGGCATCACTTGTTGTTTACTATTGCTAAGGAAATTGGAAAAGGCTTTGGGAAGGAAAAAAAACATTATTTGGCATTTTATTTACGAAAATAAAGGAAATTAGGAGAAAAGGAAGGTGAAAGGCCACAGCTTGCATATTAGGAGGAAATTAAAGAAATATAGAGGAGAAATCAAGAAATTAGAGGCATCAATAATAAAAAGGCATCAAAGCATCAGTTTGGGGCCTTTTGTCAGTTGAGTTTTGAAATTGGCTTCAGAAAGGAGAATAGCACCAAAAGGATAAAGCAAGTAATCAAGCAAAGGAAGGACAAGTAAGCAAAGGAAAGCAAGGATCAAGCAAGGAAGAGTTGGATTAAGCGGATTCAATAGGAATACTTGTAGGTAATAGGTTGCATGTGTGATTTTCTAGCTGGTTTTGGCTTCATGGTACATGGATGTGTGTATGTGGTTCATTTGTTGACATTGGCATGGGTTTTTCTTGGTTTGATAGTGGTTTTAGTCTTGCCTTGCCAATTTTGGATAACCATGGTGTGATGGGATTCATTCTTGGTTGAGATTTAAATTGCTGGAAGGTTTTGGATCTGGGTGAGGTGGTCTCAGGAAAATCCCAAGGGTTGGGGGTGAATATGTTTTTCCCCTGGAAGCCCTCAACAAGTGGGTGGAGACAAAAAAATTCCTCAAGAGTTGGTGAAGGAATTCTGAGGCATCCAGGCTTGGTTTGGTTTTGTGATCTCAAGACAGGTTTAGGTGAGATCACAGTAGTGTGAGGGGGGAGATGGTTTAGCCTCTGGATTCCCTTGGTTGTTTATGTATTGGATTATCCCACATTCATGCTTGGAATATGGCACAAGGGTGATTGGCTAAAATAAAGATTTGGTTCAGCCCAATCTATGGTCGGGAGGTACGTGGAAGTCCCTGACTTGGTTGAATTTTGCATACATTAATATAATAAGAGCTAATTTCCTCTTGTATTTTATTAGTAAATGTACTTGTTATGATGTGGCTTTAATGACTGTTCTATCATTGTTATTAATCTAGTTATATGCTTGTTATAAGCATGGTTTTATGATAGATTTTAGTTATGGCTCTTAACATGAATTGATTGGTAAATGAATGGTGATTGAATGCATGACATAACAGATGTTATTGCAGCTAATGTAAGAGGGCATTAAACCTTCTTGATTATTCTCATATAATTTTAAGATTTCTATGTTCAGATATGCATTCATGCCCTGTAGATTTCATGTTCACCATGTGTTTGACATAATGACTGTCATGGTTAGGCCTGGTTAGGTCAATTTCTTGTCTAAGTTTTGTGTTAATGGATTTTTCCTAGTGTCAATTATCATTTTGGAAAGTCTTATCAAGATTTGGGCAAAGGTCTAGATTCTAGCCCTGAAAAGGTGGCTCAAATTCCCGGGTTGCATGCACAAAAATGGGGATTCTAGACTGCAGTCATTGGGAGGTAGGGTTATCCATGTGACTGGAGGGTTACAATCACTAAATTGCCTTGTTATGAAAGTTACTGGGAGTATAGATCACTCAAAAAGCAAGTTGGCTCAGGGTTTGGGCACCTAGAGTGGTTGTTTAGCTCTTGTGGGTCTTATAGTTCCTGAGGAAGGTCAATAAAGTTTTGGTTGGTCGATTCCACTTCCTTAAATATACTTAGGAGGTTGAGTCACGTCATAGTAGCCCTAAACTCATGTTTATCCCAACAAGCCATTGAAGTGGGTAAATGTGGGAGGAGGAGTTATATCATGCCCCCCATCATGTTGCACCCAAGGAATGAACACCCTTCTATACACTTGTAGTCCCTCAAGTTATGCCACTACCTCTAGGGAATCTTACTTATTTGGATAGGGAAGTCTCAGTCTTGTGGTTCAAGGAGTTCTTTTTATTCTCCAATGTCTGCAAGTACCCTCCAATCCCTCATCTCAAACCCTAATAACCTCCAACCTCCATAATCACATCCCCCATTAGCTTACACCCAAGTAGTGCACACCCTTCTTTGCACCTGAAATCCCTTGGTGTGCCACCACCTCTAGGGTGCCCAATGCAACTAGATAGGGGCATTATCAACAATAAGGCACTAAGAGTTCCCACTTCCATCCTCAAGTGTCCATTATGACTACCTCATTGGCTAACTGGCTAATTGGCTAACCCTTCACAATGCCCACATATTTCTTTTATGTGCATGACCTTTTTATGATAGTTGGAACCCTCCAAAGTCACTCAATTAACTTCAGTTATATTCATTTACTCTTCCCTTTTTAATGAATATGGAATTATATCAACCCCTTTTATATTCATGCAACCTTACCTCCCACCCGCTTGGATAAATCAGGCCAGATGGAAGGTGTTACTTTAAATTAACCTGACTTCCAAGGTATCATTATGGAAATGGGGTTACCAAATTCCTTAGATTGTAATTGCCTCAAAACTGAAAACTAATACCGCCATTGCATAAAGCTCGTCAATACCTTTCTATCAATGTAAATTTTATTCTGATTCGAGCCATGGATCAAAATTTATAACCTTTTAAAGGATTGACCATTAGACCTTGCCATGTTAGTAGGGTAATGGCACATGGCATCCACGGGGAAACTCCACATCAACAGGTATGCCCACTTCAATGCGCATAATCACTATTATTCCCTCATGGGTCATGCCACATCGCACCTTTCTTGGGACCATCAGTCCATCCCGTTAGTATGTTTTTGGCCCCTTTTCAATATAATTAATCTCATCCTCAATGCCTTTTACCCGACCTACTACACTTGATACCCTTTTGAATAGCTTGGGGCAAGGCTGACTTACTTGCATCATTTGATAGAAATACTTTCCGCTAATCTCATCCTCCTTATTCATTACACAACCGTGGCATAAAATCCCCCCCAAGGTCTGAGACAAAATTCCTTTGCTATTATATGTGTTGGGGCACATAATTGACACCTTCTTATACCTATTTTCCTTAACTTTTCTTATCATTTTGACCCTTATAGCCATACTTTATCACTATGACAACCATCATTCACTAAAGTATGTTCCCCTTCTATGTGTCACCCTTATTATCTAGTTTTGCTTGTAATTTGACATATAAGTTAACTTCTTTAAACAATTTTATTAATAAATTGACAAAGGTTTGTTATAGGGTGTGTGGCTTGTTAAGGTGCCGTTACAAGACCATATCTCCCAGTTTTTCTTCACAAAGAATGGAGCAAAGACCTTGTTGACGCTGCTGATACACACATAAATTATTTTGAACATGATGTTCTCCTATGTTTAGCAATGAAGATCGACTTGGACATATATTCGGTTAGATCCAGTTCGACCATCAAAGGAGACATATGTGGACAATGCAACTAGCCTAGTTAGAACAATTAGGATTTTTAATTGACTAATCGTCAAAATTTTAGGCAAGCTATTACAACTTGGTTTCAACTAGGGTTATTTGCTAAAAGGCAATTATTATATATTCTTGATTTAGATCACATGAGAATCAAGAGATACTCATGAAGATCTTGTATTGTCAAAATAATAATGTATTATGTAAATATAAAAGCATGTACTCTCTTCCCAAGAGGCACACGTGTATGCATAAAAGAGAACATAAAGGGGAGTACCAGCATTGTAATAATGTATTTTAACTTTTCATTAATGCAAATCTCTACTATTCGTGGCTTCATACGTTTCTTCTAAGTAGCCTCTCTGTTGTGTAATTTACTAGTCCTTGCTAGTAAGGAAGGGAACTCCTTTTTAGCAGGGATCATTGGTTAGGAAGGTATTGTAGTAGCTTGTTTAATTCCTCTCAGTTATGATTCTTGCGTGATTTACTGTTACTGTTACAATATCTTTCATGCATTAAGTATTTGAAAAATTCCAATCTCTGTTATTGTGTGACAACATAGGTCCTAGACCAGTGCCTTTATCAATATGATGTTTATTTAATTTTTGTTACAACCTTTTTAGTTTTCCTATTGAATTGAATGGGTGTTTCAAATATTTCTTGAGTATTGATGGTTTCATAGGAGTGTTGTTTCTTTGAGTCAAAGTGATTTTGTGCCAAAGTGACTTTTATTATGTAATGTGTACTTTTCCTTTCTGAAATTGTGAGCGAGAGTTAGTGTAACAACAAGTGTGCTTGATTGTTGAGAGTCACATTACAATGATTGATTTTGAGGTTTTATGAGTGCTAATTACCATTTGTTCCTACATATACTTGACATGATAGTCTTGAAACAAAAAACCTACCTAGATTGACAATTAATGTAAGATTTGGATCAACTGTTCTGAATTAAAAGGGAAATTTATCCACCCAACAATATGTTAGGGATATTCCCATCTCCCTTGGCCATTAATCTCATCCATTTTCCTTTGTGCGCACTACATGCCACCTCTAGGTACGAGAACCTGAGGTATTGAGATGACATCTTGCTAACGCTTGTCACCTCACCTCAAATGCTAACACACACTTTGTATGGGAGCCTACCCCGCTTGGCCATAGCAAGATGACCATTCTCCCATCTATTAACAGGCTTTGTTCTATCTCTTGGCTCCATTCCTTAAGGCATATATCCCTGCTGAGATTTACATACATATATGTTATATATAGTAACAAGGAGACCCTTGACACTTAGATGAATATAGGCTATACCTCTTGAGATTTACCATTGTTAATAGAGTATTCGACCCTGTTCTCAAGCACCGAGATTTAAAACTTTGCGACCTCCCTGTCCAAGGCCTTCACACATTGGTATAGCCAATCTCAGTGATAAGTGAACCACCAATCCCACCCCACACCCCCCCCCCCCAACACACACACACATATTTATGTATATATGTATGTATATAAACATATAAGGGCATGATTTATTTGTATTTAGCTCAACAACACATTCCATTCACAACACAAGCCACTCATAGAAAACAAACCATTCATTACAAATTTAACTAGTGACAACAAAGATCACACATCTCTCTCACACAACAACAATGAACATGCATCCATAAACACATAACATACATCCTTCATCACAATACACAAGAATAGGTATTCCTCAAGAAAAATTCACATGAATAACCTTTCCTCATCATTTTCCATACAATTCCAATAAGAGAAATAAGCATTTACATATCATTAGTTTGCACAGTGACACAATTAAGTGACTTATATTATGAAGTATATGGTTGGCGACTGAGAGTGGGACTACAACTCTCCACCTAACCATAGGACGACTTAACAACTATCATTTCTTATAACCAACCACTCCCGAGGCGAATTCAGATTATGAGGAGGTATATTTCTCACGAGTTCTCTACCATTCACTCATGTACAATGAAAAGAACCCATTTCTCAGGTATTCTGAATAGCTCCTAGCTATTACACCACAATGGCTTTTTATTTCTAGCAACCAAATAACACAGGGGTTCAATTAGGGCACATAGAGTCTCAATTCAATCTTGGAGAGAGATATGTATAGATAAAAAGGAGGTTTGTTAGATGAATTACTTCTCTAGGAATAAGAGCGCACTTGCCAACAACTTCTCAATGATGCTCACACCTATATTCTCAGCCCCTAATACTACACTAGGTGTTATTAGCCCACTAGATTTGGGGTGCCTCAACCTCTTACTAAGTTCTCAACCAACATAGTCTCCAATGGTTTTTTCAACCCTAGGAACATAGTCACAACCCTTGTGATTCTAAAACAACAAGCCCCCATGGGTTTTTCAATTTGTTTATCACTAGAGCATCCCTAGTCCACTAAACTCTCTTTTGGAATTTACACACATAGGCATGCCTTAACAATCATTACACGAGCACAAATACTGGCCCTTTTTATCATAGGGAATACTCATGCACCTCCACAAGCCTCCCTTATCACATGAATCACATACGAGATCACACAAGGCTGCACAAACATAGGAGATACATAAAAAAGAGACAAAATCCAATCCCTATTTCTCTTACCTCCTCATTTTCCCACGTGACTCCTCTTGTGTGTTAACCTTGTGAACATGGTCCATGAGGTGTTTTGTAGACTCGTCCTTTGATTAGGAGCCCATTCCTTCCGTTAACTACTTGCAACAAGGACATCTCCTCCAATAGGGATTTAGGTGGTAATTTAAATCAAGATATGGCTTCCAAGAAACTCCTCCTTTTGCAAACCTTTGAATCCATGACCCATCTTAGCCAGTCATCATTTTTTATTATTGTTCACATTGATTTACATCAATTTTTCAATTCATGATAACATATACAAGAGGGTTGAAAAAGAGGGTTTTCACAAACCCCACCCCCTTAAAGGAACACCATCCTCAATATTATATGCTTAAGCACACACAATTTAGAACATATTTATATACACATCTCTTCCAATTCATTACACACACATTCGTATTTAAAATCATATTCACATTTTCTTAATCAAAAAACAAAAATGGGTATGATACCCTCAATTGCTTAGCCATCTCCCATGTGGCTTCCTATGGTCCAAAGTGTCTCCACTACTTCTTGACCTACTTGATCACTCGATTCTGGAGCGTGATCTGCGTTCGATCAAGAATGCATAAAGTTCCAGACTAGAACTCTCCCTTAATTTATACTTATAGCATAGACCAATCAATCACATGATTAATATCCAATACATATCTTTCAAGTAAAGAAACATGGAAAACATTGCAAACCTTCACTATAGGTGGCAAGGCTAGTCTATACGCCATCGGTCCTATCCTATCTAAAACCTGAAATGGCCCCAAAAACCATGGTGCCAACTTGGCACAAGACAAAATTTTTAAAGATATTTTGTAGGGTTTAACTTGTAGGTAAACATGCTCCCCTACTTTAAATTCTTTTTGCACTCTATGTTGATCCGCATAACTCTTGCCAATATTGAGACACCTTTAAGCTTTCCTAATGGTTATCATTTTCTGTTCCATTTATCCTAGCATATTAGGCCTAATATGGATCCTATTTAGTGGATCATTCCAGCTAATAGGAATGTTGCATTTCCTCCCATAGAGAGCCTAAGATGGACTCATCCTCAAGGATTCTTGGAACCCATTGTTATAAGAAAACTCCACCAGTGGAAGAAAATCTTCCCACTTCCTTGGATAGTGCATGCCATACATCCTAAACATGTCATCCAACAATTTGTTTTTACTCTCGGTCTGCCCATTTGTTTGTGGACATGATGTGGTACTAAAGGATAATTCTGTCCCTAAACCAAAAAACAACTCTCTCCAAAATTTTGATGTGAATTTTGCATCTCTATAGGAGATAATTTTGTTGGGTACCTCATGTAACCTCACTATTTCTTTTATGAACACTTAAGCTGCATCAATTGTTGTATGATTTGATTTGATAGCCACAAAGTGAGCTACCCTGGTCAACTTATCTACCACAACCATGATTGCATCATGTTCCTTGGATGTCCTTCGAAAACTTGTAATAAATTCCATGGAAATCACTTCCCCTTTCCATTTCAGAATGGGGACTGACTGTAGTATTCCTACTGGGTTCTTGCATTCAACCTTTACTTGTTGACATTATATACATTTGGAGATAAATTCAACCACATCTCTTTTCAAACCGGGCCAATAATATGACCTCTTGATGGTTGTTAGCATCCTTTGATACCCCGGATGGCCGAAATAAGTCTTTTTATGGAACTCATTTAACATGAGCCTCTTCAAGTTTCTCTCACAAGGAATATATACATTGCCTTTAAATCATAACAACTTGTTCTCTAAGAGGGAGAAATTCTTATTTCTCACCTTTAGCCTCTTATTACGAAACCTATCTTATTTGATGGTACCTCTTGTCATGTTGTTTGACCACTTTATATTTTCTTGCATATTTGTTCCATATGAACTCACTATTGCTATATGGGACAATTGTAACCTCCTGCTAAGTGCATCAATGACTTTCTTATTCTTTCCCTTTATATATTTAATTTCAAAATCAAATTTGATAATTAAGGCTAGCCACCTAACTTGCCAGGCATTTAACTTTGGTTGGTCAAATAAATACTTCAGACCCCCATGATCTGTCACTAAAATGGACTTCCTTCTAAGGAGATAGTGTCTCTACATCTTCAGTGCATGAGCAATGGCAGTTAATTCTAAATCGTGATTCATGCAATTTTACTCATGGTCATTCAACTTCCTAGATTCTTAACAAACCACTTGGCCTTCCTACATCAAGACTCCTCCAAGTCCTTCCTTGCACGAATCTATGCATACCTTAAAGTCTTTGGTTGGACCTACTATTCTTAATACTATTGCATGAGTAAGAAAATGCTTCAACTGCTCAAAACTTGAAGCACATTTAATTGTTCCTAGGAATTTGATTCCTTTTCTTTGCAATGGTGTGATTAGGTGACCAATCTTAGATAAGTTCATAATGAACCTCCAATAGTAGCCTACCAGTCTCATAAATTATCCAAATTTAGCTTCATTTCTTGGTGTTGGCCATTCCATAATAGCTTTTACCTTCTTTGGGTCAATTGCCACACCATCCTTTGAGACTATATGTCCAAAATATTGATTTTTTAATTGAAAGAACTTGCATTTGTTAATATTTACATAAAGTTTGTGCTCCCCTAATAGTTGTAACACTACAACTAGGTTCTCTTAGTGCTCATATTTCGTCTTCCAATATACCAATATGTCATCAACAAACAACAATACAAACTTGTCAAGGTATGGACTCAACACATTGTTCATTAGACACATAAAAGTAACGAGTGCATTAGTTAGCCCAAAGGGCACAACCACAAATTTGTAGTTCCCATAGATTCTCTTGAATGTTGTCTTGTAAATGTCTTCATCCTTAATGAACACTTGGTGATACCCAAACCTCAAATGAATCTTTGAAAATACTGTTGCTCCCCGTATTAATCAAACAAGCCATCAATATGCAACAAGGGATATTGATTCTTTATAGTGGCCTTTTAAGCTGCTTGTAGTCTATACAAAGTTTGAGAATGTTGTCCTTTTCTTCACGAATAAGACTGGTACTTCTGAGGGTGACAAAATCAACCTAATATAGCCTTTGTCTAACATTTCCTTGAGTTGTAGCTTCAACTCTATCAATTTTGGGGTGTTAATTTGATAAGGAGATTTGGATACTGGTGTTATTCTAGGAATTAATTCTATGGAGAAGTCACTTCCCTTTGCTATGGTAGTCCTAGTATTTCCTCAGGAAAAACATCCTCCAACTGTTTTAGAACAAGATGTTCCAATAAATCCCTACCGTGTTGCTTTCAAAATTGCTATTTATTTGCAAAACAAACAAATTGCACCCCTTCTTGCATGTCCTCTTGGCCTGCATTGCTATGAATATTCTAATTGATATGGGCTTCATCTTCCCTTACAACATTGTTCTTTCACCACCCTCATTGAGGAATTCAATAAACTTTTCTAAGAAGTCAACCTTCGTCCTATGATGGGCCAACCAATCCATCCCTAACAATGTATCATACACACCTAGTGGTAATAAATTAAATTTGGTGGTTGTAGGTATGCCACTCAACACAAATGGGCACTGTTAGCTCTGCTATAAGACGAAGATATTCTAAGGTCAGAGACAGGCTTGGCCGTGTCTTATGCTCAGAAGGGAGCCCGAAACAGTCTATTCCCTCCTCCTCCTTCATTTTTCCTACACTCCCCTAACCCCCGCTATCCCTATTTTACTCCAAAATTCAGCATAAACCTGTATTTCCTTAGCCCCCGGGTGCCGAGTTTAAACGTCACGTGACCGCGTGCTTTGCACAACTCTTTCCCGTCACATCCACGTAAATCCGTGTGATCACATCCATGCCGTCCGATCAAACCCCACCGCGATCGGACGACATATACACCTCCCGCACCCATAAGTTGCCTGTGCGTTAGCTCGTGGGGAAAGTGGTTTTGGTCACGCCCTGTCCGCCACGCGTCGTGCGATGAATGGGATCGCTCCCCCCGTGTACGATTACTGCCGTCCTCCGAAAGCGGTGCGGAAAATACCGCCCGCCAACGAAACCACTTTTCCCCGGCCGTTAATCCCCGCGCATCTCTTCCGCTCGATAGTCGTCGTATCTGTCCGCCCATGATCCGACGGCTCACGGTCGTCCATTCCCGTTTCTGCCTGATACCTCCTGTAAACCGATCCCTGCCTTCGATCCTTGCGATCCAACGGTTGATGTTCATCCTCCACCCACTCGTACATCCTCCATGAAGTCAACACACCCTGGTCATGCCGTGCACCTGAAGGACGACATTGATCATCTACCAAGTACCTGGTGCATTTCCTCTCCAACAACCACATTCAAGAAATAGAGTGGCCGAAGAATGAGAAGGACAAGCCTTGAGCAGTTAAACATATTTATCAGTTATGGAATGTCTTCCATATTGCACTCCACCTGCTCAAGAAGGACAACAGAGTACCAAAGAATGTCAAATTCATCCATTGAAGCAATAGGTTGTAGCAGAGGCCCATTTTAGATAGTTAAAGTGGTTGGTGGCCAATTATGACCCTCCACGAATAGAATAGCAGAGCATTTTTTGTAATCAACCTCTATATATATCCAGAACATAGATGTGATGAGGGTTGATGGTTGTTGTTTTGATGTAAGGTTCAAATTCTGGAGACTGTAACTACTTTGATACTTGCAACGTCTAGTCTTCATTTTCAGCTAATACAAGCTTCTTTTGCTGTTAATTGCTCACTTTCCATTTCTACTCTGTTCTAGGCTGTGCCTGTTATGCATTTGTTCATGTGCTCTTGATATTTAGCATTAAAGGGGCTGTCATCCCACCTCTGTGTTGAAGTCTAGTAGGTATCATTGAATGTGATATGCAGGTTTCTGTTTACTTAGTGCCAGAGAGCTGTCATCCTATCTGTGCATTAGGAAATAGATTTGCAGACCTCTTTACTGGTTGCAGCCGGCCATCACATGGTCTTGTGCATATGATGATGTGGTCAGTATTCTCCATGTTCACCTAATCCTCAAATTGTGAGTAATTGGTGGTCTAAAGCCCTGTAGCATGGGGGTGTTCACCCATGTTTGGAGTTAAGCATAGTAGAAGTGGTCATCTGGCTTGAATATGCATCATTCCTTCCACTCATCCATTTCCAACATTTTGTTGAGTTTGTAATTTTCCCGAGCATCTCCGAGATACAACCTAGGAGAGTTTCTTGGGGTGATAACAGGCACAATTTTAGCATGTGGTCCCATCTCCCTTTTGTCCCCATGGCAAATTGGACTAGTCAAGACTCAATGTGCGCTTCCTTTTTTAATGTGACTTTTTCAATAATTGTTGGACTGATATATATAAAATTCAAACCAAGGTCAATTAAAATATAGATATTTTGATTACAATTATGTTGTCCATTTCAATGATAGATTCTTGGTGCTTATCTTGTTACCTGTCCATAAAAACATAAATTCTGGGCATGTCTTGAGCCACTTCACTGATTGTTTGTGTTTCTTGTACATTGTATAGTCTCAGGTGATTCCTCTATATTAGAGGAAATCCCCTTCGTAAGTGGTCTCTTATACACTCCCAACACATGATGGGTTTCCTCTAGGGCCCATCCACTTCTTCTCTAATAGTATTGGAGTACTGGTCAAGACCTGCTATAGTGATGAACCTCACACTTCCAGTTTGCTTGCATCTTGCAGCCTTCTACCCCTTTCCTTTATAACTGGGCTTGCCTTTGGCTTTCCATTTGATCTTGTACTCAAATCTATGCTTGGATTGCTCATAATAGTACTTCAACTTATAGATATCATCATATAGAGTTTGTGGCTCATCAAACTCTATTATGTCCTTGAATGTTTGTGGCATTCCATTGAGATACCTTTGAATCTTCGGTTTCTCTTCCTTGTTGTAGGGTATGTACCTAAACGATTCCAAGAATTTGGTTGTATATTAATTGGTTGAAATTTGCCCCATTTTGAGTTTATAAAAATCCTTGGCTGTGTTGTCATAGTACCCTTCAGATAGGTGCTTCTCTTCGAAATATGCCTCAAATCTCCTCTACAACAACTCTTCTTCTTTAATGTTCTGGACATTCTTAAGATGTTCCCACCATATATCAAATTTTCCTTTTATGCTAAAGGTGGCTACCTTGATTTCATATTTTAAGAGTAGTTATGGAATTTGAAAATCTTCTTCATCCATATATGTCATGCCTCCGCTTCTTCAACTGCCTTCATTTCTCCATCAAGTGTAGGAGGCTTTGCCTCCTTGAATTCTTCTTTAAGAAGTCCATTCTCTTTCTTTTATGCTGATAATGCCTTTTGGTTGCAACTCTAGGCAACTAACTGGGGCTTCTGTTCCTCCTCTCACGAGTAAACAAAGGAGTTCCACCCCTCACGACATCCTCACTCCCTTTTCATTGTATTTTCTTGGATCTGTTGCCCTCTGCACCATCAATCTTCAACTCTGGTCTTCCAAGTCTCAATGAAATTTTCTTAAACTTGTAGATAGCTCTAATTCATGTTGCTTTTGTCTTTGCATGTCCAATAAGATTTGCAGTATGATTACATTCATTTTTTCTTGCTTTTCTTGGGCCTTGACAAGTTTCTCACTGTCATCTTTATAGCTCCTCAATTCAACTCTGGACTTGTAAGAGTATCCATCCAATTAGGGGAACCTTCTTCTCTTCATTTCTCCACTAATTCCTCTTCATGTCTATGATAAGATCTATCAGTGCTATATTGTAACATTCTACTTCTCGTTTCCTTTTCTCTTTTGCAGTTCCTTGATTTCTTCTTATATGTTGTCACATGCACACAACTCTTAGCCAATCAGTAATATATCACCTTGGTGATCCTGCATAAGTACATATCTATGAGGCTATTTGAAACATCAAGTTCCATTTCAATACATCTATCAAAATAAATAAACATGTTAGAAACATCATTTCAATTAACATGCAATCCATAATCAATTCAATAAGTAAAGCACACAAATATTCACATTCAACTACTAAAATCTATATTAAATCTCTTTAATTATATTCTACTAGGCCCACTCTATTGATTAATGAGCCCATTTAGGTCCAAGTGTTAAACCATGCTTTGATACAACTATGTAATCCTCCCTTCCACCCCATTGGATAAACTAGGCCAGATGGAAGGTGTTATTTTAAATTAACCAACCTTCCAAGGCTTCATTATGGAAATGGGGTTACCAAATTCCTCATATTCCAGTTTACCTAAAACTAAAAACTAATACCATCATTGTGTTAGGCTTGTTGAGACCCTTCTGGCGATGTAAATTTTATCTCTATCCAAGCTATGGATCAAAAGTTATGGCTGTTTAATGGATTAACCATTAGACCTTACAACGTCAGTAGGGGAATGCCATGTGGCAACCCCACATCATTAGGTATGCACACATCAACACTTGTAGAAATTTTTATGCCCTTGTGGTTCATGCCACATTGTACCTTCTTGGGCCCACTAGTACGACCCCTTAGTTAGTTTGTAGCCCCTTTTCAATATAATTAATATCGGCCTCAACGCCTTTTCCCTAGTCTACTCCACTTGACACCCTTCTAAATAGCTCGGGGTGAGAAAAACATACTTGTGCCATTTGACAGAAAGGATTTTCTTCAATCTAGGCCTCCTTACTTATTACACATCCATGTCATAAAATACCCCTTGAGGTCCTGGGACCCCAAGGTTCGAGATGGAATTCCTTTGCCATTATATGTTGGGGATATTTTCATCTCCCTCAAACATTAATCTTAACCCTTTTCGTTTGTGCACACTACATTGTTGTAGGGAAAAGTATCCGACTCGGATGACCCTAACCCACTCTAAGGGTGACAGTTCCTTAGCAACAACTGTAAAACAAACTAATGAAAGTTTACTTCTTTATGAAAGCAAAAGAGAATGGAGGAAGCACTAACCGTTGCCTTGCGCTTAATGTCGAATCCAAACTCTCCTCTTTGGCCGCTTGCTCCTAGCTCTTTGTCCTTCTGCTCGCCCAACTACAATGAGATTCTGCACAATGACAAAGAAGGAAACTACAAGAGGCATGCAATCATAACTGGTTCATGGATTAGTGTAAACCAAACATGCAATCATCACAATATATAATTGAACAAAAGCACATAGAAGAACCTCAATAGCTTTTATTAATGAAGAAATAAAGGTTCTGAGAGTATTACAACCATTGCAGGCTCCAACCCAGCAACACCTCCCAGCAGAAAGAATTGCTCTTCTTCACCTCTCTCAAACAATCACCCAATAACTCAAGAATGAAACCAACAGCATATCATTACTTTGCACAAAATTCCAGCCTCCAGAGCTCATAGGAGAGAGCTCAATATATAGATGAATTAAGAAAGGATGAGTCAGCTTGCAACTGATGTGTAGCTGCCTTGTGTCCTCTCTCTCTTCAGTTAATCTTTAGTTGATCTTCAGTTCTTGAGTCCACTTGGTGAACCTTGCTTCCACTTGGAGAAACAAAGCCTCTGACTCATCACAAGGCGAAATACCTGATCCAAGTGTCATTTTTGGAAGATTCCAAAGCTATGACTCACTCTGCCACATGTCCAAACTCGCCCAACGCAGGTGGGCTTTGTTCTGCCTGCTTTGCAACGCAGGTACACCATGGAGCAGTTGTGTTTCAGCGCAGAAACCCAGTGGAGCACCTGCTTTGATTTCAGGATTGCTTGTTTTTTAGTGTTTTCAGGTGGAGAACTGATCTGAGAGTTGTTGGTTTGCTGACCTTGTTCCTCTAGGGGTAGGAACATCATGTTTAGGGAACTTTGGATCCCTTGGATTATTGACAATTCATGCTTGTCGCTGTAAGGCACAAAATTGTCTATAACAGATGCCCCCTAAAGTATGAGGTCGTTTATCGGGTGAAATGCTTTATTGAGAGGATCCGAAGTTCATTCGATCTGCTGAGAAGTGTCCTGTAATAAGATACAATACAATACATTATTTTTCATACATTTTTCATGATCTAGCTGAGGCGGGCATTCCCATGCTCAGCTTTATAAATACATTTTGGTACATAGAACAGACGATCGTCTGATGCTAGACTGATAATTCTCTGCCGAATTTACCATCCTTTGAAAAGGATGATCATCTGCTGTAATGATGTACATATCAAATGTCTTTGTGTCCTGAATATATATCGCAGCCCGGATGGATGAAACTAGATCCGGGGTCTTCAATCTCTCCCGATCTTCACTCGATGTACAAGTCGATCCATGTGAGAATTTCTTGAAGTCGAACATGGAAAGACATCGCTTGATTACCGGTCAATAATGTAAACCGTTAACAAGCGCGAGAGGAATCACCGATAAGGATGATGACCCTCAAGGTACGGCAGTACAATCTACATGGTGGGAATAAAGGACTTGGCGTCGACCACCATGCAAAATCTTCTGGTCGAAGGTCATTGATGTATACCTGTCGCCGGAAGTGAGAAACTTGCCATTGAGGCATGCAAGCTTCAAAGTACTGAGGGGGGTGTTCCTAGATCAACTCCTTGGATAATGAGCTGATGTCGACAAGGAGCGATCCGTCAAAGGAGGGCCTTAATGAATCCCACATCAGTGACACGGAACGGAGCTAGTGATTATGATGAGGTGAAAACAAACTGTGATGTATGATTCAGGGTGGCGGTCATGAAGTGGATGAAGGATAATGTATGGCAGTGGGTGGAACAGGGTTGACTCTTTACAGAACCACATCTCTTGAACATATAACGACACTGATGTGATGGATTGGTAGCATTACCCCAATTGTGGATGGTGTGGCGAGGACCATGATTCTGCGACCGGTGAATGAAAAAACCCAACCCGATGCGGACGGAGGACAAAGTGTCATGTTCAAGAGCGACTTGCTACCATTAATGCTGTGAGGTTCTCCCAATTTTTCCCCAGTCATTGCTGACCAGTACCTCTTTATTTTTGTCAAGCTTGAGGAGGATAACATATGCTTGTTCTATAACCTGCCCTTCGGGCAAGCCCATCGCTATGTTTTAACGAGCCTAGCGATAGGGAAACTCGTTCTCGTCTAAAGACAAGTTTGTCGCTATTTAATCATTTTAACGAGTCTAACGACAAGGAAAACTCGGTCCTTTTCATTTTTAGAGAGTCTGAAAAGGTACGAAAAGTTAACTCCAAAATTCCTTTTTCGTCATCTAATCCCTTAAGTCCGAAAAAGTATAAAACAATACAGAAGGGATGAATTTTCGGTTGCTTTAACGAGCCGAACAAAACAAGCGCTCGATCTTTTTGTACAATAATCCCTCAGGTCCAAAAAGATTAAAATCTAGAGGAGGGATAGCTTTCCGGTCGCTTTAACGAGCTGGAAGGCCAAAACTCGGCAAACTTTTCATATTTTACGAGTCAGTGAAAAGAGCTCAAAGAAGACTCGTCTTTTGAGGAACGAGTGATGAACAGGGATAGCAGCAGATTCCAGGTACAGGTTGGAATTCTCCAATCACGGCAGTGTCACAAGGATGGCTAAGTGAAATCACTCTTCGCAGCTGTTCCTCAAAATGGGTAAACAAACATATGGAGGTGAACGATTGGCCAAATGAACAGATGGAGGTGATGGCATATAAACACGACCAAGGGCTTTCAATATGGCTTTCAAAGGTTACATTTCTCAAGGTTGTTTACCGGTTCATTTTTCTGGATGAGCTTGAACTGCTAGGGAAAGATTGCTCACAATTTACGTTTATTTTTTAACGAGCATGAACTTCTGCACAAAAACTGCTCGATTCTTGTGTTTATTTTTTAACGAGCATGAACACTGCTAAAACTGCTCGATTTATACCAGTCTTAATACAAGGAATGCTTTAGGTGAGGTAATCTTATTTAAGGAGCGATACCTCACTAATTACTCCAATTTGGCAGGTTTTAACTTTTGCCCTTCATCCTTTCTTTATGCAAGCTGGAAACGGCTAATCCTACGAGTTTAACGGGTTAGACCTACAGGTTTAAAGGGAGGACCTAAAAATTTAAAAAATAAATAGTCGTCCCGTGCTTGCACTCCAAAAGGTTTGCATGCCCCCAGGTATAAAGTATAATTTCGAGATTCTGCCATCTTTTACTTATTATCCGAAAAATGGTTTTGTTTGCTGCCGCAAACTAAACTCTCTTTTCGGCGATGTCTATCATTAGGTTGCTAAGGATGGTGACCACTTGTTGCAGCAATTTCATCTCTTTCTTTGAAGACTGCCCCTACTTATCCTTCAAAACAGCTTGTTTTAATGGGTGAGGCTTGACATTCAAAGATGGTGGCTTCTTGCTGCCACAAATAGACCCCCTCCTTAGGAGAGCCCACTTCTTTAGACAAAGGGAGCGATCGCTTCGCTCACATAACTTTGACAAAAGAATTTTATCCTAGAACAACCCTCTCTTCCACTGCCGGACGGGGTACGGACTAGTCCATTCTTCTGCGGAAATTAACTTTATACCTAAGGTTTTCTCTGCCCGAGGCAGGCCAGGGTGCATGCCCCCTGGGTCCCAGTTCTTTCTTTCCTGATTACTCGCATTCATCGGGAAGTAGAACCGGAGGCGGTGGCATTCCTTGAGTGAATAAACCGTTAAGGGATGGTATTTGACTATTTGCAATGCGTGATCCTGGAAATGAAAGTTGGTCTACTAGCTGGACCATTCTTCCTTCGTGCGGAAAACACATGACTCTAAAGAGCGAGGACACTATCGCCTCCATGCAATATATATAGTCTCGTCCAAGGAGTAAGTTATATGCCAAGGGTCCCTGGACGACCATGATGTTCATGCGAACTGACTTCCCTTTCAATGTAAGCGGAACATTGGGGAGAATCCCTAACGGGTGACTGGTTCCTTTATCAAAACCTGATAGATTTCTCATCTCAGGTAAAAGCGCCGGGCAACCCAGTGCTTTCCAAGCAACAGAGGAAAGGATACTCACAGATGCCCCTTCATCAATGATAGTTCCAGCCATCACCATTCTGTAGATTTGGACTATGATTCTGAATGGGATACTGGCTGGTAACCGGGGTCTGCCTAGTTGATTCCAATCAAAGGATACAACTAGGTTGCTTGGTGGTGGGACCGAATATACGGCCGGATACGACCCTGACGATGTTCCTTCCTGCGATAAAGGAATGGGCGCATTGCCCTGATGCTCATCAGAGTCTGTGTTGATGAAAAGAATATGGACGGTGTCATCCTTATCCTCTTCAGTGAGGGTGTCATTTGAAGATGGGTCTTCAATGACGGAGTCATTGGATGATGAAACCTCTGAAGGAAGAACCGGGTCAACTGCCGTTTCGACCTTTAGACTTTCGTCTGGTCTGGATTCAGTAGGTTCATTCTCAATGACCGACACTTCAGCTGACCACTTGGGCGGGTCAGCTGGATTTTCAACTATCGAGGGATTAGGCGCGAGTTTTTGGTATCCAGGAGGAAGTCGTAACGGCGAAACCGGACGATCTTCCAAAACTCTCTTTGCCTCATCTAAGAATGGACATCTGTGGATGGCATGCTCGCCTTCACACAATATACAGGGTGATCTTGGTCTCCCTCTTCGTCCTTCACTCTCGCTAGTTGACGGACTGCAATCAACATGACTGCCAGAGGTTGATGCTACCGGATTGTGCAATCTTGGGGACCAGTCCCTTAGTATCCGGGGAATACAAGGACAATCACGATGGAAGTGGGCCCCTCCGCAAATGACACATGGCGATTTAGGCCCGGTCGGTGCAGTGTGTGGGTTTTTGTCAGCTGTCTTTTGCTTGCCCCCAGTCGCCTTCGCCATAGGCTCCTTCTGCTTCTTTTCTCTCTTCTTCCTTTCCTTCTTCTCCTTGGGAGGCTGACTTTTGCCAGCTCTACCTTGCGAAGATGAAGGATCAGAGGAAGTATTGTAAGAAGTGGAAGGCTGGTGGGTAGTCCTAGACTGGTCTGACTGTTGATTCGACTGCTCAGGATTAGTGGCGATCTGGACTACATTAGTTGAAAAGAGCCATACAGGTAGGCCAATTGTCATTCCTGGAAGTGACAATGTTGCCATATGAGGCGCACCAACATCTCCCCAAGAGGAGAAGGGATTTGGACTTCCGCCAAGGTTGCCTCCTTGGTTGGTGGGCTCCATACTTTTCAACTGAAAGATCAACGTGGGAATAACAGGTGATTTTGTTCCGCTTAAAATAAATTTTATTAACGACGCTTTTAGACACAAACTTGCTTTTTCATGTTTTAAGAGTCGAGAAAAAGCTAAAGATGACTCTAGTCGCCTTCGATGTTTTAACGAGCCCGAAGTGACAAATGCTCGGATGGACTTTTTCAGTTATAGAGTTTGAAAAAGGCCAAAAGAAACTGCTCTGGAGTTCTAGGCAGAGGGTGTGCCAAACTTTTCGCGAAACCACAGAATACATTTTACGGTACGGGTGGTCGATCTTCATGAATGATGTGTTCACTGCATCGCGATCAGTAGGGCGGTCGACACGGCTTCCTATGGATAAAGGATAATTGCCTATAGGGGTCTCCCAATATATACGTGACGATACGTGGGAGCACAAGTCCGTATTAGTGCCACCGACTCTCAGGAGGAATCACCCACCTTCGTAGAGATCGACAGTCACTATGTTTAACGACGCCGGAACACGTCTCTACCTAGACCTCTAGATGTTTGCGTTATGTTACAAAGCGTTGTTATGTAAATTGGATTTATTTTAATGTTGATCTTGCTTATCAGTTTGCCTTTAAGGATCACCACGAGATGTATATAACAAATTCCTGAATGCAGTCTAAGATGAGAAGCAAACTTTTCAATCTTTCAACTTTGAAAACCTTAACTACTGAGGGAAAAGAAAGGCAAATCTTTTCACACAGATCATAGAGCACACACTAAAATGCAAATTTTTCCTAAATCGTCAAGCACACAGTCAAATGCAAAATGCACAATGCATGTATTTTCTTTTTCCCTTTCTTAATGTGGATGGATACAAAAAGAAAGTGGTTATATAACTTTGATTTCGATTTAAAGCGAAAGTAAACAAGCTTGTCCAAAATCAAAAGACACCTTAAGATTCACTTGCTTAATCACTGGAAATACATGAAATCAAACCAAACTAACGAAAGTAAAGTGACTAATCAGCTATGGATAGCAAACAAGCTAACTCTTTAGACCAGCAAAACGCCTAACACAGGTTCAGATCTAAGAAGCCAAAAGCATGACTAGTTTACTCTTCGTTATGGGAAATTGTAAATGAATAAGAAATACAAAGAACAAGTACAATTTCGTTATATAACAGAGGCGGAATGATGGCAAGTAATATTGGTTTCAAAACAGGCACAAGACTGACACCTAGCAGCAAAACTAAGTGAAAACAGGCAAGAGAAAGGAGGAAACCCCAAATGCACTAAGAAAATTTGGGTCAACGCAGGCTCTGCACAGTCAAACTGGCTCTCAGCGCAGGTAGCTAGTTCGGGACCTGCGTTGCAAAGCAGGTAGCCTGTGTACTACCTGCTTTGGAAAACGAGAGTTGCGTTTTCACAGTCTCCGGGTCATAATTTTCTCAAAAATGCACGGTTTTTGCTCAAATCAGAAGCATTCAGTCAAGCATACTCAAAGGGATGATTTAGAAGGTGCAAAGCTATCACTAAGAGCTTACAAGGATCTTTGTAGATCAGCTCTTCAAATCATGAATCTGCTCAGACAATGAGCAAGAGTAGCAGCCCCTCTACTTCGCTTTTGATATAGTCAAAAGCTTTTCGATTTGGTACTCTTTTGTTCAGGAAATGAATAGCAAAAATACTACAAACACAATCAAACGGATACGATCCCCAGTGGAGTCGCCAGTTTGTTGTAGGGAAAAGTATCCGACTCGGATGACCCTAACCCACTCTAAGGGTGACAGTTCCTTAGCAACAACTGTAAAACAAACTAATGAAAGTTTACTTCTTTATGAAAGCAAAAGAGAATGGAGGAAGCACTAACCGTTGCCTTGCGCTTAATGTCGAATCCAAACTCTCCTCTTTGGCCGCTTGCTCCTAGCTCTTTGTCCTTCTGCTCGCCCAGCTACAATGAGATTCTGCACAATGACAAAGAAGGAAACTACAAGAGGCATGCAATCATAACTGGTTCATGGATTAGTGTAAACCAAACATGCAATCATCACAATATATAATTGAACAAAAGCACATAGAAGAACCTCAATAGCTTTTATTAATGAAGAAATAAAGGTTCTGAGAGTATTACAACCATTGCAGGCTCCAACCCAGCAACACCTCCCAGCAGAAAGAATTGCTCTTCTTCACCTCTCTCAAACAATCACCCAATAACTCAAGAATGAAACCAACAGCATATCATTACTTTGCACAAAATTCCAGCCTCCAGAGCTCATAGGAGAGAGCTCAATATATAGATGAATTGAGAAAGGATGAGTCAGCTTGCAACTGATGTGTAGCTGCCTTGTGTCCTCTCTCTCTTCAATTAATCTTTAGTTGATCTTCAGTTCTTGAGTCCACTTGGTGAACCTTGCTTCCACTTGGAGAAACAAAGCCTCTGACTCATCACAAGGCGAAATACCTGATCCAAGTGTCATTTTTGGAAGATTCCAAAGCTATGACTCACTCTGCCACATGTCCAAACTCGCCCAACGCAGGTGGGCTTTGTTCTGCCTGCTTTGCAACGCAGGTACACCATGGAGCAGTTGTGTTTCAGCGCAGAAACCCAGTGGAGCACTTTCTTTGATTTCAGGATTGCTTGTTTTTTAGTGTTTTCAGGTGGAGAACTGATCTGAGAGCTGTTGGTTTGCTGACCTTGTTCCTCTAGGGGTAGGAACATCATGTTTAGGGAACTTTGGATCCCTTGGATTATTGACAATTCATGCTTGTTGCTGTAAGGCACAAAATTGTCTATAACATACATGCCACCCCAAGGTATCGAGATGACCTCTTGCTGATGTCTCTCACCCCACCCAAAATGATAATACACACTTTGTATGGTAGCCTACTCTCCTTGGATGTAGTGAGATGAACATTCTCCTATCTATTAAAGGGCTTCGTTCTATCTCTTAGCTCTGTTCCTCAAGGTAGTTGTCCCTCCCGAGATTTACATACATATATATGTTATATATAGTAACAAGGACGCCCTCGAAACTTAATTTATTATGGGCTATCCCTCCTGATCTTTACCACTATTATTAAAGTACTTTGACCAACTCTGAGGCACTAAGATTTAAGACTTCGTGACCTACTTGTCTAGGGCCTCCACACATTGGTATAACCATTCTCAGTGATAAGTGAACCACAATAATCTATATATACATACATATATGCATGTATGTATGTATATAAACATATAAAGACATGATTTCTTTGTATTTAGCTCAACAACACATGCCATTCACAATGTAAGCCACTCATAGAACATAAATCATTCATTACATATTTAACCAATGAAAAAAATGATTACGCATCTCTCTCACACAACAAAAATGAGAAATCATCCATAAACATAAAACATACATCATTCATCATAATACATAAAACAAGTATTCCTTGCAAAATACACAGGAGTAGTCTTTCCTCATCATTGGCCATACAATTCCAAAAAGAGAAATATGCATTTACATTTCATTACTATGCACAATGATGTAGTTAAGTGACCTATCTTATGAAGTATATGGATGGCGATTGAGAGTGGGACTGCAACTCTCCACCCAACAATAGGATGACTACATAACTATTATTTCTTGTAGCCAACCACCCACGAGTCAGATTTAAAGTCTGAGCAAGTATCTTTCTTAGGAGTTCTCAACCATTCACTAATGCATGATGAACATAGCCCATTTCTTAGATTCTCAACAAATCCTAGCTATTACACCATAATGGCTTTTTAATTCTAGCAACCAAACAAAACATGGGTTCAAGTAGACCATAGAGAGTCTTAGTTTATTTTTGGAGAGAGATATGTTTAAACAAAAATGAAGTTTGTCAGCTGCATTACTTCTGTAGGAATAAGAGCGTACTTGCTAGCAACTTATTAACAGTGCTCACACTTGTGTTCTCAACCCCCAATACTACACTAGGTATTATCATCCCACTAAATCTTGGGTGCCTCAACCTCTTAGTAAGTTCTTAACCAACATAATCTCACTGGTGATTCTTAACCAACAAGCCCCCATGGATTTCAAAATATATCTATCATCAGAGCATCCCTACTCAACTGGACTCTCTTATGGAATTTAAACACATATGCAAGCTTAGGCCTTAATAAGTGATACATGTGAAAAACTACTGACCCTTTTGATCATAGGGAATACTCACACAACTCTATAGGCCTCCCTTATCACACAGATCTCATAAGAGATCACACAATGTTGCACAAACACATGAGATATACAGACAAGAGATAAGTATTAGTCCCTCATTCTCGTTTTACTTAGTGCACACTCCCTCCTCCCCTTGCACATAATGTGCCATAAACTATCTTTCCTCCTACTTTTCTCGCTCGCCTCCTCCTGTGTGTTGACCTTGTTAACATGGCTCACGATGTGGCCTACAAACTCATCCTCTAATCATGCGCCCATTCCTTCCATTATCTAACTGCGGTAGGACCATCTCCTCCAATAGGGATTTAGGTGGTAATTTAAATGCAAGATATGGCTTACAAGCAACTCTTACTCCTGCAAACCTTTGAATCCCTGTCCCATATTAACTCATCATCATTTTTTTTATTATTCACATTAATTTACATTAGTTTTAGAATTCATAATAACATTTAAAAGAGGGTTGGAAAAAATGGATTTCACAATTCCCATCGAGTCTTGGTCCCCCATACTCTTTTTGTCTGATTTGGTTTGCAACCATTATGTGTTTTTTAATATGCATAAGTTAAACATATTTACAACATCAAGATTTCTATCCTCAACATATAAAATCATATACACATGGGAACACTAGCCCTAAAACATATACACATACATACGCATGGAAACACTACCCCAAAATTAAGTCTCAACTCACAAGCCTAAGTTTCACATGTACATGTTATTTTAAATATATGGTTGAGTAGGGGGTGTTACATCCCCTCTGCCCCTTATTTATGTATTATCATAAGTGCATTATAGGTACACATATCTAAAATATGATTACTAAAAAATATGATGACACTCTTCCCTCATAGTACATCCTCATGCTCCCACATAACATCTTCAGGGTTGAAAAGGGGTCTAGTACACCTCTATCAAGGTGATGGCTTGATTTCGGAGCACCTTGATCTTATTGCACAAAATTCATACTGGTTGGACTTTAAAGTTTCCCTCGGGTTCCACATGAATCATGTTCCAATCAATTACATGATTAGCATCAAGAACATAATTTTGAAGTAATAAAATGAGAAATAGATTGTGAATATGCATGGATGTTGGCAATGCAATCCTATATGCAACTAGATGAATCCTCTCTAGGATCTCAAATGGTCCATAAATATCTAGCTGCCAACTTTGCACAACTACCCAAATTTATTGAACTTTTCTTTGCCTTCACTTTTAAGAAGATGTTATCACCAAATTTAAATTCCTTGTTTACCTTGTTCTTATCAACGTAGCTTTTCTATCTATCTTGGGAAACCTTAAAATTCTATTTAAATTTTATAACTTTCTCTTCAATTTCCTTCAACAATTTGGGTCAACAATAGCCTTTTCCATTGAATTATCCCAACTCACATGTGTATTTCATTTTATTCCACATAAGGTTTAAAATGGGCTCATCTTTAAAGATGCTTGGTACCTACTATTGTAAGGAAATTCCACCAAGTGCAGGTAGTCCTCCAATTTGATGGTTTTTCAATCACCTACATCCTCAACATATCCTCAATAATTTTATTAACCCTTTATATTTTTCCATCTAATTCTAAGTGGTATGCTATGCTAAAATTTAAATTAGTACATAATCCCTTGAATAAACTTGCCCAAAAGTTGGATGTAAACTTAGGATCCCTATTTGAGATAATTTCTTTAGGAACACCATGTTGCTTGGAAATTTCCTTCATATATTTATCAAAAACATTGGTTTCCTTACATGTTGACTTCATTGGAATAAAGTGGGAAGCCTTGGTGAGTTTATCCATCACAACCATTATGGAATGATGCTACCTTGTAGCTCTGGGAAAATTCATAATAAAATAGATAGAAACAATTTCCCATTTCCACTTAGGTATGGGTATTGGCTATAGTAGTTCACTTGGGTGTCTCCATTCCATTTGAACTTTATGACATTCCAAGCACATGTATATATAATCAGGGATTTCTTTCTTCATACATGTCCAAAAGTATTTTTTCTTGATTGCAGAGATTATCTTTTGATACCTTGGTAGTCCAACATAAGGCACTCTACTCATCTCATTTAAAACTAAATTTCTCATCCCTTGTAAATTTGACACAAAAATCCTGTTACAAATTAAATAACGGAGAAATGGAACATGAAAAATACTGAATAAACACAACCAATCCTTCCTTATATATTATCCAACAAACTAAAGGGATACAACCTACAAAAAATCTATTGTAACTTCCTCTTCTCTCTCAGACAATCTCCTATGCTTTTCTCACATATAAAAATACACAATTGCAATACAATTCCTTCTTATAAACTGAGGGTTGCCTTCTAGGGAAAAAATACCCCTAAATTAATAGTTGATGGTGCTATAATTTCATAAACCAAGGGGTCTCCCCGATGTGAAGTCCCAATTACACCTCACATCGTTTGGAATAGGAGCCCCATCAGGAGTATGGGCCCAATTGCCATGTATTCTCATAGATTTGCCTTGGCTCTAACTATCAACAAGAGAGAGGAGTGCAAATGTGCCTTCGAAAAGAAAGGGGGTGGGATTGTGAGTGATTAGTCGTATGTGTGTCAAATTTCTTTGATTGCGGAGGGGGAATAGAAGTGAGCCTCTAAGAGAGAGGTAATATTACCATGCTAGTAGAAACACACATAAACAAGAAGAATGCGTTCAACATCCAACGGAATAGTCCACAAAGATGCAACGATCATTGCAACCAATACAAAAAGAAATATCTGTCTAATATCCAGTGGAATAGTCTGCGAGAATATGACAATGATAATAACCATTACAACACATTTTGAATATTGTAAGTACCAAAATAACTGAAATAATTCAACTACTTTAACACATATGAAAGTAAACATGAATTAAAAACATTCACAAAGCAATATTAAAAATATTCATAATCCATGCATGAAGAACATGCTGGCCATAACGCTTATGATATTAAGTAAAAGTTCCAAGACATATGTATACAAGGAACACCACTGGCTCCAATAGTGGAGTGTTGGAGCCAGGCTCCCCAAAAGAACTAGTTTTTCTCTCTAATGCCTTGCAGGAGGAGATAAGGTGAAAATTCCTTTTCTCATAAAATGAGGGTGTATATAAAACCAATGGAGAGGTGATGATTCACCTTCCTTGTGACTCTTTGACTACCCTCATGACTGTTTGACTTCCCATGACTTTTCTACTTTACATGAATTTTCATATTTTGTACATGTCCTTTGGACTTCCACTTTACTATACATTTCTCCAATATTGAATTACATATTCCATAAAATGGCATGACACAACATGACATGATACTGGTGACATGAAATATATGATGAAATGACAATGTCAAGCCATTATTTGTTGCTGCTTTCTTTGTGTCTTCTCGAAAATATGGTGCATGTTCTTCTTCTTCCTCCTAGCTTGAAGATAAGGAGTTTTCCACGTGGTCTTGATACTCCATCTTCTTTTATAGTCTAGTGTTCCTTTGTCTTCTTTCTTGATGATCATCTTATCTCCTAAGCTCCTTAGGTGTCTTCTAGCATGTCCTCTTGCTCCACCTCCTTCTTCAGCATCTTTCCATAGCACAATAGACTTCCTGCATTTGCAATCCACTCATGACAAGATGAAATCAGTCCGATAAACTGCTAGTATAAGATGGTTCATGTCGATCCATTGATTGAGAAGGAATCGGGTGACAGATTGTGAAAGAGGCTTAAAGACTGTGAAATTGCGAAACTCAGGTAGTCAGGGGTGAAGCTTGAGCCTTAAGACTGCAGAATGTGCAGTTCAAGCTGGACTGAGGAAGAAAACTACGCAATCTGGGAGCTCATTGTGACAGGTTGAGGGGATGGGCACTAGATCAACCTATTGCACATTTCTGGAGGAAAGAGGGGCCCAGGTGATTGCGTAATTGTGAATTTCAAGAGCTTAAGGCTGAGATTTCAACCTTGAGACCGTGCAATGCACAATAATGACTGGGAAGGAGAGAGAAATTTTGCAGTTTTGAGAGTCATTGAGCTAGGCTGAGGGATTTTGCACTACTTTAGCCAACTACATAGTTTTGGGAGGAAGATTAGTCCTAGTGACTATATAATTACGTAGTTCAAGAGCTCAGGGTTTGAACTTGAGATAAGAGATTACACAATGTGCTAATGGCGCCAAGTTGGAGGGTTGAATTGCACAATTTTGGAGGCCAAGGCTCGGGCTTGAGCACTGAAACTATGTAGTGTATGGTCTTGGGAGACATGTACTGTGCATTGCATGGTGTTAATAATTAAGGTTGTAGCTTAAGGGATGGGAGTGTGTAATGCACAGTTCAAGAAGGATGGATGAGGCTAAGTTGCTGGGAATTTTCAGACATTTGGCCAACTGTGGGATCAGTGAAACTGATATGAACAGTGATAGGAATTGAATGTGATCACACACTTAGACACTTTATGTCACAACATAGATAATCCAAAACACATGAACACATACTTCCCTTAGTGCGGCAATTTATGACAAGTGCGACACTAAAAATACAATTTGCGATGACAATGACAACACTTGTGCGACAATGCTTAAAACTTTGTAAATGAGTGCGATAGATGTCTACATGGTGAGATAAATTCATTTGCACAAATATAACCTCTTGAAACGACCAAACAATCTTTTTACATCGTGCGACACTCAACATGTGAAAAGATGACGATTTCTACAATGCGAATGACACTTGCGATATGTGAACAATAGTGAAAGTAACACATAACATAGCAAAGATAACATGAAAATGACACTAATTAGAGTGAAAGAAAGTGAAATTGACAGTCGAAAACATGAAAATGACAATTGCAAAACAAATGTGCGCGAAAGCGAAAGTTTGAAAAACTCACCGAAATAGAAGTACAAATACAACTAGAAGTGAGAAACTGTCAATGTCAGTGCGCACTGACTGTCGACCTGAATTGGACATCACATAGACACAGTCTTTATGGATCGTGCTATGATCGTTCAAGCTTGTGTAAAAGAATGTGCTCATGCACTTGTTATGTGCTGAGCATGTGTGAGCAAGTGACTTCGACACTTCCAATCCAATATGGGAGCCCAAAAACATCCATTGAACAAGAAGTGAATATGGAATGACTGATCACATGATCCATAGTAGGCTCCAAAATTCATGTGTAGGCAAAATTTTGCAGGGTGTTTATCGTAGCGACAACACTTGGCGACACACTGGTAGAACTCCAACTTCTATGCATTGGTCAATTGTTTTGTGCAGGGTATAGTTCTTCAAGAAGTATTGATTCATCATTCATATTACCATGGCTTCCCCACTTACCCCATGCATAAACATTGTCCCCTTCATCCCTTTACTCGGTTAAACAAAAACATGAGATCAATGATCACACATTATTTCAAATCAGGATAGGGTAATGAAATTCACAAGCTTTATATTTTTAGAGTGTATTTTTTTCATCCCTGGTGTTGCTCCATTGACAACAAGCCTTGACAGTACCCCAATGGAGTCACTCATGAACACAAACATTAATCCTCTACCAATGAGTCGATTGAGTTGCTTGGTTCACCTCTCTGTGTAGGAAGCCTTTCTCTTCTTTCACCTTTATTTATTTATTTATATAGGAATGTGCATCGACACTTATTTATTTCATGGGCGGAAGAGGGATCTCGAATTATTGAGAGCAGGAGAGGTTGTTCTTTCAAAGAAGCATATATAAGACCTCTAAGATTTGTTTTCTTGTTTAGACTTTCCCCTTCTCCTTCTATACTTTATTGGATTGGCCTGAAAACATCGAAACATAAAAACCCAATTGTAGGAATTAGGTTTCCAGAATAGACATGGAGGTCATGGTTTGACACAAGGCTTTCTTAATGCAAGTACCATATTTTCCATCAGAACTTCATCAACGAAAATATGTAACCAATAAAAGGAAGAATGACAAAGAGTTACCAAATGTTACAGTGTCACAAATTCGTTTTCTATTTTTCCACATTCCCTTTTGAGCCAACATAGCATCTTCGTGCAAGGTATTACAAAACAAAGAAAAGAAAACACACAACAAAGAAGCAAAAACATAATACAAAATTGAAGGAAGCTAACCGAAAAGATGATGCAAAACAAAAATGAGAAAACACAAGACAAACTACAGAAAATGAATGCAAGATGGAAGTGAAGGTAAACTAATATGCAACTAAACCTACTCCTAGCCTAATCATCTGGAAAGTTGGGGTCACGTATAATGAAATTTCCAATGAAGCCATTGTATCTGCTTCCGACCTACATTCACAAAGATATAAGCAATTAACACTGATATAAAGAAATGTGAAACAAAATAGATAAGAACTTGAATAAGTTTCAAAAAAAATTGAAGGTCTTTCCCGTTAGCAGAAAGATAGGCCATAGCCACTACTTCTAACTAGTTCACATTCTTACCCTTTTTTATGAAAACCATCATTCAACAAACCTCAGAAGCTTCTTGTGAACGTGTCTTCAACTACACCAAACATCTTAGCAAGCCCATAGAAAGATCAAAACTTGTTATTTGCGACGGAGCCTGCCAAGTAAGATTTCTCTAACCATTAAGCGATCGGATTGTAAAATTTGTGACAACCCTCTTGAAAACCCCGAAATATTTGAAAATATTTTTCAATTATAGGCACGAGATTACGATGAGAATATTGTGAGGAGAAATATATCTAATCATATTCAACAAGCGTGTCAAGACAGGGACGACTTGACATAACCATCTGTGAGTGCAGATGTGCCTCAACCGCTTGACAAGTACCTGAATAGTGAGATGTTAAACCATAAAAATCAAAGGATGTAAAATGATTTTCATTGGATGTGTTGATGGGAAATAAGTAAGTTGAACGATAGTCATTAGAAAGAAAGTCACGATCAGACGGGATGATTAAAGAATCAGATTCCCAGTTTGGAATTTCCAAAGATAAATCAACTTAAATGGTTCTGCAAATTCTTTGCATAATAGAATCATATTTCTCACGTGACAAGTGTAACAAACCATTTTCTTGTGACTGGTTATACAATGCACTAGCATCATAATCATCGAAAGAAATAAAACAGAATGCTAGTATAATAAACACATGAAACCAGTTAGGGTGAAACAAGTGAACAAGAATTTGATTTGTCAAATGATCCATGCATTTACTAGCATTCAAGAGGATCTTAGGTGAGATGAATAAAAAATATTAGCATCAAAATGTTCACAAGAAGGATCCAGAGCTGATTGTTTTCAAAAGAGTGTGATAGGTATGACTCCTTTGACCAAGGATAATATTTAGGATAATCAAATTTGTAGTTCCATGATTCAACGAGAGATACACATTCCAAACATGATTTTGATACAAGATATTTATATGAATATGAATCATCTTGAATTCGATGAAAATTTGAATCTTGAAGGTTCGAAAGATAATTTCTACAATGCCAAATATATTTCAAGAAAGAATTTACATCGAGTGAAACCATGCAAAAAGAAGAATTTTGTGAAGAAAATGAAACCTGACTTAGTCCGGGGGTCTTACTAGAGTTGTGAGATACTAACATAACCATCAATGGAAGTTGAAGTGCCTTGACTATCTGGCAAGTCTTAAAACTTTCAAGGATTGTAAAATCGCATTCCGAAGATTGAACTAGATCATGCATGGTGTGAGGATAATTGCAGTCATTGATTTGGATTAGATCACTATTAACTAGATGAAATCCATCTCTGTCATTGATTTGATCATATTTTACAAATTTGACAACCAGATTACTCAAGCCGAAATATTCTTCTGATCACAAATCTAGAGATGGAGAAGTTTTATGAGCAAGCTGATTTGAAGAGTTATCGTCATGCAAAATAAGAGATGATACGTGATGGAAAAAATACTCAATGATCTGATTATTCTTCCTTTCATCATGGGCTACCTCACTAGCTTGTGTCAATTGAGAAGTGAGCTCATATGCTGAAGAAATTGAAGAGCATGGATTATCTTCATCGCATGTAGATTCATTGTAAATAGGAGAGCACAAGGGATAGTGGGACAAAGAGGAAGTTTCGATAAGAGCATTTTATTCGACCGAAACAGATTCCATATCTAAATATTTCAAATTAATTTTTTCATGAGAAACCGAAAGATCAACCGGTGCACTTGGGAATTCATCATCACACACATCAACAAAATTATCATCATCATAATGATTGTTTCCCAATACTACGGGTCTAAAAAAATTGATTTTATTTGATTCATTACTGAGATTAACAAATTCAATATCAACCAAGAATGAGTAGACACTCCCTTCACATGGAGGATTTTGAAAAAGAGAAGAAATATTGAACGAATCTTCACCTTCCTTCTCCTCTACCTGGGTAATGTGACTATCTTGAACCCAATCGCAATTTGGGCCAACAACTTGAAAATTAGGAGAGTGCAAAAAACTAGTTGATGGAGCAGATTGATCAAGCAGATCATGGTATAAAGAGTCATGACATGTAGATGATAGAGGATGACAAAAATTTGAATTAGATTCAAGACTAGAGTTATGAGTGTTAATACCATCTTGAGGAATATAAAAATTGGTTTTCACTGTAGGCTTCATGAGCCATTCTAGGATTTCATCTATTGGATTTGAATCATTAAAATATAAAGGGGGATGAGAAGATGGATTAGGCATTTGATGTGAAAATTTACTAAATTTATGATCATCACAAGGAGGCACTCGCATCAGAACTAAAAAAGTAGGAGGACAAGGAACAAAAGGAATAATAGGTTCCTCCTATAAAATTAGGGGTGTCTCTTGGTTTACAAGAGTTGGGGATGAAGAAACATCAGGTGGTATGGATTCACCATGCAAAGATATAAGAACCAAGCATTCAAACTCTTGTTTCAAGAAATCTTGTTCCATATCTCCTTAATGAAATTCATAACAAAGGTGAAGGAACTGATCATAAAAATCCTCAACTGATTCATTAGGCGACATTCTTAAGTGATTAATTCTTTTACAAACATCTCGATAATAATACCTATCAAAGGATTGATGAATCTCCCTGAGGAAATGATGAAAAGAATGGATGGAAGCGGGTGGAAAGGTATGGAACCATCGATTAACACAACCTTCAAGGGGTAGGAAGAAAAGCACACAAGAAAAATCTTCATCATCGATTTCGTAAGATTCACAAATTTTGAGAAAATAAAAAACGTGCTCGGTTATGGATGTTCCATCCTCACCATCAAACTTTAACTGAGGCAAGTGTTAGAGAGGCTCATTACGGATTGAAAATTGACAAATGGATAAATTTGAGAAATACTCCAGGATTAAGATTTGAGAATGAGCCATTATAGATAAGAGGTTCGAAACATAATCAATGGGCACAACTTGTCATTTGGCCCTCCTTCTAGCACCATTGTTAACGGTGTTGGGAATCTATCAACCAAGGGGTATCCATGATGTGAAGTCCCAATTAGCCCTCACACCATTTGGAATAGGAGCCCCATCTGAAATATGGGCCCAATTTCCATGTATTCTTACAAATTTTCCTTGGCTCTAACAATCAATAAGAGAGAGAAGTGAAAATGTGCCTTCGAAAAGTAAGGGGAGGGGCCTAGTGAGTGTTCGGTCATATGTGTGTCAAAGTTCTTTTACTATGAAGGGGGAAGATAAGTGAGCCTCTAAGAGAGAGGTAATAGTACCACCCTAGTAGAAACACACATAAACAAGAAGAATCCATTCAACATCCAGCAGAATAGTCCACAAAGATGTGACAATCATTGCAACCAATACAACAAGAAAGATTTGTCTAATATCCAATGGAATAGTCCATGAGAATGCGACAATGATAATAACGATTACAACACATTATAAATATGATAAGTACCAAATAACCAAAATATTTCAACTCTTTTAGCACATATGAAAGAAAACATGAATTACAAACATTCACAGAATAGTCTTACAAATATTCATAATCCATGCATGAAGAATGTGTTGGCCATAAGGCTTCTGATATTAAGTAAAATTTCCAAGACACATGTATACAATGAACACCACTAGCTCCAATAGTGGAGCGTTGGAGCCACTCCTTTCTCCCCAAAAGAACTAGTATGTCTCTCTAATGCCTTGCGGGAGGAGCCAAGGTGAAAAGTCCTTTGCTCATACAATGAGGGTGTATATATAACCAATGGGGAGGTGATGTTGGACCTTCCTTATGACTCTTTGACTACTCTCATGACTGTTTGATGTCCATGAATTTTCAACTTTACATGACTTTTCATATTCTGTACATGTCCTTTGGACTTCCACTTTACAATACATTTCTCCAATATTGAATTACATATTCCACAAAATGATGTGGCACATGATGACTCATGAAACAACATGACATGACACTAGTGACATGAACTATATGATGACATGGCAATGTCAATCCATTCTTTGTTGCTTCTTTCTCTGTGTCTTCTAAAAAAGATGGTGCATTTTCTTCTTCTTCCTCCTCCTTATGACTTGAAGATAAGGAGTCTTCCATGTGGTCTTGATCTTTCATCTTATGTTATAGTCCGGTTCCTTATTCTTCTTGCTTGATGATCATATTTTCTCTTCAACTCCTTAGGTGTCTTTTAGCATGTCCTACTGCTCCATCTCCTTCTTTATCATCTTGCCATGGCAAGATGACATCAGTCCGATAAACCCCTAGTATAATATGATGCTTATTCATCCACTGAATGAGTGAGAACTAGGTGACAGGCTAGGAAAGAGGCTCAATGACTACGCAATTGCACAACTTAGGTAGTTAGGGGTGAATCTTGAGCCTTGAGATTGTGAAATGCGTAGTTCAGGTTGGAATGAGGAAGAAAATTACACAATCTAGAAGCTCAGTGTGACATGATGAGGGAATGGGCAATGGTTCAACCTATTACACAGTTCTTGAGGATAGAGGGGCCCATGTGATTACACAATTGCATAGTTCAAGAGATTATGGCTGAGGCTTGAGCCTTGAGATTTTGTAATGCATAGTAATGACTGGGCAAGAGAGAGAAGTTGTGTAGTTTTGGGAGTTAGTGAACCGGGCTGAGGGATTTTGCACTTCTTCAGTCAATTGTGTAGTTCTAGGAGGCAGAATAGGTCTGGTGATTGCAAAATTATGCAATTCAAGAGCTCATGGTTTGAGCTTGAGCTCAGAGATTGTGTAATGCGCAGTTGGGGCCAAGATGGAGGGCTAAATTGGAAAATTTTGGAGGCCAAGGCTTGGGCTTGAGCATTGAAACTACACAATGCATAGTCCTGGGAGACAGTAACTGCACATTGCATAATGTCAATAGGAAAGGTTGCAACTTGAGGGTTGGGACTGCTCAGTGCGCATTTCAGGAAGGCCAGATGAGGCTAAGTTGCTGGGAATTTCCAGAAATTTGGTGAAGTGTGGGACCAATGAAACTGATGTGAACGGTGATAGGAATTAACTATGATCCCAAAATTAATTTTTTTTAAACATCATAGATCATATGGAACACATGAACACATACTTTCCTTAGTGTGACAACCTTTCGATAACTTACGGCAAGTGCGACACTAAAAATACTCTTTGTAAAGACAATGACAACACTTGTGTGACAATGCTTAAAACTTTGGAAATGAGTGCGATAGATGTATACATGGTAATATCAACTCATTTTCACAAATATGACCTCTTGAAACCACCGAAACAAGCTTATGTACATCATGTGACACTCAACATGCAAAAAAGACTACGATTGCTACAGTCCGAACGACACTTGCGATATGTGAACGACAATGAAAGTAACACATGCCAGAGGAAAGATAACATGAAAGTGACACTAGTTAGAGTGAAATA
Organism: Pinus tabuliformis; assembly: GCA_031772625.1. Classification (NCBI taxonomy): domain Eukaryota; kingdom Viridiplantae; phylum Streptophyta; class Pinopsida; order Pinales; family Pinaceae; genus Pinus; species Pinus tabuliformis. The sequence continues at coordinate 768,836,375 of CM062818.1, forward strand.
AAACGAAAGTGATAACAAAAAAAAATGAAAACGACACTTGAAAGACAAATGTGCGTGGAAGCGACAGTTTGCAAAAGTCACGAAATAGAAGTACAAACACAGATAGAAGTCAGAAAATGTCGATGTCAATGCACACTAACTATCAACCTGGATTGGATATCACACATGCATAGACTTGATGGAATGTGTTGTGCTCATTCAAGCTTGTGTAAAATAATGCACTCATGCACTTGTTATGGGTTGAGCATGTGCGAGCGAGTGACTTCGACACTTCCAATCCAAGGAGGGAGCCCAAAAACATCAACTAAACAAGAAGTGAATACAGAACGATCGATCACAAGATCCACAATAGGCTCCAAATTTTAGGTGTAGGAAAATTTTGGAGGGTGTTTTTCATAGCAACAACATTAACATAACTTCTACCATTAGATATTTCACCTAATGAATCGCCCAGATTGACTATGAAATTACAATATTTTACAAGGTAATTTTTCTCTAAATTTTGCTTTTGAGGGTGCTGCCCCTAAACCTCTGCTAGGGGGTGATACAAAACACGATGCTTCCTCCCTTAGATCCCACTAGAAAAACTAGTGGGGAGAGGGGGGGGAGTCCCCCCCACACCCCTGTCAGGGACTGGGATCCAAAAGCAACTGAAACAAGACCTCTGAATTAGGAAGATAATTAGGCTCCACACCCAACAATCTCCCACTTGGAGACTGATTATAGAAACTCCACCATTGCTTAACTTGCTGGACAATGGTTGCACTTGGACCTAAATGTTTCTCATATTTATCATCATACTTGAAGACCAACTGAAACTGAGTAAAAACTCAGTTTCTCCCTAGTTACCACCTTTGTTAACATATCTAGAGGATTCTGGGTAGTGTGTATCTTTTCCAACTTCAACTATCCGTCTTCCAAAAGTAACCATATGAAATGGTACATGAGCTGTATATGTTTAGTCTTAGAATTAAATGATAAGTTCATTGCAAGATGAATGGCACTTTGGTTGCCACTATATAACCTGCCAATCTCTTGCTTCTTTCCTAGTTCATCTATAAACCTTTGTAACGAAATCATTTCTTTACTAGCCTTTGTAACAACAACATACTCTACTTCCATTGTTGAAAGTGAAACAATACTTTTCATTTTATAATCCCAACTTACTGTTGTTCCACCTACAATAAACACATACCCTGTGGTGCTCCTCCTGTTATCTCCATCACCTGCAATATCTACATCAACATATCCCTGTAGAATAGTTTTTGAACCTCCAAAACATAATGCTTGATTAGTGGTAACTTTAAAATACCTAAGAATCCACTTCACTCCCATCCAATGCTCTTTTCTTGGATTATTCATATACTTGCTTACAACTCCCACTGCATGCGCAATATCAAGCCTTATGCACAACATTGCATACATTAAGCTTACACCTACTTATGTGTATGGAACTTTAGACATATAATATATCTCTTCCTGAGACTTGGGACACATCTCCTTACTTATTTTGAAATGGTTAGCCAAAGGTGTCCTAATTGGTTTTTCATTGTGCATATTAAATCTTTCCAACACCTTTTCTATGTACTCAATATGAGACAATGCTAATTTGCAATTTTTCTTGTCTCTAGTTATTCTCATACAAAGGATTTGATTTGCAACACACAAATCCTTCATTGGAAATGAATTAGCCAAATTTTCTTTGAGCACATTTATTTCCTGCATGCTAGATTTTGCAACAAGCATTTCATCTACATACAATAGTAATATAATATAGCTACCATCATTTTGTTTCTTAAGATAAACATAGTGATCAGAATGACATCTAACATAACCTTGTTTGGACATAAACTTGTCAAATTTTAGATACCACCACCTTAGAGCTATTTTAACCTATACAAGGTCTTCCTCAACTTGCACACTAATGTGTGCTTCTCTTTGACCTCTTACCCTTGTGGCTATTGCATATAGATCTCTTCCTCCAAATCCCCATGGAGAAATGTCGTCTTTAAATCTAACTATTCAAGATGCACATCTTCTGCTGCCATTAGACTTAAAATAGTTTTGATTGAAGTAATTTTAACAACAGGAGAAATTAGTTCATCAAAGTATATACCTTTCTCTTTTGCAAAACCATTCACATAAAGTCTAGCCTTGTACCGCTTTTTGCCTCCATATTCTTCCTTTAACCTGTAAACCCATTTATTATGTAATGTTGTTTTACTTTCAGGCAACTTGACTAAGTCCCAAGTCTAGTTATGTATCAAGGATTCCATCTCTTCTTTCATGTCTTGCTCCCATTTCTTTTTGGTTTCTACCTACATTTCTTCTTCATATCCTTCTGGGTCACTAGAATTAGTCGACTATACATGATATAATGAAGGAGATTATTGTTCAGGGGGTCTACTTAACTTAGTGGATCTTCTAGCAAAACTTGCTGGAGCTTTAGGTGCTTACTGCAGTTGTTCATGTTGTTGTTTCCGTTCATTATAATTTTCCGACACCTTTGACTTTTCTTTTCCTGTGATCTCATCAAACACTGCATATTCTATGTTTTCCTTTTCCTTCTTCTTTTTCTACAACTGATCTTTGTACAAGACCCTTTCATTGAATACCACATCTCTACTACTGATGATTTTATGGTTTTCATAACCATATACACGATAACCAAATTTATTAACACCATATCTAATAAATGTACACTTCTTTGATTTTGCCTCAAGCTTTGTTCAATTTTCTTTATTAATGTGGACAAATGCTTCACAACTAAAGGTCTTTAGAAATAAGTAGTTTACCTTCTTACTTGTCCATGGCTCCTCTGGAATACCACCATCCAAGGAACTTGAAGTCCCTCTTTTTATTAGGTAAAAAACAATGTCTACAACATCTACCCAAAATTGCAAGGGAAATATTGCATGCAATCTCATACACCTTGTATGCTTCATGATTATTCTGTTCATCCTTTTTGAAACACCCCGAGAGTAAAAAATTGGGAAAATCTATAAAATGCTTCACTTAAATAAAAAAGAGAGAAAGTTTGTGTGCCTATCATGTCAGATTTGGACAAATAGTTTCCATGGGGATTCTTCTATGGTGTCAGCTAGGAGATACTCTGTAATGCAAAGTAGGAGTTGTTTTATTTCTTAACCAAAGCCATCATTATCTTTTGTTATATGCTCCTAGGAGGGGAATTAACACAAAGGCATAATTCATTGCCCTCTATACTCTTCTCTACATAGACATCTCGAAGTTAAAAAAAAAAATACAGGTTCTTGGTGATTGCAAGCTTGTGATTAACTGGGCTGATAAGAAAATGTATGTTAATATTCCAAGTATAAATCACATCCTTAGAGATATATCGTCAAAAACGGATTTTTTTGAATGGACATCTTTTTACCACATATACAAAGAACTCAACCAGTAGGCATACAAGTTATCCAAGGAGGCTCTTCAACTTCCTGCAAGTTTTTTCTGACAATATGAGCTTTGGGATGATCAAGAAACAAATCGAATGGAATTCCATTCTTAAACTTGGTAGCAAACACCTTTTTGCTTTTTCTCTTGAATTTTTATATGATCATGAACTAGGATAATCTTTTTTTATTTTTTTAATCTACTTTATGAGACAGTTGAATTAGTCTTGAGAAACCACATAATGTATATTTCTCTTTGAAAGATAAGTTTTTTTCTTATGAAAAAATAATAAAAATTTAATAATTATTATTATTTTATATTAAGCAAATTATATAATAAAATCTTCAAGTATTGATACCCTCATTAAATTCTCTACATATAGTCCACGAGTCTTGGATAAACGGTGATCAGGTGATCTATTAAGACACTCCTTGATGTGAAGTCACCAGTTCAATTCCTCGGGGTGATATATTAGACATGATGAAGATGTAGTCCTACCAAGTTTACAAAAAAAAATCGTTACATATAACAAACAAATAAAACGTTACATATAACTAAAATTTATAAAATGATTACCGAAATATGAATTAAACAAGCTCTACATAGAAATTAGTACTTGTCGCTTAGTTTAAATATAACTTAATTAAACTAAAAAATAATAAATACAAATATTTTATCACAAAAATAAAACTATAATAAAATATTGAATTGTTAAATGCCATCACCAAATAAATAAATAAATATATATATATGGGCATGTATTATTATTATTTATTATGTATTTTTTGAAGGTTTTATTATTTATTATTATATGGGCATGTATTATACATTTAGTAATAAATTGATCACCTATTGCTTTATTTAAATAAAGTAAATAATTTTCATTAAAGATTAATTTATTATTATTATAATAAATATTAACATTTATCTATAATATTATTAGTGATAATTTTAAAATTTTTATTGAAACATAGGTTATACCTTATCATTAATGATAACAATTAATGATATAATAATAATACTTATTTAATGCTAATCAAATCATATGAACTTCTCTCATAGGCTTTGAGAGACCAAGAAATTATGACAATAGATCCGAATGTGAGGAGGGTTTAGGATATGCGGTGTTGACCTACTCTCCCTCTCAGAAGGCCCTCTCGGCTGCTCACTTTCTTTGACGGCCTCGATCTCGTTTCCACGTGTTTGGCAGAGATTAAGCTTTACACGACTTTTAAGCAATCGCATCTTTTGAAGCTCTTGTAATTTGGAGGCGTCGTTTCATTTAAATATTTAATTAACTTTTATTATTATTTTTTAAATTATATAAATTAATTTAATATATATTATATTAAAATTTATTATTATTTTTAAATTATATATATTATATTAAAATTTCGTATAATATTAGAATTTTTATGGTTATATTATTTTGAACAAGATTGCATGGTCAAATTCTAGAAAATATTTCCAATTTGCCTTTAAAATGGTCATCATATTGGACATAAACTTTTATATATCTTCAATTTTCTAATAAACTTTCATTATATTAATAAATGGTTGGACACTTCCACAATTATTCATATTGTTGTTGGAGATTTTCCAAATAGAACTGTGTGATATTTGTGATATGTCCAATGTTTAGAATGATAATTCCATCCATCATCATGGACCAAAGAACTTTTGTTATATTTTCAACATTCTCTTCAACTAAGTACCATACTATCTTGAATCAAGATTATTTTAATTGATTTATTTATTTTTATTAATAATATTTTTTTTTCCCCTAGGAAAAAGTCGTAATTTTATTCATATTGATAAAATTACATTTTGTAGATGCTTGAAGCATATGCATATGGTTGTTCCTGTAATGACAGGCAGCAACAGAAATAAAACAAAAGGTCAAAAATGAACTGTTCCTGTAAAGACAGGAATACAACAGAACTGATAAAGTTGTGTCTACAGGCCTATATTTTCCTTCCTTTTTTCTTCTCTACTTTGCGCCAAACTCCCGCATTGGGAGTGGGGACAATTAAGGCAAGCTGGTTTTCACCTGTGTACACTGATTGTTCTTTGTCTGAGTCAGATCCTTCGGAGCTGTGTGCTCTTTTAGCTCCACTTATTTCCAACTGTAGGTCTTGCTGCTGTTCCAAGTTGATTGGCTCCATTTTGGGTTCTTCGTAGTTTTCCTCCATCGCTTTTTCCTGTCTTCCTTGTAAATCTGTGGGTTCCGTGTTCAGTGCTTCCTCCTCCAGTGGTTCAGTGTGCTGCCAACCTTTTGGTTTTTTCTGTTGTTTCTTGTTTCCTTTAGGCTCCTTACTAGACAGAGGACATGCATATTGAAGGTGCCCTGTCTGCAAGCAGCTGCGACATCTGAATGCCGTGTTCTCGTAATCAAGTTGCTGCGTCCACAGTGAATTGTTAAAGTTTAATGTGATGTGATCTGGAAGTCCTTGACTTAGATCCACCTCGACACATATTCTGGCATATGTGAAGATTCCCCGGTTGGCTCTATCCTCATCAATTTTAAGATGTTTTCCTAAGGAATTCCCAATAGCTGTTAATGCTTTCCGATGCCAAAAATGCAGTGGGAGGTTATGCATCCTTACCCAAACTGGCATTGTCGATACTACCATGTTATTAGCATCAAAGTCCGGGAACCAGGGGGTGATAAAGAGACCAGCATTGCCCCAAAACCAAGGCCCCTGGTTAATGATATTGTCTCGTTCCAGTTCTGTGCTGAATCTGACTATGAAGAAACCCTTAGGGCATAGATATATTTCACATTTGGATGTCCATGAAGTATAAATCCATTGATGCAATGCATCAGCTTTGGGCCAATAACCATTAAATCTGCATATAACAACATTTTGCATTAAATCCGTGTACAGATCTGTTACCTCAGGCAATGATACAGTAAGTATAGGTGATTCTGGCCTCTGTTCCACGATATAGGGCCCTGGAAGCTCTGCTTTGGGTGCTGGTCTGTGTTGCATTGGATCCTTTCCTTTGACTGCATCGCGGAAGGAGCCTGTATTTTTTGAGGTAGTTCCCTTGCATCCGCCTCGAAGTCTCAAGTTAAGGATGATGGTTGAATCCTTAACAACTCCATAATGCTGGAGAGTGTGTATGTCCTGCATGTAATGTCCTGAAAATAAAAGATTTTGATATGATATCGGAATGCCCAGTTTACTCTGGATCTGTTCTTTTAATTCCAGAACATCCATCCCTTCCTTGAATTGAACACAGTAGTGTTTGCCTTCTACCGATCTGATAAATATTTGTTTCAGATCTGTCAGATCTGCCTTGACCAAGCCCTGATTTGTCTGTTTGTTTTCCAGATCTGGTGGGTTGATGGTGGATCTTGGATTTGTATGCCTGTCTTCCACGTTAATGGGTTTTCTTCCTTTTTCTGGATGCATCCGTAATGGTACCAGTGGCAGCCATGTTGGATCTGGGGCACCCATTATCATTACCGTCCAGATCGTTGCCTCCTTGCCCTTATGCTCGGTTAGTAGCTCAAAATCGAGTTGGTTCTGAATGTTTGTAAGCAGATCTGGGCGTCGCTGTCCTGCGGCGTCCGTTCCAGGCCCTTTTGTATGGAATGCAAACAGCGGACTGCGTGAGAACCCCTGGTGCTGGAGGGGGCTTGTCCGTGACCCGGAGAGTGGTAGATCTGCCGCCAAGGACCGATCAGTCGTAATAGGAGGCCAGATCCATGGCAGTGTGATCGATTCTTTAGAACTAGACCTCGATAGAGCCGAAACCGGTATCCAGATGGACACAACCGCTTTCGGCCAAAACGGTTCTCCTTCCTCCCGCGGATCTATCAGTTGCTGCCTGGGTGCGTTAGTCTGCCATTTGGACGCGGCCATCAGTCTTCCTTCTCGATCTGCAAGGGCTGGAGGCAGGCCCTTCGAGCCCAGGTAGCCTGAGTTTCTGGTTCGACCTGTAATTGCCATTCGTAACCCTCGTGCCGCCGCAGAGCTCTCCCAAATCCCTTTGGTTTGATTCTAATTCTAATCATCCGCAGACCACTAGAGTTACTCATTTTTATTAATAATATTATCTTAGAATATTTAATTGATTTAAATTTTATTTTTGAATTATATAAATTACTTTATTATCTTAAAATTTTATAAAATTAAAATCTACATTATTAAATAAAATAAAATGGAACACAACTTTTCCAAAATGAGAAAAAACTATATAATATAATATAAAACAAAATTGCATGATTATATTCTAGAAAACATTTCTAATATGATTTTAAAATCTATGGCTTTATTGCAAATAATTTTTCATTAGAAAAAATGTTGTACATTATTTTTGTAAATTGCATGATCACATTCTAGAAAACATTTTCGATTTGATTTTAAAGCCTATGATTGTATCACTAAAAAAATGTTTGTCGTATTCATTTGGTAATAGGTTGACCACCTATTACTTTGGTCAAACGAGGTAAATAATGTTAAATTACAAATAATCACATACCTCAATTTACTAATCACTCGAATCTAAATTGACCCAATTCTAAACATTCATACTAACTTAAACATAAAGAATGTTGTCGTTTATTCCTCTAGAGTTTATTAATGAATATTCATTTAACTATTTAGAATCTACCATCTTCTTTCTCTATAGTTCCTTAATAACCTTAAAATAATAATAATTGTTTAATTAAGATATTTCCCCTTTTCAATTTTGTTAGACCCTTCTTTTTATTATTAAGTCGGAGCAGGTTAACCTGTATTTTAAAAATCTTCTATTCCTTAATTAACACTTAGTTAATTATTAGTATATTGTAATAATTAATATAATAGGTTTTGCCTTAATGAAGAAAAATTTAATGAATGATGGTCCCTTTAATATAAATAAATAATGAACCAATAACCTTAAAATAATTTCACTCCAACTAACTAATTGAGTGAGCCCTTAATAAACAATCTTGATTTAATTAATATATAACTGTAATAATAATTAGTTTACTCCCATTAAATATAAACAATTAAAAATTTAATGGAATATAACCCTAATAACCTTAAAATAATATTTTTTAAGATATTGCCCCTTTTCATCTTTGTTAGACCCTTCCTTTTAATATTAAGTCAAAGTAGGTTAACTTTTATTTAAAAATCTCCTTTTTAATCTTTCTTATTATTTCCTTTAATATTAATAATATTAATTTATATTTATATAACTTTAACATTAATAATAAATATATTATTTTATACTCCTTAATTATATTAAGTTAAATTAAGATTTAGTTAATTATTAATATAATGTAATAATTAAATAGGCTTCAACTTAATAAAGAAAAATTCAAAGAACGATGGTCCCTTGAATATAAATATATTAGGATCTAATAATTTTTACTCTAACTAACCAATTAAGTGAACCTTTAATAAACATTCTTGATTTATTTAATAATATTAGTTTATATTCTTCTATTTAACCATTGTTAGTTTACTCTCATAAACAATTAAATTTAATAATATAGAATAATAAAATTAACCAAACTAACTTTTGAATTTCCCTATCCCTATCCCTCGGTCCAAGTACAGTTTCCTGGTCAAACTTAGTCGTTTCCTGGTCAAATATAGTCGTTTCTTGGTCCAATATAGCCATTGGATGATCTGCTCTCTCTATTTAATCTACTGCCATGGTGTGGTTCTGTTGGTCTCTCTATTTAATCTACTGCCATGGTGTGGTTCTGTTGGTGCCTCGACAAATGTATCATGATGTGATTTTTGCCAAATTTTTTTCTCAATATTGATTTAATTACATTTAAACTAAATGACAGACACTAGTTACTATGTCGGCCTTATTAAATATGTGTTTGAACCCGTATCAATTTAGTAAATATTCCAAAAACTTGCAGATACAAAATATTATATATATATATATATGATATGAATAATAACATACATATTACTATAAAAATATAATGTCGATAATTAACCAAGTTTGTTTTATTACTTAATAGATTGTCATATTAATTAAATACTTATTGATTAATTATTTAGAAAATATAAATCAGTAATTTTTATAATAATTTGTTAGAGATGGTTTAAAAAAATATTTTAAAATGTTTAAGTTTTTAGTTTTTTTTTCTTAATATTTTTTATTTTTTTGTTTAAATAATTTATGAGATTTTTAATAAATTGAAAAAAAAATTAATAATATTTTTTATTTAAATAATTTATAAAATTTTAATAAATTAAAATTTAATTATTAAAAAATTCCAAGATTTTTTCTAATTTACGATGAAAGATTTTTTTCCAATAAAGTAGTCAAGATCATATGATGAAAGGGTGAATCTTCCTTTCAACAATATTTTTGTTAGTTCATATTTTTTTATTTACTCAAAAGATATCAAAAAATATCTAACATCTATGAATACGTTATGATTTTGCGATTTAAATATATTTAATTTTATTACGATTTTTAGTTTTTTTAATAAAAAAATTATATATAATTATCAGTTTGAGGTAATTTAATTAATAATAATAATTATGGAAGAAAGTCTTACTCTATTGAAAATTTTAAAGTTAAATCTTATATTATTCGCTAATCAAATAAAAAATTAAACATAATATACTCATTCCAAATTTATAATTTATTTAAAAAAAATTATTGAATATATTATATTTTTTGAAATTACATTTTATATATTCATACGAAGAATTTCTATTACTTCAATACCATTTCCATGAAATATATTTGGCTCATTAACAGCTATTTAACACTTCTCATGCTTAGCGTGTATTATTCTTTGTTATCCCTTTGGTGCTTGGGATTCCAAAGGGATTTTGCCTCATTAACAACTATTCAACACTTTGTATTATTTTTTTAATTCCTTTGGGGTTGGGTATTCCAAAGTTGACGTTGGGGACATGTTGAGCCTGCCATTTGGCATGTGGTCGTAAACAATGAATAGCTCCTTCTGCCTCCAGCACCATCCCCGCAGTTGAACCAGGTTCCACTGCTACATGTGTAACATGGTCGAGGTCTCTACCACGAACCCCTTCATTCCCTCCGTGAACTTTTTCGTTATGCATTTCATTGCCATTTCTTGGCCACTGCTGAGGAGAATGCCCATATAAACCTTCCCAAATCCCCCTGGTCCAAAACATTTTCTTCCCTGAAGTTCTTTTCTCTGTATTTTGTTCTTTTGAGAAACACAGTGGCAAACACCAGTGAGAAGACAACCAAAGCTGCCACTGTAATGCCTGCTATGAGCCCTACGTGCAGACGCTTGGAATTCCTTTTAGCGAATGATGGTAAACTTGAGATATTGAGTTGGGGTGTCGTGCCTTTTGTGGTGAAGCTCCACATAAGAATGTAATGGTCTTGGACTGAAGTGTCACCAGTAGCTGTTGAAAAGCCAATGAACATCTTCTCTTCGTTGCTGGTATGGTTAAGCAGGCCTAGATACGGCTAATACTTTGCTACAATTGGTTATAATTGGTTGTGATCCAGTTAAAATTTCATATAAGTATAGTTGGTTGTGATCTAGTTAAAATTTCATATAAGGTAATAATCAAAATTGAGATTTCAATATTCTATGTATGGTTTATTAATTTACAGTGGTCATTGGTCAATCGTAAACAATGTGCTTTGAAATCTGTGGGAGGTTCGTATGTTCGAGTGCTTTGATGCAGTAATAGATACAGTGAAATAGATTGTTGTATTGATTGAGTTTGTTCATTTAATGCAGTAATAGATACAATGAAATAAATTGTTATATTCATTGGGTCTGTTAGTTTTTCTTTTGAATACATTGGTTTTCTTTGAAATCATTTAGACAAAAAATTCCCATATTTAATTTTTACATAATAATTGCAAAAGTATCGTTAAAATTGCAGAATGACAAGTTACTGTGTAAACTGAAATTACCATGTCTATAGATATTATTCCTCCCAGATTATTTACAAAAAAACAAGAAAACTGAACTACAAGATTTGCTATAAGTAGTATTGGTGCTGATAAATTTTTATTACCAGAAATGTGTAGTAGGACTACCTTTTGAACCAGTCCTCAAGACTTAACAAGAGGGAAACTTTTCAAAGTTTCTGTAGGAGGGAATCCGAATTAAAGAGCTTTCTGCTGGTCGAGCAGAATCATAGACAAATTTAAGAGGTAAATTTCATGACTGGTAGCTACGTAAACAAAAAACAAGAAAATCGTATAGAGGGTTTATGGGGCAGGGCTTAAGGGTAATAAAACCCTAGAGCCGCCCTGGCCCCATCTTCCCAAGAGGGTCTAAAGATTAAGTGAGGACTTGCCAAAAAACCCTACCAGGGCAGAGGTCCTAGCAAGAACCTCGAACTGAGAACGTTGCGACATACACTATTAATACATTACCCAACATTCTTCTAAAAAGAAGGGTCACCAGATTTATTCAAGCTAGAAAATAGACTTATGCTATAAAAGATGACAGATACAGTGATGCATATACGAAATATCTTTATTAAAACAAGAGATCCCTGTCACAAAATTGGCAAATGTGGAACTCAACTAGACCATCAAAAGGCAAGCTGATGAAGTAATTGTAGAAAATAATAAATCCATAGCAAATTAGATACAAGCTATAAAACCAAGTGACTTATTGTGCTACATAAGAAGATTGCTCATTAAAAACTGTTCATCATTAAGTAGTGAAACCCGCATCATAAATATACAAAAGGACAACTCGTCCTCAAACCCTGAAGCCGAAGCTTGGAAAGCAGTTTGTCAACATCATAGAGGAATTACAAACTTCACATAAAATAATGCATGAAAGATGAGCAGTAAACGCGAAGTAGCTATAATCTCAGGTTCGTAGTCGAACCCTAAGCCTTCACTTGTTCAAGGTAGGAAAATTTAATTACATCTTAAAGAAAATCAGCAGAGGTAACCGCTTAAGAGGAAAGAACCCAAAATATAGCTTACACCAAGGCTGTATCATTTCTACAGTGAGGAAATAACAAAACAAAACCCTTAGAGAGCCGAAGCTTTGATCCCAGGCATCCCAAGAGTAATTCCTTAACTGCAGCACAGTAATCTAATGGTAAACCTTACCCGAAATAATTATGCAACCCAGAGGTTGAGAAAGCGGCCTCACTTCAGACTTTGCCATGATTCCCGAGTCCATAGCCTGAGCTCTTGTCAAGAAAACCAAAACCAGTAACTAAGCATCATAATATTGCAACGATCTTTGTGGCAAAAGAGAAATTGCCTACCCTGCTGGTGATAATTTACCTGAGCAGCTTCGGCATGAAGCAACACCATAACCTTACCTCTGAGACACGCTGCGGGTTGCAAGATATGGTTGACAGACTAGCAACGGAAGAAGGGAAACCAGAACGACGCTGAAGAGAAACGAAACAACATAACAACCCGTCTTCACCCGAGAGAATGTGGTCAAATTCTAAAACAAGATCAGCCATCGGATAAGGTTCTCCATCATCCCACTGTCGATGAAGCAGGAGGCCCAAGGGTGGTAGCTGCAATGGTTATGACCTGCCCGTGCCACGTACCATGACGGAGTAGGGCATTCAATGCTGAGTTCAAACAAATATCTCTGGCTTAGTAGTGGAATTACAAATGTAACTTGTCAACAGAACTGGTGAGAATGCGGAACACAACAAGCAATAAATGGAGAGGGGACGCGAGGTTAGTGTGATTCAATGTTGGCACAAACCACGCTGGCACCCAAACCCAAATCCGAATGTACACCCACACTTCATACCAGATTGAATTAATGATGTGACTAATCTGTAATTATAAGCATTGTTAAATAGCGCAACCAGAGTTAATGTTGTGACCCATCGATGTAACGTTAATGTTGCTGAAAGCCATTATAAAGTAATGTTTTTTTATGCTATGTAAAAAAACGTATAATGTGGAGACATCATATATATATATTATTTGCAAGATATTATATTATGTTACAATATCTCTATCATATTAGGTTAAAAAGTGTTTTTCTAAGCAAATATACACTTACATTAATTTTAATTTAAAATAATAATTTATAATTTAATTTTCAATATTTTTAATTAAATTTTATATATTTTAAAATTTAATAATTTATATATATATATATATATATATATATATATTTAAATATTTTTTATAATTAAAAATGATAATATCATTATGGAAACTATGTTAGTTTATTTTTATAGTGAATATAATTGTCAATTAATATAATATATATTTTACTATTTTATTTTAAATTTAAAATAATATTTAATAATTAAACTTAAATATGGTTGAAATTATGTTAATTTATATTTAAGATTAATATAATTCTGTATTAATATAGATATATAACTATTTTATTTTGAATTTAAAATAATATTTAATAATTATGTTTATATGTATATTTATATATTTATTTTAAATTTCAAATAATGATGAATATTTCAATTTATTTTATTGTTATATTACAATATTACAATATTTATATGTTTTCAAAATCAAGGTGGTGGAACATGTCAATATCAATTTTACATTACAATTAATAAAAATTACCCCTATCATATGTAAATTAACAAGGTTCCAAGGTTATGGAGCATGTCAATAAGCTTTCAAATTTTTAAGCTTATGGAGAATGTCAATAAGCCTTCAAAGTTCTTTAGTACTTTTATTCTGTTAAGATTCTAATAATGTAGAGCATATGAGAAACCTTATGGAGAATGTCACTAAGCCTTCAAATTTCTTTAGTACTTTTATTCTATTAAGATTCTAATAAGGTAGAGCATATGAGAAGCCTCCAAAGTTATTAGAATGTCGGGAAATTGCATTTTAAGTTTATTAAATATTAAGAGTATAAAAAAGTATAACTTAGTATGTTACAAATTTTCAATTGTTTTATGTTCATCAAATATTGCTATAAAAAAGGTATAATTCATCAAATAAAAATTATGTTTTTTCTTCTTTGTGTCATATGAAAAAAGTTTCTATTTTTAAGGATATAACTTTTTTTCTTAATTGATGGGATATTTTTAATTCATAATATATTTGTAATTGAGATGAATTTAATGAAAGTAGATATATAACTTTGAAATTCAATTTTCAAACTTAAATTTTAAATAAACTTATATTGCTAACCTAAGTAATAGTTTTAGGAAAGGAAAATGGAAAAAATGAAATGAAATAAATTAAAAAAGCAATTTGGATTTTCAGCGATTAGTAATTAGTGATTATCTAAAAATTAAAACAAATTCACAATCTCAATTTGTGTTCTTCAATTTATGCTTTATGGCATTTTCTTTGCAACATCTGGTGCAAATGCTAATATAAAATCACACAATTTTCTTTATCTTAATTTTACACGAAATTAGAAGTTAATCATGATTATAATTTAACCATGTAATTTAAGAAAACCCGTGGAATAATCATATCAATTCAATGGAAAGTAATAATAAAATATTAAAATTTCTAGAAAGTAACAAAATTATATACCCATGTATAACCCGACATCACCGACCTCAATAAAGCAGGTTCCCATGTTCAACCCAATGGTAAGTAAACAAATGAATAAAGAAAAATAAGGCACCGAAGAGGACAAAACATTATAATATGACAAATATTTCACTAGTAAGTGATAGTGTTATAATAAAGAGGACAAAACATTATAATATGACAAATATTTCACTAGTAAGTGATAGTATCTATTAATTATAATATGCTAACGAGTATCAAAATTTAATATAAGGTATATAAGGTATAGGGTGAGGGACATTGTGAGTTGTGAATGTTAGATTATTATAATATTTTAATATAATATATAATATTGTTAATTTGTTTAAGTTTTAAGTTTGAGAGTTAGTTTAATTGGTTATGTTTGTTTTTAAAGCTTTTTGTTATTAAAAAGTTATGGGTTTAATTTTTTCAACATTTTCAGGATTAAATTTTATAATTAAATGAAAGGAAGTAATCTTTATTAATATATATTTTATTGTTAAAATAATTAATTGAATATAATTTAAATAGTTATTTTTTAAATTCATATTTAAATTGAAAATAAATTTTATAGTTAAATGGAAAGGAAGTAATCCTTATTAATATATATTTTATTGTTTAAATAATTAATTGAATATCATTTAAATAGTTATTTTTTAAATTCATATTCAAATTTATTTATTTTTAGTTATTTTTAGGTTTGAGAAAATTTAAGATAAAAAATCCAAGTTAAGTAGAGAAAAATATATCAATTCTAAAACAAATAACAAATATTTAATATGGAAATATAATTGGAAATGAAAAAAGCATTAATATTTAATATTTTACATTCATAACAAATTGAGAAAATCTTTAAAAATAATATTATATAATAAAATAGGGAAAATTAGGCCCACTTTCTATTGGTAATAAATAATAATAATAAATTAAAATGATAACTAATATTAAATATAAATAAATAAATTTATTTAATAATACAATAATTTAAATTTTATAAAATTAAAAGAAAATTTAATAAAATGAGGAGATTGAATTTATTTTTGATTTATATTTAAAATAAATTAAAATAATACATAAATAAATTAAAATTTAAAATATATAAATATATGATAAAGAATGCGTTACTCTCATATTAGTATTATTGGTAAATTGTGTTTCTCATTAAGTGACAAGTTGGTAGGGTAATTTGTTGCGATGATGATGAGCTTGAGATACATGTCTTAATTTTTTTCTTGAGATAGTGATCCTCTATAATGTTGTATGAGATGTCGATGATTGTCTTGGTTGCTTTCTTCATGATATTTGATCAATGGTGACGATGTTCCTTGGCACTGTGATGTGGTATTAGTATGTCTTTGGCTCAACTTGACATTGGTCTTAGTTCTTTTCTCCATGATGTGATCATCTATGCTTTTGTCTCGTATGGAGGAGCATCCTTATACTTTCCATGTCTATTTTATTTGATTGATGATGCTTGACAAAATATATAAGCATTTTCAAGGAGGGCTCACTTCCTTGTCATACTTTGGAGCACCTTGGTAGGTTTGGCTAAGGTTTTGGTTGAGACATGTCATTTGACTCTTGTAATGGAGCACCCTTAATTGTAAAGTGCATATTGCACGCGTATGTTGATATCTGATTAGATAGATAACCTATCTTGTAGAGTGCTCACCTATTGAGCATGTTTAGAGCACCCTAGTGGGTTGGGTGATGATATGGAGATATGAGTTTTTGATGGAGTTCCCAAGTAATAAGGTGTCTATTGTGTTTCTATAATCATATTAGATGCAATAGCCAATAAATGTTACATAAACACTCAACTTCTCATGCATCTTGGAGAAACCTAGAGTTTTAAGCTAACACTTGGCATGACTGATAACATCACACCTTTTGAACAAGGCACCCTAGGATTTTGTATCTATCATGGTCCCATGGCCATACTTGATGAGATAGACACTTCATCTTGCTAAGTGCCTCACTCTCCCATGGAATTTGCACACTTGGTACCATTTTCATATAATTTTTAGCCTATTGAAGGAGGATGAATGACATGTCATCTTGTGTGAGAGTACCCCAATGTTTTAAGTGTCTATTGAGGTCATGTGGTGATGTTCTCTTTTGTAGACACTTCCCCATGGTTTTTCATGTATTCATGCTATGGATGGAGGGGATGTTCAAATTGAAGCAAGAGAATGCTTCATTTGACTTGTGCCTTAGTCAAATGGAGAAATTCGATTTTCCACATCAGTAGGTTGACTTGGATTGCAGTTAGCTGGAGTGACATGAATTTGTCTCATAGTTAAGTCAGTAAATTCAAGTTATAGGCTAGAACTAGAGTTGTGCATGGGTTGATTGCTAAAATTTAGCAATCTAGTGGAGTTATTGTTAGTTAAACTCAGTTAACTAAGATCTAACCTTTAGTGGAGTCAGTAGGAGTTTAGTTGAGTAGTTATAACAGTTGTTAACTCACATATATCTTATTTAATTGATCAATTTGCTAAAAATAAACACAATCATGCATGGAATTTGAATTTCCTAGTAGGAGTGGAGGAAAAGGCACATTGTAATTAT
Source organism: Pinus tabuliformis (assembly GCA_031772625.1). Lineage (NCBI taxonomy): Eukaryota > Viridiplantae > Streptophyta > Pinopsida > Pinales > Pinaceae > Pinus > Pinus tabuliformis. The sequence continues at coordinate 768,853,811 of CM062818.1, forward strand.
CAATTGTACACTATTTGAGTGTACAGGTTTTGCATTGGAGCAGGTGGTCAATTCCTCTAGCAATTGTGCAAGGAAATAGGGAATTTCCCTTTTATTTAGGAGCTAATTTCCTCCTGTATTGCGCAAGGAAATAAGAGGAAGTCTGAGGCTTGAATTGGCTAAGTGTTGGTCAATGCAGGTCAGTGAGCAGGAGATTAGAATTACAATGTAGAGTGTGCTTCAAGATTGAAGCAAGATATTGTAATTGATCTGTATTATCATCCGAACTAATGCAAAGCAGTAGAGGGGTTTTTCTTAGTTGTGTTCCCTTGTAAAATCATTGTGTTCCTTGTATTTTGATGGTTACATGTCATTGCATGTGTTTCTATCATGTGTTTTCCTTTCTGCAGAATAGTAGAAGAAATTTTTGTCTCTTAATTTCAGTTCGATTTCATTAGCAGTAGAAAATTTATTTCAATTTCTACATGGTGTCAGAGCTATGAAAGACTAATCAAAACCTTTTTCCATATCTTCTCTCAGAGAAATTTTGATTTGCGGAGTTTTTGGTGTAAATTCTCTTCAATGCACGAAAAATGTCTTTCAACAGATTAAGGTTGGAGTATGCATTGGAGGGCACCTCGAATTTTTGTGCTTTGAAAGACAAGATGAAAGCTAACCTGAATGAAAATGGGGTATGAGAATATATAGAACTAATATTCCAAAACCAACAACATCATATGCACAAGCACTTTCTCAGTGGAAGAAAGACACAACAAGAGGCAGGGGGATTATTTTGGAGGGTGTTAGAGATCATGTGGTTTCAAACTCACATGGAAAGGAGACTCCTTTTTCAATGTGGAAAAGTATCACAGATCTCTTCCAGAACAATAATGATGCCAGGAAATTGGCATTGAGAGATAAACTCAGGAGCATTTGAATGCAGAAAAATGAAACCATTCCACAATACCTATCCAAGTTTACTCAGGTTCGAGATGAACTTGGAGTATTAGGAGAAAATTTGCCATCATCCTAATTTGTGAGCTAAGCATTCCTCAATCTTTTGAAATCCTGACACAACTATGAGGATTTAGTTAATGGAAGAGATAAGCTACTATATTGGGAGAGACTTTGGTTTGTCGCAGGAGGAGATCAGAAGAAACACTAGAGATGGTGTCACATATAGATCTGACGAGGAGAAGATTGTGCTCTAGTTGGTAAGGAAAGAATGCCAAAGGAAAGAAGGCCTAAGGTGAGAGAATCTTGCCAGAACCATGTTAAGAAGAAAGACCTCAGTAAAATTAATTGGTTTCACTACCATGAGTATGGAGATTATACAACTAAGTGTCCTCACAAGAAATATAGTAAGGAGCCTGTAGCAGGAGTAGGAGTATATGCTCTTGCATCATAATTCAATTTGGATTTCACCCTCATTGCTTGCATGGAAAGCACAATAAGAGGGAGTGAGTGGTACTTAGATTTTGTTGCCTCATATCATATGATAGGAAGTAGGGAGTTCTTCAACAACCTAGAGGAGAAGGACTTACAATTACACATAGAGCTTGGAGACGATGGAAGGTATAATAAAAAAGGATTGGCACTATCACCTTTAAGAGGGAGTCAAACTCCCATATTCACTTGAAAGATGTAATGTATGTGCCTGGTCTAAAGAAAAAATTTGTTTATGTAGATTTAATTGAAGACCGTGGATATGGTGTGCTGTTCAATAAGGGGAATCTTATTTGAAGCATGTTACTACTGGACAAGCAAAACAAATTGGTGTTCGAGTTAAAAGTATCTACAAGCTCGAGGTAGATTTCACCATGCATGTAGCTATACCTCCAGGAATGCGGTGGGGTGATGTAGAGACTTAGTCTTAGAGTTGCAAAGATTTGGGCAGGGTCCATAAGAGAGCAAAAACAATTGTAATATACTCTTTGGATCACTACCCTTGCTATAAAGGCCCACAATATTTAGTAGTAGGAGGATTAGTGTCATTTGATGTAGTCAGTTCCAGAGTGACAGTTGTATATTAGTGGAAGTCAAACACTGAGGAGCACAAAGCAGTGTTGATAGCAAAGCAGGAGGCTCAATAGCAGAGTTAGCAGCAACACAGATTTCCCAGTGGATAGTGCGGAGGCTAGTTGCAGTCAGAGACTCAAGAGAGAGTAGCAACTTAAATACATAGTTGATTCAATGTTTTGGGTGCTTCTCAGTTGCAGTTGTTGTAGTAGCAACAACAACAATGAGAAGGAGTCGTGTTACAACACATTCATACAGGAGCAAGATTGGGGTTGTGTAGAACCTTTTTCTTACTAAGAGGGAGTGTTGAAATTGTAAAAAGAAAGGCTTCATTTGACTTGTTCCTTAGTTAAATGGAGAAATTCAATTTTCCACACTAGCAGGATGAATTGGATTGTACTTAGCTGGAATGACATGGCTTTCTCTCCTAGTTAAGTCAGTGAATTCGAGTTATAGTATAGAAGTAGAGTTGTGCATGGGTTGATTGCTAAAATTTAGCAATCTAGTGGAATTATTATTAGTTAAACTTAGTTAACTTAGTTCTAGTCTTTAGTGGAGTAAGTAGGTGTTCAATTGATTAGTTATAATAGTTGTTAACTCATCGATCTCTCAGTTAACCGACAATTTACTAAAAATAAACACAGTCATGCATGGAATTCAAATTGCCTAGTTGGAGTGGATGAAAATGCACATTGTAATCATCAATTGTATACTAGTTGAGTGTACAAGTTTTGCCTTGGAGCAGGTGGTCAATTCCTCTAGAAATTGCACAAGGAAATAGGGAATTTCCCTAATATTTAGGAGTTAATTTCCTCTTGGATTAAACAAGGAAATAGGAGGAAGAATGAGGTTTGAATCGGCTAAGTTTTGGTCAGAACGGGCCAGTGAGCAGGAGATCAGAATTGCATTGCAAGGTGTGCTTTAGGATTGAAGAAAGACATTGTAATTGATCCATATTATCATTTGAGCTAATGCAAAGCAACATAGGGGTTTTTCCCAGTTGGGTTCCCTTGTAAAATAATTGTGTTCCTTGTGTTTTGATGCTTTCATGTCATTGCATGTGTTTCTATCATGTATTTTTCTTTCTGCAGAATAGTAGAAGAAATTTTTGTGTCTTGACTTCAGTTTGATTTCATTAGTAGTAGCAAATTTCTTGCAATTTCTATAGGGGCCGACCAACACCTATTTGCACATTTAAATTCACTGCTAGAGTAGTTGGCTTATTTCTTATACTTTTAGGTTGAGATTATACTTTATGATGTATTTGCGCCTCAATCACATTGAGCACTAACTTGCTTACACATGTTGGTGGCATTTCTCATGGGTTGAGATGTTTTTCATTAGAGCGTCATTGTGGCTCACATGTGGAGGTTTTTAGGGCGTTTTGATGACGTAAAACATGACAAATTGTGTCTAATTATTTATATTCAACCTCCTATTTAAATATCCTCACCATAAACCTTGATTATGGGTGATTTGGAGCCACATATGCCACATGGAGGGTTTTTGATACATATTCCTTAGTGTTGGTTACATATTGGAGCTTAAGCATTTATGGTCCATTTCATTTGAGCATTTCCAACCATATATTTCCATGATGAGGACTTGAGCAAGCTACTTGCACATATCACCACGCCATTTATTGAGGAAGTTTGCTTGAGGGTTTGACTGCACACCGAGACATGCATCTTGATGAGGTCTCCTTTCATACTTATCCATCCCATTTTGCTAAGGGAGTTCAAACTTTTTTGGAGTGTCTATTTTCTCTTCTACCACTACTTCTACCTTAGGATGCAAACACATTGCCACGTGGACACCTACTGGACTTGTTCTATATCTCATTTCATGGGGCGACTTGTTCTACAACCCACGTGTGTGTGAAGGTCATCCTGCTATCATGCACATGGGAATCATATCTAGGAAGGCACACATATGGTTATAGATCTATCTACTATATTTGGAGATTGTTACTTGGTCAAGGAGGCCCCCTTTTCTCTTAGCCATATTTTTGGATGGTTGTTGTAATTAAATCCACATTCTATCATTGTTGACTTATCTATTGGAGTTAGTTAGATGAGGATATTATTAATTTTTTTTCCTAGAATAGTTTATTGGAGGAAGTTGAGGATCTCAATGAACTTCTTGCTACTTTTAGTAAGCAAGTTGTTGAGAATATTATTTTATTGTTATTCCTCAGATAGAAAAGTGGATATAGGAAAAAAAATTATATTTTATTGTATGAGGAGATGGAGCTTAAATTGATATGAGGGTTTTCTCTCTCCATTTGCAACAAGGAAGTCTCATATGAATGAAAAAAGCTTTGAGCAATTAGACTACAAGTTTCCTTTATTTTAAGTTTTGTATAATGTATTATGAAATTTCTCTATGTGCAACAATATGTTATAAGCACCATTTCAAAAGTTATTTTTTAGGTTTTAGATGAAAAAGAAATTAAGGACCAAAGATAAGTGTTGATACATGTTTTGATGTAAATGAACCAAGAACAAAGAACATATAAAAAAAATCTAATCAGAAATTAAACATAATAGAAAATAACACTCCAAGATGATGGGTGGTGTCTAAAGACACTATCATATAATTAAAGCATAATGCATTATGATCAGAACAATGCAATGCACAATGAATAATGTTACATCAAATCGATGAAAAATACCACACATATTCATCCCATACAGTCCTTTATTTGTAGATACCAAATCTAAACACCTTCCTTGAATTATGGAGGATTAGGTTTAATGACAAGGCTTCATTGTTACAATTATTTCTAGTAAACCTACACTATCTCACTGAATATCTTCATTTCTATTATTTTACTATCCAAGTTGATATGATGATCCAGTTTATTCCTTTTCCCATATAATCGATGGTCCTGCTAGTCGACCATTATCTTTTAGTCAATTACTCGACTAACCCAACAACCACTTAGTTAATTTTCCTACAAGCTGGTAATTCAACTAACTATCTAGTGTTAGTCAACCTTTTAGTTGAATGTCTTGAGAAGCTCCATGGGTGTGATGCACCAACATAACCTTAGGTTCCAAAACCCCTCCCCCCAAACCCATCAACACAATGTTTTAGAGGTTCAAGAGGTGAAAGTACGTTTGTAGGACACCCCCCCCCATAATTGTAGCTTCATGATGCCTAAGAAAACCATGAAGATTGACAAACTTAGATTCAACCAAAGGCTTTATAAATATATCAGTGAGATGATCATCAATGTTACAATATACAAGACTACCAACCTTATCTTGAACCAACTATCTTAAATAACGAGTATGAAGTTCGACATTCTTCATCTTACTGTGTGCAAAAGGTTTATGCACTTTGTTTATCACAATAGATAGTAATTGAGGTCTAAACAAGAAAGCTAATCTCATCCAAGAACCGATGAATCCAAATTGCCTTTGTCATTGCATTAATAAATCCACAACATTATGCTTTTATAGTTAATAAAGATACTATAGGTTGTTTCTTACACGACTAGATTAGGGGTCTGGTATTAAAGTGAAACACACATCCAAAGGTGGATTTTATATCATCATTGTCACCTACCCAGTTAGATTTAATGAAGTAGACCAACGAATTTGAACTTTGACAATATTTGATACCAATATGAGGGGTACCTTTAATGTAACAAACAATCCTTTTTGCAACTTTCCAGTGACTTCTCACGGACCTTTGCATAAACCAATAAACCACACTAACAAAAAAGGAAATATTAGGCTAACTACAAGTAAAATATATGAGGATACCAACCAACTATCAATAAAGAGTATCATCGACTTTCAAATAGGGACACACTTTAGTTAACTTATCACCCAATTGAAAAGAAGTAGCACATGGCTTATAATCATTCGTGTTGAATATTTTCAACAAGTTCAATGCATATTTAGATTGAGAGATAAATATACCATTAGATAAAGGCAAGACTTGTAGACCAAGAAATAAATGCAAAAGACCAAGGTCAACCATTTCAAAGGTATCAAAAATCCAATTATTTAATCTAAGGACTACATCTGTATTAGTACTAGTGATAAGTAAATCATCCACATAGACATCAATAATCAAAGTATCATTGTAATGCCCCCGACCCAATGTCAACTTTACCTATAACATTCCCAACCCATGACTGGGTCATTTAAGGGGACAATTGGGTATATTCACACCCATTCGAGCCCTATGTAATTGAAGTATATACATTTTCCATTTTCACTTGATAACTCCAATAATGCCTCCAACCTTCGGCCAAGGCATAATTCTTTTCCAATTACTATTGTACCTTGTCACTTGGGTATTTACCTTTCTTTTTATTTCATTTCCAGCATTGTGTTATGCACATATAAATGCATTTTATTGAAAATTGATAGCTATTTAATTTTTACAAACAACAAATTATAAATTCACGTACAACAAATAAAATCCATATATAGTATAAAGAAGGGTACTTAACTAATTGCAACAAAAACGAAATGGATTTTACAAAATCACATATTTGTTGAATGACCAACTGGATATAGACCTTTGATGTTCCTACTAACCATATACCACACAGTTCATATTCTCTCAACAATGGGCCACCCTCGAGTTGGGGCTTTGACTCCATAAGAAACAACTTTCCAAAATCTGGATATGTGTCTAGTACCATCAACTGACCAAGGTACCAACCCCTAGTATCCTCCAACCTATAGGTTCATGTGTAATAACCCCTGGTTAAAATTTCATGTAATAAAGTCAATAAAGTAAAAATAATATCAAGGTCATGGAACATGTATTCCAAGCTTAATGTTGGGCAAAGCATCCTAGTGGGCTTCACTTGTTGTTCATTATGGCTAAGAAAATTGGCAAAGGATTTGAAAAGGAACAAATGCATTATTTGGCATTTTATTTATGAAAATAAAGGAAATTAGGAGAAAAGGAAGGTGAAAGGTCACAATTGCATGTGAGGAGGAAATTGAAGGAAAATAAAGGAAAAATGAAGAAATTAGAGGCATCAATAATAAAAAGGCATCAGAGCATCAGTTTGGGGCCTTTTGTCAGTTGAGTTTTGGAATTGGCTTTAGAAAGGAGAAGAGCACTAGAAGGAGAAAGAATTCAAGCAAGAAAATGAAGGACAAGAAAGAAAAGGAAAGCAAGGATCAAACAAGGAAGAGTTGGATCAAGTGAACTCAACAAGACTATTTGCAGGTAACAGGTTGAATGTGTGATTTCCTAGCTGGTTTTGGCATGCATGGTACATGAATATGTGTATTTGGTCCATTTTCTTTCATTGACGTGCATGGTACATGCATATGTGTATTTGGTCCATTTTTTGTCATTGACATGGGTTTTGCCTTGTTTGATAGTGGTTTCAGCCTTGCCTTTCCATTTCTAGATAGCCACGGTGTGATGGGGTTCATTCTTGGTTGAGCTTTAGATTGTTAGAAGGCTTTGAATCTAGGTGAGGTGGTCTTAGGAAAATACCAAGGGTTGGGGGTGGAGATTGCTTTCTCGGGAATATCTCAATAGGTGGGTGGAGATAAGAACATTCCTCAAGAGATGGTGAAGGAATTCTGAGGCATCCAAACTTGTTCTGATTTTGTGATCTTAGCACTGGTTTAGGTGAGATCATGGTAGTGTGAGGATGGAGATGGTTTAACCTCTGGATTCCATTGGTTGTTTATGTATTGGTTTATTCCCTGAGATCCCACATTCATGCTTGGAATATGGCATAAGGGTGTTTGGCTAAAAGAAAGATTTGGTTCAACCTAATCTATGGTTGGGTGGTACATGGAAGTCACTGACTTGGTTGGATATTGCATACATTAATAAGAGCTAATTTCCTCTTGTAATTTACGAGTAAATTTAATTTCTATGATGTGGCTTTGATGGTTGTTCTATCATTGTTATTAATCTGGTTATATGCTAGTTATAAGCATGGTTTTATGACATATTCTAGCTATGGCTCTTAACATGAATTGATTGGTAAATGAATGGTTATTGAATGCATGACCTAATAGATTTATTTCAGCTAATGTGAGAGGGAATTAGACCTTCTTGATGATTCTCAGATAAGTTTCAGATCTCTATATTCAGATATGCATTCGTGACCTATAGATTCCATGTTCACCATGTGTTTGACGAAATGAGTTTCATGGTTAGGCCTGGTTAGGTTAATTTCTTGTCTAAGTTTCGTGTTAATGGATTTTTCCTAGTGTCAATTATCATTATGGAAAGTTGTATCAATTTTTGGGCAGAGTTCTAGATCCTAGTCCTGAAAATGTGGCTCAGATTTTGGGGTCACATGCATAGAACTGGGAATTCTAGATTACAGTCATTGGGAGGCAGGGTTATCCATGTGACTGGAGAGATACAATTGATAACTATCCTTGTTATGCAAGTGATTGAGAGTCTATATCAGTTAAAAAGCAAGTTGGCTCAGGGTTTGGGCACTTGGAGTGGTTTTTAAGCTCCTATGGGTCCTGTAGCTCCCGAGGAAGGTTAGTAAAGTTTTGGTTGGTCAATTACACTTCCTTAACTGTACTTAGGAGGTTGAGCCATGTCATAGTAGCCCTCAACTCATGTTTACCCTGATAGGCCAGTGAAAGTGGGTAAATGTGGGAGGAGGCATTACATCATGCCCCCCATCATCCTGCACCTAAGTAGTTCACACTCTTCTCTGCACCTGTAGTCCCTCAAGTTATGCCACTACATCTAGGGAATATTACTTATTAAGATAGGGAAGTCTCAGTCTTGTGGCTCAAGGAATTATTGTTGTTCTCCAAAGTCTGCAAGTACCCTTCAATCGCTCATATCAAACCGTAGTAGCCTCCAACCTCCATACTCATATCCCCCATTAGCATACACCCAAGCAATGCACACGCTTCTTTGCACCTATAGTCCCTTGGGTTGTGCCACCACCTATAGGGTGCCCAATGCAACTGGATAGGGGCATTATCAACACTAATGCTCTAAGAGTTCCTACTACCATCCCCGGGTGTCCATTATGACTATCTCACTGGCTAACCATTCATAGTGCCCACATATTTCTTTTATGTGCATGACCTTTTTCTGATAGTTGGAACCCTCCAAATTCACTCAATTAAATTTGGTTATATTCAAGTACTCTTCCTTTTTTAATGACTATGGAATTATATCAACTCATTTTATATTCATGCAACCCTCCCTCCCACCCGCTTGGATAAATCAGGCTAGATTGAAGGTGTTATTTTAAATTAACCTGACTTCCAATTTATTGTTATGGAAATGTGGTTACCAAATTCCTTAGATTCCAAATTCCCAAAAACTGAAAACTAATATAGTCATTGCATAAAGATCGTTGAGACCTTTCTAGCAATGTAAATTTTATATTTATTCGAGTTGTGGATCAAAGGTTATAGTCGTTTAAAGGATTGACCATTATACCTTGCCACATTAGTAGGGTAATAGAATGTGGCATCCACGTGGTAACCCCACATCACCAGGTATGTTGTAACACCCTCCACACACATCTATCCAAGTAACCAGCCAACTGGGGTAAACATGCAATGAGAGGCTACTATGATTGGATTCGACCTCCTTTGTGACCTTAAGGAAGTGGAATCGACATAACATATCAACCAACCTATCCACATCAGGAATAAAACCCTTAGGAGACATGTCAGCCACTCAGACATCCTGTCCCTAGGTCCCACTGATGTTTTGGACATCTTAAGCCTCAGTCACTCTCATGCTATAGGCATGAAAACTTACAGAAACCTAAAGTCGCTCTCATAGGCTAGCCCACCAGCATCTAGAGACCCAATTTTCCAGTGTTATTCTAGCAACCCTAGGATTTGAGACACTTTTTCAGGCCGAGAGCCCAAGTCACTACCCAGAATAGAATGATAACTTAGGAGTAGTAAAAGAACAGGGAATTAAGAATGCAAAAGAAATAAGTTAAACAAGACTATAACCATACCCCTACTAGCCATGACAAGACTTTCGTCAAACATGTCACAAGCATGTAACGTACAGGTGTAACCAACGTAATTAAACATAGGGATCTTGTAATTATCTGAGAATCTGTTAAAATTGGCAACCAGGGCAAAAATTCATGTGGGTCATATTATTCATGGCTAATAATATTTTTATTAGATTCCTCTCGTCAAGAGGTGTAGGATTGATATAAATATCATCCGATTCCGATAAGTATTCATGGAGATATGAATTTATTTTGATTATGGAATTATTATCAAGCCAACCTACAACTCATGTAGGCTCAGAAGCCCAGAAGTCACATCTATTCACCCACCAACGTTGTGTAAAAATATAAGAGGGCTTTTCCTCATTTGGACTCACTCATCTCATCACATCTCTCTCTCTCTCTAGTGCGCAGAAATGAGTCTCTTCTCTACTGTGCTGAAATGGGTCTCTCTCTCGCACATGTGAAGCCGGAAGCTATTGAATTTGAAGCTGCAACTACAGAAGTAAAGATTGACTTGCGTTGCCTAGAAGATCTCCTCTTTGGAACTGCGCTATAGGTTCATCTGAATCTCCTCTGAAAGCCGCAACTTTTGGTGGTGGAATGAAGTCAATCCGATGAACGGTTTGCAAGATATCGACTGCCCTAGTTTGAAGCCGGAAACTGCTGAAACTGAAGCTACAACTGCAGAAGTAAAGATTGACTTGCGTGGCCTAGAAGATATCCTCTTTGGAACTACGCTGTAGGTTCATATGAACCTGCTTTGAAAGCTGCAACTTTTGGCGGTGGAATGAAGTCAATCCGATGAACGGTTTGCAAGATATCGATTGCCCTAGTTTGAAGCCAAAAACTGCTGAAACTGAAGCTGCAACTACAGAAGTAAAGATTGACCTATGTGGCTAGAATATCTCCTCTTTGGAACTGCGTTGTAGGTTCATCTGAACCTCCTCTGAAAGCCGCAACTTTTGGTGGTGGAATGAAGTCAATCCGACGAATGGTTTGCAAGATATCGTCTGCCCTAGTTTGATAATGAAGCCGCTAATGTTGATGTTGTTGATCTAGGGTTTGCTACTGCTGATATGAATCAGATTTATTGTACTATTTCTCTCTGCTGAATTATTGAAGATAAAAGAATATTTGATCAAAGGGTTTCCCCACACATTGTGGGGTTTGTCCTTGGCTAGCCGCCACATCTTGTGTCTCTTGTCTTGGCTTGTTTTCTGTCGATCGTTTAATGTTCTATCTGCACTTTAATTTATGTACGTGTGATTGCTAATCTTTGGAATATAATAAGGAAAGGAAGTAAATTGTTATAAGCATAGAAAATACCATAACTTAACATGGTATCAAAGCTGAGGTGAAGACAAAGCCCGAGCAAGAGCAAGAGAAATCATCGAAGAGAAGATTGGCAAGGCTATCCTAAAAAAACTATGGGGTCCTCAACACTCTTTCCTGCTGAAGACAAGCTCCGTGAGAAAGCTGACTATCACGGATGGAAGATGTCTATCGATCTAACCCTTGAGAATCAAGGAGTGTTGGATCATGTGAAAGGCAATATTGTTGAGCCTCCATCAAATTCATCTGCTACTGCCTGGAACAAATGAAAAAATGGAGAAGTCAAAACAATAGAAGATCATCCGGGACTCTATCGACAAGCACTTGGTGGCCTACATCTCTGAACTGGACACCTCCAAGGAAATCTACGATAGACTGGACTACTCTTTTGAACTATAATGTAATTCCTGGTTTCGAGGAATTAATGGCTAGATGCATTCAAGAAGAAACAAGGGAAGAAGTGCAAGAAATGCCCATGCCTAAAGGTCCTCCTGCTACCTTTTTTTCTCATGCAAAGAAAAGAAATAATTCCGGGACTAAATCAAAAGGAAAGGTTGGACCTAAGGCTAGAAGAAAATGACGATGTTACATTTGTGATAAAGCAAGTCACTATGTATGAGATCATGAGCATCATGATGAATGAGATCATGGACATAAAGGGCAACATGAGATCATGGACATAAAGGGCAACATGAGATCATGGACATATAGGACAACATGATGATGATGCACACTAGTTTGAGCAACATTATGATGGATAAAATCATGGACATGGGCAGCATGACGATAATCATGATTAGAGAAGCATGGTACAGTATGCAGTGGTGCAACTCGAAATCCCTCTGATGGCAATCAAAGGAATGACAAATTCAACAGCAAAGGTAAGAGGAGAGCTGGGAATCAAGGAAGAGGACAAGCATTCAAGAAGGCTAGAAATTCTAGGATGTATTAAATGCACCTGACCTCAAAAGGAACCTAGTGTCCATTTGGCAATGGAAGACAGAGGCTACAAGGTAACCTTCAGCAATGGCAAGGTATGTATATGGAAAAATAATGTTAAAGATGCCTTTACTCTTAGTGTTGATTCATTATATCAGGTCGATGGAAGTATGCTAGGTGTCATGTCTTATGACACATCTCTTTAGTCTGATCTTTGGCATCGGAGGTTTGCCCACCTTCATTACAAAGCTCTACCTGATGTAAGATAGATGGTAACAGGGATGCCTGAATTCCAAGTAGAGAAAGAAGGTGTATGTCCGGGATGTGCCAAAGGAAAGCTCAAAAGGGGACCATTCCCCTCAAGCCAAAGCAAGACCTCCGATATATTACAATTGGTTTACTCAGGCATACCTGAGGTTGGCATTAAGAGGGAGACTACTACACCACATACTCCTAAGCAGAATGGTGTGGTGGGAAGGAAGAACCACACGATGATGGAAGCTATCTGGGCCATGCTACGTGATCAAAAACGTCCAAAGTTTCTATGGGCTAAAACTACAATCACCGCCGTATATGTACAAAATCAATGCCCTCATCAAGCATTGGGTTCCAAGACTCCTGAAGAAAAGTTCATCGCAAGGTGAACAATCTTCCGACTTTGAAGAGCTCTCAAGAAGCCGACACCAGGGAACTGAAAGAAAAGGATGATGAATCAATGCCTGATGTAGAATAACCCATGGATCTGATTGATTCTCATCCACATGAGCCTTCCTATTCTAGGAAGAGGCCTTCATGGCTTAGGGGTATACTTGATGATGCTGAAGGACATGTTGCACCCTGAGGAACCTTCTGTCAAAGTAAGAAACTTAATAGGTATCAGGGATACCTGACCATCATGAGCACGATCATACAAAATGAGCCTTCATCATTGTTGTCAAGCATTAACTATGGAAGGGTGCTATGACCATAGAATATGAGTCTATTATGGAGAATAATGTCTGGGAAGTAGTTCCCAGACCCTGGACAAGACAATTGTTACTTCAAAATGGCTTTACAAGATAAAGCATGCAGCAAATGGAAGTATGGAAAAGTATAAGGTTCATTTTTTTGCTCGTGGTTTATCCCAGAAGGGAGGTATAGACTATGATATTTGCACCTGTTGCCAGATATACGACCATCCGCTTGATCATAGCCCTTATGGCTTCACAAGGATGGAACCTACATCAGATGGATGTTAAGACCACGTTCTTGCATGGTTCTATCAAAGAAGAGGTCTATGTGGAGCAACCTGAAGGATTTGGGATTTATGATTGAAAAGCTCATGTATGCAGGTTGAAGAAGGCTCTCTATGGGCTGAAGCAAGCACCCCGAGCATGGTATGAGAGGATTGATAGCTACTTGATGAAGCTGAGATTCATTAGGAGTGAAACTGATCCTAACCTTTACTTTAAGATTGAAGATGACAAGCCTCTCATACTGGTGTTGTATGTGGATGACCTCTTTCTAACAGGTGCAAACCCTCTCATTCACAAATGTAGGAGGGAGATGGCTTCTGAATTTGAAATGAAGGACCAAGGACCTGAAGTGTGGCAGAAGCCAAGGGAAATTTTCCTATCTCAAGGAAAATATGTGGTAAATATATTGGAAAGATTCGGTATGATGGACTACAAGCCTGTGACTACCTTGAGGATCTTAACTTTTAGAAGTTATATGGTAGTGATGTCGGACTAGACTTGGGAAATGCCTCTGAGTTTCAAAAACTCATTCGCATTGATGTTCTTGGTGAACCTCCGTTCGAACATATGTTTTGCAGTTAGCATTGTGAGCTCATATTTGGTTGAGCCTCACTGGATTGATGCCAGGAATCTTCTGAGATGTCTTCAGGACACAATCTCTCATGGATTAAGATACACTGCCAGAGATGTGAGAGTACTTGGATATACTGATGTTGATTGGGCAGGCAATGTGGTGGACCGTAAGAGCACTTCCGGGTACTGTTTCACCTTGGGATCTGCTTCGATATCCTGGATGAGAAGGAAGCAGAATTCGGTGGCTTTGAGCACCACCGAAGTAGGATATATTGTTGCTAGCATAACCTCGTGTGAGGCAGTCTGGTTGCGAAATCTCTTCAGTGAGCTGTTTGGATTTACATTGGATATCACTGTGATTCTCTGTAACAACCAGAGGTGGGATTCGATTATTGAAGAATCCTGTATTCGTCAATTGCTCCAACAGATAGACATCATCTGGGATATGGTAAGTTAATGAGCAAGGAAGCTCCATCACATTAAGATGATGTACAGGTTGATACACCTTGTCAAAGCCCCGAGGAAAGATCTAATCTATGATTTTCCAAAACGACTTGGAGACGGTAAGAAACCCTTATACAAAGGTCCTGCATGTTGCATACATTGAGCTCTGGGAGCTCTGAGGGCTTGCGGTTCCTACTGGAGCAACATATGACCACAGGGTGACTCACCCTCCCCTGGTGGTGCACACTGGAACAAGATGATTCGCTCTCTTGTGGGACAAGATGATTCGCTCTCTTGTGGAACAAGATGATTCACTCTCTTATGTAGCAGGATGATTAGTTCTCCTGTGAGGCCTGGATTGATGTGTTCTCCATGGCAGCCTGGATTGATGTGTTCTCCACGACGATTCTATCAGGATTGATGTGTTCTCCTGTGAGGACAGGATTGATTAGTTCTCCTGTCCAGACATCCTACCCATGCAGTCTGGGACTCATGGGAAGTACCTCTCATCTGATCAATGAGTAGGGAAATGACGTTAGGGACCATAGTAGTACCGATGGACGCATCATTGTATCTACCGTACTCCCTACGCTAGGATGACTTCCATTGATCTAGGATCAATGATACTGGTCTGGGACTAGTGGTAGGAGTTGTACCATACTATGACGCTGACTTCGGGTCGGTTGAGACTGGTCTGGGACCAGTGGTACATACTCCGAGACTGACTTCGTGTCAGTGCAGTACTGGTCTGGGACCAATGAGAGTGGTACATACTATGACGCTGACTTTGGGTCGGTTGAGACTGGTCTGGGACCAGTGGTACACTCTCTGAGACTGCGATACGAGTCTGGGACCAGTGGTAGGAGTTGTACCATACTATGACGCAGACTTCGGGTCGGTTGAGACTGGTCTGGGACCAGTGGTACATACTCCGAGACTGACTTCGTGCCAGTGCAATACTAGTCTGGGACCAGTGAGAGTGGTACATACTATGACACTGACTTCGGGTCGGTTGAGACTGGCCGGGGACCAGTGGTAGGAGTGGTACTTACTATGAAGCTAACTTCGGGTCGGCTGAGACTGGTCTGGGACCAGTGGTACACACTCTGAGACTGACTTTGAGTCAATGGAGGATGATACTGGTCTAGGACCAGTGGAGTTGTACTCACTATGACACTAACTTCGGGTTGGTTGAGACTGGTTTGGGACCAGTGGTACATACTCTGAGACTGACTTTGAGTCAGTATGATACATCCTCGATCATTTCTTCTTCTTCATAATTTGGACAAAAGCATAGCAGAACAGAACAATGCAAGAGCAGAGCAGAACAGAGAAAAACAGTACAAATCAGTGCAGGGCAGAACAAGACAAAGTAGAACAGGCAGAATAGAGCAGAGCAGTGCAAGGGTTAGGCTGTACAGGGCAATGCATTTGATGGATGAATAGTAACGACCGATAAACAGATTGCAGATGAAGTTCTCCATGGTTGAGAGGGAGTGTTAAAATTGGCAACCAGGGAAAAACTTCATGTGGATCATCTTATTCATGGCTGATAATATTTTTATTAGATTCGTCTCGTTGAGAGGTGTAGGATTGATATAAAGATCATCCGATTCCGATAAGTATTCATGGAGATATGAATTTATTTTGATTATGGAATTATTATCAAGCCGACCTACAACTCATGTAGGCTCAGAAGCCCAACAGTCGCATCTATTCACCCACCAACGTTGTGTATAAATATAAGAGGACTTTTCCTCATTTGGACTCACTCATCTCATCACATCTCTCTCTTTCTCTACTGCGCAGAAATGAGTCTCTTCTCTACTGCGCTAAAATGGGTCTCTCTCTCACACATGTGAAGCCGGAAGCTGTTGAATTTGAAGCTGCAACTACAGAAGTAAAGATTGACTTGCGTGGGCTAGAAGATCTCCTCTTTGGAACTGCGCTGTAGGTTCATCTGAACCTCCTCTAAAAGCTGCAACTTTTGGTGGTGGAATGAAGTCAATCCGATGAACGATTTGCAAGATATTGAATGCCCTAGTTTGAAGCCGGAAACTGCTGAAACTGAAGCTACAACTGCAGAAGTAAAGATTGAATTGCATGGCCTAGAAGATATCCTCTTTGGAACTGCGCTGTAGGTTCATCTGAACCTCCTCTGAAAGCCGCAACTTTTGGTGGTGGAATGAAGTCAATCCGATAAACGGTTTGCAAGATATTGACTGCCCTAGTTTGAAGCCGGAAACTGCTGAAACTGAAGCTGCAACTGCAGAAGTAAAGATTGACCTGCGTGGCCTAGAAGATCTCCTCTTAGGAACTGCACTGTAGGTTAATCTGAACCTCCTCTTAAAGCCGCAACTTTTGGTGGTGGAATGAAGTCAATCCGACGAACGGTTTGCAAGATATCGTCTGCCCTAGTTTGATAATGAAGCCGCTAATGCTGATGTTGTTGATCTAGGGTTTGCTACTGCTGATATGAATCAGATTTATTGTACTATTTCTCTCTGCTGAATTATTGAAGATAAAAGAAGATTTGATCAAAAGGTTTCCCCACACATTGTGGGGTTTGTCCCTGGCTAGCTGCCACATCTTGTGTCTCTTGTCTTGGCTTGTTTTCTGTCGATCGTTTAATGTTCTATCTGCACTTTACTTTATGTACGTGTGATTGCTAATCTTTGGAATATAATAAGGAAAGGAAGTAAACTGTTATAAGCATAGAACATACCATAACTTAACAAAATCACTAAGAACCATTGTTCCCTCACGCCATTTGCTGCATTTGCATCTATTAGTCTATAGACACATTATCCATTCATTTATAAGAAAAAACATGCTAAGAACCATACATTGCTGCTATCATAAAACACACATATAACCAACATAATAGCAACAAAAATACTCATGAAATTGAAGCCATATAAACCACATCTAATCCATTAAAATGCTCATAGAAATACAAGGAGAAATAACCTTTCATTAACGATGAAAAAACCAAACCCGGTATGGGACTTCCACGTTCCACTCAACCATTGAATGGGAGCTAAATCTCTCTTCAACCATTCACCCTTGTGCCATATTCCAAGCATGAATGTGGGACTCAAACCAAAAAAAACCAACCAGGGCATACTGAGGCTAAACACCTCACCCTCATCAATAGAAACCAAGATTTACCATAATCCATCCCGGATCACTAGGCCAACACAATGAACACATCATAACAATCTTTACTATCATCTCCACGTGATCACTAAGCCAAACAAGCATGGATGCCACCAGATTTCTCCACCTACACTGTGAGGAATTTTCATACCTCCTACTCTCTCAAGCTTTACCACAATCCAAACCCAAATCACTAGGCCCTAAACCGAGACCCACTCTCCAGGCTTTACCACATATCCCAAACCCGAGATTACTAGGCCCAACGAAGAGAAAACCACCTCTTGGATTTACCATATATCCTTCCATTCACTGAAAATGATTCCTAGGCCCACCGAGGAAACACAATCTTGGCTTTACCGCAACCCACAATCTGGATTAGGGGTCACTAGACAAGTGGCTTTACCATGATCCACATTCTGATTCAGGGACCACTAGGCCAGTGCTCTATTATTTAGAGATCCACCTCACTTAGATTCAAATCCATCTGACAATCCAGCGCAACCAAAAAATGAGAACCCCATCACACCATGACTATCCAAAAATGGCAAGGCTAGGTTGAAAACAATGTTACACCTAGAAAAACCCATGCAATGATAGAAAAGAACCACATGCAATAC
Organism: Pinus tabuliformis; assembly: GCA_031772625.1. NCBI lineage: Eukaryota > Viridiplantae > Streptophyta > Pinopsida > Pinales > Pinaceae > Pinus > Pinus tabuliformis. Next base: position 768,872,071 of record CM062818.1, read on the forward strand.
CATGCATGTTAAATATAGCAAGGAAAATACACATGCAAATCAATACTTGCAATTAATCCTAATGTAGCTGCTTGATCCTGCCTTTCCCTGCTTGATCTTTGCTTCCTTTTGCCTTCTTTTCCTTTCTTGCTCCAATGCCAAAATTGCGCCAAGAAAACTCTAAATTTCCAAGAGTGAGAGAGAGAGAATAATGAGATATCTTCAAAAATCAACTAACAAAAGGTTACCAACTAATCCTCATAAGCCTTTTTATGAATGAGGCCTCTATTTTCTTCATTTTTCCAATATTGTCCTTCAATTTCCTCCTCATATGCAACCTGTGACCTTTCACCTCCTTTTTCTCCTAATTTCCATTATTTTCATAAACAAATGTGCCAAAAATACCATTTTGCCTTTCCAAAGCCTTAGTCATTGCCTTTGCCAATTTCCTTAGCCATAAAAACCAAAATGAACACCCCCTAGGATGTCTTGCCTATCATTTAGCTTGGAATAAGTGTCCCATAAACTTGTTGTAGTGGCTACAACCACCATCCAAAATTTTGGCATGCACCCAATTTCAGAGCCTCCCTTGAAAGTTTCACTTGATGACTGCACACACTCGGGTTCACTCCATGAGTTTGCATGAGTCTTTGCATTCGCCTTGCTTGTTCATTTCACCAAGTCTCGCATGTTGATGTCAAAGTCATTCTTGTGACCATATTTTGGCTATGATCCAAAGCCTTTGCTTCGTGTGTACTTGTTGTGTTTGCTATGAAATCATCTGCCACAATTACACATAGAGTCACATTCACTGTCATGCAAGCGTTGTCGCGGTCGACCAACGATCAATCAAAAGTGTCGCGCTTGTCCCCTACACCATCGGTTAGTCATGTTGTACATATGTGTCGGGATGGTTCAAGTCGTCTCATTGTTGATTCATGCAAGTGTGTGTTGCAAGACCACATATGCATCTCTCACTCATGCACACACGTAGTCATTTTTCTGAAGTTCTGATGACTAGACTCCCCTCTGATAGCCAGACCATCACCCTGCCATTGACTTGATCGACTGTCACCTAGAACAATGCAAAAGCACCAAGCAAGTCATTTCAAGTAGCGCTACCCACAAGCAAATCAATCAGTCTCCATGCTGGTCAAGTGGAGAGTTTGACCCGATAGCCACCCTGGGACTGACTCCCCCGAAAAATTGCGCAGAGGCTACAAGAATTTCCCGCTCTGCTGACTGGGAAAATTGCGTAAACAGGACGGACAGACACCCACTACCTAGTAGTCCGCTTAGCTCAGAAATTGCGCAAAGATAATTAGCAGGTCGGCCTCCCAGGATCAGTGAAATTTCCCTCGCCAACAGCTCCCAGTAGCAGACTGCTAGTCCCCTCTAGGAATTGTGCAGTTTCTGTTGCCAAGCTCCTGGCAGCTAACTGCTACTTCCTCCCATGAATTGCAAATTTTTTGTTGCCAGTGACCCAACAACCTGCTTCCAGTTCCCTCCAGGAATTGCGTATTTTTTGCTGCCAAGCTCCCAACCAGTTCCTCCAAAAAATTGCACAATTTTTATCTGCCAAGCCTCCCTGCAGCCTGACTTGTTCCTCCAAAAACTTGCGCAATTTTGCTGCTAAGCCCCACTGCCCGCTCATTGCAGAAACTACGTAGATTTTGCCTACCCAGCCTCCCTGCAGCCTATATTGTTCCCCTAAAAAACTACGCAGCTTTTTCCTCCAGATAGGCCAAACCTCACGGACAGTCATTGTCGATCCGGATTGCCCATCTCCATCACCGAGTGACTCTTGTGAAGTTTTCATCAATAGTGCCCGGAGCCTCCATCCCCCCTCGCAACATTCTCGCCTCTTCCAGTTATGTGCATCTGAAATGATCATGTATCATTGTAGACTAGGAGGTTTTTGGATTTGATTTTGTCTCGTCATGAGTGACTGTAGGAACAGGTACACAAACAAACATGACGCGAAGACAAATGTGATGAACGAAGGGGAGCACATACAAAGGGACAGGTTCACCTATGGAAAAACAAATAATGCATGCAAAGAGATGTGGTCGCAAATGGGTGATCATGCAAAGATGTGTTCACAGACGGATGGATGAACGAACATGCAAGATGTGCTCATGGACGGATGAACGGATGAACATACACCTTTCATGAACATGAAGAACCTGTCAATCCTTCCAACATACAAGCAAGGAGAAACATGGAAAAGAAATATCAAGCAAACCAACGACCATCGAAGACTCCATGCACTTTGCCATGCGGAAGTGAAGCTGTGACACACCATGAGGACATCCATCACCCAATAGCACTGCAGCTAGACATGCACACTAGCAGTAGCACGAATGTACCAGCATTGTCATGTCGAGTCATTTTGTCCACATCTCTATTGTGGGCCATATTGTTTATCAATGTAATGTAACATGGAAGTTCAAGAGACCCACTTGTTGTACAAAGAGTCATGTAAAGTCAAAAAAGCATGGAATTCAAATAGTCATGAGGGTAGTCGAATAGCCACAAGGGTTAGTTTCATCCTTAGCTATAAATACACCCTCATTTGTACATGCAAAGGAATTTTCACCTTAGCTCCTCCCACATAGCCAAGAGAGCATGTAATATTTTCTTTGAGGAGTAAGTAGTGGCTCCAACGCCCCTCACACGGGGTTAGTGATGTATGGTGTAATGATGTGTCTTGGAACTTTCTCTTAATTCAGAAGCCTGCTAACATGCCAACACATTTTCACACATGTATTGTAACTGTTGTAAGGCTAATCTTTAACACTTGTGATGCATGTTTATTTAACTCGTGTTTCACATTTGAACTATTTCACTTGTTGTAATACATAATCTATTAATGAAAATGTGTTGTATATGTTGTTAATGTTGTCTCGTCCGTGTAGACTACTCTCCTAGACATTAGACATAAATTTCACATAAAACTTGATACAAACTGTTGGACACAGATTGTCATTGATGTCAATATGGCAATATTCAAGAAGAGGAGACAGAGCATATCGGAGCCGAGAGGATCAAAGGAGCCACATATATCGGAGCAAGAGGAGCCATATCGGAGGAGTGCCAGAGCAAGAGGAGCCATATCGAAGGAATGTCAGAGCAGAGGAACAGACAGAGCCACCATGCTATCAGAGAGCCATGACAAAGCAAGAGGAACACTGCCTGTAATATATATGCCAAAACAGGCATATCGGAGCCAAAGAAGAGGAGAAAATGGAGCAAATGGACCGAGAGGAGCAGATGGAGCAAGAGGATCCAAGAGGAGCAATATATATGGAGCAAATGGAGAAAATGGACCGAGAGGAGCAGATGGAGCAAGAGGAGCCAAGAGGAGCAATATATATAGAGCCATCGGGAATAGAACTCATATAGATATGTTATCGGGCTTGTAAAACCCATGTATGCATGATTTAACATTATCGGCGAAAGTCCCTTGGAGTTGTCGGAACTGTTCAAGGTGCAAGCTCCGAAATCCGGAGCCGAAACTCTTATCAAGCAAAATAGAAAGCATATCGGGTCCGCGGAGCAGAGAATCCTTATCGCATCAGCGAAATCCAGAGCCGAAACTCTTATCAAGCAAAATAGAAAGCATATCAGGTCCGCGGAGCAGAGAATCCTTATCGAATCAGCGAAATCCGGAGCCGAAACTCTTATCAAGCAAAATAGAAAGCATATCGGGTCCGTGGAGGACTTGTATCATTTCGGAGGTAGCGATCAGCGAAATCGCCGAAGGACCCAAAGCCGAAATTAAGTTAGGAAGGAGTATAAGGAGGTGTCGGGTCCGCATTCCTTGTCGGAGACGGATCTATTGTTTACAAGCGAGCGCCGATATACATCGGACCCGAAACCAGTATAGAAGGGAGTCTAAAAGAGCATCGGGTCCGCTCCTCATCGGAGGTCGGAGTAAAGGGATTTATTGTGATCGTCGAAATCTGGACCCGTCGATAACTATAAAGGCGGGCGGATAAGATTTGAAATCCGCGAATGTTCATTTGAGTGGATTTACATGGGTTCCTGTGTAGTAATGTATATGTGACCGAAATATTTATAAAGGGGTTTTATAATGTTTCCCATATATTATATGTGGCTGTGGGTTTAAGCCTTAAGACATGTATTGAAATTCTTGTGTTGATTGTATGTGTGGACACGGTTGGGCGGTGGCTTCCGATAGACATAAAAGCGGCGATAAAAGGGTGGCTCTGATTCTATAGTGTGGAGGCGAAAATACTGTGAGGAACAGTCCCGATAATGCGGGAGACCAAATCATGGCAACTATGATTGTGATAAGGACATGGTTGTCCGTTAAATAATGCCATCCCTGTGTATGCCCACAATCATTGGAAAAGCAGTGCTGTTACAAGTTTTTGAACTTGTGTTCTCTATGGATGACTCGATCCTTGCCCATTGATTCAACGTGTCCTGTGAAAACGAATGGACAGAGGAAGCTACAGCGACAAACAAGCCAACAGTGAGGAAGCTGAAGCAGGCGAGAAGGAAGTCAAAGAGCCAGTGAGAAAGAAGAAATGAAGGGACAGAGGCATGGAGCATATAAAAAGCAGCAGAAAACAGAGAATTGTTGTTGTTCGTGGACGGTATAACCTGAGCATGAGATAGTGGAAGTAGCAGAAGAAAAGGGGGCAGCAGAAGCAGTGGAAGCCTGAAAAGAGCGCAAAAACACACCAGTGTATACCAAAGAGGTTGGAGCCTCAGAATAGAACAGGATTGAAGTCCTTGGGAGTTGGTGCTCCTAAGTCCAAGATTGGTGTCTTGGCAAAATAGAGTTGGTGCTCAGGAGGTTGGAGCCTCACCAAAATCCAAGTTGGAGCTTGGCAACCAATTGTGACAATATATTTATTGTATTTGTTTTACTGCACAGTTATATTAATAAAAGCATTTATTCCTGCTGTTCATTTTGTGTTCTGAACATATATGTTTTAACTAGTAAAACAATAGTGAGAAAAAGAAATACTGATTCACCCCCCCCTTAGTATTTCCAACAATTGGTATTAGAGCGGGCTTCTTCATTCTAGCCTAACAGCTTGAAGAAGGATCAACAACCATGATGAGAAATCATGAAGCATCAGGAAAACCTCCTCTGTTTGATGGCACTAACTTTGGGTTTTGGAAGAAAAGAATGACTTACTATTTAATGTCCCTTGGACCTGAAGTCTAGCATTTTTGTCAAACTGAATACCGAGCGACTTCTACTCTTCCAACAGACCAAGATGAGAGGAAAGCCTACATTTCAAATGCAAAAGCCATGAACTCTATCACTAGTGGAATCACTGATTCCGAATTTAGAAAAATCATGCACTATAACTCTGCCAGGGAAATGTGGGAGAAGCTAGTCGGCTTGTACGATGGAGACTCAAAAGTAAAAAAAGCAAAGCTTCAAACTCACAGAAGACAATTTGAAAGTTTGAAGATGGAAGAGGAAGAAGACATTGCAGCATACCTCCTCCGAGTAGCTGAAGTGGTAAATTCCCTGAAAGGATTGGACGAAAAAGTCGAAGAAAGTACTATTGTACAAAAGGTATTAAGGTCCCTTCCAGACAGATTTGACTCCAAAATAAGTGTTATAGAAGAATCAAAGGATCTTGACACCCTCAAAATGGATGAACTCCATGGAATTCTCACTGCCTATGAAATGAGGAAAGGTGGACCTAGCTCCAAAGATGCATCATTCAAGGCCTCAAAGTCAAAGAAAGGGAAAGAAAGGAATGACTGTAGTGATGAGTCAGATGTGGAATCTGAATTGGCTCAATATGTACGAAAGCTGAAGAGAGGATCTAAGCTTAAAGGCAAGTATCCTCTTATCTGTTTTAAATGTGGTAAAATAGGTCATTATGCAGCAAAATGTCCTCATAAACAAGACAGTGATGATGAAAGAAATTCTAAAAGAATGACATACAAAAAGAAAGGGTTCAATAAGAAAAACCTTCTCTCCAAGCAAGGTGAGTCTGATGAGGATGAGTTTATGGTCATCAAAAAGAAATCAGACGAGGAAAGCAATCATGATGAAAGCCAAGAAGCATTATTCATGGCACTCACAGATGATGATGACTCGGGGCCAGAAGGAAATGTGGATGAACTGTTAATAAGTGCCATTGAAGAGAACGAGAAACTACGGAACAAAATTATCTCTCTCAAAGTGGAAAACGAGGAAATAAGAAGGAGAGAAGATCTCTTGGAAACAAAGCTTAAGGAAAAAGAAGAGACTTGTGAAGAACGTGAGGCCGAAGTAGTATCTCTGAGAAAGGAGTTGGAGCAAATTAAAAAGGGTTGTAAAAGCTCTCAAATACTTGATACTATTCTAAAAAATCAAAAACCTCAACATGATAAGTCTGGAATAGGTTTCAAGGGAGAATCCTCGAGCACTAAGAATAGTGTGAAAAGCTATGCCGATGCACTTTCCTACAACCCAAAAGATGAAAAAGTATCTTATCAAAAGTGCATCCCAGATTCCAAGAATAAAGAAAGAGTTACTCCAAAGAAGAATGTGGAGTCGAACCATGGACACTACAGCAAATACAAATCTGTACCCCACCAAGGGCCCATCAAAAATCCAAAGGATGAGGGAGGAGTAATTCTCAGAAAGGAAAGCGAATTAAACCGTGGTTACTTCAAAACCATATTTCTTGGACACTGTTTTCACTGTAAAAACTTCGGTCACCAAGCTAGACACTGTATGGCTCGCAGAAGTGAAAAGACAACGCAAAAGGACCGAGTAATCAACTCATATGCTCCCAAAAGACAGGGACAAATCAAAACCTTCAATTCATTCGATCCCTTGACTAAATTTGATCTGACTTGCTCTTTTTGCTACAATAATGGACACTATGAACAAAACTGCCCACTCAAAGGAAGAAAGACGAGCAGCAAGATATCTACAATGGATAAATGCAGCCTGGCTCTATTTGCGCAAAATAATGGAAACCAGTGGTTTGTGGATAGTGGGTGCTCCAGACACATGACAGGAGACAGAAGGAAATTTATCTCACTGAGCAAAAAGGAAGGGAATGTGTCCTTTGGAAGCGGAACTGGCAAAATTGCAGGAAGAGGAACAGTTACTCTGATCAATGGAAAAGGAAAAGCTCAAGATGCTCTGCTGGTTGACGGACTCAAACACAACCCTCTGAGTGTAAGCCAAATTTGTGATCAAGGACATAAGGTTGTTTTCAGCACCAAATACTGTGAAATAAGGAACTCTGCCTCAAGGAAACTTGTGGCAAAAGGAGTGAGAACACCAGACAATATTTACGTTCTGAACAAGATTCAGGAAAACAAATGCTACTTGAGTCAGGCAGATGAGAGTTGGTTGTGGCACAAGAGACTTGGACATACCAGCTTCGAAAATCTGGTCAATATCAGCAAGATCAAAGCTGTACAAGACATCCCAAGGTTGTCCAAACCAAATCAAGTAGTGTGTGGTCCATGTCAACATGGAAAACAGACCAGAACCAGCCATAAGACAAAGGAACACTATACATCAAAACCCTTGGAGATCATACATGCTGATGTGTGTGGGCCAACTAGAAATCAAGCACTCCAAGGAGAAAGGTACTTTGTATTATTTGTTGATGATTATACTAGAATGATGTGGATATATTTCATAAAGTATAAATCTAAAACCTTTGAGTGTTTTAAGAATCTAAAAGCCCTTGTAGAAAATGAAAAAGATTCAAAAATTAAGTGTCTCAGAACAGACATAGGAGGAGAATTCACATCAAACGAGTTCAGAGAGTTCTGCAATATTCATGGAATTAAAAGGGAATACTCGGTTGCCAGAACACCTCAGCAAAATGGGGTAGTTGAAAGACGAAACCGAACTGTCCAAGAAATGGCAAGAACCATATTGTTAGCAGCAGACCTACAACCTAAATTCTGGAGGGAAGCAGTAGGGACAGCTGTCTATACATTGAATCAGACTCAATTAAGACCAAATTGTGACAAAAATCCTTATGAGCTATGGAAAGGGAGACTTGCTTCAGTGAAGTATTTCAAAATATTTAGAAGCAAGTGCTTCATAAAAATAAATGATGGTTCACCTTGAAAATTTGACTCTCAGGTTGATGAGGGGATATTTCTTGGATATTCTCCACGGAGCAAGGCTTACAAGTGCTACAATTTTTGACTGAAGAAAATAGTGGAAAGCATCGATGTAAAGGTTGATGAAGATCTTCCAGAAAATGAAATTGAAGAACAAGAAGATGACTTTCTCATTGAAGAAGAAGAACCTAAAGAAGAAGAGATAGATGATGAAGAAGAAGAAGAGGAAAGAGAACCACCTCATACCCCTTCAAAGATGAAGTATGTAGAAAGATACCATCCAGAAGAACTGATCATTTCCGATAAAAATGAAGGTGTGCAAACCAGAAGAAGGATAACAACCTCACCCAAGAGAAAAGCCATTGCCCTCCTATCTATGATAGAACCAGAAACATTCACAGAAGCAAGTAAGGATCCTCATTGGGTAAAAGCAATGGAAGAAGAAATGTCCCAAATTGAGAAGAACAAGACATGGGAGCTGGTACCTCGTTCGAAGGACAAAAACATAATAGGAACCAAATGGGTGTTCAAAAATAAAATGAATGAGGAAGGACAGGTTATCAGAAACAAGGCAAGACTTGTTTGCAAAGGCTATTCGCAAATTGAAGGAGTTGACTTTGAAGAGACGTTTGCACCAGTGGCCCGTATGGAAGCTATCAGGATGTTTTTAGCATTTTTTTGCTTGAAAGGATTCAAAATCTATCAAATGGACGTGAAATCAGCATTTCTAAATGGGGAACTCAAGGAGGAAGTCTACATGGAGCAGCCAGAAGGTTTTGATCTGACAGCAGGAAAGCATCTAGTCTGTAAGTTGAAAAAGGCTTTGTAATGGTTGAAACAAGCTCCTAGAGCTTGGTATGCAAGACTGGATAACTATCTCCAACAACAAGGCTTCAAAAAGGGAGTGGATGGAAGCAATCTATACATAAAGACAGATCAAGGTAAGTTACTAGTTGCTCTTGTTTATGTCGATGATCTGATTTTTTCTAGTAATAACGATGAAATGAGCCATGAATTTTCTCAAAGCATGGCAAAAGAATTTGAGATGTCAATGATAGGAGAACTGTCCCACTTCCTTGGACTTCAAATATCTCAAACCAGAGCAGGATTGTGTTATGAAACCAGCTCACAAAAAGATAGAAAAGAGAGATCCACGCCTTAGAATTCAGCCTCTTCGAGGGGGCAACCTCCTTTACATTACATAAATGAACAATTCTTGGATGATACAAATGAAAATACCTCCTTTCTATATATAGGAGTCTAAGTGGTCCCAATACAATCAAGCCTACATAACAATAATATTGTAGGGCACAACAATAACAATAGTGGGCTTCTATGTGGCACAATAGTAACAATATGGGCACTACATGGGTACATCAATATAAATAAGGGGTATAACTACAATAGTAATGGGGTAATCACTAGTATTATAGGGACCCAACATGCCCCTCTCCTTCAAAAAAGTGTTGTCCTCAACGCTTGAGTAGTTCAGGATACTTCTGCATAAAATTCTCATCCTCCCATGTGGAATCTTCAGCGGATAAGTTCTTCCACTTGATAAGGTACTCTGAAATTGATCGATTTCGTAGCTGTCGAGTTCTTGTTTCTATAACTGCTTCCGGTTCCAATATAATTTTTCCTTCTTCGTCAAGTTCTGGCAATATTGTTTGAACTGGGAGCTTGTCGCCTATAACCTTCTTTAAACATGAAACATGGAAAACTGGGTGCAATCGAGAAGCTGCAGGAAGCTCCAATTTGTATGCCATAGTACCAATCTTTTGCAACACCTTGTACGGACCATAATACTTTGGTGATAATTTATTATCCTTCTTAGCTTGCTTGAGGGACATTTGCTTATATGGTTGTAGCCGTAGGAATACCCAATCACCTACATCAAAACTTCTTTCACTGCGATGTTGATCTGCCTGTTGTTTCATTCTATTCTGTGCCAACACAAGGTTATCCTTTAAGAGTTGGAGGACTTGTTGTTGATGTTCGATGTGATGTTCCACTGCCTGAACCTTAGAATTTTCTCTTAAATATGATGTGATGGATGGTGGTTGATACCCATAAAGTGCCATAAATGGGGTCATTTTTGTTGCTGTATGAAAGGAAGTGTTATACCACCATTCAGCCAGAGGCAACCATTTGACCCATTGTGTCTGTTTATCAGATACAAAGCAACGAAGATATCCTTCCAAACATTTGTTTACTATCTCAGTTTGCCCATCAGATTGAGGATGATAAGATGAGCTATGAGCTAACTGAGTACCAAGACAAGAAAATAATTCTGTCCAAAAATTTCCAGTGAAAATGGGATCTCTGTCACTTACAATAATCTTTGGGTTTCCATGTAGCTTTTGAATTGTTTCCATAAATGCAGTAGAAACTGTACTGGCTTTAAATGGATGTGATAATGCACAAAAGTGTGCATACTTGGTAAGTCTGTCAACTACCACCATGATGACACTCTTTCCCTCAGACTTGGGTAAACCTGTGATAAAATCCATTGAAACCTCCTCCCAACGTTGGCTTGGAATGGATAAAGGTTGTAATAGACCCGGTGTCTTAATTGTTTCAACTTTATTTTGCTGGCAAACCAAACATTCTGCCACAAACTTTTGAATATCTGATTTAAGGCCATCCCAAAAAAATTCCTTCTTAACCCTGTGGTAAGTTTTTAAAAATCCTGAGTGCCCTCCTAAGGGAGAAGTGTGCAATTCCATAAGAATCTTTTGTTTTAGCTGGGAATTCTTACAGAGGTATAAGCGATCTTTGTACCATAACGAATCATTTTTCCAGCTAAATGTATCAGACGTACTGGAATCTTGTTGTAGCTTTCGAATAAGTGCCCACACTTCTTCGTCATTCTTCCATTCCTCCCTTGCTTCATTTATCCAATCTGGTTGGATAATAGAAATAGCGCACAACAATGCTTCCACATCCTCATCCTTTCTTGAGAGTGCATCTGCCACCACATTTTGCTTCCCTTTTTGTAGATGATTTCAAAGTCATAACCCAACATCTTTGTGACCCACTTTTGTTGCTCTTCAGAGGATAATCTTTGTTCTAAAAAGTATTTAAGGCTATCATGATCTGTTTTTACCTTGAAGTGTCTTCCCATTAGGTAGGGTCGCCATTTCTTAAGTGCATGGAGTATTGCCAACATTTCCTTCTCATAAATAGCTTTTCTTAAAAACTTTCCCTTGATTGGACGACTTTCAAAAGCAATGGGTCTTTCATCTTGCATTAGAACAGCACCAATTCCATTTCCTGAAGCATCACATTCCACAATAAAGGTTTTTGTGAAGTCCGGTGTAGCTAAGACCGGTGCTTGGCACATTGCCTCTTTAAGATGTTCAAAGGCCTTTGTTGCTTCCGGAGTCCATGAAAATGCATCTTTCTTCAATAATGTTGTTAGAGGTGCTGCTATTCTCCCATAATTCTTAACAAACTTGCGATAATACCCTGTCAACCCAAGAAATCCTCGCAGATGCTTTATGGATGTGGGGATTTTCCATTCCTTAATGGCTTTAATTTTGCTAGGGTCTACCTTAACTCCTTCATGAGATACAATATGACCCAAATATTCCACCTCCTGGACTCCAAAGAAACATTTGGATCTTTTTGCATATAATTGTTTCTCCTCCAATAGTTGTAGCACCCTGTCAACATGTTCAACATGATCCTTCCAAGACTTGCTGTAGATTAGTATATCATCAAAAAATACTAACACAAATTTTCTAAGGAATGGTTTGAAAATTGAATTCATCAAACCTTGAAATGTTGAAGGTGCATTGGTAAGGCCAAAAGGCATGACCAAAAATTCATAATGACCCTCATGAGTTCTAAATGCCGTTTTCGGAATGTCTTCAATCTTCATTCTGATTTGATGATATCCTGAACGAAGATCCAACTTGGTGAAGTAAATTGATCCATGCAATTCATCCAGTAATTCATCAATGACAGGAATGGGGAACTTATCTTTAATAGTGAGCTTGTTGAGCTCCCTATAATCCGGACACATGCGCCATGATCCATCCTTCTTGTGCACCAATACTACTGGAGCAGAGAAAGAACTTTGACTCGGTTGAATTATACCAGCCTCTAGCATTTCTGCAACCATACGTTCAATTTCACTTTTTTGGACATAGGGATATCTGTACGGCCTGATGTTTGGAGGAACACTTCCTGGAATCAGATGAATAGCATGATCATGATCACGCATAGGTGGGAGACCTTTGGGAGTCTCAAATACCTTGGAATGATTGTCCAGGACTTTTTGGAGATCTGGAGAAATAGATGATTCCAATGTGGAAACATCTAGCGAACATAATTGTGCAATTACACCTCTTTGCTCCTTTTTTAGAAGCTTTGTCATACCATTAGAGCTGATTATCTTTCCTGGTTTCCCTGCAATACCCCTTAATTCAACTTCCTTTCCTTCCACAGAAAATTTCATGAAAAGTTCTTGAAAATTAAAAGCTATTGTACCCAAGGATTGTAGCCATTGGACTCCTAGTACAACATCAGCACCTCCCATTGGAATGGAAAGCATTGGGCTAGTCAATACATATTCTCCCATGGATAGCTTGATATTATGGCACTTTCCAGAGCAATTTATTGTTCCTCCATTTGCAATCATCACTTGACACTCTGGTGCTGGATATAGGAAGCAATTCAATTCTTTTGCTACCCTACAATGAATAAAATTGTGGGTGCTTCCTGAATCAATCAACACTATTACCTTTTTCTTCTTGATTTGTCCTTCTATCTTGATGGTTTGAGGAGTGGTAATTCCCGCCAATGCATTACAAGATATGGTCGGATTTATTTGTTCTTCATCTAGGCTTTGTTCCTGGAATATATCCTCTTCTTTTGACCTTTCTTGCTCCTTTTCTTCTTCCTCTTCACAATCTATGTAGAATAATTTCTTCTCAGCACACTTATGACCTTTTGTGTATTTGCTATCACAATTGTAACAAAGCCCTTTTGCTCTTTTTTCTTCCAATTGTTGTGGTGTCAACCTTGTAGGTTGTGGAAGACTATGGGCAACAACACTTCCATCTTTATAGTTGTGAATGGTATGCTTCCTAGTTGCCATAATTTTGCTTTCCATTTTTCTTGCTAACCTGAATGCCTTCTCTAATGAATCAGGTTCCCAAAGGCGCACATCATGTTGGATATTATCCTTTAAAGACCCTATGAACACATCAATCCTATGCTCCTCTGGAATATCTTTTACCCTTATGTTCAATTTTTGGAACTCCTCAATGTGCTCCATTATTGAACCCTTTTGTTTGAGACTTATCAATTGGCTAAAAAAAGTGTTGCTTTTTGTATCCTCATAATGTGCTATCAATTCTTCCGTAAAAATTGCCCAAGTGATAAATTGTTTACGAGAACAAAGCCATTGATACCATACAAACTGATTTGGTTCCAAATATAAAGTTGCCATACGTACCTTTTGTGTGTTTTGCACATTATTGAGATCGAAGAATTGCTCCATCTGTAATATCCATGTGGCGGGATCCTTGCCATCAAACTTCCTCATATCGATTTTTGGAACATGGTGAGTCTTCGATCCAACATTAGCGTCTATGGTATCATGATTAACATTTCTTTTGTTCTCATCATGAGTTTCCTTTACTACCATTTCACCATTAGTGACCCTTTCTTGTAGCAACTTCTTCAATTCGTCCATCTTATCATCCATGCCATCAATTTTAGCGTCCATGCCATCAATTTTAGCGTCAATCTTAGCTTCCATGCCATCCATCTTAGCTTCCATTCCCTTTATCTTAGATTCCACGCCATTTACCTTAGATTCCACGCCACTTATCTTAGCTTCTGTTAGCTTTTGTGAGCGTGACATTTGTTGCACTTGTTCTTGTAATTTTGATATATCATGTAGCATTTCTTCCTCTTCTTCATGAGTCATGCTAGAGCTTTCAGGTTCCTTACTAGGTGTTTGCATTTTCTTTCCTCGGGGCATCAGTTACCGATAATAAAGTTTTACTATGCCCTTTGAATTCCGTTAAACCAAGCTTACACAAAAATTAAAAAAAAACTACACACCTTTTTTCACTTTATAGAAGCCTGATATTGAATCTGATGTATCTCTGTAATTTCAGATCCTCTAATTCTGAAATTGCTACCTGTAGTAGCCTTCTGCGTCCTCTTTCCAATGCCACAGGTCTGAGCCAAATTGGATTCTCCCAGGAAGAGTTATGTGAAATCTCCCACCGTGACTTGCTTTTAGACTGGTTCAGTAGAGCGAACTTGTATGACGTGCCACGAGTCACTGTTTCAACCTTTGAATCTGAAACACACACAAAAGAAACTACAGTCCGTCCTCTTTCTTCACCTTTTTACGAAATTTCAATCCGATCCTCAGAGAGAGAGTTATGACGATTTTCCCCAGGTCACCTGTTTTGAATGTAATTCAGGAGTCTGCAAAAAGACCAACTTCCTCAGATCATATCTCCGAAAATATCGCGAGAAAAGCTCTGAAATTCGGACCCAAGGTTCAGCGCCAATTCTTCTCAAATGGGTTTTTTTTTGCGACTTCTGAAACATCCCAGAAAAAAAGTTATAGCGAAAATACCACGATGACCTGTTTGGAGCAGCGAAACCCTAGAATCCAAAGCTCTGATACCAAATGTTATGAAACCAGCTCACAAAAAGATAGAAAAGAGAGATCCACGCCTTAGAATTCAGCCTCTTCGAGGGGGCAACCTCCTTTACATTACATAAATGAACAATTCTTGGATGATACAAATGAAAATACCTCCTTTCTATATATAGGAGTCTAAGTGGTCCCAATACAATCAAGCCTACATAACAATAATATTGTAGGGCACAACAATAACAATAGTGGGCTTCTATGTGGCACAATAGTAACAATATGGGCACTACATGGGTACATCAATATAAATAAGGGGTATAACTACAATAGTAATGGGGTAATCACTAGTATTATAGGGACCCAACAGATTGTGTATATCTCAAGCCAAATATCTAAAAGACATGCTCAAAAAATATGGAATGGAGGACTGTGCACCCATGAGCACTCCCATGACCACAAACTGCAAACTGAGCAAATATGATGACTCCCCTCTAGTAGATGCAACTCCTTACAGGTCAATGATTGGATCCCTCCTATACTTAACAGCTACACGACCGGACATAATGCAAGCAGTAGGAATGGTGGGAAGATTTCAATCGGCTCCCAAACAATCCCATTTATTAGCCGTATAAAGAATCCTCAGATATCTGAAGGGAACTTCAGATTTCGGTCTTTGGTACCCAAGGAACTCAACACTGACTGTAACTGCATACACCGATGCTGATTGGGCTGGAAATATAGATGATCGGAAAAGTACTAGTGGAAATGCATTCTTCTTAGGAGACTGTTTGGTATCCTGGCTCATCAAAAAACAGTCATCCATATCATTATCCACAACCGAAGCCGAGTATATTGCTACAGCAGGCTGTTGTACTCAGATAATATGGATGAAGGAAGCGTTAAAGGATGTCAACATATGTACAGATCAACCAATTACTGTTTATTGTGACAACACTAGTGCTATCAGTCTTAGTAAAAATCCAGTGATGCAGTCAAGAAACAAACATATACCAATCAAGTATCATTTCCTCCGTGAGCAAGTAGCTGAACAAAACATCGCTCTGGAATATATAAGTACTAAGGAGCAGATAGTTGATATTTTCACTAAACCTCTTCCTCGGGAAGCATTCGAACACCTGCGAAAAAAGATGGGGGTTATTTCTTTATCATCACTCAAGTTTATTCATAAAGATGCAACAGGATAGGGGGAGCAGCTTGACAAGGGGAGTTCGTATGCATTCCTTTGCCATTGATGTCAAAGGGGAAGAAGGCAGAAGAATATTGCCATCAATAAAAAAGGGGGAGATTGTTGGACACAGATTGTCATTGATGTCAATATGGCAATATTCAAGAAGAGGAGACAGAGCATATCGGAGCCGAGAGGATCAAAGGAGCCACATATATCAGAGCAAGAGGAGCCATATCGGAGGAGTACCAGAGCAAGAGGAGCCATATCGAAGAAGTGTCAGAGTAGAGGAGCAGACAGAGCCACCAAGCTATCGGAGAGCCATGACAAAGCAAGAGGAACGCTGCCTGTAATATATATGCCAAAACAGGCATATCGGAGCCAAAGAAGAGGATCAAATGGAGCAAATGGACCGAGAGGAGCAGATGGAGCAAGAGGAGCCAAGAGGAGCAATATATATGGAGCAAATGGAGAAAATGGACCGAGAGGAGCAGATGGAGCAAGAGGAGCCAAGAGGAGCAATATATATAGAGCCATCGGGAGCAGAACTCATATAGATATGTTATCGGGCTTGTAAAACCCATGTATGCATGATTTAACATTATCGGCGAAAGTCCCTTGGAGTTGTCGGAACTGTTCAAGGTGCAAGCTCCGAAATCCGAAGCCGAAACTCTTATCAAGCAAAATAGAAAGCATATCGGGTCCGCGGAGCAGAGAATCCTTATCGCATCAGCGAAATCCGGAGCCGAAACTCTTATCAAGAAAAATAGAAAGCATATCGGGTCCGCGGAGTAGAGAATCCTTATCGCATCAGCGAAATCCGGAGCCGAAATTATCAAGCAAAATAGAAAGCATATCGGGTCCGCGGAGGACTTGTATCATTTCGGAGGTAGCGATCAGCGAAATCGCCGAAGGACCCGGAGCCGAAATTAAGTTAGGAAGGAGTATAAGGAGGTGTCGGGTCCGCGTTCCTTGTCGGAGACGGAGCTATTGTTTACAAGCGAGCGCCGATATACATCGAACCCGAAACTAGTATAGAAGGGAGTCTAAAAGAGCATCGGGTCCGCTCCTCATCGGAGGTCGGAGTAAAGGGATTTATTGTGATCGCCGAAATCCGGACCCGCTGATAACTATAAAGGCGGGCGGATAAGATTTGAAATCCGCGAATGTTCATTTGAGCATATTTACATGGCTTCCTGTGTAGTAATGTATATGTGACCGAAATCTTTATAAAGGGGTTTTATAATGTTTCCCATATATTATATGTGGCTGTGGGTTTAAGCCTTAAGACATATATTGAAATGCTTGTGTTGATTGTATGTGTGGACACGGTTGGGCGGTGGCTTCCGATAGACATAAAAGCAGCGATAAAAGGGTGGCTCTGATTCTATAGTGTGGAGGCGAAAATAATATGAGGAACAATCCCGATAGTGCGGGAGACCAAATCATGGCGACTATGATTGTGATAAGGACGTGGCTGTCCGTTAAATAATGCCATCCCTGTGTATGCCCACAATCATTGGCAAAGCAGCGCTGTTACAAGTTTTTGAACTTGTGTTCTCTATGGATGACTCGATCCTTGCCCATTGATTCAATGTGTCCTGTGAAAACGAATGGACAGAGGAAGCTACAGCGACAAACAAGCCAACAGTGAGGAAGTTGAAGCAGGCGAGAAGGAAGTCAAAGAGCCAATGAGAAAGAAGAAATTAAGGGACAGAGGCATGGAGCATATAAAAAGCAGCAGAAAACAGAGAATTGTTGTTGTTCATGGACGGTATAACCTGAGCATGAGATAGTGGAAGCAGCAGAAGAAAATGGGGCAGCAGAAGCAGTGGAAGCCTGAAAAGAACGCAGTAGCACACCAGTGTATACCAAAGAGGTTGGAGCCTCAAAATAGAACAGGATTGAAGTCCTTGTGAGTTGGTGCTCCTAAGTCCAAGATTGGTGTCTTGGAAAAATAGAGTTGGTGCTCAGGAGATTGGAGCCTCACCAAAATCCAAGTTGGAGCTTGGCAACCAATTATGACAATCTATTTATTGTATTTATTTTACTGCACAGTTATATTAATAAAAGCATTTATTCCTTCTGTTCATTTTGTGTTCTGAACATATATGTTTTAACTAGTAAAACAATAGTGAGAAAAAGAAATATTGATTCACCCCCCCCTCAGTATTTCCAACACAAACAACCGTTGCACTTGTGTGGACTATTCCGTTGAGTTTTATATGTGTTATCTTCCCTTGTGTGTTGTGACTACAGCATCCGTGTGGACTGCTCCACCGGAAGCTGTGCACATCTTGTTGTGTTGTGTGTTCCTAGCGGCGTTGGGACTACTCCCAACCAACCTGGGACTCACTCTCACCCTCTCCCTCGACAGTGAAAGAACCATTGAGACAAGTGACACTTACACTCACTAGGCATGCGAAACTCACTTCTCGAAGACAAAGTAGATCACTCTCCTGTGCTGAGAAGCAAGAGTTGAGGCAAATCCTTAAGATAATGGCAACTGGGCCATCATACCGGATGGGACTTCCACACCAAATAGTGTGAGGTCTAGTTGGGACTTCATACTGGGGTAATCCTCTAAATGTTGGCGAGTCCAACACTACCAACATTTTTGGCGCTAGAAGGAGGGAAACCAGTTGTATATGGCTAAACATCCTCTCACAGTCATTCATCAACCATCTGGTCAAGGCAGTAACTCGCACTCCCTCTCACCTACATGCGACTCTATAGTTGGTTACTCCTCATCTCCTAGGATGGAACACGAGATTATGTATCATAAACTTCGCTCTGGTCATCCTATCACTCACCAGTTCGTGAAAGCAGTCAAACTGATCCCAGGCATACAACATCTTCCATACGTGTCAAGAAAGCCAAAAGCCACTCCTACGGGAGTTGTTGTATCATCGGTGGAGGAAGTAGTCCTTGCCACACTTGAAGGTCTAGCAGAAGCTATTGAAGATGAAGAGGAACCTTCGGTCTTCTGGTAAAGCGAACAAGACACTCTTGTGATCTTGAGATTAGACTCCAGTCCAGGAGGCGGAGGGGAAGGCAACGTTGGAGGCAAAGGTGGAGACGAGCCAACAAACTCAGAGCTGAAACCATAAAATCCTGAAAGAGAAGAGGAGGACGAAGAGGAAGAAGAGATGGCTAACCCAAATCTGGAATGTATGACTCAGGGACCCTTGGCTCTCCCATCTGTTCTGGACAAGATTTTGAAGTGAGAGGAGAGGATGGACATCAAGTTTAACCTTGACAGCACGGTGAAGGTGGAAGATCACTTGGATAACTTCTACCTGCAACTGCAGACCCTTGAGGTACAGTATGATGACGTAGCATGCAGATTGTTTCTGTGTAGCTTAGACAGTCACATAGCTGCATGGTACCACAACCTTCCACCCAACTCTACACAGAACTGGGGTGCATTCAAACGCATGTTCTTTGAAAAGTTTGCTAATGACAAGACCCCAGCCATGCTACTCAAAGTATTGGGAAGTCTGAAGATGGAGGGAAAAGAAAAATTAAAAGACTTCAATGAGAGGTTTACACGCATATTGAACAAGTTTGGTGCAAACACTAAGCCTCATGACTCCATCACCGTTGATTACTACACGTTCACACTGTCAACCAACATTGTGCAGTTGTCAAACGAGTTGTGAAACCAACACTCTTAGAAAGATATGAAAAGGCTATCGCTATTGAAAAATACCTGCACGCAATTGGAGTAATCAAGGATGCCGAACCAACAAATGACTCCAAAGATGCGAGCAGGAAGTCCCAAGCAATGGCAAGCAAGGGTAGAGACAAGGAAGAAACTGATATTGAAACCCTCACTCACCTCATCAAGAACTTGACCACGAAAATGTTCGATCTCAAAAAATGGAAAATAGACACATCTGTAAGCAACCATCTTCCCAGGCAGAGGTAGGAAAGTAGTTCACCAGGCATCAACGGTTTCACTCCAAAAATTGCGCAGAAATCTATGTTCCAAGTTGAGAAATGCATAGATCCTAAGATCTACTCATTCCACAAAGAAAATCACCCAAGAACTCTTGTTCAGGCTGGAAGCGGATCACAAACTCTGTATGTAGTCATACACTTGATGCAAAAAATAGTATGCAGGAGCATCCAGAAGACAATGATGACGATGAAGAAGTTGCATTGAATGAACCATCAAGTTATGGGCATGTGGTGAACACATATTAGTGCTCACAATTAATGCCGAAGATGAACACTGAGAAGCAACCCCAAAAGAAGAGTGACCGTTACAATCTTAGGAGTAAAGGGGCTCCCATTACACTTGGGGAAGCACAAGAAAAAATGATACTGCGAATAAGGAAGGCTGATCCACCGGCTACTCCAAATCAAAAAAAAAAAAGGTCTGGGAAGACAACGACAGACAAGAATACATCCATGAGAAACAAGTTGTAGAACACTCTGTCAGACGACACGAACATCCATTCTACCTCGAACACCTCAGTGAGTCTACCACCTATGGACTAAAACATTGTTGATGACATGAAGAAAAATTGGGTGAACATCAGTTTCTTCAAGTTAGCTAAGATCTATAGTCATCAAGACATCCTGCTACGCTCATTGGGACAGACAACAATGGATAGCGTAACCTCTACCAGCAAGGGAGCAAGAACACCTCCCAAATCGCTTTCTACTGTGCTCAACATGCTCCAAATGGAAGAAGAAAACTCATGTTTCTCTCCATTCCTGCTATCATTTTAAA
The DNA here is from genome assembly GCA_031772625.1 of Pinus tabuliformis. Classification (NCBI taxonomy): domain Eukaryota; kingdom Viridiplantae; phylum Streptophyta; class Pinopsida; order Pinales; family Pinaceae; genus Pinus; species Pinus tabuliformis. The sequence goes on from CM062818.1 coordinate 768,892,687, forward strand.
TATTTAACTACAATGTTCACAACTACTTGATTGATTCTAGCGTGACTACCAATGTCATGCCACTCTCCATTGCAAAGAAGATCAATGCACAATGGAGCAAAACATCCGCGCAAATCATCCAACTTGATCGAACATCGGTACCAACCATTGGTGAACTGCGAGACATGATCATCTGACTATCTCATGATAGTCGAGTCCACCAATGCATCAACATAGTTTTTGTGGACATACCGGAAGCATACAGTTTACTACTTAGCAGAGACTAGTCCAGCAAGATGGACATATATTTTGCCACAAACTGTTCTCACATGTGGCTTCTGCACAAGGGAAAATGTAACCAGATCCAGGTATTATCTAAGAGGTATATGAGACATAATGTCACTCCCCTTAATGGCAAGAATGAACCGTTGGCCTTCACAAAACTCATGTTTGGCAACTACCTCCTAGAGACAACATTGGGGTGTTATTCTACACGACCAGCTCCAACCCCACCAGACACACAGTTGGGACTCCTTCCTTGCCCAATTGATGGTAATGAAACTTGTACAGTACATTTCACCAATAATAGAAGTAGTAGTAGCAACAGTAGCCACAACAATACTAGCATGCCAAATGGTCCATGTACAGACAAGCTGTGGGCCATGGATTTTGACAAATCAAAGGCACATGACAGCTCAAGGACTGGGTGTATCTCAATTGCACAAAATAACAGAAAATGCATGATTTCAAGCTACTTGAAGTTTGAGTGCACAAACAACATTGCTGAGTATGACGCACTCGTGTTGAACTTGCAAAGGACCATTAGCCTCAACATGGCCACACTAAAAGTGATACTATGCCCCACATACAATGTTTATGCTTTCAAGGACATAACAACTGGTGAAGGTAAGCACGAGCAGCCCCCGAAAACTGCAGCTGAGGGCAAGAAAGGCAACCCCACCCCCAAGGGTGTGATTTCCCTCAACGAGTTCAATGATTTGTAGAACTTCTGTCGAGGGCCAAGAAATAATAGAACCCATAGGTCCACCACTATGAACGAATAAAGAAACCTGGGAATCAATCACGATCTGAAGATAGCCAGTCTCATTAAAAATTGTTATCACTACAAAATTTCTTATATGCTGTTCAGAAAAAGAAATGATAGAGGTAACCACTAACCAACTTTGGAGATCAGGATCTAGCCTTCCTGATCTCAGAGAGGGCTCTCTCTCTTTTATTTAACTTTGTTTTAGTTAATTGGTTTTAGGCTAGTTATAATTGTACTGAAGTTTTTTTATTTGAATTTGGGTGGTGGGACCACTTACTTAGATGAAAAATGATTGTCTTTCACCATTGGGCTATGGGGTCGAATGTCAGACAAACTGGACTGGATCAAGCCTTTAAAATAGTGTTTAAAGGGCAAGATAGGTGAGTTATTATAGATATCAAAGGCTGGATGGTGAAAAATCGTTTATAATCGGATCCAGGTAGCAATCAAGGGTTTCTTAGGCCAGACTATGAAGCGAATGAAAGAGGTCAACCGGGATGGGAGAGAAATTAAGGGTTCTCAAATCTGGATATTAGAGGAAAACATATAAATGACTATGCAAAACAGAGTGTACTTAAACAATTTCTGAGTTATATTTCCAGTTAATTCATTCAATTTCGAATAACATTTAAGTTTATGAAACACATAAGAAAGTAACAAAATCAGACAAAGAAGATACTTCACTGCAAATAGCTCATCTCATGAATCATGTAGTGCAGTATTTTTATTACTTTCTCTTGTTTGTTGACTTGCAAATTGGTACAATCACCCTTAGGTTTAAGATCAAAATAACTTTACAAATGTATAACAATCCACCTTCAATACCTCGAATTATGAAGTATTTATACAAAAATAATTTACAAAATATCTCAAACTACATTGAGAACTAACCTAGGAAAAGAAAACATCTTCATGCAAGAAGATAGAGACGACTATTGAACTGTTCTTTGTTGTCCCGGTTATTTAGGTTCTGTTGTCTTTTATTCTTTGATATTTTTCCCTTTAAGTTGTTTGGTTGTTTGGTTTTCAAGTTGGATGTCATATTTACTTATGACCTTTCATCTGATACACTTTCATCTAATACTCTTTGACCTTGCTGTCCTGTCAATACCCTTTTACTATGCTCTTTTACTTTTTACTGTACATTTATATTTTTATTGTGTTTTTCCTATAGTAAATCATTGATTTTTTCCCATGTCTCAGCATCTGGCAATTGGATATTGAGCATTTTTTGGTATATCTCATCTGCCTCTATGTATTTGCCAAAAGTTTGCCTATTGACAAAAAGGTGTTTTACCTCATGTTGGAGGTAAAACAAGTTTTCAAAAGTTTGGTATAATACTTTGCCTGTTGGTATGCCCCTCATGGATGAAGTGTTTACCTGATCTTTGGCCACTTCTGTGATCTTCTTATTGTAATCTTCCTGTGTCATTAGGTTATCATTTATAACTAAGGGATTTGGTAATCCCTTTTGCCTCAAAAGTTCGAACTTAACCATGAACCTGTCAATGGCCAGTTGCATGGTTTGACACTTATCCTCCAAGTTCAACATAGAATTTCTCTTAGTGAGGACTCTTTTGACTTCCTAAATTGTACCTGTCTTGTCAGGTATCTCTAGCTATTGCGACTCATACTTGTTCTTGGAGTTGAGGAAGTGGAAGATCCTTGTTGCTTCCTCTGGCATATCTCCAAGTTCTTCTTTGACTCTTTGAATGGCTTCTGTAGCCTGCTTGATCAAATCAATCTGTTCAAAAATGACCTAGATGGATGGCCAAATATCATTGACAGAGTCAGTGATATTGGCCCACAGATTTTCCTTAGCTTGAAGTAAAGGTTCATTAAGTGTCATCTCTTTCTCCAGGCTTTTGATTCTTTCAGTCATTCTTATGGCCTTCTGTTGTTCTTCTCTGTGCATGATTTGGGCCAATTTGTAGTATGTTTCTAGGCTGGTGACTTTCTCCTTAAGTCTATTCATCTACGTGGTCTAAATGGACATTTCTTCCATTGCTTTGACCAACCTGTTTGCTTCATCACCTATAGAGCCTGCTGCTGTCAATCCTATTGCTGATGTAGTCGGTGTAGATGTTGGTAGTGCAGTGGCCATTGGAGAAGTGGGAGATAAGGATGTTGCCAATGTAGAAGGTACACCAGTGGTAACTGTTGGAATTACAGTTGCTGGAGCATCGTCAAGACTAGCTTGTTTGAGCCGCATCAAGCTATCTAGTTTTTTCTCCATCTCCTTCAACTGATCATTTAGTTGCAGCACTAGGTCCATCATCTCTTCATGGTTGCTCTGACTTTCCAGGACCTCCTTTGTTTGTGGGTGCTGTGAATGAGGCAGCTTAAGTTGTTTCTTGAGGGCAGCTATGTTGTCATTCTTCTTCTTGATCAGCTATTCAATAGCCTTAATTTCTTCAAAATTTATTTTCTTGTAGTCTTCCGAGGTCTTTGGTTGTTGAACAGTGGGCTATAGAAATGACACCAACATCTCGCTTGCTTTGATGTCAAAGGCTAACATCAGTCTGGTATGGTTTGGTGGTGTAAGCTTGATGTATTGGGCATATGTTTCTTCCTTCAACTTTTCATTCCTCATCTTTATTTCCTTGAATTTGTCTTTGATATCCTTTTCCTTGTTAGCTGGCTTGAAAAAGGAAGATACCTCCATACTCTGTTGTCTCTCTATCATTTGTGTATTGGAGGTTGATGACTGTTGTGTTTCCCCTGATGCAGTTGTTCCTTTACTTTTCTGTTGTAGTAATCTACTGGCCTCTGGTCCAGCCTCTCTATTGTTGCAAATGAATGGGCCCAATTGGTTTTTTACCTTGAACTGGATTTCCTTCTTGGAAGATAGGAAGTGGACCTCATCAGAATTGATGATTTGTCTGAAATATTCAAGGGCAAATATCCTCATAGGGATGCATTTTGGTAATTTGTAAGGGGTTAACTGACAACCATAAACTCTGATCTCAATGTGGTTCTGTAGAGGTACCAGTCTACCACCTTGTTGTTCTTTTCCAATTGGAGCACTCTTTTGATGTCTTGGATGATTCTAGGCTGAGTATTATAAGTTAGCAAGTTCATGACTGGGTACACAAAGGAGTCTATGAAATATTTGTAGGTGAATGCAATAGAAAACTTCTGGACCAAGGGTGTCCAGTAGACCATTGAGCTCTCCTTTCCCTTGGTGTCCAACTTCTGGATGCTCATAACAAACTTGTCTGTCTGGTAATACAAAAACATAGAGAGCAACACTGAAGAGTATTTGAAAACTCTTTTAGTGGGTAGTCTCATGAATTGTTCATGCATTCTGTCTGCAATGAACTAAGCATAATCATACATGATAGCAAGAGGCTTGCCTGGAGTGAAAATGGACAGGAAGGCCAGGATGACCTCATCCACATGCTCATCTGATGTGTATACTAGGATGCATGAGAGCATGGTGATTATGTGTCTGCCAATTTCTGAGAAAATGTGGCAGCATAGGGTGGGGTATTTGCAGGAGTATGGCGGTCTTCAATGATAAAATTATGGAAAATTTGCTTGATTTTTACTCGGTCTAATGTGATGTACAATTCCAATAAGTTTCCAATGGATAGAGGGGTCAGATTAGGGCTAAATTAGATTTGCAACATTTGGTTGATTGACTCAGATGTAATAGTGAACAACAACTGCTGGTTTGGGGCAACAATATCCCTTTGGCTAGGGACATAACAGGCATGACAATAATGTACAATATCTAGGAAAGGGTGAACTTATGGGAATGTGTATTTGGGTAAATTTGATTCCCAAAGGTTGATGTCATCTGCATGGTTCAAAAATTTGTCCTTACTCCAATAGTGGAGCTTCAGAAGGTGGGTTGGAGTTGCAGTGTCTTTTATTTGGAAATTCCTGTCTGCTAGGGCCAAATGGTCAATGTCCAGGTGAGGGGTTGATACAGCTCTAACATCCAGAGAGGCTTGGGCAGCCATTTTATGGGGAAAGGTGTGAATTAGGCTTGCACAGACTGCAGAAGTGAAACTTGAACAAGTATGGTGGAGTGAAAGGGTAGTTTGCAAGTCAGAAAAAAGAGGTTTAGGTATTCAAGGGGGGAAATACTCTCAATTCAGGGAGAATTAATTAAATTTAATCAATTTAACGTTTGAATTCATTGTACGTTTTTAAATTTGAGAGGGTCATTCTGGTTTCTTGTCAAATACCTGGAAATGGTGATATAGGCTACAACTGGTTTCAATGGAGGCTGCAGAGGGTACTGTGGCTTCAGTTGTGCACTGGATGGATGAATTGGGCATCCGGAGCGTGTTTGGGAGGTAGCTGGCATTCAAATTTGGTTGCAGAGGCTCAGGGTGGTGCAGGAAAGCTTAGGAAGCTTTCACAGTGCGAATGAGCGAAAAGAGTGAAAATGAGCGTCTTCGGCCTTTTAACCAGAAACGATTAGAATTTGGCGTGGAATTTCATAATGAACAGTAGGTGGTTTTAGCTTTTGGCGGGGAGGTGGTTTCGGGGGCCATCGCACCGCTTTTGGTAGTCGGGCGGTATTTCGCCGAGAGCACGCGAGTTCACCTGTGCTGCCATGTAACCGAACAGAGCCTAAGAAAAATCGCAAATATCATGTGCTCTTGGGCGGGTAAAGTTAGGCAAAGGAATTAGCAAGATATGGATGCGCACCATCAGATTTGGGTGTACAAGATCTGACGACTGTCACGCAGTGGAGCTGCATGAAGGGAACTCGGGTAGAGATTTGCAGGGCCTAGGGGATTAATTAAAAATAATTGTAATTATTTAATGAATAAGTGCGGGGTTAAAAGTATAGTGCATAGGTTTATGAAGTGGGACTGGGGTTTAAGTTTGGCGGGATTTGTTAACTGCACTGAGGGGGTGGGTTAAAAGGGATTATATCGGGAAATATAGGAATGGGGGAGTTAATAAAGTAATGAGGGGGGATTTAAACTTAGGATAAGGGTTTTTAGTGGGTTTTTAGGCAAAATAAAGAAATTAATAAGGGAAAAGTGGTTTCTTTAAAGGGGAATGGGTTTCACACTAGGGAAAAGGGGTTTTTTGGGTAAGGGAATGAATTTGGAGGGTAAATTGCTAGGGAAATGTGTGAAATGAAGGGGCAAGGGTGAAAATGAAAGGAAACGGTTATTTTATTAGGAATGATGGGATAATGGGGAAATTAGTAAGCATGTAGTGGGGGTGAAATGAAATGAGGGGAAGTTAATTAAATCAGCTTGTGAACACCCTTTCACTTTCATAGCTGCTCCTGCACACTGAAACATTGGATTAAGCATGATAAATGTGCTTATGCTTCAATCAACTTTGTATTTCTACAACCTTTCTTCTACTTACCCTAATGTTTTTTCTTCACTTTATTGGGTGCATTTAAACTAGCAGACCCTTTCTTTCCCTTTTCTTTTGTGAAATAAACTATCTAATTCTAACCTTATATCTTCCAATGGCTCAGATTAAGCTTACAAACACATTTTGTTCCTCTACCTAACTACTGATCAGCCAAGATTAAATAGTTTGGCTAGATCTTTATTCTCTAACTATAAAAATGAAATTTAAAGCATGAAATAGTCAAGATCAAACTATTTGACTATCATGGGTTGTGGCCTTTATGACAAGCTGCACACAACCATTATTTTGCACAATAAAATAAAAAGTAGTGGCATTTAGACTTGCACACTTTCATGATATGTTTTTTTTGGGGGTTCATATATTTTCACTTTTTTGATATTTTCTTATTCCTTTTGTCCTTTGATATTTATTTTAGGACATACCCTCTTTACATTTTTTTTTATTTTTAATATGGAAAACTTTTTGCAGAAAGCAAAAGTATGTACAATATTACAAGATCAACCACAACTAATTCAAAATTATGAATCCTATTAATATAGGACCTTAATAATGGCTCCACATAGGGATGGCATTTCCTGGTGAAATGTCAAGAACTCTAAAGATTAGTAGCCTTTGAATTGTGACTGAAGTTAGCTTGTAAACTGTCATTCTGTGTTTCTGTATTATTGATAGTTATGATGGTGACCCCTTCAAAGCTCAGGGTGTTCTCTCTGGGCTTCAACTTCAAAAGATTATCATCCAATCCAATCTACACTCTGCAATGTTATGTACAATGATGCAAAGTAAAGTGAACTATGGTCAATCAGTGGAAAAATAATGCTTCAACATTCTACCATTGACAGGTCCTCCTGGTAGATCTGATCCATCTATCTCTCTCAAGAAGAATGCATTGTTACCCCTGTAACCATAAATGACATAAGGCCCTTGCGATAAGAAGTCAGATTTTCCATGTTTGCCTTTGTCTTCTCTTCTTGAATCCACTTAAGAACTTTATCACCTATGTAAAAATCATCAGCTTTGGTCTTTTTATCAAATATATTTTTGATTTTGTCCTGGATTACCTGTGATTTTACATATACTTCTTCTCTAGTTTGCTGCAAGTATATGGTTCGATTTATCCTTCTTTGGATATTGTTTGGTTCTACCTACAACTTGTGGATGATTTTCATCACTGGCACTCCCAAAGAGGATGGAAAAACAACATCCATCCCATATACTAACTGATAGGGAGATGTGCTAATGGAATTCTTGGTAGTTAGTCTTTCTACCAATAAGGCATTGACCAACTTTTTATTCCATGTCCTTTTCTTGTTTTCCAGTAGTTTCTTAATGATATTGACTAGGTTTTTGTTAGAGGATTTTGCAAGTCCATTACCTTGAGGGTGATAGGCAGTGGAGTGGCCAAGGGTGATGTGGTATTTGTTACAGAAGTCTATCATTCTCTTGGATTTAAAGGCAGTTGCATTATCAGTAATGAGCTTTTGGGGGCATCCAAATCTTGACAAGATGTTATTTTCTAGGAAGGGATAATGACAATGTATGTGGCTTGTCTAGAAGGGATGGCTACTATCCATTTGGTAAAATAATCAGTGGCTGTCAAAATCCACTTATGCTGAGCTGAGGAGGTAGGGTGTATTTATCCAATGAAGTCTAACCCCCATTGTTGAAATGGCATTTTTGTGGAGATTGGTTTAAGAGGAAAGTGTAAAAGTTTTCTCTTCCCCTCAAATATCTGGCACTTATGACAGGGGGTCACTTGTTTTTCAACATCTACAAAAATAGTGGGCCAGTAGAAACCAGCTCTCAAGATTTTGTCAGCAGTAGTTTTCCAATACAAGTGTCCTCCACAATCCCTTGCATTAAATTCTTGCGTAATTTTATCAACTTCATCTTTCAATAAACAGTTCAAAAGAATACCACTATTGTCTCTCCAAAACAAAGCATTATCTATGATACAACATTTTAATGACTTCATTTTCAAAAATTTATCTTTAGTTCTTGTCAAACCAGGAGGAGCTTGTAAGTTTAGTAATACAAATATGATATCTTCATACCAAGGTGAATCTGTAAAAGGTTCACTGGTCTGTGGAGTCGCCATCTCTTCTGAATCATCAAGGGCACCAATGAAATTAATATCTAGGGCCTGATAGTTCGATTCAGCCATGAGTTTGGCTAAAACTTGGCCTTTGATAAGTTTAGTAGGCTTTATTTCTATGTCATATTCCAATATAGTGGCAATCCATTTGCCTCTCTTTCCTTCAGGCCCATTTTGTGTCAAAATGTCCTTAACTACTGAGTTTGGAACATAAGCAATGATGTGAGAATACAGAATGTAGACTCTGAAATCTTTGATGGCCTTTACTAAAGCTAATGCTTGTTTTTCCATAATATTGTATTTGAGTGTGGCATCTCTTAAGGATTTACTGAAAAATGCAATCGGTTGTTCTTGGTCATTCTTTTGCAGCAAGACTATTGCAATGGTGTGTTCTGAAGAAAAAAGAAAAAATTATAAAGTCTTTCTGAAAATCAGGACTTATAAGGACTGGAGTTTTGGTTAAAGCTTCCTTGATGGATTCAAAGGACTATTTAGCCTCCATTGTCCATTTAAGTGCTGAGTCCTTTCTTAACATGTTATTTAGTTCTCTAATAAGTTCTGCTAAAATTGAAATGAATCTCCTAAGGAAATTTATCTTGCCTAAAAATGACTGTAACTCTTTAATGTTTCTAGGATGGGAAATGGTCAAAATGGCCTCTATTCTAGCAGGATCTATTCTAATTCTATCTTTGGATATTATATGTCCCAACAATTTACCCTCTTCCCAAAGAGTGTATTTTTGTGATTTAAATAAATCCCAAATTTCCTACATTTGATGAAAACTCTTCTCAAGTGGTCTAGGTGTTCATTATCAGATTTAGAAAAAACAGTGATGTCATCTTGGTATACTACTAGGAAGTCATGGATCTCCTTAGAAAAAGCTATATCCATAGCTCTCTGAAACGTTGCTCCTGTGTTCAGTAATCCAAAAGCCATCTTCAAATACATGAAGGTACCCCAAGGAGTAGTAAATGCAGTTTTGGCTTGGTCCTCTGGTTGAAGTAATATCTGATTATATCCAGAAAATCCATCGAGCAGTGAAATCCTGGATGAGCCTACTACCCTCTGAAGGATATGGTATACTTTTGGTAGAGGGTGGTTGTCTTTTATTGAGACCTTGTTTAAATTTCTGAAATCAACACAAAGTTTGATTTCTCCAGTCTTTTTCCTAGTAGTGACTAAGTTTGAAATCCAATCTGAATACCTAATGGGAGCTATGATTTGGGCATCATACATTCTTTTAACTTCTTTCTCAATAGATGGCATAAGAATTGGGTTAATTCTCCTAAGTTTCTGTTTGAAAGGTTTATGATCTTCTTTGAGAGTTATTTTGTGTTGAATTATGTTGGTGTCATAAGACTTAAAGTCTTCATAACTCCAGGAAAAAACATCCTGGAACTATTTAAATGGATTTATGTATTTAACCTTTTCCGATGGAGGTAAGGATTTTAATATTTTAATGAGTTTTGGTTTTTTATCAGTTCCTATGTTACATTCTTCTATGTCTGCTCTTAAAGGTTCCATTTTGGGTTTTCTAGCTACATCATTCAAGTCAAATAAATATTCTAATGGGATTAATCCCTTAGGCAAAAAAATGTTTTTAAGGTTCAGAATTTCAGGATCATCATTCATTATTTCTTCTATCTCTACATTTTCTAAACCATCTACATCTACTTTATTGAATTCAGTGGGTTTACCTATATCTAAAATATTTACATCTATGTCAGTATCTATGTCACTATCTACGTGATTTTCTAATGTACAGTCTGTATCTATTTTACAATTCTGAAACTCACCTTCAGCATTCATGAAGTTATAAATATGAGAATCCTCGGAGAAAATCTGCCAATACTTCAAGTTTTCTGGTATAACAGGCCTATGTCTCACTTCTGCAATGTATTTATGGTTGGGTTGAAAGGGCAATTTGCAGGTACTAGCAAAAGTGGCAATATTGTGGGCTTGCATGTTTTGTTTTCTAGGAATGACAACAAAGTTTGTTTCTAGGGGGTCTTTAATCAAATCTAGGATAGCCTCCCTATATTGACTAAGTCTAGGATTGTTTACAGAGTATTCACCATTAATCTGTTTAATAATCAGTTCTGAGTCTCCAAGTATAGAAACTCTTTTGGCTCCAAGTTTTCTAACCATTTGTAACCCTAAGATCAGGGCTTCATATTCAGCCATGTTATTGGTACACTTGAAGTTTAATTTGAATGCATGTCCCTCAAAATGATTATTCTCCATATTATGGATCCACACTCTTGCACCAGCCCCTAACCTATTCACAGATCCATCAAAATCTAGATGCCATAGGGACTCATGAAAAATGTTCTCACTATTAGCTATTTTGTATTTCAGTTCTTTAGTTGTGATTTGATTATCGTCATGTTTTGAATTGTACAAGATGAAAGAGTCCATATTAGAATGCATGGAGTATATGGGAAAGTTTTGTGGTTTTTCAGCACTACTCACCATGTATTTCATCAAGGTCTCTCTATATAATTTCCTTTGTTGGCCAAAAATAGATATGGTGGCATAAGACATATCTAACTGCAAGGATCCTTGCAATTTTTCTCCCCATGAGCGAGATAACAACATTCCATATTTGGGTGGGATGTCTGCAACTACTATGTCCATTACAATACTTTTCACTGGGCATTGGACTAGAGTTACACATAAATCCTTGATCAAACCAAGGCATTTAACTTGGCTAGAGTAAAAGGAAAACAAATCCTTATATGGTCTGGTTATGTCTAAGTTCAGTCTTTCCATAATTGCCTTTGGCATCAGATTATGGGATGCCCCTAAGTCTAACATAGCATTATGTAATATTTTGTCATGAATGTTTAGGCTAATGTAGAAAGGAGGAATTCCTCCTTGCTGATGAGTACCATTCACCTCAGGGCCAAACAATAATTCAGGTTGATCATCATTAAAATTTACAACATCTTCTCCCTCTCCTATATTTAAAGATTCAGTTATCTGTGATCTATAGGATTCATTCTTTACTAATTCGGTCAAAGGAACTGATATCTTTAATTTTGTTATTTCAATTTGATGTTGAAAGGGAGATGAGCTTTGTTTGTTTGGATGAGATCTTCCTTAAAAAATGTAGTTTGTGTTTCAGCTATTTTTCCTTGATTTCTCTTGTTTGGATTGATTTTAGTAATTGTTTCATTTTGAGTTTCAGTGGAGGTTATATCTACAATTTTTGGGGCAGAAGTTTCTGGTGTTCCCCTAGGGAGGATTTGTAAGACTTTGGCAATAGGAGCTTTTGTTATTTTCTTAGTCTCGGTTTGGATTGATCTCTTAATGGAAGATTCATTGTTATTTTTACTTCTTAAGCTATATTTTTTGTGTACCTCATATATAGCTGAGTCATATCCATGTTTAAAGTCAAAGGATTCACCAAATGCTAACTGTAGTCGTTGCAACATGTACAACTCCTGTTCTTCTTGAGTAAGAAAAAAAACATCTTCGGCTTTGATTTCTAGTAAGTTTAGCTGGGTATCATCCTCTCCTTCTTGGATCTGTGGACCCTCAGCATAGTTCTCTTGGAAGGGGGGCCTAATTTGTTGATATGGTACAACATTCTTTCCAGTGTTATGGTTCTTCCTAAAGTTGGGGTTTCTTATTGAGGGTAGTTTTTTATTCTCCCATTGAGTTTTCATTTCCATGTTCTCTAATCTATCCATTATTCTCTTTACACTCTTGGCTAAACTATCTATCTTTCCATTAGAAGTGGAAGTTTCCTCTTTAATTACAACTCTATTTTCATTTCTCATTTTGGCTTTCTTGGCTAATAGGTTGGCCTCTACACTAACAACATTTCTTTGCATTTGTTCCAATGTTTTAGGGTTTCTTTCCCTTAACTGGTATGACTTGTCAATGTCAAAACCATTAGGGAATTTAATTAATGCTAGGTTAGGTGGAGGCTTAATATTAGCTGGGATTGCATTGTAGATATTATTGAACCTAGTACAATAATCCTGGACTGACTCATTAGGAAGCTCTTCTAATGTTTTCATATTCAGAAAGTGTTTGCAGAGGGTTTTTCTCTCTCCCATCTATCAATGAATAATCTATGAAAATTAGCTAAGTCTGCAATATGATGGGCATGCAAATCTTTGAACCATTTCTTGACATCCCTAATTAATGTTTGGGCAAACAATCTCATTTGGACATCTGATTCATCTATCTCATGCAACTCAAAATAATCAGTCATATTGTTCACATGCTACTGGGTAGTGTACTGACCAGTAGCATCAAACAAAAAGATTTTGCTCTGATAATCTTGGGGCATGGAATGGATTTGGACAGGTAAAACCAGAGGTGCATAGCAGTCTGCCATGGCTGACATTCTGGTTCGACTAGGGGGTAAAGAAATGGTTCTTGACGAAGGGCTTGAACTTGATGGAGATGAAATAGATGATGATGAGGATGAGGATGGTTGATGAATAATTGGTTTAGGGGAATGGACTGTGGTGGATACTATAGGTGAGGTTGTGGTAAAAGAAGGTGTATTTACAGTGAGTGAAGATTGTGCAGAAATTTCAGAGGCAGCAACAGTGAGGGCAGCTAGTTCAACAAATTGTTGAAGGTAAGCATCATCTATATTGCTTATCAATGTAGAGTTTAAAGCTTCTAACTTGTCAAAAGCGTCCAAGATAAATTTATCTAAATCTAGATGGATACTCACCCTTTTTGATTCAATGAGTTGAGTAAACTCAGGGTCTAACACTGTTTCATGGATGGCATTCTTAGATTTAGCTCTAAATAATGAGAGGTCAAATGACAAATCAAAAAGGGAGTTCCTCTAAAGTTGACAACTCCTGAGGGAGTGGATTTTATTTGACTAACTGGCTACTACTTGCCTGTGTTTCTTCCTTTTTGGGTTTTCTTAAAATCTTGCCTGGGTCATCAACTATGGTAGCAGGGTTTGGATCTGGATTTGCCCTGGTATAGTGAGTCTTCTTAGGAGAATTTTTTTAAACTTTTCTAACTATTTTTATGAATCTTTTGAAGAACAACTTCTGAAAATGACCTTAAGGGGCTTAAGATTAAATTTAAGGTTTCCTTAATTTTTTATAAGACTGAGGGTCGAAGTCCCCAACAGAGTCGCCAATGATGTTATCACTCCAAAATTTCTTATAAGTTGTTTGGAAAAAGAAATGATAGAGGTAACCACTAACCAACTTTGGAGATCAAGATCTAGCCTTCCTGATCTCAGAGAGGGCTCTCTCTTTTTTATTTAACTTTGTTTTAGTTAATTAGTTTTAGGCTAGTTATGATTGTACTTTTTTATTTTAATTTGGGTGGTGGGATCACTTACTTAGATGAAAAAGATTTCCTTTTACCATTGGGCTATGGGGTCGAATGTCAGACAAATTGGACTGGATCAAGCTTTAAAAACAGTGTCTAAAGGGCAAGATAGGTGAGTTATTATAGATATCAAAGGCTGGATGGTGAAAATGGTTTCTAATTAGATCCAGGGAGCAAATAAGGGTTCCTTAGGCAAGATTATGAAGAGAATGAAAGAGGTAAACCGAGATGGGAGAGCAATTAAGGGTTCTCAAATCTAGATATCAGAGGAAAACATATAAATGATTAATTGTGCAAAACATAGTGTACTTAAATAATTTCCACGTTATATTTCTAGTTAATTCATTCAAATTTGAATAAAATTTAAGTTTATGAAACACATAAGAAAGTAACAAAATCAGACAAAGAAGATACTTCACTGCAAATAGCTCATCTCATGAATCCTATAGTGCAATCTTTTTATTACTTGGTCCACTCTGTTGACTTGAAAATTGGTACAATCACCCTTATGTTTAAGATCAAAATAACTTTACAAATGTATAGAAATCCACCTTCAATACCTCGAATTGTGAAGTATTTATACAAAAATAATTTACAAAATATCTCAAACTGCATTGAGAACTAATCTAGGAAAAGAAAATATCTTCATGCAAGAAGATAGAGACAACTATTGAACTGTTGTTTGTTGTCCCTATTATTTAGGTTCTGTTGTCTTTTATTCTTTGATCTTTTTCCCTTTAAGCTGCTTGACTGTTTGGTTTTCATGTTGGATGTCATATTTACTTATGACCTTTCATCTGATACACTTTGACCTTGCTATCCTGTCAATACCCTTTTATTGTGCTCTTTTACTTTTTACTGTACATTTATATTTACTGTGTTTTTCCTACAACAAATCATTGACTTTTTCCCATGTCTTGGCATCTGGAAATTAGATATTGAGAATTTTTCGGTATCTCATCTCGCTCTGTGTATTTGGCAAAAGTTGGCCTCTTGACAAAAAGGTGTTTTACCTCATGTTGGAGGCAAAACAAGTTTTCAAAAGTTTGGTATAATTCTTTACCTGTTGGTATGCCCCTCATGGATGAAGTGTTTACCTGATCTTTGGCCACTTCCCTGATCTTCTTATTGTAATCTTAGTGTGTCAATAGCTTATCATTTATAACTAAGGGATTTGGTAATCCATTTTTCCTCAAAAGTTCAAACTTAACCATGAACTTGTCAATGACTAGTTGCATGGTTTGGCACTTATCCTCCAAGTTCAACATCAAATTTCTCTTAGTGAGGACTCTTTGGACTTCCAAAATTGTACCTGTCATGTCAGGTATCTCTAGTTCTTGCAGCTCATACTTGTTCTTGGAGTTGAGGAAGTGGAAGATCCTTGCTACTTCCTCTGGCATATCTCCAAGTTCTTCTTTGACTCTCTGAATGGCTTCTGTAGTGTGCTTGATCAAATAAATCTATTCAAAAATGACCTAGATGGATGGCCAAATATAATTGACACAGTTAATGATATTGGCACACAGTTGTTCCTTAGCCTGACCTAAAGGTTCATTCAGTGTCAGCTCTTTCTATAGGATTTTGATTATTTTAGTCATTCTTCTGGCCTTCTGTTGTTCTTCTCTGTGCATGATTTGGGCCAATTTTTAGTCTGTTTCCAGGCTCGTGATTTTCTCCTTAAGTATGTTCATCTTCGTGGTCTGAATGGACATTTCTTCCATTGCTTTGACCAACCTGTTTGCTTCATCACCTGTAGAGCCTGATGTTGTCGATCTTGTTGCTGATGTAGTCAGTGTAGATGTTGGTAGTGTAGTGGCCATTGGAGCAATGGGAGCTAAGGATGCTTCCAATGTAGAAGGTACAATAGTGGTAGCTGTTGGAATGGCAGTTGCAAGAGCATCATCAAGACTAGCTTGTTTGAGCTACATCAAGCTATCTAGTTCTTTCTCCATCTCCTTCAACTGATCATTCAGTTGCAGCACTAGGTCCATCATCTCTTCAAGGTTGCTCTCACTTTCCAGGACTTCCTTTATCTGTGGGTGTTGTGAATGTGGCAGCTTAAGATGTTTCTTGAGGGTTGTTATGTCCTCATTCTTCTTCTTGATCAGCTATTTAGTAGCCTTAATATCACTTGGATCATGGCTGAGTTCAATGACCAAATCCTCCAAGGACTTTATTCTATTGTCTTTGGCCTGTGAGGAGGCCTTTTCTAGTTTGTATTGTGCTGTCACATTATCTAATGAATCTTGCAGCTTGTGGGAAGCTATGGCCTTTCCTGTAAGGGTGGAGTAAATTATTTCTCCAGCCTGTTTATGGAACTCTATCTGATCAATGGGATGAACATCCTTGGCTAATACCTCAAAATTTATTTTCTTGTAGTCTGCCGAGGTATTTGGTTGCTGAACAGTGGGCTGCAGAAATGACACCTGCATCTTGTCTGCTTTGATGTCAAAGGTTGGCATCAGTCTGGTCTGGTTTGGTGGTGTAAGCTTGAGTTATTGGGCATGTATTTCTGCCTTCAACTTTTCATTCCTCATATTTATTCCCTTGCATCTGTCTTTGATATCCTTTTCCCTGTCAGCTGGCTTGACAAAGGAAGATACCTCCATACTCTATTGTCTCTCCATCATCTATGTATTGGAGTTTGATGGTTGTTGTGTTTCCCCTAATGCAGTTGTTCCTTTACTTCTCTGTTGTAGTAATCTGTCAGCCTCTGGTCTAGCCTCTCTATTGTTGCAAATGAATGGGCCCAATTGGTTTTTTACCTTGAACTGGGTTTTATTCCTAGCAGATAAGAAGTGGACCTCATCAGAATTGATGATTTTTCTGAAATATTCAAGGGAAAATATCCTCATAGGGAGGTATTTTGGTCATTTGTAAGGGGCTAACTGACAACCATAAACTCCGATCTCAGTGTGGTTCTGGTAAAGGTACTAGTCTCCCACCTTGTTGTTCTTTGCCAATTGAAGCACTCTTTTGATGTCTTGGATGATTCTAGGCTGAGTATTAGAAGTTAGCAAGTTCATGACTGGGTACACAAAGGATTCTATGAAATATTTGTAGGTGAATGCAGTGGAAAAATTATGGACCAAGGGTGTCCAGTGGACCACTAATCTCTCCTTTCCCTCGGTGTCCAACTTATGGATGCTCATAGGGAACTTGTCTGTCTAGTAATACAAAAACATATAAAACAACACTGAAGAGTATTTGAAAACTCTTTCAGTGGGAAGTCTGGTGAATTGTTCATGCATTCTGTGTGCAATGAACTGAGCATAACCATACATGCTAGCAGGAGACTTGCCTGGAGTGAAAATGGGCAGGAAGGCCAGGATGACCTCATCCACTTGCTCATCTCCTGTGTATACTAGGATGCATGAGAGCATGGTGATTATGCGTCTGCTAGTTTCTAAGAAAATGGTGGCAGCATAGGGTGGGGTATCTATAGGAGTATGGTGGTCTTCAATGAAAAAATTATGGAAAGTTTTCTTGATGTTTACCTGGTCTAATGTGATGTACAAGTCCAATAAGTTTCCAATGGATAGAGGGGTCAGATTATGGCTAGATTGGATTTGCAGCATTTGGTTGATTGAATCGGGTGTAATAGTGAACAACAACTACTGGGTTGGGGCAGCAATAGCCCTTTGGCTAGGGACATAACAGGGATGACAATAATGTACAATATTTGGGAAAGGGTGAACTTTTGGGAATGTGTATTTGGATAAATTTGATTCCCAAAGGTTGATGTCATCTGCATGGTTCAAAAATCTATCCTTACTCCAACAGTGGAGCTTCAGAATATGGGCTCGAGTTGCAATGTCTTTTATTTGGAAACCCCTATCTGCTAGGGCCAAATGGTCAATGTCTAGGTGAGGGGTTGATATAGGTCTAACATCTAGAGAGGTCTGGGTAGCCATTTTATGGGGAAAAGTGTGAATTGGGCTTGAACAGACTGTAGAATTGAAACCTGAACAAGTCTGGTGGAGCGAAAGGGCAATTTGCAGGTCGGAAAAAAAGGGTTTAGGTATTCAAGGGGAGAAATACACTCAATTTAGGGAAAATTAATTAAAGTTAATCAATTTAACGTTTGAATTCACTGTACGTTTTTAAATTTGAGAAGGTCATTTTGGTACTTGTCAAATACCTGGAAATGGTGATATAGGTTGCAACTAGTTTCAATGGAGGCTGCAGAGGGTACCGTGGCTTCATTTGTGCACTGGATGGCTGAATTGGGCATCTGGAGCATGTTCAGGAGGTAGCTAGTGGTCAAATTTTGTTACAGAGGCTCAGGGTGGCGCATAAAGGCTTAGGAAGCTTTCACAATGTGAATGAGCAAAAAGAGTGAAAACGAGCGTCTTCGGCCTTTTAACTGGCAACGGTTAGAATTCGGTGTGGAATTTCATAAAGAACAGTAAGTGGTTTCGACTTTTGGTGGGGAGGTGGTTTCAGGGGCCATTGCACCACTTTTGATAGTCGAGCGGTATTTCCCCAAGAGCACGTGAGTTCACCAAGTGTTGGCACGTAACCGAAGAGGGCCCGAGCAAAACGGTGGATCTTGCGTGCTCTTGGGCGGGTAAAGTTAGGCAAAGGAATCATCGCGACATGGATGCACATCATCAGATCTGGGGGTGCAAGATCTAATGGATGTCGCACGGTGGAGCTACATGAAGGTAACTCGAGTGGAGATGTGTGGGGTTCGGGGAATTAATTACAAATAATTGTAATTATTTAATGAATAAGTGCAGGGTTAAAAGTATAATGCATGGGTTTATGAAGTGGGAGTGGGGTTTAAGTCTAGCGGGATTTGTTAACTACACTGAGGGGG
Source organism: Pinus tabuliformis (assembly GCA_031772625.1). Taxonomy (NCBI): domain Eukaryota; kingdom Viridiplantae; phylum Streptophyta; class Pinopsida; order Pinales; family Pinaceae; genus Pinus; species Pinus tabuliformis. The sequence goes on from CM062818.1 coordinate 768,911,311, forward strand.
TGGGTTAAAAGGGATTATATCAGGAAATATAGGAATGGGGGAGTTAATAAAGTAATGCGGAGGGGGGGGGTAATTTAAACTTAGGATAAGGGTTTTTAGGCAAAATAAAGAAATTAATAAGGGGAAAGTTGTTTCTTTAAAGGGGAATGGGTTTCACACTAGGGAAAAGGGGTTTTTGGGTAGGGGAATGAGTTTGGAGGGTAAATTGCTAGGGAAATGTGTGAAACCAAGGGGCAAGGGTGAAAATGAAGGGAAAAGGGTATTTTCTTAGGAAATGATGGGATAATGGGGAAATTAGTAAGTATGTAGTGGGGGTGAAATGAAATGAGGGGAAGTTAATTAAATTAGCTTGTGAATATCCTTTCACTTTCATAAATACTCTTGCACACTAAAACATTGGATTAAGCATGTTAAATGTGCTTATGCTTCAATCAACTTTGTATTTCTGCAACCTTTCTTCTACTTACCCTAACATTTTTTCTTCACTTTATTGGGTGCATTTAAACTAGCAGACCCTTTCTTTCCCTTTTCTTTTGTGAAATAAACTATTTAATTCTAACCTTATATCTTCCAATGGCTCAAATTAAGCTTAGGAGCACATTTTATTCCTCTACCTAACTACTAATCTGCCAAGATTAAACAGTTTGGCTAGATTTTTATTCTCTAACTATAAACATGAAATTTAAAGCATGAACTAGTTAAGATTAAACTATTTGACTATCATGGGTTGTGGCATTTATGACAAGCTTCACACAACCATTATTTTGCACAGTAAAGTAAAAAGTAGTGGCATTTAGACTTGCACACTTTAATGATCTGTTTTTTTTGGGGTTTATATATTTTCACTTTTTTTATGTTTTCTTATTCTTTTTGTCCTTTAATATTTCTTTTAGGACATACACTCTTTACATTTTTTAATTTTTAATATGGAAATTTTTTTGCAGAAAGAAAAAGTATGTATAATATTACAAGATCAACCACAGCTAATTCAAAATTATGAATCCTATTAATATAGGACCCTAACACAAGCTACACACCGCAGCAGCGACAAGTCTTTGACCGCTCAATCAAATAGTACCGAGATGTGTCTACATGGGCAGATGATGACCTAAGTAAACACTACATACGAGAAATCCAACATGGGATTCCAGGTAAAGGAGGAGCCAAACCGTCGCAGAAAAGGCCATGTAAAACACATATGTCGTTTGAACTCCTTATAGAGAAAAAATTGAATACGATTTTGGATGGTTGGAATACTTGCAAAGTTCGTCATCATACTTTGGTTTCTAATTTAAATTCCGCACATAATAAATCCAAGGAAATCCGCTTATGCATTGATTTCAGGAACTTGAACTGCTCCTGGAATAAAAAAAGCTACCTCGTGCCATCATCTAAGCCTATGTTACACGTAGTATCTAAAACAATTGCCTCGTTTTCACTTAAATGTATTTTGGAATACCACCAAGTTCCGGTAGCGGAACCCGGTGGACTTATACTAGTCCACGAGAAACTTGGCACGCACACATGCCATCTGCAATCACTTGATGAGAGGGTTGACAACTTTCCTATCAACAACCAAGATCTCAAGTTTTACTTCCAGTAAGTCGGGCCACACCCCGTGCCATGTACATAGTCTGCTTGTTGCTTGTTGTTTTCATCTTGTTTGCTTTGATTACTATCTTTGTTTTCACTCTGTTTGTTCTTATTGCTATTTTTGTTTACGTTCATTTTGTTTGCTTGATATATTACTATTTTTGTTTCCAGAAATAAGTGCTGCCAACTACTACGTTTTGGCTTTTGAATAGAGTATGTGGCTGAAATATGAAGAGACTTGTGACATTGCAACACTTGGCCAATCTTGTGTCCGTCTTCTCTGTGCTTAGTTATAACCTTTGGTTGATGAAGTCTTGAAGGAAAATACGAACTGTCTAAAAGGGAATTTTGGTCCAACCATGAACCTATGTTCACATTGGGAAGCCCATGCCTATACTCAGCCTTCTGCTTTGTGTGTTCAAGCTCATCCAACTAGTAGAAACAGAGAAGGGGAAAATCAAAACGGGAAAACCTATGTTAGAGGTCCTACATACTTCTCTAAAGGAAGAACCTCTTCTACTCTCAATAAGTCGGGATCCCTCTTCTGCCCCAAAATTAAATAAGTGCCTATGCACAGTCCTCTTGAAAAATACAAAGGCCAAAGAAGAGAAAGGAACCTTGTGTAGAGAGGTGAAGCATGCAACTTCACCGAGGTACTAACCAGGCTCGCTGGCAATCGAGCAATGCGTGTGTTCCTGCATGACTCCACCGGGTTACTGTCTAGGCCTGCTGACAACGAAGAAACACCAAAGATGAAAATTTATACTATGAAAATCTTCAACTTGCAAACTAAATTACCCTTCACTAATTCAAAACATTGTGATCAAGCTGAAACTTTGATTGTGTTTGACTAAGTTGGAAAAAGGTGAACCATGTATGTCCATGGCGTAAATGGGGAAGCCGAAGTAACCCACACAATGATTCAATACTCCTCGAAAGACCAAGGCCTTATGCTGTCAATGAACCAAAATAGAGAAGCTAGAATTCTACCAGTGTGTCACCAAGTGTTGTAGCGGCTACAACCACCCTCCAAAATTTTGGCCTCCACCCAATTTCAGAGCCTCCCTTGAAAGTTTCACTTGATGACTACACACACTTGGGTTCACTCCATGAGCTTGCATGAGTCTTTGTATTCACCTTTCTTGTTCATTTCACCAAGTCTCGCATGTTGATGTCAAAGTCATACTTTCGACCATGTTCTAGTTATGCTCCAAAGCCTTCACTTCATGTGTACTTGTTGTGTTCATTATGAAATCATCTTTCACAATCAAACACGGAGTCACATTCAATGGCACGCAAGCGTTGTCACGATCGACCAAAAATCAATCATAAGTGTCATGCTTGTCGCCTACACCGTTGGTTAGTCATGTTGTACATATGTGTCAGGATGGTTCAAGTCGTCTCGTCATCGAGTCATATAAGTGTGTGTTGCAAGATCACATATGCATCTCATGCACACACTTAGTCATTTTGTTGAAGTTATGAAGACCGGAATGCCCTCTGACAGCTGGACCATAACCCCGCCATTGACTTGATTGACTGTCACCCATAACAGCTCAGAAGCACCAAGCAAGTCATTTCAAGCTGCGTTGGCCACAAGCAAATGAATCAGTCTCCATGCTGGTCAACCGAAGAGTTTGACCTGACAGCCACCCCGAGACTGACTCCCCTAAAAAATTGCGTAGAGGATGCAAGCATTTCCCGATCTGCTGACTGGTAAAATTTCACAAATAGGCCGGACAGACACCCACTGCTCGTCCTTGTCTCTCTCAGGAAATTGTGCAATTTTTCCAGCCAGCCCTCCCAACAGTCGACTGACTGCTCATCCATAAAACTGTACAATTTTCATGAGTAGGCCCTCTGCTGCCCAGTAGTCCGCTCAACTCAGAAATTTCACAGAGATGATCAACATGTCGGCCTCCCAACATTAATGCACTTTCCATCGCCAACATCTCCCAGCAGCAGATTGCCAGTCCCCTCTAGGAATTGCACAATTTCTGCTGCCAATCTCCTGGAAACTGACTGCTAGTTCCTCTCAATAATTGTGCAATTTCTTTTGCCAGTGACCCAGCAGCAAGTTACTAGTTCCCTCCGGGAATTGCACAATTTCTATTGCCAATCTCCCAACTAGTTCCTCCAAAAAATTGCGCAATTTCCGTCTGCCAAGCCTCCCTGCAGCTCCGCCTATTCCTCCAAAAAATTGTGCAGTTTTGCTGCCAAGCCCTGTGTTAGTTTCAGTCTTTGCAGCCTTCCTCCAGTGATCAAACATGCTCTTACAAAGTGATTTTAAGGTTTCGAGGTCAAATTTTGTCATTTCAGTGAGTCTTCAAGCAAAATTTGGTCACTAGGTATTAGGTCTAGGGTTTTCTTTTACTCCTCTCAAAGTTGTCCAAATGTCAGTCCATGTCACTATTCATTTGAGTGTACCATCAGTCAGAGGGTTGTCATCATCATGTCAGGTTCCAATGGGTCGTTTTACACCTTGTTCATGCTTCAGTTGTGCCTAGGTAAGGTTCATTTCCCTCTCCTAGGGTTTTGAAGGTAATTTCTCTTGGATGGTCAGATAATCAACAAAAATTGTATCCTGATGTTCATACACCTTCCCCTATCCTTAATGTACCTTATTAAACATTTCCCATCACTGATATCCCTCAAATTCCTCATTTTCGCACAAACCCTAGTTTCTTGCTACAACTTGACAATTTTCTAGGCTAAGCATGTGCTTTTCCCTTTTGGACCTCTTCCCATCACTCAATCTCTAAAATTCCACTTTCCCCTACTTCCTAACATCCCTCCCTACTTCCCAAAATTTTCTCAATAATTTAGAAGCCCCTTATCTCCTTCATTTCGCTTCATTTCGACAAATCCCATGTTCCACACATCGGGATAGGTTTTACTCCAATGATGTTTCTAAGAAAAAAAATATGAATTTGGGAAAACTGAGAGAGGTTTTTGTCCACAATAGGCCAAGGAAAAAAAATTCCTTCACTTTCTACACAGGTGTCATGGTTTTAGAGAAATGTCAAAAATACAGTTGCCTCAAGAGAATTGATGCACCTCTGAAGTGACCTCGGGAAAATAAAGTTTTCTCCTCGATTAGTTGGCCAAATGACTTGCTTGATGAGTCAAATGATAACTAGACACAAAGAGCTTTCCAATGAGATATCATGTGCTCAATTTTGAGTTGAGGAAGACCTTCAAAAGTTGACTGCAACAACACTCTGCCTTGAGGCAGCCTCATTTTGCACATTTTGACCAATCTTGGGAGATTTGATTTTTGACAAGGCAAATGAACTCCAAATTGAAACATTCAAGTTGGGTTGGAAATTAGACTCAATAATATTTCCAACGCGCTATCCCACACCCAATTTGGACACTGGGAAGGCCTCCAAAAGTCTCCTGAAAAAATGCACTACGCATTGAGATGGTGCGGCGCATTGGGCAGTCGTCTACAATGTAAAAAATGAACTGGTGCGATGCATTGAGATGGCACGACGCATTGGGCAAAAAATCCTAAAATCCATTCAAATATTCATTCAAATTGAAAATTATTCATTCCACAAGTAATTTAACACCTCCATATTGCCAATGTATGAGTTTCCATCAATGTTTATGGTGTTTCAATAGGTGAAAAATAAAACCCTATCTCCTTGCACAGTTTCATTGAAAATTGCCTAGGGTTTGCAAAATTGCAGTTTTGCTACTGTATCCCCATTTTAATTTTGCTCTCACTACACTTCCCTCATATCACTCTCCCTCCCTTTTCATTCTTATTTACCCACTCCCTAATCCCCATATCCCTAAAACTACTAATCCTAAAACCCTAATTGTTATCCCAAACCCTAGTCAAATATCCCAAAACCCTAATTGATATCCCAAACCCTAGTCAAATATCTCAAAACCCTAATTGCTATTCCCAAACTCTAAATATCATCCCCTAAACCCTTCTATTTACCAAAAACATGTCAGAAACATTCCTAAACCCCTCATACACACTCCCTCCACAGTCCCTCATACATTCATATCTTTGGCAGCAAAAACCTAAAGACACCATAAATCTCTTCATACTCATCAAGAAAACTCAAAAATTGGTAAACATGGAGTCAGATTCTTCCTATGACAGAGACAAGGAGACAGTCAGTGATTCTTCTAGAGAAATGCATGCACCAAGGAGGCCTCACAAAAGTGGAAAACATAACCGCGAGGAGCCCACTTCACTTGTCGAGTTGCAGCAGCAGCAAAACGAGTACTATCTCCACCCGGGGTGGAAGGGGTCTCATTTTTGCCATCAGTAGAGTAGGTACAGGACAAGGGTAAGAATCCCTTGCATGATGAGGGACCGTCAGGAGGTCAAGAGGCAGATTTCATCCTCATTCAGGATGATGACACAGATTTGGGCTCACAAAGCTCAAAGCTCAAAGAAGTCATTCAGGAGCAGCAAGATGACATTCATCATTTGTCTCTCAATCTGGAAAGAGCCAAGTGGATAATTAACTATTTGGAATAGAGGAACAAATAACTAGAAGATCAAAAAATCATCATGGAGCTCCAGAACATGAAGGCAAAACGGCAAGCTGCTAAGAAGAGGAAAACCAAGTTGGCAACACTTGAACAAGAAATACAAGCTGATCGTGAATCTTGGCTTGAAAGGACAAACTTGCACTTGGAAAGGATGCTAGAGAAGGCCAACAATGAGAAAAACATGTTGAGGAACATGTCATATCATTACTTGGCGAGAAACAAAGTGTGCAAAGCAAGAATCAGGATTTGTAAGGCCAAGTTGAAGAAGGCATCGAGGAAGCGAAAAGAGCAAGATAGAATTTAGATCTTGGTTGAGGCTTCCCTGGCCCAACACAGCACTTGATGAAAGACACTCAGCCCAAATTTCAAGAAATTTGAGACACTTTTTTCAATTTTGAAATTTTTGGCCTAGAAAATAGCTTTTTCTGCCCGATGCGTCGTGCCACTTGGCGCTCACTTTTGATGGGGACCTCCTTTTGAGAAAAACTCAGCATTTTTGGATTTTTCATGGAAAAATATGCATGCCCACAAATGGCCAAGAAATTTTGACAGGTTTTGAGCTTCCAAAAAGGTCAAAAACACCTCAAAAATGACCTTTCTGCCCCTTTTTGGACACACAGGAAGTAGTGTTGGGAGAACTCAGTTTTGGAGGGGCAAATGGAGGCTAAATTCAAACATTCCACTTGTTCTGGAAATTAGACAGGCAAACCTTTCGAACAAACCCACTTGGAGCAAATTTGGACACCGGGAAGGCCTCCAAAATCAGCTGCAAAAAGGTGCTATGCATAGGGAAATCAACGCAGCGCATTGGAGGAATTTTGCTGATTTTTGGCCAAAAATTCTATTTTTCGCCTAGTTTTTTCATAGTTTGACTTTTCTCCTTCTAATTGTCAAACTCATGATGTAATTTAATGTGACATGATGGATTTTTATGTAATTATGCTAAATTTTCACTCATAGAGGTAGATTCATCCATCAAAAGGTAGTTTGCAATTGAATGAATCAGTTTCCTAGTTTTTAGAGGCAAGCTGTTCCACTACCTACTTTTTAGTTCTCAGTTTAGATTTTGTTGGAACAACTCCTAATCTTATGAGCTTGACCCCTAGAGGCTAGGATGAGTTGTTGGTTGCCTATATCTTGTAATTTTTCAGTCATTAGCATGGTTTGACTTTCGGGAAAGCTTGGAGCTTATTGTATATTCATTTCAGCAGTTTGGCTAAGGAATAGACCAGTGGTTTGCAGCACTTTATGGGATTCATGTGGTATCTTGCTTTGGTATTGTGTTTTCTTTTGTAATTGTAAGTTTACATGTGATTTATGTAGCCATTATCTCTCTTTGCTTCATCTTAACTAAATCAAACAAGGATAAAAGGTAGAATACATTGAAATTGCAGTGCTCTACCTAGGGTTTGTTTAGTTATCTATGTTTTCAGCTATTTGAAGAGGATCCATGAGTTTTTCATGCCCTCTCCAACTCCTCACCTGTCTAAAATATCTCCATCTCACTCATTTTGAAGTACCAAATCACTTGCCTACCTTGCCCCATAGAGATCTCTGCAAAATTGAGCCTTATTCCCCGAACCCAAATCTGCCTTTCACATTTGAGCCAACAAAACATCATCAAATTAAATAAAACACCTATGTACACATACCTAGCCTAAAATCAGTCATTACATCAGTCATCTCAAGCTTTCATTGGTCATCTTTTCTGAGATTGACAAGGAGAGAGCCCTCTCCCAACTTGGTAGGGCTAGCTACCAGGTTAAGCGTGGTTTGATGTTACCCTAGATCCTGCCTTTCTCAGCCTGAGGTAGATTTAGGCTCTAACATAGTGGCGACTCTGCTGGGGAAGAAACTATTATCATTGTTTTTCTTTGTAGACTATAGACGGAGCCTAAAGTTAGCCAGGTAGCCTTCGAAATGCTCTTTCTTTGCATTAATGAAAGTAGATGAATGCTGCTTCAATCAATCTCTGGTATACTTTATGAACTGAACTTCTGGCTTCCTCAGCAAAATGTAATCAAGTTCAGATCTGATTGTTGATGGTGGACAACGATCAGACACCGCAAGGCTGAAATCATTCACATGGCGACTCTAAATCAGTTTCGAGATCAGATCCAAGGACTCCACTGGAGGATGAACCCGACCAGCAGAAACATGAAAGGAAAATATGGACAGATCAGGTATTCAAGTTGGAATTTCATCTAAGACATTTTATTCTTTGTTTTAAATTATTTATTCTCTTTTCCCGAGAATGTCAAGAAGGCTTTACAAAGTATATTGTATTTGAAAAAAGATCCTTGGCCTGCATTTAATTCCTTCCTTTTGAAGATTGTGAATACCAAAGGTTTGCATGCCTTTGAGCTTGATCAAGACCCTTTTCCCGAATCTTGTGATGAATGTCTTCAAACTAATGAGCCTCAAGAGACAAAGACTAATTCTATACCTTCTGTACATACCCCTATACCTTGTAAAATTCCAGATCGTTTTGACATATATATATAAACCCTCTATCCTCACGACTACTCAAATTATTCCCATATAAATTAAATTAAGGTTTTAATAAAATTAAAAATGAGAATACTTTTGTATTTAAAGATGTGAAATCTATATAATACAAATATTAGTAAGAACCAACATAGATCTATCTTAACTAAGGATCCAAGTGATGATAGCAAGCAAAGTGAAGGGGAGAGATGGGGATGGAGATAGTGACAAAGATGGAGGGTGGAGAGAGAGAGAGGGAGAGAAAGAGAGAGTGAGAGAGTAATGGGGGGATACGGAGAGAAGGAGGTAGGAAGAGAGAGAGGGGAGAGAGAGAAGAAGAGAGTGGGGGAGAGAGATATAGAGTTGGAGGGGGGGAGAGAGAGAGATGGAGTTGGAGGGGGAGAGAGAGGGAGTAACAAGGGATAGATGGATAGAGATAGAGGGAGAGAAGAGAGGAGGGGAGAGAGAGAATAGGTGGGGATAAAGATAGGGAGAGAAGGTAAAGAGAGAGAGAGGGAGGCACAGAGATGGAGGGGGGGAGAGAGAGAGAGTGATGGGGGGGATAGAGGGAGGTAAGAGAGAAAGGGAGAGAGAGGAGAGAGAGATGAAGTTAGAGGGGGAGAGAGAGGGAAGGAAGAAGAAAGACATAGAGGGATAAACGTAGAGAGAGAGAGAGGGAGTGACAAGGGAGTGATGGAGAGAGGAGAGATAGAGGGAAGGGAGAGAGGCGGAGAGGAAGAGGGAGGGAGAGAGAGATAGATATGGAGAGAGAGTGTGTATGTCTGGGGGGTGAGATAGAGAGAGGAAATAAGAAAGAGACACATAGATACAAATATAGATATTATATAGTATTATATAACCAGCCTAGATCCATCTTAACCTGGATCTACCAAGTGGCAAAAAAGAGGTTTGCACATCGAGAGATTGGATCCCTCTTGGCACTTGATAGATCCAGGTTAAGATGGATCTAGGTTAGCTTAATAAGTTTGTAGTTGTATTTGATAAACTAACACTTTTTATGGTTGTGTTTGAAAACAATTTTTCCATATTTGGTGTATTTATCATAATAATATTAATCTAATTTTAATTTAATTTTAAGCTTACCTTTTTTATGCAATGATTTTTTTGTTATTTTATAGAGATAGACATGTTATACTTTTGGAATTTGAAAAGGAAACATGTGCTCTTAACTTGGTTGTATTGAAAACATTTAAGTGTAAGAAAGAAACATGCCCTCTTAACTTGGTTGTATTAAAAACATAAGTGTTCTTGTATACTAGGTGGATGCAAACAAGAGAGAGTAAATGGTGAATGGATTAAATAGTTAAAAACAAATATTAGTTAAGGAGAAAGTTACAAAAATCTAACAAATAGGCTAGGGTTAGGATATCACTGTTTTGGGACATCTAAAGTTGAAGGTACATTTTATGGAGGTGTAGTCTAAGCCCTTGGGTGTAGGGCACATATTATGGGTATCTTGGACTTTTGGTGTGTGTTAGTGGTGTGAACTAGTGGTGGAGTGTCCAACCAATGAGTAGGCAAAGTTTTTCATTTACAAGGTTGGCATCAATCAAGTATTCTCCCTCTCTACCCAACTCTAAGATGAGGAGTGTGCATAATGGACTTATTATTGTAACAAATTGCAAATATTTGATTATCTTTAAGTTCAAGGGCTTGAAGTGGCTGCCTCAACCTACAAATCTTTAAAGGAACTATGTTTTTTTCAATTAAAACCTTGTGGTCAAGGAGTTGCAAAGAGGAAGGCCTTATGGCTATTTTTAAGGGGTTGTAATGACCCTTGTCTTGTGGTAAATATGTAAATATGATGCTAATGGTCTTGATCTTAGTACATTCATGTATATAATGTAAATATTTTCCTATCACCTTGAATTATGTAAATATGATAAATATTTTTTGGTTACCCTATTGTACATGTTGAAGTTCCACTTGCATGATTATGGGAAACACTTCTCAGTTATCCTTGTGTACATGGGGAAGATCATAATTACTCTATGCGATAAAAACACCTAGTAATATTTTCACACTGAACACTATACAATAAACTTAACCCTAATATCTTAGTGAAGAACAAGTAACTAGCTAGACTATGGAAGGGTTTTTGGATTGACTGTTAGTGAAACTCATTGCAGTTAGGTGTGCCAATGTGTGATGAGTGTTAGTGAATGCTAGGGAAACATAAGGGAGCACTAGGTCAAAATGCATGGAAATGAATGAATAAGAGTGTGTGGTAGGGAGTGTCAATGAGTTCCAGGTGTGGTAAGAGGGGAGTGACATGGTATGCTAAGCAGCGTTAAGTCATTCTAACATGCTAGAGCGACATGCAACCAATATGTTCTAGGTGCCAAGGTGTGCCAAATAGTGCTAGGAAGTGTTAGGGAGCGTTAGGGAAACACAAGGGAGCACTAGGTGAAAATAATGCATGAAAATGAACGATTAAGAGTTTGTGACAGGAAGTGTCAGTGATTTCAGGGTGTGCTCAAGAGGGAGTGATAAGGTATGATAGGTAGTGCTAAGGCATTCTAGAGGCTAGGGAAACATGACAATATGTGTTAGGTGCTAAGGTGTTCCAATGCATGACAGGGTGAGTTATGGAGTGTCAGGGAAAAACAAGGGAACACTAGTTTCAAATGCATGGAAATGAATGAATAAGAGTGCGTGAGAGGGATTGTTAGCGAATTATAGGTGTGCTAAGGAGGGAGTGACAAGGTATGCTAGGTAGTTCCAAGGAATGTTAGAGTGTCAGGATGACATGCCAAGATGTGCCAAGTCATAGGGTGTGCCAATGTGTGTCACGGAGTGCCATGAGAACACAAGGGAGAACTAGTTCAAATTGCATGGAAATGAATAGATAAGAGTGTGTGATAGGGAGTGTCAGCAAGTTCTAACTGTGTTAAGGAGGGAGTGACAAGGGTATATTCTAGGCAGTGCCAAGGCATGCTAGAGTGTTAGAGCATGTTAGGGAGTGGTAGGGTCTGTTAGGGAGTGGAAAATCATGCCAAGGAATGTAGGGGATGATAATGTGTGCCATGTAGTGCCAATGTTTTATGCGCATTGTTGGATGTGAGCCTTGACTTGGTAACTTGTTAAGTGGGATAAGTTAATATTCGACATGAGAAGCCCAAGATGATTTATAGTCTATTATGGGAACAAGGGATAGTCTAGTTGTAGTAAATGTAACTTGGTAAAGTTTTTGTAGTCGAGGCAGGACTTGGTTGGGTTCCTAAGTCTAAAAGAAAATAAGGGTAGTTATGAGGGAATGATGATTAAGGAGTGCCATGGCATGCCAAGGAATGAAGAGGCATGCTGACATATGCCAGATAGTGTCAATGCATGTCAAGGAGTGTTTGGGAGTGTCAGGGAATCATAAGGGAGAACTAGGTCAAAGTGCATGGAAATGAATGAATAAGAGATTATGTCAGGGAGTGTTAGTGAATTCTAGGTGTCACATGGACGAAGTGTGTTAGGGGAATTTCATATTAGGACTTGTAGGAGGAAAGCCGACGATTGTGATAAGAGGATGGAAAAAGTATTTTGAGACAAAGGGATACTTTGGTCTAGGTAAAACACTATTTTTTCAATGATTTCGTTGGGTTCCCAAGTCACAAAAAAAGTAAGGTTATCTATCAAGGCATGAAAACTAGGGAGTGCCAAGGTGTGTAGGGAATTTTAGTAAGTGCTAACACATGTTATAAAGTTCCAAGGAATGTTAGGCATGTCAAGACATGCCAAGTGCTAAGGCATGCCAATGTGTGCTAGGTTCTAGGATGTGGCGCCAACACATGCTAGGATTGCCAAGGAAACACAAGGGAGGACTCGTTTCAATTACATGTAAATGAATGAATGTGCATGTGTGATAGGGAGTGTTAAAAAGTTATAGGTGTGCTAAGGAGGGAGTGACAACATATGATAAACAGTGCCAATAGATGATAGAGTGCTAGGAAATACTACTAAGATGTGACAAGTGCCATGGTGTGCCAATGTGTGCAAAGGAGTGTTAGGGAGCGTCAGGGAAACACAAGGGAGCACTAGGTCATAATGCATGGAAATGAAGGAATAAGAGTGTGTGGCATGGAGTGTTAGTGAGCTCCAAGTGTGTTAAGGAGGAGTTACAAGGCATGCTTGGCAATGTTAAGGAATGCTAGAGTTCTAGGGCGACATGCGGCCAAGATGTACCAACGCGTGTAAGGAAGTGTTAGCTAGGAGTGACAGGGAAACAAAAGGGAGAACTATGTCAAAATGAATGGAAATGAACAAATAAGTGTTAGAAAATTATATATTACGGAGCAATGGAACACATAAAATATTGCATAAATATAAACACAAAAAACGCATAAAACAAGAGAGACACAGATATACGTGGTTCACCCAGTTTGGGCTACATCCACGGAGAAACAATTAGTCCTTCTTTTATTATATTATCCTGAAAACTGAAGAGATACAACCTACAGCAGATCCCCTGTAACACCCTCTTCACTCTTAATATCCTCTCCCTTTCTCACTCAGAATACAGATATCCATAGACACAATACAATTCCCTCATATATAGTGAGGGGTTGCCTTCTAGGGCAAAAAACCCTAAATTAAACATAACTTCTACCGTCAGATCATCCGCCTAATGAATGGCCCAGATTGACTAGAAATTACTAGACTTTTACAAGGTAATTTTACATCTATTTTTAGCTTCGGGGGCACTGCCCCCACACACCCCCGCGTGGAGGGGTGTACAGTCTTCCTAGGGTATATATCCGGCTGATACATTTGAATACAGAAGATAATCAGGCTCCACACCCAACAATCTCCCACTTGGAGACTGATTATAGCAACTCCACCGCTGCTTCATTTGTTAGACAATGACTCCTCTTTGGACCCGGCTGTTTCTCACCTTCTTCGTCATACTTCAAGACCAATTGAAACTGAGCATATTCTCAATTTCTCCCTGGTTACAACTTTTGTTAGCATATCTACAGGATTCTGGCTAGTGTGTATCTTTTCCAGCTTCAACTGTCCATCTTCCAATGCTAACCGTATGAAATGGTACTTGAGTTGTATATGTTTAGTCTTGGAATGAAATGCAGAGTTCTTTGCAAGATGTATGGCACTCTGGTTGTCACTGTATAACCTACCCAACTCCTGCTTCTTACCCAATTCATCCAGAAACCTTTGTAACCAAATCATTTCTTTACTAGCCTCTGTAGCAGCAACATACTCTACTTCTGTTGTTCAAAGTGCAACAACACTTTGGATTTTTGAAACCCAACTGACAATTGTTCCACCTACAGTAAATACATACCCTGTTGTGCTCCTCCTGTTATCTCTATCACCTGCCATATCTGCATCAACATATCCCTGTAAAGAAATGTTTGAACCACCAAAGCATAATGCTTAATTTGTGGTACCTCTCAAATACCTGAGAATCCACTTCACTGCCATCCAATTTTCTTTTCCTGGATTGTTCATGTACCTGCTTACAACTCCCACTGCATGTGCCATATCAGGCCTTGTGCAGACCATTGCATACATTAAGCTTCCAACTGCTGATGCATATGGAACTTTAGACATATGAGCCATTTCTTCTTGAATCTTGGGACACACATCCTTACTTAATTTGAAATGGCTAGCCAAAGGTGTACCAACTGGTTTTGCATTCTGCATATTAAACCTTTTCAACCCCTTTTCTATGTACTCACTTTGAGACAATGTTAGTTTGTGATTCTTCCTATCTCTAGTTATTCTCACACCAAGGATTTGTTTTGCAGCACCCAAATCCTTCATTGCAAATGAGTTTGCCAATTTCCTTTTGAACACATTTATTTCCTGCATGTTAGAACTTGCAACAAGCATGTCATCTACATACAATAACAATATAATATAGCTGCCATCATTGCCTTTTGAGATAAACACAATGATCAGAGTGACATCTAGTACAACTTTGTTCAGACATAAACCTGTCAAATTTTAGATACCACTGCCTTGGAGCCTGTTTTTAGCCATACAAGCTCTTCTTCAACCTGCACACTAGTTTCTCCTTCCCTTTTACCTCATATCCTTGTGGCTGCTGCATATATATCTCTTCCTCCAAATCCCCATGGAGAAAGGTTGTCTTTACATCTAACTGCTCAAGATGCAAATCTTCTACTGCTACTAGACTTAAAATAGTTCTGATTGAAGTCATTTTAACAACAAGAGAAAATATTTCATCAAAATCAATAACTTTCTTCTGTGCAAACCCCTTCACTACAAGTCTAGCTTTGTACCTCTAATTTCCTCCATCTTCTTCCTTCAGCCTGTAAACCCATTTATTTTGCAATGTTGTTTTACCTACAGGCAACCTGAATAAGTCCCAAGTCTGGTTATGTGCTAAGGAGTCCATCTCTTCTTTCATGGCTTGCTCCCACTTCTTCCTGGTTTCTACTTGTACTGCTTCTTCACAACATTCTGGTTCGCCAAAATTAGTCAACAATACATAATATAATGAAGGAGATTATCGTTCAGGGGGTCTACTTATCCTGGTAGATCTTCTAACACTACTTTCAGGTGTTTGAAGTGCTTGTTATTGTTGTGGTTGTTGTTCTGGCTGTTGATCATTATGATTTTCGGGCACCATCACTTTTCCTGTGATATCATCAAGCACTGTGTATTCTCTTTTTTCTTTTTCTTGTTTCTGTTCCTGCAATTGATTCTTATACAATACCTTTTCATTGAATATTACATCTCTTCTCTAATGATTTTGTGATTTTCATAATCATATAAGCGATAACCAAAATCATTAACACCATATCCAATAAAGGTACATTTCTTTGATTTTGCCTCAAGCTTTG
The DNA here is from genome assembly GCA_031772625.1 of Pinus tabuliformis. NCBI lineage: Eukaryota > Viridiplantae > Streptophyta > Pinopsida > Pinales > Pinaceae > Pinus > Pinus tabuliformis. The sequence goes on from CM062818.1 coordinate 768,926,751, forward strand.
TTCTATTTTCTTTATTAATGTGGAGGGGTGTACAATATTCCTGGGGTATACATCGGGCTGAGACATTTGAATACAAAAGATAATCAGGCTCCACACCCAACAATAAGAGTTTGTGATTAGAACTTTCAGTGAGTTCTAGGTGTGCTAAGGACAAATTGACAAGGTATGCTAGGCAGTGTTAAGGCATGCTAGAGGATAGGGCGAAATGCCAAGATGTCATAGGTGCTAGGGTGTAACAACACGTGTCAAGGAGTGATAAGGAGTGCTAGGGAAACACAAGGGATAACTAGGTAAAAATGCATGGAAATTAATGAATAAGAGTTTGTGATCATGAGTGTCAGTGATGTCTAGGTGTGCTAAGCAGAGAGTGACGAGGTATACTATGTAGTGCCAAGGAATGCTAGAGTGTTAAGGCGGTAGGCCAAGATGTTTCAGGTGCTAAGGTGAGCTAGGGAGTGTTAGGGGGTGTCAAGGAAACATAAGGAAGCACTAGTTCAAAATGCATGGAAATTAACGAATAAGAGTGTGTGAGAGGGAGTTTCAATGAGTTCTAGGTGTGTTAAGGAGGGAGTGACAAGGTTATATGCTAGGAAATGCCAAGGTATGACAAACTACCAAGGCATGTCAAGAAGAGCCACGGTGTGCTAGGGAGTGTCAAAGCATGCCAAGGAATATAGGGGATGTTAACGCATGCCACATAGTGCCAAGGCATTCTAAGACATGTCAGGTGTTATGGCATGTCAAGATGTAAATTGTGTTGCTTAATTGTTTTAGACCAAGGTTGGATGTGATGAGCCTTGTCTTGGTAACTTGTTAAGTGGGATGAGTGAGATTGTACATGAGTACCCTAAGATGAGTTTCAAGTAGTTCTTGGGTGAACAAGGCATATGTTGAATTTCAATGACACATGAGAATCCAGGTTTGGCCTTAGAAGTTTTTATGCGAACACACTCAAGTGCCACAACACATCTATTATGCAGAACAAAATCTGCCATGAAAGAAAAAGTAATAGATTGAATGCACATATTTTAGGGTTTGCACATCTTGATATTTTAATGCTCATTATTGTGATATACAATAGCCATTTATATGTGTTATGAAACCAGCTCAAGAAAAAGATAGAAAAGATAGATCAACGCCTTAGAATTCAGCCTCTTCGAGGGGGGAACCTCCTTTACATTACATAAATGAACAATTCTTGGATGATTCAAATGACAAAACCTCCTTTCTATATATATGAGTCTAGGGAGTCACAATATAACCCAGCCGACCTAAAAATAATAATATAAAGCCACAAAAATAACAATAAAGGGATTCTATGGGGCACAGTAATAACAATATGGGGATAATAGGGGCACAACAATATTAATAAGAGGTACAACTACAATAGTAATGGGGTAATCACTAGTATTATAGGGACCCAACATGCCCCTCTCCTTCAAAAAAGTGTTGTCCTCAACGCTTGAGAAGTTCTGGATGCTTCTGTATAAAATTCTCATCCTCCCATGTGGAATCTTCAGCGGATAAGTTCTTCCACTTGATAAGATACTCTGAAATTGATCGATTTCGTAGATGACGAGTTCTTGTTTCTGTGACTGCTTCTGGTTCCAATATAATTTTTCCTTCCTTGTCAAGTTCTGGCAATAATGTTTGAACTGGGAGCTTGTCGCATATAACCTTCTTTAAACATGAAACATGGAAAACTGGGTGCAATCGAGAAGCTACAGGAAGCTCCAATTTGTATGCCATAGTACCAATCTTTTGCAACACCTTGTATGGACCATAATACTTTGGTGATAATTTATTATCCTTCTTAGCTTGCTTGAGGGACATTTGCTTATATGGTTGTAGCCGTAGGAATACCCAATCACCTACATCAAAACTTCTTTCGCTACGATGTTGATCTGCCTGTTGTTTCATTCTATTTTGTGCCAACACGAGGTTATCCTTTAAGAGTTGGAGGACTTGTTGTTGATGTTCAATGTGTTGTTCCACTACTTGAATCTTAGAATTTTCTCTTAAATATGATGTGATGGATGGTGGCTGATACCCATAAAGTGCCATAAATGGGGTCATTTTTGTTGTTGTATGGAAGGAAGTGTTATACCACCATTCAGCCAGAGGCAACCATTTGACCCATTGTGTCTGTTTATCAGATACAAAGCAACGAAGATATCCTTCCAAACATTTGTTTACTATCTCAATTTGCCCATCAGATTGAGGATGATAAGATGAGCTATGAGCTAACTGAGTACCAAGACAAGAAAATAATTCTGTCCAAAAATTTCCAGTGAAAATGGGATCTCTGGCACTTACAATAATCTTTGGGTTTCCATGTAGCTTTTGAATTGTTTCCATAAATGCAGTAGAAACTGTACTGGCTTTAAATGGATGTGATAATGCACAAAAGTGTGCATACTTGGTAAGTCTGTCAACTACCACCATGATGACACTCTTTCCCTCAGACTTGGGTAAACATGTGATAAAATCTATTGAAACCTCCTCCCAACGTTGGCTTGGAATGGATAAAGGTTGTAATAGACCCAATGTCTTAATTGTTTCAACTTTATTTTGTTGGCAAACCAAACATTCCGCCATAAACTTTTGAATATCTGCTTTAAGGCCATCCCAAAAAAATTCCTTCTTAACCCTGTGGTAAGCTTTTAAAAATATTGAGTGCCCTCCTAAGGGAGAAGTGTGCAATTCCATAAGAATCTTTTGTTTTAGCTGGGAATTCTTACAGAGATATAAGCGATCTTTGTACCATAACGAATCATTTTTCCAGCTAAATGTATCAGACATAATGGAATCTTGTTGTAACTTTCGAATAAGTTCCCACACTTCTTCGTCATTCTTCCATTCCTCCCTTGCTTTGTTTATCCAATCTGGTTGGATAATAGAAATGGCGCACAACAATGCTTCCACATCCTCATCCTTTCTTGAGAGTGCATCTACCACCACATTTTGCTTCCCTTTTTTGTAGATGATTTCAAAGTCATAACCCAACATCTTTGTGACCCACTTTTGTTGCTCTTCAGAGGATAATCTTTGTTCTAAAAAGTATTTAAGGCTATCATGATCCGTTTTTACCTTGAAGTGTCTTCCCATTAGGTAGGGTCGCCATTTCTTAAGTGCATGGAGTATTGCCAACATTTCCTTCTCATAAATAGCTTTGTGTAAAAACTTTCCCTTGATTGGATGACTTTCAAAAGCAATGGGTCTTTCATCTTGCATTAAAACAACACCAATTCCATTTCCTAAAGCATCACATTCCGCAATAAAGGTTTTTGTGAAGTCCGGTGTAGCTAATACCGGTGCTTGGCACATTGCCTCTTTAAGATGTTCGAAGGCCTTTGTTGCTTCTGGAGTCCATGAAAATGCATCTTTCTTCAATAATGTTGTTAGAGGTGCTGCTATTCTCCCATAATTCTTAACAAACTTGCGATAATACCCTGTCAACCCGAGAAATCCTCGCAGATGCTTTATGGATGTGGGAATTTTCCATTCCTTAATGGCTTTAATTTTGCTAGGGTCTACCTTAACTCCTTCATGAGATACAATATGACCCAGATATTCCACCTCTTGTACTCCAAAGAAACATTTGGATCTTTTTGCATATAATTGTTTCTCCTCCAATAGTTGTAGCAACCTGTCAACATGTTCAACATGATCCTTCCAAGACTTGTTGTAGATTAGTATATCATCAAAAAATACTAACACAAATTTTCTAAGGAATGGTTTGAAAATTGAATTCATCAAACCTTGAAAAGTTGAAGGTGCATTGGTAAGGCCAAAAGGCATGACCAAAAATTCATAATGACCCTCATGAGTTCTAAATGTTGTTTTCGGAATGTCTTCAATCTTCATTCTAATTTGATGATATCTTGAACGAAGATCCAACTTGGTGAAGTAAATTGATCCATGCAATTCATCCAGTAATTCATCAATGACAGGAATGGGAAACTTATCTTTAATAGTGAGCTTGTTGAGCTCCCTATAATCCGAACACATGCGCCATGATCCATCCTTCTTGTGCACCAAAACGACTGGAGCAGAGAAAGAACTTTGATTTGGTTGAATTATACCAGCCTCTAGCATTTCTGCAACCATACGTTCAATTTCACTCTTTTGGGCATAGGGATATCTGTACGGCCTGATGTTTGGAGGAACACTTCCTGGAATCAGATATATAGCATGATCATGATCACAAATAGGTGGGAGACCTTTGGGAGTCTCAAATACCTTGGAATGATTGTCCAAGACTTTTTGGAGATCTGGAGAAATAGATGATTCCACAGTGGACACATCTAGCAAACATAATTGTGCAATTACACCTCTTTGTTCCTTTTTTAGAAGCTTTGTCATACCGTTAGAGCTGATTATCTTTCCCGGTTTCCCTACAATACCCCTTAATTCAACTTCCTTTCCTTCCACAGAAAATTTCATGAAAAGTTCTTGAAAATTAAAAGCTATTGTACCCAAGGATTGTAGCCATTGGACTCCTAGTACAACATCAGCACCTCCCATTGGAATGGAAAGCATTGGGCTAGTCAATACATATTCTCCCATGGATAGCTTGATATTATGGCACTTTCCCAAGCAATTTTTTGTTCCTCCATTTGCAACCATCACTTGACACTCTGGTGCTGGATATAAGAAGCAATTCAATTCTTTTGCTACCTTACAATGAATAAAATTGTGGGTACTTCCTGAATCAATCAACACTATTACCTTTTTCTTCTTGATTTGTCCTTCTATCTTGATGGTTTGAGGAGTGGTAATTCCCGCCAATGCATTACAAGATATGGTCGGATTCATTTCTTCTTTATCTAGGCTTTGTTCCTAGAGTATATCCTCTTCTTTTGACCTTTCTTGCTCCTTTTCTTCTTCCTCTTCACAATCTATGTAGAATAATTTCTTCTCAGCACACTTATGACCTTTAGTGTATTTGCTATCACAACTATAACAAAGCCCTTTTGCTCTTTTTTCTTCCAATTGTTGTGGTGTCAACCTTATAGGTTGTGGAAGACTAGCAGCAACAACACTTTCGTCTTTATAGTTGTGAGTGGTATGCTTCCTGGTTGCCATAATTTTGCTTTCCATTTTTCTTGCTAACCTGAATGCCTTCTCTAATGAATCAGGTTCCCAAAGGCGAACATCATGTTGGATATTATCCTTTAAAGACCCTATGAACACATCAATCCTATGCTCCTCTGGAATATCTTTTACCCTTATGTTCAATTTTTGGAACTCCTCAATGTGCTCCATTATTGAACCCTTTTGTTTGAGACTTATCAATTGGCTAAAAAAAGTGTTGCTTTTTGTATCCTCATAATGTGCTATCAATTCTTCCGTAAAAATTGCCCAAGTGATAAATTGTTTACGAGAGCAAAGCCATTGATACCATACAAACTGATTTGGTTCGAAATATAAAGTTGCCATACGTACCTTTTGTGTGTTTTGCACATTATTGAGATCGAAAAATTGCTCCATCTGTAATATCCATGTTGCCGGATCCTTGCCATCAAACTTACTCATATCGATTTTTGGAATATGGTGGGTCTTTGATCCAACATTAGAGTCTATGGAATCATGATTAACATTTCTTTTGTTCTCATCATGAGTTTCCTTTACTACCCTTTCACCATTAGTGACCCTTTCTTGTAGCAACTTATTCATATTTATCTTCAATTCTTCCATGTCTATCTTCAAATCATCCATCTTAGCTTCCACGTCATTCATCTTAGCTTCTACACCTTTCTTTAAACAATCCATCTTAGCTTCTACGTCTTTCTTTAAACCATCGATCTTAGATTCTGTTCCTTTTTGTGCAAGGGACAGTTGTTGCACTTGGTCTTGTAATTTTGATATATCATGTTGCATTTCTTCCTCTTCTTCATGAGTCATGCTAGAGCTTTCAGGTTCCTTACTAGGTGTTTGCATTTTCTTTCCTCGGGGCATCAGTTACCGATAATAATGCTCTACTATGCCCTTTGAATTCCTTCAAAATAAATTTTCAAACCAAGCTTAAGCAAAAATTTAAGAAAATCTACACACCTTTTTTCACGTTGTAGGAGCTCGATATTGCCTCTGATGTATCTCTGTCCTTTCCAATCATCTAGATCTGAATTTGTGATCTGCAGTAGCCCTCTATGTCCTCTTTCCAATGCCACAAGTTTGACCCAAATTGGATTCTCCAAGGAAGAGTTATGCGAAATATCCCACAGTGACTTGATTATAGACTAGTTCAGTAGAGCAAACTTGTACAACTTGCCATGAGTCACTGTTTCAACCTTTGGATCTGAAAAATGCGTACAAGAAACTAAAATCCATCCTCTTTCTTTACCTTCTTACGAAATTTCAATCTGATCCCCAAAGTGAAAGTTATGATTCTTTTCCCCAGGTCACCTGTTTGGAATGTAATTTAGGAGTCTGCAAAAAGACCAACTTCCTCAGATCATATCTTTGCAAATATAGCACGAACAACTCTGAAATTTGGATCCAAGGTTTAGCACGATTTCTTCTCAAATGGGTTTTCTTTTGCAACTTCTGAAATGTCACAGAAAAAAGTTATAGCAAAAATGCCACGATGACCTGTTTGGAGCAGCGAAACCCTAGAATCCAAAGCTCTGATACCAAATGTTATGAAACCAGCTCAAGAAAAAGATAGAAAAGATAGATCAACACCTTAGAATTCAGCCTCTTCGAGGGGGCAACCTACTTTACATTACATAAATGAACAATTCTTGGATGATTCAAATGACAAAACCTCCTTTCTATATATAGGAGTCTAAGGAGTCACAATATAACCCAGCCGACCTAACAATAATAATATAAAGCCACAAAAATAACAATAGAGGGATTCTATGGGGCACAGTAATAACAATATGGGGATAATAGGGGCACAAAAATATTAATAAGAGGTACAACTACAATAGTAATGGGGTAATCACTAGTATTATAGGGACCCAACAATATCTCTGGTGTAAGACTCCTCTGGAGATTTCTATCCAACAACAACATCTCTGTGGTAAAAGGTGTACTATCAGAGGTTGCTCCATTAAAAAAGCAACCAAAAGGGACCTTACTGTGCACACAGATGAAAAATTAAGAATATTGTTATCTATGAGTGCTGATGTGGAGGTATGGGACAAAATTACACGGGCAGCAAACCTTTTTGTTCAACCAATCAAGATCTAAAAAGGAAAATGTGTGATTATATATACATGTGTGATAGTATTTGGAGAAATGCCAAACTAACCCACAAATTTGTTGACATTTTGCTGGAGCTGACATATAATTGTTCCTAAATTTAATAAACATGTAAAATACGACTGACTTTTCAATACAAAATATAAATTGATAGGAACATGGCCAAATTGTGAAAGTGTAAAAATTGGTATGGTTTAAAAGGACCAATCCCTTTGAAAAGTCTTAAATATGGTAATGAAGGTTGAGCCTCGTTCTAGAACCCCTTTGGGCATCTATCTTAGGAATTTTTGTAGGATGCAACACTTCAGAATAATTTTTGTAGCAGTGATGTCAACACTTGTATAGTGACATGGGGTTGGAGTTGGCTCGTCAAAGCACATTGGTCTACTTTGGAACTTCTCTAGGGTGATGCCTTAGATGATTTGGAGTACGAGGGCATGATTTGATATTTAGTTTACATTGAAGAATATTTGGAGGCTAGATACTGCAGAAAAAACCCCTTGTTCTGAACAGGGAAGCACATGCCATTGAAAAAAGTAACATCAAGTACACAGATTTGAAACTCAAATCACATCACTATTTATTACTCTTTGAAACAAGAAATAACTAAAAAATTCAAACACTACTATTCACTTTTCCTTTAGTCTAAAAGGTACAATGAATCTGGAAACATGTACAACAATGTATCAACTTTCTTAACTCCTAATCCTAATGCACCTTCCTTGCATGGATAGATAAGACAATTAAAGTATGTCGCTAGTGAATATGATATGAGATATGCAAACACGCTTCCTTAGCTAAGGCTGAGAATTAATAACCAGGGAAGTGCTCCTTTTAACTGTGCATGCAATAACTAAATAAAGCAAAGAGTTTCTCTACTCCAGGTGCTAGAAACGAATCCACTGCCTAAGGTAAGTGCTTTGCCCAGAACAAGATATTAAGGACTCAGAAACTTTGTTGCTTCCTTCAAGAGAGGTGTATGCCAAACATAACTAAGCTATCATGCACTATCCTCCAAATTCATTCACCTTTAACAGAAATCTTGTACCCAGTAAAAAACAAGAGACCAATATCCAACAGAATTCGCTGACCAGCCAGAGACCCTTATGCTCAAAAAACAAGATAATAAGGGAATGTCAACTAGGGTGGAATATTTCACCACCGAAATTGACAAGAAATAGAAGGGGTAAAAAACTATCAGACCTAATGCTCAAGAACAAATGAATTAATCCACACTTGGTGATCCAAAATGAATTCAATCCTTCTTTATTTATAGATTTTGCAGAGGGGTTTCATATTCTTAAGTGATTGAATAAACCTTACTCCAAACCCCAAATTTGGGTTTTTTAAGCCCAATTTCCCCAAAAATTGCCCAACAATGCGTATTTTTGGGTTTTTTCCCCTTTATGGAGGACTATAGTCTATGGGGATGGATAGGATATTACGTGCCATTCGTACTCAATTTGTAGAGGACGTTACATGGCACCTAATAAAAGAAACAGCGCTTTAGTTTAGGAGGTAATAACTAAATGCCTATTTCTTTCCACATAGGACATACATCTTGCAAAAATGATCATGGGGTACAAATACTACAAAAGGCCTAAATATTAATAGCATTGTCATAGTCCAAGAATAAAAACCCTTTCAAGTGAAACAAGGTCAGTACCACATACTACAAGCACAAATTACAAATTCAAAAACAATATTCTTATTCAATGAAAGAATGATGAATCATATTTGCGCACTTTAAAATTATTAGCTCTTGAGTTGGAGTGTCAATCAAATTTCTCAGGTTGGATCATAATTAAGTACTCAATGTTGTTTTGGGTCCAATTTGGGGAAAAGGAGGAGCTCTTGGTGACAATGGGATGATCAGGCTTTTCAAAAGGGAGCTCTACTATACTTTTCAACATACAAGCCATTCATTCTAGTGGAGGAGATATAGAGAAGCCTTTAATAAGGACCTTTCCAAGATCAATTTGGAGGAAAATCCATTTTCAAAGCTTAAACATAGTTCTAGATTCAAATAAGGGTAGTCATTTTTCAAAACAATTATTAATTCCCAAGAAATTGGGGCCAAACTGACATGTTGACCATTTATTCTTCTACTAGACAAGGAAGCATTTATGAAAAGTCCTTGGCCCTTTGATCCAGTATTTGATGTAAATCTCTTGATTAGAAATGTAATAAGAGATGCAGTTTATATTAAGGAAAAGGGAAAAGTAGAGGGTGAGTTAATAATTATCTCTAAAAAAACTCTCGATAGAATCCTAACATATTTGAAATGGAAAAGGATAACTCCATCATTATTTTTTGCTTTAGAAACTTTGCTAATTTCCATGATTGAAGCATGTATTCATGCCTTGAAAGAAGCTCACAAATTATTTTGATATTGGTTGAAGCAAAGAAAATGTGCAAAGTTACACTCACATAGAGGTATGGAAAAAAATTATGTGGAGCTTGCTTTCCTAGACTCCAAACAAAGAATGGAAAAAAGGTGAAAAAACCAAGTCAAAAGGTATGTGTAGCTTTTTTCATGCATAGGTAGGTGTTAGCTCCATACTCTACAACGAAGGATTTGCAACGCAAGTGACACAAAGGTTTTCATGCAGAACTTTAGATTAAAAGGAGTGGATCTTGATGCTACATGTCCACTATTACCCCACTTTCTGTATGAGTTACAGGAGATAAAAATAATGAGATACGGGAGATACAGAGTAGATACTATTGTTATTCAAATTTAATAAAAAATATTACTATGTCTTCCTCGACATAAAAGAAACATCTTCCATAAAATATTTTCTCCATGAACCTGATTTAAAATGAATCTCTTCCGTTGACGCGCCTAGCCGCAAATATAAATGATGTTGATGGGCCAATTTCAGTTTAGAAGATTCACAATTAGTTTCAATTGTAAGATTGTAAGATCTCCTATTTTTAGTTCAAATTTCAGTTACAAGCAGTGAAACAGGACTCGTCAATCAATCGCAATTAATCACGATTTGAAATTTGCTCGCTCTCCAAACGAGCTGATCTAAATATTTGCGAGTCTAACTCACATTGCCCAAGTTTAACTCATGGCCAATGCAAGTTTTACTTGAGACTTTCCGATTAAATCAGATTCCTATGATTGATTCCAATTTATTCGATTTTCAGCCTTGACTCGATGAGCACGAGTTTTTCAAGTTTAGGTATGTCGCATTGCTAAAAACTATAAACGTCAATCGTTCCAAAATTTATTTCTCATTTCTCAGGCCCAAAACTCATACATCGAGACCTTCAGTAATCAACCACTACTCACTATTACAAAGTCCAGACTCAATATCGAGGAACCGCCAAGGTGAGCCTAAGTCTAGACTCCATATCGGGCAGTCACCAATGTGTGCTCTATCCATACTCCATATTGACCCTCGGGCACTCGCGCGTCACCTTCAGCATGTGTTACCTTTAGGCTTAGTCGCTTCACTATTCAACAATCAAGGTACATTGGCACTTGGCTTAAATAATAGGTATATTACTATATTGAAGTTTCAATGTCATTTTCAATGGAAAGTTTCAAGTTTCACTGTTTCGAATGTTCGGTGTATTCCTTTGGTTATGACTTTTCAACCCTATAAATGGGGCTTAAATAGATTTTTAAAATGCACTAAGAAATGGTTTCATACCAACCATCGACCAAGTCATCAAGCATTCCTTCCTTGGTCGGTGTCTTGCTGACTTCAAAGAATTTAACCATGCATTCACAACTTTGGGTATTTTTGTTCTTCCAGAATCTATTATTGATGTATTGGTTCAGTTGTCTTATGCTAAACAAACTTGAAAATTCAAGATTACAATGCAATATATGTTGATAATATTTCCTTTAGGTAACATTTCCTCATATATACCTAATTGTGTTTCAAGGTCATAATTATATATAAGGTCGAAATGTGCTTGTGTTGTTGGACAAACTCCTCTTTGATCCTTAACAAAACCTCATATCCTTTAAATCCAACCCTATTTTTTGCAAAGTTATATATGGAATTTTTAATTTTAATTTTTTATTGTATTTTACAGGAGCCAAATTAAATAGAAGGCACAACTCTAAATCTAAACAAAAGCCGCAATTTAAACACAAGTCCAAAACAACAACAATGTCGAGGGAGAAGGAATTTGCTTGGGTTTATTGTGACAAGATTCTTGGAGACCCTAAGCTCCTTTGTAAATTTTGCAAAGCGAAATGTAGTGGAGGCATTTATAGATTCAAGTACCACCTTGCACAAATACTCGGCCATGATATAGGTCTCTGCAAAAACGTTGACAAAAATGTCAAACACCAAGCAACCTTGGCCATTGATATCTTGAGTCAGAATAATGCAAAGAAAGAAAAGCAAAAAAAATAAATAGGAACTCCTGGAGTTGACAATTTTTCTTCCACTACCCCATTGCCATCTCCCTCTTTTGAATCCTCAATGCAGTTCCCAAGTTTCCCGCACATGCCTCCAAGTCCAAGTCAAACTCAAGGACAAATGAATCCTCCTACATTCAACATTGGAGATGGAAACGCAAACACCTTTTTTTCTCCCCGCACAAAACCCGATTCCCAACCTACCTTGGATACCACTGGTTGGAAAAAAAATACCCATAACTAGCAAGGAATTCCATTGCTAACTTTTGGTACTATTCTGACATACCTTTCCACTGTTCCATAAGTCTTTATTGGAAAGCTATGATTGATGCAGTTGTTGTTGCAAGTCTAGGGTTCAAATCTCCTTCATTAGAGAGAATTAGGACAAATTTTCTATTAGAAAGTGTTGAATATGCCATGCTTGTGCTATCTGAGTTTCATTCATCATGGGTAGAAACAGGGTGCACGATCATGAGTGATGGATGGACAGATCAGAGGAATAGAACTTTAATAAATCTCCTTGTATCTTGTCTAGTAGGTACAATGTTTCTCAAATCAATGGATGCCTCAGACAAGGTTAATACTGCACAACTTATCTGTGAAATGATGGAGGAATTCGTTCAAGAAGTGGGAGAAGAACATGTTGTACAAATTTTCACCGATAATGCAGCTAATTATATGGCTGCTGGTAGACTTTTTGAGATTAGGAACCCCACTATTTTTTGGACCTATTGTGTTGCCCATTGTATAGATTTAATGCTTGAGGACATTGGTAAGCTTAATTAGATACATGAGGTTGTGGATAAGGAAAAATCCATAACCAAATAACTATACAACCACATTATTTTCCTAAACACCATGAGAAAATACACTGAAGGTAAAGAAATTGTTCGACCTGCAGTGACTAGACTTGCAACAAATTTCATATCTTTGCAATTTGTGGTTGAGTAAAAGATAAATCTAAAGAGGATGTCCTTGGGACCTTAGTGGATGACATCTAAACATTCCAAGACCCTTGAAGGCATTGAATTTGTTGCACTTGTGTTTAATGACAGTTTCTGGTTATTGCTGTGATGGAGTCCCTTGTTAGAGTTCTCAAGTAATTCAAGTCTTTTAACTTTTTCACGTTTTAAATTTCATTTCAATATTCTTTTTATTTTCAATGTTTCATATTAATTTAAATTTGAAAGCTTGAAATTTCAGGATGGTTGATGGTGACAAACCCGCTATGGGTTACATTTATGAGGTAATGGATCCCACAAAGGAGGCCATCAAAAGAAGATATGGGGATGAGGAGGCAAAGTATATGCCTCTTTGGGACATTATTGATGCACATTGGGATAGGAAATTGCATTCCCCCTTACATGTTGCTAGGTACTTCTTAAACCCGTAGTATTTTTATGATAAGAGAAAATTTAATGAGGATGGGGAGGTTCACGGAGGACTTATGACATGCATGGAAAGGTGCTTTCCTAATCCAGAATTTCAAAGTTGTGTCTATTCCCAACTATAGGATTATAGAGCACCACCTAAATTATTTTCCTATACCAGTGTTATACGAGAAAGGTCTAAGGTGTTGCCAGGTACCCTTTGAGGCTTGAAGGCTTTATCAGTTCATTAAATTTGTTTAAACTTTATTTTGTATGTTAAATGTTTTATTAAATTTTGTTGTCTTTTTAAGTTTTTATTATTTAGTATTTAGTACATCTACTCATGAACCCTTGCCACTTGCTAGGTCTTTTGTGGCAAAAAATTTGTAGTGATATGCCAAATTTGAAGATATTTTCCATTCGAATCTTAAACCAAGCATGCAATGCTTCAAGTTGTGAGTGCAACTGGAACATGTTTGAGAAAACACATTCTAAGAAGTGCAACTAATTGACAAAAAAGCGCTTAAATGACCTTATATTTTTCCATTACAATCTACAACTTCGCAATAAGAAAATACTAGGTGAGAGCTTGAATTTGAAGGTTTCATAATCTGATTTGGAATTTAAAGTTTAAACTTTAAAGTTCAAAGTCAAACTTAAATTCACATTTCAATGTCTCATGATAATGATAGGTTTGGATCATTCACCAATAGACCTTGAAGAGATAGATTTGAAAACTACAAATGCAGCAGATTGGGTCAAATTAGAGGAGGCTCCTATTTTAAGCCTACATGACTTGAAGAACTTTGAGAGTCAAGCAAGTGGAGGAGTGGGGGGAATCGCTTCTAGTTCTCACTCTTAAGAATCTTAGACTCTTAGTTACTGATTTTTTCTAATTAGTATGCAATTGTTTGTAAACTTTTAGAAGCAGTTGCTTCTAGTTCTAGGTAGTCACTAGTTAGGAGTCATGACTCAGTACTTTGGATCATGTTTGGACTCATAACATATATGAGATGCTTATTCATTCATGATATTTTGGAAGTCTATTGATATTATGAATTTTTTGGACATGGCTTTACTGAATATCAATGAAAAATGGTTTTTTTTTTTTATAATTCAATATATGTGTGTATTTTTATTTATTGAATTCACTAATTTTTTCCCGATTTTTCCCCAATCTGATTAAAACTCTTAGCTCTTTTTCCTCGCCGATTTATTGTCTATTCTGAGTCTAGTAACATTGGTTACAAGTTTCATTATTCACTTATGAGTGCTAAGGTGTGCTAGATAGTTCCAATGCATGCTGAGGAGTGTTAGGGAGTACTAGGACAACACAAGGGAGCACTAGGTCAAATTGCATGGAAGTGAATGAATATGAGGGTGTGTTGGGGAGTGTCAATCAGTGCTAGTTGTCATGCCATGGAGGGAGTGACAAGGTATGCTAAGGACGAGTAAGGCATGCCAGGGAATATCAGGGAATGTCAAGAAGTGCTAGAGTGTGCTAGGTAGTTCCGAGGTGTGCTAACATGTGCCAAGGCATTCCAGGTGCTAAGACATGCTAGGATGTGCAGGGTGCCAAAGTATGCCAATATGCGTCAAGGAGTTTCAAGGCAACAAAAGGAATAACCAAGCTAAGATGAAAGGAAATGAACACATAAGAGGGTTAATAAGTCAAGACTTTATCTTTTTCAAAAGGGGCATGCTAGGCACACTAATAATATGTTCCAATACATGCCAAATGCCAATGTGTACCAAGTGCTAATTTTTGTCAATGCAATATTATGCCAAGGAGTTCCAGGGCATTCTAGGGACTACAGGGAATACCAACACATGATACAGGAGCGTTATGTTATGCTAGGGCATGCCACCATGTGCTTTGGCGTCCTACTCATGGCAATATGTTCTAGGTACAAAGATGTTCCAATACATGCGAGGTGCCAAGAAATGTTAGTGTATTGTTCCAAAGCATGTTAAGGTGTGCCATCAGTGTTGAGGAGTGCTAGGTCTCTCTCATTAATAAAATTGATAGAGCTTGATTGTGTATTAAATAATATAGTTCCTACACACACTAGTGGAACTTTATTTAAAGGAAATTTGCTAAATAATAAACCTAATAGAGATGAATCATGTGTTGACTCATAGGAAGACTATATTCTGATGACTTGAGGGAAATGATACACAATAATTACTTCTTAACAAATTGACTGGCTATTATAACCACTATGACCTTGGACACATAATGAAAAAGACTCCACAACAATGGTCTTAAATCATTATATTTTGACAAAAAATATAGTAACAGGTACATAGCATCATCAAAAACTCATTGGAATGATCAATGATGACGAACATTTTTTTACCGTCACCAAGAGTAACCAAAAATAGCATTGGCGAGGGTCAATAAAAAATCGTCACTCGAAGTGTCACCAAAGAGAGAATTAGTGATGGGCCTTTAACGACCCTCGCCAAAAGTGTCAGCAAAGAGAGAATTAGTGATGGGAAATTAATGACCCTCACCAAAAGTGTCATTGAAAATGGCTTTGGTGACAAACCTTCATTTTCTTCCTGCGCACGTCGAACTGTTCCCGCAAATAGACCCACCACCTGCTTCCAGGGCATGGTTAATAGGAGAACAAGGCACATATAATAAATTCTATTCTGTTCCTGTACAGCAACTGTTCACGAACGAAACCTCTTAAAAGGACCATCACTATATACACTTACAACAACGATTTTTTAAAGATCGTCACCATATGCGACATTGGTGATGGACCTTAAAGGTCCGTCAGAGGCATGAAGCGTCATGAAAAACTCATTGGAATGATAAATGATGACGAACATTTATTAAACGTCACCAAAAGTAACCAAAAAGAAAAAATCTTGAGGAAAAATCAAAGAAATGTACCTTTATTGGATATGGTGTTAATGATTTTGGTTATCACTTTTATGATTATGAAAAACAAAAAATCATTAGGAGCAGAGATGTCATATTCAATGAAAATGTTTTGTATAAGGATCAGATGTTGGGAAAGAAACAGGAAAAAGAAAACAAAGAATACACAGTTCTTGATGAGATCACAGAAAAAGCAAAGGTGCTTGAAAATCATATATAATGATCAACAGCTAGAAAAACAACAACAGTAACATGCACCTGAAACACCTGAAAGTGGTGTTAGAAGATCTACCAAGATAAGTACACCCCCTGAATGATACTCTCCTTCATTATATTATGTATTGTTGACAGATTCTAGTGAACCAGAATGTTATGAAGCAGTGCAGGTAAAAACCAGGAAGAAGTCGAAGCTAGCCATGAAATAAGAGATGAAATACTTGGTACATAACTAGACTTGGGACTTAGTCAGGTTGCATGCAAGTAAAACAATATTGGAGAATAAATGAGTTTACAGGTTGAAGGAAGAATATGAAGGTAAAAGAAGGTATAAATCTAGACTTGTTGTGAAGGGGTTTGCACAGAAAAAAGGTATAGACTTTGATGAAATATTTTATCCTGTTGTTAAAATGACTTCAACCAGAATTATTTTAATTCTAGTAGCAGCTGAAGATTTACACCTTGATCAATTAGATGTAAAGACGACCTTTCTCCATGGGGATTTGCAGGAAGAGATCTATATGCAACAGCCACAAGGATATGAGGTCAAAGGAAAGGAGAAACTAGTGTGTAGGTTAAAGAAGATCTTGTATGGCTTAAAATAGGCTCCAAGAAAGTGGTATCTAAAATTTGACAGGTTTATGTCTGAACAAGGTTATACTAGATGTCACTCTAATCATTGTGTTTATCTCAAAAGGAAAAATGATGGCAGCTATATTATATTGTTATTGTATGTAGATGACATGCTTGTTACAGGAAATAAATGTGCTCAAAAGAAAATTGGAAAATTCATCTGCAATGAAGGATTTGGGTGCTGCAAAACAAATCCTTGGTATGAGAATAACTAGAGACAGGAAAAATTGAAAATTAACATTGACTCAGAGTGAGTACATACAAAATTTGTTGAAAATATTTAACATGCAAAATGCAAAACCAGTTACTACACCTTTGTCTAGCCATTTCAAACTAAGTAAGGAGATGTGTCCCAAGACTCAGGAAGATATGGATTATATGTCTAAAGTTTCATATGCATCAGTAGTTGGAAGCTTAATGTATGCAATGGCTTGCACAAGGCTTGATATTACACATGTAGTGGGAGTTGTAAGCAGGTACATGAAAAATCCAGGAAAATAACATTGGATGGCAATGAAGTGGATTCTCAGGTATTTGAGAGGTACCACATGTCAAGAATTATGCTTTGGTGGTTCAAACATTTCTCTACAAGGATATGTTGATGGAGATATGGCAAATGATAGAGATAACAAGAAGAGCACCACATGGTATGTGTTTATTGTAGGCGGAAAAACTGTCAGTTGGGTTTAAAAATTGCAAAGTGTTGTTGCACTCTCAACAATAGAAGCAGAGTATGTTGCTACTACAAAGGCTAGTAAAGAAATAATTTGGTTACAAAGTTTTTTGGATGAATTGGGTAAAAATAAGGAGTTGGGTAGGTTATACAGTGACAACCAAAGTGCCATTCATCTTGCAAATAACTCAACATTTCATTCTAAGACTAAACATTTACATCTCAAGTACCACTTCATACGGCAGCGTTGGAGTAAGAGATGTATCTCAATTCAGTAGCCAAAGGGGAATGGAATATCAGAGGTCAGAGAGGAGGATGTATCACAAGTCAGAAGTCAGAGTTTTTATGTGGTAACACATAACAAAATGTTGATTACGATTTCTCCGATAAACAAGAGCGAAGAAGAGGTATAAGTGTGATATGAGACTCCCTCCAGTTAAACTATAGCCACTTGTTATATTCGGACTTTGGTTATATTCATTGTATAAAACTATGATACATGATTTCGAAATAGTTCTGATATGATAATAATATGCCACTTTTGTAATATGATTTAGGCGTAGGGCCTAGATATGGTTTTTGGTCTCGGGCGATATGTTTCATTAATATAATATGTTTTAAACAAAAACTTATTAACAAACAAACTTAATCAAACTAAGGCAAAAAGTAAAAAATAAAAAACAAGTGTAAATAATAGGCAAAGTAGACTTGAAATGAAGTAATCACACTCAAAGCCTACATGCAATGCAAAAAGGGTCCCTACAATTTTATTATATTTTTTCTCTTTCTTTCATTTCAAATATGTATGAAACAATTTCAAGTTTTGATGAATCTCTTTCAACTACCAGTAATATTATCAAAAGCTCTCAAATAGAGGTGCATATCAATTATGATGAAGCGGCCTCAACCATGTATGATAAATTCTTAAATATAGTACACACCTCTTACATTGTTAATGATAATCAGGCTAATGAACCTTTATCACAAATCTTGCATGAATTTAATAAACAACTACAAGAAGAAATCACAAATAAACTTGAAGGATTATCTTCCACAAAATCTAGAAATCACTATGAATTAAATTCAGAAAATCAGATTATAAATCAATGAGTACAAGCAGAAATTGAAATTTCCAATAATATGCAACCTGCTTTACAAATTTCTGAATTTGATCATGCTGATCAAATACAAAATTCAGGACAGCCAAAAAACATTCTTCAATAAAGCACAATTAGCCAAGTAAATGACTTGGAATCTGAAATTCGCAATGAAGAAAACACTCAAGAATTCACGAATAGAGATATTTTTAAATCCATTTCTTTTAATTCTCATTTTCACCTCTATCATGATATTTTTGTTGACATGAATGATCCCATTAGGATGTTGATTGATCAGATAAGACAAAATAGCCTATAACAAGGACAAAGAAGGAAAATGGAAGCAAATATAAAGCAAGGAAGAGCAGGATCAAGCAGTTATTGTAGGATTACTTGCAGGTATCGATTTCCTTGCTAGTTTTGACATGAAAGGTACATGCATGTGTGTGTTTGGTTCTCTTGTTGTCATTGGCATCGGTTTTGCCACATGTGACAATGTTCTTCAGCCTTTCCTTCACATTTCTAGATAGTCATGGTGTGATTGGTTCTCTTGTGTTTGGTTGAGCTGGATTGCCAGATTCTTTCTGTTAGCGCTTGAAATTTCACCTCAGGCTGAGAAAGGTAAACCTCAAGGCTACATCAAACCATTTAGCCTCGTAGCTAGCCCTACGGGGCAGGAGAAGGCTCTCTCCGGTCAATCTCGGCAGATCTTCAATAGAATGAGATGACCAACAAGGTAACACTGATATTAGGCTAGTAAATTGATTAAAAAGGTTGATTTGGGGTTTTTTGGGTTTTTGGTGGCAAATTGAGGAATTGCAATTTTGGGTGTGGGGATTTGACACAGTTTCTGCAGGGGGTTCTTTGGGGCGAGGTAGGAGACCGTGTTGATGCCTTTGATTTGAGGTGAGTGGATGGAAAATACCGGTGAGGAGCTAAGGAGAGCAAATAATACTTTGAATTCTCCTTAAACAATAGAAAACATAGAAATTAAACAAATTTAAAAGCAGAGCATGAATTCTTACTTTAACACTTCATTTGTTTAATATGCAGAAGGAAAGAAAGGAGATGAATCACATAACACACTTACAAGAACATTAAGAAGCACTCCATCAATACATTAAACCACAAGAATCCCAAAAAGGACTGCAAAACCCTGGTCTTCCTTAGCCAAAAATTGCAGAGATACTAGTGAAATAATACAATAATAGCTTCTCCCTCAAGAGTCCAACCATGAAAATGAGCAAGAAAGTACATAATATAGATGATCTAACCTCTTTCCCTGCCTCCATGGGTCGAGCTCACTATCCTAGGAGCTGTTTCAACCACTTCTACACTAAGCACTACAAACTAGGCAGTCAAAACAACTTGCCTCTATAAACTTGGAAACCAATCCATTCATTAAATATTTACCCTTTACATGAATGAATCTTCTAGAAGTGTTAAACAAGAGTAAAAGTGTCTTAGAGTTACAATAATTACATCAAAGATAATCATCTTCCACCCCAAAAAGTCAAACTGGGTCAAAACTGCGTTTTCTGGGTTGTACAATGCAATCTGGCAAAAACTGCCTGACAGGTCGCGTGCCACTGCCTGACGGGTCGTGTGCCTTTGGAGCGCTGTTTGAGGCACTTGCAGGTGGCCAAATTGAGCAAAAAAGGACTTGTTAGAAAGGTCTGTGAGTCCACTTTCCAACCCAACTGGAATTTGTGAATTTGGAGGTCATTTGCCTTGTCAAAACTTAATTCTCCCAAGACTGGGTTCTGCAACTCAAAAAAGGGCCAGAAAGTCATTTTTTGGTAGTTTTTTGACCTTTTGGGGGACCAAAACTGCACAAAATCTCAAGTCCATCCACAGGAATGTGTAACTTTGCATGAAAAATCTAGAAATGCTGAGTTTTTGCCAAACTGAGTTGCCATGATGTAGGGTCGGGCGCGGGGTGAGACCCGTTAATGGGAAAAACCTGCAAATTGCCAAAAATTGCCAAAATTCACCCAAAATTCTCAAAAAAATTTGGGATTTGTGCTGTGGTTGAGCTAATTAGTGCCTTTATCTTTGAGGGAGGCCTCAGCCAAGATACGGAGTGGATTGGTCTTCTTTTTCCGTTTTAGGGCCTCGGACAACCGCATTTGAAACATTTTCATCTTGGCCTTGCACACATGCATTCTTGCCCAATAATGATTTTTCATGTTTCTTAGCAGCCTCTTGTCTTGTTTGGCCTTCGCCAACAGCTTCTCTAAGTGTGCATTGACCCGAATGAGCATAGACTCCCTCTCCTTAGGCAATAGGTCACCGGGCCTTCTTCGGTTCAAGGTTCGGTCACTACGAATCCTCCATAGCTCATCGAGGACTTTTTCCTCCTCCAACTGCTTGTTGCGCTGCTCAAGGTAGGTGATGGTCCATTGAGCTCCCTCTAACCTCCTCTGCAAGGCATCATTTTCAGCTCTGAGATGCTGAATGACCTCCTTTGCCTCCTGGCTAGGAGAACTGGCCTCAAGATCAACAAACTCAATATCGGGAACTCCTGATGGACCCTCATCAATCATGGGCTGTTTGCCCCTCTCTGGTACCTGTGCTGGTGAAGAAAACGAGGCCCCTTCCACCTGATGTGGAGATAGCACTCGCTGAGTTGATGATGAAAGCGAGACCCCTTCCACCTGCTGTGGAGATAGTACTCGCCTAGCTGCTGCAAATAAGGCCCTCGGGCCTTTCTGATATGTGAGCTGAGGTGAGGAACTAACATGTCGAGTGACCGGAATATCAGGCTACTGAGATGGTCCTCCCTCCTCCTAAATGACCTCAGGATGTGGCTGGGGTGGTACTGTGAAAAACTCATGGGAAATGAACTCCTCCCATGAGATGCCCTGCTGAGCCAACTGATGCAAGACTACGAGCTGAATCAAACCATAATGACATAGGCTCCTGTATTGCTGGGTCGGGCTCTTCCTCTGCATGACGGAGACCATCCTCTCAATGTTCTGATAAAAGAAGACTGGGATGTTCATCATTCGCACTCGAGTGAAGTGCATCAAGAGGCGAATGTGATATGAGTATACCTGGGAAAATCTGCCCTCACAGGTGAAATAAAGCATAATGAGTCTCATCATGGGGGCATACTGACTCCGGAGGAACCTGAAAGGAAACACACCTGCCAAATGTCTCATGAATGGTGGCCGGACAAAAGGCTCAAAGTGAACTGTATCCAGTACCTTGCGCTTATTCCAAATCTCCCCGACATTTGGAATCCCTGTAGCCTGTGCAATGATCTCAAGTGTCAAAATGAACTCCACCCCGGCAAGGTTAACATGTCCCTCATGCAAGTGCAATACAAAGAGGCGGGCCAACTCTCGGTGATGCTAAATCCGAGAGATCCTCTCACAAAACTCATAACAGGACATGTACTGAAAGCAAGAAACTGCCAATGGACAAGCTTGTAGACCTGCCAAAGAAGTAGGCTCCTCTCTCCTGTGATGGCCACCTTTTCCACCTATATGTGGCCTCCTCTGTACCTCAACCTCTGACACTGATGCTTGGTCATCACTCTGCTCATATGTTTCGGTTTCTGACATGTTTGAGGAGCAGAGTGGACAAAATGTACTGTTGTTTCTGCTTGTAAAAGTGCTGAACTCTATGTTGTTTCAAGGGGACAATGACATGAGGGAAATGTTAGGGGAGGGACCTATTGCACAAGGAATTGGGAATATATGAATAACAGGGAATTTAGGGAATACATTGCAAACAAATATTTGCATATATACAGGCACACATGTACATAACAAGGATATAGGGAATCATTTACAAAATCACTGCATATAGGAATACATGTAAAAACAGTGAACATAAGCGAATACATGTATGTAACAAGGGGACATTTGGAAACTTATTTACAAAACCTTTCACATATTCACCAAGAAATTTTTATGTTTATAGCATGCATATGGTGAAGCAAGAGTAGGGTTTGAGTTTTTGATGCTTTGGGAGGGGGTAGGGTTTGTATTTTTGGTGATTAGGGAGAGGGAAGGGTTTGTAATTATTTACAACATAGCATGGGGAAAATAGATATGAATGCAAATATGAGTAAAAAGGGAAGGAGGGAGACAATTTACAAGAGGGAAATACCTTGAAACAACACAAACCCTAGCACATTTAAACATTAACAATGCAGTCATTTGAAATTTCATCCACTTGCACAATTTAACCTTTAAACACAAGCATGAGGGCCATCAATCATAACCAACCACCAAACTGAAGTGTAGAGGGCCTACCTCGAACAATCTTGAAGATTTGAGGGAGATTGAGCGATTTTATTTCGAGTTTGCAGGGGAAACCTTGACGGGTCGCGCGCCACGCCCAAACGGGTCGCGCCCGTTCAAAAATTGAACTGCGGGATGGCCTCTGACGGGTCGTGCCCTCCTAATGGGTCGCACGCCTGTCTTGACGGGTCGCGCGCCTGTGCTGAGCCCGAAATTCGACCAGTTTTCGCCTAACACTCTTGATGCTTGCTCACTCTCTCTCAACAATGCCTTGGATGCACAATAAGAATAATAGGAGGGAAATTGAGCTTTTATAACCTTCATTTGAAAAAAATTCATGCTCAAACCCACTTTCTAAAGTTTATCTTTGACACTTTATAAAACTAACTTTTTGGCTTCCTTTGTCCTGAAATTGACTCTTTTAGTGCTTTTTCTTGATTCTTTTTGTAGGTAGATCATCTGAGGGATCTTGGCAAGGGGACCAGGGTTTCATGATGTCTGTTGCAGTCTTTTGAAAATTTCATCACTTTTTACAAAAATTCAAAAAAAGTGACCTTGGCTTTAAAAAACAGATTTTTTAAATCCAAGGTGAAAATTCACTGTACAAGATAAAAATATCGAAGAAACATGTTTACAATCCTCCCTCTGGCTTGCTGAGCACTCATGGACTTTCAGAAACATGACCTTGCAGAGATAAATGACCAAAACCCTAGACCTAGGACTTTGACCTCAAAACAAAACAAGACAAGCTTGAAATAGCTTAATGACTGATATGACCTGATCCATCAAAGCCAAGAGGGGTATAAATAGACCAGCTCCTCCATCAGGGTTATGGCATGCCTAACGGGATGCAAAACTTGACACTTATGAGACACCTACCTATGCAAATGCAAAGAGATTTGATCACTGATGGAGGGCTTCAAGACCGACACTAACAGTTTCGAAACTGTGATGTGGTCTCTAAAAGAAAGAACACAAGGCCTAGGAATCCCTAGACCATATAAGGTGGTATTGTGGTAAAGCTGGATTTTGTGTGCCTTAGTGGGCCTAGGAATCATTGACCGGTGAATGGTGGGATATATGGTAAATCCTAGAGGTGTGTGCCCTCGATTAGGCCTCGGAATCCTTGACAGGTGAATGGCGGGATATACGGTAAAGCCTAGAGGGTGGAGTCTTGATTAGGCCTAGGAATCCTCGGCCATCATATGGCAGGATATATGGTAAATCATAGAGACTAGGAGGTAGGAAAATTCGTCACGGTGTAGGTGGAGAAATCCAATGGCATCCATTCTTGTTTAGGGCCTTGTTATCTGGTGGGGATTACAGTATATTCTAAGGAAACCTGGTTTGGTTTGGTTTTGTTTTGAGTCCCACATTCATGCTTGGAATATGGAACGAGCATGATTGGCTAAATGAAATATTTGGTTCAGCTAATTAATCGTCGGGTGGTTCGTGGAAGTCCCATACCTGGTTGGCTTTTGCATTCATCAATAACAACTCTTTCTCCTTGGTATTTCATGTGTAAATGTACTCACTTATATGTGGATTTTATGGTTGTTATATCCTTGTTATTTTTGTTGGTTATATGGTGGTTATGAGTATCTTTTATGACAAACTTGATGTATGGCTTCCATCATGTATTAATTAGCAAATGAATGTACAATGTATAAATGTCCTAATAGATGATAATGCAGTTATTGTGATAAGGCAACAATACTTATGTACGAATCTCAGATAATTATGAGATCCCTATGCTCAGATATGTTGGTATGACTTGTAGATTGCATATTTATGACATGTTTGACGAAATGCCTATCATGGATAGTAAGGTTTTGGTCAAGTCCTTACTTAAGTGTGCGCATTAGTACCTTAGTTTCAGTGTCATTTATCATTCCTGAAATTTTCATGAAGTTCTGGGTAGTGGCCTGAGTCCTGGACCTGAAAAAGTGGCATAGAATCCAGGTTCGTTGTCTCATAAATGCCTGGAAAATTCCACAATTGTTGGCATTCCTTGTTGAGGGAGCAACTGGAAGGCTTTTGCCACTTTCATGCCTTATCATGGGAGTGACTAAGGCTCTAGGACAGTAAAAAGATAAGTTGTCTCAAGGGTTAAGCACTTGGAAGCGTTGGTTACCTCTTGAAGGGTTTGTAGCCCCTAGGGAAGGTTAGTTTGGTTATGTTTTATTGGTTCCACTTCCGTAACTGTACCTCATGAGTTCACTCACATCATAGTAGCCTCTTGTCACCTGTTTACCCTAGTGGAAAAGTTAGCTTGGGTAAATGTGGGAGGGGGGTGTTATAGTGAAAATGGATGTAATGAGCTAAAAGCTAACACAGTGTCAGAAAAGGGAGGATCCAAATTTATTGTGGGACAATTACAATAGTTGTAGTTAGAGGAAAACCTGTTTAGAGCTAAAAAGTGAGGATCTTTTTATCTTGTGCTCCATTCATGGGAAAAATATAACATTGCCTAATTTGGATGATGATGAAATTATGTCTAATGATCATGTTGAAAAATCTTAGCTTTCACTGTATAGAGGGGAATAAATAGTGTTTGTGATGGTAATGGTAGCATGTTGGGACCACTCAACTTTGATCAATTTACCACTACTAAAGAGATTAAGGTTTTGGGGCTTGAAAGGATTACAAAAAGGAATTATATATTCATGGTTTAAATTGTGGTGGTAAACTTACTGTATTATAAGATTATTTCTTTTGAGAAAAATGCCTTTGCAAATTCATGGGTTGAGAGCCTTCTCAAATTGAAAAAAATCAAATATGGGCAAGTATTTCTCAAGACATAGGAAATATAGAACTTTGTACAACACCTATTGTGTTGTATAGGTTAGAAATGTAAGATCATGCAATGACTCTGATAAGTTTTGTTCTTAAAGGTTGCAAGTGTCGTTTCTCATTTTTTGATGGATAGTCATGTGCATTATTTCACCCAAGGAAAGCATCAAGACTCAAGTTCAAATATGTGCTCTGGACCCCATGCCGTTGATGTTAGTAGGGCAGACCACAGGGAATTAACTACTTGATGTGAGCCTTAATGAACCTCTTTGATCAATGGCTGACGAATTATGGATTTTGTTCTACACTTTGTAAGGCCAATTATGAAAGTTATAATTACAATTTACAGTAATGGTATTCAAAAGTTCCCATAAATGTCACTACCCTAACTTCACTCTTCAGGAAGGAAAATCATCAAAAAAATGGGTGTCTTCGTGAGGTCAGAAAGGCACAACACTCTCAACATTGCAAGGAAGAACAATGATACAGATTGAATTCAATGATCTGGATAGTGGTTTTAAGTTAAGTGAAAGGTTGCACATAATTGAATCGATTGAATGATTTCATGTTGAAAATGAGAATTTCAATTTTGTATGAGGATATCATATGGACCCAAGTTGGAGAGTATTTCTTAAGCTAAAGAAGTTGGCAATTCAAATTTTACTAGCTTGACAGTGATGCTTAGATTGGATTTAAGTATTTCAAGTGGACCAAGATGAAAATGTGAGTTAGAGTTGATGTATAATAAAAACTAGAAGTTAAGCATCTTATAGAGGCTCATTTTCCATCTGATCCAACTTAGTAGCATGCATAGCTAGTTATCCCCTTGGAAGAGGTTGTAAAGTATCTTACGGTCTCAACCAAAAGAGATGCAAAACATTCTAGAGGATGCTTTTGTATAACGCTCAAAACTTCCTTTAAAAGGCCTATATCATATGTCCAAGGAGCCTTGCATTCAAAATATAAGCTTAGTTCAATATTCACAGAAAGAGCTTCCACATATGTGTGAATAACTTTATGTTGAAGATGCAAGCCAAATGAACCCTTGGTTGAAACACCTAAACAAACACCTCATACAAACATTGGCAAGGAAGGGCACACATCCTTTACCTCCAAGGGAGAACCTCTTGAGATGATCAAATATAAATAAGAGGATTCTTCAATGGAAAGAATTATTTGGTGTGATTATAGAGTACGAAAGAGATTCATCTATGAAAGAGGTTTGTGAGGTGATTACAAAGGAGAGAAAGACAAAAAAGCAAAGTAAGATTATATCTTTTAGGCTCCCGATGAAATTTATCATGGAGTAAGCCAACAAGAACATCAGAAAGCAAGGAAATTGCACAGAATAAAGATGTTTGGCTTGGTAAAATATAGAGGGGCGTAGTTTGAGCATTTTGGTAGATGTTGTAAGATCCTCTTATAGCTTATGGATAGATTTATTTTACATCAAGACATGCAAACACATCAATGTGGGCGAGATGTTAGGCTCCTGTTTTTTCACATTTTTCAATGATTCATTTAACCTTTCACGACTCATACCCTACCCTTATAACTCCATATCATTCCTCTTATATTAATTTTTTATTCCTTTAAACTCATAACCCTTTTGACACACATATCGAGGTAAAACTTGTTAATTTTTATTAATTACTAAGTCTCTAATGAATTAAATGAAATTTATTTTGATTTTTCCAATGATGAATTATTTAGCCTAGTTCTTGTAACTTGCATGCAGTCATGTAACCAACCTTCAAGGTTGGTATATCTGTGTAGCTCTAGAAAGAATTCGACCACATGGTTTTTGAAGGCTGAGGTGTTAAAATAATTATATGTTATCAAGATCACTTTGATGTTAGTGATATAGATTTATGAAGGGAATGAAATGAAATACATATTTATAACAAAAAAATACATATAATAAAACTCAACTTCTATTAATAAATAGAATGTGTAGAAACTGTAAAAATGTGGAATGAAACAAACTCGCTTGAATGGTGGTATCTTATCTCTTAGAAGATATTGGACAACTACTTTCATTTTCCATATCACATTACAATGAAACTAAAAATACTATTTTAACATAAATTAGTGATGAAAAAACTTCAAGCATCCAATAACCCAACCCTAGGAGATGAAACACCAAAGGGTTTCTGGCCCCGATAGGGTTAGTTGGTATGTCAACTTCTCAAGGTCGTAACTTTTGCATACAATCTCTATTTGGCATACTCATGATGTTGTTGGAAAGGTCTAGTCGAGATGTACACATCTTGATTAGGCCCAAGCCAAAGCCTATAACTATTACTTGGGCCACTTCCACCTCAAAAAAAATGTTTTTTATGGCCCCAAAAGTTTAGGCCTTGAAAAACTATAAAAAAAATTGCCAAGATGGAGAATTATGCTTTAAGCGTATGGAATAGCTACGTGGTCATTGATATCCACTTGGATAAGTCATCTACCCTTAGAAAGTTATGGTTTGCATTGCATTGATTTCCCTCATTAGGTGTAAGAGATGCCTTGTTTTGATTACCTGATAAAGCTCAATCCTTTGTTGGGGAGTTCCTTTAACATGTGTGTCAATGATCTAACCAATGGTTACATGTTACACGTAGTTAAGGTTGACATTTATCGGTGTCAATTGCTTTGATATCTCAAATGCATCTTATAATGGTGGAAAGTATGGTTGAAGGAGGTCCACCTTGAACATTGGGTGTAATCCAATGGAGCAAGGAACATTAAGTTTAAGAGAATTATCACTTATGACCTTGGTGATGTTGCAAGGTCTGTAATAAAGTGGATGATTCTTCTAATGGGGTCCTATAAGGCACTCTTTCAGAAAATGCAACCAAATATTGTCTCCCACCTAAAAATTTGTGTGGCACCCAGTGTTGATCATAGCGTTGTTGGTACTTAGTATTTTCTTTCTGTAAAATATCATGGACCTATTGAAGGATGTGTTGAATTTGTTTAATGAATTTGGTGGCTTTATCAGCCCCAAAGTGACCATGGGAATATTTTTCATGTGTGGATGCAAGGGGTAGTGCTACTTCCATAGAACCCAATGGGTTAAATCCCAGGCCCACCTGAAAAGGGTCATGGTCGGTCAAGCAATAGAAGGTTTTGTTGTACTTATGTTGAACATCGGGATATTTTCATCCCATGTGTGTGGATGTTTAGAGTTGTGCATACACAAGATGTGCGCAATCATCATGTTGATGACCTTTATCTACCCATTAATTTGGGGGTGGAAAGTAGAGGATTTGGTGAGCTTGGTCTTCAATAGTAACCAAAGTCTTAAACAAAATGTGCTTAAGGACCTGATATCCCAATCTTATACGATGTTTTGTGGTCTCCCAAAATGTACCCACACCCATTCAAAGAAGAGCTTGGAAGCGGCCTCCATTATGACATTCTTCTTACAGGCTATTAGAATGGCCATAATATAGAATCAATCAACAACCACGAAGACATAGTCATTGCCTTGATTGGTTCAAGTAATACAAAACATGTATTACATTGATATGGATTCCCAGGGCTTCTCAGGAGTTGGAAGAGGGGTGTATGGGCAGTGCTTCTTAATGGATAGTTTTGAAATGCCACAGGTAGTGCAAGACCTAATATACTTGTTGACATCTTGTTGAAATTTTGGCCAACATAAATACTTTTGTAGCATAGCCATTGTCGTTTCCATGCCAAAGTGTCCTACCATTCTAGTGTAGTGAGATTCCCGTATCATCTTTACAAGCTCACTTCCAGGAACAAAGATGGCCTCAATGGTATAACAATCCATCCTAAAGATGAAACTCCATGACAGTCATGTTTGTGCTTAACATCTAGTAGGTGGCAGCGAAGTCAATATTTCTCTAATAGAGTTGGTCCACCCATAGGCCTCATGTCATAGGGAGTAGAGCATCATCATTAGTGTTGCAACTAGAGATTTACTTAGGCATTCAATGATGCAATTAATTCTCATTGTCTCATATTTGATATACATATGAAATTTCTACAAGTATGTGGACCACTTTTTTTGGTGGTTTTTCTATGATTTTCCCTATGTATGCATAAACTATAGAGGTTTGTGATCATTTTTTATGATTTCCCCGTTCATGAGAATGTAATGCTTCCATTGGCGGAAGGTTTGTATAATATATTTATTTGTCATAGGTGGGGCGCTTATGAATGACATTTGATAGTGTCTCACAATGGTAGGCCACTAGATGACCATGTTGAGTAGGAATTACACCCATTCCATAGTCTAAAGCATCTATCTAAATCTCAAAAACTTGTTTCAGATCAGGAAAGGAGAGCATCGATGTTGAGCATAGGCAGTGTTTCAGATCACCAAAAGCTTTATGTTGCGACTTTTCCCACACAATTTTTTATGTACAACCACCATTGGTCACTTGGGTGAGGGCCCACACAATATGGGAGAATTGAAAGACAAACTTGTGATAGATGTTGGGAGGGCCTAAGAATCATTGGAGCTCAATTAGTGTGATCAGGGTTGGCTAGTCATGAATTACCTAAATATTGGTTGGATCCTAATGCATAGCATGCTCATAAACAATGTAGCCTAGGTATTCGACCCTATTCATGTCAAAGGATTATTTTTCTAATTTAGCATATAGCTTGTGCTGCCACAAAGTGTGAAGGACCTATTAAATATGTTGCAATTATTCTGCCCGACTCTTATTGAATATGAGGATATCATTCAGATATACCACCATGAAATTAGTGAAAGCCTACAAGATATTGTCCATCGACATCATAAAAGTTGTTGGGACATTATTCAAACCAAATGGCATGACCAACCATTCAAAAATACCTTCGTTGGACTTGAAAACAATCTTCCATCAAACAATTTCTTCTATTGCGACTTGGTGGTAGCCAAACATTTGATTAATATTTCTAAAGTACTTGTCCCCGTTAAGTTGGTCAAGAATATCATCAATTCTGAGAATTGGGTACCTGTTTATGATTGTGATTTTGTTCAAGGCCCTATAATCAAAGAAAATTCTCCATGTCCTATCTTTCTTTTGCATGAGTACAATTGGGCTTATACATGGTGAGGAGATTTGTCGGATCCATAGAAACATTCATAGAAACATAGGAATTCAATTGATCACACTCAAAAAGAGATAAACACGATGAGTAGATACACATAGGTACCATAGTAGTGAAATTCATGAGTATAACGTTGCCAATCCCAAGTGGTATGATGTTCGAAGCATTATGGGTGATTAAATTACGTTTTGGGTACCCAAATATTCCTTGAAGCGTGCCCATCACTGATTGGAATGATTTTCATGTGGTTTTGGCTTCTTAATAGTGAATTTTGACTATCAAACACTTGCAAAAGAGCTTTATACTCCTACTTGGCAAGGTAGGATACAATTTTATACATGTTGGTTGAGCGAGATAAGAAAGAGGTGGGGAATAACCAAGGTACCATAAAGTAATGAAGGCATTCCCTTATTTTCCTTGCTAGCCAAGTTGAGAGGCATCTGGAGATCATAGAGGACACATATTTTTTAGGAGACTAATGAAAATGTGGGCCTATCCATCAGCAAACTACACTGATTATGGAAAATTTTGGAAAAATGTAGAAACATGTGAATAGAAAAGGGTGTAAGACATTCATAGACACAAAGGAATTCATTTGTTCGTGCACAAAAAGAGAAACACATGATGAGTAGATACACACAAGTGCCTAAGCAATGAAATTCATGAGTAAACAAATGCCAATCCCAAGTGGAATGGTGGCTAAAGCATTCTAGGTGATTAAATTGTGTTTTGGGTGCCCAATATGCACAGAAAAGTGTCAGTCATGGTTTGGAATGATTTTGGTGTGTTTTGGGCTTCATAAAAGTGAATTTTGACTATCAAACACTTGTAAAAGAACTCTAGACTCTAGGTGTGCAAAGTGGTATACAAATTGCCAATTGGGCTTATCCTGGGTAGTTAGGAGGAAGGAATGGAATCCTTCCCACCCATTTTAAATTCCCACAAGTGACATGATGGATGCTCACAGTATTGAAAGTATATTCATGTTCCTCATATGGACTATATATCATTGTAAATGTGAAGAAAAAAAGGAAATAAAGAAAAAAAGTGGTCTACAATTTGATGTGTGTTGGTTGAGTAGGACAAGCAAGAGGCAGGGAAATCACCAAGGGATTGTAGATCAATGAATGGATTCCCTTATTTGTTTTACTAACCAAGTAGAGAGGCATTTGGAGATCATAGAGGCTCAAACTCTATTGGCAATGGAGACTCCACACTTTATCATTTATGAAGGAAAATTTATTTCACCTAACCCAATTACTAGTTAGTTATCAATTTTCCTCTTGTGGTTTCATGGCCTAGCTAGGGGGTGGCCATAGATAGAAAGTTGATGCATAACTAAGCATATGGTTGGGTGCAAAAATGATCCTTCCCAGACTAGTCTCTACCTTGAAATTTTAGCTAAGTGTTTCCTCTATTTATATGTTTATTGTTCATTTGCTTTTTGAATAGATGAAAGTTTGTAGTGTTTAGGTTTCTCATAATGAAAATTCACATATATGATTATGAAATATATATACATATTCGTACAAAGATATAAAGTTATGTTTGATTTTTATATATTTTAGCATGAATGTATATTACTCGAAGTTTACAAATGATTTAAGAATAAATTGGTGTCTAAAATGTAGGAATTAATTTACATAATCCTTGGCATAGTCATGTTCAATAACTTGCATAAAATTTGGTGGGATGGTAAGTCTACACATTTACATTCCTACTCCTACTTATGAGTAATTCATAAAAACTGGTGGGTGGTAACTGGTAAGTATGCTTATTTAAATATGATTCTTATCCATTGTTGGTGTAAATTTTTCGTAATTATGTTTAGTTACACTAGTATAAGGAATGTCCAAAGTTTCCTTATTCTTAGGAATTGGGTTTTGAATCTTCAACTATATGAGTGCTTATATATGTGAATCAATGGTTGGATAAATTTTAGGGATCGTAAATGTCGATAAGAAATAGTCCTCATGCAGTCAATGTGATAAATTGATAATAATCCATTGGAGGAGAGAAATTTTCCTTAATGAATAAAGTAAATGAGAATATCTATATGGATATAATTACATCTATGAGTGTGTCTATTTTGGAATAGGATTTACAAAAATTTAATTATATCAATAATTGTTAGGTGGGTGGTATAGATTTAACTTCCACAAAGTATTCTAGAGTAATATTAGTAGTAGTCACAAAAAGTAGTTATGCCCATTTTACCCTTTTAATTAAATTAATTAATTAAAAAAAATGTCATATGAACAAGTTCATTGAAACAAGTATTGCAGGGTGGTCTAGTCCTTGCCACTCAAGTGGCAGAAAAAATATGAGGTAGTTATCCACATGGCATTGTATTGTGCAAAGACTGTAATAATACCTTCAAGTTATATTCCAATCAATGGTTTGAAAAACAAAAATTAATAATATTTAAAAATAATATTTGTTTCTCAAAGTTAAACATTATAACTTGCATTGGTCAATGCTAAACACATAGTATTCAACACAAATGGATTGCTAGACTCTTGGCATTGACAATGACTAATAAGTTATGGTTTTTTGGGCATGTGGTATTGATAAGCAATGGTATTGTAATCAACCTTATTTACAAGTTAAAAATATCCATAGTAAAGTAGGGGTGAATCTCCTCGTTAAGAATCTTGTTAGATGATTTATGTTTTTTTAAATGTATATATGTTTAATTTATATATAAATACATTTTATAATTAATCTAATAATAATAATTAAAATAAATTTATATTATGTCCCAGGGGGGCAACTCAGTGGGTGATAGAAGTAATGTGAAATCTATGAAAATTGAGAGATCCAAGGTTCAAAACACTCCAGTTGTGACCCAGTTTATAGAGACGAAGACAGGTCGTAGACCTTTGCTCATGGATTGATGCTACCATTTAATTTATATGGTTGCACTAGTTACTTGCATTCATTCATTTTCTCATGCGTGTATGAAGAACAAGGAAATCATGGGAAAGAATTTTACTCAATGGTGATCTATGGGGACTCAATGCAGAGAGTGTGCTTAATAAATTTGATTGAATTCTTAAATAGAGATAATTCTCGTTAATGTTTCATGCAAGTTTTCTTAGATTTGTTGCAGGGCTTGTTAAAATCCTCTCAATCTGTGGTGGGAAAATTGTGAAGCTTTTAAGAGGTGAACACATTAAATATCCTTTATGGCCAATAAAATCATAATCTACATGTTGGATAAATATTTTGAAAGGTAACACATTAAATTTAAGTCCATCTAGATTCAAAGAATTTAACAAAGTTTCTAAAGGTTATGTCCTAAATTTTGTAATACCATTTATGGACAATTTAACATAGTTGCTAAAAGTTACATGTTAGATTTTTTCAATGGTCGATGAGCCCATGGTCAGGTATTTACTTTATAGACCTTAAACCAAAATGTGTGGATGAACAAAAAGTTTGGGGTTGGCCTCATCCATGTTTCTCAAAAATATTTGGAAATGTATCCATAGGCTATAGAGGAAATATTTTGGGTTGCACTTTGGAAATTAACATGTGAATTATGTTTACACTTCCACCTAGGATTTATTTACTATTTAATAATAGTGGAATATGAACAAGGATTTATGGATTAAAGTGTCATATAAAATCACACTCATACAAATACACATAAAACAAAATAATAGGAGCTATCATATAACATGGTGGGGATACATGGCCTTGGTGCTAACCCAACAACCCACTTGGTGTGACATGTGAAATCGGGGTGCCATGTTATCTACCACGTGGTAATTTTTTGGGAGCACTGATATGACACCAAGCTTGAAAATATTTAATTGACCTTATCTCAACGATTGCGACACAAATTTTAATAAAACTTATATCTTTGAAAAGCTCTTAGCGATCATAAGGTAATGATGATCTCAAAAAAGAGTTTTGAATTGACTAAGAAAAGTGAAAATTTGATACTGCATACCCTTAGCAAGATATAGAGGGGATTGGTTAGGTTACATAAATTTTATTTATTATTAATAGATGTTTAGAATTGGGTAGGTTACAGAAGTTTTATTTGTTATTAATAGATGTTTACATTAATATTGATAGGTGTTTAATTCTTATCATCCAAATGTAAAAAATTGTGTATTTTTTTATATTTAAGTGGAGTATAAATAATATATCAATTTAATTTAATACCATAAAATTACATTAAAATTTAAATTCTAATCAAAATAGAAATCAAATCAAGAGCTTTGGGACATATGGGTGAACCATCACTCAAAGGTTCTTCCTATAATTTTCTCATTTTCACTTTATTCAAATTCAAACCTCCAATGTATCGTGCATTTCCTTCCTACAACGACTATACTGACAATCAATGTATTACCAATATTGAACTGATACAAATGGTGGTGAGTGGAAGACCTGTGTGTCTTTGATGGTTGTTCTATCATGGTTATTATTCTGGTTATATGTTGGTTATAAGCATGGTTCCATAACAGGTTCTAGTTATGGCTCTTGATATGTTTGATTAGTTGATGAATGGTTAATGAATGCATGAGCTAACAAATGTTATTTCAACTATTATGAGAGGGCATTAGACCTTCTTGATGATTCTCAGATAAATTTCAGACCCCTATGTTCAGATATGCATTCATGACCTGTAGATTACATGTTCTCAATATGTTTGATGAAATGATTGTCATGGTTAGGAGTAGTCAGGTCAATTCTTTGATCAATTTTTGTATGAATGGCTGATGTTATCATTTTGGAAAGTCTCATTGAGTTTTGGGTTGTGGTATAGAGGCTCGTTTGAAATGGTGGCTCAGACTCCAGGACACACCCTATGAACTGGAATTTTTGGGCCATAACCACACCCTAGTAGGCTTATGCATGTGGTTGAAGGCCTAAACAACATGGATGTAGGTTTTAACCCCGTAAAAAAATTACCTGCATATGAATTATAACAACAGAAAATAAACAATGCGAGAGCATAAC
Source organism: Pinus tabuliformis (assembly GCA_031772625.1). NCBI lineage: Eukaryota > Viridiplantae > Streptophyta > Pinopsida > Pinales > Pinaceae > Pinus > Pinus tabuliformis. The sequence goes on from CM062818.1 coordinate 768,962,319, forward strand.
ACATAAAACACATATACATAGAGATTTTCCCCTAGATCCCAAAACCAGGACTACCAGCTTGATTTTTCTTTATGTTCCTTTCAATGTTAAAATACATATTTATACAAGCCGAAGCATCCAATACCATGGACCAAAAACCATCGCGTCCAAAACCATGGACCAAAAACCATCAAGTCCAAAACCATGTGCGAAAAACCATGCACAAAACCATAGGTAGGTCCGCCCAACCTAATATAGGGTCCAAAAAAAAATTTCCCAGGGCGCTGCCCCAAACCCCGTAGAGGGGGGCTACCCACCCCCCTGTGACCCCACCACTACGCAATCGACGCAACGAAGGGGGGACTCTGCCCCCTCTCTTACCCCCCAGTTAACTACGTAGGCTAGTCACAGAAAGAATATAACACAACCTAACATTCTCCCACTTGTTGTTTTCTTTCCACAGGGGCCACAAGAGAGCTTAGTCATTTATCCAGCCTTGCAACACCCATTGTTTCTCTACACCAAGAGAACTTCTTAGAGCTCACATATTTTGTCAATGCATCTGCAGTATTCTTCAAAGTGTCCACCTTTACCTGCAACACCTTTTTGTCTTCTATCATATCCCTCACAAAGTGATACTGAACATCAATATGATTTGTCTTTGAATGGTTGTTATAGACATATTTGGGCACTGCAACCCCAATCACATATGTCCATAAACCAAGGGCTTCTAAACCCCTAAAAGTGTTGTTTCAAACCCTAAAGAATCAAGGTCAACTGATTACATCATTTCCCAGAAGTTCTCCCTAAAAAATGCTCAAAACTGGTCAAAAATGGACCATACATACTACTCCATGCTAGGGGTGTGATGCATCTCACCTGCTACACACAGAGGGTACGATGAATACTAAAAATCCCTTCTGTAGGGTGCGATGAGCCAGAGCAAACAAATGGCAGAAGCAATTTGCTAGGTGGAAACTCAAAGAATCTTCTAGAAATTGCTCATATGACACTTGCCTCTCTGAATTCACCCAGGGATGAGTAAGAGATCATGAAATGTCCAAGTGGAACCAAGAACTATCAGTGAAATGACACTAATCAAAATCCCAGAAGCTGACTCACTCTCCTGAAAACATCTATATATGGATCCCTCATCCTAGAGATCCAGAGGCTAGAATTTTGTAATTTGTAAGGAAGTGTTGTTGGTTTCTCTTTGAGACATTGTATTGTTGGGTCATCTTGCTTTGTATGAGGTGAAGAGGGCTTTCATGCTGGGAGGATGATGCTGTATCAGACAGCTTGGCTGTAATCCTCTCTTCTACTGCTTCTATCAATAAAGCTATTTGAGTTTTCCTCCATATGTTTGTATATCTCTGAATATTGTATTTGTATATGCATTTGTATGGTTAATATACATCTGATCCTATATTGTTTATGGTTATATATCTCTATGCTTTGATGGTATTTTTCTGCTTTGACTCTACAGGTGTTCTTTGAAGCGGGACAAGTGAGAAAGGAATGGTGAAATCTCTATCAAAGGAGAGAGGAAACAAGCAAGGAGACTAGCGAAGACTGAGGTTGGAACTCTCTGCTTCTCTCTCATCTATCTCCCATAAAGGAAAACACAAGTAACTTTGGTATGTTTGTTTCTAAGATAGCTACCCGTCTTATTGGGACTAGCAGCTCTACCTGTACACTAGTTTTCCCGATAACAAAATGGCGACTCCACTAGGAAGCGAATAGTTTGTTTGTTTTGTTACTATTGTTTGCTTTATAAACTATAGACGAAGCCTGAAGTTAAGCTAGCTAGCCTTCGAACTGCTTTTGTTATGCAACTGCAAAGTAGATCAATGTTGCTTCAGTCAATCTCCGAGTTGGTTTATGAACTAAACATCTGACTTGCAAACATCCTAAGTGCCCTAGTGGTAGCTCAAATAACCTCATTAGATCAGCCCCTATGATTTGTGTTTATTGTCTATCATTAGCTCAGCCTAAATCCCTAAACTTAGCTGAAAACTGTGAGTGAAAACCAAGCTCAGTCTCGTCCCTAGACCATCGCACTGTCTCTCATTGGAAACCAGGATGCATCGCACCTCCCGTGTGTTGCAGGTGAGATGCATCCCTGTTTCCCTATGTTACAGCTGTGATGATTGAGTAAGATTGTTTATGCCTCCAGATTTTGGTTTTTTCTTCATTGTCTTCAGCTTTATTCAGTAGTTTTGTTGTCTATGATCAGTATATCACTGTTGAAACCCTCTTCCTTTACATTATTCGGCCTCCATTGATAAAGAATTGTGAATGTTTTTTAATGTATTTTTCATTATTTACAGTTCTCCTTTGCAAACAGTAGCTTAATCGAACTGTAGTCTTATGATTTGAAAGGGTCGCAACTATCATTTTCAGTCAAGAAAAAGAGTGTCGTAAAGCATTCCTCTTTTAGATAGTCGATTACACTTTTGCCATTGTATTTGATTTGAATTATTAGTATTTCAAGTGTTGAAAGCAGTTTTACATTCAAAATCGCAAAGTGTCATCTTATTCTTCCTTTCGTTTTTTGAAGAGAAAATTGTTAGTACTGTCGCTTTGAAAGAAGATAGTTCAGATCTATACTTAGTTTTCCTTTTGTCATTCTCACATTAAGGAAACTGAAAAACAAATACATGCATGTGCATTTTCATTTAGACTGCATGCAGAAAGTGATTTAGGAAAAGTGCATCTAGTGTGTGCTCTTTGCTCTATGTTGAAAGAATTTTATTTCTCTTTCCTTAGTAGCTAGGATTTTCATTGCTAAAAGAAAGTAAACGAATTTTTATCATCTTAGATTGCATATTTAGGAATTGTATATCTACATCACGCGGTGAACCTTAAAGGAAAACTTCTTAAGAAATATAAACAGTAAAATAAACCTCAACGAACATAAAAATGCTTTGGAACCTAACGCACAACATCTAGAAGTCTAGGCTAGAGACGTATTCTGGCGTCGTAAAGCCTGGTAACTATCGTTTTCATCGTAGGTTGGGTGATTCCTCCTCTTTGATACGACAAGTGCCAGTACAGACTTGTGCTCCCACGTACTGTCGAGTATATATTGGGAGACCACAATATGCTACATCCTTTATCCTTAGGAAGCCGTGTCTACCGCCCTATCGATCGCAATGCACTGAACACAGCATTCAGGAAGATTGACTGTCGTACCGTAAAAAGTATTCTACAATTTTGCAATTGGTTTGGTAATCCCTCTGTCTAGATTTCCAAAGTAGTCACTTTCGTTCCTTTTCAGACTCCTTAAAAGAAAAGGTCCATCTGAGCACTTGTCACTTCAGGCTCATTAAAAATCGAAGGCGACTAGAGTCATATTTAGCTTTTTCTCGACTCTTAAAAATTGAAAAAGCAAGTTGTGTCAAAGCGTCATAAAATTCATTTAATTCAGAATAACTTTTTCCCCTTTTTATTTTGAGTTGATCAAGTAATCTGCAATCGTGGAAGAAATTCAATCAAAACCCCGTCGTTCTCGAAGACTAACGAGTCAGCCATCTTTGACTCCGGAAACAAAACCATTTTGGGCCAAGCGATCTCGTTTAACTGGGTCAAAGTCTCCTGGTTTATTTGAAACTTGTGTTTCAACATCCTTAGAGACTCCAATTGCTCCAACTATTTCTAGTTTCCCTGCCTCTACAGAAGAAGTTCCACAGTTACAAGAGGACATTAGAACTGATCCTAGTGTAAAGGTAAAGACTTATATTCCTAAACTAGCTCCATATAGGACTAATTCGGAATGTGTCGCCCCTCCAACATCTGTCGCTACAGAGTGTGTACCTTCTTCGGCACCATAAATATTTTACAGACCCGACGGTCTACCTCTTCCACCTAGATTAATTTCTATAGAAGAGATTGTAGAGGATCTTCCATCCAACACCCCATTGCATTTTGGAACTAGGATCCACCTATATCCTTCTACTACAAAAGTTAGTCACTCTTCATCGCAAGTTCCTGTAGAATCGCTAGAGTCTTTTGGATAGACTCGATATGTCTGAACAACCATCGACATCTAGGACTGTGTCATCCGATACAACAGCAGCAGAACCTCCTGCCGCTACTCCAACAATGTTCATTGGCATACCATCTGTCCCAACTAGCTCTCAACTGCTAAATGGAGTCCACCCAGGGAATGTTTCGACAGCATGGTATGTTCCTGTTTGTTCATCTGGAATAATATCTGGAATTTCTTATGTTGAGTCTCAACAAATTGATCCTTCACAACGGTATCAATTTGGGTAGTCCAGTCTACAAAGACCAATTTTCCCTTCGAACACTAGATTGCCACCATATGGGAGGCACTATGCCTTTTCATTGTTCCCTCCGGAAGAACAACCATATGAGAGTTCACAACAAAATTCGGGTCAAGCTGGAATTGCATCCAGTGGTTGGGTGCCAATACTACCTTAATAGCCAAGAGTTGTATATTCAAGGCAACCAAATCAACCTGTGTCGAATATTCCCACTACACTGGCTATAGTGATAGTGTCGCATGTACAAGCGCTGCCTGTTGTATGTCAACCTCAAGTCTCTCAGGTCGTAATACAACAGCCTCTTGTCTCTGCGACTCAATCACAATCGTCGATTAGTGGCTCCTTAACTGAAGCGACTCAGGCTCAAACAGGCATTATCACCCCTCATCTTGGTCAAACATCCAGTATTGGACAACAACAAATGGTGTCACAACCATGGCTAGTGCAATATCAACAACCACAATTCCAGCAAGCTTACCGAGGACCTGAGCAACAAAGCTTTGCAGATAATGGGTAGCCGTATATTCAAAATGGTTACCATCAATCATATCATAATGGTTATGCCCATCAACCTTGTCAAAGTTATCAACATCAAATACATTACGCTGGTATGCAAAGACCCAGTGCTCAAGCAATCCCCTCTTATCCTGGGTATGCTTCACAAAACCTGAATCAACAGTTGCCTTTCATCGCAACTTTGGAATTACCAAATATGAATCAGCTAACAAATGATCCAATTGCTTATGCCCCTTGGTGGCTGGCGATTGCTCATAAACTTTCATCAGATATTCCTAAATTCAATGGAAATCTGAATGAAGATCCTTCGAATCATGTGATGACCTTTCATCTGTGGTGTTCGTCCAACACTCTCAATGATGATTTGATTAGGCTTCGCCTTTTTCAGGTAACGCTAACTGGTCTGGTAGTGAAATGGTACATCAAATTGCCTAGAGCTACATTCGATAACTTCAGCGACCTTGCCAACACCTTTTTAACCCATTTTCAGTTACCAATAAGGTACGAAACAGGAACAGAGCTTCTTACCAATTTTAAGTAGACGAAATCCAGTCACATATCTGATCACATTCATGAGTGGCGACGTCGTCACCGAATGGTAAAAACATATGTTCCTGATCAGCTGCTAGCTGAATGGTTTATTAAGTCATTGTTACCTTCTATTACGGAAGATGTTATCACAAAATCAAGCACTGAAGGGCTGCTGATCAGGTAGACTCTGTGTAACTATTTCAGACCAAGCTTTTGACTAAGGATTAGCCTCCCTAGCCTGAGAGGGCTCTCTCAAGAAAAGGTTATTGATTTTGAATGTTGATAAGAGGGCTAACTCTTGTACAATAGATTTAATGAAAGCATAACTGGTTGGAAACACACCAAAAGATATCTCATTGGGCTATGGAGTCTATAATATCAAGTAAACAAGAAAAACACAGTGAACTCATAGAAATCAAGGCTCTTAGCATTACAAGTCAAACATATTCCACCACACATAGCTTGCTGTATACACAGGAAGTCAGAGCATATAAGTATGAATTCTGAGTGATTGCATACAACAAAACCATAAAATAACATAAGGTATAACACATCATCACTTCATTTGACCATGACAATCCTTCGAGAATCTTGAGAAGAGTATAACTCTGTTTTACTATTACTGTCAAAAAGATCTTACAGTGGCCCAAAACAACACACTTTTTCTATTAAGTATCCAACCTTTTTTACATCTAAGTTATTCCTATATATAGCCTATCAAAACACTGCTGTACGAGACTCCTCATCAAGCATGAAGGGAGCTCGGGCTTTTGACATAAATGACCTTAACAATAACATAAACGAACTAATTTATTACAAGAGATATGATGCTACGAAAACAGAGGATTCCATCATATTGGCACTTTAAGTCTTTTTCCTTGTATACCCTGATGTGTCCTTAGAGCTTGCCACCTGTAGTACTGCAATAATAACCATATCCAAGCTTAAAACAGATTCAATGTACATACAGCTCCGGATACTTGATGCATAGATGACTTCAACAACCGAAAAGAAAATGAAGCCTATATTCTTGGTTGCTGCCTCCCCTCGGTGTTCATATATTAATGATCCATCTTTAAGCCATTTAAACCTTGGATAGTCCCGTGTGACTGAAGAAAACTCATAACCTAGCCATCCCACAACTGGACAAGTGTATCATTTAACACCTCAGCAGCTCTATCCAAACCCTAAAATTTCGGAGATAAAGTGACTTTTAGGCAAAAGACAAAACTTCGGCTTTTTCTTTGAATATTTACACCTGGCCTCCTTTTCAAAATATCTGACTGATCTTCTATAGTCTACATGCTGATATTAAACCATCTCTTTAAATATATGCTGATCTTAGCATTCCAACTCAAGCTTTAATCCTAACCAGTCATCTACAGCAGTTTCGTAGCGCGCTACGAAACTGCTGTAGGTCATCAAAATTAAATATATGAACCTCAAAACAGCAATATTTCAAATTTATGATTCCTTTAGTCTTTCCATACAGGTGCGAAGACACAAAAAAGTCTCAAAAACTTTTAAAAAGACAATGGCCCAAAATATATCAAAATTTGAGAAAACACATTCCTCCTTGAATCATTTAGCTAGCTTGTCTAGCTTTTCTTTCAGGCTGATGACTTCCTCCTTCAACTTCTTGTTCTGTGCTCTTAGACTTGCATTCATTTGTTTCATAGTTTTTGCCTGTTTTAGAGCTGGTACTGTCCATACATAGGCGTCAGATACCGAACTAGCTTGACTGATCAAACTTGTTTTACCTTTCATCACAGCTTTCTTATAACTAGTATATCTCACTGCCTTCTCTTTAAAAATATTATGAACCTGAGGTAACTCCTTACTTGCTCCAGCTTGTTTTTTAATGGCAACCACATTTCCGCTTTGACTAATAACCACCTTATTGTCCTTATTCTTGTTTTTAACTGCTTGGACTATTCCAGAGAAGATTTCAAGTGCCTCTGTCCTAGGCATGTCTGAAGGGACTTTCTCTTTTTGAGCCTTTTCTGCTTCCTTTATTTGCCTCCTAGTCATTGGTCTGCGAGGTTTAAAGGCATACTCTTCACCTGGTTCTTCAAACTTTAACCTTTTGGAAGCCTTTGACTTCTTAGAACTCTCAGGTGAAGATTGTGTTAGATCAATATGCATAGGTGACACCAATTGATCTGGTTCTATTTCAAGTGGTTCAACTTGGATTGGATGTTCTTGTTCTAATTCAATGGCTTCCAGCAAATCATTTAGACTACCCTTAGAAACAGGACTCTCTTCCACATGAGCTGATTTTCCTTTTTCTTTGTTCAGCTGGCCTCTAGTTCTTGCTCTTGAAACTCTTTCAACTTCACTAGACTTAATTTCATCTTTTCTTTTGTGAGTCTTCTGTTTAGATGATTCTGGTGTTTCTTTAAGCGGCAACTTAGAAGCTTCTTTTTCAGATACTTTGGATGATTTTGAAGTTTTGACTACTGACGCCTCAGGAGTTTCTTTAACTGCTAACTTAGGAGTCTTCTTTGTTGATGCTTCAGGTGTTTCTTTGACTGTTACAGACCTCTCTGGCTTCTTTGTTTTAGCTTTGGGCTTCTTATGGTCTGTTATTTCTTTCCTAATCTCAACCAAAGTAGTATCCTCACTCCTATCTTCTCTTTCTCTTACAGGTAATGGAGTGAGGCCCGTTTTACTAGGGAAACCGGCCATGAATACAAACGAATCCCAGTCTTTACCAATTTTATGTAGGCTATCCAACACCAATAATTTAACCAGACCATGATGAAAAAGAGATGTTTCATAAGCTTCTTTTTTCAACTGAATCTTGTCACACATCTTAGAAATACTCCTGAATAAGTAAAAAGGGATGTCTATTGAGCTCTTACCAGTGAAGTGTAGTAGCAGCTTGAAATGATATGAGTAGACTTTGTTGTACCGACCTTCACATGTCAAGTACTTCTGGATGCATGTCAATAATGTAGCATAATTCTCCTTAAGATAGCTCCTTGGGACAGCTTTAGTAAGATCTTCGTCTACATATGGTGCCTTTAAGAACTCCTTACACGGACCCATATCAAACTTGAAATTCTTGAACCATTCTTGGCCACCTCTTGGGATTTCTGTGACTGTAGAAATGACTTCAGGGGAAACCGGAAACTCCAGCATGGCCACCTTTGAATTTAATCCCGTGAAGTTCACTGCAAATGCCTTGGTCACTTCTGCATGTCCACCTTTGAGTTTTTCACAGAACCGCCAACAACCAGCACCTCTGAACGCCTTTGCTACTTCCTCATCCCTGAGGGTTACATCTAATCCCTCCGGCTCTGTTCTCACACATCTACCCGAACGGTGCTCCTTTCTTTCCATGTTTCTCTGCACAATTCTACGCAAGGAAATGACGGTGGTTTGCAGCACGATAACACTCTTCGGCTGTAGAACTCAGGCTCGCTTGCAGTAGTCTGTTTAGAACAAAGCTCACGCTTTTCATAGAGTAGAAGACATTCATATGTTATGAAAAACACATTATGGAATGACCACTTCCTATAACGTCCTCCAAACTGACACCTAACTCAATGAAATCAGACCTGATGGCAAAGTAATGGCTAATCATGACACGTAAATGGTGTGAGGAAACAATCATAACCGGACTCGTGACTCACCACTTCTCGGATTAGACATTCCAGGAAAAAAAAACTAGACAACAGCCCGAAACTCCGATTTCGTAGCGCGGGCAGTTCAAATTTAAAGGAATGCGCTACGAAATCGCTGGCAAACGGGCCGCTACGAAAACACGCAAACATTATTTAGCAGCAGAACTGACCAATCACACTCGCGCTACGAAACTGCGCAAGTACCTAAGAGATCATACACGCGCTGCGAAACTGCGCAAGTACCAATGACATGACATGACATAACTAACCATGATGGAAGATGACTAATGCCCTTGCCTTTACACGAATTTCATTCATAACTCTTGAATTTCAAAATTTGAAATTGACATAAGTTAACAAACTTATTTACAAGACCTCAAGACTTTATAAAAACTTATGGATAATTAACATATACATGAACTATAGATTCTAGTGATAACAGAAGATGTGGCTAAGGGAGGAGTTGTCACTGAAGAGCAAGTCATTGCTCGTGCACAATATCTAGACTTGATCTATACTCAGTCTGGCACGCTCTATGACAAAATTTCTAATGCTCCTAGACCACAGTTTTCTATTCCTCCTCCTCCTAAATCAAACAAAGACTCTCATGCCGGCGATGGCGTGATAGGCACGACAAGCAAAAAAACCGCAAAGGCTACATCTAAGAAAGCCCGTGCGGTTTCTAGTCAAAATGCAAATGAAGAACCTCTCGCCTCGGAGGTCAATGCCATGTCGATCGACAAAGGAAGCAACCAAGAGGCAATAAGAAATGGAAAAGCAAAATGAAGAAACAGGATGATTCGTCTCCTAAAAAATCTTCTTAAAACCATTCTGGGCAAAATAAACCTATTCGGCCATGTCACATATGTGATGAAGACCATTGGACGAGAGATTGTCCAGATAAAGTTGAGATTAAGAAGTTATTTAAGAGTTCAAAAACCTCAGCAGTATTGACTGATCCGTTTCCAAACCCAGAAACTAATCTGGTTGCTAGCGACAATGCTTCCCCATCCCAGGTGCTTATGTTGTCCATTTCAAAGCAAAAAAATGATGCTTTGATATTGACAAGGAATAAATATTACGGGAATCCACAACTATCGAACAACAAGGCTGCAGATCAACCTAGTAGTTCGACAACAACTTCAACCGAAGTTGTGCCACCCATCATTCCTAAGCTAACGATAAAGCCGCCAAAGGGAGTAGTACACAAATTGACATTTAATCCTCGTGCTCAAGCAGCATATGATTATAATATAGTAGAGGATCTGGCCCAATCGCCATCTGCTATGTCGACACTTGAAGCACTGCAAAATTTCCCCTCCCAAAAGCAGGCTCTATTATCAACAATAGGTGGGATTGACCCAGTAGATTCCAATCTTGTGGCCTTTAATCATAAAGGATATGAACCTCAGTTACCAACTCAACTCACTTTCCTCATACAAGTGAAAGCCCTCAACAAAACTATTCATAGAACAATTATTGATGAGGGGGAATCTACCTACATTATGTTAATGAGTTGCTGGAAAACTTTAGGCTCACCACCCTTGTCAAGATCATCAACGACATTAAAAGCATTCGATGGACGAACATACACCCCGTACGGGATTTTAAGTAACTTGCAAGTTGAACTGGGGGGCAAGACAGTATAAATTGACATCGAAGTTATTGATGGAAACCTCGATTACAATATCCTACTGGGAAGGCCCTTGATTTATGCTTGGCCGTTCTTGTGTCAACTTACTATAGAAAGATTGCATTTCCCTCTCAAGGAGGAATTACAATCGTTGATGAACAAACCTTTCTCCCCAATAGTTCACAAGTTACAGGAAGCATTCCAATGATCCATGGAAGCTCTCATTCGCTTCAAAATGTCGGAGTGGGCATACTAAAATACCCTGCCTTAATGGGTACTTTTGCCCTACCACCTCCGAGCAATCTGGCGAAAGTGGCCAAAGTAGAAACCTGCAATATGATATCTTACATTCAGAAGGTTTATGAACATTTTGTTAGCATGGATCATCAAAAGGTATTGCCTCCAAGCCCAATAGAAATTTTTTAGCAATCAATTTTCTCGGCCTGGGCAGCAAACCCAAATCAACGCTCATCGAGTGTTTGGATAGATAAGTCAAAGGAATATGGCACCTCTTCTGATCCTTGGTCACATGTACATTCTATAGACAAAGGAATTATTCAGTCGATGATGATAGGAGAGGCACCATGGGAAGATTACCACCATCATTCCTGTCTTCCGGATCACAACGAAGATTATTCCAATGACCTTAATCATCCTTCAGTTTTTTATTTTCTATCAAATATTGTAAATACAGTGGATTCTGAGGAATTATATCCAATATTGAAGAAACTATCGCCATAAATATCTCGACCAAACCCGATGTTGTAGGGAATATTCATGTCGGCAAATCTTGTTCTTCTTCAGAACTAGAAATACATTGCGCTCTCTTTCGCGAATTCAGAGATGTCTTTGCATGGTCATACGAAGAAATGCCAGCCATTGACTCGAGCATCATTGAACACGAAATCAAGATGTTTCCAGATGTCAAACCGGTATGACAACGGCTTCGGCAGGTGCACCCAAAGAAAGCCACTGCCATAAAGGCAGAAGTTGAAAAACTTTTACATGCTAGTTTCATTTACCCGATTCCTCTAACTGATTGGGTATCGAATATTGTCCCCGTGATGAAAAATCAAGGAACAATTAGAGTGTGAGTTGATTACAGGGATGTAAATCAAGCTTGTCCAAAGGACAACTACCCTACACCCTTCATCGACCAGATAATTGATGAATGCGCCGGATGCAAAATATTTTCATTTATGGATGGATTTTCCGGGTATAATCAAATAAATATCTTCCCACAAGACCAGTCGAAGACTGCATTTATATGTCCATGGGGCACATTCGCGTATCGCAAACTACCTTTTAGTTTAAAAAACGCAGGGGTAACCTTTCAGAGGGCTATGAATTATGCCTTCCATGACATCAAGAACATCGTTCAACCATATCTCGACGATCTACCAGCTCATTCGCGAAAGCGGACTGATCATCCGCAGCATTTGAGAGCTATATTTCTACGTTGCTGACACTACAAGATACGACTCAATCCGCACAAGTGTGTGTTTTGCGTCGATTCTAGTCATTTACTTGGCTTCGTGGTTTCTAAGGATGGGATTCGACTCGACCCATGTAAGGTTCAGGCAATCATCGACATGCCTCCACCTTCAAATTTGCTTCAGATTCATAAACTCCAAGGAAAATCAAACTTTCTAAGGAGGTTCTTTCCAAATTACATCGAACTTGCTAAAGGTTATACGTGTCTTTTGAAAAAAGAAGTACCCTTCAACTGAGATCAGGTTGTGAAAACTTCCTTTGATGCTCTAAAGGAATCCCTAATAAAAGCATCATTAATGTATGCTCCTGACTATCAAAAAGACTTTAACCTGTATCTAGCTGCAGCAGATACAACCATCGCAATGGTTTTAGTTCAAGAAGACAATGGAATCAAACATCTTGTCTATTATTTAAGCTGAAACTTAAATGATACAGAAAGAAAGTACTCCTATGTTGAAAAGCTGGCCCTTGTAGCTATTCAAGCAGTGTAAATATTTCGACACTATATCCTCTTTCACAAAACTACCATTTTGTCAAATTGCAACCATATGACTTACATACTGTCGCGTCAATTACTTGGGGGCAAATATTCGAAATGGATAGCCATTTTGCAAGAGTTTGATCTGGAATTCGTAAAATCCAAATCAAAGAAATCTTAAGTATTCGCGGAGTTACTATGTGACTTCCCATCGTCGTCCAATGATTCAACATCCAAATCATCAATCGTGGATGAATCTTTTTTTCTGATATCATCAAGTGATCCGTGGTATGGAGATATAATCATCTATCTCCAAACCCAAACATACAGGCCTAATACCTCTTGCTCAGAACAACGGCGTACTCGATACCAAGCAAAAGACTGCATGATCGTCGGTGATACACTTTACCATCGTGGTATCGATATAGTTCTGCAAAGGTACCTCACCCATGAGGAGGCCGAAAAAGTCCTGAATGATTGTCACTTAGGTGCGTGTGGGGGGCATCAATCTAGTTATGCTACGGCACAAAAGATTTTACGAGCAGGTTACTTCTAGCCAACAATGTTCAAAGATTGCATAACCGCAGTCAGAATTTGCCATGCTTGTCAAATATTCAACCGCAAAACCAGAATACCACTCGCACCTCTGCATCCAATAGTTGTTGTTGGGCCATTCGCCAAATGGGGCATAGATTTCATGACATGTAACCCCACCTTGGTCGGGGGCATGGGTATATCATAGTCACAGTTGACTATTTTACAAAATGGGTCGAGGCGATGCCTACATTAAACAACAGAGGCGAAACGGCTACTCTTTTCTTTTTCAATCATGTAGTCTCTAGGTTCGGTGTTCCACAAGCTATAGTCACAGATCATAGATCGCATTTTCGCAATCACATGATGGTTGAATTAACTGTCAAATTAGGACTGTCCCACGACAATTCTACTCCATATTATCCGCAGGCTAATGGACAAGTTGAATCGATCAACAAAGTCCTCAAGCGTATGCTGCAGAGAATGATTGGAGCCCACAAACGGGATTAGAATTTAATCATGTACTTATCTCTGTGGGCATACAGAACCTTGGTAAGAAATGCGACCTGGTTTACACCCTTTCAGTTGGTGTATGGCCTAGAAGCTGTATTACCAATTCAGTGTGAGATTTCATCTCTCAAGCTCGCAGTCGACCTTCTCCCCGGAACTTCAGAGGAAGAGGCTCGTTTCTTGGAACTAATCCAATTAGATGAAATCTATCGTGATGCCACCTTGGCTAACGAAACTCATAAGAAACAAGTCAAGGCGCAATTTGACAAAAATTTCAAACCCCATGTCTTCTCAGAAGGTGACCTGGTCTTACTTTACGATCACAAATCTGATAAAGTGGGAGCAAGTAAGTTCCAATCATTTTGGATGGGTCCCTACATTGTTAAGCAAGTATTAGCAAAAGGAGCCTACGAGCTACTAGATTACGATGGGATTCCACTGGCGCAACCCCGAAACGGGTTCTACCTTAAGCGTTACTATGCTTGACTAAGTGTAGTAATCTCTTTATATGCTTTTGTTACATTTTTGTTTTCGTCAAAAGTGATCGTTTTGGTTAGGTGATCTACTTTTGCATTTGTTGCAGATGTCAAACCTATTGGAATCATTTGTTGGATATGCCGACAGAGCTAGTCATAGTACGCGGAACCTATCTTCTGTAGCCTGGGCCATCTTTGATCCAAGCGGCGAGTTAGTGAGTTTCAGAGGGGTATGTATCAGTCAGTCAACGAACAACATCGCTGAGTATAGTGCATTGATAAAACTTCTCTCTGATGCCATCGCACGTAGCATACGCCGACTTAGTGTCAGGTTAGACTCACAACTTGTCATCCTACAGCTTACTAGCATCTATTCCGTTCGGAATCCAACTATCTATCGTATGTTCATAAGGGTCAGGATTTTGGAAAGGCAATTTGATTCTATTCAATATCAACACATTTCTAGAAACTTAAACACATTAACTGATTCATTAGCAAATTATGTGTTAGATAGACATTTGCAGCATTTATAAAAGAAAGCATTTCAATCAACATTTGCATCAGGATCATACAACTTAACCAAAATAAAGCTTCGAAAATCAAAAATATATATAACTGTTTATAGTTTTTTCAAAATTTTCTGTGTCCAGGACAAAATCAATCATATGATCCAAAACTCAAAAATGTAGGAAAAGCACCCTAGACTAATGGTGTTTGTGATAACAAGTCACCGCCTGTGCGATCATATGTAAAAGTCTAGTCCATCGGCTCGGCACGCTAGTAGTATGGCGCTGTAATCTCAGAGGTCACTCGTTGGTCCTCACATCCTGAATACCAAGGGTGAGACCCTTGATCTGATCCTGCAATACTGCAAGGGTCTCGGCTACGTCCAGATCGCGAAGGACACTCCTCCCTACAGCCTCTCATGCTGGAACGGCAGTTGCTACCCTCGGGCGCATTGCTGGTCGCATTGGTCAAATGTATGCATGAATATATGGGTTTGATTAGTCTTAATAACATTTAAAAAACACAAGAACATTATAAAAACAATAAACAGAGATATGGTCAAATCTTTTACCTATAACACCCCACTGCTCGCTAGCCGGTAGCACCAAATCTGGGTCACCCCAGAAATCCATCCCAACATATGGATACTTAGCAAAGAGCATCTCCTGACAGTCAAACCACTCAAAGAAGGCATCAAAGAATGAAATCTGCGACTGTCCAGCATGTCTGGCCATAAGATCAACCCATATCTTCATCTGTGGTTCCGTCAGTACCGGTGGTCCGAGAGAAATGTATTGTGGCTGCATCGGCGGGATCCTCTCCAAGGCAAAAGAGGTCATAATAGAACCATAACCAAAGTTCTTGGATCTTCCGTTCTTCACCTTGGTAAGTTATTCTTTTATAACCGGAAATACTGCATCACACTAGTTGAATACCTTTGGTTCAAGGCATTCTAAAGCATACTGCATATAGGACCTGTTGGCCAAGTGAAGAGCTACGCTACCAGCCAATCTAGCAAAGGTGAACAAAATAGTCCTCAAGGACCAGTTAGTGACATCTCGAATACTAATCTTGCCATCCCTGCTCAGCTGAGATCCATCTCTATAGAATCGGTGAATATAATCCCTCACGGATTCACCTCCATGGGTGGATCCTAATAGTGAGAGAGGGGCACCACGCCTCGATAAACCAGTCAAGAAGTAGATATCCTCAACTATCGGAGGGATGGACTTACCTCAAATCTGGAACACTTGGTTGGTAGTATCCCATGCATCGAGAAAATATTGCAACAAATTGATTTGTTGCCTCATGCTGGACATGCAGAAGAATTTGAGCAAGCCACAATTCCGCAATGCAGTCACCGTACCCGGATCATGTAAAGCAATCATATCCTCTTCTTCATGCTCGCATTCGCACCATGTAACGACCATCTTGATCCGATGAATCTCTGAAAAGCAAACAAGAGAAGGATTAGGATCCTGATTCAGGCAAAAATTGGCAAAATTTCCATGAAAAAACAATGCATAAACTTTGCTCTTTGCACCCATTGCACCCCAGCTGTGTACTAGGTGGGATGCATATTGACTGGCCAATGGGCAGCTCAGTATGCATCACACCTTTCGATGTATACTAGGTGCGATGGGGAGAGAACGAATTGTTCAAACACCATAGGCTCTAGAAAAATAGGAAAACATGCTCAGAATCAGAAAAGAAAATAATGCAATTGAAGAGCTCAAGTTAGCTCCTACCTGGTCCAAACGGCACTGAAAATAGTCCACAGAATCTCCTGGAATCAGCTGATGAAAATCAAGGGGGAAAACATCTCCAGAGCTCCAAAATCCCAAATTTGAATGAAATGGTAAAAATGAGAGATAAAAAACTACTTTTATGTTACTATTCACGTAATTCAAGTAAAATATTGGTGTTTAACTCATTTTTCAAGCATGTATTTACATTTCTAATCAATTTGATGGAGTAATTGAATAGGCAATACGACTGTTAAAAGAACATAGTGCTAATGGTGGAATCAACATCTCTGACTATTATCACAAGCAAGTTTACGCGAAGTTCAAGCTCGTTAAAAAATAAACCTAGCAATGAGCACATGTTCCCCCAGAGTTTAAGCTCATTAAAAAATGAACCCACCTTCGGTAAATAATCTTTGCGATCGCATAACTATCAACTTTTTAACCTTGGTCGTGTTCTTACCATCACCTCCACTCTCTTTTAGCCGATCATACGCCTCCATTTGGTTGTTTACCCTTTTGAGGAACAACTGCGACAAGTGATTCTATTAGCCACCTTCTTTACACTGCCATGATTGAAAAGTTCTAAACCTTACTTAGAACCAGCTGCTATCTGAAAACATCACTCGTTCCTCAAAAAACGAGTCTCCTTTAAGCTCCTTTTAGACTCATAAAATATGAAAAGATTGCCGAGAAAATTGGCCTCTCCAACTCATTAAAGTGATTGGAAGTGCCATCCCTCCTCTATATTTTAATATTTTTGGACCTGAGGGATCATTACACAAAAAGATCGAGTGTTTGTCTTGTTCGGCTCGTTAAAACTATCGAAAAGTCATCCCTTTCGTATTATTTTATACTTTTTCGGACTTAAGGGATTATATTATGAAAAAGGACTACTGGAGTTTCCTTTCCGTCTCTTTTTTGACTATCTAAAATTGAAAAGGTTCGAGTTATCTTTGTCGTTAAACTCGTTAAAACAATAGCGAAAAACTTGTCCATGCAGATAAGAGCGAGTTTCACTGTCGCTAGGCTCGTTAAAAAATAGCAACATGTTTGCCCGAAGGGAAAATTATAGAACAAGCATATGTTATCCTCCTCAAGCACTGGGGGAAAAGGGAAGAAAACTTGAATAACTTCATTGGTAGCAGGTCGCTCTTGAACATGACACTTTCACTCCATCACCATCATTGAGTCGGGTTGGGTTATTTCGTTCACCGATCATATCACCATTGGTCCTCCATACCATCCATTTTGGGGTTAATGCTACCAATCCATTCTAGTTTCATCGATATGTTCAAGAGAAGTCACTTTGAGAATTCACCAACCCAGCTAACGCCTCATCCGCTGCAATACCTTATG
This sequence comes from Pinus tabuliformis, assembly GCA_031772625.1. Taxonomy (NCBI): domain Eukaryota; kingdom Viridiplantae; phylum Streptophyta; class Pinopsida; order Pinales; family Pinaceae; genus Pinus; species Pinus tabuliformis. Next base: position 768,979,999 of record CM062818.1, read on the forward strand.
GCTCCATTCTTTCATGACCGCCACTCTGAACCTTGTATCATCATATCGTTTTCACCTCCACAAAATCATTTGCTCCGTTCCATGTCGTAGATGTGGGATTCATCAAGGCCCTCCTACGACGGGTCACTTCTTGTCGACATCAGCTCATTATCCAAGAAGTTGACTTAGTAACAACCCTTTTAGTACTTTGAAGCTTGCATGCCTCAATGGCATGTTTCTCACTTCCGGCGACAGGTTTACATCAAGGGCCTTCAACCAAAATATTTTGCATGGTGTTCGACATCGACTAATGTATTCACACCACGTGAATTGTACTGAAGTACCTTGAGGGTCATCATCATTATCAGTGATTCCTCTCATGCCTGTTAACAGCTTACATCATTGGCTAGTAATCAGGTGATGTCTTTCCATGTTCGACATCAGAACATCTTTTCACATGGATCGACTTGTACTTCGGGCGAAGATTGAACGAGTTTGAAGGCCCTGGATCTAGTTTCATCCATCTGTGCTACGATATATTCAGGAAAATAAATACATCAAATGTACATCATAGCTACACAGATGATCATCCAAACTAAGGGATGATGGCTCTGCCAGAATCATCAGTCTGCCACACAGACGATTGTCTATCCTATGTACATGAAAATGAATTTATAAAGTTGAGCATGGGAATTCCCGCCTCAGCTATATCATGAAAGTATTATGAAGATAATGTATTGTATTGTATCTTATTACAGATCACCTTCTAGTTTGAAAAACCTCGGATCCTCAGGATAAAGCATTTCACCCGACATCAAAAGATTTACGACCTCATGCTTTAGGGGGCAACTGTTATAGACATATTTGGGCACTGCAACCCCAATCACATATGTCCATAAACCAAGGGCTTATAAACCCCTAAAAGTGTTGTTTCAAACCCTAAAGGATCAAGGTCAACTAATTACATCATTTCCCATAAGTTCTCCCTGAAAAACTACTCAGAACTGGTCAAAACTAGACCATACAGACTACTCCATGCTAGGGGTGCGATGCATCTCACCTGCTACACACAGAGGGTGCGATGCATACTGAAAATCCCTTATGTAAGGTGTGATGAGCCAAATCAGACAAATGGCAGAAGCAGTTTGCTAGGTGGAAACTCAAAGAATCTTCTAGAAATTGCTCATATGGCACTTGCCTCTCTGAATTCGCCCAGGGATGAGTAAGAGATCATGAAATCTCCAAGTGGAACCAAGAACTATCAGTGAAATGACACTAATCAAAATCCCAGAAGCCGACTCACTCTCCTGCAAACATCTATATATGGATCCCTCATCCTAGATATCCAGAAGCTGGAATTTTGTAATTTGTAAGGAAGTGTTGTTGGTTTCTCTTTGAGACATTGTATTGTTGGGTGATCTTGCTTTGTATGAGGTGAAGAGGGCTTTCATGTTGGGAGGATGATGCTGGATCTGACAGCTTGGTTGTAATCCTCTCTTCTACTACTTCTATCAATAAAGCTATTTGATTTTCCTCCATATGTTTGTATATCTCTGAATCTTGTATTTTTATATGCATTTGTATGGTTAATATACATCTGATCCTATATTGTTTATGGTTATATATCTCTATGCTTTGATAGTATTTTGCTGCTTGGACTCTACAGGTGTTCTTTGAAGTGGGACAAGTGAGAAAGGAATTGTGAAAGCTCTATCAAAGGAGAGAGGAAATAAGCAAGGAGACTAGCGAAGACTGAGTTTGGTACTCTCCGCTTCTCTCTCATCTATCTCCCATAAAGGAAAACACAAGTAACTTTGGTTTTTTGTTTCTAAGATAGCTACCCGTCTTAGTGGGACTAGCAGCTCTGAGTGGACACTAGTTTTCCCGATAACAATGGTAAGCAGGATTGGTTGTCAAGAAAATTGCACTTTGGCTGTCACAGTCTATCCATATAGCTCCCTGTCCTAACCCTATACTTGAACACAATCTCTGTAACCAAATTTCTTCCTTGCTTGCATGAGTGGCTACCATGTATTTTGCCTCTGTAGTTGATAGTTCCACTACAGATTGTTTCTTACTCATCCAACTGACTGCACCTCCAAATAGGTTAAACACATACCCACTTGTAGATCTTCTCTGATCCAGATCTCCAGCCGAGTTTGCATCAACAAAGCCACGAGTATCCAACACTCTGTCCAATCCTGGTCTTCCTTGGTAGCACAAACCATAATCACTAGTGACACACAAATACCTGAAAACCCGCTTCACTGCTATCCAATGTTCATTTCTTGGTTTTAACATAAACCTGCTCAATACTCCCACTGCATGTGTAATTTCCAATCTAGTACAGACCATTGCATATATCAGGCTACCAGCTGCACTTGCATATGGAACACGGGACATGTCCTCTTCCTCTTCTTGTGTCTTGGGACACTGTTCAACAAATAAATTTACACCTATGGAAATAGGAACCTTCACTGGCTTACTATCCTGCATATTAAACCTCTACAGTATTGTCTCTCCATACTTCCTCTAGTTTAACCAAAGCTTCCTCTTTGCCCAATCTCTTTTAATTTCCATGCCCAAAATATAGTTTTCAGCGCCAAGATCTTTCATGTCAAATTTGGAGGACAACTGGGTCTTCAAATCATGGATAATTTCTTTATCATTTCCAACCAACAAAATATCATCTACATACAAGACCAGATAAATAACATAGTCACCAATTAATTTAAAATACACACAGTGATCTGCTTTGCTTCTGGTGAAGCCAAGTCCCCGTATAAATGTATCGAATTTCTGATACCACATCCTTGGTGATTGTTTTAACCCATACAGAGACTTCTTTAACTTGCATACCAGTTCTTTCTTACCCTTCACCGCAAAGCCTTCAAGTTGCTTCATGTAGATATCCTCTTCCAGATCCCCGTAAAGAAATGATGTCTTCACATCCATCTGTTCTACCTCAAAATCAAAAGCAACAGCAATAGATAAAAGTAATCTAATAGAAGCTACCTTGGCAACAGGAGAAAAAATATCACCAAAATGAATTCCTGGCACCTGGGAATAACCTTTTGTTACCAACCGAGCATTGTATTTCTCCACCTTTCCTTCTGCATTTGTCTTGTTCTTGAACACCCATTTGCTGCCAATGCGTTTCCTTCCAGCCAGCAACTCCACCAGATCCCAAGCCTCATTTTTGTGCAAAGATGCCATGTCATCAACCATGGCCTCTTTCCAAAGTTTGCCATCCTCTAAATCTTTTGCTTCCTTCACAGTTCTGGGATCATCATCAGTAATAGATAAAGCAAAATTTGAACAGAAAGCAGATGGACTATACCTTTCTGGTTGCCTTCTTTCTCGAACTGATCTTCTCACACTCGGAGCTTGTGGCTCTTCATCTTCTGATTCCTCTTCTACTGTAGAGTCGATTCTTCCTCCTTAAGCTTAAACTCTATCTTCTCAGGTTCCTTTGGTTGGAATTCATGTTTAATAACATCTTTCACCTCTCTGAACACCACATCTCGACTGTACACAACCTTCCTTGTTACTGGGTTCCAAAGCTTATAACCCTTTAAACCATCCTTATACCTAATAAAGATGCACTTTTCAGATTTACTATCAAACTTGGTTCTTTTCTGCTTTGGAACATGTACATATGCATCACATCCAAATACCCTCGGATGTGAAAGAGAGGGTTTCTTACCTCTTATGGAGTCTTATTCTCCAATGTTGATGTAGGTGATCTATTGACAAGGTAACATGTTGTCTCCACTGCCTCTGCCTAGAATTCCTATCCTAACCCGACACCATTGAGCATGCTTCTTGTCCTTTCCATTAGCGTCTTGTTCATTCTTTCTGCAACTCCATTTTTTTCAGGTGTGTATGGAGTAGTCTTCTATCGTGCTATACCACACTTCTTACAGAATTCTTCAAATTCCTTACTGCAAAACTCTCCACTGTTATCTGTCCTCAACATCTTTATCTTCTTCTCTGTCTGGTTTTCCACCAGAGCCTTAAATTCTTTAAACCTATCAAAGACTTCATATTTCTTCTTAAGGAAATATATCCATGTATTCCTTGAGAAGTCATCTATAAATGATACATAGTACACAGACTTACCCAATGATGGAACCTTCACAGGTCCAAACACATCATTGTGCACAAGTTATAATATGTGTTTCACCCTCTTACCACCAGAGGGGAAACTCACCCGATTCTGCTTCCCATATACACAATTTTCACAGAAACCAAAATCCAGAGAGCTATTACTCATACCTTCTACCATACCTTTACCATGAAGTATTCGAAGACCCTTCTCTCCAATATGTCCAAGCCTTTGATGCCACAGCATGGTCTTCTCTCCAGAGTCCACTAGATTTTCTGCTCCACTTTCAAGAACCACAGAATTGTTGCACCCATCAACAACAGTGCTACCTTGCAACTTGTACAGAGTTCCAATTCGAACTCCCTGCATCAATACCAGTGCTCCCCGAACCATCTTGCAGGTTTCCTTTTCAAACATTGTTTTTACACCTGCATCATCTAGCTTGCTTACAGACATCAAATTTTTGGCTAATGCAAGAATATGCAAAACACCTGGAAGTGTTCTAACCCTTCCACCTTGAAACTTCAACTTTACTTTTCCGCAACCAATGATTCTAGCCTTCTTGTCATCCCCCAAGAAGACATCACCACCATCATATTTCTCATACTCATAGAACCACTCTCTATGGGGAGTGAAGTGAAAGGATGCACCTGAGTTAATCAACCATGCCTCATGATCTACATTTGTACTTGAAGAAGCCAAGTACACATCCCCACCTTCATCTGAGGTGGTTTTAGCCTCTGCAAAAGGAGCATCATCAAATCTCTTTCATTTGTTAGGAGCTTTAGATTTACAGTCCCTTTTGTAGTGCCCTTCCTTTCTGCATTTCCAGTAAACCACCTTTACAGGTTTTCTTGGAGATTTAGATCTCCCTCTAGATTTAGATCTCCCACTTGATGACTTATTTTTGTTTTTGTTTTGGGACCTTCCTCGTATAAACAAGGCATCACCATTCTAGCTCTCCATATTTTTCCATCTCATCTCCTCCGTTAGCAAGGATGAGACTATTTCATCAAACTGCAATGCAGTTGCATTGCTACCTATTGCAATAACTAGACTATCCCACAAATCTGGTAGAGAACACAACAAACTGATGCACTTATCTTCATCTGAAATTTTAATATCAATAGGTAATAACTGACTTACCACAGTATTAAATGCGCTCAGATGCTCAGTCACTGAGTCTCCATCTTTCATCCTCAGGTTATACAGCTTTTTCCGCAATAAAAGTTTATTCACTGGAGACTTAGATTGGTACAAAGTCCCTAACTTGTTCCACAAATCCTTTGTTGTATCTTCCCCTGATACATTCAGCAATACTGAATCTGAGACACACAATCGTATTACGCTTTTTTCCTTCTGATTCAACTTCTTCCTTTCTTCATCGGACACTCTCGTTGGTTTAGTACCCAGATCTACCACGATCCACTGATCTTTATCCACCAACAGATCCTCCATCTTGAGTTTCCACAACTCAAAACTCTGACCATTAAATTTCTCGATCTCTATCTTTCCACTGCTCGCCATATTCTTTCACCACTAGAATCGATCCCGCAGATCTCCCACTAAACAGGGTCTACCAGAGGCCCAAGCGAAACCCCTCAGCAACAAAGGCATCCCCTTGAAGCCAAAACAACTCTGATACCAAATGTAGGTTTTAACCCCGTACAGAAATTACCTATATAGTTCTAACAACAAAAAATAAACAATGCAAGAGCATAACACATAAAACACATATACACAAATATTTTCCCTTGGATCCCAAAATCGGGACTACCAACTTGATTTTTCATTATGTTCCTTTCAATGTTACAATACATATTTATACATGCTGAAGCATCCAATACCATGGACCGAAAACCATCACATCCAAAACCATGTGCGAAAAACCATGCACAAAACCATACGTCAGTCTGCCCAACCTAATATAGGGTCCAAAAAAAAATTTCCCGGTGCACTGCCTCGGACCCCATTAAGGGGGGCTACCCGCCCCCCTCAAACCCCCCGCTTTACAATCGACACAACAAAGGGGGGGGCTCCGCCCCCCCTCTAAACCCTGGTTAACTACATAGGCTAGTCATGAAAAGAATATAACACAACCCAACAATGGAGACCTTATCATGCATGCAGTTTGGAGCCTACTGTTATCACTTAGAATTTCAGTCAATGTACTACAGTCCATGTACATAATGTTGTCCCAAACTAAAAATTTTCATTGTCATGTGTGATGAATGGTTATAGTCTTGTGTGTATTACTTAGGGATCATGTTTTAAAAAGGTATTGATCTGAATCATTGCAAAAAACCGTTAGTCAATCTCCATCATAATTCTTTAAAGCATGTCATGTCTTGTTTGCGTCATTGGTCCTTTGCGCAGTTTCGCAGCGCAGTTTGATTGGCCAATTTGGCAGCGTAATGATGTTTCCGCCTTTTCGTAGCGTGTGATTTATCAGCCATTTCGTAGCGAATTCTGTCCATTTATAGCTGTTTGCGCTACGAAATCGGGGATTCGGGGTTTATGCAGCGCATTTTCTTGAAATGTCAAGTCTGGGGGGATGAGTCATTAGGTCCGTTCATAGGTTGTCAGTTGATGTCCTCTCCAAGTCATTTTTGGTCATCATTACGCTATGAGGTTCAAAACCACGCACATAAATATCATTCAAAGTGATTTATGATGTATGGTTGTATTATGATAGTTGTTATTAGTGCGGGAACTGATTTGTTTGTATGACAAAATTATTGAAGCGAAAGGGAGCCCGAGTTTTCATTTAAAAGGACCTGTTTGCAAGCGAGCCTGTATCCCAAAGTTTGAAGTTCTCTTCTGAGTTGAAGCTGCTGTTAGTTTTCTGTTCGAAAGTTTGCAAAGTAAAATGGAGAAAAGGGAACATCGATCCGGTAGGTGCCAAAGAACAGAACCAGTGGGGCTTGATATTACTTTAAAGGATGAAGGTGTAGCAAGAGCTTTTAAAAACGCTGGTTGCTGGAGGTTTTGTGAGAAGTTGCAAGGAGGGCACGCAGAGGTAACAAAAGCTTTTGCATTGAATTTTACTGGTTTAAACTCTAAGGTGTCAATGCTAGAATTCCCTGTATCCCCAGAAGCCATTTCTAATGTGACTGAGATCCCTAGAGGTGGAAATGAATGGTTCAAAAATTTTAAATTCGACATGAGCCCATGTAAAGAATTTTTGAAGGAGCCTTATGTAAATGAGGATCTCACGAAAGCTGTGCCAAGGAGTTAAGTGAAAGAACATTTTGCCCTGCTCCTCACATGCATCCAAAAGTATTTAACATGCGAAGGGAGGTATAACAAAGTGTACTCATATCATTTTAAGCTTTTGTTACATTTCACAGGCAAAGCATCAATTGATATCCCTTTCTACTTATTCAGAAGCCTAAGTAAAATGTGTGATAAAATTCAGTTGAAAAAAGATGACTGTGAAACATCATTGTTCCATCATGGTTTGGTGAAGTTGTTAGTGTTAGATGGCTTGCAGAAGATGGGTAGAGATTGGGACTCCTTTATTTTTATGGCGGGCTTTCAGAGCAAGACGGGCCTTACTCCATTGCCTGTTAGGGAAAGGGAGAAAACAATTGAAGAACCTACTCTTGCTGAGATCAGAAAGGAGGTGAAAGATCTAAAGAAGTCCAAAACCAAGTTGAAGAAACCAGTCAAGCCTGTGGTGATCAAGGAGACACCTAAATCATCATCAAAAGAGAAGGTCAAACAGAAGAAGGATGCACCTGCACCAAGTGAAGTTGAAAAGGGATCAAGAGTAAAAACCAGAGGTCAGTTGAGCAAGGAAAAGGGTAAGTCAATTGTTGTTGAAGAGAGTCCTGTGTCAAAAGCTAGTTTAACTGATTTACTTGAAGCAATTGAACTTGAACAAGATCAGTCAGTGCAGATTGAGCCAATGGAACTTGAACAAGATCAGCCAGTGCAACCAATGCACATTGACTTAACCCAATCTTCACCAGAGAGCCTGAAGAAATCAAAGGCTTCGAAAAGGTTACGATTTGAGGAGCCTAGTGAAGAGTATGCGTTCAAGCCACGGAGGCCAATTACAAGAAGACAAATGAAAGAGGCCGAGAAAGTGCATAAAGAGGAGGCGGCTGTAAAAATGCCTAGTACAGAGTTTATTGAAATTTTGACTAAAACAGTGCATGCAGCCAAGAGTAAAGACAAAAGTAAAAAGGTTATTATTAGTCAAGGAGGGAATGTCATTGCTATCAAGAACCAGGCAGGAAAGACCCAGGAAGAGGTGGCTCAGACAAAGAGTTTTTCTAAAGAAAGTGCAATGAGATATGCTAGTTATAGGAGGGCTGTATTAAAGGGCAGCACAAGTCTACTGAAGCAAGCTGGCTCAGGGTCTGATGTATTCTCATGGATGATACCAGCACTTAAACAAGCAAAACACGTGAGAAAGCTGAACATGTGTCTGAGATCAGAAAATAAGGCTTTGAAGGAGGAGGTTAGCAGTTTGAAGAAGAAGCTAGGTAAACTAGCTCACTGACTTAAGAAGAAAGGTACTTTTCAAAGTTTTGATAAATTTTGGTTCAACTTCTATCATTTTGAAGTTATTTAGGTCCCTATGCACCTGTACAAAATATCTGAAGAAATCATGAGTTTAAGCAGAAAGCGCTGCAAGATGAATATGTTTTGTTTTGACAAGAAACAGTAGTTTCGTAGCGCGCTACGAAACTACTGTAGAACGCTGTTTTATAAAGAAACAATGAAATTTGATGATGAGGTCAGCGAATTTTGAAAGGAATGTCTCGAGGACAGGAGGGAGATTATACATGGATATCATAGCAGCTCAAATAGTGACAGGTGTGAGTTTTGAAGAAAAAGTGAAATATTTTGTTTTTTGCTAAAGTTCTCTTAAAGGCACTTTATGACCGAAATACTAGGGTTCTGGTAGGGTTACCGAGATTTTTGGCTAGCACACCTGTTCACTCCACAAGGCATCCAGATCATGAGGCATATGGTGTTATGCGTGGTTATTGAAGGATTAAAGAGCTTGGAGTGTGGTCTTTAAATGGTAAAGAAGAATGGAAGACAGGGACCGTGAAAATAGGGTGTTCAGGTTTACTAATTAATGAGCCATCTACACAGCTAGCACCCGAAGGTCAGCTCGTTCAGTGAATGTTCCTCAATATATCTCAGCCACAACAGAAATTGTACAGCTGTCAAGGATCCAAGGAGAATCATGCATACGAGGAGATAGAGTTAGACTTGCAATGTAATTGGGATTCTATGTATTTACAGCACAATACCTTATGTATTTAATAAGTTTGTTTAGAAATAGATAAGGTTAATTAATGGTAGATCATCGAGCTCTCCCCTCATGCTTGTTGAGGAGACTCAAGATAGTTTTAGTTTTGGTTTTCTATATATAGTGAAAACTCTGATGTAAGTAGGGTTGGAGATTTATGAAAAAACAGAGTTTTTATCAGCTCATGTAAAAGACTTTGACAGTAATATAAAGATTACTTTTTCTTCCCAAGATTCATCATGTGTTCAAATGCTCAGAATGTGTGAAGTTTTATCATTATCCTTTATATATTTTACAGCTCACTAAATGTGCAATCACTCTGAATTCACCTAGTGCTCAGACTTCCTGTGTATATTTATGAGTTGTGGTTCTTTTGAGAAATGTTTTGAGTGTTAAACATTATATGCCTTGGCTTCTATGATTGAGTGATTAATAGTTTACTGCAGAAGTGTATGACTCCATGAGCCCAATGGAAGAAATGTTGTTTTGTTTTTCCAACCAGCTTTATTTTCATGAAATGTGTGAAGAGTTAGCCATCTGTTTTTTTTAAATTGATTCTTATCAAAAGTCTGTGAGAGAGCCCTCTCTGACTAAGGAGGCTAATCCTTAGTCTAAAGTCTGGTTGAAATAGTTACATGAGATCTTGCTAGGTAGCAGCCCTTAGTACTGATTTTGTGATAACACCTACGTCACTAAAAAAGCAATCCAATTCAAGGTTTGGGCACTAGGAGTGTTTGTCTAGGTTCTCGGTGTCAAGTAGTTCTTGAGGAAGGTCAGTTGTAACAGCCCTGGTGAAAGTTCCATGTAAAAATATATAAGACCATGATTAATGGGATGCATATTCCAAACTAAATGATGAACAAAACATCCTAGTGGGTGTTAATTTGGTTGTTTATGGATAAGGAAATTGGTAAAGGCTTTGGAAGGGCATGATGCATTTATTGGCATTTTATTTATGAAAATAAAGGAAATTAGGAGAAGATGAAAGGTCATGGGTTGCATGTGAGGAGGAAAATAATGGAAAATGAAGAAAATAGAGGCCTCATTAATAAAAATGCTTCTGAGGATCAGTGGGGAAGGCTTGATCAGTTCAGTTTTGGATCTCTCTCATTATTCTCTCTCTCCCTCTCTCACTCTTGGACACTTAGAGTTTTCTTGGAGCACTTGGAAATGGAGAAAGAAAGAAAAAGAAGGAAAGAGGAAGCAAAAGATCAAGCAGGGAAAGGCAAGATCAAGCAACTACAACAGGCTTCATTGTAGGTGTCGACTTGCATGTGTATTTTCCTTGCTAGATTTGACATGCATGGGATTGCATGTGTTTCTTTTCTACCATGGCATGGGTTTTTCCAGGTGTGACAGTATTTTCAACCTAGCCTTTCCATTTCCTGATAGCTTTAATGAAATGGGTTCTCTCATTCGGTTTATGTGGGATGGCCAAATTGGATTTGAAGCTGAGTAGGGTGGATCTCTGAATTAACAAACACATGGTTTGAGTTTCCCTTGAACTGGACTAAGGATCACAAAGCCATTGGCCTAGTAACCCCTGAACGGGATTGTGGTATGTGTTAAATCCAGATTGTGTGCCTCAGTGAGCCTAGGAATCCTTTTCGGTGAATGGCGAGATATACGGTAAATCCAAGAGGCAAATTTTCTCTCCATTGGGCCTAGTTGTCCCGGGATGGGATGCACGTAAATACTGGAGAGTATGTCTCGATGTAGGGCCTAGTGATCCCTGAATTGGACTGTGGATGCATGGTAAATCCTGAGAGACTAGGAGACACTCAAATTCCTCACGGTGGAGGCAGAGAACTCTGGTGGCATCCATGTTGATCGGTGTTTTTGGTGTGTTTTATGAGTCTCACATTCATTCTTGGAATATGGGATGGGGGTGATTGGTTAAATAGAGACTTGGATCAACCAATTTATGGTCGGGTGGAACGTGGTAGTTCCATCTCCAGTTGGTTCATTGCATTCATTAATGAGAAATTCATTCCCTTGATTTTCATGTGTAAATGCACTTATGTATATATGGATTTGGATGACTAATATATTTATGGTATTTTGGTTCCTATTATGTTGGTTATATGTATATTTTATGACAACAACTATGTATGGATCTTAGCATGTTTTTACTTGTACATGAATGGATAATGTGTCTATGACCTAATAGTGCAACAAATGACATGAGGTAACAATGGTTCATAGTGATTCTTATATAATTATGGGATCCTTACACTTAATTATTTTGTTTACACCTGTAGGTTACATGTTGATGATATGTTTGACGAAATACTTGTCATGGCTAGTAAGGTTCTGGTTATGGTCTTGTTCAAATTATTTCTTTTGCATCATTGTTTCCAGGTACTTTTACTGATTTCAAGCTATCACTTCATTTTAGGCAGTGACCTAGGCTCTGGGCCTGAAAAAGTGGCTTAAATCCCGGGGTTGCTAGCACAGAACTGGCAACTTTGGTCTCTGGCCGTTGGCATGCAAGCCTGTGAGAGTGACTTTGGGTTTCTGGTCGATCCCTTGCCCATAGCATGAGATCAATTGTATCCTAAGAGATCCATAACATCAGTGGGACCCAAGGACAAGTTGTCTAAGTGGATGACATGTCTTCTAAGGATTCTTATGCTGATGTTGGATGACTGTGTGTGATGTTTCTATCGATTCCACTTCCTTAAGGTCACATAGGAGATCGAATCTGATCATAGTAGCCTCTCATCTCATGTTTACCCCAGTTGGCATGGTTACTTGGGTAGATGTGGGAGGAGGGTCTTACAAAGTGGTATCAGAGCATGTTTCAACTCTTGGACTGGATGGGTGGTGTGTGTTGGTCATGCATGCATGTTTTTTGCATGTGTATCTCTTACACTTGCAGTTCATGTGCTTGTTGCATTTGCTTGATGATTGATTGTGGTTGTAGTAAGGTTGTCATGAAGAAGTTGATGTTGATTACGTGGAATGCATCACCATGATTATATGTCGCATACATGTTGATTATATGTCGCTTGATTACATCCTTGTATGTTAGGTTGCATTCTTGTATGTTTGATTACATATGTCAGCCTTGTAGGTTGGTTACAAGAATTGATTGCGTATGCTCGACTACATGCATTCATGTTTATGAGAGATTTTTCGGCGAAAATCACATGGAATACCATTTGTCGATGCGTTTCGAACCAACTAGTGTGGTTCATCGTCAGGACAAGTTGAAGAAACAGATCCAGCTTAGCATGATAAATAGTCTGAGCAGAGTCTCCAACGGCTAAATTGACTAACGGCTAATTTTGACCTTAGGACCTAGTTCAAATCCTTATTTATTAATTTAATGATATTATTATAATTATTATTATTATTATTTTTCTTATGGAAATAAGTTAAATTAGGTAAAATGGTTGGTTGATGGTTGAATGTTGATTAGGCATTGATTATGCATGTTGATGGTTGAATGTGGCAATGTATACAACGAAGTAATGGTTGTTGTCATGCATGAGGTCATGGTTTGTGAAGTTGATATGATCACGCATTGATGACTTGACTCTAGCTAGAATGATGTGTATGTGCTTTGGTACTCATGTGGTATATGTCCATATGCATTTGCTATGCATGTATGGTCTTGGTTATAGTATGCATGAATAGTAGGTAAAACATGCCTTGTGAATTCATGTTATGCAAGTTAGGTCATCATGGTCCTATTGGATATTATTATGCTAATGTGTTGGTTGAGATAGAGTAGGAGATACAGATCATCATAATGGGGTTGCAGCATTAGACTTTGGGGTAAGAGCAGATCGTCATACATGTATTGTATGTTTGGCATGCAGGTATGTAAGTCAAGGATTGTTATATGCATTAGGTTTATATACATTAGGTTTATATACATTAGGTTTATGTACATGTCTTTTGATGTTAGGTTACATTCATGATAGATGTTAGTTGATTAGTGTAGTTATATGCAAATGTGTTAGATAGTCAAGAATGATAGTAACCTGTAGTTGTATGCATTGCTATTGTCATTTTATATTAGATAAATTGATGATTATGTTATATGTTGTTGATGAGCATGATAAGATTAACTTGTTTTTGTTATATATTCTAGTAACTTGATAATTAGGGTTATAACATTTATACCTTGAAGTTATATGTATCACACTAAGTTGGATTCGCCTATGCAAATGGTTATGGTTACGATATTAATGTATAAGCCGACATATTTTGTGATATGGTGTTGTACTAATCTAGATTGACTTTGCATATGTGTGAATGATAATGGTGTATGAATTATGATGTAAACATGTTAGCTAGTGACTATTTTGGATATCATGATCTTATTTATGTTTGGGTTAATGTATTGTGAAGATATATCATGCTAATATGGATTGATTGTGTGGACAAGATTGCCTTCCCTGAGATACAGTAAGGTATGAGCTCGCTTATGTCGTATACTTAGTGCTTGATGGTTTGATTATGTCATCTTGTCGATTTATTTATCATGGTATGTTTTCAATTTGGTTGAATGTTTAATGAATTGCATATATATATATATATATATATATATATATATATATATATATATATATATATATATATATATATATATATATATATATATATTATTGTCTGACAAGATCATGATTGTTTATGGTAATGTTTACGTATATGTATGGATGTATCCATGTATCTATGTCATTGTCTGACAGATCATCAAGAATCATTCTTGTGGCGGAATGATTGCTTATGTATGCGAATGGCATGAAGAAGTTCTTGGCTATGAGGAATCAAGTGGGAAGATTAGTCATGACAAATATATGAGATCAATATCATGTGAATATGGATTTTATGCTTGTATTATGCCTAGGCTTATGTTCAGGGAAAATTTTGAGAAACCCCCCAATTTTATATGCATAATAAATGGGTGAATCCTCATGGTATATTGAAAAATTATAGGCTATTTTTTCATTGATATAATATACATGTATAATTTTTTGGTGAATGTTTCACTGAATTATAAAATTTTGTTAAATCTTGGCGATTTTTTCACTAGGTTATATGGTATTGAAAATTCTTGGCTAAACTTATAAAAAAATAGAAAACATTGTAAAATATTGGCGATTCCTTGATATATATATATATATATATATATATATATATATATATATATATATATAGTAAGAAAAATATTTAGTTAAATTATAATATACTAATTTTCCATGTTTTGGAAAAGAAAAATCATGAGTAATGTTGCTCTAGGTTCTTATTATACACTATTGCAAATCTTTTTTCATGTTTTACCACAAAGGTCTTATCACATCCCAAGGGGAAACTAGTTGGAAAGGCACCCCCAAAGGCATGTGATGTTGAACTAAAGAAATTATTTTTCTCAAACTTGGTCTTGATACATCTAGATAACTCAATCATATTTAATGTAATCCATATTCTATAGGCTTCACATGAAAATAACATCTATGAATAGTTATATCAAAATCATGAATATTTACATCAAATTCTTTTGTTTTCTCATACATCACTTTTCTAAAAGGTAGATACTTCTCCAATTCCTCAAGTTCAAATAAACCAACAACTTTAAAATATGGTGCTTCCTCGTCATATGTAGGTTTTTTATCTAATTTTTGGATCATAACTATTGTGGTAGTTGTTGCACTTTATTCTACAGTTGACAACTCTAATAATGTTGAATTGGTAAACAATTATTTGAAGTCACACAAAACGAAAAATGAAAATGAATGGAAGATAAATATGTATTGAAACTTAATTTCCTACACAATGAAAAAAGAAAGAAGGTAATAAGAAAAACTCATTAAAAAACTACAGTTGTTGAGTTAAAAAATATAACACAAATATAAACAATAGTCTCTACATGTTCATTACTTGGAAAAATATGTCACAAAACAATCATCATCAAGGAAATTTTCACTTCAAGAATGGTAGTGCACTAAACAGTCTATCATTCTCATCTAATAACATGTGATGTTTTTTTTGTATTGGAATCAAAGTATAATTGCATTAGATGAATGTCAGTCTCATGCTGATAGGACTCCTATGATAAACACGTAGGATCCTAGTGCATAGAGCATTTTTCTCTTCAATTAACTAAGAAGATCTCATTTTCCTTTCTTAACAAGCAATAAGTATTTTCAAAGAAAAATAAAATAAGAATACTAGATTCTAAAAGGAAAAGAATCTTTTGTGACAGCACAAAGTGAAAGGAAAAAAAAAAACTTGCCTTAAATAATCAAATACATAAAGAAAATAATTTATCTTTTATGGGTCAAATTTCTCGTAATGTCTACATTATTATTTATATGATTTAAAGATCTTTTCCATTCCTTGGAGCCCATTTTCTTCTTTCATGGTTAACTCATTTCCATTACCTTTATATTCTTTTTTCATTACTAAACTCACTTCATATTTTATTTCTTTCTTTTTCCTTGATGATGGGTGGAGTGTCCACTCGAATATTGGGCATTTCAAATATTGACACAATTTATTCCCAAAAAAAATATCAACAATGGTTGAAAATGTTGATGACGAAGTGGCCTATGATAGAAAACCTTGTAAAAAGGATAAAGATGGTAGGATTCTTGTCAATAGGTTTATTAAGGGATCATTTGAGTTTCCACGAGACATCAATTGATCAAGTAATGTCAGGGATGTTGAAGGAAACTATCCAAGTATGAAAATTAATCATGCCAACGTATATTACTTGAAATTATTGGAGTAAGGATTCCTTTAGGCATACTTTATATATTCATTTATTTTTTTATGATAGATTGCATGTATGATAATGATACCTTGGTGGGATATAATGAAGGAAGAAGCTTTTTGTATGGCAAGATTGTTATAATCCTTTTGATTCAACCATGAATTAGTATCTCATGATTGAGTCACGTGACAATGAGTGAATGGGTAACATAATTATGTTATGAATTTGTATAACACATGAAAGTGAATTCCAATAGAGCTAATGTGTGAGAAAATATTGTTGATGGATATGGAAGCATATAATACTGCACAAGTGTCCAATTGTCTCCCTACTTATAATGGTGTTGTAAACTTTAACCTTCTTACAAATAGTGAGGAGCACCTATAAAGGAGAGGGTTCCTAAGGTAATATAGAGTAGAGAACAGAAGTTGCTTGTAGTATTCCTAAGGTATATATGGGAGGTGACTAGATGATGTGTTGAGGTGTTGGCTAGACCTTCCAACTGATGATGGTGGAATACATGGTATAGAAATGTAGTATTTTGATATCAAGCGACAAAGATAGATTGAGTAGATGTGATCATGAGTATTGGCACATTGGTTTATTGGAATAAATATTTAGTTTCATCTTGTAATGGTAGGTATGTTAAGTAACCCATGTACATTGAATCATAGTTCCATTTCATTGAGTATGATTAACAACTAAAAATGATTGAATTATTAGTTTGTTAATATTATTCTGAGAACACCTCATGGATGGTAGTAAATATTGAAAGAAAGGATTATATGCATAGATACTCACTTTTATTTGGTTGATTGAAAAGTTTAGGTTGTAGGTAGAATGGTCTCAAATATGAAAATGAATGTAATTATGTAAGAGATATAGGTGCTACAACACACAAGAGCCAAACACTATGAGAAGGAATCTCATACTTATGAAATATGATATTCTTTATGAATTAGACTTGGAATTTATAAGTTGTATTATTATGAATATATATATGGTAATTGTATGTGTATGATACATGGTAGATGATGGCTATTGAATATCGAAACCCTCAAAGAAAGGCCATTGTTAGGACAAAGGAACCCTGTGATTTCCACATGTTATATACTACTAGTGGATGTCTAGTAGTAAGTTAGTGTTCTCCTGCTCCGGATTTAAACAGGAATGCAACAAATTACAAAAATGGCCATAAATACAGAGATGCAGCAGAAATAATACTTCATGTCATTAATGTAAAATATTGAAATATGCTTACAAACAGAAATGGAAATAAACGAGCTAGGGCAATGGTAGCTTATCTCTGAGAAGAGATGTGGTGGCTACATGCCTCTAAACTATCTTACAATGAGGCTCGAAGGCCTATTTATCGTTGAGAAACAATGGACAACCCTAAACATCCAAAAACCTAAGCCTAGGAGATGAAGCACCAAACTATGGGCCCCGTTTTGGGTAAATTGGTACATCAACTTCCCGAGGTCGTAACTTTGGCATACGATCTTTGTTTGATGCGCACAATACCTCGTTAAAAAGATCTATCCGAGGACTACAACTTTGGGATGAGATACATTGGTCTATAGACCAATGTTACTCCTAGTTTTCCCAAAAAACATCGTTTAGGGCCTCAAAACGACTCCGGAAGTTCAAGACCCGAAAAACTGCTAAAATAGTAAATTGTGCTACAATTAAGGAAATTGAAAAACTGAAAGAGACAGTTGTGGGTGTCCAAGTGGGATAGGCAGGTGGCCACCAACATCCACTTGGATCATTCCTCCCCCCTTAGGAAGCAATGGTCCCCATTGCGTTGAGTTTCTCCATGAGATGAGGAAAATTCTATTGAACTTGGTTCCTGGTGAGTTGTTCTTCAACCTCTAATGTGTCAAGTAATGGTGGGAAGCATGGTCGATGGAAATCCACATTGAACACTCGGTGTAAGCGAAGGAATGGAGGAATGATGTGCTCTAAAGAATTTTTTCCCACAGCCTTGGTAATGGTGTAAGGACCATGTCAGAGTGGTCTAAGCTTCTGATGGGCTCTTATAGGTGTTCTTTCTACAGATGCAACTAGACTTTATCACCCACTTGAAACTTGCGTGGTACCTAATGCTGATCACGTCACTGCTTGTACTTGGCATTTTCCAGAATGGAATGGTGATAAATCAACCTATTGGGTAGATGTGCTCTGGAAGTCAGATCGGACGAATGCTTAACCTGACAGTGCAATGGTACCCCTATCGGTGAGGAGAATATGTCCCTGTCTTCTTTCATGACCGTATCCACCTGCTTTTGTTGTGTGGAGGAACCCTTCCTGGAGGCCATGTATGTGGCTATGATCTTCCCCTTACTTTGAAGGCAAACTAGACAGAAAATAAATTTCCTAGTCTAGGAGATGAGCTTACTACCTTTCTTAGCAGAGATCAAAGAAGTGGCCGTAGGTGGGGCTACCTCCTGTGTCTAGTATAATGTATTACACAAAGAAATAATAACAACGTGAGGCCTTGACTCATACACAGCATGTCACTTCCACAAGTATGGTTGGCCTAATAATACATCACAAACATAAAGCAGTGCAGCATCACATAATACATCATCTCTGAAGGGCTTGATGTTGTAGGGAAGGCGGCAGTACTCGCGGACTTGGAGATCTCATCCTTGGTGAAGCCACCCGATGCTATATGGTTGCGGGTGTGGTATGGTTGGTAGTCCCAGCCACTTCATGACCTCTACTGAAATGAGGTTCTTTTGGCTCCCACTGTCAACAATGAATTGCAGCGGTGAACCCTTCACCCACATTTGTGAGTGGAAAAGACGCTCCCCCTCCTCTGGATCTTTGGGCTCATTCTTCTGGACCTTGGTGGTGGCAACAGTGGCGTTGGGCTCTGCATCAATGATTTTCTTCCCTTTTTCATTCCCCTTGTCGGGTTCTGACTCAGGGTCGAAACATGCATCTAATTCTGAAGCCTTCAACTCGGCCACCAGCGACTGCTTGGTCCAACACTCACTTGTGTTATGAGTGGGGCTCTTATGGAACTCACACCACTTTCATGTTTCCTTCTTTGACTTCGTGGTGTTTTTCTTTTCTTGTGGCTTCGACGAGTTGTCTTGGGCCACCCCGCCTTGGCTTTATGTTTTGTTCTTTGGATTCGCAAATCCAAAGTCTCACTTCTTTTGTTTAAACTTTTGCTCGATCTTGACAACGTATCGGTACATCATGCTGAGCGAGGAGATTTTCAGGAACTCCATCTCATCCTGGATGTACCTGTGTAGGAAGTCGCGGTATTTGAGTACCAAATGCAGCTCAGAATCCTTGATACCCAACTTTGTGCGAAGGGTATGAAAAATATTGGTGAACTCTGGCACATCTTGGTCCCTTCCCTACCGCAGCGTGGTCCACTTTATGTATTTATCCTCATAGCTTTTGACAAGGTAGTACTGCTCCTTAATGGCATCCCGAAATGAATTCCAAGTGGGTGCGACTGAAAATAGTTAGCCCGTACTTCCATCCTTCTGCTCGTAGTAGGTTTCCCGCTAGTCCTTGACATGGGGGGCTGCTTTGAGAAGTGCAAAAGTGATATTTTCTCGGCTAGAAAAAATCATGAACAAAAAAATAACCATATAACATATTTAACCATTTATCTACGACATCTGCGTCTATCTAACCCTCAAATATGGGGATTTCAAAGTTAACTTATACCTTAAAGGGTATGATGTTTCCAGAGTAGCTATTGGAAGCAGATGCCCCTGGGTAGCCGCTGAAGGATCTGGGCAAAGTTTTCCATCATCGCGTTCCTTTATCACTTGAGGGCCTCTTCAAGCAAGATTTTGATAGGATCTCCTGCCCCCTCGTATTTCTTTTCATCCACCATGGGAGGCCGTTGGGATTTGCGAGGTTGGTATTGCAAAGGTTCGCCAAGTTCAAGCCCTAACTCCTTATATCCTGACCTCATTGGGGACATGAAAAGAAAAATAGAGAAAGAGCAGACTGCTCTGATACCACTGATCCAGATTTAAACAAGAACGCAACAAATTACAGAAATGACCATAAATACAGAGATGCAGCAAAAATAATACTTCATTTCATTAATGTAAAATACTAAAATATGCTTACAAACAGAAATGGAAATAAACCAGCTAGGGCGATAGTAGCTTATCTCTAAGAAGAGATGTGGCGGCTACATGCCTCTAAAATGTCTTACAATGAGGCTCGAAGGCCTATTTATTGTTGAGAAACAATGGAAAACCCTAAACATCAAAAAACGTAGCCCTAGGAGATGAAGCGCCAAACTATGGGCCCCGTTTTGGGTAAATTGGTACATCAACTTCCCAGGGTTGTAATTTTGGCATACGATTTCCGTTTGATGCGCACAATACCTCGTTAGACAGATCTATCTGAGGACTACAACTTTGGGATGAGAAACATCAATCCAAGAACCCATGTTGCTCCCATTTTTCCCAAAAAACGTCGTATAGGGCCTCAAAACGGCTCCAGAAGTTCAAGACCCAAAAAACTACTAAAAATAGTAAATTGGGCTACAATTAAGAAACTGAAAAATTGAAAGAGACAATTGTAGGGGTCCAAGTGGGATAGTCGGGTGGCCACCAACATCCACTTAGATCATCTCCTTACACAAGAAATCCATGACAAGATGGATCACCTAAGGGATTGTTTAGTAGAGAAGGGGACATCTAAACCTAGAGGGTGAGTGTATCAAGGAGGAGGAAACTTAAAAGTTCATGTGGGATGGTGGCTAGAATCTTGTGGGTGAGTTAGAAAGGTTAAAGAAATTAATTATTTCCTATGGAAGCCATTATATGGGATACATGCATATCCATAGAGATAAGTATCAAATAAATGAGACATACATATATTCGAATAGATGCTTACATCATGGAATTGAGAAATCTTGTGCATAAGATAAGTGTTTCTTCATCATTGTTATAATATGTATGCTTACTTGATTACTAATGTAGGCATATGTTGGAATGTTGAAGTTTGGTGGTATACCAAGATAGTGAATAGGATGGCATTGCAAATACAACTGAAGAATGAGGAAAAGAAGTGTTGTTAATGAGAAGAGAATATTTATGATTGTGTTATTCAAAGGGGGATATGATGGAATGTCCTAGTATTGAATCCCATTGATTAACTATACTTAATTATGACTAAGTGTTCAAATTTTTTAGCATGTATATCTTAATTACCATGCTTTATTTACACCATGACGAAGAAATTTTATGGTACATTGAATATTGTAAGTATTGTTTTTCTTGAACTTATTAACATAATAGAGCTACCTGAGTAGAAGCACATAAAAAAGGGGTTATGATAGCAGAAGATGGGAAAGGTGAGAGGGTACTAGTGGGTTCTACATGTTGAATAATCCTTAGTTTTCCATTTTTCCAAACTTTACTTTGTTTCGTTCATCACCATGTTCCTTACTAAAAATCTAGAAACCTTACTACCAATCATGGAACGCATGTGGTGGTTGTGGAGATGTACGCCTTCCACAATTAAGAAATCAAGGCAATAAGTACCTTCATCATGGGAATTGTGAGAGGAGTGGTAAAACCTAGATTTTCTCACATTTTCTTTGAAAAAACTCATGTCCCCACAATAAGGGGGAAAATGACGTCTCATGGTGTGTTGGGGACGAGGTGATTTTTTTTATTTCTCTCTTGGTTGATGCTAACACCAATGAAATTATTTTTAGAGGTATTGATTCATACTAGGAGGCTGATCAAGGAATTATAGAGACCATTTTGAATTCATGTGATGATAACTACAGAAATATGTATAGATTATGAAAACAGATAAGGAAGAGATTCAAATGGTTAGAAGCTAATTCCTTGGAAAAGAAGTGAATTCTAAAGAGGGACAACATAGAGAGATTCAAAAAGCGGGTTGGAAAGGGATCCAAGAAATATATCAAGTTATGTGATGGATAGAATCTAAGGAGGAAAGCATAATGTGGTCAAGGACTAAGTAAATGTTGTTGAAGTTAATGGATAGTATCTAGACCCTCTATGCACACATAGAGGGAGAGATTAGAGACTTTTGAGGGAATATTGAGTAGATAAGGAAGGTATTCTCCTTTTTCTATGTAAGGAAAGCAATGTGTCAACAAAATAGTTGTGTTGTTCCAAGAAAAAAAAAATAGTGGTGAAACAATGGGATAGGTAAAAAAATTTCCTAAGATAAAATGATTTCCATAAAAATGTTCTAATTTTCCTTAGTGGTATCATAGCCTCAATTGGGGTGGCCTAGTATAAAAAGAATAAGTGCAATAGAGTGTATGGTTGAGTGGAATATTTATCTACCTAAGTTAATGTTGGCTTCAACTTTCAAATAGATAGGTTTTTCCTTTAGTTTTGGCCTTCAACTTTCAAATAGATAAGTTTTTTCCTTGAGTTTGTTTATTCAATTGATTAATACAATGCACTTTGCTGGAGTATTTTAGTATTTGAATGTTGAATGTTGAATATTGCTTTAGGTTTACTATCTCTTCATAATGGGAAATCAATGTTATATGTGCCAATATAATTCTTGTAAATGGAATTTTATATGATGGTACAACATTTTTACTAAGTATCATTATCTCTATTTATTTTTGGATGTGAGTGTGCCAGTAAACATCTATAACGTTATAGCTTGTGATGAACATGTTATGTGAATCGATATTATGGTTATAGGATACCATTAAGGAATAACTAATTGCGGATGGAACATATACTTTCTTTGTTAATATTATGCAAGAAACGAGAGGTATATATTTTGCCTCATCTACTTAATCATACTCATTTACCTTGTAGTTTTTTTTTTTAAATAAGAACTCACTTGTTATGCAACAAACTAGAGGTAAAACAAATATAAACAATTTTCAATAATTTTTTTGATTAAAATTAATGGAACAAAAATTTATATATAAAATATAATTGTGTAAGGGAAAAATCCAAAAGACATAGTTCCTCTATACCCCAGGAAATTAGGTTATCCATGAATATTTTTCTTTCTCCAAGTGCTTCTTAAGCATTTTAAATAATAAAAAAATCCATATGTACAATGCCTCAAATTATTATTGTGAGTGATCACAGTGATTTTTTTGTTTCCATACATCTTTTCATCCATGGGATATGAGGATCAACTCTTTAATTAGAAACTTAATTGCAATACTTGGAACTAACATCAAATTTGTGCACACATGATCAAATCAGTGTACATGTACATGTTTGTGTTGGTTTAGATTAGATTTCAATCTTGGAGGGAGAGTATATAGAATATTTTCGGGGGAGCAAGACAATCTTACAGAGAAAATTTTAACTGAAAAAATTGCACATAACAAATCTGGAATATATATATATATATATATATATCTGTGTGTGTGTGTGTGTTGTAATTTTTCATTGTTTAAATTATATTTTTGAATGTAAAAAATGAGTTCAATGTCTTCAAAAATTACTTGAGAACTTGGATTGTGTAAATTACATAGCTTAAACTTGCAATTCTAACACATCTTTGCTTGATTTCAAAAAAAATTAACCAAAAAAATTTCTTAAAAAAAGGCCACAATGAGATTACTTAGAATATTTTAGTCATAAAAAAATATTTTTTTCAATTGCTTTATATAATGAATATATATCTTTTTTTAATCATATATAATATATACACATTTAAATATTTTTCTTGAAATATTTTATCTATGGAATATATTTTCCACATTAAAATGAGTTTTTTGTTATTAATATATATTTTTAATACATTTCAATATTAATTAACCCTCCATATAAAAATATTTTATTTATTAGTCATATTGAATATTTTATTATTAATTGTATATTTTTAAATGTTGCATTTTAATATTATATTAGTAATTAAATAAAATACATATCTCGTAGAACATTTTTACTTTTAATTACTCATGTTACAACATTGAAATATTTTATTGTCATCTAACATTAAAATAATTAGTGATTTACACTCTCTCCATATACATATGCATGAAGTTGAGATTGAAATAAATTATTGGACATGCATATTTAAAAACATTATTGATTCATGTACTAAGATATTTTTTAAAAACTTTTTAAGTCAAGTACTATGAAATATTTTTAGAAAGTATAAGAATTATACAATTTGTTGTACTCAAAAGTATAACATTTTTTAAATTATTTTTAGTTACCATATTTCTATAAAATTGGTATAAGATTATAATACTTGATATGGACATTGAAATATTTTATTTGATGTTGACAGTAAGAGTATAACATGTCTATTCATTTTTTTAATAGCCCACATTTTTTATTTACAGTGAAAATTTTGACTAAAAATTTGCACACAACGGATTTAATCCCTCTCGAAACCTAATATATCTATAATTAAGATATATATACACACCACGTGTAATTTTTCATTGTTTAAATTATGTTTTTGAATGAATAAAATGGATTCAATGTCTTCAAAATTCACAGTGAAAAAAATGGCTAAAACATTTGCATATAACAGATTTAATCCCTCTAGAAACCTAATAGATTTGTAACTATATATATATATATATATATATATATATATATATATATATACACACACAAACACCTAAAACATTTGCATAGAACACATTTAATCCCTCTAGAAACCTAATAGATTTGTAACTAATATATATATATATATACACACACACACACACACACCTAAAACATTTGCATATAACAAATTTAATCCCTCTAGAAACCTAATAGATTTGTAACTAATATATATACACACACACCACATGTAATTTTTTAATGTCTTCAAAATGTTAAATTTCTCTCCTCTTCATGGCTACCATATATATGAATAAGATGTCAATGATTGTTGATATCTATAGGCACCCAGTAAATAAAAATTGCATTGCATCTATGCATATAAAATCACTCAAAATATCTTTTCCATTTTCATCTTGCTAACGAAATTTGAAATAAATAGTTTCAAATTTATTATTCATTTTCTTAAATTCTCATTTTCATATAACCTTTTACGTTTCAATCTTGAAAGTTTGAATGACAGTCCTTGTTTTGATAATACATATATTTTAAATGTATCTTCTTTTTTAATAAGATGTCTTCAGACATCCATTCAATTGTGTTCCAGCTGAATTTTTCAAACGGCCAACACCTTACTATTCCAAGAATAACAACTACTACTTTACAAATTCCTAGTACAAACGTAATCAATAAAATTTAAACAATTTTAGCAAAATTTTATTTTTAATTCGTTGCCTTTTTCAAATTGTCAACACCCTTGTATTCAAATAGTAACAACTATTTTGTCATTTCTTCGTAGAAACGTAATTTACATAGAGTGTACATTGAAGATAAAGGGTAAGTAACAAAATAAACAATGGAATTTGGGTTGTATTGATTTTGGAACGCAAGGGATTACTTTTTTGGAATAGATATTTTTAAACTTTTCACAGATGTAGATGTTGAATTAACGATAGGTGGAAGTTGAAGGCAAGAATCAAACATCAATTATTTTAATGGGATAGAAAATTCAAAAAATCTATTATCGAAATAATATTTGAAAATGACAAGGAAAATTAATAATTATATATACCAAAAATCCATTAAAACACGGACTGTACCATTGTACGTTGATTCTTGACTTATTAATTCAAATTTCACTACTTTGCAAACAATCTTGTATCACTATTCTCAATCTTGACTTCTTAATTCATATTCTACAACTTTGCGAACAACCCTCATATATGATTATAACTAAACAAATGCAAACTTGGAAGATGGCAAGAGCACTATTCAATATTTAAATAGACATGACAATAAAAGACTTGAATTTTTAAATAAAAATGAATTGTTCTTTTATGACCATTTGTTCCAAAAAAAATGGGGTGATTTTCTCCAAATTAATCCCAATACCATGAAATAATGTTTAAATAGACATGACAATAAGAGACTTGAATTCTTAAATAAAAATGAATTATTCTTTTATGACCATTTGTTCCAAAAAAATGGGGTGATTTTCTCGAAATTAATCCCAATACCATGAAATGAAATATTGGCGAATGAAAGAAAAAAAACATTTTTTACACTGTGGAAGGGCGAAATAACTATCATAAATACCTATTCTTGAAAATTAGTGCGAATGGATGGTTGTAACACCTAATTTCAAGGGATAAATTTACTTTTTTTACCCTCTCCCTCAAAATAAGGTAGGCTAAACTCCATACCTAATTTTTTTATAAAATAAATTTGAGGTGAGTTGTAACAGTGTACTATGATACAAAATATTCGTAGAGTAAAAATTTAAAACCCCTTAATTTCGCCCCCCTAAAATTGTTCATGCTTATGTTATGGACAAGTTATACTGAGGGATATATCAGCAAAATGAAAGCGGTGTGGTCTGTGACATGCTAGGATAAGCATGGATAAGACACTGGAAGCAAGGTTGCTTGGTATGGAGAGTGTGGTTTTGGATGTGTGGTACTATTGTTGTGCATATGTTGTATATGTCATACGTATTGCATCTATGATATTGTGCGCATGCGGTGTTGTGTATACATAGCATGTGTACATGTTGTTTATGTAATGTCATGTATAGGATGGTATAGATAGTGTTGTCCGAATGTTGCATATGTAGTGTTGGGTATAAATGGTGTTATGTACATGTTGGATATATGGTGTTGTGTACATATTGTACTGTGTGAGTGATGGATATGTGGTGTTGTGTGCATATGGTGTTGTGTACATGTTGTACAAGTGGCACTGTGTGTAGGTAGTGACGTGTACATGTCGTGCATGTGGCATTGTGTACATGTGGTGTCACATACATGTCGTGTATGTGGTATTGTGTACATGTGGTATTGTGTGCATATTGTATAGGTAGTGCGGTGTACATATGGCGTTGTGTACACATTGTGCATGTGGTGTTGTGTACATGTGAAGCGGTGCACACGTTGTGCAGGTGGTGCTTTGTACAGGTGGTATTGTGTACCTGTTGTACATATGGTACTGGTGTACATGTGGGATTGAGTTCATGTCATATATGTTGTGTTTCAGAGATGCAGTACTATGTATGTGTATTGTGTAGTTTGGTGTCATGACATTTGTACTTGTTGTGTTGTACTCTGTGTAGGTACATGTATCGTGTGGCATTGTACATCGGGTATGGATGTATAGGTTGTGTTATATATTGGGTGTATGTGTATGCATTTTGTAATGTCGCACATTGTGTTTGGATATATGTCTTGTGATGTACATTGTGTATGTATACGTGTTGTGTCATGTCATACACCAGATGCAGGTGCATGTATTTTGTTGTGTTGTGCACTAGGTGTAGGTGTATGCATTGTATGTCATATGTGAATGCATGTACTGCATGGTGTGGTATGTCGTGTGTGGTTGTATGTGTGGGATGTACACTATGTTTGTGCACACATGGTTGAGGAGAAGGCATTGAGTGTTGTCCGGTGTGGCAATCGAACCAGTGTGTGTACAGAAAGAACAAAGGCAGAAGTAAGGATCGATGAAGGACAAGTATTGGTATTGTATTTCAGTTTTATTATGCATGTGATCTATGGTTTTGGTTTTTGATGATTACATGTGATCTATGATTTTGGTTTATGATGGTTACATGTGATTTATAACATTGATCTATGATGGTTGTGTTTTGAGCTAACCTAATGTGATGATTTTGTCAAAAATGTTAGTTTGACTTGTTGTGACAGGAAGTAAACTGGATTGCAAGTATACCTTATTCACAAGCTACCAATGAGAATTGGAACATGCAGTAGTGTGTTGGTAAAGCACTTCAGGAGCAGGGCCATTGTGGGACACGGGTAACCAATAGTGTCCATTAATTTCCATGAGCATGCTATGACTGGTATGATGATTTGAGGCAGGTATATAACTTGGTTGTTTGACTTTCTGATGTGAAGAAGCCTTCCCAAGGGATGGATCGCCCAGGATAGGGGATGCCATTGGAACTTGGAAGGTGAGTGACTGCACAGAAGGGGTGACCGAATTTCCTAAGGGACTGTGTAGCAAAGAAGGGAAGAACATGGATGGATTTGTTTTGGTCATTAGCATTTCCAGATGGAATCAGATGCACATTGAGAGTGCGCCCTCGAACAATGATTCAATATTTGTTTGTTGAGAGGACAAGTGGCGCAGGATTGTAATGCTGGACATTGGATGTAACTTTGACTGTGGTGGTGGATTCTGGACTTCCTAGGTGTTGGCATTATGGTATAGGTGTTTTACTTGATGGAAACTCACATATATACCCACAAATGATTCAGTGATGTATGACATTGCAACCGGTCAATTCAGAGGTAACAGCAAAGGATTACAAATCAGACTCCGGAGATTGAAGAAAGAGAATGTTTTAAGAAGTATATGTCGATTCACCTAGTCGAAGTCATGTATACAAGCGAGTACACAGAACAAAAGGAGCGTATACGTATGCATGCTCTTCCACAAAAGGAAAAGCACGCATGGAATGGAAAAATAAGATTAAAGAATACCAGGGATTCCTACCATGGTATTGACCCATGGTAATGAGCGCGACAAAGAATATTTATACCATCAAAGAATACCAGCATCATAACTATGGTTTTGGTCCGAGGTATTGAAAAAGGCTCTAAGTATATAAGAAGGAGAAGATAAAGGGTTAGTGTGAAAGTAATGAATATCTTATGAAGAGTTAGATCAAAAGAAAATATGCATGTTATGGGTTTTGTATGCTTTGCTTGATCTTAACTAAGTATGCACCTAAGTGGTTGATGATGGATGAGATCCAATGATGGAAAAGAATCATGAGATCTGAAATAACTTATCTGATAATGGATGGGCTAGATTTGAATACTTGTTTTATCATTTATATGTCATGATCTGGGTATGTCTAAAGTCTAGAATAGATGTGAAGTTATGAGTTATCATTTGCAGATATATACGTTGGTTCGTCTTGGTTAAGGTGCGTATACACGCTGGTTCGACACTTCCAAGTAGCGTATGCATAAGAAAAGATTGATGTTCAAAGATGACTGATCTATCTGATCAGTGTTGTTGTTTAATTGTTGTCTATCAATGATGTCTTCATTAGATCTGAAAATAAAATTGATTGTATAAGGAGATTAAGAATGGTTGATTCGAAGATTGATGATTGAGTTTCAGATTTGATTAGTTTCAGTGATTGGTTGATGCAGTTGTGTTTCATGGTTCTAATGCAGTTGTGATTGATTTTGAGCTTCAATGTTACTGATGGGTCCAGTATGAAAATTGGATGAAACGTGGCCTTCATATTGTGTTGTTGTGTACCAGGAGTATCCAGTCTAAAAATTTATGAAACGTGGTCCCTAAAGAAAGAGTGAAGGTAGTAGCCTTCTGTAGGTCAGATCCTATGTACTGGTAAAAATATCAGCCAGTACAAGAGCCAGCGGGTTGGAGCTCCCTTCCAGTAGTAGCTGGAGAATGAGTGAAGTTTGGAGCCTTCTATAGGCCAGCGCCTACATACCGGTAAACATATTGGCCAATACAAGAGCCAGGGGGTCAGAGATCCCTTCCAGTAGCAGCTGGAGAACGAGTGAAAGTTAGAGCCTTGTGTAGGTCGACGCTACGTACTAGTAAACATATCAGCTAGTATAAGAGCTAGGGGGTTGTAGCTCCCTTCCAAAAGAAGCTGGAGAACAAGAGAAGGTTGTAGCCTTCTGTAGGTGGGTGCCTATGTACTGGTATGAGTCTACGCCAGAACAAGATTGTAAACAGGTTTTTCTTATATTAAAAATAATACAAAGACGAAAGCAGCAATATTTTTCCCAACAATTGGTATCGGAGCCGGTCCTTTGGCAGAAGCTTGATCACTTGAAGGAGATCCATAGATACAATGGGAAAGAAGCAAAAGAAGAAAGAAACTCAAAAGAAGAAGACAACTCAAAGCAATAGTGACAGTGTTAGAGACATTTCACTATTAGGTGGAGGCAAATATTCAGATTTAGAATCACCTCAGAATGAAGATGAACAAGAAAAAGAATTATCAGGTAATGATTCTTTGTCCTCTGGTGATTCCTTTCTCTATTATATTGAAGATAGTAAATGTGTGAGAAGTCTAATGAAGGCAGAAGTTAAAAGGCTCATAGATAAAGTTAGAGATCAACCGGATTTGTTTGATAAAAGGGAATGTTCCTACAAGGAATAGATTACCAGGTTAAAAACTCATTTGGAGGAAGGAAACAAAATAAGGAATCAGTTCAGGGAAAAGAAAGATCAATGTCAAAGGCTGCAGGATGAAGTGACATCATTGAGAAATGAAGAGAATGAAAAGGATACAACAACCAAGGAACTTAAAGAAAGAACTAGTTACTGTGAAGGTCTTGAAGTTGAGGTTGTCTCTCTAAAAGAAGATCTTGGAAATTCAAATAAGAAGAATGAAGAACTACTTCAAGCATTTGAAGAAAAAGAAAATGAGATTCTCAAATTAAGACAACATGTGGAAGAAGGAAGAAAAGTTGAAGAAATCATGAATAACGAGTATCTGTAAAAGGAAGAGAAATATCAAGTTGAGGTAAATATCTTAAAAGACAAATTAGAAGAAAAGGATAAACTATTAGGATTTCAAAATAGTACTAAGATTTTAGATAATATTCTTTGGATTCAAAGGTCTCCTACCATCAAATATGGTCTTGGTTTTCATGAAATCGTTGAAGGTGAATCTAGCTCACAAGATGAGGCAAGGAACTCTAATGTAAAATTTGAAATGCTCAACAAGGAGATAAGAGGTCAACTCCATCAACAATGAAGGAAATAAAGTCTTCAAAGAACATCATTTGCTCCTAACTATGGAAGTGATAATCGGTTCTTTCCTCTGATGAATAATGTTGAATGTCATCTCTGTCATAATTTTGGACATGTTGTAGCCAAGTGCAGAAGTAGAATGTTTCAAGCTAATAACTGTGACACAGAAATATCATCAACTTCAAGGTACTTTAAGGGACATTGTTTTTCTTGCAATATGTTTGGTCACAAAGCCATTGATTTCTATAGAGGGAATATGAAACATATAAGATGTTATGCTTGTAACAAGTTTGGTCATATAGCAAAAGAATGCAGGAGAAAATTTCAGCCAACATACCAAAAAGAGCAAACATCATCACACTCCAAGGTATGGAAGAAGAAGGAAGTACAGTTAGAAAGATGTGGCATAGCTCAGTATACAGACAGAACAGACTCAAGAGGAATTGAAAGTATGAAATTTCAGTGTTCTAATTCTCATACACAGTTATCATGATGACAAGTCGCGTATATACGCGAGTTAGAAGTTGCACAGTTACGTATATGTTGGTTTGATGAAGAAGTAGTGGAACAGACTCGGGAAAAGGGGTCTGATATGGTTCAGTCACTTATCAATTATATTTTCTATTCTGATTGATGATGATTACAGTGTGTTGATGATATGTAGAAGTGCATTTGGCCCTCATAAGTTGTTGATAACTTGATTAATTTGTTAGATCTAAGACTTTTGTGATCCATTATGTAGAGAATATTCTTTCGAATTAATCACATTGTAAGGATTGGGTCATTCGAGCCCATTCAAATTGCCGAGCCTTGTCAGCCATTCCCTTTCCGTGAAGGGTGATAATGTTAGATCTAAGACTTTTGTGATCCATTATGTAGAGAATAGTCTTTCGGAATAATTGGTTGATGATGATGTCTTGATAATTCTCACTGAAAATTGCAATGATCAGATCTGACAGTGAGCAATTGGCACAGGTTCAGGGGGAGCATATGCTATGCTTCCAATAATGCATTGTTGGTGTTATGTGTTTCTTTAGAAGACCTTGGTACATAATGATGTTTGTGTTGTTGAAAAGATATTATGTTGTAGACATACGTGGCCTAAGATGAAATCTCATATGATACTTACATTGCTTGATCCATATAGTTGTTTTGATTCAGATGACTCTTTTGATGATGGACATATACATGTTGTTATTCTTGATATTGCTGACAGATGCTTATGGAGAAGATCATATATGATGTATGATAGTTGCTTATAACTATTATGATCTTGTCTAAATACTTGGTCTTTGATGTCATGACTATTATTCGATGTAAAGGTCATGTAAAGACCTATGATGTAAATTGTTACCCCACTATGAATTGGAAGGATGGTGTAACAATTGCAATTTTTCAATCATGTATGAACATTTGGTATATCCCCACTTGGTTGGGTGATTGATGTATGTATGATTCATTGGTGATAGGAAGGTCATACTCACATAGTTGAGTTATAGAGTCATGTTATTCTTTTGAAAAATATCTCTACAGACTCTGCATGTGCTCAGGGGGAGCATGGACATCATAATGCATCTCTAAGGGGGAGAATATCTTGGTCTACCCTTTGCCCTTGATGTCAAAGGGGGAGAGTATCTTGGTGTTGTTTGATATATCTAACAGGTTCTACAACTTGATTTAATAAACACCAATATGGTTGCCATCAAGTCCAAAGGGGGAGATTGTTGGAATTATGGTATAAGTGTTGTCCTTGATGGAAACTCACATATATACCCACAAATGATTCAGTGAACTATGACAATGCAACAGGTCAATTTAGAGGTAACAATAAAGGATTACAGATCAGACTCTAGAGATTGAAGAAAGAGAATGTTTTAAGAAGTATACGTTGGTTCACCTAGTCGAAGTCGCGTATACAAGTGGGTACACAAAACAAAAGGAGCATATACGTATGCACACACTTTCACAGAAGGAAAAGTGTGTATGGGATGGAAAAATAAGATTAAAGGATACCAGGGATTCCTACCATGGTATTGACCCGCGGTATTGATTAGCAGCATAACTATGGTTTTGGTCCGAGGTATTGAAAAAGGCTCTAAGTATATAAGAAGGATAAGATCAAAGGACTAAGTGTGCAAGTAATGAATATCTTATGAAGAGTTAGATCAAAAGCAAATATTTTCTGGGTTTTTTATGCTTTGCTTAATTTGAACTAAGTATGCACCTGAGTGTTTGATGATGGATGATATCCAACGATGGATCATGATCATGAGATCTGAAATAACTTATCTCATAAGGGATGGGCTAGATCTGAATACTAACATATGTTTTATCCTTTATATGTCATGATTTGGGTATCTCTGAAGTCTGGAATAGATGCGAAGTTATGAGTTATCATTTGCAAATATATACGTTGGTTCTTCTTGGTTAAAGCACGTATACACGTTGGTTCGGCACTTCCAAGTACCATATGCATAAGAAAATATTGATGTTCAGAGATGACTAATCTATCCGATCAATGTTGTTGTTTTACTCCTATCTGTCAATGATGTCTTCATTAGATCTGAAAATAAAACTGATTGTATAAGGAGATTGAGTATGGTTGATTCAGAGACTTATGATTGAGTTTCAGTGATTGGTTGATGCAGTTGTGTTTCATGGTTCTAATGCAGTTGTGATTGATTTTGAGCTTCAATGCTACTGATGGGTCTAGTATAAAAATCAGATGAAACGTGGCCTTCATATTGTGTTGTTGTGTACCAGGAGTACCCAATCTGAAAATTTATGAAACGTGGTCCCTGGAGAAAGAGTGAAGGTAGTAGCCTTCTTTAGGTCGGCACCTATGTACTGGTAAACATATCGACCAGTACAAGAGCCAAGGGGTTAGAGCTTCCTTCTAGTAGTAGCTGGAGAAAGAGTGAAGGTTGGATCCTTCTATAGGCCAACGCCTACGTATTAGTAAACATATCAGCCAATACAAGAGCCAGGGGGTTGGAGCTCCCTTCCAGTAGCAACTAGAGAACGAGTGAAGGTTAGAGCCTTCTGTAGGTCAGCACCTACGTACTGGTAAACATATCGACTAGTACAAGAGCTAGGGGGTTGTAGCTCCCTTCCAATAGAAGCTGGAGAATGAGAGAAGGTTGTAGTCTTCTGTAGGTGGGTGCTTGTGTACTGGTATGAGTCTGCGCCAGTACAAGATTGTAAATAGTTTTTTATTATATTAAAAAGAAGACAAAGACGACAGCAGCAATATTTTTCCCAACACTAGGAAGGAGGTGAATCCTGATATTACTTTGAGGGTGGAGATGTGAGCCTTTGGATTCCCTTTCTGATTGATATGGGAATCATATTCTCTTATTTGTTGGCTTAGCAGATGTGCATATGTGTATATGTGGTTATTGTAAATACCGTAATGAGTTGTATTATAAAGCTCTAGAAAATGGTATTTTGTCATGTTTTAGCAGATGATCATTGAAAATACTGCAACGAGATGTGTTATAAAGCTCCATGGGAAGTGTGTTTTGTTTTCAGTAGCCTTGTTGGTTATAGGTGGCATTGAAAACTGAGGACGGTGTTCCCCTAAGGGGGAGGGTTCTATAATAGCCCTGGTGAAAAATCCATGTAAAAATATATAAGACCACGGTTGATGGGACAAGTATTCCAAGTTGAGTGGTGGGCAAAACATCCTAGTGGGTGTCCATTTGGTTGTTTATGGCTAAGGAAATTGGGAAAGGCAATGGCTAAGGCTTTGAAAAGGCAGGAGGCATTTATTGGCATTTTATTTATGAAAATAAAGGAAATTAGGAGAAAAGGAAGATGAAAGGTCACAGGTTGCATGTGAGGAGGAAAATGAAGGAAAATAATGGAAAATGAAGAAAATAGAGGCCTCATTGATAAAAAGGCTTCTAAGGATCAGTGGGGAAGGCTTGACCCGTTCAGTTTTGGATCTCTCTCATTATTCTCTCTCTCTCTCTTGGAAACAAAGAGTTTTCTTGGCGCACTTGGCAATGGAGCAAGAAAGGCAAAGAAGGCAAGAGGAAGCAAAGATCAAGCAGGGAAAGGCAAGATCAAGAAGCTACAACAGGATTCATTGCAAGTATCGACTTGCATGTGTATTTTCCTTGCTATATTTGGCATGCATGGGATTGCATGTGTTTATTTTCTACCATGACATGGGTTTTTCCAAGTGTGACAGTATTTTCAGCCCAGTCTTACCATTTCGTGATAGATTTGATGAGATGGGTTCTCTCATTCGATTTATGTGGGATGGTCAAATTGGATTCAAAGTTAAGTGGGGTGGATCTCCAAATTGACGAACACATGGTCTGAGTGGTCCCAGAACCGGACTGAGGATCACGAAGCCATTGGCCTAGTAACCCCTGAACTGGATTGTGGGTTGCGGTAAAGCCAGATTATGTGCCTCGGTGGACCTATGAATCCTTGTCGATGAATGGCGGGATATACGGTAAATCCAAGAGGTGGATTTTCTCTCTATTGGGCCTAGTGGTCCCGGGATGGGATGCGTGGTAAAGACTGGAGAGTATGTATCAATGTAGGGCCTATTGATCCCTAAATCGAACTGTGGATGCACGGTAAAGCCTGAGAGACTAGGAGGCACTCAAATTCCTCACGGTGTAGGGGGAGAACTCCGGTGGCATCCATGTTGATTGATGTTTTTGGTGTGTTCTATGAGTCCCACATTCATGCTTGGAATATGGCACAGGGGTGATTGTCTTAAGAGAGACTTGGCTCAGCCAATCTATGGCCTGGTGGAACATGGCAGCCCCATCTCTGGTTGGTTCATTGCATTCATTAATGAGAAATTCATTCCCTTGATTTTCATGTGTAAATGCACTGATGTATATATGGATTTTGATGACTGATATATTTATGGTATTTATGTTCCTCTTATGTTGGTTATATGGATATTTTATGATAGCAGTTATGTAAGGCTCCTAGCATGTTTTTACTTGTACATGAATGGATAATGTGTCTTTGACCTAACAAATGATAGTGTAGCAAATGAAATGAGGGAACAATGGTTCATAGCGATTCTCAGATAAGTATGAGATCCCTACACTTAACTCTATTGTTTACACCTGTAGATTACATGTTGATGATATGTTTGACGAAATTCATGTCATGGCTAGTAGGGGTTTGGTTATGATCTTGTTTAGCTTATTTCTTTTGCATCATTGTTTCCCTGTACTTTTATTGATTTCAAGTTATCACTACATTCTGAGCATTGACCTGGGCTCTGGGCCTGAAAAAGTGGCTTAAATCTCGAGCTCACTCACACATAACTGGAAACTTTGGTCTCTCATCATTGGTAGGCAAGCCCGTGAGAGAAAATTTGGGTTTCTGCTCGCTCCCTTGCCCATAGCATGAGAGCGACTATGATCTAATAGGTCTAGAACAGCAGTGGGACCCAAGGACAGGTCGTCTGAGTGGTTGACATGTCTTCTGAGGATTCTAAAGCTGATGTTGGATGAATGTGTGTGATGTTTCCATCGATTCCACTTCCTTAAGGTCACATAGGAGGTTGAATCTAATCATACTACCCTCTCATCTCATGTTTACCCCGCTTGGCATGGTTACTTGGGTAGATGTCGGAGGACGGTGTTACATCAATAAAGTTCCAATTTGTAGACTCCACTTCCTTAAGTTTACTTAGGAGGTTGGGTCATGTCATAGTAGCCCTTGTCTCATGTTTACCCCGGTAGGGTGGTGAAACTCGGTAAATGTGGGAGGGTTGGTTACATGGGACCATCCTTATTATTCTGATTTAGAATTGGTCGGGGAGGAGGCAAAATGGCTCCCCACTCCTAGTATATATATAAGAAGGTGTTTTCATTTTATGAGTTCTTTGGATTTGAATCAACAGATGACAATCATGTTTGCATCTCATTTCCAAAGACAAGCAAGTAGAAAACTACAATGTGTTTTCTTCATTAGAAGATATCAAACAAATGCTTGTAACTTGAGGTTTTGCTTGGATAATGTTGATTCTGATCTGTTGCGGATGGAAAAATTCTTTGTCAGTGATTTTAATTCTGGAGATCTTATGGACCCTCTGGTGGATAGTGTCCAAACTCCTACTTTGATTTCGTTAGATAATGACCAGGACAATGGTACCAAATAATTGGGGAATTCAATATTGACAATGTTATTGTGGTCTGGTTTTATTTGGTCGACCTTCTGGGGTTTTAGTTTGTTGCATTTAATATCAGACGTAGTTGATTGTGGAGTTATACCTCCTTTTTTTGTGGAAATATTGGTCATTTCATGTTGGCTATATCAGCCAGTGGTCTTATGGTGCAAGGAGTTTTAGTCATTTCGTGATATGTAAATGGTTTTGATGCATCTTCAAGTGCCAAGTTATAACTTTCTCACGCATATTTTCTCTTTCATAGTTGTCTACGCAATCTCATCTTAGAAATTTAGCTTGATCATTCGATTAAGGTTTCTTAATGATTATTCCATGTAATTGTTCTATGTTTTCATGGGGGCAATAATTGTATATATTTTGTGATTGATGGTTTTTTTGTTTTACTCTCCTGCGTTGGTTGGTGTCAGATATAGTTTCACCTAGAATCGTGGTGTTTCTTATCGATAGCTTGAACTTCATTGTATATGTAAGTGATGTTGCTTGTAATATGTTGGTGCTATCATTTTGATTCTGGATTAATATTAGATAAGGGGTCTATATGGCTACTTCCAAGCCTCTATGTCTCATATATTACTTAACTTTTTGAAATGAAATGTAAAGTATTTATATTAACAAAAAAAAACTACTCTACTTAAATGATGGAACTTAAATGAAGCAAGGGCTAGCCTTAATGCAACTTATCCTTGTTTCTAAATATCTTTAAAGTAAAGTGTCTAAGAATTATATCC
This sequence comes from Pinus tabuliformis, assembly GCA_031772625.1. Taxonomy (NCBI): domain Eukaryota; kingdom Viridiplantae; phylum Streptophyta; class Pinopsida; order Pinales; family Pinaceae; genus Pinus; species Pinus tabuliformis. The sequence continues at coordinate 769,017,765 of CM062818.1, forward strand.
TAATTAAAAGCAATATACATTTTTTTTTACACTATTAATTCCTATCTTCCAGTGAATAGCATTCTTCATTTGAGTGTTATTGGTCCTTGCTAATGTAGGACTATAGAAATCGAATTACCTTTTGACTGTTAGTAGTTTACCATTGAGCTAAAGAGTTTTACATCTTTTCCATTGTTTCTCATTATATATTTGAATTTGATATTTTTGTGAAATATCAAATTTATGTATTTGACATATAATTGGTTAACAAAATCAAGGTCATTGTTGGGCTCAAAACTGAAGGTGGCTCTTTTGGAATGAGTCAAGTATATTGGTTGGTGGGTTTCCTTGTGCCCCACAAATCAAGCTTTATGTAACAGACTAAACATCGAGTTCCACCCCTTTTGACGAGCTGCGCTTCTGCAACCCTAGCCGCGCTGACTGATTCCACACTACTTCGCGCAATCTTCCCCCCATGGAGCTTGGAGGTGGCCCTGCGGCCCCTCCTCCCTTGCCTCCGAAGCTCGAAGCCTTCAGAACCTTAGTAGTCGCTTCAGGAAAACGCCGGACCACGAGCTCGCAGCAAAAGTTCGTTAAAAAACTAGACAGCATCCCCACGGTGACCTTGCCTGTGGAGGAAACCTGCAGAACAGTGCTGAAACTAGTAGAAAGAGGCCTTATCGGCCAGTTTGCGGGATTGTGGCCATCCCTAAAAGCAGTGGAAGAATGGGTTAAAAGAAACTGAATACCACTGGTCAATGAAGGAATAAAGATTCACTTTGTAGGTAAAGGGTTCTTCATTTTCGTGTTTGATAACGCAGAGGATAGAAGCCTGATCTTCAGAAATAAGTCATACTTCATGGATCCCCAAGGCCTCTACTTGAACAAATGGTCCCCAGATTTCGATCCAGCACAAGATGTGCCCAAGGCTATCCCTGTATGGGTGCGCCTCCCGCACCTTCCCCTTCACTCCTGGAGTTAGAACTCGCTACAATCCATCGGCAATGCCCTAGGGAGATACATAGATCAGGCACCGAGGAAGGATCAATTCTCCAGTGCTCGAATCTGTGTAGAGGTTGACCTGGAAATCGGGCTACCAAAAGTAATAAAACTATCGGTGGCAGATTGGACACATATCCAAGAGCTCGACTACGAACAGTTGCCCTTCAAGTGTCGACACTGTCACAAGTACGGGCATTTCGCAAGATACTGCAAAAAGAGAAATGATGAGGCACCAGAGAAAGAAAAGGGCGAACAATGGAAACAAGTAAAGAAAACAACAAGCAGCAGGCAGAACAACAAAAATAAAGCTAAAGAGACAGAGAATAAAGTAGGTCATGAAAGTGCAAGCAATCAAAACACCGGAAGCAGAGATACAATTAGCATTGAGGGGGACAAAAACACCTTTGAATCTCTTAAGGATCCTCTAGAGACAGAGCGAGAAGATCCTCCTCAGCTGGAGAATAACAACACCTTAGAGCCAGGTAATAACCCAATCCCAACCCCAAGTAATACTTCCTCCCCTTCTTATGCAAATATAATCAAACAAAAGAAGAAAAATACAGATAATATGGGCTCATCAGACGATGAAACATTTGAAAGGCCAACAAAAAAGGCCGAAAGAAGAACAAATAGGGAAACCAGGGAAGAAGATTCAGAAAGGCAAAAAACCCTTGGCAGTCAAGCCACCATAGAGATGACGCTTGGGAGGAATACCAGGCCAAGGGCCCCCAAGGGAGGAGGGCCTACCCCAACAAGGGGTAAATGATGCAGCTGATTTCTTGGAACTGCAGGGGTTTGGGGAATCCCACTAAGGCAGAAGCCATAAAATATCTGTTGAAAATGGAACCCACAGACATCCTCATGCTCCAAGAAATAAAGGTAGAAGGGGAGATCCTTCTAAATACCAGTAATACCAAATGGAAATTTGACTCTGGAAAGGTTGTCAGTGCAAGAGGCACGACTGGAGGAATAGGAACATTATGGGCAAAAAACTCCTTTTCCCTAGAAAGTTCCTTCGAGACCCAGCACTGGATATTTACAGAACTGCGCCACATAGCAAGCAATCTCAACCTAGCCTTGTTTAATATGTATGTTCCTGTTCACTACGAGGAAAAGAAAGAGTGTTGGAAGACACTCATGGATTTTCTAGATCATACCAATCCCAGGAACATAGTTATAGGAGGCGACCTGAATATAATTCTTGATCCTAAAGAGAAGAGAGGAGGGACTTACTCAAGAGACCCTTTCTCACCACAATGGAGAATATGATATTACAGAGGGATTTAGTAGATTTCAAGCCAGTCAAAGGAAAATACACTTGGACCAACAACAGAACAGGAGAAAATCATATCGCAGCAAGGCTAGACAGATTCCTCATCAGCAGCTCTATAATGATGGGGAAAAGAATAGTCATCAATAAGATTCTTCCAAAGCTCATCTTGGATAACAAACCTATTCTACTCTGCCTAAAAGATGCAGAAGACCTAGGGCCTCTCCCCTTTCGCTTCAGTCCTCTCTGGGCGGAAAGAGAAGGATTCTTTGAAACAGTCCAAACAGCATGGAGAATAGAAGTTTCAAGTTCCCCAAGCTATGTGTGGGAGCAAAAAATGAAAAATGCAAAGAAGGCCCTAAAAGAATGGATAAAGAAACCTATGAAAACTCCCACCAGCCAGAGGAAAGAGGTTGTCACCGAACTGGAAGAAATGCAATTTGATTTGGAAGAGAAAGATATCTACCCCATGGATTTAGACCAAGAAAAATCTGCACAAAGGAAGACATATTGTTCCTTCATAAACGAGGAAGAGTATTGGTGCCTGAAGTCCCACAGCTTGTGGCTTAAAGCTGGGGACAAAAACACCACATACTTCCATAGACAGTACAGGGCTCGACTTACCCGAAACCACATAGAAGAAATCACCACATCTGATGGACAGGTTTGCAAAGGATTTGGCCAAATCAAGGAAGCAGTTGTGAAACATTTCCAGACTCTCCTTACAGCAAAAAAGGATGGGAGTGAGGAAGATTTATCAGAGTTCCTCACAAATATACCAAATCTAATCAGCACGGAGGATAATGAAAACCTTACGAGCCCAGTCACGGAAGAAGAGGTATCCAATATTGTCTGGTCTATGGAGCCAGACAAAGCGCCAGGACCTGATGGATTTTCAATCCACTTTTATAGAATCTGTTGGGAGTTAATCAAACCTGATCTCCTCATAATGATACGGGGATTCATGATAAAGGCAAAGATCGCGGGTGGAATTAACTCAACCTTTCTCGCTCTAATTCCTAAGGAAACAAATCCAGGATCATTGGACAGATACATGCCGATCTCACTGTGCAATGCGTCCTACAAGGTAGTGGCCAAACTTCTGGCGAGCAGAATCAAGCCTCTCCTGCAAAAGCTCATTTCTCCAGCCCAAGGGGGATTTGTGAAAGGAAGACACATCCTGGACAACGTTATCCAAGTCCAAGAAGCCCTGCACTCGAGCCATTCACGTAAATAACCAGGTATGCTTATAAAAATGGATATGTGTAATGCTTTTGATAGAGTTAACCGCTCCTTTCTGTACAGGGTCCTTTCAGCCTTTGGATTCAATCAGGACTTTATAAATTTAATTAAAGCCTGCGTAGAGAAGATCTGGATAGATCCAATGGTAAATGGGAGACCAACAGATTTCTTTTTAGCCACCAGGGGACTGAGGCAGGGCTGCCCCCTGTCTCCATTTCTTTACATCCTGATGGCAGATTCCTTGAGCAGAAAATTGATAATGGAAAGACAGAATGGTAACCTCCCTGGAATAAAAATTGTGAAAGAAATTGAACCAATGAACCACGCGCTATTTGTTGATGACTCACTGTTGCTTGGGGGTACATCTCCACGAATTGGGAACTCCTTCAGAACCATACTCAAAAAATATTGCAGCATCTCTGGAGCATTAATCAGCGAAAGGAAAAGCATTGTCTATGGATGGAATGTAGAGCAGCAAGCTATCAACAGAATTGCCAGTGAACTGGGTTTCAACGGATACGCGGATTGGGACAAGTTCAAATACTTGGGTCTCCCAATAACAATGAGATCCAACAGGAATCAATTGTGGGAAGAGGTGATATCGAAATTTAAGAAAAGGATCGCAGGGTGGGGCGGCTATTGGCTTACCACAGGAGGTAAGCTCACGCTCATTAGATCAGTCCTCTCTGTATTGCCAACGTTTCAGGCCTCCTTAATGCTGGCTCCAAAGCAAATCTCAGACCAAATCTCCAGCCTCATGTGAAATTTCCTGTGGAATGGCGGGCGAGGAAATGATAACAAGTTCCATCTAATTAAATGGGAAACAGTGAAAAGACCTATAGAGGAAGGCGGCCTCCAAATCCGAGACCCTATACAAGCAAACGTAGTGTTGGGTTGTAAATTACTGTGGCAATTTCTTGCTGAGCCCAATCACCCAGTCAGCCAGATATTAAAATACAAATACCTCAAACACCAGTCAATCAGATCCTTCATCCCGGAGAAAGCTCCAAAAGGAACGCAAGCCTGGAAGCTATGCAGCAAAGGCATCGATTTCTTCAGAACTCACCTGTACAAAATTCCTGGGAACGGCAAAAACACCCTGCTATGGAAAGACAGAGTCATGGGCCACCCTCCTCTGAAAGAAAACAGCGAAATCGCAGAGATTAGAACATGGCTACAATCAAAAGGAATTAGAAAGATCGAAGACATCTCTGGCTGGGATAATAAAGGAGAATGGCAACACTGGATTTTTCCCAAGGCACCAGCGCATTTAATCCCTCAACTACACGCCCTCAAAGAGGCAATTTCATACTTCGCTTCAGTTCATAAAGATGAAGAAGACGCCTGGGGATGGGGAAAGGCGGGGGTATACACAGCAAGACAAGGGTACCTACATATTCAAAGCAAAAAGGATTCGCCTCATCTGAAAGAAGTGTGGAAGCAGGTTTGGGACAGTTTTAGCATTCCCAAGATCAATTTTTTCTTTTGGACTCTGTTCCATGACAAAATCCTGACCGGAGAAAACCTGTGTAAGAGGAATATAGCAGGCCCCCATCGATGTGTTCTATGCAAAAATGCATAGGAAACTTCAGATCATATGTTTATTAATTGTGAATATGCTAAGAAGGCTTCGTTTATCTTTCTAACCGGACTAAATGTGAGATCCTCAACTCACAGTACAATTGCAGATATGTTCTCCACTTGGAAAGCCAATTATTCTCACAATATCACTGGAAAATCTCTATGGTATTAGGTTTGGATTGTTGCCCCAAAATATGTATGTTGGAAGCTATGGCTAGCCCAGAATGAAATCATCTTCAACCAAAATGAAATACCAGCAGAAAAAGTGGCAAAATAGGCAAAGAAACTCCTTATAGAAACCCCGAAACATTCTCCAGTCAAAAATGATAACTCCCTTCGAACAGAGGAAAGGGCATGGCTGGATGACTTCTCTTACAACACCAGACCTTCAGCAATCACTCGGCCAACCCATAAGGAAAGATGGCAAATTCGAGAATCCGAGGATAGATTTCAGCAGTGGTGGAAATCCCAGGGCAAGTGCACTATCTTCTTCGACGGTGCCTCAAAAGGCAATCCAAGCACATCAGGAGCAGGAGGGGTAACCTTTTATCCGAACGGAGAAAAAGAAGATTTCAGTTGGGGACTAGGAACGAAAACCAACAATCAGGCTGAAGTTCTTAGTCTCCTAAAAGCTTTCCAATTAGCCAGAAAAGAAAGCCAAAGAGAAATCCTTATTTTTGGGGATTCAGAATTGCTGATAAAGTCATTAATAAGCAAGAAAAGGTTTAAGGATCCGGCGTTAAACGAACAACTCTCAAGAGTGAGCATAATCTGGAAGGAATTCTCCTCAGTGCAAACATTTCACATTCTCAGAGATCTAAACAAGGAAGCGGACAGATTGGCAAACATAGGATGCACTCAGAAAAGTGGAATGATCAGCATAAACACAGGTGCTTTGAAAACGGCAATCATCCCTTAACGGGGAGAGGAGCTCATGTAAAACCCATGAATTGTAATTTGGTTGATTAGGCTTTGCCCAACCTGGAATATTCAATAAAACACAACCATTTCAGTTAAAAAAAAAAAAAAAACATCGAGTTCCACCCAAAGCAATAGCAAGCATTCAGGCAAGCGAAACAATGGCATAATAATTTTGGGAAAAGAACGATATTTGTTGTTGCGTTGTTAGGGTTTGTATTATATTTGAGCACAAGCCCATCTCATTTGAGCCCCATTCCCCATTTTCTTAACTTCAAATCATATTTAGTCCATTCCCCACCATGTTTGTCACTTCCTCAACCTAGGGACGAACCAAACAAACTTAAGAAGTTTGAGATAAATTTCTTGAACCAATTCCATGGACTAGAGAGTGGCGCATTCAATCCTTAGGGAAGAGGACCTTACATTAGTGTAGTTGAATGCCATATCATGTTCTAGAATGGTCATCAATGGTTGGAGTTTCCTTTAATGCCCAAGAGTTTGGTGTCCAACTCAATTGTGAAAGTTTTTGGGAATTTTATAATGTTAAAGTGTTCTATTTTTTGTAAATGGTTTTGATGAAATAATAATATTTTATATAAATTAGATCCAAAATAGAACTTTAACAATATTTTTTAAAAAAAGACAATTTAACCCATAAATTTATCTATACCCTTGTTAATATCGCTACTATTAAAATATGCCATCTATTACTAAAGATTTATTAATAATGTAAATTGGAGGAGTTCTAAAAGCATGGGACCAACCCCATGGCCAACATCAATTATAAGGATATATGTAGTTGGCCCATGGGCCTTCAATTCAACAAATGCATGGGTCATCTTTATAAAGCACGTGCTTATTTGGGGCTACTTGTGCTTGGACCTCAAAGAGGGAATGTCGCTCACTTTGTCAATGAAGTAGAGGGCATTACCTTGAATTTCATGAATGACCTCAATGTAGATGAGTAGAAGATTGTGTATTTTATAGACAACAATGTTATTTATCAAACAATGTAGGGCTTGCTACCAAATTAGTTGTACCCTTAGTTTATTTTATCCTTCTATTTTTCTTGGGGGGGTTTATGATTGCTTTGATCAAAATACCATGCCTTCATTACCCCTATTTGTAATTAGTAGTGTTACCAAAGTTTTCTAGGCAAGAGATAACAACTAAGATTGACTCTCCCAACACTGTTAAATCTACTCCATTCTTATGGGATGAGTCTCTTAACACAGTAAAATCTACTCCATTCCTATGGGGTGACTCTCCTAGCATAGTAAAATGTGCTCCATTCCTATGGGATTTGGTAAACAATTTGTATCATGCAAACTCACAATGACTACAAGCCAAGAAAATAACAAAACCTTAATGATTGTATGCCTAGAAATGAGCAAAACCTTAATGATTATATACCTAGATACAAGCAAAACCATGAACAAACAAGTTAGAATTGTGAATATTATGAAATTTTCACAGTTCAAAACATACATATTTATAGTTTCAACTCAAAATAGGAGGGATCATTCAAAAAAAATATTGTTAAAGTTTTACCATCTAATTTTACCCTGAGACATCGTATGTGATTTTGCCACTCTAACACTAAAGTAAATCAAGAAAATCTGAATTTGTAAGTATGACTAGATATTTGTCTATAAAGGCATCAAATACACTCAAATTGATTGTTTCATATGCAACCATAACACATGTCAATTCTCCATGAACCTTTGGCATATGTGATTGCTGCAGAAGACAAGGTCCTATTTTTAGAAGTGGGACAAAGTGTTTTCAATCTCCAAAGAGATATTCGAAATTGCAAGGGATTTAATGGGTTTAATGTCTTTGTTGTGTGACTAGTAGGAATTTTTCCTTTATTGGGGTTGTGATAATTCTAGGCTCTAGAAATAACTATTATAGAAGAATACTTATGAAATTTCCATTTTATCAAAATTTTCTTAGTTTGTAATGTTATAACATGGTTCTCATTTGTTATATTTCAGACATTTTGTGAGCAATTAATAGTTTGGTGTTATGTGTGTTCCTTCTCTTCGTTAGTAAAAATTATTGAGTTGATGGCATTTTGAAATATGTATTCATGATTTGCATTAAATACAAAATAACTTCCCATTTTTTATTATATTCTAGTTCATGGGAGGATATTTTGAAATTAAATACGTGTGTCCATGTTAGTGTAGTATTTTATGTAATTTTATATTTTGAAAACAGATAGATGGCATCTATAATTCCATGGAAACATTCTAACATGTCATCACATACAAGCCATAATTCCTACAAAACTAAATTCACCGTTTTAATCATTCATATATTACAAAAGTTCCAATGTAGATAGCCAATACATCTTTAGAGAGAGGAAGAAGTACTCTTGACACACATGCCCATGGTAATACTATAGTTTAATATTTACCTATTTTCATTTTTATCTACCTTCAAAAAATATATTGCATTTATTTTAAAGACAAAGTAGAGTTCTCAGCCCTTTAACAATACTCGTAATAGGGTTTAAGAGGACTAATATCATGTTGTGTTTTATTGGCTTCAAGAAAATAGGGAAAATCTTGGCATTCTCTCGCCCTTCAATTTCATTCACAGGTTCATCCTCTTTTCACTTTCATAACTTCTTTTATGGATACTCATTTTCAAAATATTTGTCAACATTTTCCCATGGTCAAAATAATGGAAGATTAAGGATGAGCTTAGGGTTTCACAAGGGATTTAGATTATTGATTTTCAAAAGTTCATGTCTACATGGATATTTTAATCAATTATGACTTGTTTATTATTGAATGTCATCCTTATAATGGCATCGTGATGAACACATTCATATAAAGCATGAATTTCATCCTGAAAACATATCTCAAAATTGTTTGAAAATCAAAATATAATTTTATCTTAAGTTTTTATTGTTATATTTTTTATAAACTTTATTATTGTTACAAGGGACTAAGTTTCCCCCAAGAATTTGTTTTATGAGTAATGCTAGTGCAATGACTTGTTGACTTTGTTTATCACATGGTTAGAGTAATCATAATAATTACAAGTATTACCACTTCAATACAAATATTTAAGTTAAGGTGACAATGCCCCCTCTCATTTCAATGCTAATATCATTGATAAATTTGGTATTAAGTTTGGTACACTACCTTTAATTTGTGATTATTATCTATTTGATGTTGTAAGTGATATCACTACAATGTTAACTATATCATAAAATCCCATTCCCTCAAATCTTGCGTTGGTTGTGAAAACCTATCGATATTAATAATAATATAATTTTAATGTCACAACCAAGTGAGATAATCCCTTATTTGTGGAACACGGGACCCTCTTCACGCAATGATTTGATTACTAAAGTCTACCATGGTGTATAATACCCTGTTCTCATCTAGATTTGAATCTATGACCTCCTAGGAGGAAACAAATTTTCTTAACCATTAAGCCCACTCAATTTGTACATATATTTTACAATAGCGAATTGGTTCTAATTTAACATGGTCCATTCACATGTTCATATCAAAGTTAATGCCTCCCTATCATAATCAAAACATGCTTGATAAAGCTAAAATCTAGTGTAGTAGACCTTAACATGATAAATTTAAACTAGTGTAAGAAGACTTTGTAGAATACTTTATTTGTTATCCTAACATATCCTAAGTGAAGCCACGATGGAGTTAGTCACAAGCTTTCTCTACAAACTCTACCTACTTAAATGAACGATTACAAGTTAACAAGTTAATTATTTAGTTAGGGGTGATTGTCTTTACTTCTCCATATCTTAATAGCATTGATATACATAAAATTGAAATTGTGCCTACTTAAATGAATGATTACAATTTAACAAGCTAATTATTTGTCTATGGGTGATTGTCCTTCTGTATATCTTAATAACATTGACATATATAAAATTGATATTATCATTTTATTTCAAAGTAGATTAAACTTTTCATGAATTTTAATTTTTTTATAGTTTATTAAGATTGACAATCGCTTTTGTGCTTAATTTTGTTGCACTACTCTACAACTCTAGGCCTGCAACCCTAAATCTACATCTTCTCAACACGAGCCTCACTAAGTGTGCATGGCGACTAGCCAAGAGGGGGTTCCTTCCCCCCTCCTCATGATGACCAGGTTGCTTTTGAAGTGATAGTCAATGGTCTTCGTCAGATACTGCAACCGAAGAAAAAAGACTCCAAATTTTTGAAAAGGGTTAAATCCATACCATTTGTTGTGCTTCCTGTAGGGCTTCACATATACTGATAGAGCTCTTATTGGAAAGTTTACAAGAATTTGGCCCTCTCCAAAATCAAATGGGGCAGTGGATGGAAAAAGCTTGGAACCTTATAATGAAAGGAAATTTAGCCATGTATGCCTGTGGCAATGGCTTTTTTGCCTTCTTATTTGAGATTAAGGAGGATCAAGATATTATCTTTAGAAATGGCCATACTTATTCATATCTAGAGGAATGTATCTTAATGCATGGTCTTTAGATTTTGATCCAAATGAAGATATTCTGAATGAAATCCACATATGGGAGAAGCCACCTTGGATCTCACTCTCATGTTGGAGCAATGATTGCTTGAGGGAAATTAGAAATGGGGTAGGTAGCTATATAGATCAAGAATAACCAAAAGGCGGAAAATTTGCATGCATTAAGATATTCGTGGAAGTAGACTCAAGAAAGGGATTACCAATAGAGATTAAACTAATGCAGGGAAACTCGATCCACTACCAGACCTTGGAAGATGAGAAAATCCCTTCCAAGTGTCGATTTTTCCATGAATATGGCCATTTCGTCAGATATTGTAAGAAAGAACAGCCGAAAAATCAAGAATGGGCAAAGGAAGAGCATGAGGAGCAGTGATGCACTCAAAAGAAAGGTGGAAATAATGGAACAACAACACCCAAGAAAGGACACGGACAAAATCACAATGAGGCTTCAACTTCAACAATTCCCTTTCAAGTTATTCAATATCATAATGAGAAGGAGCAAGAGATGACCTTGCAAGAAAATGAAATCCCACTAGAAGTCAAGAAGACTCAAGAAGCAGAATATGGGAATATCAGGGGTAATAAAGAAAGAGATAATGGAAAACCAGTTGAGAATGAAGCCATCTCAAAATGCGATCAAGGTGTTGCATTGAACCAAGAAGGACAAAAGGAAACAACTCATGGTCCATTAGAACCAAAAGGGAATGAATCTAGCTCAAGAGTGGTAACAAGAATCAGAAAAAAGAGTCGTTGCTGGGAGGAAAATAAAAGAAGTCAAGAATCAGAAGTGAATAGGAGGGGCAGACATTCCAAAAGAGAGGAGTGGAAAGCTGAGGCAGAGCTCAAAAAGAAACTGGGGAACCATCCTTAAATAATATATGTGTTAAATAATCCAGTGAAATGAGAGCAAGGAGGAAGCAAGGAAATTGGAAGGAAGAAGTCAAACCTGTCCAAAACTTAATGAAGATCGTATCATGAAATGTAAAGGAAATGGGAAACCCCAACAAAATCCCAAGCAATAAAAGAATTAATAGCAAAGGAAAATTTGTAGATCGTAATGATCCAAGAAACTAAACTAAAAGAAATGGAGCTTTTAAATCTTTCAAGAAGCTTATGGAGGGGAATTAATGGAGTTGCACAGAGCTCTAGAGGAGCATCAAGAGGATTAATAATGCTCTAGTTGGAATCATATTTCTCCCAAATAGCAAGCTTGAGGTTGCAATTCTGGATAGACACCCGATTAGAAAATAATGATTCTAAAGAGTAATTTACAACAGTAAATGTTTATGCTCTGATTATATATTGAGAGAAAAGAGAATTTTGGGAATATTTATCTTATATCAATGAACATAACTAGAAAAAGGACAACATAGTTGGAGGAGACTTCAATGCGATCTTGTGCTCCACAAAGAAAATGGGAGGAAGTATTATATGATATTTGCTTAGAGAAAACATGGAGGATATAATATCCTAATGGGACCTAGTTGATATCATCCACAAAAAAGGAAAGTATGCCTAGACAAATAGAAGGACAAAGGATGGACATGTTGCAGCCTGATTAGATTGTTTTCTATTGAAACTTAATTGGTTGATGAAAGGAGTAGAATGTCTCTCGCCAATTGTAGAAATAAGGGAATCAAATCATAGACCTATCACATTAGAAATTGACCCAATGGAGGATTTGGGCTCTATCCCCTTTAGTTATAATCCATTTTGGATCCAGAAGGAAGGAGTGGTTGAGATAATCAAACAAGTTTGCCATCTCCCTATGGTCGATTCTCCCACTTTTGTATGGGAATCCAAACTCAGAAGGGTCAAGCAAATGTTGAGAGCCTAGGCCAAAGAAAATTATTAACCATCAGGGCATCAAAAGGAAAATCTATATAATCAATTGGAACAACTTCAAATGCTAATGGAATTAGGACTAGTGGAAGAAAAGAATATTGAAAAGAAAAGGGAACTGGCCAAACAAATTTAGGTAGTCATAAAGCAAGAGGAGGAGCACATGGTTGAACATGGGAGACCAAAATACAACTATATTCCATAAGCAATCCAAGGGCCAAGAAATTTGCAACTAGGTACGCGAGATAGTTCCAAAAGGGCACCCTAATCTCACATCCTTTGTCGACATCAAGTAGGAATCCTATTATCACTTCCATAAATTATATTTGGAAGACAAAGGGGATGATCCAGTCAAGGTAAGTGACTATCTCTCATGCATTAAGTATAAAATCTTGGATCTAGAGAATCAGAGTATTACTAAGAAGATTGAAGAGGAGGATGTTACAAAGGCCATTTGGTATTTGGACCCTGACAAAGTGTTGTCACTACAACAACGACCCTCCAAAAAATTTTCCTCATTCAATTTTGGAGCCTACCTATCTTTTCAAGATTTGTTGTTCTTAGCTATCTTGTTTCGTCTTGTCATTTTTTCATGTTTTCCTGAATGTTGACTATCTTTTCAACATATCTTAGTGTTGTTTTTTCTTCATAGGTCAAAGTTTCCTAAGTGGAATTTCCTTATCTTTAAAAAATAGTTCCAAAAGGGCACTCTAAGCTCACATCCTTTGTCGACATCAAGCAGGAATCCTATTATCACTTCCATAAATTATATTTGGAATACAAAGGGGATGATCCAATCGAGGTAAGTCACTATCTCTCCTACATTGAGTATAAAATCTTGGATCTATAGAATTAGAGTATTACTAAGAATATTGAAGAGGAGGTTACAAAGGTCGTTTAGTATTTGGACCCGGACAAAGTGTTGTCACTACAACAATGACCCTTTAAAAAATTTGCCTCGTTCAATTTTGGAGCCTACCTATCTTTTCATGAGTTGTTGTTCTTAGTTATCTTGTTTCGTCTTGTCATTTTATCATGTTTTCCTGAGTGTCTACTCTCTTTTCAACGTATCTAAGTGTTTTTTTTTCTTAATAGGTCAAAGTTTCCTAAGTGGCATTTCCTTATCTTTAAAATTTTTTGTTTCGTCTTTATAAAGATAGAAAAGGCACAAGATTTTTTTTGAATTAGCCAAGCTTTCATCACTTAACATGCACACCATACAAAAGAAAGAAAGTGCACCTTCCATCCTTTGTGAGAGTTCACTTTCCAAAGTTAGTGACTACACATGCATTTTCGGAGAAAACTGCGCCCTCTTGAGTGGAGTGCACTTCCTTTTCACAGTTGAGCACACTCCTTGTCCATAATGAGTGTGCACTCCTTGTCCTTATCAAATATGCATTCCTTGTCATCAATAGGTGCACACTTCCTATCTTTAAAACATGCACACTTCCTTACTTGCATGCAGAGTGCGCTCCTAAAAAATTAGGATCCTCTCCCACTTAACTCACCTAACTCAGTTATCAAGTGACCAGTGGTAAGCATGCGTTGAAACCCTAATCTTCCTTTGCATGTATTTTTCTTTTATAAGGAACCCATCTCATTGTTCATTCTCACAACCGCTATTCACTTTCAGCTAAGTGTATTTTCTCATCGCAAGGAGCCTTTCTCATTCTTGTTCACTAATGTGTCAATTCTTGGTAAGTTTTGCAAAGTGTTGCTTTTCTTTACTTTTGTCTTTTTTTAGTGGCACTTTTATTTCCTTAGTGACGTTTTGATCTACTTTTTCATGTTAAGTGTCATTTTTATCCATTCTTGCTCCTACAAGTGTTGTCTTGTTGTCAAAAGTGGTGTTTCTATTAACTCTTCACATTCCATGACCTTTCACCTTCTATTCATAATTGCAACAAGATATATAAACACTTGAAACTTGTTTATCTTGCTTTTACTATGTTATTAACTTGCTATGGATCATCACTTAGCTATTTCATGAGCTAATCCTTCTCTCTTTGAGAATAGCACACTTTCAGGTTGTCACAAAGTGGTGTTTCTATTAACTCTTCGCATTCCATGACCTTTCACCTTCTATTCATAATTGCAACAAGATATATAAACACTTCAAACTTGTTTATCTTTCTTTTACTATGTTATTGACTTGCTATGGGTCATCACTTAGCTATTTCATGAGCTAATCCTTCTCTCTTTGAGCATAGCACACTTTCAAGAAACAGACATCCACCACAAATCTGAACTGCGCCCTATTGAGAAAGGCTTCCCTTCCAAATAACATAGCGCACTTCTAAGCCACAGTGAGGCATCTCTTCCCATTGAAACTAAAACCTGCACCCTTACTGAGCCTCCCTAGCACTCTGTGCACCTTTATCCAGCAGTGTGCCTCACCCTTTCTCATTGCAACTGGTACTTGTGCCCAGAAGGAGTCTCTCTCTCTCTCACAAGTGCACATGGAAAAGTTATAAGCTCCAGCCTTGAATTCATTTTCCATTGTAATCTTGACTTGTGCCCCGTTTTCCTTGCCTTAGCGCATTGAACACTTCTAGTGGCTAGTGAAGCCACCATGTCTCGTCTTTACAAGCTTGTGCTCCCAACTTGCCCAAATTATTCTAAGTCACTTTCTTTTGCATAGTTTTGCATGTGATAGCTAGAGTATTTCTAGGAACTAATATTTGTTCACCATGAGTGACCTTCCACTTGTAGGTGCTACAGGTACATAACACATTGGTCTTTCATATTCTATAGAGACAATGACTCCCACCACTCGATAGGATACATCAAAAGAAAATTCAGAAAATAGTATTGAGGAGGTAGTGGAATGTTCCAAACCAACTGTTCCTATCTTATCAAACATATAATGCTTCATTGATAAATATATCAAAGTCTCATGGAAGGATATAAAATATGCCTTCATGCAAAAGGAATTCCCGGAAAGCTTAGAAGACAGGGAAGTATACATAAACATCAAGAGGTCCAGAATACATAGAGTAGCATGCAGATTTCCAGTACTATCCTGGTCAGAACCTATTGAATGGATCTTGCTACATATGGATAGAAAAAATCTGGTTCTCAACAGTGAAAAGAGATTTCAACCTATCATCCATAGGACTTACATTCTTATTATAATATGGTAACACCCAAGAAGTATTTGAACATACAGTTCTATGCAACTTGAGCTAACCTGAACACCAGGTAGATTATCAAGCCATGGTGGCAAAAGCCTTCAATGTTTTTCCAAAAGCCAAGTGTAGTTTACAAGACTAAACCTTTGAGAAAAGTCTATCAGTATCTTATGATGATGTGCTGCAGATTGCAAGGGCAGAAGAACACAACGTATTTTTAAGAGAGAATGATTTATTTACTCAACCTGGTTGTCTCTAAAGGAAATATCTTACATTGGGTTGACATCCTCACTCACGAACTGTAGATCAATATACAATAGGCCATGACAACTTTGCAAACCAAACAATCACTAGAATTTTATATCTTCGCTTATCTGCTGGATGGAACTTGCGATCGCTACTCATTCACAAGGATGAAATGGAATTGGATCCCTCAAGAGAAGTTTCATGTCTATTTTCATTGTAGACTGTTGTCAAAATTCAATTTCTGAGGACTATATACAAGACTGGTAGAGCACTTTTTGCAATTTTATATCAAATGATTTTTTAGATAGAACCTCCCTGCATGATATATCAAGTGAAGGAGGCACTTTATGAGGTTGTAGATTGGTTCGCTTCATCACAGGGCACATACATCAGATTTTTTAGGTGCCAAATTTCCCCTCACCTTATGTCGAGTTATGTGACCAATAAGGAGGTCTTGCATGACATTTCCTATCATTTGAATAATGGTTTGTCTACATAGCTCCAAAGGAACAAGAAGTATCATTGGCCCTCTTTTCCTTTATGGATTTGATCGTATGAGTTTAATAGCCTTAGGTGGCTAAAGTTGAGATTAAATAACTTAGGTTCCTTCATTTTGAAGAAATGGGATTTCATAGATATGGCCCCATAATTGTTTGCATATAACATTATACCAAGATACATTACACTTGGACATATATATCGATGACAATTCCAGAAGATGAAAAAATTAAGAATTGGTACAATGCATTGAGGAAGAATAGCCTAGGAGATGAGGCAAGGCCCTCCCATGTTTCATGGCTACCAGATACAGAGATGGAGGAGATCCAGTAGGTAGTTACTTCCCAAATTGAAATTGTATCATCGAGGAAGAGATCGAATAAGGATCTAGTAGCAAAGAGTAGTAGAAAGTTCAAGGCATATCCTCTTTGTAAAGGTGAAATAGAGGCGGAGTAGCAAAAGAAGAAAAGGAAGAGAATAGAAGTGACACGAAGAAGAGAGAAAAAGAGAGAAGGGGCACAAATAGAAAGAAGAAGAAATATGACTTACTGAAGAAGAGAGAAGCAAAGGAGATACAAAAGAAATAGCAAGAGGAAATCTTAAAGAAGCAAAAAGTGGAGAGGATGGAAAAGGAGCGTAGGAAGAAGAATAACAAAAGTGGTTGTAGGAAGAGGAGATGAGGAATAAACAGGAGGAAGAAGTTGCACAGTGAATGGAGGAACAACTAATGGCCCTTATGTTGAAAATGCAGCAACAAAATCTAGTTTTGACTTTGCGGTTGAACTAGATTAAAATTTGAAATTCAATTTCATCAGAATACTTGGAGGCATTTAACTGAGACATGGATCTTGTCACTCAGTTAACTTAGTAAATTTGAGTTGGAGAAGCTTGAG
The DNA here is from genome assembly GCA_031772625.1 of Pinus tabuliformis. NCBI lineage: Eukaryota > Viridiplantae > Streptophyta > Pinopsida > Pinales > Pinaceae > Pinus > Pinus tabuliformis. The sequence continues at coordinate 769,034,873 of CM062818.1, forward strand.
TTTAGTTCTACATGATTTATTGCTAATTTGTAGCAATCTATTTAGTTAATTTGAGTTATTGTCAGTTTAACTAGTTCTAATTGTTAGAATAACTAGTGGAGGTCAAGTTGTGGAAGTGGAACTTCAACCACACTAAGTGTTCAACTAGTTAACTGGTCAATCAGCCAAAAATAATTGTTGCATGCTGAGAATTCAAGACACCCAGTTGAGATGGAGATTCCAAGGCAGTATACTATCAGTTGTAGCATATTCCCATGTGTACAAGTAGTGCATGTAGTCAAAGATTTACCTAAGGCTATTGCTCAATTTCGTGGTGTGAAATTCTTAAAAAATAGGGGAAATTTCCCAAGGGAACAACGCAAGGAAATAAGAGCTTGGGAAGGCTTGAAATTGGCTAAGTGTTAGTCCAGGTTCAATCAGTCAAGCAAAGGGATAGACTATATACTTGTAGGGTGTGCTCAGGCTTGAGCAAGCATTGTACTTCTTCTCTATTCTCATATTAATGCAATACAAATAGGTTGGGGTTTTGAACAGTTGCTTTCCCCAAGATAAATCTTTTTGCATGTGTGATGTTTCCTTTTGAATCTGTATGATTCTTGTTTTATATGGTGAATTAACTTCCGTGGATTAGTAAAGTAGCTTCAAGTCTTGTGATTTATCAAATTTCATGATCAGTATTGAATCTACACGTTAATTTCTACATAGTATCAGAGTTGGAATCACTATAGAGCAAAGATTTCAAAGATTTCATTGCAGGAGGTTCGAGGTCCCAGAACAGGTTACATGTTTTCTTCAGGACTGATAAGATGGCTTCCAATGGACTAAGGCTCGAGTATTACCTTGAGGGAAGCTCGAATTATGTTGCATGGAAGGACCACATGGAGGCAGTACTAGAGGATAGTGGGTTAAGGAAATGATTGATAATGATATTATGAAACTTGCAACAGTTGATGCTCAGAATCTAGAAGATTGGAACAAGTGTTTCGATAAGATGAGGAGGATCATATTGGAGGGAGTATAAGAACATATTGTCTCTAATATCCACGAGAAAGAGACTTCGTATGCAATGTGTCAAGTTCTAACATATTTGTTCTAGAATAGTAGTGACCACAGGAAATTGGCGCTCAAGGACAATCTTGAAATATCAATATGCAGAGGAACAAGACCATTCCACAGTACCTGAGAATGTTCACATAGTGTCATGATTAAATTGGTTAAGTTGGTGTTACTGTAGCGGAGGATAATTTGGTGAGGCTAGGCCTTCCCAAGAGTTAGCACAACTACTAAGATTCGATGAACGGGAGGGAGAAGCTACCAAATAACGTGGAACACCAAAGATGGGACCTCATCCAAGGGTGAGGATGAGGAGAACTATGCCTTGGATGGAAAATCTAAAGTAGATTCGAGTCAAGGGAGCAAGAAGAAAGACTTGTCCAGAATCACATGCTTTCACTGTCATGAACTCGAGCACTATGCAATGAAGTGCCCGCACAAGAAGGTAAGTAAGAATACCACAGAAGGAGTAGCAGCAGGTGAAGCCTTGGCTTCATAGTTCGAACTTGATTTTACCCTCAATGCATGCATGGAAAGTGCAGTTATGGGTGGTGTATGGTATCTCAACAGTGGTGCCTCATTCCACATGACGGGGAACAAAGAAATTTTCAATGACTTGGAGGAGAAGGATCTCCAAATGCACATCGAGATGGGAGATGATGGAAGGTATAGCGTGATCGGTATTGGTACAGTTACTTTTCAGAGGGAGTCTAGCTCCCCTCTCAGGCTCAAGGATGTGATGTTTGTACCAGGTCTGAAGAAGAATCTAGTTCTTGTAGTTGTGTTGGAAGATCATGGATATGATGTGATATTCAAAAAAGGGAAGGTTTTCCTGAGACACATCGCCATGGGACAAGTGAAGCATATCAGGGTTCGAGTGAAGAACCTCTACAAATTATATGTGGAAGACTGTGCAACATTGAGCACAAAAGCAGAGAAGATGCAAAGCCAATATATTGATGAATTATGGCATAGAGGAATTGGCCATTTGCATCATGGCGCTTTGAAGATCATGTAGTATATTTCTACATGCCTTCCCAAAGGAGCAGTAGAGAAGTGAGATACATGCAAAGGGTGTGTGTTGGGGAATTAAGCAAAATCAACCTTCAATGATCGGGACAGCAAGGCACATGCAGTTCTTGAAAGGATCCATTCTAATGTTTGTGTACCTTTATTGACAACCTCCACTGTCAAGCACATGTATTATGTTATATTTGTAGATGATTTCTCACGGAAGTGTTGGATATACTTCATGCAGAAGAAAGACCAGGAATTCTCCAAATTTGTTGAATTTAAAGCACTTGTTGAGAAATAAATTGGAAAGAAAGTGAAGGCTCTCGTGAGAGATAAAGGAGGTGCATACGTCTCGAATGAGTTTAAAAATTTATGTGCAAAGGAAGGCATTTGACGGGAGTTGAAAAAACCCCATAACCCATAACAAAATGGGGTGGCTGAGAGCAAGAACAAAAGTATTTTAGGAACAACATGGGCGATGTTGCATGACCAAATCCTACCTTTGCACTTATGGGTTGAAACATGAATCGCAACGGTCTATTTGTAAAATAGGAGTCCTCACAGGATTCTTGGCTTGAGTACACCAAATGAAGCTTTTTCAGGGAAGAAACCAGATGTTTCACACTTTAGGATCTTTGGATCATCAGTTTATTGTCATGTTTCCAAGGAAGCAAGGAAAAAGTTAGATTCGATAGCAGAGTTGGGCATATTTGTGGGGTACACAAAAACACCTCACAACTACAGTGTGTACTTGTCATCGCTCAAGATGGCAATGGTTAGAAGGGATGTGAATTTTGACGAGGAGAAGGAAGTGAGGTGTTCTCTTGAGAGGGAGCTTCAGTTGAAGTATGATCAGGAGCTTTTGGCTCCAAAGGAAGAACCTAAGGAAGTTGTAGAGTAGCCATAAGCAGAGAAGTAGAGAGTGGAGACATCCACCCAAGCAGAGACATCTAGAGAAGGAAGGAAGTCAACCAAAGAAGATGACAAATGTTTGCAAGATGCTAGAAAGAACCCACATCACAGCACAGGAAAAGGACGTCACTGGATCAGTACACTGGCTACATGGCTCTTGTTATCTCAAAATCAACCCCTGAAAGGCTGTTGATTAGGTAGACCTAGAGTAACTATTTCAAACCTACTTTTGGTTGAGGCTTAGCCTCCTCAACCTGAGAGGACTCTCTCACAAGACTAAAGATTTTGATAATGAATAAGATGGCTAACTATATGAAACGAATGAAGAAGTGTAAATGGTTGAAACACAATTAGAAAATATTAATTGGGCTTATGGAGTCAAACATGTTTCAGTATGACAATAACGTTAGCCTTACATGGAAGTCAAGGCATTTAGAATTCAACACAACAAGAACACATCAGAAAAATATAGGACAACATAGTCTATAAATGTATGAAGGAAGTTAGATCACAATCAGTGATTTATAAGTAAACATACATTCATACCACTGTAGATAATGAGAAGAGAACAATACAAGACATTCTGAACATTGAAATCCTTCTGATTCCTGAGAAGTAAAGCCAAATATTGTATTACTAAAAACAGAGTCTTACACAATGCACTAACCAGGTTTCTCTGAAATTTTCCAACCCTTTGTGCATTAGATTTTCTCCTACATATAGAGCTCCTTACATAACTAAGATTCCTCCTCCAGCATGAGGGGAACTCGAATTCTTCCTACTATGACACCTATTAACACTTAAAACTAACTATTAAATGTAACTGACTGCTAACTGGCAGTTCTAGAGACCTAAAACAATTAGGAGTATAACTCCTCATCATGTTGGTAGTAGCATTTATTACAATCCAAACTCGTTCTCTGACAAATGGCCTTCTTTAGTTTAGCTTTGGTGGAGGTTTGAAATTCCTTGCTGGCCCTTGATGCCTCATCTCTTTACTGCTCCTGGAAACTAGGAAACTGCTCCTGTTTTTCTACTTTTGGTCTCCACAAGGATCTTCGAAATCAATTATCCCTGTTGTTCTTCTTAATTACACAAAAATGTATTGGACTGTCTTATTTTTCATGTACTGTAGACCTTGCCCATATACACATAAGAAGACAAAACCTCTTTAATGTTACCTGAAGCATCATGAACAATACTAGCTATGAATAATGATCATTTTTATAACGCATAGCTTAGAGTTCATATATGTCTTTCCTCTGCTTGTTTTGCCCTTGCTGGATGCTTACACTTTGTAAATGATCCTCTTCAGAAACTCCCTTTCAAAATATTTCCCTTTTGTCTCTAAAAATTGGTCAATCGAATCATAATATGCAGCTACAGCAATTTCGTAGCATGCTACGAAACTGTTGTGCATTAGGCATCACCTACAGCAGTTTCGTAGTGCGCTACGAAACTGCTGTGTAATTTCAAAAACACAGTTTAAGGCCAAAATTTGACTATCTTGAGCTTTCTTTTTCTTGAAATGTCTTTTTCATCTGTCCTGAAGCTGTTCAAAACTGAATGCATAGACACCATTCTTCAAGGTAAACTTCAAAAAGGTAATTTATCAAAATTTAGGACTTAGCCTTACTTGCTATGTGATTTCTCTTAGCTAAGGATGTCCTTCACGCTGGCTTAGTTGTATCTTCAGATCCTCGATTTGCCTCTTCATAATTATGATTCCAGCTCTCAGTTTTGTTTTAACTTTCCTAATGTATCTCGCTTCCTTTATTGCGGGGACTGGCCAGGTGTAGTATTGAGCATAACAATTGACCACTTCGGGTATTGAAATCGTTTTGTCTTCCCATAGAGCCTCCATTTTATTAAAATAAGCTTCCTTGATTGCATGTTTCCTTGAGGTTTTCCTCAGTTTGGCAATTTCAAGATTTGCTAACTTCAACTTATTTTTCAACTCTTCAAAACTATATTCCTCTTGAGAGATAATTACCTTACCTCTATCGTTTTTATGCAGTTGTGATGATGTTTTTGATGAAGTCACAGGTTATTCATGAGATTTTGTTACCTCCCTTGTTTCACTTGCTTCTAACAACGTCTCTTGTATCTCTTTTGAATACCTTGTCACAAGTCTTCTTGGCTTAAAAAAAATTTCAGAAACCTTATCATCAAATTTGAGCTTTTTGGAGGTTTTTCCTTTACCTGTTTCTATCAAGTCTGCTCGAACTAGAGGAGACTCCTCAATTTCAATAGCTTGAAGCAAATCATTCAGACTTCCTTTTGAATTCAGGCTTGCCTCAGTAACCACTATCTTTCCTTTTTCTTTAGCTAACTGGCTCCTGGTTACACTTCTTTGGACCGTTTCACCTGTAGATTGCTCTTGTACCCCCTTTTTATTTGAACTTTCCCTTTTTGTGACTGTTGAGGTGTGTCTTGGATTACTAGTGATCTTGGGGGCTCCTTTACCTGTTTCCTAGCCTTCAATTTCACGAATCTCCTTGATCTTGTTTCTGCACGATGACTAACTGCTGGTGGAGAACTCTTCGTAGCCTGAGGACTGAGACCAGTTTCATTCTTGAAGCCAGACATAAACATGAACATGGACCATTCCCTATCTATTTTCTGGAGCTCATGCAAAACGATCAATTTGACTAAGCCGTGATGAAACAACGAGGTCTCACAGGCTTCCTTCTTCAACTGAACCTTGTCACACATTTTGCCTAGGCTACGAAACAAATAGAAAGGCAAATCAAGAGATATCTTTCCAGTGAAATGAAGCAGAAGCTTGAAGTGATAAGAATACACCTTATGATACCTCCCCTCGTAGGTGAAGTATCTCTGTATGCAGGTAAGTAAATTAGCATATGAATCTTTGACAAAACTCCTGGGCACTGACTTGTTTAAGTCTGAATCAATGAACTTCGGCTTCAGAAATTCCTTGCAGGGGGTCATATCAAACTTGAAATTTTTAAACCATCTTTCCTGTCCCCTTGGAATCTTAGTGACTGTAGATATAACCTCTGGAGAGATTGGCAATTCAAGCACCCCAACTTTCGAATTCAATCCTGTGAAATTTAAAGCAAATTCCCTGGTGACTTGCATATGGCCTCCTTGAAGTTTTTCACAAAATCTCCAACAACCAACCTGTTTGAAGGCTTGTTCAACTTCATTGTTCTTTAGGATGATATCTAAGCCTTCAGGTTCATTCCTCAGACACCTGCCTGACCTATGATCTCTTCTTTCTGTAGACCCCTCCATGAAATTCCAGCAAAGTGAAGATTTGAAAAAACTCGCACTGTCTCAATCTTGATCACTGCCTCGCTTGAAAACCTGCCTCGCTTGATCTTCAAGGAATTCTAATTGAACACCTGCCAATTTTCTCCTCATGCATGAACCCAAACATAATCATGACTGTGAATACTTGGCTTCTTTTTGAAACTTGCAACCTGAGCGTACCAAGACACTTAACGACCCTAATGATGAGAATAAGCGGTTGAATGTGATAGGCAAAGTGTATGGGCTGACAACTGATGATGTAAAAATAACGGATTTTGATAGATTTGACAATTGGATGAGATTTTCTACGGATCTGCACGAATCCCCGATTTCGTAGCGCAGCCAGTGCAAATTCTGGGTTTTGCGCTACGAAAACTCCTAGACAGTTTCGTAGCGCATAAGAACCTTGAAACAAGTTTGACATATGGAATTCATGTGTGAGATGAGACCAATGATAGGCAAGAACAAAGTATTGACCCTGTTTGACCATACCAACAAGACTCTATTCAAAATCTTAGACTCTAAAACAACCATGGAAAGACCAGACCAAGACGAACACCAACCTTTTGAAATCAAACTGATGCTCAAAAATTTGAAATTTTTCTTAAGTGATAACAGCTCTGATGAGTGAACTTCTAGAGACTGATCCATCGTCATTTGAGGAATCTGTAGAGAAACCAGTATGGGTTGATGCTATGGTAGAGGAAAATGATTCAATTGGCAGACATGGAGTTTGGGAAGTGGTCCCAAGGCCAGTAAACAAATCAATGGTTGGTTCGAGATGGCTTTACAAGGTAAAGCATGTAGCAGACGAAAGCATAGAGAAACACAAGGCCATATTTGTGGCCAAGGGGTTCTCTCAGGTTGAGGGATTGACTATGAGGGAACCTTTGCTCCAATAGCAAGGTACTCATCCACCAGGTCAATTCTAGCACTGTCAGCGCAAAAGGGGTGGATTATCCACCTGATGGGTGTGAAGACAACATTCCTCAATGGAGTTATTGAGGAGGAGGTGTATATTGGGAAGCCGAAGGGGTTTGACACCTTTGACAGAGGTTCACATGTGTGTATACTCAAGTGAGAATTGTATGGACTCAAGCAAGCACCCCATGCTTGGTACACCAGGATCGATAGATGTCTTAGCAGCTTGGGCTTCACCAAAAGTGAAGCAGATGCAAACATCTATCATATTTTGGTAGAATGTAAATTATTGATTATTTTTTTATATGTTGATGGCTTGATCCTTACTGATGATGAGCAACTGATCAGATCTTGCAAGGAGGACCTTACAAGAGAGTTCGAGATGAAGGAAATGGGCCTCATGCACTACTTCCTTGGATTGGAAGTATGGCAAGGTGATGGGGAACTATCTGTCTCTTAGGGAAAGTATGCCAACAAGATACTTCATAGGTTTCGCATGGACAGGTTCAAACCCATGGAGACTCATCTTGTAGGAAATTGAAGGAAAGAAGATGCTACTTTGGGTGAAGTAGTGGAGGCTACCATTTATAGGCAACTTGTGGGTTCACTTATGTATTTTGTGAACACGTGACTAGACATGTGTTATGAAGTTAACTAACTTGGTCAAGCAATGATTAAGCCAACCAAACTGTATTGGAAGGAAACAAAGCATGTGTTGAGATACCTCAGAGGCACTACTCAGTTTAGTCATTGGTACAAACAGACAGAGGAAGTGAAGCCGCAAAGCTTCACAGATGTAGATTAGGTGGGGATTCCATCATAAAGGACGAGCACATTAGGAGGAATTTTTAATGTTGGGCCAGTAGTAGTTTCTTGCTTTAGCAGGAAGCAGATATTAGTGGAACTTAGCTCAGCACAAGAAGAATACATGGTTACAAGTCAAGCAACTTGTGAGGCGATCTAGATGAGGAAGATATTTTTTGGCTTGTTTGGTTAGATGATGGATCCTACTGTGACTTACTATGATAATCAAATTGGCATCAAACTCTCTGAGAATCTTGTATTTCATGATTGATCCAAGCATATCGACATCTGGTATCACCATCTACAGGATTGTGTGCAGAAGCGGATTATATTGTTGCAATACCTTCCAACAAAGGATCAAGATGCAGATATTTTTACAAATGCTTTGTCAAGAGGAAAATTTGAGTTCCACAGGTGAAACATAGGGTTGGTTGATAATCCCTTTCTTACTGAGAGGGAGTGTTGAAAATGTAGCAAAAAAATCTACTTTTGACTTTGCCTTCATCAAACTAGATTTAAATTTGAATTTCTATTTCAGTAGAATACTTGGAGGTAGTTAACTGAGATGACATGTCTCTTGTCACTTAGTTAACTCAGTAAATTCAAGTTGGAGAAGCTTGAGTTAAGTTCTACATGGTTGATTGCTAATTTGTAGCAATATGTTTTAGTTAATTTGAGTTATTGTCGGTTTAACTACTTCTAACTGTCATAAGAATTAGTGGAGGTCAAGTTGTTGTTGGGTCCCCAAAATGTCATCCACTTTCACCTTCATTTCCATCATTTTTCCCTCATTCCGTAACTTTATAACTCCATAACCTCACATTAAGTAAACATTTTCATCATTACATGGGTTTATCATTATTATTTTCCAAGTCATTGATTTTAGGTATTATAAGTGAATTTGTGGTCAAATGTTAGGAAATTAACATATTTTCATATATATCTAAAAGTGTTATGAGTTTCGTGATATTGTAGGCCTACTTGGTTGGCCACCCAACCACAAATTCAAATTTCAAATTCCAACTCATGAAGATTTGTGGAATAATTGTTGAAGATGTGGATCATTAACTATGCACATTCAAAGGAGAAGAATCATGGAAGAGAGAATTTTGAGAGGATTTGTATCTTAAATTTTTAGGACATTGGTTGTAACCATATGAGATAAATGTGGATTTAGGAGAGATCTAAGGATCTTATTTATTGTATAGTTATCCTCAATATTTGTATAAATAGGAGTGCACCCTTCATACAAAGGGTTGTCAATTCTTAGATGCAAGTTAAAGTGTGTGAGTGTTAGTGTTAGTTGCTAGTTGGAGGTTCCAAGTTCTAGATGTAATTTGTAAAGTGAGGAGAGAGAATTCTTGTAATATCTTGTAACTTCATCTTTATGAAATACATATTGCTATTTTGATCTCCAAGATGTGATAGTTGATTCAGTGTGCTTGCTGAGGAATGGAGGGCCCCCATCAACCACAGTTTGCACATCTTTGTACATATTGGTAACATAGTATAGTTTTGTTATTTCATTTCTTTTCATGCAAGTGTGATTTTACTTTCAGCAAGTGTGATTTCATTTCAACAGGTGTGATTTACTTTCCAACAAGTGTAATTTCATTTATGCAAGTATGAGTGTGATTTCAATTCAACAAGAGTGATTTCAATTCTGCAAGTGTGGTATGGTTTCATTTATGCAAGTGTGGTGTGATTTCAATTCTGCGAGTGTGATTTCAATTTCTTTATGTTTGGTTTGATTTGGTTTGAATTGGATTAATTTAATATGTTTTGTAATTAGTTTTAATTACATTATATTAATATAATCTGAAAGATAACCACCTAGTACATATAGTACAGGTATACCTCGTCAGTTCTACGAACCCTAGGTTGACAATTAATGACAGGGATTTAACTTACAATTAAATCACCCAACATTTTGGTGCCACTGCTGGGGAGGTATATATAGGTGTTTATTTTCAAGTTTAGACAACTCATTATAGTTGCATTCATTTTTAGATGCATAGTTACAATCATATTAAAACCATTTTGCATATTTTATTTTATTTTAAATCAATACTTTGTACTAATTTGTGTGAATGACAGGAAGTATCAACCAGTTGGAGTAATTCATAGAAAATTAAGAATTTGAAGAATGTTCTTCCAAGAACTTTCTCGAATATAGGCAACAACTGGGATATTTTCCTCTCAAGACGAGTATGTTTTAACTGCATGCAAAAACTTGTCTGCCTCTCCACTTCCACAACAAGATCTTCAAGTTTCTTTTGATTCCTCTTGTCAAATGGTTGAAGAGACTAAATAATCAAGCAATAATTTTGATGGGGAGAAACTAGTCGAATCTAAGATTGAGGAATGCATAAAAAAGGAGGATATTCAATGTGATCTAAACCAAGAAATGAATCAGGAATTTCATGACCTTCTTGAAAGATGGTTCCAATCAAGGATCAAGTCACATCACTTTTTCATTCTTCCTTACTTCTTATTGGTATTATCAAAACAACTAGTCTTTCATGCTTTAATGTGTTTTAATGAATATTTTTCTGAAACAAGCATGAATATCTTTTTGCTCCTATTACGCACCTTGTTACACTGGAAATATGCATACACTTGATCAATTTTTTCTATTTCCAGTAGAGTAGAGTAGGATAGAATCAATGAATAAAAACCATGTTTGATGATATATTGTTTTTAGTTTTTAAGTTATATTTCATTTAATTTGCAATTTGGTTTTTGGTGGTGTAGTAAGAGCCACCTAGCTCATTAATCAATTGTAGGAAGATGTAGAAAGAGAAGGAATATTTGAGAAGAAGGAGAATAAATAAGAGTTTTGAGAGCCACATTTTGAATTTAAAGATCAAATCATTTTGTTTTGTCTTTTAATTTCACATTCTAAATTAATAAAGAGCTTCAATATTGTTGAGTATGCTCTCTTCTTGCGCTCTCTACGAATTGGAAGAATAGAAAAGGCAATTGAACAAAGTTAGTTTTAAAAATTTTCAATAAAAATTAGATAAGAGATGTAAATTCATAATTAAAAGTATAATTACAAGCTTTTAGAAATCTCAAACAACAAAACTAATGTCTCCAATGGATCCATCACTATCAAAATCCCTTGTTTTGACTCTTTTTGCACCTCATTTGGCCAAAAATTGAGAAAGATATCATTGTTTTAAGTTTTTGCCCAATTTTGTTGTTAATAAGCCTACAATTCGACCCAAACCTGACATATGCGCCTCGAATGCGGAAATGGCACGTGAACTTGGCCTACAATCCCTATTCACGATCAAAATTGTAGGATGGTTAAAACACCCCCATGTCCTCAGCGCCCATGTTCATATGGAGGGTCATACGACTGGGAATTAGGGCTTAGCCCTAACCACTTTCCACAAATGTGTGCCCCTCACACATTAAATATATATTTGCAGACTATTATTAACAAGTAATGAGGTAGTGTATTTGGTAAAGTGTTTTATGGTTTATATGAGGTTTCGGGTTTGATTCTCATGGAGGGCAGTTTCATCCTTTAACAATTTTTGTCCACCATGAGGATGCCATGTGGCAACCAATGGTTAGTCCACGTGGCACTTCCTCATTGGACCACCACAGAAACCCATGAGCCAATAAAAAAACAACCACGTGTAACCAATAACAATTTTTTTCCACCATGAGGATGCCACGTGGCAACCAATGGTTGGTCCACGTGGCACTTCCTCGTTGGCCCACTGCAGCAACCCATGAGCCAATAAAAAAGCAGCCATGTGTAACCAATAAACCAGTGACAAGTGTCAAATGGCCATTGGCCAATGAAGGTCCAATAAAAAGTTCCCAATTGTCATGACCCAGTCAATGTATGGACTGCTAACTCGGCATTCTTGCAACTCAAAATTCATTTTTTAGTTGTTTCACAAAATGATCATAACGCGATTTTGGGAGAATCTGAACTCAAATTTTAGTGAAATGAATTGTGTTGGATTCAGAGCGACGAGATATACAGTTTGGCATTGGTTTCAAGTTGATCTAAGAATTTTGAATTTTGAGCATTTTCTTGATCCACGAGATCATGGGCAATGGTGGAGCACTATAGAAAAGAGACAAACGCAACTATAAACTTCAACTTTCAAAAAAACCTTCAAATATTAAAAATCTAATTGCAATAATTAAAAAACCACCATCCGAGTCTAATTGCAAGTTGTAAAAGAGACAATGCAATGATCCAAATTTTTGGTAGTTGCAGAATCGACAGAATTTAGTAGCTTATGCAAATTTGGTTTATGGTCTATTGATGAAGCATTCAGTGTGTGGGGAAGAGATCAAACTCAAAATTGGTTAGAAACACCTTGAAGAAGTCACCAACAAAACAATAACAGGTGGTCCATGGTACTAATCAGGTAAAAGTGCATTTAAAATTTCATTCTTAAATTTGTTTTATCATAATTATTTCTGAGTTTTTCGTGTATATATCAATGAAGAGGGACTAATCACCTCTCTCTTTTGATAGTCTTACATTTTATTGCAGAAATTGCTAAGTTTTTGTAGGTTCCAGGACGATGAAAAAATATCACCATATGCACAAGTACCTTTTTAAATACCAATTTTCTTTCAAAAAAGCATGATCATTCATTGTAAAATTAAAACCACTACACCATTGCCACTAAACACATACCAATTTTACCATTGCTACACATTTTAGGCCTGCAGTCGATCCATAATTGTCCATCTCCCTACTACCAAAATTCATTTCCCTTACAATATTCATACTTTCCTGCCTCTTTTTCACTCACCCTTAACCCAAAAATAAAGTCATTCAACTCCCTTACAAAGTTGAGTCACCCCATTTTCCTTTTCCTTTCTATCAAATAAACCTTGCTTCAATGCAAATTTTCCATCTATAGTTCTTCAAATTATTATTTCATACTCGTATTAGATGATGGAGGATTCATTAAGGCCTCCCTTCTAACAATTTTTGACCCATCGACTCCGACACATCATCTGGGATCAAAACTAGAGATCTTTCAAGTACCTTGAGGCTTGCATGCCTTAATGGCAAGTTCTCTTGCCAATAAATAGTGGGAATACATCAATGTCCCCTGTTTGTCGGATCTTCTAGGTGACTCGACTACAAAACATCTATTCGTACCTAGTAAGATGTACTTAGGCATCTTAACTCTCATTGACATCAATGGTGAGTAGTCTCGTGTTGGTTAATGGAATTCATTAATGGCCAGTAATCCAACAATTTCTTTTCTATGTTCAACATCAACACATTTATTCACATAGATAAGAATTATGCCACTAAGTGGAACAAATGAAGACTACATGATTTCAGCAGTTTGCAGCAAGACTCAATTCAAACTTCAACGGCCATAACAATAAAGATTCCAATCTCATTCTTAATCATACAACCAAGAGCAAGAAGAAGCAAATGAGATTCTTTTACTTCATATTCCATGATTCAGCAGCAACAACCACACTCTTCGAGTATACATAACTTGTCCACTTTTCAAGTAAGTGAAGGTATGTATTTTTCTGATCTTTAATCATGTAATTCCTTAAATGCCAAAATTATGATTTTGGAAAATCCCTCACTACATTCATATTCCCTTTTTCATTTGCCAAAAACTAAAAACACCTTAGGTTGGGGGGAAGGGATATTCATATTTCATGCCACATGTCACATTTCATTTCATCCTAACCAATATATTTTTCCCAATCAACTATTATTGCATTTTTTATTCAAAAATTTCATATGTTTTGCAATGATCAATTGATGAGCACATTAAATGGCTGACAATCACTATGGGACTTAAAAAGGAATTCTCAATGTTTTCAAGTATTTTGATGCAACAAAAATAACAAAATTATTGTTACACAAGAACCAATACTCATAAAATTTTGGTTATCACACAAAAACCAACCACAAAAAATATATGTTGCAATAAAATTCCTTCAAAGTACACTTTGCAAAAACAATAAAATTGTCAAATGATATGATTATGCAAAGTTAAAAGAGAATCAATACAAAGCCAAAGCTCATAAAGAAGCAAAACATTTCAAGAAGATCAACTTATGATTAAGTGAATCAATGCAATAGTTGCATGAGGACATGCAACATCTTCAGTTGGGGGGTATGTTGGGTCTCCAAAATGTCATCCACTTTCACCTTCATTTCCATCATTTTACCCTCATTCCGTAACTTTGTAACTCCATAACCTTACATTAAGTAACCATTTTCATCATTACATGGGTTTATCATTATTATTTTCCAAGTCATTGATTTTAAGTATTATAAGTGAATTGTGATTAAATGTTAGGAAATTAACATATTTTCATATATATCTAAAATTGTTATGAGTTTTGTGATATTGTAGGGTTACTTGGAGATTCTAGAAGGGTCCTACTTGGCCACCCAACCACAAATTCGAATTTCAAATTCCAACTCATGAAGATTTGTGGAATAATTGTAGAAGATGTGGATCATTAACTATGCACATTCAAAGGAGAAGAATCATGGATGAGATAATTTTGAGAGGAATTGCATATTACATTTTTAGGAGATTAGTTGTAACCACATGAGATAAATGTGGATTTAGGAGAGATCTAAGTATCTATATTTATTGTATAGTTATCCTCAATTTTTGTATAAATAGGAGTGCACGCTTCATACAAAGGGTTGTCAATTGTTAGATGCAAGTTAGAGGGTGTGAGTGTTAGTGTTAGTGTTAGTTGCTAGTTGCTAGTTGGAGGTTCCAAGTTCTAGATGTAATTTGTAAAGTGAGGAGAGAGAATTTTCGTAATGTCTTGTAACTTCATCTTTATGAAATACATACTGCTATTTTGATCTCCCAGATTTGATAGTTGATTCAGTGTGCTTGCTGAGGAATGGAGGGCCCCCACCTACCACAATTTGCACATCTTTGTACATATTGGTAACATAGTATAGTTTTGTTATTTCATTTCTTTTCATGCAAGTGTGATTTCATTTCAATAGGTGTGATTTACTTTCCAGCAAGTGTAATTTCATTTATTAAAGTGTGAGTGTGATTTCAATTCAGCAAGAGTGATTTCAATTCTGCAAGTGTGGTGTGATTTCAATTCTGCAAGTGTGGTGTGATTTCATTTATGAAAGTGTGCTGTGATTTCAATTCTGCAAGAGTGATTTCCATTATGCAAGTGTGATTTCAATTTCTTTATGTTTGGTTTGATTTGGTTTGGATTGGATTAATTTATTATGTTTTGTAATTAGTTTTAATTGCATTAGGTGAATCTAATCTGAAATATAACCACCTAGTACATATAGTAGAGGTATACCTCGTCAATTCTACAAACCCCGAGTTGAAAATGAATTACAGGTATTTAACTTAAAATTAAATCACCCAACAATTGTGGAAGTGGAACCTCAACCACACTTAGTGATCAACCAGTTAACTTGTCAATCAACCCAAAATAATTATTGCATGCAGAGAATTTGAGTTAGCCAGTTGAGATGGAGATTCCAAGGCAGTGTACTATCAGTTGTAGCATATCCCCATGTGTACAGGTGGTGCATGCAGTCAAAGATTGACCTAAGGCTATTGCGCAAATCCTTGGTTTGAAATTCCTAAAAAATAGTGGCAATTTCCCAAGGGAACAATGCAAGGAAATAGGATCTTAGGAAGGCTTGAAATTGGCTATGTACTGGATCAGGTTCAGTCAGTCAAGCAGATGGATAGACTATACATTTGCAGGGTGTGCTCAGGCTTGAGAAATCATTGTATTTCTTCACTATTCTCTGATTAATGCAATACAAATCATAAGGGGTTTTGAGCAGTTGTTTTCCCAAGATAAATCTTTGTGCATGTGTGATTTTTCCTTTTCATGTATTTGATTCTTGTTTTAGACGGTGAATTAACTTTCACAGATTAGTAGAGTAGCTTCAAGTCTTGTGATTTAGAAAATTTCATGAGCAGTATTGAATCTACACATTAATTTCTACACCTTGTTATAGAAGCGGAGTTAGAAGAGGAGGAAGACATTGAACCAATTGCATATGAGCCAAGTATTCAGTCAAGGCCTCCTCTCACTGGTGGCCATCTTCCATTTAGCGAGATGGGAATTGTTCCTCCGCCTAACAATATGGTTATGGATATATCGAACTTTACCTTTGACTAGTTGAAGCAGATAATTGTACAGAAAGGCCAAAGTATTTTCCCAATGAACGTATTCATCTTGTCTCCATAGCCACAGAGAAGGTTATAACATCCAACACTAGGAGGAACCCTTGAGAAACCATTGCAACAAATGTGGCCTTTGCGACAAAAACACAAGATAACACAAAATATCTTTTGTCATGATGAACAACTGCGAAAGGAGTTGATTGTCGTAAAGCAGCAGGTTAATCATCTTGTTGCAGAAAATCAAAGGTTGTCTTCTACCAATATCAACACGATAAAGATATGGTTGGCCATAATTGAAGAATTGAAGCCAATGGAAGACACAATGAAACAACTTTACAATGATATTATTCTCCTACATGAAGTGATGGTGCCCCTAGTCAAAATCAAGAAAATATCTCAAGAAATCTTGAAGGTATTGAAGGTTGCAGGCACAATTATGGATCTGATGTAGGATTGGGGCATAAAGCATCTCAACATTCATGAGCGGTTGGTCAAGAAGGATAGATTAGAAACTGAGATGGATAGAGAATATATGAGGCTACATATTCATAATTATAACCACCTTGGTGAGCAAGTGACTAACACTATAACTGCTTATGTCCAACTGCATAACAATTTAGAGTCCCTGGCATGGAACCATAAAGCACCTTATGTGGGCACACTTGGATAGATAAGGAGTAAGGATGTCATCATGCAAGAGCTAAAAGAGTTTATTGAGCAAATCAAGCAAGCAGAAAATCAAGAAGGCTTGGAGGTGACCAAAAGTACCATTCTATAATATGCCATTGGACCAACCAAAGTTCATACGAAGTTATTCATGTTGAGGAGTAATATACAATCAAACTCCAAACCTATACTTTCATATGCATTGGAGGTTATAATGCGTTATAGTGTAGATTTACCGGCCAGAGTTAAGGTTATTGCAGCAGGTTTCAAATCATGGCACCCTTACATTACTAATGAGCTCCACTCTCGAGCTATTGATTTGTCTTTTCCTCCTACATGAGGAACTTTTGTCTTAATGTAATTTTGTCCTATATAGCCACCATTTTGAATGTAATTTTTCTTTTATGAGAATAAAAAATTCAATGTAAAAGAAGTCCAAGAGACACATGTGGAATATGAAGAATCACTTAGAATTCCATAGGTTTTAGAAGTCAAAGAGTCATGAGAAAGCTCAAAGGTCATTTCATTTTTTGTACATAATCCCTCATAACTCAAACAAGGGGCTTGAAATTTTGGAGAATTGGCCTTGGCTTCTCTAGTTGTGCATAGGGGAGAAGATCATTCTTTGGAGAAGCAAGTGGTAGCTTCATGTTCCACTATTGGGGCTAGTGTTTCATCAATTTAACAATGTACTTGGATCTTTCATTTAATTATCAAAATCTCTTGGAGCCAACACTCTTTCATGCATGTATCATGAATGTTGTAAAACTATTGTTTAAATGTTTGTGGTATATGTTTATCTTATGCATGCTAAAGAGAATGAACTATTTTGTTTACTTTAGATATGAATATTTTTGAATGGGTGTTGTTATGTTTTTCACAATCGTTGTTATCTTGTGAACTATTTTACATGTTAATTAACAATGCTTTTTTTATTGCTCTCACATGTCTCTCTTAGGATAATACTACTAATTTTATATTAGAGGCTTGTCTCTCATCTCCTTTTCGTGGAAGCTCCCTTTACACTTTACAATCTGTGTCTCACAAATTTTACACACTTGCTACCCCAAAGTTATGTGTATGATATCTTAAGTGTGTTTGTCTTCCAAGGCATACCTTTAAGATATCTTGCAATGGTGGTTGGACCTAATATTACGATGGGGCTCCTACTCCAAATGGTTGACATCTAATTGGGAATTCATCTCGAGGAGACCCATGTATATTGGCGACATCCAACATCTTCAACACAAAACTCCCAGACCCAATGGATTCTCCATAAACTTTTACCACTTTTTTTGGTTCCTTATAAAAAGGATCTCATGAGAACGATAAGATCATCTCAGGAAAAAGAAAAGCTAGGAGGAGGCACAAACTCATCCTTCCTTGATTTGATTCCAAAAGAATCAAATACTTCTTCTTTCTCCAGATTCAAATCTATCTCTTTCTTTAATTCAACTTACAAGATCATAACAAAATTTAGAGCCAATAGATTAGAAAAGGTCCTCTTGGCCATTATCTTGATGAATCAAGGGGGATTCATGCAACATCAACAAATTTTAGATAATGTCATCCTAGTTCAAGAAGCCATCCATATGAGCAAAGGGAGAGGGTATCTAAGGATGGTCATTAAGATTGACATGGAAAATGCTTTTGGTCATGTTAGGCACTCCTTTCTCTTTTTAGTAATGGAAAATTTTGCACTTAGAATGGAATTTATAAGATAGGTCAAGGCTTGCATCGACTCTATGTGGGTAGCTCCATTAGTTAATGGCAGGTCAACTGGTTTCATTACTTCCTCTAGGGGCCTTAGGCAAGGATGCCCTCTCTCCCTCTATTATACATCATATTAGTTGAAAGTATAAGCATCAATATAGAGAATGTCTAATTAGAAGGAGATTGATGGGGATCAACATGGCCAAAAATGTCAAAGAAGTCAATCATTCCTTATTCGTGGGTAACACACTATTCTTGGGAGGCGCATCTAAGATAATAGCAAGTCATTTCAAAAAGGAATTAGATTTGTATTTAGAACTCTCAAGAGGATCAATGGATAAAAGGAAAAGTCAAATATTTGCATGTAACTGCTCTGACATCACACTTTAGGAGATTTCCAAGATATTAGAGTTTCAAGCAGGGACAAAGCAAAAATATTTTAAATATTTAGGGATCCCCATTTCAATTGGAGCTATACATTTGGAAGAGTGGGGTGAAATCCTACAAAAAATAAAGAAAAATATGTAACCTCGGGGAGCATAGTGGCTAATCAAAACTAAGAGAACAATAATGAAAAAGTTGTTATGTCAACATTACCAATCTATCTTTGCTCAGGGCTCTTGGCTCCAAAAGGGATAGTCAATCATATCAATGTTCTTATTCAAAAGTTCCTATGTTAAGGAGGCAATCATAATGAAAATCAACTCATTTGCTGCAATGGAACACACTACGACTCCCTAAGTCTCTTTGAGGTTTGGCAATAAAGGATTTGCATCTCATGAATATAGATTTGGGAGCCAAATTAGTGTGGAGGCTCCTTCTAAAATCAAGTAAATCCTTTTTGAAAGAAAAAAATTCATTAAAAGTGCCTACTCAGAATCGAGACTTTAGAGTAGGGCAACAATGCTCTAAAATTTAGAAATTGTGTAAAAAAACAACTCCTCTGGTGGCTAAGCACTTAGGATAAAGAATAGGTAATGGAGCCCATATCAACTTGTGGAAAGACAACTTAATTCAAGGGGGGGCAATGGAGCTACAGGTAGAGATATGGGAGATAGAAAATTGGATGCAACACCAAGGGTATACAAAGATTAAATACATTTCTTCGTGGAATGACAACGGAATCTAGACCAGCTGACATTATCCCAACATTCCTTCTCATTTAATGTAGCAATGGGAGATCCTAATTTCCAACTTCAAAGGATTAGCCTCCATCTCTCGCTCAAACCTAACCAATGATCCTGGAACCTCATCCCATAACATTATTACTTAGTCAGAGAAGGGTATGATTTCTTCATCAAATAACTCCCACATCCAACTCAAAATAAGCTATGGAAGGCGATTTGGCATGGTGATGGGATACCGAAGGTCAATATATTTTGTTGGACTCTATTTCATCAAAATACTCTCACTATTGAGAACTTGAAAAAGTGACACATACATGGCCCTTCCAGATGCCCTCTGTGTATGTCCTTAGAATAAAATATCATGCACATGTTCAAGTTTTGCTCCCTTTCTCTGGCAATGTGGCAGGTAGCCTATGTGAATGCCTCTCACATAGAATCTATACCTGAGGATTAGAATGAAATGTTTGAAAACTAGAAAATTAGACCTCCATGGTCAAGAAAATCATCTATAATAGTTATGTGATGTTGGATGACTTTACCCAAATACATCTGCTGGGGAATTTGGCTTGCTAGAAATACCATAGTCTTTAGAAATGAAAAACAAGACACTCTCATGGTCGCAACAAAGGCAATTAATTTAATGTATGAAGCCATTAACTCTAGGGGATACAAAATTTCGGAACTGGATGACTTATCAACAACTGAAAAAGAATGGTTGAAGGTTGGAAAACCATCAATTAAGGCTATCAACTTCATGCTCCGACTAATAAGAAAAAATTGTAACTTTATTCTTAGACCTTTCAAAGATGGCGAGCAAATCAATATCAATACTCTTTGTTTTTCAATGGGGCCTATAAAGGAAATCCAGGGGTGGCAAGAGCGGGGGGTGATTTACTGCCCCAATGAAAAATGGAGGTTAAGAATGCATGGGGATTGAGAATGTCCATTAATAATCAAGTATAATTTCTCTCTCTGTAGAAAGGTTTAGAAATAGCCATCAAGAAAGGAATCAAAAACATTTTGATTTTTGGAGACTCTTTGATCATGATTCGACAAATGTGGGTGGCAAAGGAACAACAAAATGGCAATTATCTGATCATTGTGAGGTGAATCCTTATTCATCTCTAGCATTTTGACAAAGTGGAATTATTTCATGTACTAAGAAACTTAAACACAATATCTAATTCTCTGGCTAATAAAGGCTCATAACTAGATCAGGGCAACATAGTCATGGATAATGGGAATACCAAACTAGCCCCACTACCATGAGCAATATAAAGCATCAAAATCATTTTAAAGAATAACATTTAAAAATGAAGTACACCAAGGATAGTAACACATGCAACAAGCTAGTAAGAAGAATTAATAATGAGGTGACAGACAATAGGTCTTAGCAGCCAACATTTAAGCTATGGCCTTGGGCTCCTCCCCCCTCATGGATTGGCTCCTATAGCTGGCTTGCGGATCTCATCCTAGAGCACTTTCATTTCATGATCTTGCAGAGAAAATCTAAGCTTTGGGCTAGGCAAAGACATGGACATTTAATAAACAACATCCCCTTAATATTTGATATCATTCACTCACAGTGGCGAGATCTCTCAAAGCGAGTGGATTTAGTTGAATTGGCAGGGCATTCAAGAAGTGAAAGGATGGTGTGCAGAAGCATTGGTGGACATGACAGGGTAGGTTGTAATTACAAGAAGGTTTGTGCTTGGAGATTTAGTTTAAGCTACCAATTCGGGGCCCCGCTTAATCTTGCAATGGAAAACCCAAGTTTTTCATCAGGAGTGACAGAAACTTTGAACACCAATCATGTTCTAAACAAGGTGAATCTGGCAATTTAAGGATTTCTTGGTGCTTTCCACCAACATAATGGATCAGTGGAAATGGATCACAATTCTCTTCAATTGGCAACCAACACAAAGTTGGAACTTATGTAGCTCAAGATAGAATGTTTCTAGAATGAAACTTGATCCCAAGTGACAGTGATTCACTATAAGCTCTTGGAATTGGAGTAAAATATTTCTACAAGGATCAAGTCAGCTCCAGAAGAAGGCCAAGCTAGCGAGGCAGCTAAGAAGAAAAAAGGAAAGCTAGTCAAGAATCATAGTAGTTAAGTTGAGTCAAATTTCAAGCTTGGAAAAGTCAACATGATGCCTCTTTATCATATGTTATGAATGCTATGTAATTTTTGCCTATTTTTAGGGATATTTTTCAGAATCTATAGTAGACATATCTTAAGAATAGTAGGCAATAAGAAAAGAACCCATATTTTTTAAATTTATGAATGTGAACTTGCCAAGATGGATGAATTATGTAAGGGTATGTTGCAGTGAAAACAACACCCCCATTTTATTCTATCATAATAGACATGTGGACCCTTTTTACATTGCATGAAGGCTTTGATTGTGATTGCGTCATTTCAAGTCTAATTTTCCTTTTCATTTACACTTGTTTTATATTTATAATTTAGACTTAGTTTTACTATTCACTCTTTTAAGTTAATAAAGTTGTAATTATTTTTTTTTTATTTTAATTAGATTAATTAATAAAACATAGCCCCTGAGACCAAGATCTTCATTATTATTTTTATTGCCTATATTTTCCAAATAGTGACTTTGGCTTATATTATAAAGCAGATATGTTATTTTTACAAAGTGGATGCGACATATCAAAATGATATCGAAAGATCACTTTCTAAATCCCTAATATCATAATTCCTAAGCCCATTTATAAAGTGGTTGTAGTTTGTTGGAGAAAGGACCCATATACCACGTAATCCTCCTTTGCTCCCATATATCAGATAATCCCTATCGAAGTTTTGTTATGTGTCACCACTCAAAACCTCTGATCTCCAATATGCGATATTCATTCCTTCAATCTCTGTTGGGTTTTCGCTATAACCTCCGACATATTATACCTCAAATATCTAGACCCGATACATGTATTAAAAAGAGTTTATTACAATATCCCGTTCGCCCATCTGCTCCTTATCGAAACTTCCCGATATCGCAAGTTTTGCAGAATGTCTCATTTTAAAAGTTGCGATGAGTTTATCTTCGATACCACTTGGCTCTTTGCACTTGTCACCTCCATATTGGGTCATTGTTATAATAATTGAAAAGCTTATTTTCAATGGTTTTGTGGGAAGTTTGTCTAGTTTTCAATTCAATTTTCATCTAAGTTTAATAATACAACTTGTTTCTCTGTTGTGTTTTGAAACATGGATGAACCTGGGGTCAATAAGGAGGAAGTAACAGTTCGATCCAGGATTTCTGAACACTCTCTACCATGTGGCATAACACAGTTCTAAAATGAGAAGATTGTTGTAATAAAAATTAAATAAGGCCAACACGTGGGCAGCAAATCAATCCTTGGGCTAAATAACACCACTTCGTTGCAACAATTTCCAGATTCAACTTTCCATTTCTTGAGAGAAACAAGGGAGACTGTTAGCTCTATAAATCTATATAAATACCCTTGTATTCAATCTTATTAATGGAGGTCGCGATCCACACATAGGGGGATTCTCTTAAATAATTTGATTTGTGCTTTCGCACTATTATAGAGCACAGAGAGTTTTATTTTAGAGATTGTAGAGAAGTTATGGCTCTATTATTTGCACTATTGCAAGAACTTTCATTAAGGGTCAAAGCTACTCTCGGAACTGTGGTAATAAAATTTTGACATGGTTTTAATTAATTCTTATTCTTGTTTACTATTATCAGAATGCAGGATTATTGTCTCATTGTTAAAGTTTCATTTTTCTTTTTGATCTTTATTCTAAACATTATTATGTTTATTTGATATTATGCACTATTGTTGTGTCATTGACATTTTGTTGTTGAAACTTTGTTAAAGCTATCTTTGCAGGGTATAATGAGATCAAAATCAATCTTAATTCATTGAAGTATTCATGTGGTGACTAATAACTATTTATTATTCATTTGTAGGCTTATTTTACTTTCACTTGTATTAGTTAATGTGAACTACTTCCTTTAATTAATACAAAATCACATGATGAATTATGTCAGTTCGTTCCCCCTATTTTAGTTAACTTTCTCTCGGATTAGGAGAGGGCTATGCCATTCTAGTTAGAGATAGGTTTTTCATGTTTTAAATTAGTTCTGCATCTACATCTTAGTTTGCATCAAGTCCTCTCTCAAAGAGGCAAACTTTAGTTTTGGCTTGGCTGAGCCCCAAATCAGCTTAAAGATCACTTTCTTACTTGATCAGCAAGAGGCTTCATCTAATGTCTCTTCTCTATTGGTAAGTGAAAGTCATATTTTTTACCAGTGGAGATAGAGAAAAGGTAATTGGACCTAGTTTAACCAGTCAAAACCACCATATCAACGAAAAGGGAGTTTCTCTAAGTTCCCGACCAGGTGGTCTCCCTTATAATGTTGTAGGCAGATATTTTCGAGCCTTCAACATTTTTGGCACGAGAAGGATGGCCTGAAGACTTGTTGTCTTTTGGAGTTTTTTTATTGTAAATTTTTTATTTTAATCATAATGGCTCCTCTTAAACTTCCCATTTGGAGTTGTATCTCTGGACGTGCATCTGCCAATACTCCACCAGAAATAGTAAGACACTTGTCAAAGGTAAAGTTTAATGGTAAGAGGAATACTTATGCATTTGATCATGCCTTACAAATTATTCAATTTTTTTCAAATTCTACTTTTCATGATATTGATGAAGGTATTCTATGTAGGATTTTTACTCTTGCATTCTCAAAAAAAAAACACAAAAACTAGTTTCAAACTCTTTCAGTTGCCTCTATTCACAGTTGGGATCAATTTATTACAATGTTCCTTTATAAATTTGACGGTTTTGATTATGAAAAAATATGTGATGAATTAGAAGATTTACGAAGATTTTAAAATGAATATCTCTTAGATTTCACTGCTAGATTACAATTAATTTGCTTGAGATTCAAAGTTGAAAATAAACCTTCAAGAAATGAATTGATAGATTGGTTTGAATATATTTGTTCTCTTCCTCCCATTTCAAATCCGTATGAAACAATTTCAAGTTTTGATGACTCTCCTTCAACTTCCAGTAGTATTATCAAAAACTATGATATAGAGGTGCATATCAATCATGATGAAGCCGCCTTAGCATGTATGATAAACTCTTAAATTTAGTACACACCTCTTACAATGTTAATGATAATCAGGCTAATGAACCTTTATCACAAAGTTTGCAATAATCTGATAAACAACTACAAGAAGAAACCATAAATAAACTTGAAGGACCATCTACCATGAAATCTGAAAATCACTATGAATTAAATTCATAAAACAAGATTATAAATCAGCGAGTACAAGCAGAAATTGAAATTTCCAATAATATGTGACTTGTTGTACAAATTTCTTAATTTGTTCATGTTGATCAAATACAAAATTCAGGACAACCAGAGAACATTATTCAAGAAAGCACAATTAGCGAAGTAAATAATCTGGAATCTGAAATTTGCAATGAAAAAAATGCACAAGAATTCACAAATAGAGATATTTTTAAATTCATTGCTTTTGATTGTCATTTTCACCTCTATACTGATATTTTTACTGATAGCGATTTATCCCCTCTTTACTTTAATCTTGTTTCAGAAAACAAAGAAGTTTATATAAATAAATTGCCAATTAGTTTTCATCAAGATATATAATCATTCATTGATCATTCTTTTGGTATTAATGAACATGTGCTCCATATTCCTTCTTGTTTTGATACATCGAATGAGAGTGAAGAGAATTTTAATGAATGTTTTGAAGTCATTTACGATAATTACTCTGACATTGAAGATATTGATTTATCTTCTTATACATTAAATCCTCATGATCAAAACCAAATCATACTTGAAAATGAAGAGAAACTCAACTCAAAAATTGTTTCAACTAGTTCTCATTTTCAAAAAGTTAATCATTCCCATGATTTCAACATTCAAGAACCCATTTCAATCTATGATTTTTATGGTGATCAAATTCTCACTTCTATTCATAATCATGATCCTCTCTCTAATTCAAAAATTATTGTTGACAATCATTCTAATTCCATTATTCTTGCCAATCCTTGTGAAAATGAAATCACTTCAAACCAGTCCCAATTGTGCTGTAACAATAGTGTAAATTATGATTTGATTTCATTGTTGTTCCTTCACTTATTTTGTTTGATTTAAGATTTGTTTTCTTTTTTCATTTTTCAGTTTTTTGATATCTTATGGTATCATATTAAGTATTTCAATATTGAACATTCAATTGATGCATTTCCTGAAACGGAAAATGAAGTTTCAAATCATAATTATCAATATCAATAGCTATCGCTCTTCCAATTTCAATTGATGCTCATCTCTTATCAATTGTTTCTTTCTTCTCAAAAGCAGTGCTAAAAAGAGAGTGTATTATTACAACATGACCAACCATCTAACACAATTGATGATCTTCCATCATATGTACATAAAACTGACAATTTGATGCAGATCGTTG
Source organism: Pinus tabuliformis (assembly GCA_031772625.1). Taxonomy (NCBI): domain Eukaryota; kingdom Viridiplantae; phylum Streptophyta; class Pinopsida; order Pinales; family Pinaceae; genus Pinus; species Pinus tabuliformis. The sequence continues at coordinate 769,061,007 of CM062818.1, forward strand.
CATTTAATAGAATATTTTCACAACCTAACTTGTTATCCTATTTTTCAGATTACTTCCAATCTCTAAGCCATCTATATTTTTATGGTCCCATCGAGATCTGGTTAGAATAAAATCTCCAAGAGAGTGTGAATGTAAATAAGTTACCTCTTGTACATACATGAACAATAGTTGTACATAATATTTTTAATTTTATTTCTTTTGGTTTAACTATATTTATACTTTTGTTACTAATATTTGATATGCACATTCATGTAGAGAATAAGATGCTTGAATGGCTTCATTGGAAGTACGATTTCACTTAGTCTTAGCCTACTTTTTAGATCAGGATTAGGACTAGTTTAAAAATTAGTTTAAATTGAATAAAAAGATGGTTTTGAACTTTGATTAATACATGGGGGAAGATGAAGATTCATCAAGTAAAATAATGATTGAATTCTTCCAGGTACACATTTATATGTTCATCCTCATATGGTTTGAGTTTCATTTTAGTTTTTATTTTCTCATTATTCCTTTCTTCTATTTTGTGGTTCTTCTTGCATGTTCAAATGGATTTGATTTGTAGATTCAACTTTGTTGGCAACAAACATTTCAGAAGAACAATCATCATATGACATTAGGGAAGTTTCTCTTTTCTAATTTTGCGTACAATTTTAAATTATTTGTCAGTCTTATTCTTAAAATTGAATCTGTAAAGACTCGCGAACTATCTTTAAGCAAGATTTGCAAAAGTAAGAAAACCTTTGCCAAAACATACAACAATAACTCTAAGTCAATAACTATGCTTTGAAACAAAATAGTTTTATTAATAAAACATCATAGAAGATAAGATCAACATAATCTCGTTTTTATGTTAATTCTCTATATTATCTTGTAAGATGCATCTCAAGATTCATTCTCTTGATTGTCTTCTCTCTAATTTGATAAGCATTTTAGGCTTAGTTGGATTGTCTTTTCATTTCATTTCATAATAAAATGGAGTAATGTTTTCTCTTTCAACTTGGCATAATCATTGGGTAAGTCATTTTTATGCACTAATTTATATTAACGAAACCTAATCTCTAAGGATCACCTCAATGAAGATGATTTCATTTATGTTCATTTTCATATGTCCTAACCAAGTAGATTCCATTTTTCTTTGAGTTTAAATATTTACGTTATTTGTTAATGAACTATCTTTAGCCCCTATCTTTGAAGAAAGTAAAATATATTTAGCAACAGTTACTTAAGGTCATGAGTTCTTTTGAGAGCAAGTTTAGTCAAGTGAATAATAGTTACCTTAAAGCTTTTTACGTTATCCCTTGCTCTTAAGGAGAAGTGTGCCACGCCATCTATTAAGTAATCTCTATGAGATTAACAATAACCAAAAAAAAAGGTTAATTGAAGGACAAGAGGTCTCATCACGAGCCAGCTTGTTCACCATGTTAGATCTTGTGAATGGCATTAACGTTAGCTGATTACCAAGCTAGGACAGTGATATTCAGTTGGCATTCAAATAAGTTTAAGTTGATCTTTTTTTTTATCAAGTAAGAGTGGGACCTTCCATTAATCTAGAAAAATACATAATGTACAAAGAGTAGCACCAGCTCTATGAAAATTCAACAGGCAGTTGGGCTAGAAAAACCCAAACCTAACTCCAAAAATTGTGAAAAGTCTGAACAAGACTACAAAGGAGTTGTAAACAAAACATCCGCCCACCTGGTGTGCAGAGAAACCAAGAAAAACCCATGAACAGTTCGCCTGTGGGTTATGGCCCACAAAACCTATCAGAAGCGTTCATTTGAGGCTTTAAGCCTTAAAACCCGACCACAACATTTTATTAGGTTTTACTTTTAAAAATCGGGACCATTCAATATATCGGAATATAAAGGAAAACACGAGAAACCCCGCACAGCACCCATAAAGCTGAACTTCAAATAATTTACACCCGCGAATATAAATATCGGCAGGTCCACACTCCCGGTCCGACGGCGTTCCGCTGCACTCTCCATTCACCGATCTCCAATCAGCCCAATCTTTGTCATTGATTCCAATTTCCAATCCAACGGCTAACTTCGTGTCACTTAATCGCCCATCGGCATATTGCAATTCTATCTTTTCCATCCCTTGACCTCTCTCTAATGCAATTTGTGATTAGATCTTGGCCGTTGATCTAGTGCTCGATCCGACGATTGTCGCTTGCCAGATCAGCCAACTTGCATGACAAACCTCAACTATTGATCTACTCGTACTAGATCCGACGACTGTAAGGGATTTCGGGTGGACAAGTAGCACGAGGATTAACCGCCCGAAAAGTGGTTTCCTCTCTCCTCCTCGCTGGTACGTGTTGCTTGATGAGTGGCATCAGGTGCTCACCTTTCAATACCTCTTAAGGGTTTGAGATCGCCCGAAATACCACTTTTACTATTGCGAAACCATTTTCCCCGTGAATTAACTCCGCGCTTTTTCACCATTACTGTCCATCAATCTAAAAGATCTGACGATTCCTGTTCCTTTCTGTCTATGTCGTTGATATTCTGCTTATCGATGGCTTTACGCTTAAACCCCAGTTTCTCTGCCATATTTTGTCTTTACACAGAACACTAGTCATCTCTCTGCGTATTTCTCGTGCTTTGGAAGTACTCCCTGTCTTTGGTAGCCTGTCTGTGACAGTCTTCGCGCAATCTCCCTAGGGGAGTCGACATCCATTCATATCTTCTATTACTTTTTGAAATGAGTACTCCTTCATTCGCCAAACGATCCACTAACCTGTTGGTTCTTCTGCACACATGAACAAAATTGAGGGTTCTCAGGGCTCTCAGGTAGGATTGTATACATTGATAGACCTGTAACAACCTCCAGTGTTTCGACACTCTTTCGGGTGTTGTGCCATTGCATATTTTCTTGATCGAATTAATTATCAATTGAGAGTCAGCGTCAATGATAGTATTATGTAAATTTGAGTCAATCAAGATTTCTAGGCATTGCTCTAGGGCCATGTGTTCCGCCATATTATTAGTGGCCTTCCCCAAATGACTATGAAAGATTACTTTTATGTATCCCTGCTCATCTCTTATGATTCCACCATCACCAGCCACCCCAGGGTTTCCTTTAGAGGCTCCATCTATATTGAATTTCAAAAAACCATGAGGAGGAGGTTGCCAGGAGTCCTTATATGTTGTTATATGACTTACAGCCTTGCTTATGCCCTGGGGGAAAGGCACCTGTAGACCCAAATGTAATAGTATTTGTGCATCCTGGTCTTGAGGTGGGTTCTCGGGGGGTTTCTTTAGAAGGGTTCCTATAGTCTCTTTGAGTTGTCTAATGATCTGAGCTATGATGCTCTGGGATGAGCCAATTCTATTCTTGAAAATCCTATTGTTGCATTCTTTCCAGACATCCCAGATTAGAAAGCCTGGAACCAGAGTCCAAGCTTTGTTGATTATTTCATTTTCAGAGAAGTTTCTCCTCCAATTCTTCAAAGTGCCAGTAATGCTGAAATTGTCCCTATCCATTTGTCTAAAGATTGAAGCCACCCAATTCCACAAGGTGGAGGTGAATGGGCAGAGGTTGAGTAGATGTTCCATTGTTTCTTCTTGTAATTCGCATAACTGGCATCTAGATGGACCAGCTACACCTCTTTTCTGAAGGTTTTCCCAAGTCAGAATTTTTTTATGTTGCACCAACCACATGAACAGTTTGATTTTCAACCAATGTTGGTTCTACCATATGTCCTTCCATACCTTATCAAGGTTTGGAAATTCAAGCCCTAGGGCCATTCTCTTGGCTTCTTTGAGGTTGAAGTTTCCTTCGTTGTTTCTTCCCCATCTCAATTGGTTTGACAAAGTTGATGTCAAAATCTTTCTTTGTTCCAAGATCACTGCAAGAGCTTCTACTTGGGCCTTCAAAGGGGTTTCTTCACTATATACCAGGTCCTTCCATATTCTCCAATTGCCCTTGTTCCTAGCCTGATCCCAAAAGTCTTTTACCCTGATTAAACCTTTGTTGTCAGTGTCATTCTTGAGATTGGCTAGTTCTTCTCTTAACAGGTTAGGTTCCTATTGCCAGTTGTCCTCCCAAAACCAAGCTAGGTTTCCATCTCTGATCTCCTAGAAACTGTGTTTTTGAACAATGGCTCTATTCTCCCATGCTTTGTTCCAAATGTGGGAGCCTTTGATGAGCTCAGACATTCGAACGTGATCCCTTTCTTTCCAATTATTTGCATACTTCTGTTTCCAGACCTTGGCTCAAGGGGAAGTTTAAGTTGATCTTTTACAACTATGGATTTATTCCTAATATACGGGACACTGGCACCTAAAAGGGTTAAAAGGCATCCCTGTCGAGGCTATAGACATCTGTTGGTAGCAATGGCCATGCTAATGGTATGGAAATTAAATTAATACTATGTTTTTCGATTAGCTTGTTTACTCGAAGACAGATGTCCAACTAAGTTGATTGTTGTACATATAAATTTACTGAAATATTGAATTCATGGGGTAAATTTTTACAAGTTCATGAATGATAATGGTATATCTATATATTTGAAAACCTATAATAAGGGCAAAATGGTTAGGATATCTAAATTTGAGCATTTCAAATTATCTAATTTTAACTCCTTCATTTTTAAACTAAGTTTTGTATCTTTATGACAGAGATAATTGCTTCTCCCCAGTGTGTCGTCGTTGTTGTAGTGAAAACACAACACACCCATTTTATTCTGTCATAATAGAAATGGGGACCCTTTTTACATTGCATGTAGGCTTTGGGTGTGATTGCATCATTTCAAGTCTAATTTTCCTTTTCATTTACACTTGTTTTATCTTTATAATTTAGCCTTAGTTTTACTATTTAGTCTTTTAAGTTAATATAGTTGTAATTATTCTTTTATTTTAATTAGACTAATTAATAAAGCATAGCCCCCAAGACCAAGATCTTCATTATTATTATTAGTGCCTATATTTTCCAAATAGTGTCTTTGGCTTATATTATAAAGCGGATGTGTTATTTTTATAAAGTGGATGTGATATATCGGAATGATATCAGAAGATCCCTTTCTAAATCCCCAATATCATAAGTCATAAGCCCATTTATAAAGTGGTTGTATTTTGTTGAAGAAAGGACCCATATACCACGTAATCCTCCTCTAGTCCCGTATATCGGAGAATCCCTATAGGAGTTTTGTTATGTGTCACCACTCAAAACCTCTGATCTCTGATATGCGATATTCATTCACCTCCGATCTCTAATGGGTCTTTGCTCCAACCTCCGACATACTATACCTCTGATATCTGGACCCGATACAATTATTAAAAAGAGTTTATTACAATATCGTGTCTGCCCATCCGCTCCTTATCGGAACTTCTCGATATCGTAAGTTTTGCAAAATGTCTCATTTGAAAAGTTGTGATGAGTTTATCTCCAATACCACTTGGCTCTTGCCACTTGTCACTTCTATATGGGGCTACAGTATAATAATTGAAAAGCTTATTTTCAATGGTTTTGTGGGAAGCTTGTTTAGTTTTCAATTCGATTTTCGTCTAAGTTTAATAAGAGAACTCATTGCTATGTTGTATTTTGAAATAGGGATGAACCTAGGGTCAATAAGGAGGAAGTAATAGTTTGATCCAAGATTTTCGAACACTCTCTGCCATTTGGAACAACGCAATTCTAAAATGGGAAGATTGTTGTAACATAAATTAAATAAGGCCAACATGTGGGCAACAAATCAATCCTTCAGCTAAAGAACATCACTTCGTTGCAACGATTTCTAGATTTGACTTTCCATTTCTCGAGAGAATAATGGGAGACTATTAGCTCTGTAAATCTGTATAAATACCCATGTATTCGATCTTGTTAATGGAGGTCGTGATCCACACACACAGGGATTCTCTTAAATAATTTGATTTGTGTTTTCGCACTATTTTAGAGCACAGAGAGTTTTATTGTAGAGATTGTAGAGAAATTATGGCTCTGTTATAAAGGTACTTGGCACTATTGCAAACACTTTCATTAAGGGTCAGAGCTACTCTCGAACTTGTGGTAATAAAATTTGGTCATGGTTTTAACTAATTCTTATTCTTTTGTATTATTGTCGGAATGCAGGATTATTGTCTCACTGTTAAAGTTTCATTTTTGCTTTTATCTTTATTCTAAATAGTATTATGTTTATTTGATATTATGCGCTATTGTTGTGCCATTGACATTTTGTTGTTGAAACTTTGTTAAAGCTATCTTTGCAGCATAGAATGAGATCATAATCAATCTTAATTCATTGAAGTATTCCTATGGTGACTAATAACTATTTATTATTCATTTGCAGTCTTATTTTACTTTCACTTGTATTAGTTAATGTGAACTACTTATTTTAATTAATGCAAAATCACATGATGAATTATGTTAGTTTTTCACCCTGTTTTAGTTAACTTTCTCTTGGATTAGGAGAGGGCTATCCCATTCTACTTTGAGATAGGTTTTTCATGTTTTATATTAGTTATGCATCTACATCTTAGTTTGCATCAAGTCCTCTCTCAAAGAGACAAACTTTAGTTGTAGCTTGGCTGAACCCCATATTAGCTTTAGGATCACTTTCTTGCATGATCAGCAAGATGTTAGGTCCCTATAATACTAGTGATTACCCCATTACTATTGTAGTTGTATCCCTTATTAATATTGTTGTGCCCCTATTGTCCCCATATTGTTATTATTGTGCCCCATAGAATCCCTATATTGTTATTTTTGTACCTTTATATTATTATTGTTAGGTCGGTTGGGTTATATTGTGACTCCTTAGACTCTTATATATAGAAATGAGGTTTTGTCATTTGAATCATCAAAGAATCATTCATTTGTGTAATGTAAAGGAGGTTGCCCACTCGAAGAGGCTGAATTCTAAGACGTTGATCTATCTTTTCTATCTTTTCTGAGCTGGTTTCATAACATTTGGTATCAGAGCTTTGAATTCTAGGTTTTCGCTGCTCCAAACAAGTCATCGTGGCATTTGCACTATAACTTTTTTTTCTGCGACGTTTCAGATGCTAAAAAAAAACCCATGGGCCAAAATTGTTCAGAACCACAGGTCCGAATTTCAGAGCTTTTCGTCCTACATTTGCAGAGATATGATCTGAGGAAGTTGGAATTTTTTCACACTCCTGAATTACTTTCCAAACACGTGACCAGGGGAAAATAGTCATAACTTTTGTTTTGAGCATCAGATTGAAATTTCATCAGAAGTTACAAAAAGAGGACGGATTGTAGTTTCCTGTGTATATTTGTTAGATCCTAAGGTCGAAAAGTGACACGTGGCACTTCCTACAAGTTCTCTCTTCTGAAAAGTTCTATAGGTCATCTTGGGAGATTGTGCATAACTCTGCCTTGGAGAATCTAAATTCGATCAAACTGGTGGCATTGGAAAGAGGACACAGAGGTGTTGAGGTTGTACTAGGAGTCCAATGGCTACAATCCTTGGGTACAATAGCTTTTAATTTTCAAGAACTTTTCATGAAATTTTCTGCGGAAGGAAAGGAAGTTGAATTAAGGTGTATTGCAGGGAAACTGGGAAAGATAATAAGCTCTAACGGTATGACAAAGCTTCTAAAAAAGGAACAAAGAGGTGTAATTGCACAATTATGTTCACTAGATGTTTCCACATCGAAATCGTCTATTTCTCCAAATCTCCAAAAAGTCTTGGACAATCATTCCAAGGAATTTGAGACTCCCAAAGGTCTCCCACCTATTTGTGATCATGATCATGCTATTCATCTGATTCCAGGAAGTGTTCCTCCAAACATCAGGCCGTACAGATATCCCTATGCCCAAAGGAGTGAAATTGAACATATGGTTGTAGAAATGCTAGAGGCTGGTATAATTCAACCTAGTCAAAGTTCTTTCTCTGCTCCAGTAGTATTGGTGCACAAGAAGGATGGATCATGGAACATGTGTCCGGATTATAGGGAGCTCAACAAGCTCACTATTAAAGATAAGTTTCCCGTTCCTGTCATTGATGAATTACTGCATGAATTGCATGGATCAATTTACTTCACCAAGTTGGATCTTCATTCAGGATATCATCAAATAAGAATGAAGACTGAAGACATTCTGAAAACAGCATTTAGAACTCATGAGGGTCATTATGAATTTTTGGTCATGCCTTTTGGCCTTACCAATGCATCTTTCAAACCCTTCCTTAAAAAATTTGTGTTAGTATATTTTGATGATATACTAATCTACAGCAAGTCTTGGAAGGATCACATTGAACATGTTGACAGGGTGCTACAACTATTGAAGGAGAAACAATTATATGCAAAAAGATCCAAATGTTTCTTTGGAGTACAAGAGGTGGAATATCTGGGTCATATTGTATGTCATGAAGGAGTTAAGGTAGACCCTAGCAAAATTAAAGACATTAAGGAATGGAAAATCCCCACATCCATAAACCATCTACGAGGATTTCTTGGGTTGACAGCGTATTATCGCAAGTTTGTTAAGAATTATGGGAGAATAGCAGCACCTCTAACAACACTATTGAAGAAAGATGCATTTTTATGGACTCCAGAAGCAACAAAGGCCTTCGAACATCTTAAAGAGGCAATGTGCCAAGCACCAGTCTTAGCTACACCGGACTTCACAAAAACCTTTATTGTGGAATGCGATGCTTCAGGAAATGGAATTGGTGTTGTTTTAATGCAAGATGAAAGACCCATTGCTTTTGAAAGTTGTCCAATCAAGGGAAAGTTTTTACACAAAGCTATTTATGAGAAGGAAATGTTGGAAATACTACATGCACTTAAGAAATGGCGACCCTACCTAATGGGAAGACACTTCAAGGTAAAAACGGATCATGATAGCCTTAAATATTTTTTAGAACAAAGATTATCCTCTGAAGAGCAACAAAAGTGGGTCACAAAAATGTTGGTTTATGACTTTGAAATCATCTACAAAAAAGGGAAGCAAAATGTGGTGGCCGATACACTCTCAAGAAAGGATGAGGATGTGGAAGCATTGTTGTGCGCCAATTCTATTATCCAACCAGATTGGATAAACGAAGCAAGGGAGGAATAGAAGAATGATGAAGAAGTGTGGGCACTTATTTGAAAGTTACAACAATATTCCAGTACATCTGATACATTTAGCTGGAAAAATGATTCGTTATGGTATAAAGATCGCTTATACCTCTGTAAGAATTCCCAACTCAAACAAAAGATTCTTATGGAATTGCACACTTCTCCCTTGGGAGGGCACTCGAGATTTTTAAAAACTTACCACAGGGTTAAGAAGGAATTTTTTTGGGATGACCTTAAATCGGATATTCAAAAGTTTGTGGTGGAATGTTTGGTTTGGCAACAAAATAAAGTTGAAACAATTAAGACCTCGGGTCTATTACAACCTTTATCCATTCCAAGCCAATGTTAGGAGGAGGTTTCAATGGATTTTATCACAGGTGTTAGTGTCAGTCTTTCCAGCCTTCCTCCAGTGATCAAATATGCTCTTACAAAGTGATTTTGAAGTGTCAAGGTCAAATTTTGTCATTTCAAGAGTTTTCAAGCAAAATTTGGTCACTAGGCATTAGGTCTAGGGTTTGCTTTCACTCCTTCTAAAGTTGTCCAAATGTCGGTCCATGTCATAATTCAGCTGTGTCTATCATCATTCATGGGGTTTTCATTATCATCTCAGTGTCCAATGAGTCATTTTACACCTTGTTCATGCTTCAGTTGTGCCTAGGCAGGGTCATTTCCCTCTCCTAGGGTTTTGAAAGCTAATTTCTCTTGGATGGTCAAATCATCGGCAAAACTTGTATCCAGATGTTCATACACCTTCCCCTATCCTTCATATACCTTATCAAATGCTTCCCATCACTGAGATTCCCCAAATTCCTCATTTTCGCACAAACCCTAGTTTCTAGCTACAACTTGGCAATTTTCTAGGTTGGGCCTGTGTTTTTCCCTTTTGGACCCTTTCCCCTCGCTCAATCTCTGAGATTCCACTTTCCCCTACTTCCTAACATCCCTACCTACTTCCAAAAATTTCCCAAAGAATTTAGAAGCTCCTTATCCCCTTCATTTCGCTTCATTTCGACAAAATCCCTTGTTCCACACATCGGGATACGTTGCACTCAAATGATGTTTTAGAGAAATAGAAGATGATTTTTTGGAAACTGAGAGAGGTTTTTGTCCACAGCATGCCAAATAAGAAAAACCTCCTTCATTTTTTGCACAGGTGTCATGGTTTTAGAGAAATGTCAAAATTGCAATCGCCAGATCCGAGGAGGTTGGCCAAGGCACTAAAACGACGGAAAAGGCCCGATCCACTCCAAATTTTGGACAAAGCCTCTTTTACTGAGCATGGTACTTTATTGGGGACTCCCAGCCCAAATTTCAAGAAATTTGGAGAAAATTTTGTCAATTGTGAATTTTTTGTGCCATACACAGGTTTTTCCGCTTGACGGGTCTCACCCCCCGCACGACCCTTTCACTTGGCAACTCTATTTTCAAAAAACTCAGCATTTCTGGATTTGGCATGAAAATTTACACATGCTCACCCATTTCCAAGAGATTTTATGAAGTTTTGGGCCTCCTGAAAGTCAAAAAAACAAGCAAAAAATGACTTTCTGCCACATTTTTGACACACAGAAAGCAGTCTTGGGAGATTGCAATTTTGGAGGGTCAAATGACAACCAAATTTAGAAATTCCAGTTGGGTTGGAAATTAGACTCACATACCTTTCCAACAAGCCTACTCTTGCCTCATTTGGACACCTGAAAGTGCCCCAAAAGTGCTCTCAAAGGCGCGCGACCCGTCAGGCAGTTTGCACAGGAAATCAACCTACAGCTCAACAAAACGCAGTTTGACTGGATTTGACTTTTTGGGAGTTGATTTTCATCCTACTTGTTGTAAATGATGTAATTTTATGATGTTTAGGCACTTATTTATCTCTTCTAGAAGATTCATTCATCAGATAGGTAAAATTTAATGAATGAATTGGTTTCCTAGCTTATAGAGGCAAGTTGTTTTGACTGCCTAGATTTTAGTGCTCAGTTTAGAATTGGTTGAAACAGCTCCTAGAAGGATGAGCTCGACCCCTAGAGGCAAGGGAAGAGGTTGGCTTGCCTATATTATGTATTTTCTCAATCATTTTCATGGTTGGAAGGTTGGACTCTTGAGGGAGAAGCTCTTATTGTATTACTCACTGTATCTCTGCAATTTTTGGCAAAGGAAGACCAGGGTTTTGCAGTCCTTTTTGGGTTTCTTGTGGTCACATGTATTGATGGTGTGTTTCTCTTTGTACTTGTAAGTGTGTTATGTGAATCATTTCCTTACTTTTCCTTCTGCACATTAGGCAAATGAAGTGTTAAAGTAGAACTCATGACTGTCATGCTCTGCTTTTAAGTTTGCTTAATTTCAATGTTTTCTATTGTTTAAGGAAAATTCAAAGTTATTGTTTGCTTTCCTTAACTCCTCATCTATCATTCTTAATCATCCACCTCAATCAAAGGCATCAATACTGTCTCCTACCTCGCCCCAAAGAACCCCCTGCAGAAACTGTGTCCAATCCCCGCACCCAAAATTGCCATCTCCTCAATTTGCCACCAAAAACCATAAAAACCCCAAATCAACCCTTTTGATCAGTTTACTAGCCTAAAATCAGTGTTACCCTATTGGTTATCTCGCCCATTGAAGATCTTTATCGAGATAGACCAGAGAGAGCCCTCTCCTGCCCCGTAGGGCTAGCTACGAGGCTAAGTGGTTTGATGTTGCCTTAAGGTTTACCTTTCTCAGCCTGAGGTGAAATTTCAAACGCTAACAACAGGCTTACCCAAGTCTGAGGGAAAGAGTGTCATCATGGTGGTAGTTGACAGACTTACCAAGTATGCACACTTTTGTGCATTATCACATCCATTTAAAGCCAGTACAGTTTCTACTGCATTTATGGAAATAATTCAAAAGCTACATGGAAACCCAAAGATTATTGTAAGTGACAGACATCCCATTTTCACTGGAAATTTTTGGACATAATTATTTTCTTGTCTTGGTACTCAGTTAGCTCATAGCTCATCTTATCATCCTCAATTTGATGGGCAAACTGAGATAGTAAACAAATGTTTTGAAGGATATCTTCATTGCTTTGTATCTGATAAACATACATAATGGGTCAAATGGTTACCTCTGGTTGAATGGTGGTATAAAACTTCTTTCCATACAGCAACAAAAATGACCCCATTTATGGCACTTTATCGATATCAGCCACCATCCATCACATCATATTTAAGTGAAAATTCTAAGGTTCAAGCAGTGGAACATCACATCGAGCATCAACAACAAGTCCTCCAACTCTTAAAGGATAACCTCGTGTTGGCGCAAAATAGAATGAAACAACAGGCAGATCAACATCGTAGTGAAAGAAGTTTTGATGTAGGTGATTGGGTATTCCTACGGCTACAACCATACAAACAAATGTCCCTCAAGCAAGCTAAGAAGGATAATAAATTATCACCAAAGTATTATGGTCCGTATAAGGTGTCGCAAATATTGGTACTATGGCATACAAATTGGAGCTTCCTGCAGCTTCTCGAGTGCACCCAGTTTTCCATGTTTCATGTTTAAAGAAGGTTATAGGCAACAAGCTCCCAATTCAAACAATATTGCCGGAATTTGACGAGGAAGGAAAAATTATATTGGAACCGGAAGCAGTCACAGAAACAAGAACTCGACAGCTACGAAATCGATCAATTTCGGAGTATCTCATCAAGTGGAAGAACTTATCCGCTGAAGATTCCACATGGGAGGATGAGAATTTTATACAGAAGCATCCAGAACTACTCAAGCATTGAGGACAACACTTTTTTGAAGGAGAGGGGCATGTTAGGTCCCTATAATACTAGTGATTACCCCATTACTATTGTAGTTGTATCCCTTATTAATATTGTTGTGCCCCTATTGTCCCTATATTGTTATTACTGTGCCCCATAGAATCCCTCTATTGTTATGTTTGTGCCTTTATATTATTATTTTTAGGTCGGCTGGGTTATATTGTGACTCCTTAGACTCTTATATATAGAAAGGAGGTTTTGTCATTTGAATCATCAAAGAACCATTCATTTGTGTAATGTAAAGGAGGTTGCCCCCTCGAAGAGGATGAATTCTAAGGCGTTGATCTATCTTTTCTATCTTTTGTGAGCTGGTTTCATAACACAAGATGGCTGATCTGATATCTCTTCTCTATTGGTGGGTGAAAGTCATATTTTAAGCTAGTGGAGATAGAGAGAACATAATTGGACCTAGTTTAACTAGTCAGAACCACCATTTCAAGGGAAAAGGAGTTGCTCTAAGTTCCTGACCAGGTGGTCTCCCTTACAATGTTGTAGGCAGAGATTTTCGAGCCTTCAACAGGGTAGTAACCCAAAATCTAGACCTTTTTTTTTAATTAAAATCCACTATGCTCTACTTAAAAAATAAATAAAGGATTGATTTTTGTTTTTAATGCAAAATTAATTGATATCTCTTTAAGTTAAACTAATGAAATCTAAAGAGATATACGTTAGTTTTCATTAATTTAACTTCAAGAAATATCTGTTAATTTCCATTAATTTAAACTAAGTTAGTTTCCATTCAATTGACCTAAACAAATATTTGTTACTTTAACCGAAAGAAATATCAATTAATTTCCATTCATTTAACGTAAACAAATAGTTTTCTATTGAAAATAACAACTTCTTTAAGTTAAATTAACATATCTCTATTTATTTGTTTATTTTCTTTTAAACTTTTTATATATAACAACTACCTACTTAAATGAATGACTAAAAAAATTTGATACATTTATATCGGGACTTGGCTTCACCAGAAGTAAAGCAGATCACTGTGTATATTTTAAATTAATTGGTGACTGTGTTATTTATCTGGTCTTGTATGTGGATGATATGTTTTTGGCTTGAAATGACAAAGAAATTATCCAGGATTTGAAGACCCAATTGTCCTCCAAATTCGACATAAAAGATCCTGGTGCTGCAAACTATATTTTGGGCATGGAAATTGAAAGAGATCGGGAAAAGAGGAAGCCCTGGTTAAACCAGAGGAAGTATATTGAGACAATGCTACAGAGGTTTAATATGTAGGATAGTAAACCAATGAAGGTTCCTATTCCTATAAGTGTGAAGTTATCTGTTGAACAGTGTCCCAAGACACAAGAAGAGGAAGAGGACATGTCATGTGTTCCATATACAAGTGCAGTCAGTAACCTGATGTATGCGATGGTTTGTACTAGACCAGACATTTCACATGTAGTGGGAGTATTGAGCATGTTTATGTCAAAACGAGGGAAGGAGCATTAGACAATAGTGAAGCGGGTTTTCAGGTATTTGCGTGACACTAGTGATTATGGTTTGTGATACCAAGGAAGATCAGGATTGGACAGATTTTTGGATATTCGTGGCTTTGTTGATGCAAACTGGGTTGGACATCTAGGTCAGAGAAGATCTATAAGTGGGTATGTGTTTAACCTATTTGGAGGTGCAGTCAGTTGGATGAGTAAGAAACAATCTGTAGTGGCACTATCAACTACAGAGGCAGAATACATGGCAGTCACTCATGCAAGCAAGGAAGTAATTTGGTTGCAGAGATTGTGTTCAAGTATGGGGTTAGTACATGGAGCTATAAGGATAGATTGTGACAGCCAAAGTGCAATTTTCTTGGCAAAGAACCCTGCTTACCACTCAAAGACAAAGCATAATTGATGTTCAGTATCACTTTGTGAGGGATATGATAGAAGACAAAAAGGTGTTGCTAGTAAAGGTGGACACTTTGAAGAATACTGCAGATGCATTGACAAAATCTGTGAGCTCTGAGAAGTTCTCTTGGTGTAGAGAAACAATGGGCGTTGTAGGGGGCTGGATAAATGACTAAGCTCTCATGTGGCCCCCTGTGGAAAGAAAACAACAAGTGGGAGATGTTGGGTTGTGTTATATTCTTTCCACGACTAGCTGCCCTAGTTTACTAAGGGGTTAGAGGGGGGACATAGCTCCCCCTTCGTTGCGTCGATTGCACAGCGAGGACTCAGAGGGGGTTTGAGGGGCGCAGGTAACCCCCCTCTGCGGGGTTCGGGGTAGCACCCTAGGGAATTTTTTTTTGGACCCTATATTAGGTGGGGCAAACCTACCTATGGTTTTGTGCATCGTTTTCGCACATGGTTTTGGGCGCGATGGTTTTTGGTCCATGGTATTGGATGCTTCGGCATGTATAAATATGTATTGTAAAATTGAAAGGAACATAATGAAAAATCAAGCTAGTAGTCCCAGTTTTGGGATCCAAGCAAAAATCTCTATGTATATGTGTTTTATGTGTTATGCTCTCGCATTGTTTATTTTCTGTTTTAAAAATTCGTATGCAGGTAATTTCTGTACGGGGTTAAAACCTACAATATTTAGGAGAATAGTTACCCAAGGGGGCATGTGCCCAGACTAAATAGTCTGGTCTATCTCTAAGCCTGACATTTGACCTGGACAGTTCCTTTATAAAGTTTTTGCCACTCATCTCTCCATTGCTAGTCGAGATTTAAGTCTGTCCCAGAAAACCATGCTTGGCCCCATATAATGGAATGTTCATTTTTTCTATCTAGCTTATATGGTGTATGCCTCTTGAGTCTAGCTGATTTATAAGGCCCAGTGATATTGCATATCCTTCGTTGCATCCCACCCGTGGATCCTTCCCTATCCTGACTTGTTCTCCGTTCCCAATCTGCCAAGAGAGACCTTGTTCTATGATGTTAAAGGCATCTATAATTGCTTTCCACACCACTGATGCATTCCCATTCTTCTTGTTTGGCCTCCTGATCCATTCATCCAAAGGAATGGGGTCAATGTATTTTCGCTTTACCACTATGGTCCACAAGTTTTCCATCTTTATTAATATCCATCCCAGCTTTGTAGCTAAAGAAGGTCCAAAAGTTGATAGGTCTTTTATTCCCCATTCCTTAGGTCTTGCCACCTTATCACAGGCCACCCAGGGTAGAACCAAGTCCTCCTTAGAGCCAACCCATAGGAATCGGCTTCATACTCATCTAATCCTTTCCATAATTCCTTTCAGAACCCATGTGAGTGCCACCTAGTATACTGGGATGGCCATTAGTACTGATTTTATGAGTACCAATCTTCCTGCTCTGGAAAGCCATTTGAAGCTCCAATGATTGATCCTGGATTCAATTTTTGCCACTAGCCAGAACCAGTCTTGTTTCTTGTATGAGTGTGGCTTTAAAATGAATCCCAGATATTTGAAACTATCTTCCATCTTTCGATATTCGAATGGCAGATCTTCTGTTATATTCCTGGATTCCATTCTACTAAATCCTTCCAGAATTAATGAGGATTTTTCCTTATTGATAAGCATGCCCGTCGCCCTGAGGAAGGGTTCCAATATATTTTTTAAGGTCTTGGTTTCACTCCTCCCATCAATGAAAATAATAATGTCATCCACAAACAATAAGTGAGTTATATAAAGATTGACTGCCACTTCTACTCCATGAATGTCTCCTTTTCTTCTTGCTTCCAGTAACAACTGACTTAGACCTTCTGTTGCTAGGAGAAAAAGGAGGGGGGATAAAGGATAACCTTGTCTCAACCCTCTTTGACTTTGGAAAAAAACAGGATGTCGCCAAGTTGATTAAAACCGCAAAACTAACATTGTTCAAGCACCCCATAATCCAGTTTATGAAGCCCACTTGAAACCCCAGGTGGGTTAGGAGCATTCGGAGATACATCCAACTGATTCTATCATAGGCTTTAGATAGGTAAATTTTCACTACTGCACCTTTGCTTTTGTTTTTTTTTTTATGCTATGGATGGTTACTTGAGCCACACTAATCACTTCATGAACCTGTCTTCCATCCAGAAATCCAAATTTTTCTTTTGAAATATTCCTTGAGAGCATCAATTTCAATCTAACAGCTATCACTTTTGCTATTATTTTGTAGATGCAGTTGCACAGAGATATCGATCTAAAATCCTCAAAGGTGGATGGGTCCTCCTTCTTGGGGATGAGGGCTATAAAAGTGGCATTGAAGGGTTCATAAATTGCTCCTTTCCTCCTGGATTCTTCAACCACTTCAGTTAATTCACTGCCTATTGTCTCAAAGAAGTGTTGAAAGAGCTCCACTATCCAACCGTCCAGACCTGGGCTCTTGTCCTTTGGCATTGATTTTATGATTCCTTCGACCTCCCCTCTTGAGACTTCCCCCATGAGCTCTTCAAAGTCCTCTTCATCCACATATCTAGGGAAAGCCTGAGCTGTCCGGGCCACCTTAGCTAATGACACTTTCGAGGAGGATTTAAAAATATTTTTGAAGTGACTTCTTCCAATTGAAGACAGTTCCTCGAAACAGTTGGCCTATCTTCCATCCACTGTTTTCAGCGACCAAATGGTATTTGAGTTTTTCCTTCCTTTTGCACAATTTTGGAAGATTTTTGTGTTTTCATACCCGACCCTTAGCTAGATAGCCTTACTTTTCAATCGCCATGGTTCTTCTCTTGCTAAGAGGATTTTCCTCCGTTGGGTTTCCAGCATCTTGATCCTATCTCTTTTTTCTGTTGTTTCATATCCATCAGCTTCTGGACATTTGAGCTTATCGAAATCCATCCCACTTTGTTTTAGATTTTCTTCTTCTTTTAATTTCTTCTCTCTAGCCCATTCAATCGTAGCCTTCTTAAGATGTTTTAAGTTTTCCATAAAAAAGAAGGCTTTCTCTCCATTCTCACTTGGGTCCATAGGTCTCCAAGTTTTTTTAAAAAGGGTATTCTAAGAATCCTCCAAAAGCCAGGTTGGATTGAATTTGAAAGGTGTTGCGGCTTCCTGTGAGGCCCTTTCAGTTCGAGCAATACCAGTAAGTGATCTGAATCACGTCCCTCTCCTACCCAATATCGAAACACTTGAATCTTGTCGCTACCTCCTCTCTCAATAGAAACCTATATAGTCTCTTGGCCACCCGGTCTTCCCCTAATCTACTATTCCTCCAAGTAGGTATAGGTTTCAACAGATTAATGTCTAACAAAACTTTCTCTCTAATTTTATTAGAGAAGTAACCAGAGAGTGGGCCTGCATGTGTAGATGGGCCACAGGTTTTAGAAATTCCCAGAGAAAAAATTAGGTCGCCCTCGATCACCGGATTCGGGTTTTCCATAAGGGACTCGGAACAAAGGTTATTCCAAAAAGGGACTCTATCTTGACAAGGTCCATATATATCGAGGATCAACGTGTTTGTGCAAAGCTCCAAGGAATAGACTTCTATTCTGATCACCTGGTCCAACCCCCAAGTGTTCATAACCTTTAGTCTCCCTTCCTTCACACCCAAAGCCAACCCCCCTGATCGGCCTTTGGCATCCAAAGCCTGGATGTGCCATTCAGGAATTATTTTTGACAGAGCTTTTATTACCTTTGTTCCAAAAACCAACATTTCTTGCAAAAGCAGTATGTCCGGATTGTAGTTGTGGATCACCTCCTTCAGAGCTAGTTTTTTAGGACCATTGGCTAAACCCCTACAGTTCAAGGAGAGCATAATCACTGGGAAACCACGGGAGGGTTTTGCACTGCTCTAAGCACCCCAGATATAGATAGTTGCTTCCCATCCGTTATGTCTAATTTGGCTCTCAATTGAGCCTTTGAAAAATTTGATTTTTTCCCTCTAACCTTCCATTCTCCTTCTTGGATAATCTGCATTTCTAGACCACCCACGACCTCTTAAGGAGGGGGTTTTTTCTCACGGGGCCTAAGATTGTAGTGAGGGTTTACTACTTGGGTATATTCATTGTTCTTGGCTTCATCACCCTTCCCAGGCCTTCGATTCAAATGTAAATCAGGGATTGATGTAATGATACTATCCAATTGCTCATAAGTAGAGTTTAAGAGGGTATAACATAGTTCTTTAGCTTGGAAGGACCAGTCGCTGGTTCAGAAATTAGTAAAGAATGAACAGGAGAAATAGTAGGAGGGATAGGATCCAGAGTCGTACCCTCAATCGGATGAGTGAGGCTTCTGTCAGCCACTGTTGTTGGCACTGGTTTAGTTGCCATTTCCTGGTGTTGTTGCGGAACAATAGGATGAACTTCTTCCTGCACTTCCATATTCCCTGCATTATCCTCCTGAGGCTTGTCAACTTCCATCTGGTCCTCCCTCGTCCCGGATTCATATTGTCACCTTGCTCTCCTCCTCTACTGCTTTCGCTCCCCCTTCCTTCCTCTACCTCCTTCTTCACCTAAAACCCAACGGGAATTCTTTTGCCAGGTGTCCATATTTATGACACCTGTGACATCTAAAAGGCAGATGTTCATAATCCAACATTTGTGTATAATTGAACTTCTTATATTGCATGTTAATTTCCTTCGGCAAACCTTCATAGGGATTTAAGCTTACCAGTATATGGGCCATCCGTTCTCTCATTTGCATAAATGACATATCATTTTCCATAAATCTGCCCCAAGTGGTTTCCAATAGCTCTAAACACTGAGTCAACCCAAAGGAACAGTGGTAGTCCATGCATACAAACCCACACACATGATTCATCCACTTTTTCTCACTATGCATCAAACATGGGGTTCCACTTTTTGAAATAGATTGGATATCTCCCGAAGCTCTAGTTTCTCTCCATGACCCAGTCCACTGATTCTCTCTTCCCAAATTTGACCATGAACCATACTTTCGTCGGCGTTGTGACCACAAAGGCTGACTTCGGTGCTTCTTGCCAATTTTTTGCAGTCCAATCTTGAATGTAGTTGGCAGAGTATTTCTTCCCTCTTGCCTGGCCTACCAAGGTTAGTTCTGAGACCTCCATGGCCTCGTTGATTTGGACATCCATTCCCAGGACCAAACTTTCTACTGTATTTGTCTTCTTAATTATTTTGTGCTTTTTCCTTTTTCCCCCCGCCTGCCCCTGTCAAACCCCTCTCTCCCTGTTCTGTGTGTTTGCTTCTACATTGACTACTGCTATCGGGAGCATTCTAGAACACCCCTCCTTCCTGTAAATTTTGAGTCCTTCAAAGGACCTTTCACTCGCTTGGTTCGTCTACTTAACCCCTGGTAAGGTTTCCTTGCCTCCCAATTGTCCTTCCGCTTCTGATAATGCTTTCTTCCCAGCATTAGTCTACTTGACTCCCCCGCTCTTCCTAGCCTTCTCTCTCCTTGCTTCGACCATCTTCCAGCCTCCTAACGAATCCTCTCCTTGCTCTAGAAAACTAGTAATGACCGCCCCAACATGTGGGTTATGTTGAGTGACATCTTTGCTTCCCTTATTTTGTGGACTTCTGCATGCGAGGGTATTGTTCAGGCACGACCCTCTCCCATCTTTTTCCGGCCCTAAACCTTCTACCAAGCAGGAACGCAGGCCTTCCTGGCCCTTCAATCTGCAACTTATGACTATGTCCTCTAGACCCCGAGAGTAAAATTATATTAATGAAAGAGGAGGCTCATTACTTACTTGAAAACCCCCGTTTTTCGTCGCACCGTGCTCTGAAAATGACTGCCTCCCTTGCAGCTGTTGCCCCTCCCAGTTCTCTAGATATGATAAGCCTAAGCTTTCCTCCAAGAGTCCTAGGGATTTGCTCTGATTCCAACCTACTCTCGAGCCGCCCTTCTTCCTTCCTAAGTTGGACTACCTCTCCTCCCTCTAACCCCTTCATTATTGATCAGTCTGTAATATATGATCCTGTGATCCATTTGTTGAATTTTTTTATATCCAATACCATATAAATATTAAAAGAATATCAAAGTAAAACGAAATCCAATAAATGATATACATATAAGGATGGATACACATTAAATATATCTTATCTCATGTTTATTGCCCTGCTATCCCAATCTGCCTTTGGCGAGTTCATAATTGTTGCCGCCATTGAAACTTTGAAGAGAATTTTGAAATAAAATGTATGCTTTGACGGTTTTTTTTAGTGAACGTGTTGGTTGCTTTTTGAGTATTGAGGCCGCTTGGTAACGGGCTACTACAGGTCTTCCTCTCCCTATAGTTGATACCTCGTAGCAAGGATGATGCCTATAGTTGATGCAACTTATCCTCATTTGTAAAGTCTTTAATGTAAATGTGAGAGAATGATATTTTAATTAAAAGTAAAAAAAAACTTTCGTTTTTTAACTGTCAATTTGGACCTTTAATGTAAACTTTGAGAGAATGATATTTTAATTAAAAGTAAAAAAAAAAACTTTCGTTTTTTAACTGTCAATTTAAGTGCAATGACGTGTTGACTCTATTTATTTGTGGTTAGAGTAATCATAAACATTACCAAGTTCTACCATTTCAACGCAAGTTTTTAATTTAAGACGAGAATGATTGCTCACTTCAATATTAATATTATTTTGGTATTATATTTGGGGGCCTTTTTTTAATTTGTGTTGTTATTTATGATGTTGTAAGTTACATCACTATAACATTCATTAAAATCTTAAATTGGTTGTGATTTTTTTTAATTCTTTAATTTTATTTTTTTTAAATGAAATTTTTGATGGGAAATTAGTAACCTCCTCATATATATGTAACAATGCACAAGTCACGTATATCAAAAACTCATAGTTCAGCTTATGATCGAGACGTCTTGAGACCATCAGAAACTAAAGTCAGGATCCCAGACTCCAATGGGACACCTATCCTTCCAACCTTACTATGATGGGCCATGGGTGTCGCTGGAGACTTGAACCTAGGTGGATGGGATGACAATCCACCATCTCAACTACTCGAGCTAAGAACCATTGATTGGTTGTGAAAATATATTGATACTAATAAAATGTAAATTTAAGGTCACAACCAAGTGATATACTCCCTTGTTTGCGGGAGAAGGGACCATCTCCATGCAATGACTTGACTACTAAAGTTTGCCATGGTGCACAATACCCTGACCCTATCTAGATTTGAATATATTGTTATGCGCGAGACCAAATCAAAGTCAAAGTTGTTTGCACCCATGGTATTCACAACCCATGGTATTGGGCCCATGGTATTGTAATGAAACTATTTTTATAAGTGTGCGAGTAAAAAGGAAGTGGGGATGAGAAAGAAATATGAAGTGAAATGTAATATGTTTTTTTATTGTTATAATAAAAATCTACTAAACTTTTCACTATGGTTTTTCCCTAAATGGGGTTTCCACATATGTCTTGTGTCCAATGAGTTGAAGAAAATATTTTTCTAATTTAATTTTTCTGTTGTCTTTTATTAAAAGTTGGAGAGTAATTTGTGTAAGCTAGATAGTATGGAGAGTAATATATTAAGTGATTGGAAAAGCTAAACAGGGCCAATTTTGCCCAGTGGAAGTCACAAATGGAAGATATTATAATTATGAAGGATCAATATTTCCAATTGGAGCGGCAAAGAAACTCCCAATAATGACAAATGAAGCTTGGATGTCTTTGGACACGAAGGTCATTACTACAATTTGACAATGCCTAGCAAAGAGTGTATACTTTAAAATGGCGGGTGAGAAGACAACAAAAGGGCTATGGAATAAATTGCATGATTTGTATGAGAAAAGTATGACTTTGGATAAAGTCTTCTTGATGAAGAAGTTATATAACCTAAAAATAAAGGAGGATGCTTCAGTTGCAGAGCATTTGAATGGATTTAATATAATTACTAGTTGGCATGCCTCTGTCAAAATTATTATGGATGATGAAATAAAAGTTATCTTACTAATGTGCTCCATGCCACACAACTAGGAGAATCCGATAGTTGCTATGAGAACTTCAACACTTACTGGGACCTTGAAGTTTGATGATGTTAGTGGCAATTTAACGAATGAGGAGTTGTGATGCAAATGAGTTGTGGATAATCAAGAAGGAGAAGTTATAGCCTTAGCTAATTGTGGAAGGAAATTGAACACAACAACTTGGGGTGTTCAAAATCAAGAGGGAGATCAAAATAAAGAATAGTAAGACTTACTTGTTTTCATTGTGGAAAAGCATAACACAAGAAAAAAGATTGTTGGTTTTAGAAGAAAGAGCAAAATGGGTAGAAGGAACAAAAATCAATCAACACAAATCAAAAATCAAGCAACGCAAATGAAGGTTAGACCACTATTGTAGCTTCTGAATGATCCGGATTTAAAGAGGAATGAAACAAATTACAGAGATAACCATAAACACAGAGAGGGCGATTTTGAAATTATAAGTAAATTTTATTTTAAAGGGGAGAACGAGAGCGATGGAGGCGTATTTTGGACTTAGGGTTTCAGAAGGTATTCTCAGCGCCGCCGCGGTTCCAAAAGATCTGATCTGTTTTGGATCGGCTAGATGCCTGGCAGATGGATACTATGAGCACGATGCCCCTTTTGGGTCCTGGATTGAATCTGCTGATGAAAAAGATTTTTACGAATCGAACCATAGCAAACTACGCTTCTCCTCCTTCAGGGTGCAGAGAGATTTTTTCACGGCGGCACCAGAAATCTTATGTCCGGAGTTTTATACCCCAAAACAAATGATCCTCACCTTGTCTTGTCTTGTTACAACATCGCTCGAGAACTATTGGCACAGGTATGGAAAATCTTCTTGCGACTATGGAGGAAAGAGGGTTTTGCCAGCTTTCATGCCCCATTATGGCACCCCGTGGATACGATCTGCCAATCTAGGGCGGATCTTAAATGGCAAAGCCGTAGATCAGGTATGGGGTGGGAGTAGGGCCCTGGGTTCGCGGGGTTTTGAGGCTCCAATGCTCTCTGCAGCGCAGATCTGGGCTCTTACCACATCGACGCAGCCTTACAACAGAGGGTTCGAAGATTTTGTCATGCAAATGAGCGATAGCTCCAATAGGTCAGGGCCAGATCTGGAGTACGGCCTTCAGCCAGAGCAGGTAACAAAAAATTGTTTTCAGATTTTGATTAAACCCCCACAAGGGAAAACTCGGTTAGTATGGGTCCATGCAGGAAGCACCTCCATGCAACTGAAACAACAAATATGGGCAGAAATGGGATACCCAGTCCAGATCCAACATCTGGTCAGTGGAAGGCGGTCTCTACAGGACTGTAGATCGATGGAAAGCTACGAGATTGGGCCAGGGTCAATCATTTCTTTAAATCTCAGATTGAGAGGAGGGGCTCCGCCTAAGGGACAGCAAAGCGGAGACAAGGGAAAAAAACTGCACCCCAGCACCAACCCAAGGGAGGGTTATCCTACAAAAATATTTTACAGGGCAGCAGAGATTCAGGGTCCTCTCCAGATCAAGGTGGCCATATACCCAGGCCATACATAGTAGATCAGGCAGAGCAAACCCCAGCCTTAAACTTAGATTCTTCTGGGTTGGACGATTTTGTAAAGTCCTATGAAACGCAAGCCCTCATTTGCCGTTTCAATAGTTTTTGGCCAAAACCCCTGGATCTATTCCATTGGATCTTCACCAGCTGGACCATGGAATGTGATATTCATCTCTGCTCAAAGGGGTTTTTCATAGTTAAATTTACATCCAAGGAAGTCAGAGATACAGTCATCAATACAGGACCATGGTTTTGGGGAACATCGGGGCTGTTTATGACCCCATGGTTTCCAGATTTTGACCCAAACAAAATGACTGTAACCAAAATGTCGGTCTGGGTTAGACTATATAATCTACCTCTGCATTTTTGGAATGAACGAGTTCTAGAAGGCATCGGGAACAACATAGGGAAATATATCAAAACAGATCTGGAAAGGATTGATGAAAGGATCTACACTTTCGCACGTATCTGTGTGGAAGTAGATTTAAGTAAAGGGTTGCCGGACAATATAAGGCTGATCTACAAACAACAAAACTGGCTGCAAGTGCTAGATTATGAAAATACCGCCTTCAGATGTAGACTCTGCAGGCAGACAGGACACTTACAAAGCGCATGCCCAGAAGCCAAGAGCAAAAAGAAGCAGAAAGGGAAGCAGAGGAAAGGATGGCAATTCTCACCACCAGCTTCAGAGGACGAAGAATCAGAAGCAGAGGAGGAAGAGATCCCTGTAGAGAAGACCGAGGCAGCTCAAGAAATGGAGAAACAGAAAGGAACCACATCAGACAACAAGGCAGAGATGACAAGCGTGGACCACAGTACAGGGGGCACCAAGCGACATCATCTCTCAGATACTTCAGATTCAGACAAAGAAAATGGCTCACAGAATGCAGAAACACAGTTAGTCATTGTTTCGACCGAGGCCACCCAAGGAGAGTGGCGTAAGGTCGAAAAGAAAAAGGGGCGAAAAACTTGAACTGTCGGAATCTTCAGCTTTTTGCCTCTTTTCATTCTCTCTTCCATCTTCTCTTTTTCTTATTTCTTTTTGCACGTTAGTCTTCTAACGCTGCGTGGGGTGCGAAAGCACCCGAGCCCTTGTGGCAGGTCACAACATGCTTCATTGTTTCAGCAGATGTAACTTTTCATTATCTTTTTAATAAAAAGTTACGATTTTTTCTTCGGAAAAAAAAACCATAAACACAGAGATGCAGCGGAAATAATACTTCATTTCATCACTGTAAAACACTGAAAATATGCTTACAAACAGAAATGGAAATAAACTAGCTAGGGCGATGGTAGCTTTATCTCTAAGAAGAGATGTGGCGACTACATGCCTCTGAACTGTGTTACAATGAGGCTCGAAGGCCTATTTATTGTTGAGAAACAATGGAAAACCTTTAACATCCCAAAACTAACCCTAGAAGATGAAACGCCAAATTGTGGGCCTTGTTTTGGGTAAGTTGGTACATCAACTTCCCGGGGTTGTAACTTTGGTACCCGATCTTCGTTTGACTTGTACAATAGCTCGTTAGAAAGATCTATTTGATCACTACAACTTTGGGAAGAGAAACATCGATCCATGGACCCATGTTGCTCCTAGATTTCCCAAAAAACATCGTTTAGGGCCTCAAAACAGCTCTGGAAGTTCAGGACCCGAAAAACTGTTAAAAATAGTAAATTGTGCTACAATTTATGAAATTGAAAAACTGAAAGAGACAGTTGTGCGGTTCCAAATGGGATAGGAAGGTGGCCACCAACATCCACCTGGATCATTGCTCCCCCCTTAGGAAGCAATGGTCCACATTGCGTTGAGTTCCTCCATCTGCTAAACTTGGTCCCTGGTGAACTGTTCTACAATCTCGGATGTGTCCAGTAATGGTGGGAAGCATGGTCGAGGGCGATACACATTGAATACTCAGTGCAATCAAAGGAATGGGGGAATGCTATGCTTCAAAGCATTGTTTCCTGTAGCCTTGGTACTGGTGTAAGGACCATGTCGGAGTGGTCTGAGTTTCTGATGAGCTCTTGTAAGGTGTTCTTTTTGCCGATGCAACTAGACTTTGTTTCCCACCTGAAGCTTGTGTGGTACCCCTGTGGGTGAGGAGAAGTTGTTCCTATGTTTTATCATGACCGTATTCTTTTGTTGCTGCTGCTGCGTGGAGGAACCTTTCACGAGGGTCATGAATGTGGTGACGACCTTCCCCTTACTTTGGGAGAAAATCAGACAGAAAATGAATTTCCTAGTATGGTAAATGAGCTTGCTGCCTTTCTTAGTAGAGATCAAAGAGGTGGCAGTAGGTGGGGCTACCTCCGGTATCTTGTATAATGAATTATCCAAAGAAATAATGATAGCGCGAGGCCTTGACTCATACACATCATGTCGCCTCCACAAGTATGGCTGGCCTAATAGTACATCACAAACATCCAGAGGTGTAACATCACACAATACCTCGTTTGTGAAGGGCTTGATGCTATAAGGAAGGCGACATTGCTAGCGAACTTTGAGATCTCATCCTTCATGAAGCCACCTGATACTGTACAGCTGCGGGTGTGGTGTAGTCGGTAGGACCAACCGCTTCACGACCTCTGCTGAAATGAGGTTCTTTTAGCTGCCACTATCAACAATGAATTGCAGCGGTGAACCCTTCACCCACATCTATGAGTGGAAAAGACGCTCCCCCTCCTCTGGGTCTTCAGGCTCATTCTTCTAGATCTTGGCAGTGGTAACACTGACGCTGGGCTCCGCATCAATGATCTACTTCCCTTTGCCATTCCCCTTGTCAAGTTCTGACTCAGGGTCAGAACATGCACCTGATTCTGAAGCCTTCAACTCGGCCACCAACGATTGCTTGGTCTAACACTCACTTGTGTTATGAGTGGGACTCTTGTGGAACTCACACCACTTTCCTGTGTCCTTCTTTGACTTCGGGGTGGTGTTCTTTTCTTGTAGCTTCGACGGGTTGTCTTGCGTCACCCCGCCTTGGCTTTGTCCTTTGGTCTTCGGATTTGCAGATCCAAAGTCTTGCTTCTTCTGTTTGAACTTTTGCTCAATTTTGACAGTGTATCGGTACACCGTGCCGAGCGAGGAGATGTTCAGGAACTCCATCTCTTCCTGGATGTATTTGTGTAGGCAGCCGCGGTATTTGAGTACCAAATGCAGCTCAGATTCATTGATACCTAACTGTGTGCGAAGGGTATGAAAAATGTTTGTGCACTCTGGCACATCTTGGTCCCTTCCCTACCGCAGTGTGGTCCATTTGATGTATTTGTCCTCATAGCTTTTGACAGGGTAGTATTGCTCCTTGACGGCATCCCAGAATGAATCCCAAGTGGGTGCGGGTGAAAATAGTGAGCTCGTACTTTCATTCTTCTGCTCACAGTAGGTTTCCCACCAGTCCTTAACATGGGGGCTGCTTTGAGAAGAGCGAAAGCAATCTTTTGCCGACTTGAAAATTCATGAACAAAAAAATACCCTTTTAGCAGATTCAACCATTTATCTACGACATTTGTGTCTATCTGACCCTCGAAGATGGGGATTTCAAAATTAACTTGTACCTTAAATGGTGTGGCATTTCCAGAGTAACTGTTGGAAGCTAATGCATTGCCTCTGGGTAGCCGCTGAAGGATCTGCGCAAAGCTATCCATCCTCGTGTTCCTTTACCGCTTGAGGGCTTCTTCGAGAAATATTTTAATAGGATCTCCTGCCCCCTCGTCTTTCTTTTCATCCGCCATGGGAGGCCGTCCGGATTTGCTAGGCTGGTCTTGCAAAGGTTCGACCAGTTCAAGCCCTAACTCCTTATATCCCGACCTCGTTGGGGACATGCAAAGAAAAACAGAGAAAAAGCAGACCGCTCTGATACCACTGATCCAGATTTAAAGAGGAACGAAACAAATTACAGAGATAAACATAAACACATAGATGCAGCGGAAATAAGACTTCATTTCATTATTGTAAAATATTGAAAATATGCTTACAAATAAAAATGAAATATACCAGCTAGGGCGATGGTAGCTTCATCTCTGAGAAGATATGTGGCAGCTACATGCCTCTGAACTGTGTTACAATGAGGCTTGAAGACCTATTTATTGTTGAGAAACAATGGAAAACCCTTAACATCCCAAACCTAACCCTAGAAGATGAAACGCCAAATTGTGGGCCTCGTTTTGGGTAAGTTGGTACATCAACTTCCCGGGGTCATAACTTTAGCACCCGATCTTCGTTTGACGTGTACAATAGCTCGTTAGAAATATCTATTCAAGCACTACAACTTTGGGAAGAGCAACATCGGTCCATGGACCCATGTTGCTCCCAAATTTCACAAAAACGTCGTTTAGGGCCTCAAAACAGCTCTGGAAGTTCAGGACCCAAAAAAATTGCTAAAAAAAGTAAATTGTGCTACAATTTAGGAAACTGAAAAACTAAAAGAGATGGTTGTGGGGGTCCAAATGGGATAGGTAGGTGGCCACCAACATCCATGTTGATCATTGAAAGTGATGTCCTGTTTATTATTTCAGTAGAAGAAGCATGTTTATATACTTCTAGTAGTAGCATTGATTAGGTACTTAACTCTGGGGGATCTCATCATGTGACCCAATGCAAATATATTTTTTACATGTGAATAAGTTGATTACAGTAATATACAATTAGGAAATAATCATTTTTTTAACATTGTTGGAGTGGGAGATGCTTGAATCAAAACAAAGAATGGACAATGTATCTTGTTGAACAAGTTAGGCATATCCTAGAGATGCGCATGAGCTTGATTTTTATGGGATAATTGGATGATGAAGGTTTCTCCACAACCTTTGGGAAAGGTGGGTGGAAAATTACTAAAGGGTCATTGATGTTGGCTAAAGGATTCAAGATAGAGACCTTGTATATAATGAGGGCAACAACAAAGATATCAAATGTAGTTGCCATTGTAAAAGAAGGAAACTCAGTGGAGTTTTGGCATAGGCATTTGGGCCACATGAGTGAAAAGGGCCTAAAATTTCTTGTTGATAAAAATCTACTTCCAGGTTTGAAATCTCATGAACTTGATCTTTGTGAGGATTGTATTTGTGGTAGGCAACAAAGAATTTCTTTTATGAGAGGTGGTCACAAAAAAAATAAAATTTGTTAGAATTAATACACTCTGATGTGTTTGGGACATTGAATGTTAAGTCTTTTGGCGGAGCCTCATATATTGTTACATTTATAGACAATGCATCAAGGAAGGATTGGGTTTACCCTATGAAAAGTAAAGGTGAGGTGCTTGAGATATTTCAGGAATCTCATGTTGTTGTTTAAATCGAGACTAATAAATTTCTCAAGTGTTAGAGGATAGATAATGGTGAAGAAAGCGAGATTAATAAATTGCTCAAGTGTTTAAGGACAGATAATGGTGGAGAGTATTACTCCATTGCATTCAAGAATCATTGTAATAGGTTTGGCATAAAACATGAGAAGATTGTCCCTGGTACTTCCCAATAGAATGAAACTGTAGAAAGCATGCATCACATTATTATGGAGAAGGTGAGGAGTACGTTGTCAAATTTTGAATTGGAAAGAATTTATGGGTAGAAGCAGTAAGGACAACTTGTCATCTCATCAATCACTCACCTTCTACAGCCCTAGATGGTGGTATTATTAAAGAAGTTTGGATCGGTGGAAAGGTAAATTATTCTCACCTAAAAGTTTTTGGATGTGAAACATTTATGAATATTCCCAAAGATCATAGAACCAAATTAAATGGTAAACAAAGGAAATGTGTTTTTCCTGGGATATGGCGAGTTTGGTTATTGTTTATGGATCCATTTAATCACAAATTGTTAGATGTGGGGATGTAATATTTAATGAATTTGAGATGTATAAAAGGCTTACAAGTGAATGGTAAAGAAAATTGTTGATAGGTTTATAGAACATAAAGAAAATATTCCACCATTGGAAGAATTTGGGTAGAAAATTCAAGAACAAGAAGGACAAAAAGTGGAAAATCATGGACAACATGAAGAAGAAAACTTGTTGCAACCATTACAAGATCTTCAATAGGAAAACACATCATCACAGTTGGTTCACATGTCTACTAGGCCTCATAATCCCTCACAAAATTATCCACCCTCAAATTATATTTTGTTAACTAATGAAGGTGAACCTTATTGTTTTCACAAAACTTATGAAGAGGAAACTAGAAAAAAGTGGAAGAAAGCAATGGACTCTTTGTTGAAAAATAAATCTTGGGAGTTAGTGAAACTTCCAAAAGGAATAATTGCCCTACAAAACAAATGGTTATACATAATTAAAAATGAGGGTGAGGAGAAGAAAGAAATATACAAAGCAAGACTAGTGGTGAAAAGATTTACACGAAAGGAAGGTATTGACTTTAAAGAAAAAAATTCATGTGTTGTTAAAACGTCATCCATAAGAGTTATCATTGGTCTTGCTACTACTTTAGAATTGGAATGTGAACAATTATATGTGAAAACATCTCTTCTTCTTGGAGAATTGAAGGAGGAAATTTATATGGAGCAACTATAATGATTCAAGGTAAAAGGTAAAGAGAACCTTGTCTGCAAGTTGAAGAATAACTTTTATGGGTTGAAACAGGCACCTTGCAAATTGTACAAGAAATTTGATTCATTTAAGTTGGAGCATGGCTTCAAAAGACTAGAGGTTGATCATTATGTCTACATCAAGAGGTATGACCAAGAAAGGTATATTAGACTACCGTTGTATGTGGATGATATGTTGATAGTTGGACATGATAAGAATATGATTAATAGGTAGAAGAAAGATTTAGGAAGTCAATTTGCAATGAAATATTTAGGTTAGGAACAAAAAAAATTGGGCATGAGGAATCTAAATGACATAAAGAACAAAAATCTATGGTTGTCACAAGAAAAATATATTTATAAGGTGTTATATAGGTTCAATATGGAGGATGTGAAACTAGTTGATACACCCCTAGTAGCACACTTCAAACTTAGTGTCGATTTGTTCCCTTGAGATGATAAGAACAAGAAGGAAATGAGTATAATCCTTTATGCTTCGACAATTGGTAGCTTGGTCTATGCCATGGTTTGTACATGTTCAGGTATTGCACATTCGATGGGAGTTGTGAGCAGGTTCCTTGCAAATCCAAACAAACAACATTAGTAAGCAACAAAGTGGATTTTGAGGTATCTCAAAGTTACTAGTAATTATTGTTTATGTTTTGGTAATAACAATGTTGTTCTTGAAGGTTATACAGATTTAAACATGGTTGGAGATGTGGATACTAGAAATTCCAACACTGGTTATTGTATTCTTTTGCAGGTGCAAGAATATCCTGGATGGCTAGATTATAGAAAGTAGTATCCCTCTCCACTAATGTTAGGTCCCTATACTACTAGTGTAACCCTTTATTGTTATTAATGCAACCCCCTTATTATATTGTTGTGCCCATGTAATCCCCATATTATTATTATTGTGCCCCATAGAAGCCCACTATTGTTATTGTTGTGCCCTTACATTATTATTGTTATGTCGACTGTGATAATATCATGACCCGTTAGACTCCTATATATAGAAAGGAGTTCTTGTCATTTGTATCATCCAAGAATTGTTCATTTGTGTAATGTAAAGGAGGTTTGCCCCTCGAAGAGGCTTATTTCTAAGTGGTTGATCTATCTTTTCTATCTTTTTGTGAGTTGGTTTCATAACAACTATAGAGACAAAATACATAGCTGCCACAAAAGCTTGCAAAGATATGTTGTGGATGCCACAATTTTTTGGGAGAGATGGGAATAAAACAGTATAAATATGTGTTGCATTGTGATAGTCAGAGTGTTATTGATTTAGCAAAAAACCCACCATATCTCTCTAAGACAAAAAACACATTGATGTTCGATATCATTGGATTCGTGAAGTGTTAAATGATGGGTTGCTACAATTGGAGAAAATACACACTATATAAAATCCATTTGATTTGTCAACAAAGACTTTGTTGAGGAATAAAGAAGAACTTTGTAGAACCTTGGCTAGAGTAATGCAAACATGATAGAAAGGCATCTTGGGAAAGGGTTAGTAGCGAAAAAAATAAAATAAAAATAAAAAAAAATAAATAAATAAAAAATAAATAAATAAATAAATAAATAAAATAAAAATAAATAAATAAATAAAATAAAAAAAATAAAATAAAATAAAAAATAAATAAATAATAAAAAAATAAAAATAAATAAATAATAGTGTTAAAAACATTCACTCAAGGTTCTATTTGATCTAAAGTGGAACATTGTTAAGCGTGAGACCAAATCAAAGTGAAAGATGTTAGCACCCATGGTACTCGCAACCCATGGTAATGTAATGGAATCTATTTTTATAGGGGGTGTTAGTAAAAAGGAAGCGAGGGTGAGAAAGAAATATGAAGACGGTGAAATGTAATGTGTTTTTTCATTGTTGTAATAGAAGTTTACTAAACCCTTGGGTTTTCCACTTAAATCTTGTGTGGAGAGTCTGAGTTAAATTTATCAGTTAAATCTTGTTTCTAATCAGTTGAAAAGTTTATTTTTTAGTTTAATTTGTTTGTTGTCTTTTATTAACATCTATTACTTCCTAAGAAGAAATACATATTCTTAACCATTAGACTCACTCAATTTGACCCTCTCTCATAGTCAACACATGTTTGATAAGCTAAACTAGTGTAAGTAGACCTTAATATAATACTTTATCCCTTATCCTAATGTATCTTAAGTAAACCCATGATGGAGTTGGTTACAAGTTTTCTTTACAAACCTTGCCTAATTTAGGGGTGATTGTGCTTACTTGTCCATATCTCAAAAACATAGATATACATAAAATTGAAATGTTGCTTGTTGAGATGAATGATTGGAAGTTAACAAGTTAAATATTTGGTAAAGGGTGATTGCCCATACTTATCCACATCTCAATATCATTGATATACATAAAATTGGAACAATGCCTACTTAAATGAATTATTACAATTTAATAAGCTAATTATTTGGTAGCCGTCAAAATATCTTAGCTCCAATAGTTTGGCAAACAATTGTTGTATTGGCTTCTAAGTCCTGTAAACTCTTGACTATACTTGTAAATTCTCGAGTATACTTGGGGGTTATTTAATAACCTCACTCTAGCCCTAAAACTTGATTTCTTTCCTTAAAAAAAAGTAAAAGAAAAACAAATTATTTAGTTATGGGTGATTGTCCTTACTTCTCCATATCTTAATAATATTGATATACATAAAATTTATATTACCATTTTATTTCAAAGTAGAATAAACATTTTATGAATTTGAACTATTATAGTTTATTAAAACTCGAGTATTGTTTTTAATATAAATTTGGTAACTATCTTCTTAATTTAAACTAATGAAATCTAAAGAGATATATGTTATTTCCATCAATTTAATCTAAAGAAATATTCATTAATTTCCATTATTTTGACCTAAAAAGATATAGATTAGTTTTGTATTGAAAATAATGGTACTTTAAGTTAAACTGACATATTTCCATTTAATTTATATTTTAATTGCAAGTTAGCAAGCTAAATAATTGCTAAGTGTTATTGTCGTTATTTCTTGATATCTTAATAACATCCATATTCATAAAATATATATAATATATATGAAATGGGTTTTTTTTATTTTAAAGAAAACTAAACATTTTGTAAATTTGAATTTTTATGGGTTATTAAAATTTACATGTGGTTTTTAATACAGAATTAATGAGCCTATCTTTAAATTAAATTAATAAAATTTAAAAATATATCTTTTAGTTTTCTTTAATTTAAGAAAATAAAAATAAAAATAAAAAAAATGTGTTCGCTTTGTTTTAAAAATAACAAGTCAAACTACTATTGAATATCCCTTTAATATTTTTTAATATTCATGCGAAACACTTACTCTCCATTTAAATTTATTCCCTCCCAATACCATAGAAATAGTAGAAGAATATTAACGAAAATTGACTAACTATATACACATATGTACACTTACCCATTAAATATACCTTATTTCTATGTTTAATTTCGCACTACCCAATCTACCCTTACTAAGTTCATTTTTATTATTTCCTTTGAAAAAAATTAGAGAATTTTGAAATTAGGGGTTTTGCTTTTAAGGTTTTTGAGTCAACCTATTGGTTTTTTTTGGTAAAATCAATTTTTTATATTAAAAAAAAAATAGATGGGGAAGTAATACATTTCATGCGGTACTTTTAGCTTTTTTGATGTTAAACACCAAAATTGTTCAAGGGTTTATTTCTTTTCCCTTTTCTTTTATGGACATTTACTCACTTTACAAAGTTATCATATACAATTAGGCATCAAGCCAAAACCTCCTTTTCCTAAGAGAGTTCCATCGCAAGCAGTTCAACAAAGCATGGGATCTCTTTGTTGCTGTCTGAATTGTCAGACTCATGAGAACACTTCTACCCACTGGTTACATACACAATTAAGGTTGAAACTCCCGAATTCGCATTTGTTGTGTGATTCTCCTCAACAAAAGGGTGAGGCAAAACCACAAGGCACTGCACTTTCTCTTGAGAGGTTGGGGTGTTAGTAGTGCTCTTCTATTCTTGTGAGCAATCCCTTTTACGGCTTGGCACATTCTTTCTAGTGTATGTCGACTTCTGCTCCCCCCATCTGTGATTGGGTTTTCTCTTCTCATGGGAATCAGACAACCCTTCTAAGGAAGGGCATGCATTCTGAGGATGCTCTGGTTGTTGACAAACTTTGCATCTAAAAGCAATGTTTTTGTAGTCTAGTGATTGAAGGTACTCTTTTTCATCCCATTTAAGTCTGCTTTTGTCTGGGAGCCCCTTACTTAAATCCAATTCCACACAAATGTGGACAAAACATATGAGCCCATTTACCAATCTTTTACTATCAATTTTGATGAAACGACCTAGTGTGTTTCTAATAGTTTCGAGGAAGTATGGTTCAGTCTAATGGAGGGGTAAATTCGGAGCCTTACCCATACTAGAATAGTCAAACACTTCATGGACAGGGGGTTGAACTTTAGAAACCATGGTTGAATTAAAAGACCTGCACGATCCTAGAACCGGGGTCTTAGTCGAACACTCTCTATTGATCTTCAAGGTCCTTGAAAACAACCACAAAATAACCTTTGGAGTAGAAAAACAATGTAGGTTATCGGTCGAATTTTGATGGATCTAAGCCCTAAGGAGGAAAGCTGAGGGTTAGAACCTATCGAAATGGAAAATAACTGCCCGTTGTTGATAATAAAAGACATTGATCTTAGTAGAGACCTCGTTCATCTGAAGTGAATGAGTGTTTGATGAATGCTCCACCAGAAAATCTTGTCCTAAAAGAGGCTTTAAAGGCTTGAAGTTGGAACCTAATTTGAGAGCATCTTTAAATGACAAACGATTGGAATTCGAGGTTTCTCCTTTCTTTTGGCGCCACCACACAATATTGCAATGAAAGAAATTGTTGAATCCTTCTTAATGTCGTACTTTTTAAGATCCTCTATCCAATTTAATTTCTTCCCTTCAAAAAGAAGTCCCATCATTCCTCGTGGGACTCCAGTGTTGGAGTGAATACTGGCCACGAGAGAGGAAACGACATCTCCCTTCTCGACCAAGAATCATAGGATCTACCTAGACAAAGCTTCAACAAAAATTGGGAATGAATCATGATCCGAAGAATTAACTTCATGTTTAGAGGGCGAATAACATGGGCCAAGGCCCAAAACAGACCTAATAATCGATACTAGTTGAGGATTTATGAAAAACACTTTACCTGCAAGTCCACAACCCTCCTAAAAGGCTTAGTCATATATTTAGACAAACATTTTTCTGGAAAATCATCCACACAATTACTCATCACACACTGTCGCATCCCACAAAAAAGGCCCAAACGCCACCATTGATATGGAAGACCCTGGGCACACACCCTGCCTTCCAGCTTCAAATGAGTCATCGACTGTGAACAAGACATGTTGAGGCGTTGGCGAGATCAACCACCAATTGGGGCCTCCCAACATCTGAGACCTTCTAATTACAAATGTCTAGACAGTGAAGCCATGCCATGAAATGCCCACAACTATTGTTTTCCAAGATAAAATTGGCCCTTGCCAAAGTGAGGGTTTACTGAATCAGATGAGATCCTTGCTCTATGAAAAGCTTGTGATTCGTATTTTTGTAAGGTTATTGGTCATCATTTCGTTCATTCTTAAATTTAGTGTACATGCTAAAAAGTGTTTGATCCCGATCTAGAACGGTGATTCCCCGATCCTTTTTCACCAAAATTGATGGCCCAGTGATGCCTCAGAGTTTGAGTGAAGCTGTTGGTTGTTTCCTGAGGGTTAAAACTATTTGACAAAGGCTTGTTATAGGTCTACCTTTGCGTGTAGTTGATACTCTATTTTGTAACAAGGACTAATTGTAATACAAATTCTCCTCATTTCTAAAGGTCTTTAAAGCAAAGTGTGTAAGAATGCTATTTTAATTAAAAGTAAGGAATATTTTGTTTTATAATATTAATTCCACCCTTCCAAAAAATATCATCCTTAATTTGAGTGTTATTTTTGCGATAATGTTAATGCAATGACTTGTTGACTCTATTTAGCTTGTGGTTGGAGTAATAAACTCAATGATAATTAAGAGTTGTATAACTTCAATACTAATATCATTGTTAAATTTGGTATTATGTTTGGTACATGGTATTTAACTTACTATTGTTATATATATCATGTTGTAAGTTATATCATTACAATATCAACTATGTTATAAAATCTTTCTCTCGAAGTTTAGGCTAGTTGTGAAATTCTATTGATATTAATAATAATATAAATTTAAGGTTACAACCAAGCAAGATACTCTCTTTTTTTGGGTCAAGGACCTTTTCCATGTAACGATTTGATTACTAAAGTATGCCATGGTGTAGTCAAGCAATGGTAGGCCAAGTGGTCAAGAAAAGATGTTAACTACCTCCCCACCCAAGTTTGGTTCCTCGAAAATGACATGTTAATCTGGTTATGATGAGGCCAGAGGAATAGGCAGCCCCATAGAGTTACTCCATTCATAGTCAATACAAGATGTCTCAGTTCTTTCTAAGTCATCTATTCTTGATATATTCGTCTTACAGGAAGATCATATATACTCTTGGTGGTATAGTGGCAATCGGAAGGGTTGATCCTAGGACTAGCCCTGATTACTCCAAAGAGTTACCAATCCACCATGGTTAAAAAAAAATACTACCATGGTGTACAAAACCATATCTCCATCTAGATTTGAATCTATGACCTCCTAAGAGGAAACACATTCTTAGCCACTAGGCCCACTCAATCTATACAAACATTTTGCAAGAATGAATCAGTTATAATTTGCCATGGTGTGTCCACATATTAATATAATTTTTCACAAAGTTAATGCCCCTCTATCATAGTCAACAGATGTTTGAAAGTTGAACAAGTGTAAGTAGACCTTAATAGAGTACTTTATCCCTCATCTTGACATATACTAAGTGAATCCATGGTGGAATGAATGATTGCAAAGTTAACAAGCTAATTATTTATTTTGGGGGTGATTGTCCTTACTTCTCCATATCTTAAGAACATTGACATTGGTAACATTGATATGATCGTTTTATTTGAAAGTAGATTAAACATTTTATGAATATGATCTTTTATAGTTTATTAAAATTTGACTATTACTTTTAATGCAAAACTAACACATCTCTTTAAATTAATTTCCATTAGCTTAAACTAAACAAATATGTGTTAGTTTTATATTGAAAATAATGGTCCCATTAGGTTAAACTAAAATATCTCCTTTAAAAAAAATTCCCTTCGAGTTTTTTTTTATCTACAAGCGTTATCTACTTAAATAAATCATTAGAAATTATCACGTTAAATAATTGGCCAAGGACGATCATCCTTACTTCTCAATATCTTAATAACATTAATATGCATAAAATTGATAAGTGTGTGTGTGTGTTAACAAAATAGGTACTTCTTCTGTTAAGTCCACGCCTAGTCGCAACAAAATACTTTGGGGATGTTTACATTCCTTTTCCATACAATTGTTCCTTCAAAGGAAGACCGAGAGGTGGAACCAAAATTGATGTTATCAAAACAACTACTATACATGAGCTACATATTGCATATAGTCAACAAAACATATAGCTTGTAAAATTAACCCAATAAAAGGATATGATTACAACATAAATTCGTGGACTAGAGAGAGAGGTCAACATTGAGGGGCCTATTGAGATCAATTGATAAGTTTCCGTGAGGCCTATTGGAAGTACTAGTTGCTAAGAAATGGATTTCCCCTGAGGCTAACTACATTTTCATGTCATTGATAAGCCTACGTAAGGCATTCATTACATCGTCCTGTCTCTAGACTTTTGTCTTAAAAAGATTGAAGTTCTT
Organism: Pinus tabuliformis; assembly: GCA_031772625.1. NCBI lineage: Eukaryota > Viridiplantae > Streptophyta > Pinopsida > Pinales > Pinaceae > Pinus > Pinus tabuliformis. The sequence goes on from CM062818.1 coordinate 769,099,575, forward strand.
CAATGAGGAAGATAATTGTATCTGATTGTTGGCATAATTTACACCATAAATCCATGTTTTCAAAGTGTAAATATTTTATACTCTGAGGACCCCTGCTTCCAATATTTTTGTCACCTACAACAACTGATAATTCTTTTCTCAGTGTCATTGACCATTTATCAGCGATAGGGAGCCAATTTGTAGTATTAAGAAGAGTTGGGGATCCAACATTTGAGAGGAGTGCCAAATGGCCTGATGAGGACAATTAAGAGGACCAAGGAGGGGAAGAGGGGGAACCGGAGAAACCCCTACTCCAAAAATGCAAAGATAAAGTTTTCCAATCGATAGATAGAGACTCAAATTACAAAGGTTCACTATAAGAAAAGAAGATATCAACCAAGTAGACAAAGGGATACCTAGAGGCTAGAGGAAATTCAAGTTGGTTGTGAATCCCTTCGTAGTTACAGACCCCGAGACTAGTCACTTCACCTTGACTAGTCAATATGGCATTTGATTTCTTCGAAAAAACAGATGTAGTATTTTGGATTGAAATGGGGGGAGCCGCGTGGAGATTCACCATGCATTCAAGATAGAAAGTTCGTAATGCACCAATATTTCTAATCCCCAATTCACCAATTAGAATGTCGAAAATGGCAGAGATAGTTGTTCCACTTAGGCAGGTCTATCGACATCGTAACAAGCTTAACCCCCTTGGAAGCCATATATAGAGCTATTGAGGGATATCCATAAATTTGATCCTAGTGCTAGATAATTCACATGGAGAACATATCTCATCGCCACTAAGTTTTATGATCAACCACCACGTTAAAGCCATAAACACTCCAAGTGCCAAATCCAAATTGAGGTTATGGCATTGTCTAGCCAGAGTTCCCTTTAGATGTGAGGTCTTATGGAGAGGAGCCTCAACATGATGTGCCTACATTCTAATCACCACCTTGTATTTTATGAAGCACCAAGTGGTTAATGCATGTGCCATATTAATGAAGTTAATATCTATGCAAGGAAGATTATTGTGAGTGTCCTCAATGTTCTTATCATATGTTTCAATTAGATCAAATGGAGTTCTTCTAAAAGGATGTAGGAATGCCATTTTTGGAGAGATATGAGTCATGGAATGTTTTGCTAGTCCTGCAAATTGTTAATGTCAGTTTGGCCTGGTTTTAGAAGGCAAGCAAGGTTTGTTTGCTCATCCACTTCCTTATTTAAGATATTAGGATATAGACGAAAGCCTTGTGTTGAAATTGATAAAGGGACCTAATAATTCTACGAAGTAGGAGCTTTAGCTGATTGTATTTAGGAAAGGATATTTTATATAGATGCTAGATAAGGAGAAGAGAATCACCCAAAATTACATGCTTATTGATCTCTTTTTCCTTTTCCAAGCATATTATGAGCAAGAGACCATACATTTCATCGTATTTGATGATCCTCTTACCTAGCCCTAGGAGTGTTTAGTCACTTGCTTTCCCTCGAGATTAAGGACAATAACTCCCCCTCCTACCAGATGTGCGACCGTATGTATCTACTGATCGTACATTACTGAACCAGCTTTAGTGTGCCTAAGACGTGCCTCTTTATCGTCGCCTAGACTAGTGACTCGGTGACTGGCGTACGTTGGATGAACGACTGGGTAGCTGGGCGAACAAGCGAGCCTTTACCAGGGCCGGGCAATCTGGGATACTGGCCTTCAGATCCTTGGATTCCAAAACTGGGATGCTTTCAACACCCCAGGAGAATCCTTGGATCATATAGATCATGCCCTGTGACCTTGGATTTTTTTTATGAACCATCGAAGAAAATGAGCCAATTGTTTTGTGCCTTTTTCCAATCTTCAAACTCACCCTCCGAGAGACAAATCTTCTAGGCCTTTTCTTTTGATCACTAAGGATGAACATGAGAGGGGATAACTTCCAACGGATCTACAAATGAATCCATCTATTGATTCTCATACAAATCTAAGAGATGGTCTCGGTCTCTTACCTTAGATCTGTTGTATTCAACACAAAAGGACAAAATATTTATGGTTGTTTCAGCGCAAGGGATATTGATGTTTTTGAAGATGAAATTGTTGCAGGACAACCAAACCTACTAGAAAATAGATTTAGGGAGGGAGGCCCAAATCCACTTAAGATAGGGCTTTCCTGACAGAATTCCGAAATAGTGATTATGCCAAAGTGAAATAAATCTAGAGAGATCAAGAGGTCATTTCAGATAGACGAACAAGGGGCCAAGAGCAAAGGAACATACCTAAGTGGTGTAAAGGCAAGATAGGAAGAGGCAAAGAACCATTTCTTCACTTTGTTCACATAAGGGACGTCACAAGGGACCTTAGATTCCCTGACTTTCAAGGTTATCCAAGGAAAATATTTTTTTATGGATGAGGATCCAACAAAATGTATTTACTTTGGAATAAAATTATTATACAATATTAAATAATGAATCCATACAGGTGAGGAAAAATTTTGATAGAGAAGGAATGACCTGTTATAGAGTTTTATGAACCCAACGTTTCAGACTAGAAAGTGAGTATATCATCAGGGGATGCATTAATAGATTTAAGAAGATATTAATGATGTATCCAGGAGCTATATTTCAGAGTATATATATGGGTTATGAAAAGAATAATATAAGAAATTTAGAATAGTTTTTTCCAGAGAGTATTTGGGGGGTACCTACGTAGAGAATAAAAACTTTTCATATTCAGCCTTGACTGTGTATACATAAGCCTTCCAGCCTAATTTGTCCTCTACTTTCTAGCTCCAAGGTGCATAAACCTTAAAATATTTCCTCAGGTTCTCCACAAGAGGCTTAAGATTTGGGGGGATATCATCCAACTTCCAGCTAGCCTACTATCCCAATGCATCCCACTATGAGACTTGAGCTAGTGTAACAATGCCTTGATTAATTAAATAAATCTTGAGTGGTTGTATAGCTTCTATATCCTAGAGAGGAGGATGGTTCATTATGGTATATAACTAGTGCTGAATTCTACATCCATTTCTAGGCATCCAACTAATATTATTTTTTGTTACATTGTTAGTGGATGTGGTCAACTTCCAAACCTTAGATGATCAGTTTGGATTGGATTAATCATTCTTCCAGTGCCTTGTTAAGAGTATTTTGCAATGACAACTTAAACCCACCACACTTCTCGATTAGATTTGATTTTCCATGCCAGTTTGGCTCCAATGTCCTAATTCATCAAAGCATGATCTCAGATGCCCAATCCTCCATGTAGTTTTGGAGCCCATATAGTGACCCAATTGATAAAATGGAATTTCTTTGTGGAAGATTTCCCTCCCTCCCAAATAAACTTTTTGATATATTTCCTCAGATATTGGAGGACATATTGAGGAGCCAATAGAGATGAAAACTAATACGAGGGGGATTGCAGACAATACTGATTCTATAAGTACAATGCAACCTGCTTAGTTAAACGACTTGCCCCCCCCCGCCAAGATTCAAGTATGCTTTTTTACTTTGGATAAGATTTTTTTGAGGCTTGGGGGTATGATGTTTGAGACAGATTGGAATGCCCATATACTTGAACTCTTTCCAACTTTCCACTATGAAAAATCCAAATACTTCACCAATTTGAGCATGCTTGGATGTTGATATATTCCATGTTAAGATTTCGGGTTTGGCGAAGTTTATTAGGCCTCGTAAGGTTGTAATGAAATTGTACAACACATGTTTAAATATTCTGACTATGGTCACAGAAACTCCTCCAATTAGAATGGTATCATCTACAAACTGAGCATGATTAACATTCTCAATGTTTTGTGTCTATCTAAGACCCGGGAGTTGTTCATTTTAGCATTCAAGATCTAAATGACAACGCAAAGAGTCTACTACCAGAATATATAAGAAAGGGGATAACATACACTCTTGTTGAATACCCCTCGAAGCTTTGGAGAATCTAGAGACTTTACTCTATACCATAGGAGCTATCTAGGGCAAACTAAGACAAAGATTGATCCATTGAATAATTTTTATCGAATCCCATCTTATCCATTACTTAGTACAGGAAGTTATGCCTTACCCTATCAAAGGTGTTCACCATATCAAGCTTGATGATCATTCCCTTGTCCTCTCTTGCTCGATTGGAGTCTATTTCTTATTGGACTAGTATGATATTGTCAATTATCTATCTTCCTGGAACAAAGCCCCCTTAATTGTCTAATATAACAACTGGTAGGAATGTTTTGAGCATTTCCACTAATAATTTGGAGATGATTTTATGAGACACATTGCATAGAGAGATAGGAATCAACCTATTGGAGGAGGATGGTTTGGTCTATTTAGGTATCAAGGCTAGGAAGGAAAAATTGATAACACCTCTAATGTAAAGTTGTTTCGAAGATTATCCCACCATTCTATAGAGATCGTGCTTGATAATATCATAGAAGTACTGATAAAAATTATTTGTAAACCCATCTAGACCTGAGGCTTTGTCAAGATGGAATGAACAAACCACTTTTCATATCTCCTCTTCTATAGGGAGGATGGTGAGTTGACAATTCATTTCTTCATATATCAAATGCAAGATTTTATCTAACATATACATCTTAGTCTCATTTGATAGAGGATCAAACTGATTATAGAGATAGTTGAAGTGTGCTACAAAATCCTCCTTGATTTGTTAGAAATCATCCACCTTGCTCCGATTCACCATGATTTCCTGAATATTATTATTCCTTTCCATATTCTTAGCTTGCATATGGAAAAAATTGGTGTTTCTATCCCCTACCTGAAGCCACACACTGTGAGATTTCAATCTCTAGTACTATTCTTCTTGCATGATTAGAGAGAAGAATTTTCAAATATAGTTGTATCTTCATCATTTATTTCAACAATTACAGGCTCAACCTCCATGGTGGAGTGAATCTGAGTGATTTCCTTCTCCAATTATTGAATAGTTCCTTGCCTATCAATTTGTGTAGTTGTAGCCCAAGATTTAATACTTTCTTTAAGTCTTTTAATCCTTTTTTCCAAATTTGAATTGAACCTCCCTTCACCCAAGGTAGCCAATAATGAGATACCAGGTTGTGGAAGTTTAGATGTTGAATCCAGAATGGACAAAATTTAAATGGCATGGGACCATATTTAAGAGGGGGAGTCAGGTCCAACTTGAGATTGGAGTTCAAGGATAGTGTACTATCAATTGTATAATCATCTGAATTGTATAGTTGTTGCATGTAGTCAGAGGAAGGCCTATGAGGATTGCACAATTCATATTGAGGAATTTCCCTAATTAATAGGGGGTTAATTCCCATGGAAATAACGCAAGGAAATAGGGACTTGGGCAAGCAAAAAATTGGTTAAGTATTGGCATGGGCTTGTCTAGGAAGCGGTGAGACAAATAGAGATTTGAATCTACAAGGAATTTATACATGGTATCAGGGCTGACATCACTATAGAAGAGGAGAATATGAGTTTGTATTTTGTAGGTGAAATCAAATTTGCAATATCATACTTCAGATCCAACAGGATGTCGTTCTACGGATTGAGACTTGAATATTCCCTTGAGGGTAGTTTGAACTATATTGCTTGGAAGGATAAGATGGAGGCAGTGTTGGAAGACAACGAGCTTAAGGAATTCATAGACAAAGATATTCCTAAGCCTCTAGTAGTTGATGCTTAATATCAGGTAGAGTGCAGAAAGTATGTGGCAAAGGCGAAAAGGATTATTCTAGAAGGAGCTTGAGATCATATTGTCTCGAACCTCCATAATAAGGATAATCCATATGCCATGTTGAAGGCCTTGACAAACCTATTTCAAAACAATAGTGACCATAGGAAACTAGCACTGAAGGACAAGCTCGGGAAAATCAAGATGGAGAAGGGCGACACAATACCAAAGTACTTGACCAAGTTCACCCAATGTCGGGATGAGCTTGGAAGTGTTAATGTTACAGTTGTTGAAGACGATATGGTTAGCCTAACACTTCTAGGCCTTCCGAAGAGTTAGCACAACTACCAGGACTCAGTTAATGGGAGGGATAAGTTACCAGAGTGGGGACATTTGTGGTCCAACTTGGCGCAAGAAGAGATTTGATGGAACACCAGAGATAGATCCTCATCTAAGAATGATGATGAGGATAATTGTGCCTTAGCTGGAAAGGTGAAGAAAGGGAAAGGGAAGTCATCCCATTCCAAATCAAATTCCATTTAGAGCGGAAAGAAGAATGGCATGTCAAAGATTAAATGTTTTCACTGTCACGAGCTGGGACACTATGCCATGAAATGTTCACACAAGAAGGTAGACAATAAGCCCTCAGAAGGAGTGGCCGGTGAATCTATTGCTTCATAATTCAAGATGGATTTCACCCCCATTTCTTCCATGGTAACATCGGTGATGGGTAGTGTGTGGTATATGAGGAGCCTCATTCAATATGATCAAAAACAAAGAGTTCTTCAGTGACTTGGAGGAGAAGGACCTCCAGATGCACATCGAATTGGGAGATGATGGGAGGTCTAGTGTGACCAACATCGGTAATATTACCTTTCAAAGGGAGTCTAGTTCTCCTCTCGCATTAAAAGATGTCACATATATTTCGGGTTTGAAGAAGAATTTGGTTTTAGTTGCCATGTTAGAGGTTTGTGGCTACGATGTGATTTTTAGCAAGGGAAAGACTTTCCTTCATCACATAACCTTAGGAAAAGTGAAGCGGATTAGGGTTTGGGTGAAGAACCTATACAAATTGGATGTAGAAGATTATGCTGCTTTGAGCACAAAAGTAGAGAAGGTGCAGAGCTAAGACATTGGTGAGTTGTGGCATAGAATATTGGGTCACTTGCACCACAATGCTTTGAAGATCATGCAACAAATTTCTACAAGACTTCCTAAGGGTACACTAGAGCAGAGAGACACATGAAAAGGGTGCACATTGGGGAAGTACACCAAATCTACCTTTCATGATAAGGCTAGTCAAGCACAAACGATCCTTGAAAGAGTTCACCCATATGTGTGTGGACCGTTCTCGACAGCCTCCATGGCCAAGCACGGGTAATGTAATATTTGTAGATGATTTTTCTTGTAAGTGTTGTATTTTCTTCATGCAAAAGAAAGATCAGACATTCTCTAAATTTTGTGAATTTAAAGCACTTGTCGAGAAATATAATGGTAGGAAAGTTAAAGCTCTCAGGAGTGATAATGATGGAGAATGTGTGTCAAATGAATTCAATAAATTATGTGCATCAGAAGGCATTACATGGGAATTAATAGTGCCCCATAACCCACAACAAAATGGGGTGGTTGAAAGGAAGAAAAAAAGTATTGTCGGAGTTGCACAGACAATGTTACATGATCAAGGCCTATTGTTTCACTTGTGGGTTGAAGCATGCAACACAACTTTATATGTGCAGAGCATAAGTCCTCATTGGATTCTTAGGATGAGTACACCAGAAGAATATTTTCCAAGTAAGAAACAAGATGTGGCACACTTCATGATATTTGGTTCATTAGTCTATTGTCATGTCACCAAGGATGGAAGGAAAAAGCTAGAACCAACAGTTGAGTTTGGCATATTTGTGGGGTACACTGATACACCTCACAACTATTGGGTGTACATTCCATCTCACAGGATGAAAGTGATTTGTAGAGATTTGAAGTTCGATGAAGAGAAGGCCATGAGATGTTCCCATGAGAGGGAACTTCACTTGCATGGAGAAGATGAGCTTTTATCTCCAAAGGAAGAACCTTAGGATGATGTGGAGCAGTGACATGTAGAGGAACAAAGAGTGGAAGCAACCACTCATCCAGATACTTCCAGAGATGGAAGGAAGCACACCAATGATGTTGTGATATTTATGCATGATGCTAGAGATATTGTGGGAGAACACACATCACAATGTAGGCATAGGAGGTCACCAAATCGATGCACTAGCTACATGGCTTTGATGAGCGAGAGTATAGATATTGAGCCATCCTCATTCGAGGAATCAGCTGAACAACCAATATGGTTTGATGCCATGGTTGAGGATTATGGATCCAATATAAAAAAAAATGTTTGGGAAGTGATCCCAAGACCAACAGACAAGTCAGTGGCGAGTTCCAGATGGCTTTACAAGGTAAAGCAAGCAATAGATGGGAGTATGGAGAAACATAAGGCCAAATTTGTGGCCAGAGGTTTCTCTCAGGTGGAGTGAATTGATTATTAGGAGACCTTTGCTCAAGTAGCAAGGTACTCTTCATTCAGATCTATCCTAGCACTTTTAGCGCAGATGGGATGGAAGATACATCAGACGGATGTGAAGACAACATTCCTCAACGATGTGATTGAGGAAGAGGTGTACATTAAGCAACTAGAAGGATTTGAGACCTTTGACACAGAGTTGCATGTGTGCAGACTCAAGCGAGCATTATATGGACTGAAACAAGCATCCCCTGCTTGGTACACTAGGATTGACAGCTATTTCACTAGGTTGAGCTTCACCTAAAGTGAAGCATATGCGAACCTTTACCATATTGTGGTTGAAGGTAAATTGTTGATTATAATATTATATGTCGATGATTTAATTCTAAAAGGTGACGAAAGCTGGTAAAATCTTGCAAAGAGGATCTTGCAGGAGAATTCGAAATCAAGGACCTCAGTCTCATGCATTATTTCCTTGGTATGGAAGTATGGCAAGGAGATGAGGAACTGTTTGTCTCTCAGGGAAAGTATTCCAATGAGATACTAAAGAAGTTCCACATGAAGAGCAGTGAACCCATGGAGACTCTTATAGCAAGGAATTGGAGGAAGGAAGATGCTACTTCAGGTGAAGTTGTGGAGGATACTATTTACAGGCAGTTTGTGGGTTCACTTATCTATTTGGTGAACACACGACTGAGCATATGTTTTGTAGTTACAAGCTATGGTTAAGCCAACCAAACTCTATTGGAAGGCAACTAAACATGTGTTGAGATACCTCAGAGGCACCACTTAGTTTTGTCTTTGGTACAGACGAACAGAGGGAGTGAAGCTTCAAGGCTTCACAGATGCAGATTAGGTAGGGAGTCCATCTGAAAGAAAGAGCACATCAAGGGGAATCTTTAGTATTGGGTCAGCAAAAATTTTTGGTACAACAAGAAGCAGAGATTAGTTGCACTCAATTAAGAGAAAGCAGAGTACATGGCTACCAATCAAGCAACTTGTGAGGCTATTTGGATGAGGAAGATCCTTGTTGATTTATTTGGTCAATAGATGGATCCTACAATGATTTACTGTGACAAGCAGAGTTTTATCAAACTCTTTGACAATCCAATTTTTTATGATTGGTCCAAACATATCAACATCTAGTATCACCATCTATGGGATTGTCATGTTGTTGGAGTACATTCCAACAGAAGAACATGATGAAGATATTTTGACAAAGGCATTATCAAAATGAAAATTCGAGTTTCACAAAGGTAGGATTGGGTTAGCAGATAATCCCTTTCTTGTTGAGACAGAGTGTTGCAAATGAAACAAGAAAATCCTAATTTAATTTTGTCCTTAAATTAAATTGGGAATAAAATTGCAATTCCACATCTCATGACAACTTTTATTAGTTAACCAAGTTAATTTGACTTAGTTGGCTCAGTTAATTCGAGTTGAGGGTCTAACTAGAGTCATGTAGAGTGTCTCTTACATTATAGGAGCCCTTGTTGAGATTATTTTGAGTTGTAATTAATTAATTCAGTTTAACTGAGTTAAATTCAGTTAAACTAGTTCCAACTGATGGAGGAACTAGTGGGAGGTCTAGTAGTGTGGTTCTGCCTACAGTCAAGTGTGGTGTTGCCTGGAGTGTTGTGTAGCATTTCCTGGAGTGAAGTGTGGTGCTGCCTGAAGTGATCAACTAGTAAACTAATGATTCACTCATAAATAACTCATATATGTTAGATCTGAGAAAGACCCAGTTGATATTGGAGTTCAGGGATAGTGTACTATCAGTTGTATAATCATTTGAATCGTACAGGTGGCAGTCAGAAGAATTCATATGAGGATTGCACAATTCATATTAAGGATTTTCCCTAATTAATAGGGGGTTAATTCCCAAGGAAACAATGTAAGAAAATAAGGACTTGGGAAAGCATAAAATTGGTTAAGTATTGGCTTGGGCTTGTCTAAGAAGCAATGATACAGATAGAGATAATGCAGAGGTTGATCGCGCTTGAGAAAATCATTGTAATCTTCGCATTTTTTTTACTAATGCAATATACATATAAAAATGGTTTTTAGTTGTGGCTTTCCCCAAGAAATCAATGTGTAATGTGTTGATTGAATTATTTCTCTTGCATGCTTCATGATTTCGCATTCATTTAATTGTTTCCACTAATGAGTAGAGTAGATTCAAGTCTATTTTTTTAGCATATTACAATTAGCAGTTTGAATCTAAAATGAATTTTTACAAATCCTAGTAAGGAAGTTTAAGCAACATGGTTTAATGCCTCCTAAAATTGTAATCCCAATTGAGGAAAAAACAATTGTTCACGTAATCTATTCATGAACAAAGAACATTTGACAAATATCTTGCATTATACTAAGGTGCCATTGTTCTTTCCATAATAGACTGGAAGATTATTTGATCCAAGGAAACCAAAACTAGAGGGAAAGAAGTCTCAAGCTCTTAGTTTGAGATTCATGGTTCAAAAACGTTCACAAACTGAAGGAGATCTAAAAGCTTCCTATCTCGACTACATATATTCTAATAGAGCATCCAAATTAGTTGAATGAATAATAATAACATTTCACAGGGTCCCTTAAAGGTCATATATTTTTTTTCTTGTTAAAACTATTCTATTATATACATAAACAGATAACAGTTACATCATTTCAAAATAGAAAGAACCAGCTGCCTAGAAGTAATGGCAGCTTGGAATAGCTGAAACTGCAATGTCCGAGGACTTAACCAAACCAAAAATAAACCAACCCTCGCAGGGGTGCTAGCAGAGCAACAGACTAAACCTGCGCAAGGGAAACAAACACTTCCCAACCACAAAAAAAAGATTCCAGAACCCAAACATAGACAGTTTGCCATCAACTTTGGCATAAAGACAATAACATAAAACCAAAACATAATCAAAACAGCAAGAGAGGCTGAAGTCCTAACAGATGTGCCGCAAAGACTTGGAACGAAGGCACAATTATTCTTCAGGTTCCTCCTCAACCTCCTGGCACCACCCGTATTCCTCCAACTCCGCTACAGTTGGAGCGGTTTCCATGTTGACATCTTCTTTTTGGCTGATCATCGCCTCCTGAGCCAGAGGGCTTTTTGAGACATTCCCTGGATCAGCAGTGGGCGTCTTCATGACTTTCTCTGAGCCGTCAGCTGGTTGCTTCCCCCTACTGTCTTTAGTATCGCTGCCATCAGGGGACTCTTCGATGAAGAGAATCGACACATGGGCGCTGATACAGGGACAATTCAAAGAACTGTTGAAATTGAAAATGGCAGAGCCGAAGGCGGGCGAGGAAGCAGAATCAGGAGTGCTTGAATCCAGGAATTGACTGGACTGAAGGGGGTTGGCTTCAAGGGTGCGATGGCAATGGCAATGGTAGCAATGGGGAGAAATTTCATCTACAGGAGGGCGCGAAGATCCTCCACGGGAGGTGCCTCGACGGCTAAGCATTCGCTGTCGAGGCCGAACCATGATTGCAGGGCCCAAATGTGTAGAGCGCAGAGCGAAATTGAGAATCAAACCAGTCCCGGGAGACCACGAACAGGCGGTGGGTTGGCCTAGACGAAAAGGCAGCCGCTTGGAGCTGCTCGCAGCTCCAGAGGTTGCATAAACATACCCTGAGGTTGAACAATGAACAGACCATAAACAGGCGCAGTGAAGCCCAACCCACCACTGCATTTATCAAACCTGCCTGCTCCTCGAAACCCGTCCGCCATTACTGCAGCCTTCATGTGAGCCGAGGAGCCGGACGGAGCATTTAAGCTCCCCTGGTATATATCAAACAGACCACTCCCGCGCGGCTGAAAACAGGCCTTGGCCCATGTGTGTTCCTTTCGACTGCGCATGGCTGGAAGGTGGCCGCATTTAAACGCACGTCCCATCCTTTCAATCACCCGCATCCGGGGCTTAAAGGTCATATATTATGCAAAGGATTGTTTGATGAATCATTCTTACAAATGACATAATACTCTATAGATAACTTACTTTTATTATAGTTGGACAATCTATCACCGTGTTGAGAACCTCATCATGGTACTCATAGCACATTTTTTTGTCCTATTATGATTTGTCCCATCAACATTTACATATGAGTGATTTGATGACCTTATTTTGTCTTAATATGCCTGACTGGTATGCATTGAATAAAGATTTTTGCATGTTGTACTTGTGAAGTTGGTTGAAGCTCAGTGTTACCATACATGAGGCCTAGCCTAAGGTAAGACAAGCCTTGTTAATGCGAGATGAATTAAGTACCAAGATTATTTTGATAGGTTGAAGTGTGTCAGATTGAAGTTTGTGTACAAACTTGTGTACGAATAATTCCTTTATATTTCAAAGATGTGTTCAAACGCAGAGTCTGAATTTTCAGGGATCAAAGCCTCTAATCCCATGACTAAGTAAGGACTCTTGTCAAGTATAATGCTATTATATTTTAGTGCATTTAGAATCAGGATGTTGTATTGATGTCATGAACCTTGAGGTTATGTTTCCCTACAAAATCTATATTGGACTATTAACCTCGATACATCCTTGATGGATTGACGCTAATGATGGATCTAATCACATATGCAAAGTCATAGGGATTCTATGGTTTTGGGAAATCGGATATGCAAAGAAAATTTGCATATGACAAAGGTGTATATGAACATTGGAAATCTAGGGTTCGTAAGCCCTAGTGGTCTAGAAGGATTAAATAAGAAAGCCCTAAGGTTTATGGATAAAACCTTATATCCTAACCTAGTTCAATGTTTCTACTGAAAGAAGAAAACCTAGCTCATGCAAGGAAGGAAGGAAAGGCTACATGATGATGAGGACAATAATTATGAGTTTACAATATGGATGCAAGAAGGAAAGGATCGAGAGGGATATTTCCTACATTCCTCAAATCACAATATAAGTACTTTATATCTCTCTTCCTTGATTGTTATTGTTTTGTTGTTGTCCTCTTTTCTTTATTTATTTTGTTGGGTTATAACCATTCTTCCATGGCCTCCTAGTGAGGATTGCAGGTACATTATGGTGGATGCCAAGGCTATAACATTAGATGAATGAAGCAAAGTATGTGACAAGAGGAATCTCCCATGGGTGATTCGTGTTCAAAAGGAAGAAATTGTACTGATATCTAGAAGAACTCCTAGTTCAAAGGGAGTAGGTAGACCACCAAGTTTGAAGGAGGATGTTATACCAAGATCTATGTAATGTCAATAATAACTTCAAGATGTATTCACAAGGTCAAGCATTTGTTGGTTGCATAGAAAATTGTAAAGTGAAGATTCTTGCAAAAAGAGGGATAGGACATTAGAATACATTTGATCCAATTGCAGTTTGACAAGTTGAGAAGCATGGGAGCTTCATGATTATTTGATCAAGTACAATAATGGTGATAAATGCACGTGACATAAAATTAGCATTGAGGCTTCTATATATTTCTATGGTCAAGCTATTTGCTGACATTCTCATTGTCCATGAATGAAGTTGGACAAACTTGAAGTAAGTAAGAGTGTTTCTGTTGAAGGGAGCATTGATGTTGTGGCATCAAGGGGCAGATGATCTCCTTTAGGTCATGAGTTTCCATCGGGAAACCATAATTTATGGTTGGGGAATTGGCCTGGTTAGCATCAAGGCCTCTGAATGCTCCCCCTATTAGTAGGTTCTAACCATATTCCCACGGGGTTTGGCTAGTGGGTTGAGTGAGTGCGTTATAACATCGGGCAAGTATTTTTTACCATTCAATTACTTGGGACGACATATGGGGATGGAAAATGGGCCCTGAGTTTCACCATGGGTTAGGTGGGGTTCTAGAAAAGACCCCAAGTAACAACTTGGAGTCTTGGTGACACAAGGTTGGTTGGGGAAATTGGCCCTATTAGCATCAAGGCCTCTGAATGCTCCCCCTGTTAGTAGGTTCTAACCATATTCCCATGGGGTTTGGCTAATGGGTTGAGTGAGTGCCTTATAGCATCGAGCAAATGTTTCTTACCATTCAATTACATGTAACAACATGTGGGGATGGTAAATGGGCCCTAGGTTTCACCATGGGTTAGGTGGCATTCTCGAAAAGACTCCAAGTGACGACTTGGTAGATTGGTGACCCAAGGGTTTCACCATGGGTCAAGTTGTAGGAATTTAAAGGGTAAGTTCCTTAGATAGAACACCAAAGGACACCGCTCACAAACAGATCATAGATCAATACACCAATATTGTTGATGTGGTTAAAACCCTCAAAGAGGGAAACAGTCCACGGCTTGAGCCAATGCAGCCACTTCAGGCAATTTATTAATAAAAGAATGAAAATTTACATACCATTCTCTCATGAATGGTTACCCTACAAATGACCCTCCATGCTCTTTAAAAAGAGATCACGGACCGATCGGGTGTTAAGTCGTGGATCAAGTGTCAGTAATACTGAGGAGAGAATGAATTTTCGGATCACTACATATCGTGACCATCGGATTGTAAGTTACAAAAGTACATAGTAAAGAAGCACACTTTACCTATCTCTACACTAGACCAAGTTATACTTAACTATTTCCTATGTGTCGGAATATTCTAACATCCCCCTTAAGAACAACTTGGGATATGATTGAAGGATGTACAAATATGACACAATAGGAGAAGGAAGGAGACATTAGAGCCTATCCCCCCTTTGTGACAACTTCCTGAACTCTAACCATGAATTGAAGTTTAGTAAACTTCGCCTCTGTGAGAGCCTTTGTAAAGATGTTTGCAACTTGATCATCTGTTGAAAAATATTGCACTTCAAGAACATGGTCATGAATGAGCTTTCTGATGAAGTGCATGTGCAGTTCAATGTGTTTGTTTTGTTGATGTTGGACTAGATCTTTGCATAGTTGAATGGCACTTTGATTATCACACCAAAGTGTAGTCGGATGTTGCTGCTGAAAGCCAAACTCTGATAGGATCTGACGAAGCCACAAGGCTTCCTTACTAGGCACCACGATACTCTACATCTGCTGAAGAAAGAGAAATGGCACTTTGTTTCTTGCAAGCCCATGTAATAGGTCTTGAACTAAGAGTGAACACATAACCTGCAGTAGACTTCCGATCATCAGGGTCACCAGCCCAATCGGAATCAATGAAACCAACCAATAGAGGAGATGCTTCAACACTGTAATGAATCCCAAACTAAATTATAACTCGAACATAACGAAGTTTTCTTTTAGCTGCTTTCCAATGACTTTCATGTGGGTTTTGCATAAACCGAGCAATAAGGCCAACAACAAAGGAAAGGTCAGGATGAGTATGGGTCAGATACAAAAGTTTTCCTACAAGTTGACGGTATAAGGTAGCATCAACTTTAGGTGAAGTACAAGTGAATGAATGTTTGGCTCCAGACTGAAAGGGAGAAGGGGTTGGCTTACAGTCTTCCATGTGAAAATGCCCTAGAAGATCACAGGCATACTTGGACTGGGAAAGGGAAATACCTTCCTAGGATTGAAAGACTTGAAGACCAAGAAAATAATGCAAGTGTCCTAAGTTTGTCATTTCAAACTTCTTTTTAAAGCTAGAATTCACATGGTTTATAAGGTTGGGATCACTACCAGTAAGGATAAGAACATCGACATAAAGAACAAGAATGATAAGGGACTTTCCCACTTTCTTGGTGTAGACAATATTGTCAGAATAACACCTAGAAAAGCCAGTTTCTAAAAGAAAGCTATCCATTTTGGCATACCAAGCTCGAGGGGCTTGCTTGAGACCATAAAGGGATTTCTTAAGCCGACATATAAGGTTGGAGTCTGTTTGTATAAAGTCAGTAGGTTGTTCCATATATATTTCTTCATGCAAGTCCCCATGCAAGAAGGCAGATTTAACATCCATCTGATGGACTTCCCATTTGAAAGAGGCAGCAAAGGAAAGAACAAGGTGGATAGAGTTCATTTTGGCAACAAGGGAGAAGGTTTCAGTATAGTCAATGCATTCTACTTGTGAAAAACTCTTAGCAACAAGATGAACTTTATGTTTATCAACTTTTCCATCTGGTCCATACTTGGTTCTATAAACCCATTTGCATCTAACAAGTTTTCGTCCCTTTGGTAGAGGAACAAGATCCCATGTATCATTTGCCAATAATGAACGATATTCTTCATTCATAGCTGCATCCCAATCTAGATGGCCTAAAGCTTCTACAAGATGTCAGGATCATAATTAGCTGAAGCTTAAGCTAGTAAAGAAGAGGCTCTATCGAACTGAGAATGTGTATGTCGTTGATTTGTAGGATCACCAGCAAGAGAACCCGCTACATCCCGAGTAGCACGGACCCATTTTGGAAGCTGAGGAGCTGAAGGAGGATCTTGAGAAGGCGGGGGAGGATTGTCATCCTCACTGTCATCACCTGAAGAAGAAGTATTTTCAAAAGTAGAAGGGATAGAGAGAGGTGTCAAATCCGCCGAACTAGGCTCATAGGCCGATATATTTTCAGAAAACTTTACATCTCATCTAATGATAACATTTTTGGACTTAAGTGGAATAAGTCTGTATCCTTTGACATCTTTAGAATATCCAACAAAAATACATTTTTCACTCTTAGGTTCTAAATCTTTATGTTTCTCATCTAGAATATGGGTCCATGCTTCACTTCCAAAAACACGAAAGTGACTTACATCTGGTTTAATTGAGCTCCATGCTTCTTTCGGAGTGATATTCTTTAAAACCTTTGTAGGAGTGTGATTTATTGTGTAATTTGCACAATTAATTGCTTCTGCCCAAAAATTAAGACTAAGTCCTTTAGATTGAAGCGTACAATTAGCCATTTCCTTTAAGGTGCGATTCTTCCTTTCAGCTACACCATTTTGTTGTGGAGTATATGGAAAATCATGTTGCATTTGAATTCCATTCTTAGGGCAAAATTTGATGAATTTTTTGTTAACATATTCTCCGCCATTATCAAATCTTAGCTTAAGGTTTTGATGTCTAGATTGTTTTTCAACAAAGTCGTTAAAGGCCAAAAACATGTTAAATACTTCACTCTTGAGTTTTAAGAAGCATACCCAAGTGCGTGTAGAGAAATCATCAATGAAAGTTAAGAAATACTTGTAGCCAGAGAATGAAACAACTGAAAGTGGACCACATAAATCACTATGCACAAGTTGTAAAGGGGTTGAGGCGTTCCAAGAAGCACGTTTTTCAAAACTATCCCGATGATGTTTTCTGAGTACACATCCGGAACAAACACCATCTCTGCAAGATACCATTGGAAGACCTATCACCATATTTTCTTTACATAGATTCTGAAGGGAGCAATAATTTAAGTGACCAAATCGCTCATGCCAAAGTTTGCTCACGTCATCATTACGAGCAACCAATACCGAGAGAAGATTTGATGACCCAAAGTTGTTGAACTTATACAACCTTGTAGAATCATTAGCAATGCCAGTAGCTAAAATTTGTCTAGGATCTCTTAAGTCCTTAATTACAACATCGTGAGGTGAAAATTCAACGATTTTACCTTCACCTGAATGAGTTATCTGATATACAGATAGAAGGTTGCAGGATAAGGTTGGAACACATAATACATCATTAAATTGACCATTGTCTATATGAACAGTTCTAGTCCCTATAACATTAAGAGATCTATCATCACCAACATATATATTTTTGGTGTTACAATCATTTAAAGAAGAAAACATGGCTTTGTTTTTGGCCATGTGATAAGAACCTCCTGAATCAATGAGCTACTCATGAGAATTAGAAGAAGAACATACATTTAGTGCATATCCAGACCGAGATGTTTGACAACCACATACATAAAGTGCTATTCCTGAAGATGAAGTTGAAGTGAAGAGTGCTCCAAATGGATGTTATGCTTCTTCATTGCTGCTTCCAAGGCTTCCATCTTCTTAAAGCATTTGGATTCTAAGTGGCCATCTCGATTACAAAAGTGGAAATGTCTATTAGTCTTCTTCCCTTTGTTTTTATTTTCCTTATCATTTTGTTGAAAAGATTTTTCATTTTGAGGCTGAAATTGCTTAGGACCCTTATTTGGTTTAGGACCATTCTTTTTAGGATACTTCTTAGGATTCTTTGAATTTGGTTGTTGTTGGGCGGCTAAGGCTTTCTTAGAAGAGTTTCCAAGATTAAGAAGACCAATATGTAAGAGTTTTCTTGTTCTCTTATTAAAGAATCACAAAAGGAATCAAAGGAAGGGGACTTGTAGTCTTGTCCTTGAGAAATGAAGGCTTCTCTTGTAGAATGGAAGGTGGAAACAAACACAGAGTAGGCTGGTCCCAACTTAGTAAGAATGGAATAGATAAGGTTACCATCTTCTTTCTTAACCTTAACACCTTCCAAGAGAAGTCTAAGGGTCTTGAACTTGGACAAAAAATCTTCAATGGAAGAAAAATTATTGGGGTCCAATGTAAGCAACTCATTTTCGAGTTGGTGGGCTCTAAGTTCATTTTTAATTCCAAAAACTTTAGTGATATGTTTCATTGCTTCATTAGGAGTATCAAGTTTTGCGATATGGAATCTAAGGTCTGGAGAAATAGACATCCCTATCAACCCACCTGCTTGATATTGCCTATTTTCCCATTTGGATGCCTTATCTTCATCTTTTGGTTTGGTTTCTTGGCCTGAGGCTGTTCTGTAAATACCTTTACTTCTAAGTAAATCCACAATGTAGGACCACCATAGGAAGTAGTTGGTACTGTCAAGAATAACTTGGCATGGACTTTCCATTTTAACAGAAATTGAAGCTATAGATGCTAAAACTAAGTGTTCCAATGGAAAGATCTCAAAAAATTAGACTGATTAAAAAAAACCGGCTCGGAAAATGGCTTCCGGATGAAGTTATGGCTTTTTGAAGAAATGTTGTTGAAGATGCCGACAAAGTGTGGGAATGTGCGGAAATGAATGATAATGTTATATTTAAAAAAAATCCCCTCCCTTTCCAAACTTAGTCTAATTAGCTCAACAAAGAGAAAGACTTGAACTTACGACCTGTATTCTCATAAAGTAACTTTGGACCAAGTGAGCTAGTTTAAAAGGTTAGTAATTTTTGGAAGAGAGGAAGGGTTTTTTTTTTTTTTTTTAAGTCACCGAAGCTTTGGGGTGCATGCTTACTTGAGAAAGCTATTTTTTGCTTGCAAAACAAAAACCACAAAACCCAAAACAGACATTAAAAAAAAAAAAAAAAAAACCTTATGGTTTGAAGTTAGCTTTACCCAGAAACTAACAATTTTCCTCAATGTTTCTAATTTTCCGAGATAACACTAAGGCGCGGTGGAAAAGAGCATACGCATGAGAAAAAAAAACTTCCTTTCTATTTCTAATTTTCCCAGATCGCACAAAGTCACGAGGTAAAGAGCATACGTAGAAATGAAAGGTGTAGATCTGGTAATAAAAAACAAAGAGATAAAAAAAACCGAAATAAAGAGAGAGAAAATAACTAGAAACTGCAAATAAACATTGTATACCTCTAGATCTTAAAAATGGCATAGCTAGTGTGAAACGAAAGGGGCTCCTCACTGGAACAGATGCTCCTAACACAATAGAGCAGTCTCTTGGCTCAAAAGCAGTAAAAAACAATAGATCTAGGAAATGACAATTGGATGTAGTTCTATCGGCTTCAAATTTGGATCACCAACGGATGTTGCCCTCAACTTGGCTCTGATACCATGTAGGAATTTACAAGGTAAGTTCCTCAGACAGAACACCAAAGGACACCGCTCACAAGCAGATCACAGATCAATGCACCAGTATTGTTGACGTGGTTAAAATCCTCAAAGAGGGAAATATTCCACGGCCTGAACCAACGCGGCCACTTCAGGCAATTTATTAATAAAAGAATGAAAATTTACATATCTTTCTCTCATGAATGGTTACCCTACAAATGACCCTCCATGCTCTTTAAATAAAGATCATGGACCAATCAGGTGTTAAGCCACAGATCAAGTGTCAGTAATACCGAGGAGAGAATGAATCGTCGAATCACTACATATTGTGACCATCGGATTGTAAGTTGCAAAAGTACATAGTAAAGAAGCACACTTTACCTAACTCTACACTAGACCAAGTTATACTTAACTATTTCCTATGTGTCGGAATATCCTAACAGAGGTTCCTGATAAGACTCCAAGAGATGACTTAGAGATTGGTGACCCTAGGATTAGTGGGTAGCTAGTTCCTCTATTTGATGTTGATGCAAGGATGCCTTCCACATGGTTCTTGTATCGAAGATAAGGTGGATGGATTCATCAACATAGCTAAGCTCATTCAACCTTTTCTTGGGATAGAGAAATTTATATTCAACAACAGCTCATATGGAAAAGCCATTATGAATACCTCCCTAGCTAAGTGGGAGTGTTGAATTTTTTAGTTATGGTTGGTCTTCATACATAAGTTTTATCCCTCCAAATATACAAGAAGTGATAAATATATATGTGGATTATAAGTCGGCTTCAAAATAAGAAAAAATGAATTTTGAATTTTGAATTTTTGACTCCAAATGTAAGGTCGACTTCAAGTCGGCCCTCATGAAGGGACACACCCATTTGGTTCATTCAACATCTATATATTGGCATTCATCCTCTCCAATTGAGTATTAATTCAATTCACTTATGCTCACACATGGGAGTTATCTGAGGCATGAATAAGGTCGAATCTAAAGCAAAAAAGAAGGACGAACTCTCTAAACAAGAAGACCGAATCTTTGTGGAAAAATAGGAGGCCGAAATTTGGCCTTGTTAGCTTGAGTTGACCAAATTCTTCTGGGAAACAGTTTGACCGATCTGAGGTCAATTTGACGTAGATTTAGTTAATAGTTAGTTTGAACTATTTTGATTAGAAATTTCAGATTATATCTCTTGTTGCATTGGGCAATTTCTCTAAGAAAGGGTTGATGGGTTTTTCTCTTGGTTTGGGGTTTTCCCAGGATAATTTTTGTGTCTCTTGTGTTTGGTTGTCTCTTCATGTTTCTATTGTCATTATTGTTTTATCGTCGAAGATTTTCTATGTATAATTGATTAATGATGAATGTGACACAATATAAATTAATGGAGAAATCATTAGAAGTAATTATTAGTCTATCAAATCATGAAAAATCAACAAGGGGTCCCTAACAAGTGAGCCACATTTTTTCTCCCAACTGTTCAAAGCAACGTTAAAGTCTCCACCAAATATGTTGAATGATCCAAGCCTAGCTTCACAAAGGCCTTGGAGAGAGACCCAACATTATTGTTTCTCTCTAAAATGAACTCACATATATACATTTATAACAGAACACACCTGATTAGAGGAAAGATCCTAAAAGGAGATAACAAGCCAATGAATTGAGTCGTAGGAGTTTAAAAACTAAACTTGCCAAGGATCCCATAGGGTACAAAGGCCACTTGAAGCTCCTCTAGCACTGACTGAAGCAAGGCCACTACCATTCATAACTTAGGGTGGTGTGCTTGAATCTCATGATCTTCCATTTTGGTCTTCTAGAGTAGGACCACTGAAGGTCTTTCCCTTTTGATTAGAGATTTTACTTATGCCCTTCTTTTTCTCAGACCTAAGTCCCGTGCAGTTTTAGGAGAGAACTATCATCACTTATTCTTGGGATAAGATGCCCCCTTAGATGGGGTTGCACCAAATCCTCTTTTATTTCCTTTATTATCGATTTCCTTGATGTGAAGATGCTTGAGGGTGGTTGGGTGTCCTAATTATTTCTCATTTTCTATTTGTTCAATCCAAAATTATCTAATTTTCTTCCTTCCAGTGTGATGGCTTTGACGTTGTGTCTCTTTTGTTTTCACTGCTTCAGATTTCTCATTAGCTAAGCATACTAAAGATATTCTTGCATTACCTTCTCGTGGCAAGATGAAGTCCTCTTCCTCTTTAGAGGAGTCATCTTGATTCATTTCTAGTTATCTATTGGATTTCGACTTAGCAACTAGCTCCTTGGCCCCTTGGGGATTAGGTAGATTTGCTTGTTGATATGATTTAGGGGGATCTTATTGAGGGATTTCCCCTTCCTCTGGTTCATTATCAAGAACTTCGTATCTATTGCCATTGCCACCTTTATTTATTGATTTGCTCATTCCTTCTCCACTTCCTATGGATTATTTTTTAATAAAGTTAGATCCAAAACCCTTATGATGTGGGCATTTTTGTTGTTAGGGTTGAGGAGGCTGCTGCTTATTAGATCCCTTCCTTTTTTTGGTTTGCTACCATTGTTCCACTGATTCTCCTTCCTTTTCTTGATCATCTAGTTTTTTGGGGTAGTTTCGAGCAAAGTGTTCGTATTCATGGCAAACTTTACATTTAAAAGGGAGTTGATCGCAATCAACCTCTTGGATATGTCGCCAATTATTGAAGCTAAGGTTGATTGCAATAAGAATCCTTTTATCCAAATTGACTTCCACACGTAATCAAGCACAAGAAAAGAGGCCATCATGAGGCTCCACACAATCAACATACTTCCCCAAAGTATTATTGGTACTTTGAATGGTAGCATCATTCCAACAGTGCAAAGGAAGAAAGGGAAACTTCACCCAAGCTGGAACGAAGGAGGGGATGTCACAGTTGGGATTGAAATTCGAGCTCTGATGATCTAAGTAAATCCCTTGGGCACCTATGAAGTATGTCCTAGTCATAAAGATCAGATCCTGCTCTAGTTTGTTTTCAAAGAAAAAGGTGAAAATTCCCTACCCACAAAAGGAAGAGGTGACCTCCCCTTTGATCAGGGGTTTGTAGTTTTTCTCAACCCATAGGCGAACATATATGGGGGATGGCCACAGTCCCATAAATTGACCCACTAAGCCCCTTTCAGCGAGTTAAAGAGCATGCATTTGAGCATGGGGAGCCAGGACTTCCACCTTCAGAATCTCATCCAGTTTCTTAACAAATCACGAGGAGGGGGGTTTGTGAAACTTTGTTCCATTGGTTAAAAGAGAATTGAAAGCTATGATATTCTGGTTAAGCTGAGAGGGGGAGGTCAAATTGGTCACGGTGGACCACTTGACCTAATTAGGGCGCAAAATAATAGAAATAGATGCAGAAGTGATGGTCAATCGAGTTCAAATCGAAGGGATTGCGCCGCAAAAGAGTTCAAGCTAGGGTTAGACATTAAAGGTGAGGCCTGCAAGTCAAATCTGACAGGGTAGGGGCGCTTGAGACTGCAAAGTTTGTAGTGCATAACATAGTAGAATAATTTATATTTTTAATTTAAAGAAGACTAAAGATTCTATAAATTTGAACTTTCATAAGTTATTGAAATTACACTGTTGTTTTTAATACACAATTAACTATATCTCTTTAACTTAAATTAATAGAAATTAAAAAAATTATCTATTAATTTAATTAAAAAGATATTCATTATTTTTCACCAATATAATTCAAAAAGATATTTGTTAGATTTATATTGAGAATAACAATTTCCTTAGATTAAATTAGGGAGATATCAGTTATTATTCCCCATTTAAATTATTTCCCTCTTAATACCATAGTAGAAAAATATTGATGTAAAATGAAATCCAAAAAATGATATACACATAAGGATTGATACATGTTAAATACATATTCTCTTCATATCTTAATAACATTTATAAATATATAATTGAACCATTGCATGCTTAAATGAATGATTACAAGCTATCAAGCTAATTATTTGGCTAGGAGGTGTTTGTTCTTATTTCTCCATATTTTAATAACATTACTACACATAACTGATATTACCATTTTATTTCAATGTAGACCAAATGTTTTATGAATTTGAAACTTTTTTTTTTATATAGTTTATTAAAGTTTGACCCTTGTTTTTAATGCCAAACTAACACATCTATTTAAGTTAAATTAATGAAATCCAAAGAGATATTCGTTAATCTCCATTAATTTAACCTTTAAAAATATTCATTAATTTTCACTAGCTTAACCTAAATAAGTACTTCTTAGTTTCGTATTAAAAATAACGATCTCTTTAGGTTAAACTAACATTTATCTATTTAAAAATTTCCCCTTTATTTGATTTTATTTATTTATTTTTCAATCTACAAACGCTATCTACTTAAATGAGTGATTACATGTTAACAAGCTAATTATTTGGTTAGAGGTGATTGTTCTTACTTTTCCATATCCTAACAACATTAAGATAATTAAAAATGATATTACCATTTTATTTCTACTTAAATAAGTGATTTCATGTTAACAAGCTAATTATTTAGTTAGAGGTGATTGTTCTCACTTTTCCATATCCTAACAAAATTAAGATAATTAAAAATGATATTACCATTTTATTTCAAAGTGATCGTTTTTTTAATGCAAAGCTAACACATCTCCTTAAGTTAAATTAATGACATCCAAAGAGATATCCCTTAATTTCCACTCGTTTAACTTTAAAAAATATTAGTTAATTTCCACTAGCTTAACCCGTACAAATATCTGTTAGTTTTCTTATTTAAAATATTCCATTTATGTTAAACTAACATTTATCCATTTATCCCTTCAACTTTTTTATCTACAAACACTATCTGCTAAAATGAATGATTACAAGCTAGCCATATAATTATTTAGTTAGGGGTGATTGTTCTTACATCTCCATATCCTAATCACATTGAGATAAGTAAAAACGATATTACGTTTTATTTCAAAGTAGCCATTGTCTTTAATGCAAAATTAAAGCCTCTTTATGTTAAATTAATGGAATCCAAAGAGAATATCCATTAATTTAACCTTAAAAAAATATCTGTTAATTTCCATTAGTTTTTTACTTTTCCATATCTTAATAACATTGACATAAGTAAAAATGATATTATCGTTTTATTTCAAAGCCACAAATGTTTTTAATGCAATACTAACACATCTCTTTAAGTTAAATTAAATATAGAGATATCTTTGTTAATATCCATTAATTTAAGCTATAAAAATATTTATTAATTTCTACTAGCTTAACTCCATTAATTTAAGCTATAAAAATATTTATTAATTTCTACTAGCTTAACCTAAACAATTATTAGTTAGTTACTTATTAAAAATAATGATCCTTTTAAGTTAAACTAATATTTATCCATTTAAATTTTTTCCTTTTAAGTTTTTTTATCCACAAACGTTATCTACTTAAATGAATGATTACAAGTTAACAAACTAGTTATTTGGTTAGAGGTGATTGTTCTTACTTCTCCATATCTCAATAATATTGAGATAAGTAAAAATGATATTACGATTTTATTTCAAAGTGACCGTTATTTTTTATGCAAAACTAACACATATCTTTAAATGGAATTAAAGAAATTCAAAGAGATGCGTAATCCCCATTAATTTAACCTTAAAGCTATCTACTTAAATGAATGATTACTTATTTGGTTAGAGGTGATTGTTCTTACTTCTCTATATCTTAATAATATTGAGATAAGTAAAAATGATATTACGGTTTTATTTCAAAGTGACCGTTATTTTTTATGCAAAACTAACACATTTCTTTAAATGAAATTAAAGAAATTCAAAGGCATAATCTCCATTAATTTAACCTTAAAAATATATGTTTCCACTAGCTTAACCTAAACAAATATTCATTAGTTTCATATTAAAAATAATGATCCCTTTAGGTTAAACTAACATTTATTCATTTGATAGAAACAACAAGATCAAGAGATAGTTGGGCTTAGCATAGCAAGAGGGGTAAAAACATCAACCACGCCCTCTTTGCTGGTGACACCTTGCTGCTGGGGGCTGCAACTTCTTTCAGCTGCCAGATTTAAAGAAGTGCTGGACGATTTCTGTGAAGTCTCAGGCAGCAAATTAAATAATGGCAATTGCCATATTTATTGCTAGAATATCTCTCCCTCGTTCGCAAACTCCATTGATAGATGTTTAGGCTTTGTAGCCTCTTCAAATTGGACCTCTTTCAGATATCTCGGCCTTCCCATCTTCCTCAAGAGGGCCTTGAGCAAAGATTGGAACCCTCAGCTTGAGAAATTCAAATAAAAAATGCAGGCCTGGGGATCCTCCTGGCTCAATATTGCTGGCAAAGCAGTTCTCAGTAGCCTTCCTCTATTCCAATTTTCTGTCCTCTTAGCACCTGTGGGTATTCTCAAGAAGATGGAGGATCTAATTAGAAATTTTTTCTGGAAGGGAGGCAAGCAAAACGAAAAGAAAATCCCTCTTGTCAACTGGGAAATTGTTACCAAGCCACTTCAGGAGGGAGGACTGAATTTCAAAAACCTCTGTGCTCAAAACTTAGCCATGGGAGCGAAGCTGATTTGGAGAATTATAGCTCCCAATCCAGGCTGGGCGCATTTAGCATTATGGAAAAAATACTTCAGAGGACGGTGACTTCGCTGCTTGGATAAGCCCAAATCCCACCTCAGATCCCCCTTCAGCATCCTTAGCAACAAAGCAGCTCCTTTGGTGAATGCGCAGGCCTTCTGGATCCCTGGGAACGACAAATATATCAACCTGTGGGAAGATTGCATCATGAACAGGCTCCCGCTGGCTGAAACGAACCCCTTGCACACGCTGCGGAAGTGGATGACGGACGCCCATATCATCTCGCTGTGGGATATATTGTGCTAGAGCAATGATAGCTGGACAGGCTGGAAGTAGCTCTTGGTCCCTCCTGCTCTCCAAAACGATTGCGCAGATCTCCTTCACCTCCTGCATAGGCTGGCTCCCATCCACGCTCAGAGGAAAGATGCCTAAGGTTTGGGTCTGCATCGTGTAGGTTACTCGGTGGCACAAGGGTACTCTAAGTGAGTGGAAAGGCCTTACGTCTAGCCAGATCGTGCTCCTTGGATTGGGATATGGAAATTCCCCTCCATCCCGAAAATTGACCATTTTTGTTGGCTGCTCCGCCATAAAAATTCTTACAGATGATAGGTTGTAGAAGAGGGGTTTTTTTTGTCCTTCAAGATGTATGTTATGCAAAGAAAAGCCTGAAACCACCCTACATCTCATATTGGAGTGCAAATTTGCTGATCCAGGTGGATATTGGTGGCCACCTGCCAAGTCCACCTGGACCCCCACCATTGTCTTTCTCAGCAGTTTTAGTTTCCTTAATTGTAGCACAACTTACTATTTTTAGCAGTTTTTCGGGTCCTGAACTTCCGGAGCCGTTTTGAGGCCCTAAACGACGTTTTTTGGGGAATCCAGGGGCAACACGAGTCCATGGAATGGACTGGTGTTGCCCGTTCCAACAATGATAGTGCTCGGATAGATCTTTCTAATGAGCTATTGTACGCGTCAAACGGAGATCATATGCCAAAGTTACGACCCCGGGAAGTTGATGTACCAACTTACCCCCAAACGGGGCCCACAGTTTGGCGTTTCATCTCCTAGGGTTAGGTTTTGGAATGTTAAGGGTTTTTTCATTGTTTCTCAACAATAAATAGGCCTTCGAGCCTCATTGTAACACAGTTCAGAGGCATGTAGCCATCACATCTCTTCTCAGAGATAAGCTACCATCGCCCTAGCTAGTCTATTGCCATTTCTGTTTGTAAGCATATTTCAGTATTTTCCATTAATGAAATGAAGTATTATTTCCGCTGCATCTTTGTGTATATGGTTATATCTGTAATTTGTTGCGTTCCTGTTTAAATCCGGATCATTTGCAGGACTTATCTGGCAAGAGTTCCTTGGAGCTTGGAAATTTAACTTCACCCTCCCTTGTTCCATCCCAGATCTATTTGTTGGATGGCTGGCTAGATACCCAGGTCCAAACCCAAAAAACAATCTAATCATAGCAGCTTGGACGACTCTTCCCAAACTCACTAGTTCACAAATTTGGTTAGAGAGGAATAGAAGGATATTCAGAAACAGAAAGCAGGATTTTAAACTTGTTGTAAACACAGTAAAATGTCAGCTAAATGTATGTCTGAGAGACAAAATGGATGATACAAATCTATGCGAGCAAGATATTGAGTTGGGTGCTGCACTCAGTCTCCAATTCCAAAAATCAACCACCATCCCCATTTCTCCCAAAGAATGGAAAATCATAAAAAATGAAGAGGACTTTCAGTCCTGGATTTCCAAGCAAACAATTCCTTCTCTCTTCTTTGACGGGGCAGCCAAGGGAAATCCAGGAATTGTTGGCGCATGAGGTCTCATAATAAACACAGAAGAAACTCCTACTCATAGATATGCTTGGGGACTGGGTCACTCCTCTAGCATGCAAGCTGAAGCGCTGACCCTTCTTCAAGGGATCAAACTGCTTAAAGAGTTGGGACTTAAGGAGGCTAATGTTTTTGGCGATTCGCAGGTCATCATCAAAACAATGGCGACAAACTCTAACCCAGCAGATTTGCGTCTTGCAAGGACGATCACAAGAATCAAAGATATGGCAAAGCCCTTGAAATTGGAATTCTTCCATGTGCTGAGAATAAATAACAAAGAGGCAAACATTGAGGCAAACAAGGCAGTCCAGTTATCTGCTGGGACTATTCCTAGAGACAAAGAAACTTCATGGGATCCAATTCCTTAATCTTCCATGTTTTACTGCATTTTATTGAAGCAATTTGTTTGCATTCACAAGCTCGGGATAATAACAGAAATAGAACTCATTGTAAACTGTAAGAAGAGGTGATTCATAAGCGTATGCGCTTTGATCCTCTTGTTAGAGAGGCGCTCAGAAACCAACTCCATTATTTGTAATCTAAATTGTGGCTTTATGCCAAAAATCTAATGAAATCCCATAAAAAACATTTATTCATTTGAAATTTTCTCCTTTAAGTTTTTTATCTACAAACACTATCTATTAAAATAAATGATTACAAGTTAACAAGTTAATTATTTGGTTATGGGTTATTGTTCTGGGTCATTGTTCTTACTTCTCCATATCTTACTTAATAACATTGAGATAAGTAAAAATGATATTATGGTTTTATTTCAAAGTGACGGTGGTTTTTAATGCAAAACAAATGCATCTCTTTAAATCAAATTAATGAAATCCAACAAGCTATTCCTTAATATCCATTAATTTAACCTTAAAAAATATTTAATTTCTAGTAGCTTAACCTAAACAAATATCTGTTAGTTTCGTATTAAAAATAAAGGTCCCCTTAGGTTAAATAACATTGATCTATTCAAAATCTTTCCATTTTTTGTAATCTACAACACTATCTACTTAAAATGAATGATTACAAGTTAACAAGTTAATTATTTGGTTATGGATTATTGTTCTTACTTCTCCATATCTTATAAGTAAAAATGATATTACAATTTTATTTCAAAGTGACCGTTGTTTCTAATGCAAAACAAACACATCACTTTAAATCAAATTAATGAAATCCAAAAAGATATTCCTTAATAGCCATTAATTTAGCCTTAAAAATATTTGTTAATTTGTAGTAGCTTAACCTAAACAAATATCCGTTAGTTTCGTATTGAAAATAACGGTCCCTTTAGGTTAAATAACATTGATCTATTCAAAATCTTTCCATTTTTTGTTAATCTACAACACTATCTACTTAAAATGAATGATTACAAGTTAACAAGCTAATTATTTGGTTTCAAGTTTTTTCTACAAAAGCTATGTATTGAAATGATTGATTACAAGTTAACAAGCTAATTATTTGGTTATGGGTGATCGTTATTACTTCTCCACATAGTAGTGATTCAACACACTCAGAAACCCCTGGGCACTTCAACTATGAAGAGTTCACCTATTAAACTTGTGATTTCAATGGATCCACAGATTCTAGACAAATTAGATATGAAAATGCACTAGAAAACTTTTCAAAAAGTAACATTTAAAGACTACTCGCTTTTGCATATCTTAATAACAGCGAGATAAGTAAAAAATATATTACCGTTTTATTTCAAAGTATAGCTTATTAAAATTTGACCGTTGTTTTTAATGCAAAACTAACACACCTTTTAATGAAATCCAAAGAAATATCCCCTAATCTCCATTAATTTAACCTTACAAAAAATATATTAATTTTTACTAGCTTAATTTAATTTAACCTTAAAAAATATCTTTTAATTTCTAGTAGCTTAACCTAAACAAATATCCGTTAGTTTTGGTATTAAAAATAACGGTCCCTTTTGGTTAAATAACATTGATCTATTCAAAATCTTTCCATTTTTTTTAATCTACAATACTATCTAACTTAAAATGAATGATTACAAGTTAACAATCTAATTATTTGGTTTCAAGTTTTTTTCTACAAAAGCTATCTACTGAAATGATTGATTACAAGTTAACAAGGTAATTATTTGGTTATGGGTGATCGTTATTACTTCTCCACATAGTAGTCTTTAAGTGGGATTCAACACATTCAAAAACCCCTGGGGCACTTCAACTATGAAGAGTTCACCTATTAAACTTGTGATTTCAATGAATCCATAAATTCTAGACAAATTAGATATGAAAATAGAGTGGAAAACTTTTCAAAAAGTAACATTTAAAGACTACTCGCTTTTGCATATCTTAATAACAACGAGATAAGTAAAAAATATATTACCGTTTTATTTCAAAGTATAGCTTATTAAAATTTGACTGTTGTTTTTAATGAAAAACTAACACATCTTTTAGTGAAATCCAAAGAAATATCCGTTAATCTCCATTAATTTAACCTTACAAAAAATATATTAATTTTTACTAGCTTAATTTAATTTAACCTTAAAAAAATATCTTTTAATTTCTAGTAGCTTAACCTAAACAAATATCCATTAGTTTTGGTATTAAAAATAACGGTCCCTTTTGGTTAAATAACATTGATCTATTCAAAATCTTTCCATTTTTTTTAATCTACAATACTATCTAACTTAAAATGAATGATTACAAGTTAACAAGCTAATTATTTGGTTTCAAGTTTTTTTCTACAAAAGCTATCTACTGAAATGATTGATTACAAGTTAACAAGGTAATTATTTGGTTATGGGTGATCGTTATTACTTCTCCACATGGTAGTCTTTAAGTGGGATTCAACACATTCAAAAACCCCTGGGCACTTCAACTATGAAGAGTTCACCTATTGAACTTGTGATTTCAATGAATCCATAAATTCTAGACAAATTAGATATGAAAATAGACTGGAAAACTTTTCAAAAAGTAACATTTAAAGACTACTAGCTTCTGCATATCTTAATAACAGCGAGATAAGTAAAAAATATATTACCGTTTTATTTCAAAGTATAGCTTATTAAAATTTGACCGTTGTTTTTAATGAAAAACTAACACATCTTTTAGTGAAATCCAAAGAAATATCCGTTAATCTCCATTAATTTAACCTTACAAAATATATATTAATTTTTACTAGCTTAATTTAATTTAACCTTAAAAAATATCTTTTAATTTCTAGTAGCTTAACCTAAACAAATATCCGATAATTTCGTATTAAAAATAACGGTCCCTTTAGGTTAAATAACATTGATATATTCAAAATCTTTCCATCTTTTTAATCTACAACACTATCTACTTAAAATGAATGACTACAAGTTAACAAGCTAATTATTTGGTTTCAAGTTTTTTCTACAAAAGCTATCTACTGAAATGATTGATTACAAGTTAACAAGGTAATTATTTGGTTATGGGTGATCGTTATTACTTCTCCACATAGTAGTCTTTAAGTGGGATTCAACACACTCAAAAACCCCTAGGGCACTTCAGCTATGAAGAGTTCACCTATTAAACTTGTGATTTCAATGAATCCATAGATTCTAGACAAATTAGATATGAAAATACACTAGAAAACTTTTCAAAAAGTAACATTTAAAGACTACTCGCTTCTGCATATCTTAATAACAGTGAAATAAGTAAAAAATATATTACCGTTTTATTTCAAAGTATAGCTTATTAAAATTTGACCGTTGTTTTTAATGCAAAACTAACACACCTTTTAACGAAATCCAAAGAAATATCCGTTAATCTCCATTAATTTAACCTTACAAAATATATATTAATTTTTACTAATTTAACCTAAACAAATATATATTATTTTTATATTAAAAGTAATGCCCACTTTAGATTAAACTAACATTTATCCATTTGAAAATTTTCCCTTTAAGTTTTTTATCTACCAACACTATCTATTTAAATGAATGATTACAAATTAACAAGTTAATTATTTGGTTAGGGGTGATTGTTCTTACTTCTCCGTATCACAGTGACACTGAGATAAGTAAAAATGATATTACTGTTTTATTTCAAAGTGACCATTATTTTTAATGCAAAGTTAACATATCTCTTTAAATTAAATTAATGAAATCCACAAAAAAAAATCCATTAGTTTCCATTAATTTAACCTTAAAAAATAGCTTAACCTAAACAAATATCCATAAGTTCCCTGTTAAAAATAATTATCCTTTTATACTAATTTCACATTTATCCATTTAAATTCTCTCCCAATAACATACAAGTAGTCCATATTGAAGTAGTCCAATCCTAATGTATCATTTAAATTTAAGTTTTCTTGCCCAACACGTACTCTCCATTTAAATTTTTTCCCTCCCAATACCATAGAAATACCATAGGAAGTAGTCCAATCCCTAATACCTAATGTAAAACGGATTCCAACAAACATATGCACATGAGGATGATACCCATCAAATAGGCCTTCTCTTCATATTTATTGGCCCGCCCCGCCAACCCAGTCCGCCTTTGGTAAGTTCATAATCGCTGCCTCCTTTGCTTCTTGAGAGGATTTTGAAATCAGGGGTTTTGCTTTGAGGGTTTGTGAGTGAACCTGCTGGTCGCTTTCTGAGCGTTGAGATTGTTTGATAAAGAGCTACTACAGGTCTGCCTCTGCATGTACTTGATGCTTCTGTTTTGTGCTTTGCTTTGCTTGTTTGAGTTGATCCCAATTTTGTTTATTGCGGTTTGGGTTACATGTACGTAAATGTTTATTGGGGTTGCTTGCGATTTGTTGTTTGAGGATTGATTCCCAGAACGTTAAATGGCAATATGGGTTTTGGTATATTGCAATGCTGTCAGGATTATGTTTAAGAATGCATCCTAAAGGAATTTAATAGAGGCTATTGAATGTAGCAATTGCATTTTAAGTGTGAAATATTCTTGCCAGATAAACGAGACGCAGCAATGCGTCCGCAGAAGCCTCCAACCTTCTTAAGGCTTTGAAGCTTCCAGGTTTAATATAACATCCTTAACACTATCATGTAGATATCTTCTTGTTGGATTTCGGAGGTATACTGTCTTAAATTTATACCATATATAGTTGACAAGGATTTGATCCTCGTCGGCCTGAGGATTTTAAGTGCATCTCTTACAGACACGAAATAGAGAAGCATTGCCATCAACCTCTACGAAAGGTGCCGACAAGGTGTTTATATTTTTCGTTTTGCTTATTCCTTTCTCTGCTTTAAGTAGACAAGTGCTAGGTGTTGCTTTCACACTGTACTCATGTACTCATGGGTTTTGATGATCAGCTTCTTATATTGGTTTTGGTTATCCCTTTTTCTGCTCTGAGCAGACTAGTGCTAGGTGTTGCTTTCGCACTGTACTGATGTACTCATGGGTTTTGATGACCAACTTATTTTATTTATTCTCTTTGTTGAATGCTTTTGGATGCCGAGTTGGCGAAGATCAGGCTTAGATATAATTCTATGTTTTAGGCATCCATGTTCTCACGATGGGTTACAAGTTTAGTGGCAGCTGACAAATATTCCATTTCATTGTTTGTCTTTTTCTGCTTTTAGTAGACAAGTGATAGGTGTTGCTTTCACACAGTACCCTTAGAGGCACCTGACAAATATTCCATTTCATTGATTGTCTTTTTCGGCTTTTAGTAGCCTAGTGATAAGTGTTGCTTTAACACAGTACCCTTAGGTTTTGATGACCAGCTTTTTAATATCTTTTTGGTACTTATTAGAATAAATTATTTTTTATTGCCTGTTGTTAAATGTTGTGTTGTTAAAGTTCATGGTAATCTCAGTAACCTCGGATACTCTCCAAGTCATCTCTTCAAAGACAAAGCTGCCTGAAAAAGGAGACGTATTGGCATCTACCTATTGAAAAGGTGCTGACAAGATGTTTATATTTTTGGTTTTGGTTTATCTCTTTTTCTGCTTTCACTAGATTACTACTAGGTGTTGCTTTCACACTACTCTTGGGTTTTAATGATCAACTTTTTAGTGACTGGTTGGTACTTAATAAAATAAGATAGTCTTATTTTATTTATTTTCTTTTTAAATGCTTTTGGATGCTGAGTTGGTCAAGCTCAGGCTTAAATATAACTTCATATTTTAGGCACCTATGTTCTCACGATGGGTAGAAGTTTGGTGGCAGCTGACAAATATTCCATTTCATGGTTTGTCATTTTTCTGCTTTTAGTAAACTAGTGATAGGTGTTGCTCTCACACAGTACCATTAGGTTTTGATGACCAACTTTAAAATAATCTTTATTTGCATGTAGTTGGATGATGAAGGCTCAAACTTTCTCATAATAGTCTTAATAACCTCGGATACTCTCCAAGTCACTTTTTCAAAGATAAAGCTGCCTGAAAGAGGGCAGGACGTGATTACAAAATGTCCATTAGTCCATTTCTGTGACCTTTGAAGAAAGGGTAAACCAGCAGTGATTACAAAATGTCAATTAGTTCATTTCCATGATTTTGGAAGAAAGGGTAAACGTTATTGATAAAGGCATTAGGATGTTAGAAATTTTTTTAGTTTGGATTGTGTTGTCAAATATTAGTTAGTGTGGTAGATTGTTTGGAATTTAATAATCTATAAAACTTATATTTTTGAAGTAGATATAAAATAGTTGGACGATAAATTATAAGTTTGAATATAAATGTATGCTTTTTGGCAGTTAGAAATTTGGATGCAGGTAGGATATAATTATACACATTTTAGTAGATTTGATCTGAGTACTCACATTGTTAGATAGAAGGTTTTTTTTGTTTCACAAACAAAAATATCTCATATATTAATTTGGTGTCTGACAATTCTGTAACTTTAAAATTTTAAAATTATTGTTGTTATTATTAATATTATAAAAAGTTACAGTTTTATTAGCACAGAAGTATGAAAGTGCATTCTTGAATATCTTTCACAGTTAGAAAATATTTCAACAGATCTTTCTCCCTGCTACTACCGGCTAGTAATTCTATTCTTTAGTTTAGAATTCTTCACCTTGACTAGTTCTGATTTTCTGGCTAGATAAATGGTAGATGTAATTCTTCTTTCAACGTATTGATTTTCCTTGTAGAAAAACAACTTGATTTGTTTTCTAATGGTTAATTGTTTTTTCAGGTCCTTATCTCAGTACAGCACTAAGGACTATCTCAGTTGGTTAATTGTTTTTTCAGGTCCTTACCTCAGTACAGCACTAAGGACTATCTCAGTAAGCACTAAGGACCTGTAATGTAAGTAATATTACACTTCTATATGTTTCTTGCTCATTTTTAAACATCTACTCAAAATATAATTCTAATATTTACAATATTTTATTTGATCTGAGACCTGCTAACAATTCCGCTCTTTAGTTTAAACTTATTAACATTGACTAGTTCTGCTTTGGGGGCTAGATTCTGATTTGGCTGTGGCTGCATTTACTTACTCGTTTTTCTGGGCTGGCTGGGTTGATTTTCCCCGTAGAGAGACAGTTTGATTTGTTGTTCAATTTTAAATTTATTTTTTAGGTCCTTATTTCACAATGCACATATCTCCTTGTGTCAATGGGGGAGAATATCATAGCATTCCTCTTACATATATCTTTGTCGTCTCCTCTTTTAGAACAGTGAAATCAGGATACATGCACATGGGTCTATGATACCTCTCTGTTCTGTATATTGTGTCCAAGTCTCCACTTTTTACACTTGCGAAATCATAATATCCATGTATGTGCATAGATTCTGTGAACCTACTTATAATTTCCTCTTCGTTCACTTGACAAGCAAAACTGATTGATGCCATTGAGATTCTGTTAACTGGTTACATAAATACATTATGTAAAGAAATTGCACAGCCACAGGTGCATAGGCATAGGAAAATAGGAACTGTTGGATTTCCTCTTAAAATCCATGTATTGAAATACTACATCAAACTCACTGGTGGTTCTTGAAATCTCCCAAAAGGGTTTCTTTTTGACAAAATAGCTAAAGAGAGCATGTTGGCAAAGATCAGCACAAACAACGTTACATATTCATTCACTTATAGCAGTTAAGTTAGTAGCTGGAGTTGGTTTTCACCTTGCTGTAATCCTTCAGTGAAAACTTCTTTTGCTTCAAGGGTGCATCAGCCTTCAGGATTGTAGTCACATGGGCACTATAAATTGGGGTATGCACTATATATAGGCCATATTGCCCAGAAGGCGGGAAACTTTGGCCTGCAAGGGCGCTTATAAATCACGTAATTGCCAATAGAGACTAGCACACGCAACAAGAAAAGTGCCTCAAAGGAAAATTTGCAAGCCAATTAATCTTTTTAAGGCTTAACTTTCCTCCTTAATCAATTTGAGTATATATATCTGTTGTAAATTTCCACTATAAAAGCTGTCAGAGTCTCAATATCATTAGGTGAACCTTTTTTCTGTATGATGATTAATCTGCCATATATCATTGTAATGTAGGCTAGAGTTTTGTAAGCGATCTTGACATTTGCTGAAGAAATTCTTTTCATAGTTTTCATAGTTAGAAGAATTCCTTTTCTCCACTTGGTTTATATAACTAGATTTCCTTTTGGCATCACATCAAAAGGCAAGATAAGATGATTGAGGCCACGTTATAGAGGCTTAGTGGCATTGGTAACTTTGATATTCTCAACGTTTCTATTTTGTGCCTATATGAGGTTGCCCTTGGTTATTTATGAGTAAGCACATGGATTGCCATACTTAATTAGGTGTGTCATTGGGATGAAGCGAGGGTGCTCCTTCTTACTTACCTTATTTGGAGTCTATATATAGTTGAGATGGAACCATTCTTGCATATGCATATCTAACTAAGTAATGACTATTTCCATCATGTCTTGATCTCTATAATCTTTTTCCCTAATGATGTGGTTCTTTTATCCTCCACCCTCGAGGGTGTACAAAGAGTTGAGACAATGAGATGCTCTTTCAAGTTTTTTTGACCTTTTGTAAATTGATGACCAATCTTGGGAAAACC
Source organism: Pinus tabuliformis (assembly GCA_031772625.1). NCBI lineage: Eukaryota > Viridiplantae > Streptophyta > Pinopsida > Pinales > Pinaceae > Pinus > Pinus tabuliformis. The sequence goes on from CM062818.1 coordinate 769,136,719, forward strand.
AAGCTTATGATTTTCAATTGCTCAAAGAAAGACCCTCTTGGATTTTTACTTCCTCTTTATGGGGGAGGACATTGAGATTACCATAACATACATGGGGGTTAACTTTTTAGGGCCTAGGTTTTGTTTGCATTACGCTCTCCATTCCTAGGTTAATGAGTGTTATGGATTTGTTGCCAGTGTTAAGAGAGTATTTTTTTTAGCATATTTCAAGACAACTAATCCAACCTAGATCTCATGAAATCTATCATTTAACCCATAGTTTTGTATGGTTCAAAGGTGTACTAGCTGAGCTTGCTTGAGTTAGTTTGGGTTGGGACTAAAAGTTTTAATGCTATTGCTTCATTGCATTATTATATGCAAGAGGATGGTTTCGTAGCCCATCATTCAAGGAGAGTTTGTGGCACATCCCTTAAATATTAAGATTGTCTTCCTACTAGTAGAATAGTTGCATTGTCTTTGGAGATTTGTTGACTTGAGAGCTAGTGACGATTAGTATCCATTTCTTGGCTAATGTTTTTTGAAGGCCATTACTTAGCTCATTGCCCCTAGGGAGAGTGTGATGTTGGTTCTTAGAAGACTTTATTTCCCATAATTAACTAGCAAATTAATGAACTTCTTTTCCTTGTTTACATACCCTTTAGATGCTCTTGGCCACCTCTTGCTTAATAAGTAGGAGATGAATGAGATTATTAAAAGGGATATTTACAAGGACTATATATTTGGGCCACCTGAATTGACCCTTAGAGAGGGTTGAGACCTAATATTTTCTTTTATGCAGAGCACTTCATGGAACTAAGTGATGACCTCATAGTTTGCCCCTCTTACACACTTTGACTCTAGATGCATGGGTTCAAGATCCCCTTATGCTAATTCTAAGTGGGTTCCCATTAGTGTTGGGTGGAAGTTGATGGCCAAATTCCATGGGAGGATAGGTTATGTTAGCTCTGCCATAGGCATGAAAGAAGGACAAAGATAGAGTAGAGAAAGGTTGGCTCCACTACCTATTTAGAGTCATCTTTTCATCTCTATTTTTTTCCAAATATTTGGATTGGAGATGGTATTATTTATAGGAGAGGTCCTCAAGCTCATATCTTACATGCTTGCCCACAACCCCACCACGTCCTCATTCTCTTGGTTGGACACTACTTAGAGGAATTACATCTTTCTTATTAGTGCTTATAGTGGATAAGCACACCAAGAAGTAGCCAAAGAGTAGTGCAATTCCAACTTTGAGTTCATACAAACCTCCAGAGGTAGTTTAGCCCTTGTTTAGTCCTTGATAATGAGACACTTGTGGAGTTGTTAATGTAGATCTCAAGACAACTTATGCCAACCTAGAAAGCAACCATGCTCCTTTAGGTTTCTATCATGGGGTCATCTCTTCTAGATAAAGAGACATCCCTCAGGCCAATTCTAGCTCTTCTACTTGGTCATCTATCTAGAGATTATTGCCTTTTGCTTCAAAAGGTAGAAGAGTTGCACATTTAACAATGGATAGTTTAAAGAGAATTATTCCCACTCTCCTTGTATTGATAGGAGGCCCTTTGAGCCTTGAGGTTCTTTCCCTAGCACCCTTTTGCAGAGAATTGTGATTCACTTTGTTGTGCTGTAGCCTGCAAGAGCTTAGATCTTACATTCGAGCTTTGCTTTTTTCCTCTTATAAGAGTGGCATTCTTACTCCCACTATGTAGTTTCACTTTTGTATTGAACAATCTTGTTGGCCTACATTTTGTCATTCATTAAACATTAGTGAACTTAGCTTACATTGAAGTCTAGGAAGCTAGACATTAGTTTTTTTTTAGTTTTATAGTACCACATATTTTTTCCATGTTGTAGTTGCACATTTGACGATGGATACTTGAGGGGAGGACAACCCCCCCTCTCCTTCTATCAATGGGAGGTGTTACTTGGAGCCTTAAGGCTCTTTTCCTTGTAGCTTGTACACTCTTGTTGAAAATTGTAGTTCACTTTGCCATTGCACCCTTAGAGGTTAGTTCTTATAGACTAGCTTTGATTTTCTCTTACAAGAGTGGCCTTTCCACTCTTGCTATGTCTTGTCACTTTCATAGAGTTGGTCTACTCTTGGTCATTTGTTGAACTCAAAAAATACTTTTGGTCATTTGTTGAACTTGAAAAAGCTTACCTTGTGTTGAAGTTTAGGAAGGTACTTGTGAGGTTATTTTTATTTTTATTGTGCCATATAGTTTTGCCATGATGTGGCTAATAACAAATGTATAATAATTTGCATGTTTACTATTGTGATTATTTTGTAGATTAGTATGTGTGACTTTATATCAATGTTTTTGAAAAAAATATTTTTAACAATGTCTCGCATGTGGCCTTGTATTGTTTCTGTCACTATCTTTAGCACCTCTACTTATAAGTCATCAATAATGTCTCTTAGTGCAACTATTTATTTTTTATTGCTTTAGGAGGCTTTCTTCTTCTAGTAATTAAGTAAAGTAATGAGTTCCATCTCCTTTTCATTTTGTCTTGGAATTGGTTATTTCCCAAAAGGGATTTAGGTTTCTTGTATAGATTGAGAAGCCTTTTATGGTTTCATAGGGAAAATTCTCATATTATTTCCTTGTTCATTTTTTATTATCCTTGATCAACATTTGTTTCACCTTTTTCCATTTTAGCTATTATTAGTTTCTACATTCGATATTGTACAATATGTTGAAAGCAGTTTTTTTTACCTTGGTTACAAAGTACATTTTTCTCAAATAGCTTACAATAATTCTTTTTTGAATTGCATATTATATCTTATTGTTGAATAATCGAAAAGACATCAAGGATGATACATCATTGAGCCAAGATGTGGTTATGCAAGCTAATCTCCCTATATAAGTAAGGAGAGCTACCATATTTGTGTTGGCCCTACTCTAAAGAGGGCTTATTTATTTTTGTGGAAATGCCAATACTAACTAAAAATTGTGTTGGTAAATTTGATCAAAAAATTTTGAGCTTGTGTAAATGAAAGGGGGTGGAAATGTGGCTTAACTTTACGTTTTCCATAAAAAGGAGATGTTAGTATATATTGTGGTAATACAAACACTTATCCCAAATTGTTTGACCATCCATCCATCACCAAGAATTATCCTCTTCTATTGATGTATGCAACAAAGGGAATGGTGAACTCAATGCAACCTAATCCTAACAGATTAGCAACTTTGCAACCCCAAAATGCATGTTTAAGTATCTTTTATTTTGGAAAATTTAGGAAAACCTATGTATGTTAGGGTTGGCCATTGAAGACTATGATTAATCACAATTGTTACTAAGTCCTAACCATTTAGGCACCTAAGAGTAAGATTTCTAAATATTTTTGGCACCTTTGAAGTCACTTGTTGTCATCATTATCTTGAATGGCCCATTTTTTCTTAGGGAAATATGCAATATAATTTTTTGATATATGTTTAGGGTAGAGCTTTAGTTTTGTAGTCTACAAAGGCCTTCCCATAAGGTGAATTCCATTGACATTTGAGCATTCCAATTATTTTTGAACAAGATAGACTTAAGGATCTTAAAAAGCTTTGTGATGGTTGTCAATAGCGTATAATCTTTGACAAAAAATGGAATTATTCAAAGTAGCCAATTACTAGATTTTTGGTCCATTAAATCACCCCAAGTGTAGAAACCCTTCTTGGGCGGTCTATCCCTTGTTCAAAAAAGAATAAAGCCATGTTGCCCTCCCTTAAGGGGAAGGCCCATATGGATCTCGCTACTAGATATTAACCACTTCTTAGGTTGTCAAATTCCTAATTTCCAAGCTTGCCAAATCTTTTGGAGGTTATTTGAGGCTTGAGCTAGAAATTTTGAAAATAGTGGTTTTGACAATTATTTCATTATGACTTTTGTTTCCCTTCAAAGTAGTATTATCAACTTGATGCCATAAAATAATTTGCTAGAGTCTACTCCGAAATTGCTTTAACAATCCATTAAGTTGCTTACATTTCCCTTTTTTTTGTGTATCAATTAAAATAGGCCCTCCAACCTTCTTTGGCAAAGTGTTGATGTACTATGAGACTATTGGAAGGCTTAGTAGATGTATGATTTTTCTAAGAACCTAACTTGTTAGTGATCCATTATTATGAACCCAATACCATTATGTATTTGTTGGCAACTCTGTCCCTTGGGCTACCCCTTGTGATACTCACCTTTGAAATACATTATCACAAGAATCCCCAAGATCATTGCCTAATATCACCTTAGTAAGGCTTCTTACTTCTAGCCTAATGGGTGGGGTGGTCCTAAATGTTATTGAATTTGTTGTCAAGGTACTCATATTGTGATTTTGCAATAGAGCATCACAAGTGGTTATTTGATTGAAATGAGATGATGAAATACCAAAGGAATTCTTTTGGGATCTTCATACTAAGATTATGACCCAAAACCATTGGGGTTTTCATTAAGGAATTCATTAGCTATTGGTTTGAATGAGGATAGAGAATTTGACATGGTCTTGGGCTTCATTGGATCTTGTAGATTAATTTCTTGGCTTACTACAAAAATGCTAAAGAAGGCACCCAAGTAATTAGATGACATTTCATTAACATCGAAATAAAATAGGCAAATCAACAAAGAAGAGAGCAAATAGCTTTACTATATAAAGTTTAATAAAACATAGCTTAAACAATTGATTGTTAATCATTTAACTTTTATAGAAGGATGTTAAGGGATATTTAAAAGGGTCACTTATCAATATCTCTTGGTATCTACTATTGTTAGGGACATAGTCCACAAGTAGATCTCACCAAGAGTTATTTCATGAGAGATGTGGATGTAGTTATCCTCAAAAGGGTCACTTATCAATCTCTCCTTTTAGTTACTATTATTGGGGACATTGTCCACAACTAGATCTCACCAAGAGTGATTCCATGAGATATGTGGATGCAGTTTGGGAGTGAGAAGATTGAGATATACATATAGATAATAGAGGAAGAAGTGGTGTAGAGTCAATACAATGACAAAACCAAACCCATAACTTTGTCTCCTAGTAGAAACAATTGGACCTTTTATTCTTCAAACGACTGTGTATAAAATAGCATTGGGGTGCCTGTTGGTTGGTGGACGATGTTACTTGCATTAACATTCGTTCACCCTCTTCTTTGAGAAGAACCATCTTGATTTAAGTTTGTGCTAGCTTATGGTGCTTCATAAGGAGCGTAGGATGGTGTGCAATTTAACCCATTTAATGTGTTTGATCTTTTCAAATTGCTAGTTATTGCCCCTTGAGAATGCATGGTTCATTTCACTTTTTCATGGGCCTTTCTTATCTCACGGGTATAATAGATCCTAGTAGTGTAATGTTAGTCACAAGTTCTTGGAGGAAGAAGTGGTTTCTGTAGAGTCAATACAATGACAAAACCAAACCCATTGCTTTGTTTCCTATTAGAAACAATTGGACCTTTTATTCTTCAAACGACTGTGTATAAAATAGCATTGGGGTGCTTGTTGGTTGGTGGACAATGTTACTTGCATTAACATTCATTCACCCTCTTCTTTGAGAAGAACCATCTTGATTTAAGTTTGTGCTAGCTTATGGTGCTCCATAAGGAGCCTAGGATGGTGTGCAATTTAACCCATTTAATGTGTTTAATCTTTTCAAATTGCTAGTTATTGCCCCTTGAGAATGCATGGTTCATTTCACTTTTTCATGGGCCTTTCTTATCTCACGGGTACAATAGATCCTAGTAGTGTAGTGGTAGTCACAAGTTCTTGGAGGAGACTCGGCATGTATTTATGGAGACTTATTTGGGCACTCTTCAGCATGAGGTTCCACTTGGGAACCCTTGACATTGATTCAAAGAAATGGTTACATGGTTCACACTTTTTTTTGTTACCTCAATTGTTGAGGAGCCTTATTCCTTGGTTGACTTGAGGACCCTAGACCATGTAGATTGAGGACATACACAAGCAAGAAAAACCTAGAGGATGAACGCCTTACCTCGAGAAGTGATGAAGGTATGATTTATGGCAAGGACCACACAGAGCCTAGGAAAAATCACCCTACGTTATTAGAGCATGGCATGTGCCAAGACAAAGCCTAGAGAAGAAAATCACCTTACCTTGGAGGAATCTTGACGCATGACAAATGGTGAAGAAGGAATGCCTTGCTTATAATGATGGCATGTGGTGCTAAATGCATTTGAATGGTCATGTGAGGGTTAGTTTCTAACTTGCTGTGGAGCAACCAATGAAGAATAGTTGGTTGCTTTATCATGAACACAGTCTTATTAAGTGGATCTTGCAATAGGATTTTAAAGCATATTAAAGTGACTTGATGGGGTATTACATATTATTTGAGTTGTATTTCCACCTGTTTAGAGGCATGTTTCCCATTTGACGAAAACTTTTGGGGGTAGAGACAATATTTAATCCATTTTCACATTTTTGTAGGCATATTCTCCTTTGAAGGGTACTTTGGGGTGAGAACTCCTTGTTTAAAGTCTTTCTTTATATGTTTGGAGGAAAAACATTTGCATGAGCATATGACATGTGGCAGCACTATTGACATGGTCAAACCCTCAAATGAATAATAGATCTATGTTCTAAAAGGATCACGTGAAATAAAAAATGACAAGAGGCAACAAGGACTTGTATTCTCAAAAACAAGTTTGAAGAAGGATTCTAGAGCCTTCTAAAAGGAAGGTCTAAATTTTCTAAATTAATATTGATTGGAAGGATATTAATAGAGGATAAAGTACATTTTCTAAAGACATGGTTGTTGATTGTGTGAGTTCCCTTTCAAACATAGTTGAAGATGTTTTGGGAGGAATATGTTAAAGGACAAATTCAATATGAGGTTTCCCATCTCACTTTTTAGTTTTCTTGGATGATTATGATTTTGCAAAAATTGCGATTGTTTTAGTCGCTATAATCTTTTGAAGAAGGGTAGTCTTGCTCCAAGAAGAGGACGATAGGGTTGATGTAGCCTTTATAATTGAAGGAGGTTGTTACAATAATTTTTTGGTTGAGGTAGTGCATTCCATGTCTAAGGATTGTTTTAGCCAAGGAAGAAATTGGTTGTGGCATGTAATGTCTCTGTTAATCTTGTGGTGGAATCACATAGAAGTAATGATGTATTATTGGTTGATCATTCTATAGTTTCATTGGTTGTCTAGTTCATCTATTGTTTCATATGTGGTTGTCCTTTAATTATTCATGGTTACATATTATTGCTTAGTTGTAATTTCATGGTTGTGATGGTGCATCTTGTTTAATGCTTCTCTCTTATTATTTTATAATTTAAAAAATTGTTTTGGTCTAATTATGGCACATTAGTAAATCGATTAATTATGGCTTCTCCATATTATTTAAACTCTTTTGTTCTTGAACCTTGATTCCATCACTCTATGGGATAGGCGTTAATCTTTCCCATTCACATAATGAGATAGGCATTGGTCTTAGCAATCCATCATCATTTTGCCTTTAAAGAGTACCATAAACTTCTTTTCTAGGTTCCCTCCCTTCGCGTCGAAAAAAATGACCTTAAGTGAGAGGAAGAGTTTCTATGGTGATGGTGGGAAACCTTCGTAAGTGCCCTCTAGGGTTGCTTGGTCCATGAAATCTCTTCCTTGCATGTATGCATCAATAGGTCACCCATACGTACATTTATTGATTTTGTGAGCTGGTAGGTGGTTTAGTTTTACATTAACATCTGAGATGTTCGATCTCCATAATGAGAAATTGAAGAATGATCATTGAGAAACACTTTATTTGTGAGTGGATACAAGAGATCTTTGGTGTCAATCAAACTTGAGGAAGGCACTTGAAAGCTCACGTGTTGCTTTTGCTATTATTTTATACCCCTTTAGTTATGACTTGCATCGACCCCTAGTCTATGCTTGCAATCATTAGGTCAATGGCCATGACCATCACACCATATGTTTAGAAAAAGATAAGGGCCTTTTCCTTGGGTTTGTCACATTCTTGGCGTGGTTCTATGGCTTGTTTGATTGTGTCCTTATACATGCATGTACTCCTTGATCATACACATTGGCAACATTGTTTCAACTTATGGACTTGCATACATTTTCTTGTGTCACATGCAAGTATGGGCATACATGATTTACAATTGTCTTATGTTATAAGACTTGATAGTTTTGTTGATATCCCAAAATATGTTCATAAATGTCCTTGACCATTTGTGTATGCCTATAGATCCTTACTTGGCATATCCATGGGTTGCTTCACTCTTTTGGTAAATAAGACAACACCCTCCATGATGACCAATTGGAAATTGGTCATCAGAAATAATGTGGATTTTTTTTTGAATTTATGGGTTGTCTGAATGCCATTTGTATAAAGATAATTGCTTGGGTTCCAATTGTTAATAGTTTCATGTGTTTCTTTATTTTTCCATCTATCTTGTTTGCTTATAGAATGCGTGAGTTGTCTCATGCATGATTTGCCAATCTTCTTTGTGCTTGTTATGATGACACATGTTGCTTTTTGTTCTTTCACTACCCCTTCTTATTTAATGAGTAAGTAGTCCTTTTGTATTTCAAGTAATGACATTGAGCAAAGATTTCTTTGTTGGGTGAACCAACATTTATGCTTTAGTGATGTTCCATTTGGTCTCTTCATTTTGTGCTCTGTATCCCAATTGTATATTTGCTTGTCAATCCGAAAATCCCTTTGCTAGGTGTTTAGAGTTAAGATGGTGCCTTTGCTTCATCAAACACCTAGTTCATAGGTTCGTTGAGTTTGATATGCCAAGCCAAGATCCTTGCCCAACATTCCATGCTTAAACAATCTTAATATCAAACAAAGTCTTTTGGTAAAAAATCACATGAGAGAATTTTTTGGTCGACGCATTTCGAACCAAGAAGTGTGGTTCATTATCAGGACCATATGAAGAGGTAGACCATGGCAAAGGCTTAAATAGAGAGCAATGTAGAGACATAATTAAACGCGTCAGCCAAAAAATTCTCTCATGTGATTTCTACCGAAAGACTTTGTTTAATTCATTATGGATCACAGAAGCTTGAATATAGAAAAAAAATCTTAATATCCTTTGCACCCTTCTTTCCTTTGCATGGTTGACTTGACCAAGCTTTGCTCACTCAACAAGAAGCCTCTGTATTTGACAATTCCTTGTATATATTCTCTTTTTCTTGGTCAAGCACAAAAATCTCTTCTTCTTGTTGAGAAAGAACCCTTTGCTTTATGTTTCCATGCTTAACCATTTTCGCTTGATTTACTTCCTTGTTCTTGAAGTTTGCGTCTTGGCAGTGACTCACACCTTTCCTTGCTCAATGGCTACAAGATACTTGCAATTTTCTACACATCAAGTATCAATTTTGAGTCCATTAAACGTGTGCATCAATCAAGGATCTTTTGCTTGGCACCTTAAATGGTTATATTGGTAAGGTGAGGATGAGATACAAGTTAAAACACTAGCATATCGAGGAAACTTGCAATTGTCCCTTTCATTTACCTCTTGCATGCCCCAAGGTTCTATGAGCATGAGGGGATACAGATGTGTTGCCACCAAATTTAAATGATGCCTCAGATTGAACCTTTTGTGTTTTACCATTTATTTGTTTATCTTCCTCTATCTTGATGTATTTTTGTCTTTCTTCCTTTGATGCCTCAGGGAAAATTGAGATCCCAATGGCCTCACTTTCATCAATCCCCAGTACCCCTTAGAGATGTCTCTTCACACAACTATGATATAAAGTTTTTGTTGTTGACAATCATGCTTACATAAAAAATTATTGCTTCCACTCACTTCTCCACCAAAAGTTTTGCCACAAACTTACACAAGGGCGCGAATGAAGTTTTCCCACCTTCATCCCCTTCCAAACCTTCCTCATCTTCTCATATCGGGTCATTATGAGATTGATCACTATCCCCTTCTTCCTTCTCATGTCTATCCCCAACAATACCATGAGAATAAAAAGTGAAAACCACAAGAAGATAAATTCCCTCAAGTTTCATACGACTGACCTATAGTAAAATGAGGGAGAAGAAGGATTGTGAAACAAAAGGAGAAGAGGGAAAATCCACAAACAATCCATATGAGGATATGCAAAAAACTACAAATAATGGGCTTTGGGATTACCTCTTTAGTTCTCTAACCATTTATAGTAGTAGATGGTAGTGTTTGTTCTCTCCTCCAAGCCCTCACAAATATGCCTTTGTGAAAAACTAGAAACAAGACATAAAAAATTATCGGTTTCACTCCCTTCTCCACCTAAAGTTTTGTCACAAACTTCCACAAAGGTTTGAATGAAAAATTTCCACCTTCATCCCCTTCTAAATCTTCCTCATCTTCCTATAATGGGCTACTATGAGAATTACCATTAACCCCTTCTTTGTTTTCACGCCTAGTCTCCGATAGTACCATGAGAATAAAAAATGAAAGTAGGAGCCACATGAAGATAAATTCCCTCCAGTCTTAGATGAATTGACCTATAGTAAAATGAGTGTTAAAATTGGCAACTAGGGCCAAACTCCATGAGGGTCTTCTTATTTATGGCAGCTGATATTTTTCTTGGATTCCTCTCGTCGAGAGGTGTAGGATTGATCTAAAGATCATCTGATTTCAACATGTATTCATGGAGATATGAATTTATTTGTGTTATGTGACAATTCGTCAAGGTCGGCCAACAACCAAATTACCCCCACTTGTCCTCCACGTTTTAGTATAAATGGAGGTGGCCTTCAAGTCACTTTGACACACTCTTGTGATCTCTCTTCATTTTGTTTTGGGTTTGATGAATATGAGATCTAGAGGGAGTGCCCTAGGATATACTTTGGCCTAATGATGCCCTAATCGCAGTAAAGGGAAGAAGACTAATAATGCCCTAACGTTGCCATGAAGTGCCCTAGACATGGAAGAAAAAGGGTCTTCTTGAAGATCCTACGCTGCCCTAATTTACAGTCAATGAAGCAAGCCCTAAATTGTAGTCATGATGGAGAATCCTTAACGCTGTTATAAAGACAATAATGCAGTCTTGGAATTGCAACAAGGAGAGGCTAAACGTAGGTCTATAAAAGACCCTAAATGCTGTCCTAGAAGAAGACATCTAGACGTAGAGTAAGGAGGGTCATATTATGCCCTAGCCGTAGAGAATAGGAGGGCTAATGTCTGTATAAAGGAGGCCTAATTAGCTATGGAATACATGCCCTAAACGTTGTCAAGAAAGCTCCTATATGCAGTCAATGTATGATCGAGAAGAGCCCAGATCTACTGATTTATAGGCTCTAACTCTGCAGTAGTTAGACTCCCATATGCTTCCCTAATTAGCTGACAAGTGTAGCCCTCATCCGCTGCCAATAAAGGTCTCCTATCCCTGAGTTTGTACGCTGTCTAGAGGAGGCCTTTCCTTAGCAAGTATGGTTCGAATTCACAGCTAGAAAGAGGCCTTAATATTGTAGTCAATAGAGAGAGTTAAAGGAAACTCTAAGCCTGCCAACGGAGCTCTAAATGCCAGCTTATATCAGTGTAGCAAACAACGTTGTAGCAAGATTATGTCTGGGCATGAATAAAGGGTTCATGAGATCTGTTGGAAGAATCTATTACTACAGTCAGCTGCTTTGCTAGGCTGCAAGCCATAGCAAGCAGCAAAGGCTGTTCCATGTTGATAGTGCAGCATGAAAGTGCAACATGGTGCAGCAGAGTGATGATGAAGTGCAACATGAATGGTACAGCATGAAAGTGTAGCATGAATGGTGCAGCATAGTGATGATGAAGTGCAACATGAATGGTGCAACATAGTGATGATGAAGTGCAACATGAATGGTGCAACATAGTGATGATGGATGCAGTATGATGAGTGCAACATAGTGTAATGAAGTGCAGCTTGAATGGTGCAGCATAGTGATGATGAAGTGCAACATGAATGGTGCAACATAGTGATGATGAAGTGCAGCATGATGGGTGTAGCACAATGATGATGAATGCAATATGATGAGTGCAACATAGTGTAATGAAGTGCAACACAGTGATGGGTACAACATGATGATGGAATCACCTGTGTTCAGATTTGCTACCTCATGTGTCATCTTCCTAGAGAAGATCTCTCCTCTTATTTTGACAAGTCAAAATGTTGACTTCTAATATATATGTACTATCTCTCTCTCTGCTGAAATATTGAAAAACATAAGAAGAATTGATCAAGCGTTTCCCCACATTGGGGTTTGTCCTTGGCTAGCGCCACATCTTGTGTCCTCTTGTCTTCTACGATTTATGTTTATGATCTTTCTGCATTTTACTATTATGCTAACTGTGATTGCTAATTTGGAATTGATATTGAGCTAATATGGAAAATTGAAGTAAATTTGCTCTCAGCATAAAACATACCTAAAATTAACAATGAGGGAGAAGCAGGAATGCGAAATAGTAGGAGAAGAGGAAAAATCCACAAACAAACCACATCATGATATACAAAAAACTATAAGTAATGGTTTTCGGGTGTACCTCTTTAGCTCTCTAAACATCTGTAGTAGTAGATGGTAGTGTTTGTTCTCTCCTTCAAACTGTCACAAATATGCCCTCATCAAAAATTGCCAATATGACCATGCTGTCCACTCGAAATTCAGTCACAGAAAGATGAATGCAACGAGAAATATAACTGGGGAAAATTGCTTTTGTTTTTTGATTGAGTTTGCCCTAAACTCTAAAATTCCTCTAGGTCCCATCTTCAAGAGAGAAAAAACAAAAACATAAAAGAAAATCTCAATTTTCCCTGCTCCCGTGGGAGCTTCTGAGCTAGAGTGAGCATGTGGGGAGTGATTTGGGAGGAGCCTAGGGAATGTGTTCCTTGGTCCATGAGTGTCCTAGGGAATGCCAGATCATCCCAGGGTGTGTCATGCTCTTAACAGTTTTTGGGAGTGAGTACTCTTCCAGGGTTGCTCCTTGGATTCTCCTACTTGGAGTATAGTTTCAGGTTGGAAGCATAGCCCATAGGAGGATGATTCCAGTAAATTGCAATTGGCCCATCTTCACTTTTGTGTGTTCTACTTGTGAAAAAGGCCAGCTGATGACAATTTTTGATGTAGTTTGGCCTTGAATACATTAGGTGAGAATTCAAGTACTGTCATGACACAAGGGCTAATAGTAGGTCTAATAGAAATTTAGAATAACAAAATATAGTTTTACAAGAGGAAAAATAGATTTAGCAATGACAACAGTAGAATTAGAAATAAACAATAATAATTTCAGCAATAGCAACAATTAACCAAGTAAAACAGATTTTGAAATTTTAATTAGCAATTAGTTCAACACTAGGAAAGCAACTAAATAATAGAGATCAGCATAGGATAATGTAGATTGATGAACATAAGTAAATATTTTTCGCTCTAACTGAAAGTCTGATATGATTATGAATTTATGATATTAATTGAGGCTTTTGTACCACTGTGATGAACCAACTCAGAATTTTGTTTTTTAACTGATATTTGAAACAAATTAACATTTAGAACTAGATTGAATGCAAGTCTGGAGCAGTCCAAAATTTAAAACAAGGCTTAATTGCAAAAAAATCTTTAGGAATTTTAACTCCCAAAAATACTAGCAAAAAGAGATGAACAATAGTAATCAACAACGAAATGATAACAATTTCAACCCAAACTGAACATGGACTTGAAGAATATGCATAAATCTTACTAAAACACATCAACAACACTTTATGTTCAGAAAAGAAAATACCCTAATGTAATATTATCATCAACAAAGCAGTTATTTTTGAAATTTTTATCATATGGAAGCGATGTAGTAGGGGAAGTGGGTGGTGTTTTGAAATGGAAAAACTGTTAAGATAGAGTTTCAAAACAAGGAAATAAAGAAATGACCTTTGTAATCTGTGACAAGATATTGTCACACTCATTATATGGAATTGGATACACGTAGAGAAGATGTGACAATCTATGGAGAAAAATGGACACTCACAACTATTATATAGGATTGGAATTGAAAAACAACATGAACTCTTAACTTGTAGCGTATCAATAAAATAAAAATGGACACTCACAACTAATAAATATGGTTGGAATTTAAAAACAACACTTGAATTGGAGCGTGTTCTTCCACCCACGAAAGTTCTGACTTATGTAACAAATTGGCTGCAATAGTGAAGAACCTTAGCACTTGATTAATGACATAGGAAACCTCGAAGACAAAGAAAACATAATTTTGATGGGAGAATTTAATGGGCATATGAAAAATCTATAGATTGCCAATTACAACATAGAAAGCTAACACCCATTTTGTCTAGTAGAGGACGAGATCCTGTGTAAAGGAATTCAATTAATTTAGATAGGAAAATTACGCTTGGGGAAGGAAATTTTGTACCTGTGCAATGCACACAAATTGATTACATACAACAGAACAACCCACTGGAGGGATTCAGGAGAGACCGCATCGTAAGGTGCACGCCCAGTGGGCGAAGCGTAGAGTATGCTATTTTTCTGACCAACCACATAGAGTAGCTCCGCTTCTCAATCTGTAATTGTCACAAAGAAATGACTTTGGATCATGAGCCTATATTTGTCAAACTCAAATGGAAAAGAGCTATTTCGAACGGCAGATAATAAAGCAGTAGATTGACATCACAGAGAGCATTCGAAATAAATAAATCGAATGAAGAAATATTTTAAAAACAGATAGAGAGAATCACCTTGCAATTGGGATTTATTAGAGCAGGAATGAACACCAATGAAAGAAGTGAGTAGCTGATAAAAACTATCTGATGTAGTCTTACGGATTGCAAACCCAAAAGTATGCAAAAGAAAATTGAGTGATGAGCCTTGTCCTTCCGATTAAAAGGAGGAAATAGTGACCCAGGGAATTACAAAACAGAATATTTTAAAAACAGATAGAGAGAATCACCTTGCAATTGGGATTTATTAGAGCAGGAATGAACACCAATGAAAGAAGTGAGTAGCTGATAAAAACTATCTGATGTAGTCTTACGGATTGCAAACCCAAAAGTATGCAAAAGAAAATTGAGTGATGAGCCTTGTCCTTCCGATTAAAAGGAGGAAATAGTGACCCAGGGAATTACAAAACAGAATATTTTAAAAACAGATAGAGAGAATCACCTTGCAATTGGGATTTATTAGAGCAGGAATGAACACCAATGAAAGATGTGAGTAGCTGATAAAAACTATCTGATGTAGTCTTACGGATTGCAAACCCAAAAGTATGCAAAAGAAAATTGAGTGATGAGCCTTGTCCTTCCGATTAAAAGGAGGAAATAGTGACCCAGGGAATTACAAAACTACAACAGCTAGCCTAATCTTTGCCAAAGTAATCGAGGGCATCATGGAGGGACAATCATTGACTTGCCGGAGGGAGCAGAGAAAAGAGCCAAGGGATGAGCAGGATTCGGACCAAATCACACTACCGTTGACCATGGCCTTAGTTCAATGCACATGATAAAGCAGACATGGCATACCATGGAAAATAGATTGTGGTTATGTTTTTTGAACTTCATAAAAGCCTTTGACATAGTTTTTTGCGAAAATCTTGTGGAAATGGGGTTTTGCATGAGTGGAGAGTAGCAGTACGTAAGCTGTATGAACAAGTAATTGCCAAATTTCAGAACTCAAGAAGAATTATCAGAATTTTAGCGGTGATGTAGGAATGAAATAGGGTTGCTTCATCTCTCCCAAATTGTTTGGTCTGTATAGGTAAATTAGAAGATTGCATCAATGAGAAACGAGAGGAGTAAATATAGGTGGCATTATAATAAAATTCGTACTGTACATGGATGATGTCGTTCTAACGAGGACGCTATATAATTTGTACGAGCATCTTACTGGGACTTGAATTTTTTTGCACGGAAGTAGGTATGGAAGTCTGCATAGCCAAGATAGAGCCGGTGCTATTTCCACTAAAATAGATGCCGAATCAGCTGAAAAAATGAACCTCTGAAAATCGCCTAGAATTACAGACACCTGAGCTTGGAGTTGAGTGAATACTAAGTTGCAAAGCATGCACAAGCAGCTACCAGGTGGATGAAAGGTAACCCACCTACTTCAAATCAGATACAGGAGAACATGGATTTTGGCATTTTGGGATTGATCGACTCAATTGTTCAGTCATAGCAATTGTGCTATTGTATGGATGTGAGATATGTGGGGGCCAGGCATATAAAAAACAAATGGATTCAAATACATATCAAAGAGTGCAAAATGCAAGAAAAAAGCCTTGTTTGAATAAAGTCAACCACTTTTTATGAAATTATTCGAGTGAACATAGGGTTATTTTCGGTAGAATTGGAGGCAAAGATTGACAAACATGGATACTGAAACTACCCGTAGCAAAATCAATACCCGTAGCAAAATCAATAGAGGTATTGAAGAGAATATAAACAGGGGAACCACAGTGTGGAAGTTGTTTGGAAAGTTAGAATATGGTAGAAGAGAACTGTTTGCTGGATAGAATAGAGTTGAAAATTTACCTACAAGTTCGTCACGTAATGAAAAAAATAAAAATAAAATAATAATAACACACAACACAGACAACTTCGATTTGGAAAGTGAAATCAAAATATAGGAATATTTTGAAATAAACATTTCATAAAAATAACAAATATAAGCCCAATTATGGACAAGTTCATATAAATCAGTGAGACAAGAAGATGGAAGGAACCAAAGGAGATATTGGAAATGTAAAACAGGTTAAGGGTTTAGGGAAAAAGAAACATATAACTATATCAAAACTTCAACTCCGAAAGTGAAATAAAAGTACAAGAATATTTCGAAATAAACATTATATAGAAAGAAACAAATATAAGTCCAGTTATGGACAAGTTCATACAAAGTTTAAACCAGTGAGATAATAAGATGGAAGGAACCAAAAGAGATATTGGAAATGTAGAACAGGTTAAGGGTTCAGGAAAAAGAACATATAACTATATTAAAAAAGAGTAGATATTAAAAATACCAGTTAGGATTTAATAACTTGGGATTCATTTGAAGAGGATGACAAAAGTAGCAGCAAAAATGATATACCTCAAGGATAATTTGTTGAAAGTTAGCCTAAGTGAAATGAAATGAGTAGAGCAACTGATGTTGGACATTGGATAAACCAACACTCTTCGTGCGTTTTGTGACATGGACTAACCGCTTCTTTTGGATCTTTATCTCCAGTGCTGTGATTGTTGACTAATACCTACGGGTTTTGGTCTAATGGCAATCGTGATTCCCAGCAAGTGATATCAAAGTGTAGGTCACGGGTTCAATACACACCCAGCTCATGTTGGGGGGGAGATTGTTGGACATTGGATAAACCAACATTTCCTGTGTGTTTCATGACATGGACTAACTGCCTCTCGTGGATCCTTATCTCTTGCGGGCTTTGGTCTAACGACAATCGTGATTGCCAACAATTGAAACCACATATGAGGTTTTATCTCTCTTCGCCTTATCTTTGTTTTTCATTCTATTTTTATTATTATTACTTTTATGTGGGAATTCTAGAATAATATGTAATTTATTTGTGGCATGGACCAATTGTACTCATGGTTGTCTGACAAAATTCAACTCTATTCTATTTCCTACTTCCTTTCCCCAAATTTGTATCCATGATGGTGATTCTCCTTGCCAATGGCATATATTAGGAAAATTATCCTAGAAGCTTACTTTTAAATCGGTTCAAGATCCAATTCCATTGGGTGTCTCAAGAGTCAATACACATCAATGCCAACACGATTAACCAAATATCTATGATCTGACCTACCTGAATGATCGTTAACTGTTGGACAAGTCATTTTGGCAGTTATGTTTGCACCATAATAAGAGCCATTTCCTTTTGCTCACTCACCACTTTTACGTTTTTGAACGCCATATATTTCCTTCAACAAACCTTTGCATGAGTTCCAACGTAAGAGCAGAAATATAAGCAAAATGAATATTAAGTCTCTCTACCATTTAGAAGAAATGTTCCTCTAATCTTCCCTTTGCACCCGATCAACTCCAAGGAGACAGTCTAGTGTGTCCGTCTTAATAATATATGGATAAGGAGCAAGGGAACATCCTTGTTTGATAGATCTTTGGAATAGAATCGCCTTTGATTATAGGCCAGTAACATAGATTATGGTAGAGGCAGTTGGGAAAAAATTGTCCAAATCTCAAATAAAAACCCCAAGTCCCGGCTAAGAGAGCATATCAAGGATGAGTTCCAGCCAAACCTATTATCAGGCTTTACGAAAGTTAATCTTCAAGAAGAGTTCCTCTTGACTCGTTTCCTTTGCCCATTCAAGGCTTTCCCAGGTTTTATTGTTTAGGATGGTTTTATTAAAATCTGTTTGTTCGTGTCTCCAAGCAAGTCCTAGCTGAGGAAAAAATTGGATAGATTTAGAGCATATATACGCACACATGTATCTACTGTCCTGTCCTTGATTGGCCTCCTTGTATTTGTTCCAGGGGCTCTGATAGCTTGACAGTCTAAATTATCAGGTTATGTTTTTACTATGATGATTGCTGAACAGTTGTCCCAGTCTATTAACTGAATCTCTCTTCGCTCCAACTGAGGTTTTATATTTACTAGTGTTGATGAAGAGATGAGATAATTGGCTACACTGTTTGCCTTGCTGTTAAAGTATGTCATGCAGGTCAGTGAGAAGCAGAGTTTGTATCTGTTCTACCTGTGGTTATCATATTAGGTTGAGTACTCTCTGCTTATTGTGGTTATTCTGCTAGTTGCTTTTTATCTCTCATGGCAAATGATATGTCATAGTGATTAGCTACTCTATTTACATAACGTTACTTGAATAACTTGTAAATGGATGTGAATTCAAGTTGTATTGTGGTTTTCTTAAACCCATAATTCTAACATTCAACTGTTTTACACTGAATCCACCTCTGTAAGCTTCCTTTTAGAAGCCATCAATGTCTGTGAGCTACAATGCCCTTACCTTGGTTGCGAAACATTGAAAATTGTACGTATCAGTGGTTTGAACCCAAAGTCAATGAAAACATATTGGGAAAAACTTAAGTTGAATATTGTTCAACAGATAAGTCCATAGGATGAACTTGGATTCTTTAAAACGAGCTAAGGAAATATCCGAGTGTATTTAAAAGGCCAGAAAGCAGTTCCAAAACGCGTAACTGAATTCTTTGAAGCAACTCTCAAATCTAGCAAGTGGTTCCATATCGTAAACGAGGCTCGTGTAAATTAAAGGCTGACATCGCTACAAAGGAATCTCTGCTGGTTAGTGGTTCTTTGCATACTTCAGATATTACTTCTGAAATTTCTCCTAACTGAATACTAGCAATCAAAGTAAAACGCTTTTCATTCTCTGATACTATTTCTATTTTATGCTTTTTAAATTCCCCAAACACTGAATGTTTCTGGATTTCTTAAAATTGGTAAACATGTTTGATTTGT
Organism: Pinus tabuliformis; assembly: GCA_031772625.1. Lineage (NCBI taxonomy): Eukaryota > Viridiplantae > Streptophyta > Pinopsida > Pinales > Pinaceae > Pinus > Pinus tabuliformis. Next base: position 769,156,067 of record CM062818.1, read on the forward strand.
CGCTGAAAGGGTTATTATCCGTTTGGGCGGTTTCTTGATATTTTCAACTGTCCTTTTGCTTAGTGGTATTGTTTCAGCTCCCATTCAGTGTATGGATGCTTGTAATTGGTTCGAGCTTCAAATGTTTTCATTTATTTCCTTACTGTTCTGGGATGGCCAAGAATGTGTTTGAGCAGAACTGTCTCAATATTTCTGCATGGGAATGGGTGGGAAGGAATAACTTGATACTAGCTAGATTGAATGGATAGATGGAGGTGAGAAACCTTTGGATAAGCTGGTTTCTCCGGACACTGAACCAAAAAAAAGTTCGTAATAATAATGGTGTGTGGTCTTGTTAATTCCATTCAGCAACTCCCTCCCCTCCTAACAATGGTCTCCTCGCCAAGAAAGAACTGGCTGGTTGGGTACAACAGAACAAATGATTCAACGGGGTTCACAACACACTACACTGGTTCCAATCTCAAACTATAGAAAATAGTTGAATGCAAGAGATTCCAACTAGTGGAATGACCGTGCACCGTTTGTATGCCAGTAGAGCCACCTCTTCGTCTGGGTACACCTTCCTGTATTATGGTCTATCGTCCTTTTTCTGCTTGCTTATGGATATGAATACCAGTCCATCCAATCTGAGGATGTTAGTTCATTCCGTCTTTAAAATATATTAATATAATATAGTGTATCTTCAAGCGTTTCGCATTTCAAGTGTATCTTCAAGCGTTTTGCATTCGAGCATTTTAAGCGTTTTTGTTAAATTTCTATGAAACTCCGTAACTACTTAGATGATGCAGAATAACTGAAAACTGAAATCTAGTTTACTTTCACTAAGATACAGAGTTTCTTAACAATTCGTAAGTTGAGGAATAAAAACACTTAGATAAAAATACATGCACAAATTGACACACTTGTTTTCTCAGGAAACCCAACAGGGAAAATCTGCTTCCTCGATGTGGTATTTTATTGATTTTCCTTAATCACTTGGATCTATTACAAAACAATCTGTCTCTTTGAGAAAGCATTCTGCTTCTCTCACAAATCTCAGCTGATATAATTGATCTTGGCTGGCCTTGATCTTGGCCGCATGCAATTGTTCCTCTGCTGCCTCCTTGATTTGCTCGGCAAACCTTGCTCTCTTCTCCTTGATCTTTGCACACTAGAAGCCTCCTAAATCCTTGCGCACAAGGTCCCTATTTCCTAGTGCACATGAGGTGCCTAAATCCTAGTGCAAATCTGCCCCTATTTCCTTGCGCAAAATTGGCTCCTATCTGGTAGCACAATTCCTCCTATTCTCTTGCGCACTTGTGACTTCTTACTCCTTAGGACACAAGCTTTGCGCACAATATCCTACATACCTGCACATTTGTGATCTCCTATTCCTTTGGACACAAGCTCTTTGTGCTTTCTACAATCAAAGATGATCTCACAAACCTTGTCAACAAAACTTATGAATTCCTTGTGCCTTCATCCTCCTCTTTATTGGCCCAATTCCAACATGCAAGGAGGCTTAGTTGAATTTTAGAACTCAAGTTTTGATTGACGAGTTAACTGAGAGTAACTCTCTTTCTCTCTCCAATCAATCCTGGTGTTCTTAACTCCTCTTTCCAATCAATTGGAGACTAACTCGCTCTTCCTTCAATCAAGACTGAAGACTAACTCGCTCTAACTGAACTTGTAACTGCCACATCATTCTGTAGTCAAACTGATGAAGACTCCTCTTTAACCGAAGTTCCAACTCTGCACATGCTAACTTGATGATTATTCCAGTAAACTGGAAATAACTCATCCTAACTGAAATCTAACTCATGAGCTTGCACTCATACTGGGAGAAGGACAATTTGAGGTCTTCACTGGCCAAGGCACAAGCTAGAAGACCTTGCTTGCTACATGTTCAACAGTTTTGCTTTCAAGCATTTCAAGTGTATCTTCAAGTGTTTTGCATTTCATAATTTAAAATTCTGGATTTTCTCCTTCTCCTTCCCTTACAACCAGTGCTTTATTAAATTCTATTATTGATATTCTTTAGATTTATTGAGAGTTTAATAACAAAGCTTTTTAAGTATTGGTATTTCTTCACCTTGTTGGTTCATCCTTTGTCTCAAACATTCTTCAAGTGCTAAACTGGGTGATGCTAGAAATGGAGTTTGAATCTGATTGCCTTGTTTTGCTCTCAAGTATTGGGATTTCTTCACCTTGTTGGTTCATCCTTTGTCTGAAACATTCTTCAAGTGCCAAACTGGGTGATGCTAGAAATGGAGTTTGAATCTGATTGCCTTGTTTTGCTCTCAAGCGACTCTGAAATCATCTTCGCTTTCCAAACATTCCTTAGTCTGGCGAAACTTGCTTCATCTGAAATTTATTCTTTGTAGGCTCATGTTGTTGTTGACTTTATTGACATTGTCAAGGTTCTGTTGGGATACTAGTTATAGTTTGTGAAACACTTTTCTGTATGCCAAACTTCAACCTCCCTCTGGGCCTCTAAAGGTAAGCATGTCAAATATTACCATCAGGAGCTCCTCTTCATACAATGTTTTTTTGCAATCTTTGTGCGCCAATATACATTTCCCTCTTTGAAATGGCCGTCATTGCCTGGAAATGACGTTGCCTGAGGATAGAAGGCCAGCCCTCGGTTGACTCTCTTTTTTAAGTGCACTCATGTTAAATGTATCCTATCTCTTTTCAATTGTACTCATGTTAGATGTCCATTATTTATTAGGAAACCTTTTCTGTGGTGCCTATAAGTTAGTATTTATTTGAAGGTTTGTTCACTTGAAAGGTTGCATGGATGCAAAACATTCAGCAATATGAAAATAACTATGACGCTTTATATGTAGCTTTTTGATTATTGGAACTTGTGAATGATCGACCTTCTTTCTGACGACAATTTACTCTTTGATCATATGTATTGACCAAGCAAATTTTTTTGAGATTAAGAGTCTAGCTTTAGGCACAAGGGCCGATAAATGATTGGATTGTTTTTTTCTGGAAATTTTTAGTACATGGAGAACCAGACATTCATGAAAGGCAGCGATGCGGAGAGGAATCAGAGTATTAAAGTAGCGTCATGTATTTTCCAAAAGCAAAAGCACTTGGCTCGAGGGAGACTCCTGTGGGCCAAAATGGACCCGTCTCCGTGGTGGCCTGTACAAGTTAGTTTTAACTTCTTTAGGCAGTTTCTATGGGATATCCTTTTATGAATAGCGTTTAAGTTGTAGCTTGCAGGTGATATAGTTCTTTTGCCCATTGTTTCACAGCGTTAAGGTTGTTTTCTTCATGCGAAAGATATAATTTTATTTTCAATGATGCTTTATAGATTGTGGACGAGAGAACTATAAGCCGAAACTGCATTTTTAACGACCGAATTAAGGGTGGAGTCCTAGCTCGCTTTTATGGGAGCTGCATTTAGTTCGTATTCTTGTCCCTTGTTTCAGAAAGGATATTTAACAAACTTATCACTATTGTTCTTGATTTTAGTTTTTCCAATATTAAGGCAGTGTCGTGATCACCACAGCTTTTGATTAAAAATTGCCGTTCATTTGTTGCTGCAGTGCTTGGGTAGATCCGTTTGCGGAACCTGAGGAAGTAAGTATCATCTTATGTCAAGCGAAGTCTGTTGATTGCTCTGCTTCAAAAGTAAATTGCTTTTTCTTTTCAAATAGATTAATGTAGAGGTATCAGACAGTGTTTCTTTAATTGAAACATTAGTTCTCATTCCTGATAACCTTCTTTACACTATTATGCAGAGTTTTAAGGGTTCCAATCGTCGTGCTTTTGAGAAGGCCTTGGAAGAGGAGGTGCTCTGTTTTTTTTTAAAACTTAATACGTGTGTTCACAGTTATGATCTCTTTTAGGAATGCTTAAGCGCCTGTTTGCAGCTTCAGAATTGATGAGCATTATTATTATCCTTGTTTAATCTCTAGGATTTGGCAGTTATTTCAAAATGCTAGAGTTTTAGGGGTTTTCAGGTAGGCTAATTTAGAAGAAGTTTAAACTCCCTGTGATTGTAAATTATAATTTTGTAATGTGTTTTCAGATGCTGCTTCGGAGTAAGATTATGCAATCTTCCGTGGAGCCAAATGGAAAACCTAATCAAGAAAAACCTAATCCAGAAAATTCATCTCAACACAATAAGCCTGTTGGTGGTTAGCTCATTTTTTCTTTTTCAAGATTTTTTTTCCATGCTGGAGCTTTTGTCTTTCCTGATTTTTATTTTTATGTTTGTCTCAAAGTCCGTTTGGAGTATGGCATATCGAGGGTGAGCCTTCACTCCTGTAGACAGTGAACATTTATTTAAGGAAGGCATTTTCTAGAGGTAGTAAAGCATTGCGTTATCTCATGCACTAGGTGTTTCTTTTTGGTCCATTTTTATTTTTTTCAAATCAATTAAAAGAAGTCAATCTCAGAGGTGAATTACTCACCCACTTGTAAGATTGAGAAACATATATTTCATTTTTTTAAGCAGGACATTCCCTATTGCTAGCAAATCATTTTCTTAGATCCTACTCGTTTATCAAATTGCAACTAACGGTCAAGTCTGCGTCATACAATTGATTGCATTGCAAAACAAATTGTTGGAGTGCTGTCATGTTCGTAAGTTGTTTCCCTTCCATTTAAAAATGAACTCAAGGCAGGCATTACTTCGCCAAGTTCTTGCAAGAGATTAGAATTTTATAAAGCAACATATGATATGCATGATAATATAGTTGTTCATAACGTGTTTTTATCGAGTGATTTTTTTTGAGTGAAAGCTATGATTGTTTTAGAGGTTGTATAGTGGTATAATGACACAAGTTTCTCACAAAAATGCTTTAATTTGTTCTCTAACAAGAATTCCCTACAAAATTCAATCCTTAAATTTACGCACAAGTCTAGGACCTGGGATAAAGACGGAAGTGTACATATCAAAATAATTCTAAAAAATGTTGTCATATCCCATTGTAAATTGTACCCTATAGTCCAAGTGCAAGTGTTACAAGCTTCACTTTTTGGACTTTTTTTTCATAAAAGAGTAGGTTCCTAGACAATAATTTTTTTTTAGTTAAAATAGGGTTATAGTTTATGAACAAATTTAGTGAGATCAAGCTTGTTGATAATAAGCAAACCTTGGCATAGGTAGTTAATTTTGGTTTGAAGTTGGTATTTGATTCGTAATGGAGCGCTCTTATATGAAAGTTGACATTAGTACAACTATCCTAGGGCTTATAGATTGATTGACATCTAGGAATTGATTTAACACAGTTTACTTGGTATTGTGGTAATTGCCCTGTCACCATCCATGATGTTTTCTAACATATTTGTATGTCGGTAGTGCATAAAGATCTTTCAAAGCCTTGTTAGTAGAAGACATTTTCATAAGTCAAGAACACAATGAAGATTTTTTTCATCACTCTTGATTGATGTTATCCACCTCTTCTCAGTGGAATGTCTTTTTGCTACCTTGTAGAAGCCTTTTAGCAAGGTTGAGAACCTCAAATCAAGATAAGATAGTATTATTAATGTTCACAAGTGTCCAAAAAAAGGGTAATGAGATTAGAAATACAACTAGTTACAAACATAATGTGGGAGTGTGAAGGATACTTTTCAAAGATAAAAGATAAAGATGAGATAAATTGAAAATGAAGAAAAGAGAGTAAGAAGGGCCCAGGGGTGACCTTATTGTTGAAATGAGGATGCACTCATGTATGACCATGGCTGACCTAAATTTGTTAGTCTATTAGTGTGTTTCTAGGGTTTGGATTAAATTTGAACTAGTCAATATAATTACATTATATACCTAGGTGGTTAAGAACACTCGAATGATCATGTGGGCCTTTATTTGTCTTGGGGAGGGCACCCTAGCTCTTGAAAGTTATATAAATAGATTCCCAAAAGTCATTTGTATGTCTTTTTATTATACAAGTGATTCATTCTTTTACACATGAGCACCATATCAAGTGCATGTTTTGTTTTTGGGTTACATTTTCTTTTGTCCAACATACTTATGGGTATGCTTTGGGGTGCACTTCTTCGGGTTTTATAATGTTGCCACCATAGTGTTATTTTTTTTTCTCCTTGCTTATTTTATGAATTAGGGTTTGTATGCTAGTTCCATCCAATCCCTTCACTCTTATATTATGAATCTCAACATAATATAAGAGCAAGCATGAACCTCCTTCACTCATTTCCCTACCGGTTAGGGTATTTTCCTTCTTTGTTTGTGTTGGTGATTAGTTATTGCAATGGAAGATTGATTAACCTAGAGGAGTCTTTGAGATGTTTTCTATGGTGATTTTCTTGATTTGAGAAAGGCATTTTGTCTAAGGTAGTTTGATCTTATTTTGTGCTTTCTTTGGAGACCTTTTGCATAGGGTTGGAGGGCTCAACTTGAGGGCTTATCAATTGATTTATTTGTCATTTTACAAAAGTTGATTTAAGGCTTTTGGTTGGTAGCATCATTGTTGTCTTAGATTGAGGAATAAGGGTTTTAGGTTTTTTGTAGTTGATCTAAAGTTATTGGCGTAATGCCTTCCTTTTAGCTTATTCCTAGGGATAAACCCTCCTTCATGGACAATGCATCTTTTCTATGGGATTCGAGGTTGTTATTAGAGTTTAAAACCCTAATAAATCCAATGCTCTTTCTTCCTATTCTTTGTAGTTGGTAGCATTTTGCATATTTCTTAGAAGATGTTGGTCTCTTTCTTTCACTTGAGTCTATAAAGGTGAATTTTGGAAGACTTTATGAAGTCCTTGCTGCCTCCACAAGTGGGTGACTCCATAAGAGATTTTTTCTCCTAGATTTGTTTTCACTTGACAACCAACAACCCTTAACAAAGACCAATATAATCGATATACTGTGCCATTTGATTGTCGCTCCTTGGGCGAGTCATATGTCCCCTTGACAATTTTTCGAGAGCACATGTTTGAAGGTGGGAAATCCAGTCCTAAAGGTATTTTTTTCATTGTGCAATTAGGTGCTTATGCTTGTTTTTCATTTGACACTTTGGGCATGGATTAGTGGGTGACTTGGAAGATAGAAGAGTTTGGGTTGTAGTCTTGTTCCCTCAACTTAAATGGGGGTTAATCCTCAATCCTACTCTTGTGGGATCTCCCCTATTGGCCTATGGCTTTAGGAAGGGCACTACTTGGGAAACCTCGATTTTGGTAGCGCAGTCCTGTTTTCTCATTTCACATTTTTCACTCCCCTCCGCACATTATGAGCTCTATTTCATCATTTTCCCTCTTTGGGTCCACATCACCACTAGGTCCACAAGGCTCTAGTACACCACCTCCCCTTGTACACATGTATGGGTCGGGTCTGGAATTGTTGCCGCAGAGGTTGATGTAGCTAAAAGAAAGTTAAAAGCATAACATGGCCACAAGCATGAAACAAAACAAAATAATATTATAAAATGCAAAAGATGGCTGAGACATTATAATTAGCACGTGGGCAAAAGCCAAACATGAGCTCTACCCCTTTCCATTATGGCCATCACCCTGGTTCATAGGGCCCCATGAGTGCCCCCACATCATCAAGGTACCCATGAACGTCCCAACTCTTGGTGGGCGATCAACTACCCCACCTTAAGGGGGTAATAATTGTTTATATCATACACAACATGCTCTCATCTCTTGGAGCCTCGAGCAGTAAAACATAGAAGGGTGGAAAAACAAAAGCTGAGTAACTCATGTATCCACAATGGCTCCCTCGTACATCCATACACCCAAATATGTAGACATCCCTCATCATTACCATCCTTGAACCCATGGCATTTGGATTTGAGACCCTTGTGCCCCTTTCCATTTCATCATTATTCACATGGACCCTATCAATTGAAGCATGTACCTTGGACCTGTCTTTCCCCTTAGGGGCTAGGAGCACCTAATAGGGTTGTTTATTAGCCACTCCTACTTAGGGAGGTAACACTATTACATGCTTAAAGCCCCAAAACTAGAAGGGAAGCCCATTATGAAGTCTCTTTTGTGCCCTTGATTAACAAGCTCGGTTCACTTAGATGCACTAATGAATTATTGTACTTGATCGTGAGGAAGTGCATTGGAACTTATATGCTGTTGGTAGGTGGTTTTATCATGAGTTGGGCAATTTAATTGGGGCCCAAACCCACCAAAGGAGCATGTTGACACTTGTAGGGGATGTGTTGATAGACATGAGACTCCGTCATGTGTTAGAGCATCACTTCACACTGTGGCTACACTCAACACCTTCAACAGTTTGTTCATTGCCCCACATTATTCGCGAGATGATGCTCTTGGACTAGCATGCCTTTGCTGGCTTAGCATGATCGTTGGAGTTGATCCAAGGCCTAGAGGAGGTTTGTTTCACCTTAGAGACTTGGGAGAGTAAAAACCATCATCAAAGCCCTTATTTGGAGTAATCTATAGGCTTTTATTTTTCATCAGGAGACCTATGAGACCAACATTTATGCCCCAGACCCACTATGGAGCACCACATCATGAATTGCATGGAAAATTAGGGGCCATCCTCTAATTCATATTTATTGGAGCCGTCTCTTTATCACAACACTTAAAGGAATGAATGTGGCCCTTTAACGACCTTACATTATCATGATGTCACCAACTCAACTTTGTATATGGATGGTTAATCCATTACTTGTGATCAATGTTTTAAGACTCCGACTCTGACTTCGACTTGGTCGAGGGTTGACTCCGACTCCGTATCGACTTGGTCGGCTCGATTTCAATGACTAGGTCGTTGTAAAAATTACATTAAATATTTTTTCATTTATAAAAAAAACATAATTTTAGAAATTTTCATTCATGTTTCCAAACACACAATATTAGAATATAGATAGAAGACAACATATGATCAAAGTAGGCTCATGAATATATCCATTATATGAAAATGGCACCCAGTGCATTTTCCAATACATACATGATGATGATATATAGATCAAAACAAAAACACATAACCAGGGAGGCTAGAAATGGCCTCTACAACAAAAGTAAATTGTGACCAGTACTACTGCTACTGCTAGAGGAGCCAAGATCATTTGGATCAACCTCTGGATTAGAGTCAGACAGGGGGGCCCATGGCTCCTCCTCATCATCATCTCCAACTGCAACTGTAGAAGTGGTAGCACTAGTAGGCTGTGCAGCAATTGCAAGTAGAGATAGACGAGATATGCGCTTCTGTTGTCGTTGAGTAGAGGAAGCGCCTGCAACTGGAGGACTTGTTGGCTTTGAGGCTGAGGCTGGTACAAGTGGATCAGGATCTGCATTCAATTGAACATTATGTTCGAGTGATGCTATTGTCTGTAAATCATAATCAATATACTCATCGGAATGAAACTCTGCTGGATGACTCTCCACTACCCAATCTGATGTTGGATCAATGTCTTCCAACACAATGGGATTTGAATTAGGTCTTTTGTTCAACAATTGGTTGTGTCTGAGCAGGATGTTGTATTGGACATAAACTAGATCATTTAACCGTTTTTAATCCAAACGATTTCTCTTCTTCGTGTGAATCCTCTCAAAGACAAACCAATTGCGCTCACACTTAGTAGCACTGCAAGTTTGACTCAAAATACTAATTGCAAACTTTTGCAATTCAGGACAATGGCTACCAAAAGCCTCCCACCATTGTGCTGCAAAAAACATAGGAGCGTAATGAGTTAGCTCAACAAAATTACAAATTATATCCAACTTTCAAATTATAAACAATTTAACAAAATAAGTATTAAGAATTTGAAATTGAAATTTTTGTTTACTTGGCTCATCTGCTTCCCTTGCAATCTTTGCTAGGTTCTTCCCAAAGGTACCTGAGGCATTGCTGAAGGTTATGGCATGTCGGTGTATCTCCAGTTGATCACACTCCAATGGGATCATGCGTTCAATGCGGTCAATCAATCCATCTCTAACCGCCCCCTTCAAAGCTCCTGCTGCCTTAGCTTTATAATGATATCATGGGTTCAAAAAATACCCAGTTACATGTATAGGGCGATGGAGTTGATTGTTCCATCTTTCATCAATGATTGCCCAAATGAGCCCATACTTAGCCACTTTATCTTGGTACACCCTCTTTATTTGATCCTTTGTTTGATCCATAGCCTCATAAATGAAGCCTATAGCCAATCTTTCCCCATCCACCAACCACAACACCTTAACCAGTGGCTTAGCAAGCTTCACAATCTCTGTTGCCTTTCTCCAAAATATTTCTTCATTTAACTTTCTTTTTCAATTCTTTGCATTCTTGTTTGTGAGACCACTGGCTTTGATTCCATTCTTCACTCGAAAATATCTTTTGCAAGTTTCTATGTTGTGAAAGCATAGATTGCAATGTCAAAAAATGAGTAGCAAATCTAGTGATGGCAGGCCTAATAATATCCCTGCCCCTTGTGTGTTTCCTCATTAGGCTCAAAATCCATGAATGATTGTAGATAAATTTTGTTATGCTTTTGGCATGATCTACAATGTTTTTGACCTAATCTAATTTGCCAATATCCTCAAGCATAAGGTCTATTCAGTGTGCATCACATGGGGTCCAAAAGATGGTTTTGTGTTTTTCCTCTAACAGTTTACCAGCAAGAACATAGTTAGAGGCATTATCTGTGATGACTTGAAAACGTTAGCCACCCCCACCTCCTCAACAACCTTATCCAATAGCTGAAACAATTGTCCATCTTTCACCTTATCAGATGCATGAATTGATTTTAGAAGCATGGTTCCCTGTGGGCAGAAGATAAGAAAGTTTATGATGGTACGGTTTTTTTGATCAGTCCATCCATCTGACATGATGGTACATCCTGTTCTCGCCCATGAGTTTTTGAAATCTTTCAAATACTCATTAATGGAGGCAATTTCCATTTGCAAACTATACCCCCTTATCTCATGCATAGTAGGGCCTTTGAAGCCTTTTCCAGTAGCATGTATGGCATCAAACATAGGTTCATAATATGGTGAACGAGAAGCATTGAAGGGGATATCAACATCATACCACCATCTACATATGTAATCACAAGTAGTCTCCCTCAATTCTTTCTTCCAATGGTCATCTAAAGTGGGCTGCAAAGTTCTACTAGCTTGAGGACCATGTGCATTTGATGGAGAGGAGGGTGTGACAGTGAAATAACTTTTGATATTCATATCACCTTTATTTTTCATTTTACCCTTACCCTTTTCTTGAATAGACTCCAAAGAGGGAGGAACATATCAGAAGGGGTTGGATGCATCAATTCAAGGGATAGAGGAAGAATCCTCAAAATAAAAAATGGGGGTTGGTAGCCATCATTTTTTGTATATTCCTCTTCCTCCCAATTTCAGCCTCTAACTCTTTTTGCCAAGCCTTTTCTTCTTGAAACTTCTCAAAGTTGGCTAACAATTCCTTCTTAATCTCCCCAATTTCATCTGATTCACATGGAGTAATTTGGCCTCTAATCCCCGCCAAGTGTTGTTTCAATCTATTAATGCCCCCAAGACCTTCCTTAATTTTTCTATGGCAAAATTTGCAATGCATTTGACTATCAACCATTTCAACATATGCCCAAGCAGCGTCTCTCCCTCTAGGTGTGCCATTTTTTGACTTTAAAATGAAAGAAAAAATCTGAAAATGAAAACAAAAAAATAGCATTGCTTCAATGTTCATTTCTTTCACAAAAACACTCTTTTCAATTTCCAGATTTGCACATAAAAGTTAATAAGCAAAAACAGATTTTTACAAGTGAAAAAAATACCTCTAGGCACAAACTGCCTCCTCAAGGTTGCTCCAACAAACCAACTCCTCAATGCTGCTCCAAATGGCTGCCCAAGAAGCTCCTCACTCCTACTACAATGCTTGCCCAAGACTCCTCACTGTTGCTCCAAAAATAAACTCCACAACTCTTCACAAACTCTCACTCAAATACTCACTCAAATGTAATGAGATGGTTGTGAGGAAATGAGAGGGGTTGTGTGGGTTTTATAGGGTTTAGGAGAGGGGAATGGACCCCAAATAAACTATAGGCAAATTACAAACCTGTTTGGGGTCCCCAAAAAGCAAAAAAAAAAAAAAAATCATTGTTTATGAGTTTTCGAGCCGCTATCATCCAACTCGCCCGAGCTGACCGAGTTGTTAGACAACTCTGCTGGCTCGATAATAACCCGACCAACCGAACCGATTCATTTGCCAAGTCGACCCGGTGAGGCCTTGACTCAGACCAACACGACCAAGTCAGTTCCGAGTTGACTGAATCTTAAAACATTGCTTGTGATAGCTACTTGGTCAACTTGTGACCAAGGCCTTATTTTTCCACGTTATTGTAATGTTAGGGGCTTTAGGATAAAAATTCGACTTCTAAGGTGTCATATAATTAAAACTTGATCTCATTGTGAGAGAGCATCATAATCACTTTGATTTTTCTCTTGTAAAGAAGTTCACACTTTTCTCATGGTTCACTATTGGAGACTCTTTGATGCATTTTGATATTTGGAGCTAAAAGTTTCGATCTTCTTTGGAGCTACTTCATGGTTTGTCATTGGATTATATCATATTGTCATCTTGTAAGTGCTTCTTGTTGAATAATTTTCTTGGAATAATTTTTAATGTACGAAATTGTTGCTGAATATCATTGTTGAAAGCTATTGTTTAGCAATTGCATACATTATTCATTGCATGAAAAATGATGAATGTTCCTAGTGGATGAGATTTTGTCTTTCTTCCATGAAACTCCAAAAATATTGAGTAGGTAAATGTTAAAGGTTGGTTGCTAGGGCATCAATCTTTAACCTCCTTGAGGACGTTTTTGGCCAATTTTAAATCATCTTAGACCCCATAGCCCAATGGACTAGGCATTGGTTTAGAAAGTTTGGTGATCAAATCCTCTTTTTCTCCATCTTTTCTCTTTCTCAAATTTTTGGCCCCCTTTTCCTAGGATGACTAGCTAGGGTATCAAGAGAAATATTCTGGAGGGAGAATTTGGGATTCTGTTTGGATATAACTCTTCCTTAGTGTTTTATCTTGATCATCTCAAATTTTGGTGGAGTTCTCACAATGATCCATCCATAAATTCTTGTGCTCTAGGTGTTCCTTAGAAGGGAAACTTGGCTTGTATTTCCTCGAATATGTGGTTTTCTTTCTGGTTGGATATAACTCTTCCTTAGTGTTTTATCTTGATCATCTCAAATTTTGGTGGAGTTCTCACAATGATACATCCATAAATTCTCGTGCTCTAGGTGTTCCTTAGAAGGGAAACTTGGCTTGTATTTCCTCGAATATGTGGTTTTCTTGAGGGTTGGATACACATTTTATTTGGTGGAATAAACCATAAGAGACCCCTTTTCCTCCCTTGTCATGACCTAGTGAATACCTTGGAGGCATTACTTCCCATGATTATTCATAAAACCCTAGGTTTAGCGCAAGTCTTTCCTAGGTCTCTCAAAAGGAGCAAAGAGCCATTTGAAAGTGTCGAGTCATCACATAGAGCTTCTTTGAGAGGTCTAATCTCATATTCTAGAGTCTTGATCTTAGGCACACATATTCTCATTGCAAATCTCAAGCCCTAAGTCTTGATCTCCTCCTAGGTCTTTCTTAGAGAGCCTTTAACTTTCTTGAAGCATTGAACCACTATTGTGTCTCTCCTTGAATGGGCTTAGTGGAATCACTTCACACCTAAATCATTGATCTATCCATCCTAATTGATGCCCTTCTACTAGGACTCCTCCCATTGGTGAAAGTCCGTAAAGAGTAGGGGACCTTGATTGAGGTGACAGTGGGTCATTGTCCCATTGTTGTCACCTAGCCTAGTAGTTGTCCCTTAGGTTTCTCTTGCTTAGGGCCTTACTAGATTGTGTGGTAATAGGAAGCATACTCCTCCCCCATGGCATCCCTCCGAAGTTGTTGGCTTGTTCCCTCCTCATCACTGGTAGGCTAAGAATCAATGATGTCACTCACGAGAGCCATGTAACTAAGAAACTCTCTCGATGGTTTTCATTCGTGAAGGTTCTCTTAGGATTCTTTCCATGCTCCTTAACATCTCTTAGTGTTTGATCTAGCTATCTCGTCCTCCTCTTGACAAAATTGAAAGGAGCCTCCAACTCCTCATGGTTTGAAGAGCGAGTCTTTGTTGATGGTGGCGCTGGTCTCTACTCAATCTTTGGAGCCTCTCGCTCTTTATCCTCTGCCACTGCTTGAAATCGTTCATGAGATTTTTGAAAGGCTCAATTCTCCTCAAATTTGACATCCCTTCTCACCACAATCTTCCTCTGCGATGGAATGTACACTTTGTAGGCCTTTAAGGTCTTGTTATACCCCACAAGGATGCCCTTTTGTGATGAGGGTTCCAATGTCATCGTCTTGTTTGTTTGAAGATACATTAATATATATTACACACCCAAGGATGTGAAAATGACTAACCTCCTTTCCCTCTTGTGAACGTTTGCTTAGGGGTCTTGTTCATGTTCTAAATATACACTCTTGTGTTTCATGCCTCTACTCAAAGAAACGTGGGCACTTCTTGATTATGGATCATTGCCTTGGTAATGCCAATGATGACCTTGTTCTTCCTCTTTACAACCTGATTTTGCTGAGGGTTCTAAAGTATTGTTAGCTCCTTACTCATTGCCTTTATGCAAAAGTTCTTGAAGTCATTGGAAGTATACTCATCCTCATTGTTTGACCCAAGAACTCTGACTTTTCTCACTATTTGGTTCTCCTTGAGAGCCTTAAATTATCGAAACTAACTGAAGGCCTCTTCCTTGGCCTTCATGATGTAGATCGATGTCCTCTTGGAGAAACCATCAATGAGTGTCACATAGTAATTGTAACTACTTAAAGATGTCACTAATATAGGACCACACACATTTGAATGTGCCAGATCTAATATCCCCTTGGACTTGGTATCACTGCTAGGAAAGGTTGTCTTGGCATACTTGCAAAGTGCACATCCATTGCACATGCCCTACTACTCTACATTGAATTCGAGAAGACTAGTGATAATCTTCCTCAATATTTGTAAACCTTTGTAGTGCAAGTGACTCATCCTCTTGTTCCATCACTTGCACAAATTGTTGTTGTCATGAACTAGGGCAAGTATAGGTTGAGCCTTCAAGTTGTACAAGTTCCCCTCTTTGCTCCCAATTACTTGTTTTGCTCTTAGATTAGAAGCTCTTGGCTTGACAATACCTGCCCATCTTAGAAATAAACCTCATACCCCTGGTCATCTATGGCTAAGATTGCAAGTAGGCTCTTGGTTAAACCAAGTACATATAACACGTTTGTCACCTCTAAAGGATCTCTTGACTTTAGCTGAAACTAAATAGTCCGAATCTCCTCTACATCACACATGACATTGTTCTTAAGCTCCACATGTATCTCTGAGTCATCCTTTGAAATATTGGTGAACAACTATTGTGGTCCTTTCATATGAGAAGCACCATTATCCACAAACTAGCACCCTTGGCTATGGTGTTAGTAAGACAAAATACCAATGGGAACCCCTTGAATTTGGTGGCATTCACTTAGCCGTGTGTTTGTTGATGTTGTAGCTTGTGCATGTGCCTTATTCTTTCCCTTATTTTTGTTTGGACATTTACTTGCATAATGGCCAGACTTAGGACAAGCAAAGCATTTCATCGTAGTCACTTCCTTCTAGAGAGGTAGCATCCCCATTGGTATTTTTCATGGTTTTCCTCTTACCCTTCCTTGCTTAATTAGCAAGGGCAATATTCTCATCATTACCCTTTTGTTGGCCTCCACGTAGAGATTCCTCTTAAATCTCTTCTTGGGCGAAGTTATCCCACAATATAACCCAGTTTGGAAGTCTCTCTCATGCCATTTTACCTTTGACGAAGGGTGCCCATTACTTAGTGAAGCCATGTAGGGTTATCCTCACCAATTCCTAATCTAACATGACCTCCCCAACTATAGCCAAATCATCATGACCTTGTGAGATCTTGGTGAGATAAGATGCTTTTGCATTTGATTTGGTCATCTTGGTGCCACTGAGTTTCTCCTTCAGCATCATCTTCTTATATTTTTTGTTTAGTATAGTTTCATTAGAACTTCCAACAACTCCTTGGAAGTCTTCTTTTTGGATAAACAAGGCATCACATGATCCTTCATCGCATCCAAAATGATCCTCCAGGCTTTCACATCCCTTTTGGTTATGAGTGGCTAGTTATCTAGCATGATGCATCAATAGGAGAGACGGATTTTTGATTTGCAAACTCCTAGATGCCATTCTCCACAAGCACTGATGCTATCCACTCCTTCCAAGGACTATAGTTAGATGCACCCTCCAACTAGTTTTCAATCTTAGTCTAGTTGCAACCATCCTTCCAACCTCCAAATCAAATACTCAACCCAAAATAATATTATCGTTAGAAATTATTTTGTTGTAAACTTGTGACAAATTGATCTTCCACTCCTTCAGAGTTTATTGCTTTGATACCATGTTAAATTTCCCTAATACCAGATTTGATTTAATATTCCCAACAATAATTTATACCCATAAATGATTTAACCTAGTAAATTATTTTTGTGAATTGTTAAATAAAAATACATCTATAGAAATCACACAACAAAAATTTCATACCTTCCAATTTCCTCTTCACTTATATTACTCAAAATAAATAAGGGCTCTCTCTTAGGGAAAATGCCCCATAAAGAAATATAGAATTATACATCAAAAATGGAACTTGGAGATCTTGGCTCCGTAGAAAATATCATTCCTCGCAAAATTTGACTCCTAGAATATTTTGTCGCTTGGAAAAATTGGCTTCTCTTATTTGCAATTTGGCATCCTCTCTCCTATCCTTTTAGGACCCAAGTGATTGGAGAATATCTCGACCCCACTTAGGTCATGACTTGTACAACGCACTACGCAAGCCTCCATGATGAGTTTTGCTCCCCTTGCAAATTTGACCTCAAAGATCTCGACCTCCTCAAGTTTCCTCCAAAATTTCTTGCTACAATGTTTCCTTTTCCTTAGTTTTGAGTCTCTCACTCTCCAATTGAGAAAATTTCTCTATCAATTTTCAGTTATGTCTTCCTCCTCTCCTTAGGCTTTCTTTTATAATTTCTCATTGAGCTAGATGCTTAACCCCAATCTCCTAAGTGATGGATGGCTATGATTAACTTCTAAGCTTCACTTGAAATCAATGATAGAGATAAGATCTAGCTTACTAAAGTGAATAAATTTAGTGAATAGCCAACATTAATTAATTAATTAATCAGTTTGCTTTTCCTAGTTAGACTTGAGGAAAAAATCATAAAAGTAACTTAATAAATGAGCAAGTACCTAGAGAGGCTTTGGAAAACTTTTGCATGCTTAACACCTACCCTATGTATAAGCACCTATTCAAGCTATGATCATCAACATTTTGATCTCTATCCTCATGTTTATGGATAATATAGTTCTCTTGTCCTCCACCTTGGATAGGTTATAGAGATCAAGGTAGTGATCCCACAATCTTGATTACTTGATAGTCAATTTTGGCAAAACAAAGGTTATGATCTTCAGTGGGTCAAAACATGTCTTATTATACTACCATTTTTATTTTTGGGAGGGTGAAGGTTGAGATCAGTACTTGTTATACTTACATGGATGTTCAACTTTCAAGGCCTGGATTCTTTCCCTGGAAATCCATTAACTTCAAATACTAACGTGGGTTATGGATTCCTCATGCTTCTTGAATGTCATGTTTTAATAATCATTGCTAGGACATTCTATCCAAGTTGGAGCTCATGGATAGCCTAATTAGATTGATGCTTCTCTATAGGGGTTGTTACGCACCATAAAACATGTAACTCTTAGGAGAAAAAAATTCTCCTCATTAGCTAGCCAACTCACCAATAGCCCCACAATGGTTTGCACATATCACTATGTCAGAGTTATCCACCCATTTCTTTAGTTAGATTTGTCTTCCATCTAGAATTTCCTCTTGAAGGAACGTGGGTTATCTCTCAACATGTATTCTAACCATTCTTGCAATCATGTGATTTCATTTAATGTTATGGACATATTATTATGGGTCATGGGGAAAATTAAGTGATTGGTTGATCTCAATTTTATTCTTGTTCTCACACTTCACTTGGGAGGTTAGTCTTTGACTCTAGTCCAATGAGACCTCTAAGGGCATAGGGTTTAGGAGGGGCACTACTGGGGCAACATTGATTGATGTAGCATGCCCGAGGTAATCCATACTTATCACTTTCCATCTCTCCTAGTTATTCAGCTCCCTTCCTTGGGTTGGTAGCCATTGGGATTGACACATTTTAATTCCATATCCTCGAGCTAGGACTCGAAAACTTGGCTTGTTGGTTGATGTAGCTAAAAGAAGAAAACATATAAAGCCACATCGAAAGAAAATGTGAAATGAAAAATGTGGTTGGGACATTATTTAATGCTTGGGCAAAAGCCTAACATGAGCTTTACCCCCCTCATTAACTATCACCCAGTTCATCAAGTATTTAATGCTTCATCTAATGAAAGGAACTCTTAAAAGTTTCAATCTTGATGGGCGAGAAATTGGTACATCTTAAAGCGATATTGGAAAACTATGAAAGTAGGCTTGGGCTCTTAAGCTATGCACCAAAAAAAGATAAATCATTGAAGTAAAAGGTCCACAAGTGGGTGGAAAAAGCAGGCCGAAGAATGGGGTAACCCATGCGATGATGATTTCTTTTTCCTTACATATATACAATCAGGATGTTGGACCCCCATTAGCTTGTTTAAGGGCTATGATACGAGCCTTGAAGTCCTCTCCCACTTTGAGACCATGGTTATCACCCATACCTATGGATTCATGGGCTGACTTTTGACATGCTACTCCCCTTAGGGCCTGGAAACACCTAATAAAGTTGTTGGCCTAATCATCCTTGACATAAGTGAGCTAACTTGCTTAAAAGTCTTGATCTAGTTAGACATTTGAAGGTGAGTTTTATGTGAATTCTTGTGCCCTTGCCATTAGATATGGTCGAATATGATGCTTTAATGGTTTTTGTCCCTAATGATTATTTATTGCACTTGATCTTGAAAGGTTTGTGTCAGGTGTTGTTCTTACAACAATAGATATTCGTTAAGGGTTGGGTTTGGCCCTCTTCAACACCACTCTCGAGGATGTTTCGCTCTAGTATGAGACTAGAGATGATCTTGATGGTTCAAAATTGCCCCTCCATAGATCAATGTTAGGCTTTGAGATGATTCTTTGTGGTACTACATCCCCTCATCGATGCCGAGAGGATGAAACATTGAGCCACAAAACTTGGCTGTTGGACTAGTTAATGATGTGCCCAAATGGACCTAGGACACCCCCAAGTGGGTCTTGACTCTGTTTGAAGGATGTTACTTGTTCTTGAGCCCAGGTGAAGATGATTTGACTTGGGAGGGCTTGCACATTCTCTTTGGACACCGACACTTGCCTTGCATGATGCAGCATCACCCCCACAAGCCTTAGGAGGGTGACACAAACTTCTTTATGGATGATGCCATGGTTGAGGAGGCACTTTTTAAAATGTACCCATGTATTTTAATGATTTATTGAGTGTGGAGCACTCATGGACCTATGCATCACTGCTTGATGGATCTTGACCATTTCTAGAGGATGATGTCATGCTGGAGGCATTTATTTCCCATATTTGTGGTATATTTTTGGCATTTTGTTATGTTTTTGTGCTATTTTAAGTTTGTGAAAGCTCAAGTGAACTTTTAAGGGTTTTTCTTGTAAAATTGATAAAATGAGGCTTGGTTGCCCTCATATAAATGAATGATGAATGATGCCACAAAGTGTCATAAATGAATGATGAATGATTTCTCTTAAAATTGATAATACGAGGCTTGGTTGCCCATGGAGATTTTAAATCAATTTCTTATACAATAAAGGAGCAAGATGTCTAGTTAAATTTAGCAATTTTAACCATGGCACATGTAGAAACCCTACTTTCAACAATATTGCAAAACATAAATATGTGCAACAAACTTACAAAATTTCCACAAGAATCTCTTCAATCAATCCCAAGAAATCAACATCAATAGAATCTTGCACTATAGAGATCATATTGCATCCAAATAGAATACACAAGGAGTTAATGCGTACTTCCAAAAAGAGAAGAGTGTCATAAATGAATGATCCAACCAAATTGTGTTAACCAAGCCATCGTACTAGATCTGCAGTTATGACTAAAAACACTGGACGTTAGATTCAGAGGTGCAAATTGTTTCCCTTCAATTACAACTCGTTTGACCTGATTTGGCATCTACTTGCTCTTTCAAGTGTATACCTTGTACCTCATGAAACAAGGGTGAGTTAAATACTTAACATGTGTTTCCAACCAAGATGAATCCACACAAAATATAAAACCAGTTAAAGAGCTCAAGTTTTTATTCTCTTTGGGATTGATACAAAGATAGTTAGATTCACGAACAAGCTTTAATGATGCTAGTAGCAAATGGTAACACATGAGAATTGACTACTAATGATAAGATGTAAACAATGTGGTTCAACATGAAAGTACTTGGATCAAGACAACGTATATCAAAAGATCAAATCATGTAAATTTTAAGTTGGGAAAGATTTTTTTGGTTTTTGGATGAAGATGATTCATAGACCAATGCTTTAGGGCTATGGAGTCACTACACAAGATTCCAATGAAGCTTAGGGTTTGAGGTGAGATAATGTTGATGGCACTTGAAGGATTGCCTCTCAAGCTTTATCAAGGGCTTCTAGGTACCTCTCAAGGATGGTGGGGGAATTGGTTCTTTAGGAAGCTACCCTAAATACAAGGAAGGTGATCTCAAAGGCTGGCCAAGGCAAGAAGGAAGATCCCTAGGACATCCTACATCAATACAATGACACAAGTCTTCAATGGTGAAAGGGGGAAGGCATGAAAGTTATACCTTGTGTTACCCTTTTTAAGTGTATCAAGGTTAGGTGCGATGATTAGGTGACACACATTCTTTGGCCTTGATGTAGAGAAATCCTTGAACAATAATAAAACAAACTCTTAGAAAAAAGAGTTTCTAACTAATAAAAAAGAAAGGGGTTTCCTCCTTTTATAGATTAAGATCCTCCTTAAAGCATGGTGTAATACAATGTGCTTTAGCTCAAATTATGGGAAAAAACAAGTGGCCCAAGTCAAAGCAATAGAAAGATACATCATGTGGGAACCATTGATCCTCCCCAATCTCCACACATGAGTGCCCCATCAAACATTGTCTAAGAGATAAACTCTTATACATGTGAGCCAAGAGAGGTTAAGTCAACTGTCCCACCCTTAAAAGTGGCAGTGACCTTCAAAATAGTGTAAACAAGGTCAACCAAGGGCCCAAAGGCTAGGGTGCCCCTCCAACCAATTCCCTAGAGTACTGAAGTGGACAAAAAATGAAATAACCATCTCTAGAAGTATGACATCATCCCCATATGCGCAGGATGTCACATGAAGAAACCATTTCTATGTGGTAGGTGTGGCTCTACAAATATAGTGCTCCTTAGTCAATTGAAGGTGGTTAATTGCCATGCCATTTATAATAGCTTGTGAGAACCCATGACCGTGTGTAATGACCTCTTGCAGATCCTCAAATGTCTCAACAAACCCCCACATATGGTGTTAGGAGGAATAATCATGCCAATGTTTGAACAAATAATCCAATTGAGAAGGGGGTACCTCTCAAAGTGATCTGTGTGGCAAATGTGATGATGTGGTGTCCTTGTCATCACTCGGTGCATTGTCACGATTCCCAATTCATTGACATGTTTTCAATAAAATGGCATGGATCTCATTGTTAGTGGATATGGTCAAATAAGGGTACATGGATCTCAATGCAATGTTATAGATCCATTGTAATGTCATTGATTCCAATGCAATATTAAAATTCTTGAGGCATGGTACATAGATCCCAATGCAAGGCACTTGCTTGGAATGATGAGTCCAACTTTCCGATGTGCCATTAGGTTGTATACCCTTAGTAACTTATTCAAATACAACATAAGAAAGGTTAGTATTTTAGCATGCCAAAGTTTTACAATTGGGGAGCAAAAATTAACTTGTATACATGTGTCAATTCCTAGGACAAAGTGTGTTTTTTAAGTCCTTAAGTAAAACATAGGTGATGTGATGAAAAATTATGTAAGGGTAAGGGGAAAATGCCATTTGATAATCCTCAGATTCAAGGAATGATGTAGAGGCCTTACATTTTTTGATTGTCTTGCTTTCAAGAGCTAGGTATTTTATCTATAGAAGCCTTTAAAGAGGGAGCTTAGCATTGAGTTACCTTTCCTCGTCATTGTTTCTTACCACCCCATTTGCCTCTTTCTTTAAGTGATTGTTTTATTTAACAAGCCCCCTTTTCTTTAGATGCTTATAGACAACCATTAGACTAGGGGCAATGGCCTTCGTAGCAGGGTGGCATTCATTTAAGCTTCAATTTTTTTGGCCTTTACATTATTTTCTCATCACCTCTTAGCCCTTTTGGCTCTAATGGTTTAGGCTTTTCTTTATTTGGATCATTTTTGTGCTTGTTGACAAGTCAACATGAAGGGGAAGGTCTCTTTTATGGATGGAATGAGGTGAACAGGTATAACAAGAAGTGTAAGTATGATTGTGGATGTGTAAGACACTACCTTAACTAGTTTCTCAGCAGTACAAGCTGACCCAAGAAATGAAAACACTTGTAAAGAAAACCATGCTTCCCATAATATGATGAGCAAAAGAACAAAATTATATTGCTATGAAGTTTTTTTAGATTTTGTTAGTTTATCACTTTCATAGCGAGATCAAAGAGGTTATAGCACCACATCCCAGTGAAATAACAATGCATGGATTATCACCAAAGAATTTGTTGTAACCACATTGTACCACCAATAAATGCATTTGTAATCTAAGAGGTGAGTGTATAGATCTAACAAAACCACAGTTGAGCTAGCGTAATATTGTATTTGAAGGTTAAAATGAGAGAATTATTTGAGTTTGGAGTTTTTGAGCAAGTTGCTCATGGAATCGACAATCATACATCCTTTTGTGAGGGTGCCTCTAAGGTAGTTACCCCATGGGTGGTAACATTTGCCTCCTACTTGTCTGATGAGTTTAGCTTGTTATAATGGCAGTTGGAGGGTTTGATCTTGGGCCTTGCCCAGATTACTCCAATGTGTTAACTATTTACCATGGTTTAAGGAAAAAAATAAAAAAAATCTACCACCTACATGGGCACATGTGAACATGCAAGTGTATGAGAACTTCAATATTAGCAATTGTCATCTACACACCATCTAACATGAAGAGAACATCAATGGGGGTGAATCTACCACCCTAAGAGACCTAAATCCTACTTTGTATAAAATCAATTTCTTTCCAAGTCTAATGCATTAAAGTCAAAATAGTGGAAGTAAATTTATATAAGACAAAATCAAATATGCATCAGGAAATCAATCTAGCAATGCATGAAATGAGACACAAACACGAGCAAGTGAATGCAAGTAAACAAGCAACTAAATTAATGCTTAGGGAGCTTGTTATTTACGAGGTCAAGCTTGGTGCTAGGTGCCATCAAATGTGTTATCACATACACTTGCATTTGTTGAGATAAAGCTCCAAAGCTCACCTCCCTCTTCTCAGCCTAGGTCAGCGCTTCTATAGGTTAAGATTCCTAGGGTTTAAAGCAATGAGTTTGAAGGTGATATGAAGGGTAAACCCAACAAAATAGTTTTGAAACGGTTTTAGAGTATGAAAGTCGTTGGGAGGACAAGAGACTAGTGTCCTTTCATTTGGGCATATGGGGTCAACCGTGTCCCATGAGATGGTGTGAAGGGATCCAAGGTGACAAGTAGGATTGTCCACTACTAAACCTAGTGGAGCCTCCTATTATTTTCACAAGCTCCAAGATAACTTAAGGGAAGATTCTCCACTAGAATTCTCTACAGGGATTACAAGATAGGATCTATCCAAGAACAATACAAAGTGAATGCATCCACTAGATAAGCATATTTTCACTTAATACATTTAACAAATAAATCTACAAGACTTGGAGAGACTACTTACTCAAAAAATCATTGCTCATCCATAAACCCTAACCGTGAAAATCAATGGAGTGCAAAAAAGTTAAAACACATTAAGAAATCGTCACCTGCTCAATGAGATGCATGTATTAACCTTCAATCCGTGACACCAACTCCAAGACAAAAGAACTTAAAATTTTAGAATTAGCTTGAAAGACACTGATTTCTCCCCCAATCCAACTCTACATTTAGGTCACCCTAGTTAAGTTTTCTTTTAGAAGGTTATGTATCTTCATATATAGATACCGCACCATTCTCGTTAATTCTCATGGGTGTGCCTTGATCTATTCTGTCTGCTAAATTTGTTGGAGTAGCCTCCTTGCTCGCTACGACATATATTCTAAAATAGAGACATCGAATTCTTGAAGAATGCCCCAAGTCATTTACAGTGAAGCGCTTTAAAACATTCAACACTCATATATACAAATGTGAAATGAGACCAAGCTCCTTCTCATTAAGATATTCGACATCTGCATCACCTTCGGAAGGATTATGGCAGCTTTTGCTATTTACCCTTTATGGCAACAGTGCTTTCTTGATAGTAAAAAAGATTTGGCAAACAAGATTTGGCTTAAATCCTCCATGGTAATGACATTGTCACATTTTCTTTTCTTGTTTTACCAGAATTCTCAGGAGTGGAGGCATCGACTCGTTTTGTCAAAATTTGACCCTCTTAGCTGGATTCCATGATAAAAGCACTATGATTGGTTACAGACTAAATCATCACTCAGAACTGAACTGGATGACTCTGATTGACCCTTCAAACCAGGGTTTCGATTAATTTATCTTCTTTAGGGGAGCAGTCTGTTTCAGGAACAAGGTTTAGAAACTGTTCCACGCTCATTCTGAAGTTGACCTTCTTCAAGATTCATATCCCGAGAGAACAAAATAGCTGCTTGTTTCAAAGGCTTATCTAGTGTGTGCTTGAGATGTAACATTCACTGGAGAATCCAATTTTCAGAGCAATGCACTACGGATTCTTCCATTTCAGTTACAGTTGTATGGTTGCTTTTTTTAATTCTCTGAATATAAAACCCTCTATATATGTTTGACTTGGCTGTTAAGATTCGCTGTATGCTACCAAGTAGCTACAGACTACACCAAAAAATTGAAGTGGTCCTTGCAATAGAGATGTTTTCTTCAACTTCTCCTATTCATAGTGTTCTTAATCTATCACTGTAGTCATAGAAGATCGCAGTAACTCGACATCTCTCTCTGCTAATTGGCAAATATGCAAAGGACAATTTACAAGACTATGATGCAGTTGATAAAGAATGGAAGAATGTCATGCATCGGTCAACACATTGATTGTGTGTTCATTTTAGTCCGTTTTAGTTGTATTGAAATATGGTCCCTGACGGCCCTCTATATACTAACTTGGAATGCATTCATGGTACACTTGGCTGTCTGCTTTGTGTTTCCTACTGTTCGTGTAAGATCTCAAATGAGAAATTCCATTGGTGATGAGAATTCTTTGTACTCTGAACTAGATTATGGTGTTGATGCATATATATTCAGATTCCGTTTGCAATTCTGTGCCAATGTCTTATTTTTCTTAGTTTCCGACAGTATCTTACATGCTGCAATTTTTTGCATTTTTTTCATTTTATGTTCAATGAATTTTGATGCAGAGGGGCTTAAAATAAAAATTTGTACTCGTAAGAGAACAAAACGAGAAGAGCTCGAGCGAATTCGTAATCAAGGGAAAGAGAAAGAGAAAGTCCCTTCCAATGTGAGTCTAAAATATTCTGCGAGTTTGATGTTTATGTGATCTGTATTTTTGAATGATAAGAATTATAGTTTATAGAATTGTATCCGTTCAAGCCAGTCATTTTTCTTTGTACGTTACCAGGGAACTTGTGTCTTGCGTGTGTGTGAGATTGAGAGGGAGTGGGAGAGAGGACGCTTGTCTATGCTCATAATTACTCTATGTTAGAATGTGGCGTGGGGTTTGTGGCTCATTGAATGAATTGTTAGTCTGTACAACTTGGTGAAGCTGATCAAACTTTCTTTTCAATTTGCTAGGAACAGGATGTTATGACAGATGGTTCTGGGAAAAGGACGCGCCGGATAAAAGTCCTGCGTCATCTTGGTCTTGCTGCTCCACCTGATTCCCCTTTTAATGCCAACTCTCCGCTCAAAATTGTTGCATGAGTTATGCCATGATACATATTCGCTATTTTTTGGGTTGTCATCTAGTGTGTAGTTTCCGGCAAATAATATGGTCAGTCGAAAACTGAAGGAAATCGTCAATGCAACCTGCCAAATCTGAAGATATTAAACTTTTTCCTCTGGTTTATGCTAAATTCATTTTTGCCTGGTTTGCAAGATAGCGCAATTGATTCTCAGTTCAAAGTGTCTGGGAACAGTTAAATCCTAGGATACATTTTATATTTATTACATTTGTTCTCCGAGATATCATTTAACTTTAAAGATGTCAACTGGACAGAGAAAAGTGAACTCAAAATTTTGTCTTTTAACAGTGCAGTGCAGCTCTGCTTATTTACTTTATCCTACTCTCTGTGGGTAGAAATATAACTTATGAGACTAATAAATTCGAGGCTCAAGGCGAAGTTGACTGTCCAAAATTTTTGATGCATAGCAGAGAAGTTGAGTTCACGTCTCTATTTTCACCATTTTATATGCTTGTTTGGAAGCCCGAAGAATTTAAGGACTCTCTAAATTTTTTTATGCATAGCAGAGAAGTTGAGTTCACGTCTTCATTTTCACCAATTTTAAATATGCTTGTTTGGAAGTTCCAAGAATTTAAGGATCTAGAGCTTGAGATTGGAATCGGAGAAGAAAAATAAATTTCTAAAGTTCAAAGTCCACTTAAAAATATAAATAAACGCATATTTTCTTTTCAGATGGTTATTTGATTGGTTGTGAAGTCATAAATGGTCTCTTCTAAGTTTTTGATACAATTCTATATTTTTCTTTGGCAGCCACGGTGTTTTGTGAAAACATGAATATTTTCCCTGTATTATGCCAATTATTGTATGTTTAATTTTGTTATTAATAAAGCTGGGCAATGCCTTAGATAGTTAGTGTATTTATTTTATTTGTAGAACAAAGTGATAATTATTTTATTTGTACACTAATTATCGATTTGCTAGGTCAAATTATTTATGGTAGGAAAAGAAGGTTGACACCCACCTATTTATTCGGGCCATCTGTAGCTTGGAGACTTGTAGTTTGTATATTATTGCTGTAACATTGTTGCGAGGTGTATTTCCAGATACTGATTTAAATCTTTCTTTGAAAGTTTTTGATGATCATTTTCTCTCTCTATCGTGTATAATTGGGCTTGTTTGTATATTTTGCTGTAACAATGCTGCTAGGTTTATTTCTAGATAGTGATTTCAATCTTTCCTTTAATGTTTTTGATAGTCGGTATCTCTCTCGATCTTATATAATTGGGGCTTTTATTTGATGAAAAGCAGTTCCTTCTCATAGTCATTATCTCTCTTTCGTATAATTGAGCCTTTTATTTGATGTAAAGCAGTTCCTGCTAGCTTCCATGGTGGTTAAAATATTGAAGTCATTATTTATCTAGACTTCCTTCTTAATAGTAATACATTTTGGAAACACAGTGGGCTATCCTTTATATATGGCATTACATTGAGAGGGAGAATATAGTTTGTCTTGCAATGAGTGTAATTTGGAATGTTATCTTCTATTATTGAGCTTGATGCACCCTTTCAAACAAGTTTCTAGAAAATATTTCTTTGTATAGACATTTTACTTGTGCATGATGTGATTTCTCATTACATGGAACAAAATCAAATATTTTCTTTGTATAGAAATTTTACTTGTGCATGATGTGATTTCTCATTACATGGAACAAAATCATCTTTGAGTATATGGTTCAATTCACACAGTCATTTTATTGCAACCTTGTGAATTAACAACAAAATTAGTGTCTTTTTACTGAATGCTATATATTAGATAAATGAAGTACCTTGTGTGAAGTGGAGAGATAATTGATTTGACCCTAGGGGGATTCATACTTCTTACATGCCCTTGTTTGGGAAGTTCTGGCTTCCCTGACTCTTATAGAGAGGCTTAAAGGGGATTTGCCTTTTAGCTATTGGAGTTTTTTTACCCTTTTAACACTGTATTGGTACAGAAATCCAAAGATCCTGATAAACATAGAAGCCATGAACTGGGTGAAATGTTGGACTCGGTTGGGTATTTAGTAAAGCTAATTATATAGAGTTCTTGGTATAGAGGCTGGCTGACCTGGACAGTGAACTCTTAGGTCACTAAAAATTAGGCAAAAATGGAAAATTTATTTGAGAGATTATTTTTGTCACCCACCTAAATAAGATGGACTGAAGCATATAATTTGTTATTAGACCTTAGTTGATAGATCCAAGGAGTCTGATCAGCCTTAACAATGAACATTTTTTTCTCTAAAAATTAGATATGCCCTTGCTTGGGGAAGATCTGGCTGCCCTGACTCTTAGAGAGGCTTAAAGGTTATTTGCCCTTGAGTCACTATAATTTTTTCCACCTTTAAAAACACTCTTGATACAGAAATCCAAAGAGCTTGAAAAGTGTTGAAGCCATGAATTGAGTGAAATGTACGACTTGGCTTGGGACTTAGTAAAGTTAATTATATGGAGTACTTGGTTTGGGACTTAGTAAATGGTTTTCCATTTGGACAAAAATGGAAAATTTCTTTGGAAGAATATTTTGTCACCTGCCTAAATAGGAAGGAATGGAAAGCACATGGTTTGTTATTAGACCTTGGCTGATCAACCTTGACAATGACCATTTTGATCACTAAAAATTAGACATGCTCTTGCTGGTGGGAAGCTCCCGTCACTCTGATAGAGAGGCTTAAAGGGGATTTTCCATTTAGTCATTTGGAGTGTTGTTTTAACCCTTATAAAACTTTGTTGCTACAGAAATCCAAAAGCCCTGACAAACATAGAAGCCATGAATTGGGTAAAATGTTGGACTTGGTTTACGACTTCGTAAAGCTAACTATAGAGTACTTGGTTTGTTAGTCTTCAGTTGGAAAATCCATGGAGTCTAACTAACTTGGACAATGAACTCTTAAATCACTAAAAATTAGACAAAAATGGAAAATTTCTTTGGAAGAATATTTTTGTCACCCTCCTAAATAGGAAGGTCTAGAAAGCACATAGTTTGTTATTGGACCTCAGTGGATAAATCCATGTAGTGTGATCAACCTTGACAATGAAATTTTGATCACTAAAAATTAGAAAAATTTGGAAAATTTATTTGGCATAATGTTTTTATTGCACACTTAAATATGGACTAGAAAATAATTTTCCGTGGAGCTCCTTGATTTCACTAATCATTGTTTCTTATTTTAATTGTTTTTGTTTGTGTTCACTTCGGAGAAAGTTTTGCATAAATCATAAGTATAGGTTGGGGCACCCTTTTTCTTTCGACCTATGTAAAGAAGAAATTTTGCCTTTATTTATTTTGACAGGGAAATATGTGGTTGTAGCCTCCTTTGAGAATGATGTTGTATTGTGTGTGCATATGTGTGGAGGTACTTAAAGAATGTTACCAATGAAAACTGTGTATTGTTTTTTCATTCAGAATATATCATTATGCTTGACTAAGAGCGGCTGGTGCGATGAGCATAGCTAATGTGCAAAAGATTAACAAGCTAAGTGGAAATTCTTGATAAAAATAGCAATTAGAATAATAAAACTAAGAAAACAATTAAGTTTATCCTTGGAAAAATGTAAAACCCTTTGTCAAAATTAAAGTAGAATGAGTTTTGAAACCAATAGAAATACATCTCAATTTTCGAAGTCCTTAGAGATCCTATAATTACATCACCAATATGGGTTTTAGTATCCTTTGTATTTTTTCACATATGAGAAGAATATATTTTCCTTTAAACCTAGCCACATTTAGAAATATGTGGTTGTAGCCTCTTTGAAGGATGGTGTGTGTCATGTCTATATATTTGTGCGAAAGTACATACAAAAATGTTACCTAGAAAAAATCAATTTGATGTGCTTTGGTTGACAATATACCAAAATGCTTGGTTAAGGGCAAAGTCCTTTATACAAAGTTGGTGCCATGGGCTTTGCTAATAGGGAAGAGACAATGAAACTAAGTACACATTCTTGGGAAAGCTAATGAGGAAGTAGAAGGATAAAACTAGGAAACAAGGTAGTCTATCTTGCAAAACCCCAATAAAATTTAGGTAGAATGAGATTAGTCAACCAAAAGGAGAGCAATCTAAAAATAAAGAGGAATCCAAAGATGAATAAATGCAAAGCTAAAAGATATGAATGGGGAAGAGTTTTGTTATGTATCATCTTATTAAAATGATATGTGTTTGTATATAATAATATAATCAAATGTCTTTTATATGTTTTTTTAATAAAGAACTCTTATTACTAGCATATAATCTTTTTAATTAAGATCCATTAAAGATTGAGGAGAAAAAAATTTAGGTGTAAGCCTTGTGGACCTTGTTAGAACTAGTTATGCTGATTACGACCTATTGAGATAATTGATGTATTAGACACCCTTTTTTTTTCCAAGGGACCCCCCTTTGTGTTGTGATTTGATTGGTTAGTGTATGAAGGTGTACATATCCTATCCATTTTTAGATTTGAACTTGTGACGCACAAAGAGAGTATGTTTTTCTCCATTAAGCCTATAACCTTTTTAAGTGTTGCATACAAGACACTGAAGTTCTTTCCCTATTGAGGTTGAACTTTTTTATTGTTACATACAAAGTAATGTAGATATCTTGTCCCCAACTTGACCCCTTCAATCAATCCCATCAACCCTTTAATGTTGGCTTTTGGTCTTGCACATATAAAGTAGTGAATATCCCTTGTTACTTGCGATGTAAAGCACCTTGCCTATTTTACTACATGCGCACGCGTGTGCGTACACACACATTCTACTCACAACCTTCCATTCAACTAAGATTGAATGTTGTCTTAGTATTTTATACTTTGTTGCTCAATGGACTCTTTAAATGGCTAGGTGGTATTAGCATTGTATTAGAGTTGTAATATATTGCCCTTAGGGCCATTATATGTAATTTCTCATTCTTTTTGAAACATTGTGTTTCTTTTTGACATATATGCTCTTAAAAATGACTTTTATTGTTTTGCACATAAAATAAAAGACCATTTTCAACCACTTTTCCCTTTTGACCTTATCTCTTACAACTCTTGCTTTTTATTTTTTACTACTGAGTCACATTTTATGTTTACAAAATGTTTGCTAGTTATCTACTTATTTTACATCAACATGGCCTTTTACATCTTCTCATTCTTCCTTCCACTCTTGCTATATATGATGTGCACACATACTCATGCCTTATTCACAACCTTCCACTTATGCAAGATTGAACATTGAGCTAAATATTTATGCTTTGTTGCCCAATGGACTCTCTAAAATGATAGGTAGTATTAGCATTGTATTAGAGCTGTAGAGCTGTATTATCTTGGCCTTTGCATATTTACATGTAATTTCTCTTTCTTTTTGACATATTGTGTTTCTTTTGACGTATGCATCTTAAAAATGACTTTTATTGTCTTATTTTGCACTAATTTCTTGTATGATGTTGATGTTCTTTGTCCTTTATTTTCATGTTTTTCACTTGAAATAAAACACTCAATTTCAACCACTTTTACCTTTCAACCTATCTCTCTAAAACTCCACTTTCTGTTTTTCACATGATAGTTAAATATTTTATGTTTTGCAAAATGTTTCCTGTTATTAATTTATTTTACATTAATTTGGCCTTTTATATATTCTTTCCATTTTTCCTTCCACTCATTAATAAAGTAATTAACATTGTTAGAGAGCATGTTGTGAAAAATTGATTCCAATGCTTGAAAACTACTTTAGAACTAAGATGATGTTTGTAATGTAGTTGAAGAGAGGAGAGATTTGTTTAATATTGACACTAGCTGCACGACATCTCTATCCTAGAGTGAAGATGAGGGGGACCAAGTAAAGAATACACATTCATCTTGCAAGAAATTAATCATTTAGTAGGAGCGCCACTAACTTTGTTGGCACCCACATTGGCATAATAATCATGGTAAGTTGGGATGTATATGCTACCACAAACCAATTTCGACAACTATTGTGGGTTGAGACATTGTAGAAGAAATTTTATATTCATAGAAACTATTCCAAAACACAAACGTTCTTTATCATTATGTTTATTGTTGACTTGTATCCACATAACATGTCCTAGAAATTAGGCAAATGGGTGAGGGATGAGCAAGTACACATTGTTGCGAAGATAAAAAAAATCGAATTATTTCAGCTGAAACTAATGCTGCCGAAGATTAAAATAATTCAAATTAAAACATAACAACAAGTAAATGGAATGCCACTGCATGAAATATAGATATGTCAACAAGCACAGGTTGCAAAGAAGACTATATAATTAATACATAACATCCAATATTGTATCAAAAATTTATTCAATTATTTTTTAATTGGGAATGTTTTATTGCTTGGTGGCTTTAGTTTCAATCTCAATAATTGGATTTGTTTGAGCTTTCCAACAATATGAATGCTTGCTCTTTGGAGCATGTTGTGTTGGGTGTGAATAAAGAAATATTTGCAAAGAATATTATGATGGTGAATCAAAATGTATATGTATTTAATATGTGCTTCCCTAATTATGTTAACTCTTTCAGTTTGGGGAATGCATAACTTTCCCAAATGATACAAGAATTGGTCCTTAACATGATAATCCAATTCTTCTACCTTTTTGCCATTACTTAAAGCTGCATATACATCTTTAAAGTCTATGTCTTGAGCATATTTTTCAATGTAGCTTTCATACATTACTGAGTTATGCTTAAGTATAGTAGATGCATTTATGATTGGTCTAGACAGCATATCTACAACTTTATTATGTATGCCTTTCTTATATTTGATGACTGGATGAAACTGCTGTAGGAAACCCATCCACCTATAGTGTCTTGATTGCTGCAATTTAGTTTGTGAGTGCAAATACTGAAGTGGATGATGATCAGTATGTATAATTGTTTCCTTGCCCATTAAGTAATGTTTCCACTTTTTCACACTCTGGACTAATGCATACAATTCTTTATCATATGTAGGATAATTGACTACTGCAGAATTAAAAGTCTCAGAATGGTAGCATATGGGTTTACCATGTTGCATCAACACTGCTCCCATGGCATAGTCACTGGCATCTGTTTCAATCTAAAATGGTCTTTGAAGATTTGGCAATGCTAGCATTGGTGCTGTACTAATTTTTCTTTCAAGGTGTCGAAGGCTTTCTGTTGTTTGCCTCCCCACTGAAACACCTTGTTCAATCCTGTTAAAGCATGTAAGGGAACTGCAATCAAGGAAAAGTTAGCAATAAACTTTCTCCAATATTGTGTTGCTCATAGGAAGCTTCTAACTTCTGTAGCAGAATTGGGGTTTAGGCCAGTTTACAATGATTGCAACCTTAGAGATATCTATCTTCAATTCACCACCCCCTACAATATGACCCAAATAATTCAAAGATGTTCTACCAAATTCACATTTCGATAATTTAACATAGAGATTTTCTTTTTTCAAAACATCTAGAGTCTGCTTCACATGCTTCAAATGTTCTTCCTATGTTTTACTGAAAACAAGAATGTCATCTAGATATACAATTACAAAATCATTAATAAAAGGCCTGAGTACATCATTCATAACTCTCATGAAAGTGGAAGGAGCATTAGTTAAGCCAAAAGGCATAACTAGCCATTCATACAACCCTTGCTTTGTTTTGAAAGCAGATTTCCATGCATCTTGCTCTGCTACTCTGACCTGATGGTAACCACTACGTAGGTCCAACTTGGAAAAGTAAATAGCTTCTTTTAGTTGATCCAATATATCATCAATGCGAGGAAGGGGATAATGATTATTGATCGTTATTTTATTCAGTGCTCTATAATCAATGCACATCCTCCACGAACCATCTTTCTTCCTCACCAACATGATTGGAGATCCACATGGTGATGTGCTTGGTCTTATGAACCCTTTCTCGATCAGCTCTTGTACATGCTTCTTGATCTCCGCATTCTCTAAAGAAGATAACCTGTACATTCCAATGTTAGGCAATGGAGCATCTTGCTACAAATTAATATCATGTACAATTTCACTTTTGGGTGGCAGACCTTTAGGTTCTTGGAATAAGATATCATATTCTGAAACAACTTTTTCTAAATCAACTTTCTGTTTAGCATCACAGCCCTCAAATACATTGGTTTTATCAGGTTTCTTTTCCTTTACAACCATCAGTAAAAATTGCTTGCATGAATTTACAATTCTTTTCATCTGCCCTGAGTTTACGAGAGTATAATTATTCTTGAGTTTATGAGATTTTACAATATATTCGATTCCATCTTTAACGAGTTGATACTTATTTTCAACTCTATAGAAAATGGCTTTTCTATCATACAAGTGAGGACTTCCTAAAACAATTCCACATATATCCAAGGGAACGATATCTAACTCAACCTCATCTACAAATGTTAACCCAAAAGAAAACCTAAGTTTACATTGTCTAGTCACTTGTAGCTTTGCTTTATCGCATACCCAACCTAATGGATATGGCTTCTTGTGAGGTGTGGTTAGTAATCCCAACTTCTTTACAATTGCTTCAGAAATCAAGTTTACTTGTGAACCACTATCAAATAAAGTATCAATCTTTTGATGCTTGGAAATAACTCTAATACCACTATCAAATAAATTATCAATCTTTTGATGCTTGGAAATAACTCTAATATGAAAAAGTTCATGTCTTTTCCTCTCATTTTCTTCACTATCAACAGTTTGTGTAGAATTACTAGTAGATGCTTCAGAATTTTTACCTTTTATACCTGTGGTTGCGATTGTTGTTTCATCCTCTGAGTCTAACCTCAAATCTTTCTGTATAGCAGCAACAAGCTTCTTCTTCTTGCCATCGAACTTCTTGGATTTCAGCTCCGGATGCAAAGAACAACAATGTTCATCATCATGTCCATCCTTTTTGCAGTGAGTGCATGAAGGTTTGGCCTTCTGTACAACGCTTGCCTTCCTCTCTTTCCATTTCTGCTTCCTCTTTTCCTCATTCTTGCTTACAGTGGGCTTTGATGATCCCCCAATCTCTGGGTTTACATTCTTGCCTCTATCCTCTAGATGGGTAGCCTGAACAGATACCTCATCTATGCTAGTAGGTTAAACATGAGAATGGTGTGCCTACAATAGTTGTGTAGACCACCTATATACTTCAGCAAAGTTTCAGGCGAGTCTAAAGAAATGCCTAGAATTAAAGATCTTTTTCTAAATTCTTGGGTGTAGCTTTGTACACTTTGCCCCTTTAACTGGTGAACAATATGCCAACTCAGCATGGCTTGCTGTATATAAGCTAGTGGATAGAATTGTTTTTTAATTGCAGTAACAAATTCACTCCAGATAGAAAGGATTTTACCATGCTTCTTCAAGTCAGCTTGTGTCCTGCCTTCCCACTAGACTATGGCAGTTCCTCCAAGGTGTAGGCTGGCCAACTGAATTTTACTCTTGTCTGAATCAATATTCAGCACCCTGCAATACACATCAATCTGTCTAATCCAGTTATCTAGCTTCTCTACATTTAATTCTCCATCATATATTGGAAAACCAAATTTAACAACTAACTTAATCAAATATGTTTTCTTCTTTTTATTTTCACGGCTATCAGGAGGTGTGGATAGAGGAGCCACTTTTCTTTTCCCTTTGCCTTCAGAATGACCATCTAGAAGAGATTCTTCTGTTCCTTTGTCTTGTTTGGAGGTTGAAGAATCTTCACCTCTACCTTTCTTAAATTGTTAGTACATCTCTTCTACCATGGCTCTCATGGTCATGAAATTGTCAATGAATTGAGAGTCTGATTCCAATGGATTTTCTTCTGCCATTTTCCTCCTAGGATAGACTCTTCCTATTTCTGGGTTAGTCTCAACCAGTCCTCCTCCTCCTAATTTGAGCTTTGACCTAATTGCTTTTCTATGTTGAAAATGCAACAAGATGATGGAGCTTAGTGAAAACAAGTCGCCTTCACTAAGTGGGCCCGCAGGCTATTTTTGGCGCAAAGTCTATTTTTAGACATATGGATCATGGTTTATGAATTGCAGGATGCTATTTGTGGATGATTGGTCATGTTGGTAAAAATAGATGGACTCCTATTTTTAGACTATGGGCAAGTCTATTTTTAGACTGCCAGTCTAAAAATAGAACAGTCGAATATTATTAGCTCTTAATAATATTTGGACTATAAACATTATCTTATCCCCTTGGAGCACTTCAGTTCGAGCTACGGACGTGGCACATGCAACTGCCAGAAGGAAATACGCTTTTCTTATGGGTTAGTTGAGCTATTGCATGATGGACTTCAGTTAGAACTCAAGTGATTGAGTTTGGTGGAGTTGATTAAGGAGTTGATGGAGTTGTGTTCAGTTTGACTTAGTTGAACTAGTTGTATTTAGTCTAACTGCAAATACACTAGTGATGAGTGATGTGAATTAATTATTAATTAATTCACTAATTATTAACTCATAAAGCAACTAAAGAATACATCAGTTAACTCAGTGCATGGATAGTTCAGTGGAGACAAGTGTTAGAGGTGAGTGAAAGGGCAAGACAACTGTCAGTTGTGACTATAGTTATGCATGAGATTTGCACAATCAGTGGATTGAGATTGCCAATGAGGATTGCGTAGTGCAACACAAGGGAAATACGAGTTTGGATCAACCATTCTCATCTATTGTCATGCAGGACTGCACAGTGCGCAGTGGAGGCAGGCAAGCAGTGGAGGAGATTTGAACCTGTGATTGATTCAGATCTGAGCTAGTTTGTGTGTAACAGGTGGAGATAGTACTGAGTACTTGCGAGGAGTATTGACTATGTGTTGTTACATGTTCTCAATCAATATAATATACAGATAGTTGGGGGTTTTCAGCTGTATGCTTTCCTCGTGATATACTGTGTTGATATGTGTGATTGATGTTTCAATGTGCGCATGCGATTGTTTCTGAATACCGCAAATTGATGATCAATGGTAGAAGAGGTTATGTATTATGCATGCATTCCACAAATAGTGTATAATCAGGATAATATCTGTGAATAAGTGTTATATTATTCAAAATTTCTACAGTCTAACCTTAGCAAACCTAAAGCTCTGATACCACTTGATCTGATAATGAGATCTAAGACAATTAATAACGTATTACAGATTCATGTGCTTGTATGTGCCTATGTTATTTTATGCAATGGATTGATAAGATTGCGAAATACGCAGACAATGAAGCAATAAACAAAAACATAATAGACAACACATAACACAACAAATTTAATGAGGATTTCACCCAATACTCTTGGGCTACATCTCCTGGTCCAGTGTTTAGTGGTGGCCTCTCTATTATGTCTTCAAGCAGAGTTTTACAATAGTATGAGCTCAATTTGAGACTCAATACACAACAAATACAACAACAAGAGTTTTCTTGAACCTCTCAAGCCTCTCTGAGTACACAGACTCTTTCAATCATTCTCTCTCTCTACCTTAGCTCTGTCTCGACATTGCCTTCAATATTGTTTGTCTCTGTTTGCTCTATGTCTGTGGCTTTAAAGCTAATCTGCGCTGCATGTTCGTTTCTCCTTCTCGGATTTCTGCCTCCCAACCTCTGTCAGCTCAAATATCTCTTCTAGCGTTACACAATCATTGCATAATGCATTGAGGGGAGGTGACCACCTATTCTGTAACGTAAGAGTGCCTCGTGCTTTTGGAACCCTTGAAACAATCGCTCTCTGTTATCACAGAGAATTGTATTAGAAACTGAGAAAATCCACCATCACACTGTATCGAACTTTAAAAGTCCTCAAATCCAGTCTATACTCTTATCGGGTCCGCCCACAAGTCACTGTCACATATTGCAATGGCTTATTCCTTTGTATTTAAAAAATACGTTAAAACTGTGAAAATAACGTGAAAAATGGCTTCCTCTGGACTTGAAACAATATACATTTTCATTCCCGAACCCTTTCGGGTCCGGTTTATCGCATCGACGCTTTATCCTTCGCATTTCGTTTAATAAACGAAACTGCGAAAATACATTAAAAATGGCCTTTCTATGGATCTGAAACTTTATCGCATCCCATTTGTAATTCTATCGGGTCCGGCGCGCGTATATATATGTGTATGTGTGTGTGTGTGTGTCCACCCTTCTGCATGGCTCCGATGCGATGTTGCAATGCGACTTGTCACAGTCGTAAGTCACATGGGCCCCGGGTCATTGTGAGTGCTACTATTGTAATCCGCCGATGCGATATGGCGACGCAAAGTGGGCCGTCGATTTGTGCGCTTGATCAATGGTCCTTGTTGACCCCACCAATCGCTATCGCAACAGACATGTGATCTCCACCGATTGTCGCTGCCGATTGCGATTCGCCAATCCGATCTGGACCGTTGATCGCCCAGATCCGATGGCCCCTATGCATTCACTGTTGCCATCGCCGATACCTCTGTTTTTGATGTTTTCTATGTATTTTTGCCTCCTGATAGTGTTTTTCAGTGTTTTTAAAAGGTTTTCTCATGCGATAATTTTGATCTTTGGCATGATTTTAAGAGATTTTGAAGACTTAGAGAGCATTCTAGGATCCATTTGGATCACTACGAAAAGACATTGGTATTTTCATTATTAAAGAAAAAGAGAAAATACATTCTACATATACACACATTCATGTGCATTCTGTTTTATCTGAAACAAAATAAGATATTTTTGAAAAATTTCCAATAATATACGATATATATTTGTTAGTGTATCATCAATAGTAGAAAACATATAAATACTTGTTTTATTTGACAAAAAAAAATATGAATATGTCTGTCCATAGAACATTATACATACAAAATGGTTGTTGAACAACATAATATATAAGTAGGATAAATATTATATGCGAGAAATCAAAAGACAGGCCCATCTAAATAAGGTCTGTGATAAAAACAGAACTGTTCAATGCCCCTGAACTCACTCACCATCCATAATCTCGGATCCAAGTGGACTCCAACTTTAGAAAGCTCGTCAGTGGCCTTGTTCCTATCCCTATAAACATGGTAGCATGAGAAGAAAGTGAAAGATAACATAATACGCCGAATGTCACCCACATTATCGACAAGTAATAAGTTCCTGCAACATTCAATCCTGTTCACCCAGTTAACAACAATAAGAGAATCCCTAAAGCATAGAAAATGTGATACACCTTGCTCAACAACAAAAGGTATAAGTGCCCGACAAGCAAGAACTTCAACCCAATTTTTAGAACCCCTTCCAGGCCCATCTTCACATGAAAGGATGATGCTCATTAAGATGAAGAACAAAGCCCTAGTGTAGTGTCCTACCTTGGAAATGTTAGTTTTTTGACACTTGGAGAGGGTCATTTTGATGCAATGATATAAGTATATGCATGCTAGACTTATGTATATGCTTGTATGCTATAGACCTAGTTTGGGTCACTTGGTTTCTGTGTGTTTATGATAATATCTATGGTTGTGTGTATAAGACTGATGTTGGTTAAGTGCATATTATCAAAGTTTTCTCTTTTTGTATCCTAGACATAGGTGTAAGACATGGATGGTGATCTGGTGATCCAAGATTGAGACACATATATCCATGGATGATAATGGTTATGTATGATGATGGTTATGTGGAACATATGGTTAATTATGATTGATGTATGATACATGATTTGTATGATTATATATGCTTAATATTATACTATGTAGGATGTGGCAGGGGACCTGGTCATTGCTAAAAAGGATGCTCAAGTTATAAATGATTGCGGAAGTCATTTCTCCAAAACCAAAATGACTGTGGAAGTCATGCAAAATAATTGGTAAAATGTGAATAAATTAATTATGAAATTCATTTGATTCTTTTGATCTATGAGATCGTGATGTGTGCAGGCACTGGAACAAGACCTTACCAACAAACCATTAGATGGGTATGACCCCATAATCAGTACCTTAAGGTGAAGCGTGAAGTTTGAAAGCAGAGTATATGAGAAGCCATGGAAATTAGGGTGCGGAGTCCTAAAGCCATGAAAGATAAAGACGTGGAGTCTTGGATATATAATAAAAGGATTAGGGTGCAAAGTCCTAAATCCATGCAAGATAAAGACGTGGAGTCTTGGATCTATAATAAAAGGAATAGGATGGGGGGTTTTAAATATTTAAAAGATCAAGGTGCGGAGTCTTGGATCCTTAGAGTAGATCAGGGTGTGGAGTCCTCAATCTACTAAGGCAGAGAGGTGCATGTAATAGGGATGCGAAATCCCTATTCTCCGGAAGAAAAATACCACTCATGGGTAACTTAGGGATGAATTTCCTTAATAAAATATCATTTTTGACTATTCTGGAGTGACTTTCTAAAAATAGAAAGTCATGTCTAACATCTCAAGTACGACTTTCCAAAAATAGTAAATCACCTTACATCAATTGGTAATCAAGTATAGTTGAAGGAAAATCACTTAACTCATCACTAATCAATCATAATAGTTCAATCTTGAGTTAATTATCATTATTATTATTATTATTATTCTCTATGAGACTATGATATTATTAAAAGGAATTACAAGTCACCTTCATCACCTCAATCACTTCACACTTCTCTCCTTGATGACTCTCATGGCTCTACATAACTCTCTCTCTTAATGATACATTACACTATCTCTTACGCACTCATCAAAGAGATGGCATATTCCTCTTACACTCATTAAAAACATGTCATAAAAGATTCCTTTTACGCTCTTTTTAATGCATATGTTACACTCTCCTTAACTTAGGCATGCATACCTCTCCTTATTGGAATGAGTTACACTCCTCTAAATGGAATATGTTACTTTTCCTCAAGACATGCATATTACTTCTCCTTTATGACAAGAATTTGTTGCTTCTTCTATATACGTGTCTCATGTCTTCTCACTTGGGAGAGAGAGGTGGATGGTGATACCAAAAGTTTGAGAGACTTGAAGATTGTGAGAGGGAGAGATTTGGAGAGTAGCCAAATGCCAATCTAAATTACTATGTATATCTACCCAATGGATTTGAACATGAGTGGTATTGAGAGGAAGTGAAACTTATCTTCCTCAACTGTCCTTGTATATCTCTCTACTACTATGTTTAGGTACTGTTTGTGAGCTTATACAACTTGGGGGTTCTAGGGGAAAATTTCTCCCTGGATATCGTTGGGTGGAAAACTAGGTGGTTCACAGTGAGTTAGTAAGGGCA
This sequence comes from Pinus tabuliformis, assembly GCA_031772625.1. NCBI lineage: Eukaryota > Viridiplantae > Streptophyta > Pinopsida > Pinales > Pinaceae > Pinus > Pinus tabuliformis. The sequence continues at coordinate 769,197,324 of CM062818.1, forward strand.
TTGGAGTTGGAGCATACTCTCATCTAAGACATTGGAGCTGGAGCATACTCTCATCTTTTGGAGTCATATATACTCATTGTCAAGTACATTCATAAATATTCTTGAAATTTTAGTTTATTATTAGCTTAAAGTGTTGTAGAAATTTCAATTTATTGGAAATTGCTACTTGTGAATGTTTATGAGATATTTATAGAGTTAATTTTGAGCTAAAAAATAACGAAAGGCAAATATAGTTGAGAATGTACATGCAAGGGGGTTAAAACAAGAATGTGTTGCCAAATTTTTTAAGTTCAATTTATAATAAATTTTTGTCCATAGCAGGTTGCCATGAGTTTGATGAAAATATCATATTAGCATAAATTTGGTTTTTCTTTCTCCATGTACTGCTGTAGATGAAGTTTACTTGCTAAGTGTTTGACAAAAGTGATAAATGAGATAGTAGGAATTTTTGTTGTTGTTGTTTTAAAGAATCACATCCCTGGGAATTTCTATTGTGATTCAGCTCAACATCAGGGGGTATCCATACCTTAAGACCATGTAACCCCCACTTTGATTCCAAAAAACAAGTTTTCAGACTCCGATTCTCAAATCTGGTCAATTTTATAGATTTGTTGCTGCATGTATGAAATGTCTATTGTTTGGTTTGTTGATTTTTTTTTTTTTTTTTTCATCTTGGACTTACTTGCTGATCTATATTGATGACACTAACCTAGTTCATGCACTTTGAAATTGTTGTTTTAAAGTCTCAATGGTTTATACCTTGATAGTTTAGACAACTTTATGCCAACTTATTTATGACCGCTAATTGTTTATCAAAGTTCTCTACTAGCTGTAAATTACATGGCTATAAGATATTTACAAAATTTCCTAAATGTCTATAGTCATTCATGTTCCTAAAGTGTTGATAGAGATGCATCAATGAAGATGGTTGATATTTCTACTTGTGTGTTAATTTCAATTCAAGAAATATTGGCATGCCAATGAAAAATGAAGTTATGTAATCTTAGATTCATTTTAGTTAATTGTTGTCAAAATTTCCTTAAGAGATGATGGCTTCCACGTGTTTAACAAAATGCCTTAATGGTTGTAGATTGCATGCTTGCAAAGTGTTTGAAAAAATGCCTCAATAGTTGTAGATTGCATGCTTGTAAAGTGTTTGACAAAATGCCTCAATGGATGTAGATTGCATGCTTGCAAAGTGTTTGCCAAAAGGCCTTAATGGATGTAACTTTTGTGCATATAAATTGTTAGAGTAAATGTCTCATTGAATGTAACTTTTATGTACTAGAAATTTATGAATAGATTATTTAAGGGATGTAGCTTCCTATGTCTACAAAATTTTGTATGAATGTGAAAATGAATTTAATAAGTTGTTGAAGTGTTAATAAAGAACAGGACAATTTTTATTTTTATTATCTGAACCTATCATGAAAAAAATGCATTGTTGTTGGAAACAATTTTACAATAACCAATTTTGTAGGATTTAATTACATGTGCAAGTGAGCATAATAATTTGTCCAAGATGCATGTATGCATGGGTGCAGTCTAATACTTGAGCGACTGAAGCAACCAACTATTTGTGCCTAATTTTGGCAGGTCCATTGTTTTACTTGGCACTTTTTGAAGAATAATATGCTTCTGAATTTGTAATAATAGCTAATCTTGTTGCAACATTAATTATATGAGAGTCATGATTGAAGCAATGCCATTTTGCAAATAATTGTTTTACCTTAATACCCGGGAATGGGAATTTTTAGTTGATGAATTTGGAAACATTGTTCGGTCAATATATTTTGTCATTCCATTTTTCCATTTCATAAACATATCATTATATTTTCTGATGAAGAGAGACATATTCCTTTTTTAGTTACCTTGTTACAGGTAGGTTAATAAAAATGCCCTTATATGTGACTTTGGTATTAGACGCATGATATTTTAGGTTCTTGTGGCATACTTTTGTGGTTATGAAGTCAAGAGTCAATAAGTGGATCCTATTTAGCATAATTTAGGGGGTCAAATAGGTCGATTAAGGTTAATGCTTACACATGGAATTATGATGGAAATTATTTCCTGTCTTACTTAGAACTCACATATAAGTATGAAAAGAGCACATGCTCTCTTCTTTAAACTTGAGGAGAAATGTGTTTTGGAATTGGTTTTAAAGGAAAGTTATCCCTGACTTCTTATGTTATATTATCACATTGAAATACATGAAGGAACACGATTACATTTGAACTAAGTTAGTCATATTATTTAGAAAGAGAGAGTATTAGTGTTCAATGTGACCTCTATTTCTTTATATTATTGATGGTTGGTAAGGTGGTACCTTATACCTTGCCACAAGAAGTTCCATTACCCTGTGAAGCCCCATGGTTTTGTAAAATACACAAGCTAAGGAACAATGTCTTGAACATGAGAATGGGACTGACCCTGTGAAAAATGATTTAAAATCGCCAAATTTTCAGTAATATCTTTTTACAGGACAAGTAGAAAGATCCGAGAAGATAGCCTTATTACATACGATCCATACCCCCCTGCATAGAATCAAGGGAAGGGCCCTGAAAGAAAGAGTGTACCGTACACCCACCTAGGTTTGCCAAATAGAAGAGAAGGAAATTCTTATCTAGTGACAAGATGACGCCAACAAAGAACTAAAATTATCCCAAACCTTCACCACAAAGGGACAATGAAGGAAAAAATGAGCTATGGATCCCCCCGAATCCTTATAAAGGTCACACCACTGTAGCCCAATTTTGAAGCGTCTCTACATAATATGCCATGTTGGAATTTTACCAGTCATGATCACCCATACCAAAAGCTTGTATTTTAACCGGACACTAAGAGTTCGATAGAAATTCCCACCACCAATCCAAGTCATGCCCATCTCAGCCACACAAAGGAATGCATACCATGTTTTTTTGGATAAAAACCGTGAGGAGAAATTTCCAAAACCGTTTCATCCAACTGATCACAAAGGAAAATATGCAAAGACATCAAAGAAACAATGTAGAAACCCCATACCACACTCAAAATATGTGGCAAATGTAGATCCCTCATAGAATTCCAGCCTTGACGCCACATAATAGTACACAGTGGATAAAAAATTTGAGACAACCTTGATATGCCTCGGTCATGTAAGAATGAAATGAGAGGCATAGAGAAAATGTGTTCGTTTTGACAACCAGGCCATGGGTTCATACCAATATGTAACAATTTTCCATTGCCAATTCGCCAAGCCAAGTGTTACATGTTGTTTTGTTGCATATGCTTAAATGGCCTAGAAACTGGGTTAATCAACATCCTTGACACCTTGCAATAATCTCTTTGCAAAGCCTTAAGCATTATCTCTCCAAAAAGTCCAAGGTTTATGGGTTAATAAACTAAAAAAACTATTTTTTTGACCCAACACACTGTTGCATGCTGCATAACTGAGAAATTGCACTGATCAACACATGTTTCCTTCACTGTAGGTGTGATGGTTCTATAATTTCGGTAAAAATTAAAAAAAAAAATCGAACTTCTTTTTCCAGAAGATTCTAAGGTAGTTTTAACCATTTACTATTGATTGAGATCGTGAATTCCTATCCTATAGGTCTTATCTCTTAACCCTAGAGATTATCCTCCCTCATATGTGGATATGAGTCCTAGATTGTTAAAACCTAAACTACCCCTTTTACCCTATAAATTCACTGCCTCCCGTAGAGTCTGGGTTGGCTTTTGGAGACTCTTAGATATGCCCTGATGCTGCTGCTTTTTACCTAAGGATACATTGCCATCCTTGAGTTATGATTGAAGGATTTCTTTGTAGCTAAGGACAAGTTAGGTAGGAGACATCTACATGGTCAAGATCTGTAAAAGGGTTGTAATCTTCTCCTACATTTCATTAAAAAAAAAGCTTTGTTTTCCTATACTTATGTCTATTTGACGCATACGTATTTCAATGCCTTATGGACTTATTGATTAGAGATATTATTATATGCTCTTTGTATCTTGTATTTCACTTGCTTGTTACAATTGTTTTGGAGTTTCCATTTATAGCATTTGGAGCTGGAGATAAAGTTCACAAGCAGGGTGAAGAGGAGAACTTGAGTTGGACTCAACGTATGTTTCTACTCCATGTTCTAATTTATATAAGTAAAGCATAATTATTTTATTTATGTTGTTTCTAGATCAAGCCACTAGATCCAGGGAGTTCAATTTTGTCCGTAGACGAGAATTTTCTGTCAAACAACTTGGTGACTCCATTGGGGAACGAGATGTTCCTATAGTGGTTTCATTTGCCTTGTCAGTTTATACCTTTAAGTTCGACTCAATTTGACTCATTTAGATAATAATAAGTCTTATGAAAGTCTAATTCTGATCTTGGTAGATTTTTTGTTTCATCTTTTGAATAAACTTAGCCCCAATGCACTTTCTAGTCCGAGACAAAGCGACCCAAAACACTTGTCTTTCTCTGTTTGTGCAATGCATCACACTGGTTCTCTTAACTAGAGTGAAATGGTTCCTGTAGGATGCAAAAATTACAATTTTATGCCTTGCTTTGAGTTATGATTTGATCCAGTGATTTTTCTTGAGTCTTTGAACTAATCATTGTCTCTGTAAAGCCATTAGTGTGTTAACATTTGAGTTTGATTACCTTGTGATGAGAGTTTGTTTTATTTTTATTTATTCTTTTCAATTAGGATTAATGAACACGTGACTTGATTGTTGATTGGATAAAAATAATTTTCATATTACAATTGTAGTCTGTGTGAGTTCTGTTGGTCAATGATCTAGCTTCATTTTCATTTTCATTGCATTTGAAAACTGAAAGGAAAAGAAAAGAAAAGTTTCCATTTCTTGCAATGGGATAGTACATTGAAAGATCCGATTAAGAAGCTCTTGTTTGTTGCATCATTGTTTGTTTCTTCCTTTCCATAGATAGATCTTCACCAAAATGAAAGAGTTTTTTTCATCATGCTAGTTGCATCATAGGAAGTTCAAGTGAATTCATGTCACGAGCCTTGAAATTGAAACTTAATTGAAGATCAACTTTAAAATTTATTCAATTAACCTAAGGAGCATTTGGAACATTAACAACACACATAGTGGTCTACACTAGAAGACATATTTCGACGTTTTTAAACATAGGAGATGTCATTACTTGTCTGCGTTACATTCTGGGGGTGGTTGGTATTCCATGTATGTAAGTATATCAGATCGTTCTCCACATATCCTTGGGTATATCAGATGGCACTCCACGTATGAAAATTTTACCATAATACTTCCTATCATATAGAACATGTTAGACAACACTACTACGGACTGTGCTTCCATGTACCTCTAGGTATATCTTGGAGGTCCACAACAGGTTTCTATCCTACCATAGGCAAACGAGTCAGTTGCCTTGTTAATAGTGAAACACCGAACACAACATTTAGGGACATTTCCTGCACGGACTAGAAATAGAATATTGTAATTCACAGTGACTTGGTAAACCCTTTTGCCTAGTTACCCCTATTTTGTTTTATTTGTGTATTTAATTTCGAAAATCACTCAAATAAATGTGGAACAACATGCTCACGATGGAAAAATAGTAGATATTAGGTTGAAACTGATGGAAACAGTTCTCGAATATACCATTCAAGGAAACCCCTCTGATAGGAATCCTGGTCGTTTTACTCCTTTTGGAAACATTTGTGATCCTTATATGGAAACAATGTCCCTTATTGAATTTACCATTAGTTTACCAGTTTTCTTATTTTCGACCTCCTTGGTTCCAAATGTCCAAATTTCTCCTCAACCAAGTAGTCCTCCACCTAAACAACATCAACCTCAAGTTGATCCTAAAGTTCACCCTTCGCCTTCTTCACCTATGGTTCCTTCATCCCATTCTTCATCTTTTCCTGGTGAATGTATTTATTCTAGTAACCAAAAATCTAAGAGGAAGAAAATGACGAAGAAGAAATAAGCAAGGGGGCAACCAAGAAAACATTGCTATGAATGAAACTAATGTTGAGAAACCTTCAAGCCCTGTAAAGTCAAATTCCCTTGCATCTTATGTAAGGGTGATCATCTTCAGAGATATTGTCTTAGTATTCCACTAGTATTAGATGTGTGTTCCAAAAACTCACATTATCATTTGTCGTCAGCTTATGGAGGTCATTCTGGTGACTAACAATCAACTAGTAATAATAAGGTTCTTAGGAAGAAGGGTAAATGCAATTTTCTGAGTAAGTTATGTGGAGGGAATCATCCAATTCACCTTTTCCCTTATATGGATGAAGCATCTAAATTTTTGGAAAATCTTACTTCTTCTCAGCAACAAATTCCAACTGGCTACCGAAAGATTTTCCCCGATCGTCCACTAGTTGATAAAGTGATTAAATCGAATTACAGTCAACCCCACTCTATCTAAAAGTGAATCCCATGAGTTCGTTCCCAATCAACCGTCGATTGAGAAAACGGGTGACTCGATTCCACTTTCATTTGATTTCACTTTTCTCGTAGAGAGTGAGGTTCATACTCCTCAAGTTCTTCTAGTTTCTTCAGATCTTGTTGAACAAGGGAGCATTTCTCCCGTTCCTATGAAATCGCCTCCAAGTAAACAAGTCATTTCTTTTGATTGGAGTAAATTGAGAAATCCTCGTCTCCCTTCTTACATGCCTTTTTAGATCATAATGAAGGCTTGTGATAAAAATATTTGTCATACTATTGTAGATGAGGGTGTTTCTGTTAGCATTCTATCCTCAACCACTTGGCAAGCTTTAGGTTCCCGTCATCTTGTGTCAGTTGCTCCAAATATGTTAGCTTTTAATAAAAAAACTAGTTAACCTTTATGGATCCTTCCTGAGTTGCCTATTACCTTGAAAGGAAAAATTGTATATATTGTTGTTATGGTAGCCATGGGCCCCTTGGATTTAAATTTTCTCATGGGGAAATACTATGTTTATTCTATGGACACTATTGTGTCCACAATCTTTCGAGTGATGTGTTTCTTGCATGATGGAAAAATTGTGACTGTCAACCAAATTTCATTCTTTGGTCCTGATTTGACTGCCAATCACCCGAATTCCCTAAATGTTCCAAATATGCAAGTGGTATCCCCCCCCCCCCCCCCCACCACAAGTTAATTATGTGGTGACTTGTCCTATGCCTGTGCCTACTGACAAAGAAGAGCCTTTCACTATTTTCTCACCTTCTTTTGATCTGGATCTAGTAGGTGATATGGTGAATCATTTATTGGCGAAATTGGAGCCTGATATTTCCATTAGATCCCTTGATATGTATCTCTTCTAGATTAATGTTCTCTCTTCTGGTGAGGACCTCTTCGAAGCCATGGGCTCCTAGGGGCCATGATCAACGTAAATAACCCTGGAGCAAAGTTCCTTTTCTTGTGTCAAGCTCGTGATAAAATGAAACAAGGTTCCTGAGCAAAATTTCCTTTTCTCATTTCAAGCTCGTTAAAAAATGAAACAAGGTTCCCTTGAGCATGGTTCTTTTCCTGTGTCAAGCTCGTTAAAAAATGAAACAAGGTTCCCTTGAGCATGGTTCTTTTCCTGTGTCAAGCTCGTTAAAAACTGAAACAAATCCCCCTCCAATTCAAGCCTTTGTTTATATCCCATAAATATTGAGTCGAGTCTTTCAATTGATCTCGTAATGAACCTTCATTCCATCCTCCTATTAGTAACCAATAGTCGACTTAGGTGAATGAAATGAAGCTTGGGGGGCATGTTACTAGAATTAATTCATTATTTGAGGGGCATGAAACCACTCTCAAGCATATTTTTTCTCTGTTTCAAGCTTGTTTAAAAAATGAAACCATGCACATTTTATCCCTTGTGATTACTAGTTTCTATTAGCCTATTTTTGGAAGATGAGCGTTGGTTTTTTCTTTCCATTATCACCATATGATTTGTTAATCATTCACTTTCACTTGGTGTTTTACCCTTTCCCGAGGAATCACTGTGATGAGTGGTCAACCTGCCCCTTGATATCTACATGTTTTGAACAATTCTATCATGATCGAAACCAATTGCTACCCTTTATACCACTCGTTCCTCTAGGAGGAGTTTTCTTTGTGTTATAGCTCCAAATCTCACTCTTGATGTTTGTGATGCTGCACTCATGGCCTAGGGTAACCCCTCCTTCCAGACATGGTCCAAATACTTAAAAAACAGTGTTTACTCCCTATATGCGACATTGCCCTGAGCTAAACGCGTATGTACGCGGGTCTGTGTATACCCAACCAGCGTATATGTCTTAAAACACTTAAAAAAATTAAATCTCATTAATTTCAGGCGGAGATCATGAGTTTTACCTGCTGATTACCTATTAGTGCCCATGGCCCAACTGTTCCCAACGAATTCCCAACTAAAAAACTACTTTCGGAGAAGTATAAAAAGGATTCAACGGGAAGGCCTAAGGGAGGAGAGAATAGAGAAAAAAATCACGTTGTTGAGATTATCCCAGATCAGGTCTGAAGATCCCTGTGCTTCCAGCACTTCCCCTATTACAAGAAACCCTTTTTCCTTGAGTTATGATGTCTTTCCATTTGTTGAGATATCCTTGAGTGAGTTATGGAAGGAGCTTGTTGAAGGCTTGAGATTGGATGAATCCGGAGGACAGTTCCGCTTGGGGCCTGCGAAAGGAAGACTCAGGTGAAATCATTCCTTTTTGTACTTTAGTTATCTACAATAAAAGAAACACTTGTCTTGTTCCTGATATGAATCTTCTTCATGTTTATGATATCAATGTTATTATTTACAAATGAGTGATTATTTCAATTGCATAGCTAACTTTCAATATGATATGAAGTTGATTTCTTTATGATGTTTAGTCCATATACTGCTGTGCTTTCTTGATTTGATTGTTTTGCAGGTTGAAGGAGAAAAAGGAACTCCAAGAGGGTTTGGACCCTAGCTGGATCTTCCCAAACAAAGGACCCCCAGTGCATCTCTCTTTGCGTAGTTTGTTTATATTAGCATCATGGCTGTGTGGAATGCTTATTTTTCTTTATAGTTAACCCCCCGCTTTGCTAGGGTATTAACCCAAGACCCTAGGGGACATTCTCCCTTAACAGAGTTGGAGAATCCACTGGGGACAACAATATTTTTGTTCCTAGTTTGGGTTTGTTCAAGCCAATTAGGGCTCAACTGTTTATTTACTTGCTGTGACTGAGTAGTCTGTTCCTATAGGAACTTGAATTGTAAGTTTGATCAGTTTCTTCAGACTGTTTTTTGTTTTTTCTTGTAATCTGTTATATATGCTGTTTTTCTAGTTTACAGAGGCGTATGTACGCATGTTTCCTCAAGTAAACCCATGTATACATAGGTTTCCTTGGGCTTAATAGCATATACACACAGCTGTGCACTAACACAGTCGCGTATACCCTAAAATTTTCAAAATTTTTCAAATATTTTTGTTACTGAAGATCTGTCTACTGGTCTGAATCAGTCCTAAACAGTCACTTTTTTGTGTTAGTCTTTATTTTTACAGCAAGTATATGATTTCAAACTCTCTTCGATTGTGGAAAGTGTTGGTCTTGTTTTGTTTTGTTGCAAGCTTCATCGTTTTTGTTTAAGCACATAAGCTTTCTTGGTGGGAATCTTGGCTGCTCTGGTCTTCCATGGCAGAAAGATTGATTTCAATATTTGTGTCAAATCTTGTTTTGGTTACTTTTTTGTTTGCATGTCAAAACTACATCTTTGTGACCATCTGCTTTTCTTACTTTCTGAAAGTTGTCTTTTCGATCTTTTTGGTATTTGTTGCCAAGCTCTAGTTGCTACTTTTGATTGTTAAGAGCATCTTGAAACACATTTTTTTTGTTGAGTTTTCACCCGTCTTGTGTTGTTAACTTGCAAAAGTGTTTTGTTGCCTATTCTTCGATCATAAAGTTTCAGTCTTGTTTGGAGCACTTTTTGAAAAGACATTTTTGTTTTTGCTTTTGAAGAAAACTTCTTGAAAACTTGGTTTTGCTTTCTTGAACTTTGTTTTGATTTAGTTTCTTTTTGCGAGTGAAAGTGCATTTTTGTTTGTCTTGAAACTTGCTTTTAGTGTTTGGATGAAAATGAGCATTAGCAACTTATATTCTATCTAAACATCTTAAGTGGCAAATTAGAATTGATAAACAAGTTACTTTCATTTCTTGATTTAGAGTAGTCTTAAGTTTTGCATCATCATGTACTCATTGCACTAGGATAAATTTGTGCATGTTTTTAGGTCATCCATAGTTTTGTTAACTTTTGTGAGTGTGAAGCTTGAGTAAGAGAAAAGAAAAGAAAATTTTGTTGCTTTCTTAGAAGTTCCTATGAACCTAGTAGAAATTTCTTTCATCAAAGAACAAAACGAGTGCATTTGCATATAGTTTGGTTTTTATTAATTTCTTTTGCATCAAAACACCACAAGTTTCACTTCCGCTTATCCCTTGACTTAAAGAACAACCCATCTAAAAACAAGTGCTAATTAAAATACACTAAAACTTTTTTATAATTGTCAAGTTAGACACACCAACAAGTTTTAGGATATTTTAGGGCCTTGGATTAGGCGAGTGGAGAGAAAACTCTCCAAGGCCATTTAAACTGTCAAACATAGGAGTTTGAATAATGAGTGCAAATCCAATAGTGTTAGGAAGACCAAGAAAGCTCCGGATCTGGGAGTTAAGCACGAGGGTTTTTGAAGATAAGGAAGAGATATACCCCCTCTCCTACTTATCAGATCTTACCTCAAGACTGTTCTGCTTGGCTTCTGACATGAGTTGGTAACCTTAGTTGCTTTTCCTAGGTATCTACATAAGTGGCTGCGGAGGGGAATCCTATGGCACCTGAGGTTGACTTTGTATCACTCTCAACGGTACTACTGGAGGGCATCCTTGCGAAGCTTGGGGGCTTACACCAGCTCAAGTTGTTCTTAGGAGGTCAGCGTAACTTCCTCTGTTACCTTCACTGGTAGGACTGGGCCGTTATTATCCTAGACTATCTTCGGAAGGCCCCTTACTTCACTTTCTTGTATTTTGGTGTCTGGTCCTCATCACCCGGAGCGGAAATACTTGAAAATTGTTTGATTGACTGATATCTTTTAGGGAATTTTTAGTGTATGCTCTGTGCTCTTAGTTGGCCTAGATTTCATTTTTTCTTGAGTCTTTAATTAGAGCTTAATAAAAAATTCAAAGTGGTTGACCGATCGCTTAGACGGTCTCGAAGACTTTGTGGTCTTTCACCACCAAGTTTAGAGCCTTCTCCTAGAAGGTGCAGAGGTAATACTGCCGGTCGGTTCCATTCCGTGGCAGCTGACGCATCAGGGATTGATCCTCCACTCGGGGGCATTAGTGTTCAGGACAGGCCTGGTACTTCCGTAGAACAAGAGAGGAACACTCCGGTTCTTTCTCGAGTTCTCTTTCAATCGGAAGATAACATAGAGGTAGAAGAACTCCCAGAGTCATCAGCGGCTCTGAATTCTCCCCTACCTTCTAGCCATCTAAACGTATTACAATACGTTGGGACTCCGATGCATAGACCATCAAGTCCAGGTCATATTACGCACTTACCATCGATGACCACTACTGGGAGCATGGCTTCTACCACAAGTGCTACAACTATGCAGACTCCAACATCTGTACAAGGGGGAGGAACTATTTCCATCCCCTCTACATCTTTATTTGGGTCTTTTGCTAGCACATCTTTAGTTGGGTCTACCTCCATTCCTTCTACGAGTGGAAATTCCCAAGCCAATGCTTTTAGTTTTGGATTTTTCCCATTTGGCACCCATTCACAGGGTATTCCGTCAGTTCCTTTCAGTGCCTCCACATCCATGATGGGTGGGTCGGCTTCATTCCAAGGTTTTCCTTTTGGAAGTGGTCATATACCACATTCCAACCCGACGATAGGATCTATGCCTTTTTCCGCTACAGGACAAAGCAAAAATCCTTTTCAAGGTTGGACTAACCCTGCGGTTAGTGGCATGGGAACCGGGAATCCGTTCTTCGGCCAACAAGGGAATAGGCCATACTCCACAGTTAGCACATTTTGAAGTATTCCTCCTTTAGGTTCTGCTTGGAATCATTATAAGGGGTTATCAACTCCTTATAATCCTTTAGGAGGAAGCTTTGCCAGTTATGGAGGTTTTTCGGTTGGAGTTGGTCAAACTCCAAGTTTTGCTGGATCGCAAGGTCTGCCTTTTGGTTCAGCTGGTTCTATGGGTAACTTCGGGCATCTTGGTGCCTTCCAAAGTCTAGGCCAATCTTTTTAGAACTTTGGGAGCTCCGCCCAGTCTGGGTGGAATCCACAAGGTCCTCCTAGGCTTCCTTTTCTAGCAACGTTGAATTTGCTAGATCTCACGAAATTAACAAATGATCCAATTAAATACAATCCGGCCTGGTCTCTGGTCACAACCAAACTCCCTTAGGACATTCCAAAGTTTGAGGGGAAGGGCGACGAAGACCCGAGCGACCATGTAACCACATTCCATTTGTGGTGCTCATCAAACTCCCTTATCGATGACTCAGTTAGGTTGAGACTTTTTCATCGAACCTTGACTGGTAATGCGGCCAAGTGGTATATAGAGTTGCCAAGGGGCAACTTTACATCTTTCGCCGACTTAGCTAATATTTTCCTAAATCATTTCTAGTTTCCCATCTGTTATGATGCCGGAACAAAACTTCTGGCCAATTTTCGTCAGGGTACGACAACCCACATTTCTGATCACATTTAGGAATGGAGACGGAGAAAGAAGCTCATTAAAGCCAAAATCCCTCTGGAATATCATCTCGAATGGTTTTTGAAATATTTACAACCTGAAATCTCTAAGGATGTCTCCCTGTCTGGAGTCTATTCTGAGGAGCAAGCCATTTTTAGGGCCCAACAATTAGAATTGTTTTACTCTGAGTCTGGGATTCTACAAAAAATCTTGCGTGATTCTCCCAGGACATTGTTTTACTCTGGGATTCTACAAAAAATCTTGCGTGATGCTCCCAGGACTAAGGTTGATATAGCCAACTTGAAGCCAGGTTCCCATGCAGATGGTATCGTTGGATCGGTAGACACAAATGCGGTGAACCTGTTGACCCAATTGCAGCAGTTGTCTTTACAAATTGCTCCTAACAACCAAGTCACATCGTCTAACCCTTCATCTTCCCAGCCCTCTTCGATTAATGCCGTCCAATCTGCCAACCCCAAAGGAAATTAAAATTCCAATGGGAAGAAGAAAGGACGAGGTAAGAAAAAGAGTCAAGATGAGAAGACCGACGCAAATAAATCCGGCAATAATGATGGTGGTGGTAGAAATGAGTCTAAAAAGAAAGTCAAGTTTCCGTGCAGTTATGTAGTGGAGACCATTTAACTCATCTTTGCCCAAAGATTCAATACACTCAACACTTTTTAGGGCAGCAAGGGACTTCTAGTTCTTAAGCTATGTTAACCAACCCTTTTCCCCAAGGGCAGCAACTGCTTGCTGGTGCGAATTCAAACCCTGGTACCTCTGTAGGGGGAAACCAGGAAGGGGAGAAATCATCAAATGTTTTCATGATGGGTTCTAATGTCCATGTGGCCACTCGGTCGTGTGATTATGGTGAAGCTGAAACATCCAAGGACAAAACTACTCCCGGAAGTACCGACCTTCATATTGAACGACCCCCTGTCGATACTATACCACGGATACTAAAAGGTTCCGCTAAACGTGCGACTATCAATCCAAATGCCATGGCTGCCCAGAATTACTCCATTGTTGAGGATCTAGCTCAGAGTCCATGTGCTATGTCTGCTTTAGAGGTTCTCCAGTTGTGTCCAACTCAACAAAGTGCTTTACTTTCAGCGATAGGGGCAGTTGATCCAAATAACTCTTTAGTGCTCACTTTTGACATGCTGAATGTCAAAAAGCGACTCCCTCATCACATGGATTTTCAAATAAAGTCTACATACCGAAAAATTAACATTTTTCATACCGTTATTGATGAAGGAGCTTCCACGTGCATCATGTCGATGTCATGTTGGAAGGCCATCGGATCGCCTTCGGTTGTTCCTTCACCTACCCTCCTGACTGCATTTGACGGGCATTCTCATAAGCCGCATGGGATTATCCCGGCCTTTCCCATATGTGTTGGGGGAAAAGTCGTTAATGTTGAAGTAGAAGTCATTGATGCTAACCTAGACTACAATCTCCTCTTAGGAAGGAACTGGGTATACGAAATGGACGCCGTTGTTTCGACTCTGTTTCGTGTCATTTGCTTTCCTCATGAAGGGAAAATCGTTAAGGTTGATCAATTGGATTATTGTCCAGTTGATCCTCGAGCAACTTCGGACTCTACTGTTCCTTTAGTGGATAACCCTTGTCTGCCTACCGAGAATCTAGGAGTTGGGATGTATTCTTCATTGATGGGTACCTTTGATCTTCCCTCTCCTATCGCTAGAATCAATGTTGTTTCATCAACCAAGGAATCTTCACGAGAAGGGTTCTTTCGAACTCATTACTTTTCAGATCCTTGGACCTTGCCTTCACCTACGACCACATTAGCTGAAGGACAAGTTGGTGGAATGGCATTTCCTATGTCTACAGCAGAGCTCAGATATCAGTCTATTGTCAACTCTGCAGAAAAAAATTTCTACTCCTTTCTTCGAGGAGGAGCTAGATGGTGATGTGGCCCCGGCCTGGACCCTTGATTCTGCCTCTGCTATGGACTGTTTAGACACGATTTTACCATCCGAGGAAGCGATCTTAGAAGTAATGATGGGTGTACATCGACCTTGGGAAGATTTACACCATCGTTCATATTTTCTTCCTCCATTGCAGGAAGTAGAATCTAGGTTCTCCGAGCTCTTTACTAGTGATGTTTGTACGATATCAAATCCTTTGGCTCCAACACACTTTCGTGCCGAAGGTAATATGTCGGTAATTTCAAAAATGATATCTATAAACATCTCTAGGAACCCTAGCGTGATCGAGAATCTCTTCATCGGAGCCGAATGTTCCCCTAAAGAAATTCAAATTTACATCGACCTTTTTAAGGAATTTTGAGATGTATTCGCTTGGTCTTATGAAGAAATGCCTGGCATCGATCCATCCATAGTTCAACATGAGATCAAGACGTATGAAAACACCAAACCGATTCGTCAAAAGCTTCGGCCAGTTAATCCTAGGAAAGCAGCAACCATTAAAGCTGAAGTAGAGAAGCTGCTCAAGGCGGGTTTCATATACCCTGTTCCTCTTATAGATTGGGTTTCTAATCCAGTCCCTGTGGATAAAAAGCAAGGAAAAATCTGAGTGTGCATTGACTTTAGGGACCTAAAAAAAGCTTGTCCCAAAGATAATTAACCCACACCATTTATTGATCAGATTATTGATGAGTGTGCGGGCAATGAGATTTTCTCCTTCATGGATGGTTTTTCCGGTTATAATCAGATCTCTATCTGTCCTGAAGATCAGCATAAGACAACTTTTATATGTCCCTTGGGTACCTTTGCATACAGAAAGATGCCTTTTGGTCTTAAAAATGCTGGAGATACTTTCCAGCGGCCATGTCATATGCTTTCCATGACATTAAACATATTATCGAAGCATACCTGGATGATCTAGCTGCTCATTCTCGAAAGAGAATTGATCATCCTAGTCACCTTCGATTGGTTTTTGAGCGATGTCGATTTTAAAAGATTCAATTGAATCCCAATAAGTGAGTTTTCGCAGTTACATCCAGTCGGTTATTAGGGTTCATTGTGTCAAATGAAGGGATTCGGGTTGATCCCTTCAAGGTAGAGCCAATAATTCAGTTGCCTCCCCCATCCTCAATTCAACAACTTCAAAGTCTTCAAGGTGTTGGATTGTGTTATATTCTTTCCACAACTAGCCCACGTAGTTAACTGGGGGTTAGAGGGGGGGAGGTCACTGGGGATTTGAGGTGTACCCTTAACCCTACTTTATGGGGTCTGGGGCAGCGCCCCAGAAAATTTTGGTTTTGGACCCTATGTTAGGTTGGGCGGACCCACCTATGGTTTTGTGCATGATTTTTTTGGACGCGATGGTTTTCAGTCCATGGTATTGGACACGATGGTTTTCGGTCCATGGTATTGGACGCGATGGTTTTTCGGTCCATGGTATTGGATGCTTCAACATGTATAAATATGTATTATAACATTGAAAGGAAAATAATGAAAAATCAAGCTGGTAGTCCTGGTTTTGGGATCTAGGGGAAAATCTCTGTGTATATGTGTTTTATGTGTTCTGCTCTCGCATTGTTTATTTTCTATGTTTTAGAATTCTTATGCAAGTAATTACTGTGAGGGGTTAAAACCTACATTTGGTATCGGAGCAATTTTGGCTTCAAGGGGACGCCTTTGTTGCTGAGGGGTTTTGCTCGGGCCTGTGGTAGACCCTGTTCAGTGGGAGATCTGCGAGATTGATTCTAGTGGTGGAAGATGGCGAGCAGTGGAAAGATAGAGATTGAGAAATTTAATGGTCAGAGTTTTGAGTTGTGGAAACTCAAGATGGAGGATCTGTTGGTGGATAAAGATCAGTGGATCGTGGTAGATCCAAGTACTAAACTAACGGGAGTGTCTGATGAAGAATTGAAGAAGATGGATCAGAAGGCAAAGAGAACAATACGATTGTGTGTCTCAGATTCAGTATTGTTGAATGTATCAGGGGAAGGTATGGTGAAGGCTTTGTGGGACAAGTTAGGGACTTTGTACCAATCTAAGTCTCTGGGGAATAAACTGTTCCTGCGAAAAAATTTGTATAACCTGAGGATGAAAGATGGAGACTCAGTGATAGAGCATCTGAATGTATTTAATACTGTGGTAAGTCAGTTAGCATCTATTGATATGAAAATTTCAGATGAAGATAAGTGCATCAGTTTGTTGTGTTCTCTACCAAATTCGTGGGATAGTCTGGTTATTTCAATAGGTAGCAATGCAACTTCCTTGCAGTTTGATGAAATAGTCTCATCCTTGCTGACATAGGAGATGAGATGGAAAAATATGGAGAGCCAGAATGGTGATGCCTTTTCTATACAAGGACGGTCCCAAAACAGAAACAAAAATAAGTCATCGAGTGGGAGATCTAAATCTCCAGGAAAACTTGTAAAGGTGGTGTGCTGGAAATGCAGAAAGGAAGGCCACTTCAAAAGGGACTATAAATCTAAAGCTCCTGACAAAGGAAAGGGATCTGATAAGGCTCCTTCTGCAGAGGCAAAAACCACCTCAAATGAAGGTGGGGATGTGTACTTGGCTTCTTCAAGTACACATGTAGATCATGAGGCATGGTTGATTGACTCAGGTGCATCCCTTCACTTCACTCCCCATAGAGAGTGGTTCTGCGAGTATGAGAAATATGATGGTGGTGATGTCTTCTTGGGGATTACAGGAAGGCTAAAATCGTTGGTCGCGGAAAGGTAAAGTTGAAGTTGCAAGGTGGAAGAGTTAGAACACTTTCGGTTGTTCTACATATTCCTGCATTGGACAGAAATCTAATTTCTGTAAGCAAGCTGGACGATGTAGGTGTAAAAACAATGTTCGAGAAGGATACCTGCAAGATGGTTCAGGGAGCACTGGTATTGATGCGGGGAGTTCGGATTGTAACTTTGTACAAGTTGCAAGGTAGCATGATTGTTGATGGGTGCAACAGTTCTGTGGTTCCTGAAAGTGGAGCAAAAAATCTAGTGGTCTCTAGAGAGAAGAACATGCTGTGGCATCAAAGGCTTGGACGTATTGGAGAGAAGGGCCTTTGAATACTTCATGGTAAAGGTATGGTAGAAGGTATGAGTAATATCTCTCTGGATTTTGATTTCTGTGAAAATTGTGTATGTGGGAAGCAGAATCGGGTGAGTTTCCCCTCTGGTGGTAAGAGGGCGAAACATATATTAGAGCTTGTGCACAATGATGTGTTTGGACCTGTGAAGGTTCCATCACTGGGTAAGTCTATGTACTATGTATCATTTATAGATGACTTCTCAAGGAATACATGGATATATTTCCTTAAGAAGAAATCTGAAGTCTTTGACAAGTTTAAAGAATTTAAGGCTCTAGTGGAAAACTAGACAGAGAAGAAGATAAAGGTGCTGAGGACAGATAATGGTGGAGGGCTTTGCAGTAAGGAATTTGAAGAATTCTGCAAGAAGTGTGGTATAGCATGGCAGAAGACTACTCCATATACACCTTAGCAAAATGGAGTTGCAGAAAGAATGAATAAGAGGTTGATGGAAAGGACAAGAAACATGCTCAGTGGTGCCGAGTTAGGACATGAATTCTGGGCAGAGGCAGTGGATACTGCATGTTACCTGGTCAACAGGTCAACTTCATCAGGGTTGGAGGATAAGACTTCACAAGAGGTATGGACTGGTAAGAAACCCTCTCTTTCACATCTGAGGGTATTTGGATGTGATGCATATGTACATGTTCCAAAGGAGAAACGAACCAAGTTGGATAGTAAATCTGAAAAATGCATCTTTATTGGGTATACAGATGGTTTAAAGGGTTAAAAGCTTTGGAACCCAGTCACACAGAAGGTTGTGTACATTCGAGATGTCATTTTCAGAGAGGTAAAATATGTTATTAAACATGAAGCCCAATGAAAGGAACCTGAGAAGATAGAGTTTGAGCTAAAGGAGGAAGAATCAGAATCTACAGCAGAGGGGGAATCAGAAGATGAAGAGCCACAAACTCCGGCTATGAGAAGATCAGTTCGAGAAATAAGGTAGCTTGAAAGGTATAGTCCATTGCTTTCTGTTCAAATTTTGCTTTATCTATTACTGACGATGATCCCAGAACTGTGAAGGAAGCAGTAGATTCAGAGGATGGAAAACTCTGGAAAGAGGCCATGGTTGATGAAATGGCATCTTTGCACAAAAATGAGGCTTGGGATCTAGTGGAGTTGCTGGCTGGGAGGAAGCCCATTGGCGGCAAATGGGTGTTAAAAAAGAAGACAAATGCAGAAGGAAAAGTGGAGAAATACAAAGCTAAGTTGGTAGCAAAAGGTTATTCCCAGGTGTCAGGAATTGATTTTGGTGATATTTTTTCTCCTGTTGCCAAGGTAACTTCTATTAGATTACTTTTATCTGTTGATGCTGCTTTTGATTTTGAGGTAGAACAGATGGATGTGAAGACAACATTTCTTCACGGGGATTTGGAAGAGGAGATCTACATGAAGCAACCTGAAGGCTTTGCGGTGAAGGGTAAGAAAGAACTAGTATGCAAGTTAAAGAAGTCTTTGTATGGGTTAAAACAATCACCAAGGATGTGGTATCCGAAATTTGATACATTTATACAGGGACTTGGCTTCACCAGAAGAAAAGCAGATCACTGTGTGTATTTTAAATTAATTGGTGACCATGTTATTTATCTGGTCTTGTATGTGGATGATATGTTGCTGGTTGGAAATGACAAAGAAATTATTCAGGATTTGAAGACCCAATTTTCCTCCGAATTCGACATGAAAGATCTTGGTGTTGCAAACTATATTTTGGGCATGGAAATTAAAAGAGATCATACAAAGAGGAAGCTCTGGTTAAACCAGAGGAAGTATATTGAGACAATATTGCAGAGGTTTAATATGCAGGATAGTAAACCGGTGAAGGTTCCTATTCCTGTAGGTGTGAGGTTATCTGCTGAGCAGTGTCCCAAGACACAAGAAGAGGAAGAGGACATGTCCTGTGTTCCATATGCAAGTGCAGTCAGTAGCCTGATGTATGCAATGGTATGTACTAGACCAGACATTACACATGCAGTGGGAGTATTGAACAAGTTTATGTCAAAACCAGGGAAGGAGCACTAGACAACATTGAAGCGGGTTTTCAGGTATTTGCGTGGCACTAGTGATTATGGTTTGTGCTACCGAGGAAGACCAGGATTGGACATAGTGTTGGATATTCATGGCTTTGTTGATGCAGACTGGGCCAGAGATTTGGATCATAGAAGATCTACAAGTGGGTATGTGTTTTACCTATTTGGAGGTGCAGTTAGTTGGATGAGTAAGGAAGCCACTCATGCAAGCAAGGAAGCAGTTTGGCTGTAGAGATGGTGTTCAAGTATGGGGTTAGTACAGGAAGCTATAAGGATAGACTGTGACAGTCAAAGTGCAATTTTCTTGGCAAAGAACCCTGCATATCATTCAAAGACAAAGCACATTGATGTTCAGTATCACTTTGTGACGGATATGATAGAAGACAAAAAGGTGTTGCTGGTAAAGGCGGGCACTTTGAAGAATACTGTAGATTCATTGGAAAAATCTATGAGCTTTGAGAAGTTCTCTTGGTGTAGAGAAACAATGGGCATTTCCGGGGTGGATAAATGACTAAGTTCTCTTGTGGTCCCCCGTGGAAAGAAAACAACAAGTGGGAGAATGTTGGGTTGTGTTATATTCTTTCCACGACTAGCCCACGTAGTTAACCGGGGGTTAGAGGAGGGGAGGTCACTACTGGTTTGAGGTGTACCCTTAACCCCACTTTATGGGGTCTGGGGCAGTGCCCCAAAATTTTTTGGTTTTGGACCTTATGTTAGGTTGGGCGGACCCACCTATGGTTTTGTGCATGATTTTTTTGGACGCGATGGTTTTTCCGTCCAGGGTATTGGATGCTTCGGCATGTATAAATATGTATTATAACATTGAAAGGAAAATAATGAAAAATCAAGCTGGTAGTCCCGGTTTCGGGATCCAGGGGAAAATCTTTGTGTATATGTGTTTTATGTGTTCTGTTGTCGCATTGTTTATTTTCTGTGTTTTAGAATTCTTATGCAAGTAATTTCTGTGCGGGGTTAAAACCTACACAAGGGAAAGCTAATTTCTTAAGAAGGTTTATAGAGAATTATGCCGAGATCAATAAAGGATTTATACATTTTCTACATAAAGGAGTCCCATATTTGTGGGATGACTTTGCGCAACGGTCGTTCGATGCCTTGAAAAAGGCATTAGCTCTGCCTCGCTTTTGAGTCCACCGGATTATGGTAGGGACTTCCTTTTATATCTCGCCGCGAAAGAATCAACCATAGGTATGGTTATCGTCCAGGAAGACGATGCTCTCATAGAGCATGTGATTTATTATTTAAGCCGAGGCTTGATAGGTCTTGAACTTCGTTATTCCCCTATTGAGAAGTTGGCTTTGGCAGCTGTCCATGCTGTCTAGCATCTCCACCATTATATTTTGCTACGCAAAACTTTTGTCTTAGCAACGGTCAATCCATTCCAATTTGTCCTTAGGAGGCGAGTGATTGGGGGAAAATATAATCGATGGATAGTCATTTTACAAGAATTCGATCTCGAGTTCTTGCCCGCCAAGTCTAAGAAATCTATGGTTTTTGCAGAGTTAATCTGTGAGCTGCCTTGTGGAGAGGATACGGTTTATGAGGAAAGTTTACCCGACGAACATTTATTCCTCATCTCTTCACTCGACCCTTGGTATGGAGATATCATTGTCTATCTCCAGACTTCGAAGTTCCCCTCTACTTTCTCTAAGGATGAACGCTGAAAATTATGTCACCTGGCTAAGAACTATCTCATCATCGGTGACACATTATATCGTCGAGGGGTTGATTCAATCCTTCAGCGTTGTTTAACCCTAGAGGAAGCAGAGTCAGTGCTTAATGATTTCCACAATGGAGCTTGTGGTGGTCATCTTTCAGGGCTTGCTACAGCCCAACATATCTTGTGTGCCGGCTATTTTTTGCCTTCGCTCTTCAAAGACTGTGTTGAAGCGGTCAAACGCTGTCACCCCTGTCAAATCTATACTTGGAACATGCATGCACATCCAGCTCCTCTTTTCCCCGTTGTCATGGCCGATCCTTTTACTAAGTGGGGTATTGATTTTACAACTTGTAATCCGCCTTCAGCAGTGAATCACAAGTACATTATCGTGGCCGTTGACTACTTCACGAAGTGGGCTGAAGCCATGCCCACTTATAAAAACGATAGTGAAACAATGGAAATATTCCTTTTTAATAAGATTATCTCAAGGTTCGGTATCTCGAGAGAGATTGTCACTGACCATGGCAGTCATTTCCAAAACCAACTAATGTCTGAATTGCCTCTTAAATTTGATTTCTGGTAGGAGCACTCATCTCCATATTATTCTTAGGCCAATGGACAGGTCGAGGCAGTGAACAAAACCCTTAAGATGATCTCGCAAAGGATGATCGAAAAAAATCGGTCCAATTGGCATCTTATGTTGTATCCAGCTCCTTGGGCATACCGAACCTCGTAAAGACTGCTACATGTTTTACACCTTTTCAGTTAGTTTATGGGATGGAATCTATCTTTCCTATTGAATGTGAAATTCCATCTCTTAAGTTAGCTATTGAGCTCCTTCTCGAGACCTCTAGTCTCAAAGAGTGCCTCCTTCATTTGGGGAATCTCAATGAACAACGTCGAGATGCTGCCACAATCAATGAGGCTCATAAGAAAAGGGTTAAAAATCAGTATGACAAAGCTGTCCATCCTCGAGTATTTTCTGAAGGCAACCTTGTCTTGGTCTATGACCAAGATAAGGATGCCTTGGGGGCAGGAAAGTTCAAACCTATGTGGTACGGTCCCTTTATAATTAAACAAGTTTTAGAAAAAGGGGCGTATGAGTTTATTGATTTTGAAGCAAACAAGTTGGCGGATCCTTGAAACAGGCTCTACCTCAAGAAGTACTTTGCTTAAGTAGCAGCTAGGAAACGACTTCTTTGTACATTTTGTATATTTGTACATATCACATCGAGAGTTTGTTGATATCGACACTTTTTGGTCTACTGTGGCAGGTGTTGATGGATGACTTGGTCTATTTTGGATTCACTGATGGTGCTAGTTGACACACTAGGAACCTTGTTTCCGTAGCTTGGGTAATCTACTATCCAACTGGTCAATTGATACTGTCAAGAGGAGTATGCATTGGTCCTGCTTCAAATAATATGGCTGAGTACACTGTCGTCATTAATTTACTATCTGAAGCAATTTCTTATGAAATCAATTCGTTGGTAGTTTATCTTGATTCACAATTGGTAGTGTCACAACTGAATAACATTTATCGGGTAAGGGATCCATGTTTATATCACTAGTATTTAAGGGTGAGGTTGTTGCAAAGATAATTTACTTACATTAATTATTTGCACATTCCAAGATCTCATAATTGGTTAGCGGATTCTATCGCTAATCAAGCATTAGACTGGCATATCAATCATTCATCACAATAAAATCAAGCATCAAAAAGTCAGAACTGTATATATATATATATATATATATATATGTATATCATAAAGCATCTCAAGTGTACATAAGTGTGTCCAAATTAATATACAAAAATTGGGACTCAAATGCCCATAATCATGTCCAGTACATCTAATGCCCCGGCTTAGGATGAGTGGCTAAGTATGCAACTACTGCTTTGGCCACACGCCTAAGAGTGCGAACCGAGTCTTGTGGCATGCCAACCACATGACACTGCATATCTAAAGGGAGATCCTCTACGGCCTCCATCGGTACTCGGTGAGTTAGTCTCACAAAGTGCTGCTGAACAGTGTGTAGAAGTCGCTTTGTGTCTGCAGCCGTCTCTTCGGCCCCTTGGCCGTGACGTCCATGCCGTGGGAACATCTGGTCGCACTGGCCCAATATCTGGAACATTATCATCATGTTAATCATTTGAATCTTATCAAAAATATTTTTCAAAATTTATTATTATATTTGAGAAATCACAAAAAATAATAAAATCAAAAATATTTGTTACCTATGTCACCCCATGTTGCGGTCGGTGGTAATACTAGATCAAGATCTCCTCAGAAATCTAACCTAGAATAAGGGTAGTCATCTATGGCGATGATCTGCTGCTCCCACCAGGAGAAGAATTCATCGTCGAAAGCAGTCCGTGGGACGTCCCCACCTCCTAGACGTTTCATCAAGTCAGCCCACCTGCCCATGCGTGGATCTCGTGGGGTGCTGATCGAAACCAGTACTCTAGGACGAAGTGCTGGGACCCTCTCAAAGAAGAAAGAGCACAAGATAGTTCCGTATCCGAAGTTTTTGGTCTGTCCCTTCTTGATAGAAGTAAGTTGGCTCTTCAGGTTAGCAAGAAGAGGAGTACACCAATCAAAGACGGTGGTGAGGCAGTCTACCGCCAAGCTCATGGCTAGTCATGATGCCTGGTGCAAAGAAGCCGATCCATTCACTCTAGCTATGGTGAACAAGATTATTCTCAAAGATAAACTCTCCACATGTTTGATTGGAATTTGACCTCCAACCTTTTTAGGATTGCCCGGGAAATAGATATGTATGTAGTCCTCGATGGAGAGACTGCCTCATGACTTGCCCATGGAATGTAACACCTCTCCCCTCCGAGAAAGGTCAGTGATGAAATAAATATCTTAAACCTCTATCCTGAGTGGCATCTGATCAATCATAAATGTGTCATCCTCAATGCTCCAGTAGTGAATGAGCATGTCAAGCAGGTGGGTGTTTGCTTTCATATTTGGCATTTTAAAAAACTTTAGCAAACCACATCCTCGTAAGGCATCCAAAGCATTAGGATTGTTCATAACCTCATCATCCACTAAGGTATGCTCTCTTTCTCTCCAAGTGACTGGCAACCTGAAGAAAAAATGAATTTGGACCGTTAGATTTTTTGTTTGAAGTTTTCACAGCGTATACGCGGGTTGTTTATATCCAACCCACGTATACGCTGCGACAAATTTTTTGACAATAACTCAACGGTAAAACTTAAATTAAAAATTCTAAAACCAATCACAATTGAATGCAAGATAAGTTTAAGGGTTACCTGGTGATTTTGGGACAATTCGATTGGTCGGTTTTGGAAAATGGCAACACTTGCTCCTTTTGCTCCACTTCTTTGCTCTCAAACCAAATGATGATAATGGTGAGTCAAAAGAATATTATATAAGCTTTGAAAATGAATTTTTTTTTCAAATCTTGATTTTGTTTTGTCTCATGTAACTTTTAACTTGGGAGCTTGGAATGTCGAGAATGGTTTGATTTTCAGGACATTTTGGACGCTTTTTCGACAGTTTCGAGACGGTTCCATGACTGCTGACCCGTCATGGCAGGTATCGTTTTTTTACTGGCATATAGGTTAGGGAAGCCATTTTTTCTGTTGCATTATGCATACTAGTCTACATTTGCTGATATACTTGCCATAGGGTCGATCCCATCGTGTTATGGTTCGTAAACCACCTTCACTCGCCGATTTTTTAAATCATGACACGATGGTAGAGCCATCATTTCCATGGGCATCATAGTTAGCACCTCACTGACATTTGTTGCCCATGCTGCTTCGATCTGAGTAGGCTCGGGAGTCCTCTGTAGTCCCGCCATGACTTATGCGCTGAAGTCTCATTCCTCTTTGCTTCTCTGCTTCGTTTTGGCCTTACACCCTAGAGGCTCCTTTGTGTTGAGTTGTACTACTACATTGCATTTTGACCATTTGCACCTTTTGGCCTTGAGCCGAATTCACTTGGACTCGTGTTTAAGCCAACTTTTGACCATGATGAATGCAAAATCAAACTTGCATTCCCTTGAATTTTTCAACTTGACACACCTTGACCCGTGGAAGGAACATGCCTTTGAGTGTCTTTGACCAGTTTTCACCTCCCTGCATTGAGCATAGGAATGTTCCAATCCCAGGAACTAGATCATTTGTTTCAATGACACTCGTTCTTTCCACTATACTATAGCATTCTTTATTCTTTTTCCAGCTTAAAGAAAAAGACAAAAAAATTATATTGATCCAGGTGGATGTTGGTGGCCACCCACCTATCCCATTTGGACCCCCACAATTGTCCCTTTCAGTCTTTTCAGTTTCCTAAATTGTAGCACAGTTTGCTATTTTTAGCAGTTTTTCGGGTCCTGAACTTCCGGATCCGTTTTGAGGCCCTAAACGACGTTTTTTTGGGAATCTGGGGCAACATGGGTCCATGGACCGATGTTTCCTCCCAAAGTGGTAGTACTCGGATAGATCTTTCTAACGAGCTATCATACGCGTCAAACGGAGATCGTATGCCAAAGTTACGACCCGAGAAATTGATGTACCAATTTACCCAAACGGGACCCACAATTTGGCGTTTCATCTTCTAGCGTTAGATTTCGGGATGTGAAGGGTTTTCCATTGTTTCTCAACAATAAATAGGCCTTCGAGCCTCATTGTAACACAGTTCGGAATAGTTCAGAGGCATGTAGCCACCACATCTCTTCTCAGAGATAAGCTACCATCGCCCTAGCTGGTTTATTTCCATTTCTGGTTGTAAGCATATTTAAGTACTTTCCATTAATGAAATGAAGTATTATTTCCACTGCATATTTGTGTATATGGTTATCTCTGTAATTTGTTGCGTTCCTGTTTAAATCCGGATCATATATATTCCAAAAAGAGCGGGAACAGGACAATATTTCCACTTATTATTGGCAGTTAGAGTCAGTTGTGTCGCCCTTGAACAAAGCACTCAAAACAAAGTCTCCTCCATTTGGGTGGGATTTAGTTTGACTTAGGTATGCCTCAACCTTGTTATTGAGTCAGTTATCCCGCGATTGGTTCTCTTCCAATCATATGGAGGGTTCGTTCATGCCTCCTGCATGGCAAACTTATAAAGAGTCATCATATGCTACCACATAGTCACATTGAGTCGTGCTTTGTTCAAGGGAAGTTAGCCTGAGTCGGCCTCTCTGCAGTGTCTCTTGACTCATTTTTCAGTCAGCCATCCCTGGTTGTCAGTATCTTGTCTATCATCACATCAGTTGTATTGGTCCTTTTACTCGTGCCGGTTTGAGAAGGTCCTCATTGACTTCTTGCTGGCGGGTCTTTTCCTTATCGACGACGACATCTTGCTCTAAGGACAAGCCTAGAGCCGCAACCTGGCTCTATTTTCATTGTTGATAGGTCACCTTGTGCTCAGCATCGATCAATATCATGGGTCTTTGACTGAGTGGTTTCCCTTGTGTTCGACATTAGCTTACACTATCACACATTGGGATTTGTGTAGTACCTTGGTCTCCATTTTACCCTATTGGTGGATACCTCGCCTCTGTGTCAGCTTTCATTATTAGTTGGTTCAGAGCGTTTCTGTCGTGCGCTAGCCACATCTTGTGTACACCGGAAACATGCTTCGGTCGGGTTACTACATCTTTTTTTTGTCCGATTTCTTCCACATTATTGGCCTACGGGTTACACTCGTGCTAGATTGATGAAGTATGCCTTAATGCCTTCCTTCTAGGGGATCTTTCCCTATCAACTACGACTCATTGCTTTGGGGCAAAGTTCTAGAGTCCATTTGGCAGTACCTTGGGTTTGCAGTCATTAGTGGCAGATCCTTCGCTATCGACAGTGGGAAATCATCATTGTTTCCTGATTGATAGATTCTTACAGGTGTTCGACTCCAGCTCATCTATTCACACTTGTTAGATTGTACTGGGTACCTTGACGCTCATTATCATTATTGGTGAGTAGTCTCGCGTTTGTTAACGGTATACATCAATGACTAGTAATCAAACAATTTCTCACATGGTTGACTTCAGATCATTTATTCCCATGGTGTAGAAATGTACCACGGTGGTCGGTGAAGACCTCAGGTTGCATCAACATTCATTGGTTCACTTGACAGTTGCTCCTATTGCTTCTAGTTGATACCACTCCACCTTATATGTTGAGTCATTCGTGGTGACATTTTATATGTCGGAACCTGAGTTTGCAATGTAGTACCATCTTACTCCATCATGTTCATTTGGTACTTTTGAGGATCAGCCTTTGATATCAGTGATCCGCTTCATCTTTCAGCATCATTGACATTATTATATGTGATATTTCAGACATGTACTTGTTCGATCATGATCAAATGATCCTTTGTGTATCTTTAAGTGCTTTATACTTGTATACTTAGTGGATTCACTTGTACTTGATATGCAGACATGCTTTACTTTCTTTGAGCATGGGTATGCCCGCCTCAAATAGTGTTTCATTCTGATCTCCTTTTGTGGCTTGGCAGGCTGAACTCTGGTGAAGTCCTTCTCAGTTTTTGACAAGTGTCCTTTCCATGCACTTACATAATATATTTCAGACATCATGTACCCCTTCTGACCTCATATATTAGGGGGCATCTTTTATAGCTCCAAATCTCACTCTTGATGTTTGTGATGCTGCACTCATGGCCTAGGGAAACCCCTCCTTCCAGACCTGGTCCAAACACTTAAAAAATAGTGTTTTACTCCATATACGCGACATTTCCCTGAGCTAAATGTGTGTGTACGCGGGTCTGTGTATACCCAACCGCGTATATGTCTTAAAACACTTAAAAAAATAAATCTCCTTAATTTTGGGCAGAGATCACGGGTTTTACCTGCTGATTACCTATTAGTGCCTGTGGCCCAACTGTTCCCAACGAATTCCCAACTAAAAAACTACTTTGGGAGAAGTATAAAAAGGCTTCAATGGGAAGGCCTAAGGGAGGAGAGAATAGAGAGAAAAATAACTCTGTTGAGATTATCCCAGATCAGGTCTGAAGATCCCTGTGCTTCCAGCACTTCCCCTATTACAGGAAACCCTTGTTTCCTTGAGTTATGATGTCTTTCCATTTGTTGAGATATCCTTGAGTGAGTTATGGAAGGAGCTTGTTGAAGGCTTGAGATTGGACGAATTCGGAGGACGGTTCCGCTTGGAGCCTGCGAAAGGAAGACTAAGGTGAAATAATTTCTTTCTGTACTTTAGTTATCTATAATAAAAGAAACACTTGTCTTGTTCCTGATATGAATCTTCTTCATGTTTATGATATCAATGTTATGATTTACAAATGAATGATTATTTCAATTGCATAACTAACTTTCAATATGATATGAAGTTGATTTCTTTATGATGTTTAGTCCATATACTTCTGTGCTTTCTTGATTTGATTGTTTTGCAGGTTTAAGGAGCAAAAGCAACTCCAAGAGGGTTTGGACCCTAGCTGGATCTTCCCAAATGAAGGACCCCCATGTGCACCTCTCTTTGCGTAGTTTATTTATATTAGCATCATGGCTGTGTGGAATGCTTGTTTTTCTTTATAGATAACCCCCCCACTCTGCTAGGGTATTAACCCAAGACCCTAGGGGACATTCTCCCTTAAAACTTTGAGCTCTTTTCAGACTCCCAAAACATGAAAATATTGCCAAGCACTTATCTTTTCAAACTCGTTAAAATAAATGAAAATATGTATGCGAGTATAATTTTAACCCTTTTCTAGACTAGGATGGACTATATATGTAAAATGAATACTTTATTCAAACATGGCTAAAATATTCTCCTGGGTATTGTTTTATGCCTTTTCTGGCCCAAGAGACTAAATTTACAAAAATTAACCTTTTGGAGTTTTCTTTTTCGCCTCTTTTTCAGACTCTCCAAACATGACAAATAAGTCGAGTTATGCCTTTGCTAGACTCGTAAAATATTAAACAACATTGGACTTATCAAGCATGAGGAGACCAAACCAATCCTTTTGAGGGTTCATTAAAAATACTCAAAAGGATTCATCAGAAGGATGAACCTATAGATCGAGCATATGTTATCCTCCTCAAGCTTGTCAAAAATAAAGAGGTACTAGCCAGAAATGGTTGGGAAATTGGGAAAATAGGCCATCATACCTATTAATGGCAACAAGTCACTCTTTCACTTCATCTCTGTGATTGTTTTGGGTTGGAAAATATGCTTACCTCTTTGGTTAATCATACCTTATTAAAAATCCTCCATAATCAGTTTTGAGTCAATACTGCCAACTCCATTAAGTGTCATCAATATGTTCAAGATAAGTCATTGTTACACAGTATTTTGTCACACCTCTTGCACTTCCCTATGACATACCCCGAAGTTCCCAAAACATGACCATCATGCAGTATACTCATCTAGATATGCAACTCAGATCCTCCCTAAAACACTGATGGAAAAATGCCTTGAGACTCCCCTGAAGAGAAGGGCTATAAAACCCTAATTTGAGGATCATCGCCCCCTAGAAACTGAAAACCGCTATGGTCTATAGTTTCACTATACTAGCCCCATGATGCCAGCGTGCTTTTGGCTTGGATAGCAGCGATGAGCCCTAAAAGGAAATTTTCCCAAAGAGGACACGAAGCTTCGTGATCTAGAGGCTTCCAAAACGATGAGATGGAGGTTGTTCGCCGTTGATGGGGTTGAGTTCTTTCAACTTGAGAGATATCCTAACTCACTTTCCCTGCCTATATATTCATCCTCTCCCATTCCCAAATGTTTGGTATTTGGATATTTGCACCCTTATGCTGAGATTGTGCCTACTTGCTACTCATTTGATTTGGATAAGGAGTGCTTAGAGAGCTTGAGCTTGGCCTTGAACATTCACTCAAGGAGAGCTTATTCACATCAAGGCTTGGTTGTATGCTTCCTCCTTTATTCTATTAATATATACAACTATAGGTTCATTTTCCATAAATGTGTATGTTAATGCATCATTTATCTTAATGCTCCTCGATATGTTAAGTAGGTTACTTTCGATTATGATATATGTACTTGTATGCTTTGTTGTGTCTTGATCTCTTGTGCAGGAATTCAAACGCTGTGAGAATAGGACCGGCCCGTGGTGTAATCGATTTGAGGTATTCAACAAAGGAGGACATTATAACACCAGAATGAGATAGGCCATCTTCTTCTTCTCCTATTTCGATTGTAACTTAGGAAAGTGTCTAGTAGATTGTCACGTAGGTTGTTAGTCCCACTCATTGGGCTAGAGGGATCGTCTCTATCCGCAGATAGGATTTCCTAGACAAAAAAATGGCGATTCCACTAGGGAAGCTATGACCCTTTCCATCTAATCCTTCAATTAGATTCTATGATGAGTTTGACCAATTATCAGTTTCTTGGCTTTTTTTCTTCTCTGTAGTTACTTGCACTCACTAGTTATTGCTTGAGGACACTCAGTTTGTTCTAGTCCTGAAGCTTTTTTATTTTTCCCTATTTTTATCGCCCATCGTGGGTCTAGCTTTAACAATTGCGCTGTTATCACTAGTTTTTTAATTATAGTTGTGCTGATTACCCCTGCATCATCCTTTTGCCTATAAAATAAGCGCTGATCCCAAAGGATAAAAAAAATTAGGGTTTCTTCTTGTTTTCAGTCTTTTTGGCCTTTGTCAAATATTTTCCAGTGTGTCTACAATGTATTTGTCTTGGTTGTCATTCTTGTATAACTGCAATTGTCTTTTGACTTTGTTAATGTGTGTTTACAACTTGATTGCTTTCTAGGGTTCCTAGGGATTCTAGGTCACCCTCCACTCATTATTTGGTTTGTTTCTCTGAGATTGATTGCTTCCGTTCAAGAGTCTTCCTGCAATTAGGACATCTTTTGAAAGTTGCTTTTAGTTCATTGATGTGAAGTTGTTTTCATTAGTGTCGAGTCATGTTGATACTTTGAAGACTGATTGCTTCCACTGTCAAGCATATATTACAATTTTTTTGCTTTGATTGGACTGAAAGAGAGTGCTTGTTTTCATTCTTATGTTTCTAAAAAAAAGTGAAAGATTTCATCATTTAAGTATTTTTGAGACATTTCTGGCATTCGAAACCATAAAGTGAAAGAAATTTTCATTTTCATTGAGTTGATTTCATTTTCCTTTCCTCATTTCATTAGTTTTCATTGATAGAATCAAAGTAAAAAAAAAAAAATCATTATTGCATCTTAGTGAAAGGAAAGTGATTTTCGTTTCTATAAGATTACATTTCGTCATTGCATTTGTTAGTGAAATGAAAGATTAGATTTCGTTTTTATATTGTGCATTGGATGTGTTGCTACATTTTTCTTGTTTGATGCATTATTTGGGTTGTATCTCTTCCTTTGTTAGTTTATCCTTCATCGAATGAAAATGTTTCATTTTCATTATTTAGTTGCATTATAGGAACATGTGACATCGTTGAGGCATCAAATTGAAACTTAATGCAAGATAAACTTTAAATTTACCTCAATTAACCTAAGGAGAATTTGTCACTTAACAAGAATATCTAGAGGTATAGGCTAGAGACATGTTCTGACGTATTTAAACATAGCAATTGTCGTTAACTACCTATAGTGTATCCCGGGGGTGAAATCCTGTCCCATTATGGGAGTATATAGAAGGTTCTCGAGTACTTTTGGGTATATTGGAGGCACGTCATTATGATAAGTATATAGGGACGCTCGAATGGTTTTGCATTAGACAACGCTAACACGGACTTGTGCTCCCCGCACCATCGCGTATATATTAGGAGACCCCATTAAGTTGCTATCATTTAGCCACAGGTAACCGAGTCAACCGCCTTGTAAACGTGATACACCAAACACAACATTTGGGTAGATCAACCATTGTACATCAAGTCCTTGGTTTCGGATAAGATGTATATAATGTTTCACGATTACTTGGTAAACCCTCTTGCCTAGTATTACCCATTTTGATTTATTTGTTGTTTCGTGTCATAAATTTAGCTGCCAACGATAACATGTCGAACCCATGTAGTTGCTTCATGGCCCAATATTGAGTAATTCCTTGTAAATTTCAATTTTAATTAGCCCTCAATGAATCATCTCTTCTTCTTCTTCTCTTGAGTGAAAGTCACCGCGGCTGAACCATTGAGTTCACCCCACA
This sequence comes from Pinus tabuliformis, assembly GCA_031772625.1. Taxonomy (NCBI): domain Eukaryota; kingdom Viridiplantae; phylum Streptophyta; class Pinopsida; order Pinales; family Pinaceae; genus Pinus; species Pinus tabuliformis. The sequence goes on from CM062818.1 coordinate 769,229,859, forward strand.
ATTCCCCTTTGTTGTCTGATACTGAAGGGTCTTTACAAGGAGTTCATGTAGAACTTCCACAGTCACTTAAAGCTCAAGGATTTGAACTTGGGATTGTCCCAAGAATCCAACCCCTTGCTTCTTGTCCACCACCTTCAGATTCTTTGTCACCTCAAGAGTCTGATCCAGAAACCCCTAAGAGTCCACAGAGGTTTGTCTTATATCCTTCGAATCTGTTATTTGATCCTTTTGTGATATCTACTCAATGTCCTTACAGTCCTTACAATCAAATGTTACTTTGCATTTATCTCCTCGTACATCTCAGATTCCTCCTCGCCAGATATTTCTGCCCATGGATTCAAAAGGTGAGATTCCAACCTCTCCTCAAAGTCCTCTAGAAGTTTCTACTACTCACACTCCCCATGTTGATGAAGAACACAAATATGACTTTCCTCTAGAAGGATTTCCTTTTACAGTAAGAGTCCCATCTCAGATACTTCCTGAAACTAGTAGGCCTATGCTTCCATATGGTTATACAACTTTAGCTCAATTAGTTTCAGGAACTGCCAGTGCTTCCTCTTTGTACCAAAATCCTACTTGGTCGTCAAATGTCATGCCTACTTCTGGTCTGTTTATCCCAAATGTGACCTCTCAAATACCTGTGAAAACTGCCGTTATGTTAGTTCCCATTCTATCGACGATTCCGTCGCAACCTTTATTGTCATTTCAACCCTCTATTTTGGTACAATCGAATGTTTTGGTTCATGCACCTGTAAGTTCCTCATTCCCTCTGTCAAGTGGACAAAATGTACCACCACCCTATTCACAGCTCGAGGGGCAAAATACAAACATTCCTCTTGTTTCAGGTGGATCCCATGTGAGTGGATCACAACCTCACATGGTTGGAGTCAATCAACCTTATTTTGGTGTTATTCCTAACCCTGTTGGTCCATTTGGGGTAGGTAATATCCAATATCAACAGCCTTACATGGCCCATGTACCGCTCCAACGGTCTTATGTTCTGTATGGTTCAAAAGCACTGCAAAATGCACCCTATATCCATAAGTAGGACCTCATGTGCAACCTGGTCAACCTGTTATTCCTGGTGCATATGGTCAAATTCCATTTAGAACTTACCAATACCCAGAGGGTATCCCTCAAGGAACTGTCCAACGACTGTTACAGTAGCAAGGGCAACCTTTGCAACAATAGGGGCAACCTTTGCAGAAGTATCAATAGCCTTTGCAACAACAAACACAATTTGTTCAACAACTGATTCAACTCTTGTATTCGCAAGGGCAACCTTTGCAGCAACAAGGTCAACCCCTGTAGCAACAAGCTCAAATTTTATATCAACAAGGTCAAAACTTGCAGACACAAGGTCAACCCTTGCTGCAATAGGGCCAATCACTTCACATCAAGGGTCAACAGGTGAAACAACCTTACAATCCATATGCCATGTATAATTATTATCAATGGCATATGGTAGGTCTATATCAACCCTACCCTGGACAAAATCCACCTTATGGTCAAGGTACCCCTCAGTGGGGGAAAAATCAATTCCACTATGGTCAAAATCCTCCGCTTTGGGCGCAGAATCCTTACCAACAAGGTTGGAACACGTAGGTTGGGCCTCCTTAAGGGCCTTACATGCCCTTTAATCCACAATTTCCATTTTTAGTTACATTGGAACTTCTCGATGTCTCAAGGCTTACTAATGATCCAATTCTTCATTCGCCTTACTGGCCTCCAGTTCCGACTAAAATTCCAAGCCATTGCCCCAAGTTCGAAGGAAAACCTAAAGAGGACCCTCAAGCCCATGTGATGACATATCACTTATGGTGTTATTATAATTCTTATGGTGACTATTCTATTCGTCTTCGCCTCTTTCAGCGAACCTTGACAAGTGCTGTTGCAAAATGGTATGTCGAGTTGCCTTGGGGTACCTATGCAAACTTTAACTCTTTGGCTATGGATTTCCTCACCCACTTCCAATTTCCAGTTCATTATGAAATTGGTACTCATTTGCTCACATCTCTGAAGCAAGATACTGCGACCCATATTTTCAATCATATCCATGAATGGAGATGTTAGCGTCGCCTAATCAAATTCGAAATTCATGATGAGTTGTTAACTAAAGGGTTCACCAAATAATTTGTAAACACAATTGCTAAATATATAACAATAGGTGGATGTGTTACCAAGGACCAAGCTATTACCCGTGCCTAGTATTTAGACTTAGTCTATTCCCAATCTGGCACGCTATATGAAATGTTTCCTGATGCTCCAAGGCCATCTTCAGATCCGACATCTTAAATTCTCCCGATGTACTACCTGTTGATGGTGTGATTGGATTAGTGTCTCAAACTTCCACCAAAGCTTCTTCGAAACAAAAATTTGTTTTAGATACTGGCTCTAATCATCCTTCGAAAAATCCATCAAATCTTGTTAAAAACTTCGAGGTCCATGCCGTCCAGTCCACCATGGTAGATAAAGCCTCGAAAGGTAAGAAAAGAGGTAAATGAAAAGCAAAATTTGATACCTTGAAATAAGATCCTCCCAAGTCATCTACTGACGATACCTCCAAACGAAAGCTGAAATATCCTTGCCTCATTTGTGAGGAAGACCATTATACCAAGGATTATCCCCGACATGCTGAAGTTAGTCATTTATTGAAAGGGATTATGACTATTTTGAAATAGCCATTTCCATCTCAGTAGACTTAGTTGGTAAAAGAACCGCAATCCCTGCCTCATCTGGTTCCCAAGTTTTCATGATGATGGGTTCATTTCCTATGTTTGTCACTACTCGGTCGAAATATTATCAAACCCCTCAAAAGAAGACGATGGAGAAAGAAGCCTCCAATATACCTTCTACTTCTACTCCACCCAGTTCTGGTCTGCTCCATATTGAGCGACCTAATAATGAATTCGTTCTTCGACCACCTCCCAAAGGCATGCTTTAGAAATTATCCTATAATCCAAATGCTAGAGTTGCTCAGCATTATAATATAGTTGAAGATCTAGCTCAAGTGCCTTTGATGATGTCTTCTTTGGAAGTTCTCCAAACATTTCCAATGAAGTGGAAATCATTGTTGTTTGCTATAGGAGCCATTGGTCCTACTGATTCTAGTTTGATTACCTTCGATCTCGAAAACCATGTTCCTCATCTTCCTCATCGGATTTCTTTTCTGATTCAAGTTATTATAAATGGAAAGAAAATCAATCAGATTGTCATTGATGAAGGTGCTTCCACTTGCATCATGTTTGTTTCATGTTGGAAAGCCATTGGATCTCCACCCCTCAATCAGTCCCTGAACACCTTGGAGGCCTTTGATGACAGAGGTTCTCGTCCTTATGGTATTCTCATAAGTTTTCCTATCACTTTTTAAGGGAAGAATGTTGAGATATAAGTGTAAGTTGTAGACGCGAATCTCAATTACAACCTTCTTCTCAGGTGAAGTTGGACCCATGCCATGTTTTGTGTGGTTTCCTCTTTGTTCCGGGTGCTCCATTTTCCTCATGAAGGAAAAATTGTCACCGTCGACCAATTATCTTTTTTCTCTTCTGGGGCCTCGAACGACAACATCCCATATGTGGGAAATACCGACATTACATATGAGAGTGTGGGGACATGTCTTTTTAAGGATTTCGCTTTAATGAGAACTTTTTCTCTCCCACCTCCGCATGTCGCCTCGATCAATATGATCTCTATTTCTATAGATCCATGGATTATTCCTTCTCCGGATCAGATTGATTCATTTGGTGATTCCATGCCACTAAGTCTGTTGGAAGAAGATTATCATGAAATTTTCTCGACTTCATCTGTTGCTTCATAAAGTCATGCTATTTTTAGTATGAACCTGGATACCTATGCACAATCTCCTTGGCTTGGTTCTTGGGATTCTCTGGATCCTTTGAACTAGACATTCCTCACCGATGAGAGTATTGTTTAGGTCATGTCTCTTGACAAAACTCCTTAGAACGATATTCATCATCATTCTTCATGTCTTCCAAGCCTAAGTGTGATTCATTCGTGTCTTGAAGCTTTTGTTTCTCATAACTCGACGCATCCATTTCAAACACCTGTTTTGGTGCATGAGGTCTTGTCTGAAGGTAAGATGGGAAATATTACTGCAACCTTGCCTGTTGACATTTCAATTCAACTTGAAGTTGTCAAAATCTTTCAACTGGAAGCATATTTTCCTTGTCATGAGCTTAAGATTTTCTTGCCTCCTTTCATGATATTTTTTCACTGAATTTTCACCATTTTCCCATTACTGCAATGGCTATTCATCCTATGACTCATAACCCTCACTCGCTCGGGGACCATGGGGGCATAGCCATTTATGCATGTTATTCCATTATTTGGTTGAGTCGATGCTTACATGTCATGTCAATGGTGAAAATTTGGTTTTATTATCTGTTGATCGATTACTCGAGTCTGAAAATGGACTCCATCTAAAATTTTTACGCATGGTTATCTGTGTAAATATTATTTTTGTACATTAGTGTGTGAATTCATTGGTATGCACTTTTGATTTTTTAGTTTGATGGTTTGCTTTGCAGACATGTTTTTCCACTTACCTTGTGTTCTACTCGGTTTGTAGATGTCATCAAACCATTATGTTGGTTTTTCTGATGGTGCTTGTCGTAGCACACACAAATTTTCTTCCGCAGCTTGGGCACTCTTTTCCCCTGATGGCGAGTTGGTTGATTTACAAGGTATTTTCCTGTGACGAAAAACTAATAATACTGCAGAATACAGTGCAATCATTGAACTGTTGTTGGAAGCAGTTGCTCTTGGAATTAGAAATTTAGTTGTTAAATTAGATTCACAACTCATTGTGTTACAATTGAATAATCATTACTCAGTAAGAAATCCACAAATTTTGTGTATGTATCTATGTGTTCGATTACTGGAAAGAAATTTTGATTTTATCACATATCAACACATTCCACATAACTTGAATACATTAACAGATGCATTAGCAAATTATGTTCTTGATATAAATTTGTGTAATTTATAAAATTGATCATATCATCTTGGTACATGAACACATAAGTAGAAAATAAAACATACATATGTATATATATATATATATCTATATATATATATATATATATATATATATATATATATATATATATATATATATATATATATATATATATATATATATAGCATATGTCAGAGTTTTTTCAATCAAAATCTCAAAAAATAAAGTGTTCCGAGATACATGGCTTTCAAAGCCTACAACAGTGAAAAAAGAACTAGAAAGGTTATTTGCCCGCATGATGTTCGTGATAACATGAGACAACTCTAATCACTTGGCCTAATAACCGACGCACTCTCGCAGACAATTCAACTGTATGCCTCTGGTATCACAGTGCCACGCCATCTGTAGTCGCATATTCTGGAATCCCAATAGTGATCACTTCTAGATTGTGTTCCATCTCTACCATGGGATTTGCTCCTTCCTCATATGGAGAATCCTCTATTTGAAGTGCTACTCGTCATTCTATTGGCGACATGCCAGGAGGCCTTTTTGGTCCAACATCTGCACATGTATCACAAGTTAAATCTGAGATACACTTTCATAAAAAGTTCATAAAACTTGAAAAATACAAATTTTTTTTTTACCTGCATCAGTCCACTGTTCACCCAGTGGGAGAGGTAGATCTAGATCCCATTTGAAATTTGTGCCTGCATAGGCATAATCATCCACAACGATCAGTTGGCGATGCAACCAACTACAAAACTGCAGAGGGAAATGCATCCGCTGCCCCCCTCCTCTTCGAGGCATGATTTCACTCCATCTGAACAACCTCAGATCTTGTGGATCAGGATCCGATACCTCTGTCCATTGATACAAAAATAGGGGCACTCACTCTGGAAATAAAGTGACCAAGATCAAACCGAAACTGAACTGCTTCAGGTTTGCCCACTTACCTTTGGTTAGTTTCCTCTTTATATTGGACAAAAACCCACCACACTAGTTGAATAGTGTTGGAGTAAGGCAGTCTACCACATACTGGAATTGAGATTTTGAAATCTCGTGTAAAGCATGTGACTTGGCTATACGAGCCATGGTGTGTAGAATCATCCTCAAGGGAATATTTCCGAAAATCATTATCTTCACTTTCCCACTCACTGTCATTTCTTCACCCATGCAATGTCTCTTGATCAAGGTACTGTTACTCTCACCTCCAAGAGGAGATATGAAGATTTAAACTCTTTCCCCCTTCTAGACAATCCAATAATAAAATATATGTCTTTTTCTTCCAGCTCTAGTTCTTGATCTCCAATAATGAATATTTCCCTATCAATATCCCTTAAACTGATAAGGTATTGTAGCAACTCATTTTGGGCTCTAAGTATTGTGGTTCAGAAGAATTTCAATAGCCCACAATTCCTCAAAGAATTCATGCATTCCAAATCTTGGGCTGCCTAATGATCTTCTACCTCATGGCCTCTTTCCTTCCATTCAATGGCCATGTTGCTGAAATCTCCTGTAAAACAACCATTAAACATCAATTAAATGCTTTTCCATGGATTAAAACTCAGAAATTTTTCCCTAAGAGGAATATTTTCTTCAAAAAGTTCTGCCTCATGGCCATCACGTAAGTTTTTATTAAACCCGTGATGTCATCATGAGGGACTTTCGGCTCAGGGGTGACCATCACGAGTTTGATGAGCAAACCCGCGATGATCGCCCCTGCTATAAAAAATTGAAATCCTTCCCTTCGACAAGCAAAAACTCGATGAAAAAGAATAAAAACACAATGATATGCAAGAGAAAAGGCATATCTCTCACGTGCAGCTGACGGTTCCTGAAATATTTCCCTGGATCTCCCACAATGCTTGCCTGAAAAATGGAAGAAAATGGGGTAAAAATGCACTCTCAAATTTAGTCCAAGTGAAATGATAATTTTTTTTTACTTTTAGTCTATTTATAAGTTTTAAACTCATTTTTTCCAATATTTTATTATTTTCCTCGATATCAGTGATGTGTGGTTATCTTTGTGCAGTTATAGGTACTTTTTGGTGGATATAGTGATCATTCTTGACTGATTCAACGAGTTTTATTTTATCTCTTTTTCATACTCGTTAAAAATAAACGAAAAAGGAACCCCCTGGAGTCATCTTTAAGCTCTTTTCTAACTCTCGAAACATGAAAAGATCACTGAGTACTTGTCTTTTCAAACTTGTTAAATTAAATGAATTGACGTCGTCTCAGTATATGTTTACCCCTTTTTCAGGTTGAGATTGACTATTTATGAAAAAGGTACACCTTGGTTGACATGGTCAAGAGGTTCTCTTGAATATTGTTTTTTACCTTTTTGGGTTTGAGTGATAACTTACGAAAAGGGACATGATGGAGTTTTCTTTTTCTTCTCTTTTTCAAACTCTCTAGATATGAAAAAGATATCGAGTTATTCTTCCGTCGGGCTCGTTAAAAATTTTACGACGAAAGACTCGTCACCATGATGAGACCGAGTTTCTCCTTCCTAGGACTCGTAAAACTTACTAGGATGGATTCATTCAAAGAATGAACTTATATGACAAGCGTATGCTATCCCCTTCAAGCTTGTGATAAAAAATATTTCGGGCACTCTCTAGAAATAGTGGGGAAAATGAAAGTGAAACATACTTTGTATAGGCAACATGTCATCCTTGAACACAACACTCTTCTGCTTCTTGTGTCGGGTTTGGGATATCCTCACTTAGTCACTTTTCCTCCCGGGTTTGGGTGATCCATTTTGCCTCTCATCTGCCTATTCCATTTCATCATCATTATCCTTGGTCTTCTCTTGAGTCAAATGCTACCACATTCCAGAGTTGTGTTGTCGATGTTCAAGAGAAGTCTTATCTGTAGTCTACTACCTATTCATTGTCCGACCCTTTGCTATAGCCTTGTATCCTATTCATTTCATTGCACTTTATTCCTTGTTTCGTGTCGATGATGAGGGACTCATCATGGCCCCCCTTTTACGGGTCACTTCCTATCGACTTCAACTCATTATCCAGGAAGATGACTTAGAGACTCACTTTCAGTACCTTAGAGCTTGCATGTCTTAATGGAACTTTCTTCGCATTCGATGACAATTTTTCATCATTGGACTTCGATTGGATGATTCCACGAGTTTTCGACATAAGCTTCATTTTCAAATTCACTGATTGTATTGTCATACCTTAAGATCCATTGTCATTATTGGTGGTTTCTCCCATGCCTGTTAACGGTCCACATCATTGGCCAATAATCAGATGGTTTTCTAGCATGTTTGACTTCGACACATTCATTCGCATGTTAGAATTCGTACTTTGATCGGGTTGGGATGGAATATAAGACCTTGAGTTTTGTCTGATATGACTCATGCTGCGTGGAGTTATGTATTGTTCATGATTGTACACATGTTTCTTCTATATAGATGGCTGTGACCATACCATGGGAGCTTACATTTATGATGATCCTTCCATATTGGGTGGCTGCATCCATACCTTGGATCTTAGATTTACAGATGATCCTTCTCATTCGGATGGCTACACCCATGCCACTGATCTTTTTTGTTGTCCTTACTATCCGGATGGGTGCGTTCATACTGTGGATTCATGTTTTGATATTAGAGATATATATGTATATGCATCCTTGATTCACAGGTCTCCTGACAATGTTTGTTCTCCTCCTTGAAAAAGATCGTAAAGTATCTTAGCCATCACTCCCTGTGCTGCCTTTATGCTTTAGGGGGCATATGTTACACAATATTTTGTCACACCTCCCACACTTCCGTATGACATACCCTGAAGTGCTTGAAATATGACCATCATGCACTGTAGTCATCTAGATATGCAGCTCAGATCCTCCCTAAAGAACTGATGGAAAAATTCCTTGAGCTTCCCCTCAAGAGAAGGGCTCTAAAACCCTAATTTGAGGATCATCGCCCCCCTGACACTAAAAAACGTGATGGTCGATAGTTGCACTATACTAGCCCCATGATGCCAGCCTGATTTTGGCTTGGATACTAGCGATGATCCCTAAAAGGAAATTTTCCCAAAGAGGACAAGAAGCTTCGTGATCTAGAGGCTTCCAGAACAACGAGCTGGAGGTTGTTCGACATGGATGAGGTTGATTTCCCTCAACTTGGCCTTTTAGTCTTATCCCTATGAGATACCTCCTTGAGATGAGGGCCTTCTCCTATCTTTGGAGAGATCCTAACTCCCTTTCCTTGCCTATATATTCATCGTCTCCCATTCCCATGTGGTTGGTCTTTGGCTATTTGCACCCTTATGCTGAGATTATGCCTACATGCTACTCATTTGACTTGGAGAAGGAGTGCTTGGAGAGCTTGATCTTGGACTTGGACATTCACTCAAGGAGATCTTATTGACATCAAGGCTTGGTTGTATGCTTCCTCCTTTATTGTATTAATATATACAATTGCTGGTTCATTTTCCATAAATGTGTATGTTAATGCATCATTTATCATAATGCTCCTTGATTTGTTAAGTATGTTACTTTTGATTATGCTATTTGTGCTTGCATGCTTTATTGTGTCTTGATATCTTATGCAGGCATTCAAACACCGTGAACAGTAGGATCGAGCCTGTGGCGTAAGCGATTCGAGGTCTTCAACAAAGGAGGAAATTATAGCATCAGAACAAGGTAGGAAATCCTCCTCTTCTCCTATTTCGATTGTAACTTAGGAAAGGATATAGTAGATTGTCACGTAGGTTGCTAGTCCCACTCATTGGGCTAAAGGGATCGTCTTTGTCTGCAGAGAGGATTGCCTACATAGCAATCCCTTAGTTGACATCTACTACAATACCTTAAGCCTTCTTTCATGTCTTCTACTCCTAAACCAACTTTTGATTATCATTATTTTGTCTCAAATCTTGATAACCATTTCATGTCATTGATGAGGGATACATTAAGACCCTCCTATGATGGGTTGCTTCCTATCGTCATTGACTCATTATCCAGGAAGTTGACTTAGAAACTCCCTTCATTGCCTTAGATATTGTATAGCTCAATGTAAAGTTTCCTCACTTTCGATAATATGTTTTCATCATTGGCCTTCGACCGAGAGATTCCATATGGTGTTTGACTTCAACTCATTAATTCACACCTCATGGATTGTATTGTAGTACCTTGAGGGCCTTTATCATTATCAATGGTTCCTCTCATGTATGTTAACGAATTACATCATTGATCGGTAATTAGGTGGTGTCTAACATGTTTGACTCCAACTCTTTTATTCATATGGTTAGACTTGTACAATCGAGTGACAAGGTAGAAGACCCCAGATCTAGTTCCATCCATCCAATCTGTTCTTTCATGATTCATACCAGATCACAAAGTATGATGGCTATGATCATTCAGAAAGTCATCCAAACATGGATCCACCATTGGTCATCAATGGACATGAATTTCATTATTGTACATGTAAAATTGGTTTATATGTTGAGTATGAGTATGCCTACCTCAGTAATGTAATGATATCATCATGATAATATGTATTGTAATACATGATGATCTCAAACAACCTTTTTCATGATCCAGACTTGTCACATGGTAAAGCACTTTAGTCCTTAGCTACTACTTCTGACTTTGTACTTGAGGAGGAATCTATTACAAGTCATTTTTCCACATCTGCTCAAATGGCCTCAAAACCAGATTAATCAAAATCCTTGGCACCTTGCGATAATCCCTTTGAAAATCCTTAAGAATTACCTCTCCACAAATTCCAAGTTTTCTAGGTTAATTAGCTTAAAACTCTAGTTTTTGGACCCAACACACTTTCTCTTCTAGCTACCTACATTGTTGCATGTTGCATAACTGATCATATGCATTGATCATCACATTTTTCCTTCACTGCAGGGGTGATGGTTCTATAATTTAGATACAAATTCAAAATAATTTTGAATGTTCTCTTTCCAGAAGCTTCTAAGGTGGTTTTAACCATTTAATATTGATTGAGATCTCAAATTCCTATTCTAGAGGTTTGATCTCTTATCCCTAGAGCTTATCCTCCCTTATATGTGGATCAAAGTCATAGACTGGTAAAACCAAAACTACCTCTTTTACCCTATAAATTCACTGCCTCCCATAGAGTTTGGGTTGGCTTTTGGAGACTCTTAGCTATTCCTTGAAGATGCTACTTTTTACCTAAGGATCCATTACCATCCTTGATTTATGATTTATGGCTTGCTTTGTGTCTAAGAAGGAAAAGTTAGGTGGGAGACATATACATGGTCAAGATTTGTAAAATGGTTGTAATATTCTCCTACATTTCTTTAATACAAAAAGCTTTGTTATCCTATACTTATGTCTATTTGACACATATATATTTCAATGCCTTCTTAACTCATTGATTAGAGATATTAGTCTATGCCATTTGTATATTGTAGTTCTCTTGCTTGTTATAATTGTTTTGCAGTTTCCATTTATAGTGTTTGGAGTTGGAGCTAAAGTTCACGAGCAGGGAGAAGAGGAGAACTTGCGTTGGACTCAAGGTAAATTTTTCCTCCATGTTTTATTTTCTCTAAGGAAATCATAACTATTTTGTTTCTCTTGTTTCCAGATCAAGCCACTAGATCTAGGGAGTTCATTTTTCTCTGTAGAAGAGAATTTCCAGTCAAATACCAGGCTTGAGGCCACTTGATCCAAGTAATGTAGAGTAGCACGCCACATCACTGAAATGTTTTGATGTGATTTGATAGGCACACGAAACCAATATTCCAAGGAGAGTGGATCAATTTATTTTTTTTGATCACCCTCGTCCACAAGCTCTCCTAAGAGATAAACCTACTCACATTTTTAGTAGTAAGAGCCTTGGAAAAAATGAAAATATTTCTTAAGCCCCAGTGTCCAAGAAGTTTTGGAATGACCAATTGATTCCATCTCACCCACGACAATGCAACATGATCCTTTGTACCATTACATAGATATTTGAAACACATCCTCCAAATACAATCCAAAATACCCTTAGGTATCCATGCTAGCGACATCCAGTAAACTGGGATAGCCTCCAACATAAATTTTACTAGCACCAACCTACCAGCCCGAGAAAGTCATCAAAGATACCACACTGAGAGGTGCTTTTCCAATTTTTCTAGTAACCAATGTCAGTTTGGTTTTAGATAGTAGTTTGGATTTAAATGATAACCTAAATATGTAAAATCCACATCAAGATCCAAAATTGTGTAGGGAGAGATAGAGCTAATGACCTCAATCTCCCACCTTTCTAGGTTATGGATTGCAATGGAGGATTTCTGAGAATTTATCATCATTCCCATAGCCAAACCAAAGAGTGAAAGTATATTAGAGAGTTTGTGTAGATCATCAAAAAACCCGTTGGATAAAATTAAAATGTCATCCACAAACAGTAGATGAGAAATTGCAAACAACTGAGAAATCATCACCCCCTAGAAAGACTTGGCCTGTACTGCCTCTTTTAACATAAAACTAATCCCTTAAACTTACATAATAAATAATATGGGAGACAAGGGATACCCTTGTCATAGACCTCGATGCACTGAAAAGAAAGGGGATTTAGACCCATTAATGAGCACAACAAAATAAACCTAGGAAAGACATCCCATAATCCAGTTGATGAAGAGATTATCAAATCCCACATGAATTAGGAGCATGCGAATGAATGACCAGTAAACCCGATAATATTCCTTAGATAGATCCATATTGAAAACAACCCCTTTAACCTTAAGAAGTTTGATGTTGTATAAGCCTTCCCGAGTGACACTATTGGCTTCATGGATTTGTCTACCTTCCAAGAATCCAAACTATTATGGTGATATGACTTTTGAAAGAATAGGCTTCAACCTCCTGGCAATGACCTTTGAGATTACTTTATAAACATAGTTGCACATAAAAATGGGTCTGAAATACTCAAAGGATGAGGGATTGTCTGCCTAAGGAATGAGGGAAATGAATGTGGAATTAAAAGTAGGGAGGATTCACCCACCCCGACGAGATTCGTTGACCATCTTTAGCAGATCCGAGTCCTTAATATCAAAATATTCTTCAAAAAACTCCATAATTTTTCCATCTGACCCAGGGCTCTTATCCTTTTGAAAGCTAGTGTTATCAAAAAAAAATAATCACCTAGCCATTTCTAACTAGGTGGATCAAAATACACCATGTAGGATTAATTTTACCACAATTAAATCACTTTCACCATGGGAAATAATTTAGCAAACATTTTTTATTAAATTATTTTCTGATTAAAATTTTAAAAACCCCATGAGAGTAATTGAATAAATCATTATTATTTAATATTCTCTAAGAATAATTATTAAATCATTCTTTGATAATTATTCCTTGTCACATTTGACTAAATCCCCTAGGAATAATTAGATAAATCATTATTTATTTATTATTTATTAATTATATTATTGGAATAATTGTTAAATCACTATTTAATTATTATTTCAATTTCACACCATTCTTAATTCTAGCAAAATAATTAATATTTGACCATTTTGAATATCTTTTCCCTCTCCAAAAAATATAATAAAATATTCCTAACAGTTAGATCTTGATTTGGTCAATATTATTTTATTATTCTCCATTTTTGAGATTAAATCAATACTTTGTTATAAATAGGAGGGTTTTCCATTCATTCTTCACCATGATCTATATCACCATCACCATTATCATCTTCATGCAATGGAGCTCCCACTTGAGTTCTACACATTCTTTTGGGTTTTTCACACATTGAGAGAGAGAATTGATTACTGAAGCATCAAGGACATCAAAGGACCCGTCCCATGGAGGGGTATTTGCACATTCTTTTGTAGATCTCCTTCACCATGTGTTATCAATAAATATTTATTATTCATTTTAAAAAGCCTTTCCATTTGGGTTATTACATTGGATATATATTGTTGTTTTCTGTTTTGGATCACATATGTCGTTTTGTTGCAGGTTTTTTTAGTTTTGTTATTCCAGATCTGAAAAGTAAGTAGCCACAAATTGTTGTTAGGGTCACCTGTCACTAGTGACTTAAGTGGAATTTTTTTGGTACACCTTTCAGGAAATTTCATACTAGCAACTAGCAAGAGAAACTTTCAATTTTGCCTCCTGAAACTCCCTTGTGAGATCCACATTTTCCTCCTCATCACCAAAATGGAGAAAAAATTGAACCACCCTTATAATCTTCCACATTATTCACACGAGGAGCATTGAAAATGTCCATGAAATGTTTTAACCTCACTACAACTAAGCCTTCGAAGTTAGACAAAATTCACCCCTCCTCATCCTCCATACCCCAGATAATGTTTCGAGATATCTGCCCCTTTGCAAATTCATGGAAAATTTTGTATTATCGTCCCCATTATCCAACCAAACAACTCTAATTTTGACTTACCATGAATCTTCTTGTTTTGACAAAATTTTCTTCCATTTTACAACAGAGCCTTAATAGAAGTCCTTCTCTTGCTGTGATTGAAAACCCCTAGATCCCAAATTTTAGAAAGATGCAATCTCTTGTTCAACTTCCAAAAGGTACAATTGCTCCTATTTCCTACATACTGTAGCCCAATATTTAATCATGACTTTCAAATGTGAAATATTTTAGGCAAAATGACCTACAACGAAAACATTAGCCCCACCATCATAAGAAGACTAATTTTGTTTGATAAAATATGAAAAGGCTTCTTCATTCAACTATTTCAAGTTCATTTTAATAGGGCTGGAAAATTTCTGAGTTGTTCCCTTTAGCTCCAACAAGATAGGCCTATGAACAAATATACCCCCTGGAACAATCCATTGACTAAAATAGGAGAAGGCATCATGTGTATATTCATCCACTAAGAAGTGATAAAGATGCTTCACAATGAGGTCCACCCTTACCGTATAATTATTCCAGGACGAGGCCAAATGAACATGAGAAACTTTTATCAAATGACATGAGGATATTTTATGTGCAAATATTTAATCAGACAAAGAGTCTAGACACACCCGAGAGCCACAAAATTTTGTCTCTCCCAAGGAGAAATTTAGATCTCCAACAAGGATAAGGAAAGGGTACCGAATGAGAGGAAACTGAAGAAGAGAATTCTATTAAGCCACCCTTTCTTCATGTGGCCCATATATTTAAAAAAAATAGAACCTTATCCAATTTTGAAGAGTGCCTTGACATCCCCAAACATGATTTAACACTCCATAATTTTTTTGCCCTGATCTTTCTTGTATACCATCTTAACACTAGTGTAGTGAAGTAAAATTATAAGTGAAGACACGAACGAATTCCTCTAGCCCAATAATGGGTCCAGCCATAATAGATATATTCTATGGAAGATTTACTTAGGTTAGAATCAATCAAGAGGGCCTACCTGTTGGATGCTTATCCTGCTTGATGATGTCCTTGCTTGCTCGCTCCAGAAATCTCTTGCTTCCTTCTTCAAGCTCCTGAAATAGGTAAACAACAACAACACACAAACATAATAATAGAAAAATTGAAATTCAACCTACTTAATGAGTTAATAAGAATTGAGACAAAAATACGTAATATTAAAAAACATGTAAGAAACCAATCGATAGTTGCATATATTAATATTCAAAGAGAGATTACAACCATTCGTCTTGACGTCGCAGTCTTCATTTGACAAGACTAGGTTCCCACACACTTTTGATAGCACTTCATGATGGTTTCAAAAAATAATAGTTTAAAGACTCTTCCCTTTAGGCTTTACTCCAAACCAAACATACTTCTCCCTCACACAACTAGA
Organism: Pinus tabuliformis; assembly: GCA_031772625.1. NCBI lineage: Eukaryota > Viridiplantae > Streptophyta > Pinopsida > Pinales > Pinaceae > Pinus > Pinus tabuliformis. Next base: position 769,245,588 of record CM062818.1, read on the forward strand.
TGGATACAACTAGTAATAGCTTGCTTGTCTAATTCTGATTTTCACACTAGTCACTAGTTTGTGCTTGGGAAGAAGGGAAATTTATATAGGAAATATGGATGGTAGATGGATCCTCTTCTCATGGGAGAAGAACTTATCCCTTGAGGTAGTTCCATTATTATAGGGGAAAGGATCCCAAACTGTCATCCTCGACCCCATCCGGCCAAACCATTTACCATACTTATGTTACGAAGCTTCTAGAGATGGAAGCTTCAAATCTAATTTTTTTTTTTTTTGATAACAGGATCGGTGTGATTGGAACACAACTCATTTGCACCGATCAACGTGGGGAATAGTGTTAATATATGCACATCGACGCGGGGAAGACAAAGTTCATTAGCACTGGTCTTGTAAATTGGGCAAAATAGAAGTTTAAGGGGAAATGGTGCAAAACAGAAATGATCTGCTCATGAAGAGGGACATAATGGGAGTTTCTCCATGAGGACAAAGCATGTGGGTTCACTGTAAAGGTCCTCCAAGATCAAGGAATGGGGAATATAGGAATACTGAAAAAATATTGTGTAATAGGTTACCCCTGAAGCGTGAAGGCCGAATCAGAGTGAGGGATGAAATGGTTTATAAATCAGTGCGGGGAACCAGTCTGCCATTGGAAAACCTGCAAGCAAGTACAAATACATATACATAAATTGAGATATCTTTCGAATTATACATGAATTGTGGCATGGATGCAGCCATCCAGAGAATGATCATGTAAATGGATCCAGGCATGGGTGTAGCCATCCGTCAAAGAGGATCATAATGAAACCAAGGTATGGTCGCAACCATCCAATAATGAGAAGGATCACATATGACAACTCATGGTCTGGTCGCAGCCAACCATCTAATAGAGACATGTATATCATCATAAACCATGTTACACCACTTCGCAACCTAGAATTTTGTGATCTGAGTCTAGGGTCTTGCACTTCAACATGACCCTATCAAAGTACAAATCCTAGCATGCGAATAGATGTGTTGACCTCGAACATGCTAGAAAGTCTCTTGATTACCAGTCAATGATGTAAACTGTTAACAAGTGTGAGAGAAACCACCAATAATGACAATGGCTCTCAAGGTACTATCAGCACAATTCATGGAATGTGAATACAGGAACTGAAGTCGAACACCCATGAAATCACTCGATCTAAAGCCAAAGATGTGAACTTGTCATCGAGTGTGAAGAACTTGCTATTAAGGCATGCAAGCTCTAAGGTACTGGAAGGGAGTCTCTCGATCAACTTCTCAGATAATGAGTTGATGCGACAGAATGTGACCATGTCGAAGGAGGGCCATAATGAATCCCACATCATCGACGCGAGACGAGAGGATGAAAAATGATTTTGGATGATACAAAGAAACAAAGGTAAGTGTAACCGCGGAAGGACAACTCTTGAACATATCGGCGACACAACTGGAAGTTTGGTAGCTTTTGGATGCATAGGATTGGTGGTCATGATGATGTGGCAGAGATCAAATGGAAGGCAAAAATGAAAGGCCCAAACCCAGAAAGGTCAATGATACAAAGGAGGATATCCCAACCCGACATGAAGCAAAGGGTGTCATGTTCAAGAGTAAGCTGCTGACACGACTCAATAGATTTCCAAATTTTTCCCCCACCATTTTTCGCAGGTACCCCAATTATTTTTTAATTGCAAGCTTGAAGGGGATATCATATGCTTGCACTGTAAGTTCATCCTTCAGATGAATCTGACCTAGTAATTTTAACGAGCCCTAGGAAGGAGAATCTCGTGTTCGTCATGGTGACGAATCTGATGTCGTTTAATAGTTTCATGAGTCCGACAAAGGTGTAACTCGGTATCTTTTTCATGTTTAGAGAGTTTGAAAAAGACACGTAAAAGAAAACTCCACATGGTCCCTTTTCGTGAATTTGTGTCTCTCGAGCCCGAAAATGTAGAAAACAATACTTGAGAGAACCACTTGACCATTTCAGTCAAGGAGTGCCTTTTTCGTAAATAGTGCCTCCTAGCCCAAAAAAGGGGTAAACTTATACTGGGTGCACGACGTTTCGCATCCGTTAACAAGTTCGAAATGAAAAGGGCTCGACCATCTTTTCATTTTTAAAGGGTCAGAAAAGAGCTGAAAGCGGACCCCCCATTTTTATTCTCTTTAATGAGTCAAAAAGGGAAAAATACTTGGCGATCTTTTCATATGGGTTTAACGAGTCGAGAAAAGAGGTGAAACATGACTCATCGTCTTCGTCGAACATCCATCACCTGTCGCTGCAAAAGTAAGGCAAAGTGTATTATCGAGTCCTTGAGGAAAAATACGTCAAAAATATTTACAAAACCTAATATTTTCATGAAAAAATGAATAAAAAGGGGAAAAGTAAATATATTTTTACCATTTACCATTTTGCCTTTGCAATGAAGACTTTTTACCCACTTTTGCCCTAGTTTTTTCGGAGCAGATTGCAGGGGATCCGGGAGGTCAATCGACGATACGTCAGTTCCAGGTAACAGCCGAAGCCTTGAGATCCATTTTCATGCTATTCATTTATGTTTTTAACCATTTTTATTTTTTTTTTAATTTTTAGGGAAGTTTTTGAGAATTTTTTTTGCCCTCGGTCGGTGTGATTTTCGGGAACAGGATTGCGTCGACCGAGGGTTATTTGCACTACCATCTGCGCTAACTAGTGCGAATGTTTCTAAAATAGGCACGTCGGCACCGTGGATAGGGGAAAAACATGTTTTCTCAAGAACTAACAATAAATTTGATTTTTATGTGTCAAAATTGATGATTGACTCAAATAAATGGCTTTTGCAGGAGAAAAATTGCCGAAAATGGTGGATTGGAAGGAAAGAGGACATGAAGATGTGGACACCTAGGCAATGAATGATCCAAATTTCCTGGAGGCTTTGAGGGCTCCTCAAATTTTTCCTTACACCAGGGATGCAGGCCCAGCCCGAATTGCTTCGATACTTAATAAGCCTTTGGGACATCAATCATGAGATTTTTGTCATTGGGGACTAGGAGCTGGAGTTGACAACTTCATACATCTACTTCATCAATGGGATATCTCATAGAGGTGAGCCAGTGAATTTGTATGGGTCACTTACGGCCGGGGCAAGCATATCTTCCCTACTTGTCGCGCATTGTCCTCAGGCCCTGAAATCCAAAAGTGGGAAGATCGAGATTTCCAGTGTGCGGGATTTGACATTGAGGGTGCTTCTGTTAACCATCAACAGAGTGGTGGGGTCCCAGGAAGAACATGAGACTAATAAGTCGAAGGTCATTTACGCTATTGATTGCACAATTCCTACGATCTTCAATTGGGCATAGGCCATGAAGATGAACACCAAGCGCCAGTTTTCCAAGGCCAAGGAGGGAAATCTGAAGTAATTTGGCTTCGGATGAGTACTTGTGACCTTTTTCCTGGAACGAGTGCCATTTTTCCAGTATTAGTTAACTGAGGTTGATCCTCCTGTGCCACGTGATCCGTGGATGGCCCGCTGGAGTTGTTTAATGCCTAGGATCACTGGGGGTCAGTAGATGTCCTACCAATCAACATTCTTTTCATGGCTACGATAATGGAAAATTGTCATGCAAGACTGGCTGTACAATGACATCGATTTCTGTGGAGACCCAGATATTCCTTTGCCAGATGGGGAGGACTTTGATGATGAAGGTGAAAACCAAACCAAATTTTTTGATTTTGATTTTTTAATTGTTTTTGGTATATGCATGCTTATAACATTTCTCTTGTGTATGCAGATGTTGGACCAGAGCGGCCAACCGAAATGTCCCCGATAACCAGGCTTTATCCCCGTGCTATTGATGTTGTCACCCCTTATAAGGAAGGGAGCAATAACGAGGGGGAGATTGCGAGAAACCTTGAAGGGTTGACTCATGGTATCCTTGAGTATGCTCAGATAGGAGACATGCCTCGGCGGTACCAAAGGCACACAGTGGGAGTTTCAGATCGGATCCGTCGATTGCTGAGTCTCGTAGTATGAGGTGTCTCGTGCTATCATGACCACCATGCTAAGTAGTTCCTAGCTCTAGTACTTACATATTTTTTGAGGCCTGCATGCCACGGATGTACGAGGCCTGTGAGCCGCCGATGTTATTATGGACAAACATATTTTTTTTGGGGTTTTGATGTATCAAACATTCACACACACACACACACACACACACACACATATGTTGTATTTTCCTGTCTATTATGGTGCAAATCGTTTGTCTTATCTTTTACATGTTTTGAAAATATCTATCCAACACGTAATTAGCTAATGCATCTGTTAATGTATTCATGCATCTAGGAATATGATGATATGTAATGTAATCAAAATATATTTCCAACATATGGATACAGAGAGACATTCGTAATATTTGAGGGTTCCTGATGGAATATTTCCCGTTGAGTTGAAGGACGACAAGCTGTGAATCCAGGTTGACAACCAATTCTCTGATGCCCAGAGCGATGGCTTCTGATAACAGTTCGATGACCGCACTGTATTCAACAATGTTGTTGGTTGTGTGATCTAGGCAGATACCTTGAAGGTCATTCAACTCACCGTTAGCATTGTCGGGTACTTCGGCAAGCACCATCGGCGAAACCGACGTGATGAGTTGTGGACATCTGCAAAGCAAGAAAAGCATAGTAAACAGGAGGGCTGCTTGAAAACTTTCACACAAAGCAGTGTTGTACAGAAATGAATCACACACTAATGTACATAATTAACCATGCAAGATGACCTAAGCATAGTAATTTTTGAGGTAAAGCTCGTTTCAGGGCTTATTGAGGGGATTTCCTTCATAATCAATACGTTCATAGGCTCCTTTTTGCAAAACGTGTTTTACAATATAGGGCCTGTGCCACATAGGATCGAACTTGCCTGCCCCCAACTTATCATTAGTTTGGTCGTATATCAGGACCAAATCACCCTCAGAGAAAGTGCAAGGGGAGACCGACTGGTCGAAATGGGATTTGACCTATTTCTTTTATTCTTCGATGACCAAGGCAGCAAGACAGCGAGTCTCATCTAGTCATTCTAAATATAAGAGGCGTTCCTCTTGAGGTGATGTTTCAGGGAGGATTTCAATAACTAGCTTAAGTGAAGGAATACCACATTCGATCGACAATGTTTCTTCCAGACCATAAACCAGTTGGAATGGTGTGAAACCAGTGGCATCTTTGGTTGAAGTTCGGTAGGCCCACAAAGTTGAAAAAAGCATGAGATGCTAGTTTGACTTGTGCATCCCAATAGTGCACTGAAGCATGGTGACCAAAAATTTGTTCACAGCTTCAACTTGGCCATTGGCCTGAGGGTAATATGGGGTCAAGCCATCGTGGTGCAAGCCCAATGCATATTTTAGTTCTACCATCATGTAATCTTTGAAATGGGAGCCATGATCTATGACAATGGCTTCGAGTACGTCGAACCTGGAAATAACACGATTAGAAAGGAATTGAGCCACCATATTACAATCTGCTGAATATGTAGGCATCACTTCGGCCCATTTAGTGAAGTAATCCACAAAAATGATAATTTAGCCAAGCCCCTCAGCCGAATGAGGGTTACATGTCATATAATCGATGCCCCATTTGGAAAAGGGACCAACGATAATGATGGGGTGTAGGTGAGCGGGTGGGGTGCGCATCTTGCATTGGTAGATTTGGCATTTGTGACACTTGCGAACAACAAGAATGTAGTCTTTGAAGATGGACGACTAGAAATAACCAACGTGAAGGATTTTCTGAGTTGTAGCATAACGAGAGATATGATCACCACATGCGCCAGAGTGGCAATCATTGAGAACTCTTTCAGCTTCCTCAATCGTGAGGCATCGATGAAGAACAAAATCGACATCGACACAGTATAAAGTATCACCAATAATGCAATAGGTTTGAGAATGATGCCGAATTCTTCGACGATCATCTTTGGTCAACGCAGACCAAAACGTGGAGGTTTGGAGATACATGATGATATTGCCATACCATGGATCAAGGGTGCTAATCAAGAAAAGGGTTTCATTTGGAGTTGTTCATCTGCACCAGTAGGGGGAGCTTTGGAGGGAAGGGAAAAAATAAATTCAGTGAAAAAAAGTGACTTCTTAGATTTGGCCGTAGTGAAGAACAAATAGAATTCTTTCCGGATAATGATCCATTTAGAATACTTTCCCCCCAGCAACTGACGAGTCACGATGTAGGTCATAGGGTTGCATTCAGAAATCACTATAGTCGTTCATAAGAGAATATAATGCTGAAAAAGTTGAACAACCTGGATGGTGGCCAAAGCGAACTTATCTACATGTGCATAACGCATTTCTGTGTCGAGGAGATTCCAACTCAGGTAGTAGATCATGTTTTCACCGCCTTCGTCTTCGTCTTGAACCAACACCATAGCTATGGTGCTAGGGGCTGTGACTAGGTAAAGGAATTAATCTCGATAATAGTTTAGTGGATGCAATGAAGGAGTATTTATGAGGACAGCCTTAAGATCATCAAAATATTTTTGGGCTATCTCATCCCATGCAAAGGGTGTTCCTTGTTTGATCAACTGAGTAAACCCTGTAGTTAGCCATACATAGTTGGGTATAAAATGACGAAGAAAATTGGCCTTTCCCTGGAGGCTCTGGAGTTGGTGCAGTGAATATGGAGGGGGTAAATTTACAATGGCCTTGACTTTTAGCGGATCCCAGCGAATCCCGTCCCTGGAAACGATGAAGCTGAGGAGTCGTCCTGATTCCATGTAGAAAACACATTTCTGTGGATATAACCGAATATTATAGTGTCTGTAGCGTAGAAAATCTGTTGAAGGTGGTTTGGGTGATCTCATCGCTTACAAGAATGGGCAGGAAGGTCATCCAAGTAAGGTTTGAAAATGTTACGAATATCATGAAACACATAGGACATTTCCCGCTGAAATGTGGCCCAAGAATTTTTGAGGCCAAAAGGGAGCTTCTTGTATGCGAACGTACCCCATTGGCAGATGAAGGTTGTCTTCTCTTGGCCCACCGGTGCGATATTGATATGGTTGTAACTAGAAAAACCATCCATAAAGGAAAAGATCTCGCTCCCGGCACATTCATTAATGATTTGATCAATAAATGGAGTAGGATATTTGTCTTTAGGATAGGCACGATTAAGATCTCGATAATCCATGCAAATGCAGATCATGCCTTGTTTTTTATTCACCAGGACGATATTGGAGACCTAGTATATAAGGGTAATGGGATAAATGTATCCAACTTTGAGAATCTTTTCAACTTTTCCCTTAATAGCAGCGACCTTTCTAGGGTGTATCAGACGAAGCCGTTGGCGAATGAGTTTCACATTTGGATACGTTGGTATTTCATGCACCACGATGCTGGGATCAATGCCAAGCATTTCTTCATAAGACCATGCAAAAACATCATAGAATTCCTGAAAAAGATGAGTATATGTCTTGATCTCATCTGGAGAACAAGATACCCCGATATGAACGTGTTCAACGACACCAGGTTTGATAGAAATGTCAGTCGACATTGTTTGGATAATATTTCCCAAATTTCCTTCCGACCATACTTCATGAGTAAAAGTTGGTGGTGGAAATGGAGAAGAATACTCTTTGAAAGAGGTAGACATGACCGCCGGGCGAGGCAGGAACAAGGAGCAATGATGAGTATCAATCCATGGCAGTTCCTTGAGAGACATGACTTCCATGATACCTTCATCAGCGAGGGAGGTCTCGACTAAGGGATTGGATGATTCCAAAGTGCCAAGCTAGGGGGATTGAGAATACATATCAAGAGAGGTCTTCAAGATATGAGAATCAAAGGATGCAGAGTTCGCAGCCGAAACAATTTCCACGTAATTGACTTCGGCGGGACTAAGCGGCATGACGTCGCCCCAAGAATCAACTAGATCTGGTGCAGGTATGACCCAAGGATCAGATTTGACCGAGATCATGTTGACAGAGGCAACATGAGGAGGTGGGAGTGGAAAAATCCCCATTAAGGCAGAATATTTGAAGAGACCTGCCCCCACACTCTGAAAGGGAGCACTAGAGTGCTTGACATACAGAACGTTTCCATCAGACGAGGAAGAGGTAAAGAAAGACAACTGATCAACAATGACAATCCTCCCTTGATGGGGAATATGGATCACACAAAAAAAAGAGGAGGCCATGACATGCATGGCATGGGTCCAACTTCGGCTGAGTAGAAGATTATAATTGATATTGGCGTCAACAATATCTACTTCAACTTGCACTGTCTTGCCTTCCAGGGTGATGGCAAGGTTGGGTAAGACATAAAAGGGTCGCGAATCACGCCCATCGAAAGATTCTAATGTGTTTGGAGACTAGTTTAGTGTAGCGGAACCAATAGCCTTCCAACACGCAGTTGACATGATGCAGGTAGAAGCACCTTCATCGATGACAATGTGGTGGATGTTCTTGTAATTAATGATTACCTGAATAAGAAAGGAAATCTGATGAGGAAGTCTCGGAACATGGTTCTCTAGATTGAAACAGATCAAATTAGAATCGGTGGGATCAATGCCCCTAATAGGTGACAACAAAGATTTCCACTGTGATGGGAAGCTTTGGAGTACCTCAAGAGCCGACATAGCTGACGATGCCTGAGCCAAATCTTCAACAATATTGTAATGCTGAGTAGCTCGAGCGTTGGGATTGTACAAGGATTTCCATAGCACACCTAGAGAGGGTGGCCATGGAGTGAAATCAGGGTTAGGGTGATCGATTTGTAGAGGGCTAGAACTCAGGGTAGAAGAAGAAGGTGGAACTTCTTTTTCTTTCCCTGCTGTGGGAGTTGGAGTTTGATAATCCTTTGATCGAGTAGCCACGTTAATGGGTGTGCTCATCATGAACACTTGAGATCCAGAGGAAGAAGATCGGGGTTGGTCTACCATTTGAGTCTGTTGAGATGGAAAAGGCTCTTTGAGGACAATAGGGTCCCCTTGAGCAATCAACTAACTTCGGATCGTCGTGGACAATCCTTAGTATAGTGATCCTCCTCGCAAATGAGGCAGGGATACTTATTTTTTTGTTGCGATGATTCATCGACAGACAATTTGGGAGAACCCTATTTTAGGGCATCGACTTTAGCTATGCCTTTGCTTTTCTTTTTTCCTTTCGAGGATTTGTCCGCTGCGGTAGATTGAATAGCATGGACATCTGAGGTTTTACTAGGGCCTGGAGGGTTTTGAGATGAATTGTTGGGAGTAGTATTCGAGATTGAATTCTATTTGGAAGAAGTTTTGACAGGGGTCTGGGATACTGAACCAATAACTCCATCAACGGGAGGAACATCGGGTGACTTTGATGTCACGGGATCGGATGATGGCCGCAGAGCATTGGGTAATAATTCGTATAAGGTGCCAGACTGAGAGTAGACTAGATCCAAGTACTCGGCAAGAGCAATGAATTTCTCTTCAGTGACGCATCCACCCATGGATATATCATGAGAAATTGGGGCTACGAACGATTTGGTAAACCATTCAGTGAGCAAATGATCAGCTATTGCGAACTTTATCAGTCGAAATCTATGTCTCCATTCATGGATATGATTAGAGATGTGCTTCGCAGTGTCTTGCTTAAGCGATGTGAGCAGATAGGTACCCATTTCGTAGCGAACTAACAGTTGAAAATATGTGAGAAAGGCCATGGCTAATGAATTGAAGTCATGAAAAGTACTTCGAGGTAGCTTGATGTACCATTTTGCTGCGGCCCTCGTAAGGGTTCATTGGAAAAGACAAAGATGAATGGAATTGTCCACATATGAGTTCGACGAGCACCAAAGGTGATATGTCATCACATGGGCTTGAGGATCTTCTTTAGCTTTTCCATTGAACTTTGGGCAGTCACTTGGTATCTTGGATGGCACTGGAGGCTAGTACGACGAATGAAGAATCAGATCATTCGTAAGACGCGATACATCCGACAACTCAAGTGTAGCCAAGAAAGGTAATTGAGGGTTAAAAGGCATGGGAGGTCGATAGGCGGGCCCATAAGGAGGAGCCCATCCCTGCTAGTAAGGATTTTTACCCCATAGTGGGGGATTTTGGCCATATGGCATCTGAGGCTGCTCCCATTATGGATTACCTTGACAAAAGGGAGGATTCGGACCTTGAATACCTTGAAGCTATCGATGCATAGGTTGCTGATAGGCAACGTATGGGTTAAAAGACTGTTGAGCCTGTCGACCTTGGACATATGGGTATGGGACCTATTGTCCTGGAACATAGGGCTGCTGGGCCTGTTTCCCCTCAACAAAAGGGTTCTGCACTTGCAGTCCTTGGGCATAAGGTTGATATGCTTGTTGCCCTTGGATGTAGGGGTTTTGTACCTTGTTCCCTTGGCTGATAGGATTTTGAACCTATTGGCCATGGATAAGAGGATTCTTCACCTGCTGCTGTAGGACTTGACCTTGAACCTATCCCTACAAGGGTTGCCCTTGTTGATAGGTATACAAGGGTTGCTGTTGCCTAGGTTAGTTTTGCCGACCTTGCGGTTGCAAAATTTGTCTGTGGGTTTGCAAAGGTTAGCCCTACGAGGGTATGGGTTGAGAGGTATGTAGAGCATATTGCATCTGCTGTTGCGCAGCCTGCTGCAACTGTTAGAAAGACTGACCTTGCAGTTTTTGCAGGTGACCTTTCTATGGGATAATCTACCCTTTCTGTTGCATGGAAAGCTCTTGCTGCAACAAAGGTTGCCCTTGCGATAACAAAGGCTACCCTGGTTGTTGAAAAAGTTGTCGTTTCTATTGCAAGGGTACTTTAAAAGTGCCCAGGAAATTACCGAACTGAATCTAGCCGTAGCCAGGCTGGATGTACTGCCTAGATGGGATGGTGTAAGGTTGATTAACCAATCCTTGAGAACCGTATGGAACATAAGGATTTTGGTATTGGACCTGAGCCCCATAGGGCTGCTGATACTGAACATTATTCGATCCAGATGGACCACTAGGATTCTGAACCTATTGGTACTGGACATTACTTGATCCAATAGGGACAACAGGGTTGTAAATAATACCAGAAGAGGGCTAGTTTATACCAATCATGTGAGCTTGTGAGCCACTCACATTAGTGGCACATAACACCATAAAGACATTCAAATTCTTTCCCGTAGGTGGTGGCACAATCTGGCCACTAAATAACGGGACAAAAGAATTGGTAGAGACAATATTTGAACCCGCCGGTTGCGACTGACGCGTAACTGGGATTGATTGTATAAGAGTGTTCGAGATGGTGGGCTGCACCGGGACTGAAGTAACAACTGGTTGGGAGGTCGTGTTTGTGATGAACGAACCTGACGTAGGCCTGATGCCTAACGCCTGATGCCCAAACAAAATTATGGTAGAGTGATGAGGCACTAGGTGTGCCTGAAACTAAGTGCCCTAAAGAGACATAGCTAGGTGGCAAGATGGTAGGAATACCCTTTGAATAAGGGAAACCCTCGGGAGGGAGCTGTAACTGAAATTCTTCTCCCTCAACAGTGTGTGGAGTCGAGACTTCAGACTCATTTGGAGAAGTGACTGGAGCATCGCTTTCGGGTTCCATGTTTGGAAACAAACGATGATGGAAAGCCAAATGTGTACTGGGGGATAGTTCCAAAGGAACACCCAGTTGATTGTACAGATTCTAAGGGCACTATGGTGATATCTCAACATCATCAAATAAAGGGTTCGAAAGATAGATAACCAATCCAAGTTGACTATCAGTGGTCGGCGAGTTATCTGGAGTTCGAATGGGATTATCCGGAGATTCTGGGTAAAGACCAGTAGATGACCCTGAATTGAAAGTAGGCGGAGGATGAGATGATAATGGTTGAACACTCAAAACAATTGTGAGTTCAACATTTTGGTCCTCAAATGGCTTTGATAACTCAGGAAGTGGCTCCTCGGACAATCTTTCAGACGGAGGAGAGGAAGAGGAAATGGGTGAACCAGATGGTTCAGCCATGATGACCTTGTCTTAGCCGACAGAACAAATAACTTCAAGGCTTTAAAATGTCCTTTTAAGGGAACTCACAATTTGGTAAAAAATCTAACTGGATGTTTTGGATCATGGGAAATCAATTATTTAAGACGCATAAATGAATGGCATTCTTTCATTTTTTAAGAGTCAAGAAAGAAACAAAGATGACTCTATCGCTTTAAATTGGAAACGAGCTCGAAAGGACAAGTGCTCGGATGATATTTTAAGTTTAATGAGTCAAAAAGATCAAATGACTACTTTGGATGATCTAGGTAAACAAGATTACAAGGCAACCGTGAACTGTATAATACCTCCTGGCGAACCAAGAAGTATGAGCATGCAATCTCCGCGAATGTTGTGTTCGATGTATCACATTCACAAGGCGCCCGACTCAGATTCCTAAGGATAAAAGGATTGCAGCCTAGTGGGGTCTCCTGTTATATACATGACGGTACAGGGAGCACAAATCAGTGCTAGCGCTGTCTAATGCTGAAGCTAACGACAACTGCTAGGTTTACAGATGTCAGAACACATCTCTAGCTTAGACCTTCTAGATGCGGCTGTTAATGTCAAATGTGCCTTAGGTAAATTGAATTCATTTTAGAGTTGATCTTGAGTTAAGTTTGAGTTTTCAGGTCTTAGCGATGCTACTCGAAAAACCCAAAATGCAACTAAATGCGACAATACCCTTTCAATTCGATGAAATGCCTACACTAGAGAGGGTAGAAACTACTCAATCAAATGCAAACAATCAAGCAACTGAAAACGAAACCATTTTTCACTACACTTTTTTGAAAAATAAACTAATGAAAAATGCATTCCAATTCCTAATTTCCTAACAATAAATTATCCATTAGTCCTTTCGAAATGAAAAAAATTCTTTTCCTTTTCAAATGCTAATGCAATTCTAGTTTTTAAGAGATGCGAATCATAATGAAGCAACAAGCTAGAATTTCATATTTTCTCATGAAACAACAGAACAAAATTTCACATACAATCTTTCAATGAATTTTTTTTGAGACTATGAGCTCTTCAAGCAGATGAAAACATGAAAAGAAAAGTTCATTTAGATCGATCAAACACTGACTTCACCAAACACAAGACCGACAATGTAATCTATGCAGGAAAAAGATGTTCAAACTAGCAAACAAAACTTTTTCAAACTCGTGAAAAAGAGGTCAAAGTTGTAAGAGGGACCAAAAACAAATGCAAGGAGAAAACACACCCACAACTGGACTCGATGAGTCCACAAGCTACTGAATGGACCACTAGCTAGATGTCCTAGTGTCACTGGCCACTCAATGAATTGATCAATCAAATAGCAAGATGACAAGCCTACAAGCAAGGAAAACCAAACGAAAAGTAGCCTTCTAATCAGGGAGAAAAAAGTCAAAAAGGCTCACAGGGTAAAAAACACGAGTAGAACACACTGGCCAAGATTGGGGTCTAGCCCTAATCTTCACTTACAGGTGCGACTGCCTAATTGACAACAAGTGCCAGAGGTGGGTAGACACGATTATTCCTTTGCAATTCACGCTGATCGACGTGACTGTCAGCCGATTAAATGCGCTATCAGAGGAAACTAAGAAAAAATAAAAAAATTTCAAAACAGGGACCAGATTTGCTACTATGGTTTTTATACTTAGGTCAGTAAGCAGGAGAAAAGCAATAGAACAAAAGCGAAAACACGAGACTAGCAAATTTCTCACGAAATCATGAAATCCAAAACAAACAAAAGGATGGGATCTCCCCAGCGGAGTCACCAATTTGTGGTGAAGTAAAATTATAAGTGCGGACACGAACGAATTCCTCTAGCCCAATAATGGGTCTAGCCACAACAGATACATTCTATGGAAGATTTCCTTAGGTTAGAATCAATCAAGAGGGCCTACAACTTGGTTGCTTATCCTGCTTGATGATGTCCTCACTTGCTCGCTCCAACAATCTCTTGCTTCCTTCTTCAAGCTCCTGAAACTAGTAAACAACAAAAACACACAAACATAATAATAGACAAATTGAAATTAAACCTACTTAATGAGTCAAGAAGAATTAAGACACAAATATGTGTTATTACAAAACATGTAAGAAACCAATTGATGATTACATGTATTAATATTCAAAGAGAGATTACAACCATTCGTCTTGACGTCGCAATCTTCCTCTGACAAGACCAAGTTCCCACACACTTCTGCTAGCACTTCATGATGGATTCAAACAAAAATAGTTTAAATATTCTTCCCTTTAGGCTTCACTCCAAACCAAACACACTTCTCCCTCACACACCTAGATGGCTACAACTAGTAATAGCTTGCTTGTCTAATTCTGATTTTCACTCTAGTCACTAGTTTGTGCTTGGGAAGAAGGGAAGTTTATATAGGAAATGTGGATGGGAGATGGATCCACATCTCATGGGAGAAGGACTTATCCCTTGAGGTAGTTCCATCATTATAGGGGAATGGATCCCAAACTGTCATCCCCGATCCCATCCGTCCAAACCATTTACCAAACTTCCATTACAGAGCTTCTAGAGATGGAAGTTTCAGCTCTAATTTAAACAAATTTCCATAACAGGACTGATATGACTGGAACAAATCTCAAACACACCGATCGACACAGGGAATAATGCTAATCTCTACACATCAGTGTGGGGAAGGCAAAGGTCATTAGCGTCGGTCTTGTAAATTGGGCAAAACAGAAGTGTTAGGGGAAATGGCGCAAAAGGGAAATGATCTGCTCATGAAGAGGGACATAATGGGAGTTTCTCCATGAAGGAAAAGCATGCAGGGTTCACTGTAGAGGTCCTCCAGGATGAAGGAATAGGGAGTACAAGGACAGTGACAAAATGTTGTGTAAAAACTAGCCCACTTGAGCGCCCACAAACATTACATGCAATGAAACACCATAAAGGCAAAAAATACTCCAAGATTTGGACCACATCATCTCCCTCCCCCAAAGTTTCTTGAAGGGAAATAACATTAGGGCTTTCCAAATAAAATAGTTGTTTTAGGGCCGATTTTTTTGGAGCATTGGAAACTCCTCTACAATTGAAGGATATGATACTCATGAAGAAAGCCAATTTAGGGCTTTCATTAATCTAAGTTCCCCATACATCAACGACTGATAGGCCAAATCCAGTTCCACACATGCCTTATCCTTGGCCACATTGATGTGATATTTTCTGCCCCAACCTTTGCTAAAATATTATGACATAGTGATACAACCCAAGTACCCGCCGTCCCTACAAGCACCAAACATGATATGAGATGCTCCATTATGTCCACCCCACTTGACTCCAAAGAAAAAAACAAAAAGGCAGAGTCGCAAGGGGAAGAAAGGTCAGTCGACCCTCAAGGAATCCAACATGAAACATTTTGACAAGGAGAGTAATTTACAGAAAAAGGCACTGACCTAGACATCTGCATCATGAAAACATGATTGCTCAAAAATGATTATTCATTACAAGAATCAATTTGTAACTTATGTAAAATAAGGGAAATTGAGTTACTAGGATTTGAAGATATCTCTTGAGAAATTGCATTAACCGTTGCTAACAATGCATAGGAAGAAAGAGTAGGAAGAAGACCCAAGCTTGAAATCAACATCGATGTAGGAATCCTATGCCCAACCTTCATTCATGGATGGAATCCCCCTCAATAAGCCCCCACCTCCCTTGTAAGTGTGATGCTTCTTTTACATATTACCATCATTTGAAATTCCTCTAAAATATGAGGGACATTGAATAATCAAGTGCCTAATATTGTGACATCACATACACCAAAAAGGGATACTCTCATAGTTAAGGTCTTGCAGTCAAATGGAATCCTTCCCTATATTCATAGTTGCATTCAATTTTTTCTTTAGGTCTAGGCATACTAAAACCATAGCAACCGATTTATACTAAGTCTGTAGGAAGGAGTAGTCCACAACCAGAAATATCCCAAGACTATTACCAATTATTGTGAAGTTATGAGATTTCCACATGTTTGACAAAAACCTTGGAAATCTAACCCACACTAGAATTTCATCCATTTTCTCTTTCCATGCATCAAAGAGGGGAGTCCAAAATTTAAATAAGACTAGTGTAGAATCAATGGACCAGGCCCCCATTGCAATGCGCTCAATATCGCCCTTATATTTAAATGATAATTGAATCCATCTCATATCAAGAAGGAAAACATCTGGGGGCATTTGAAAGCACCGACGCAATGACCTTGTCTTGCCACTCTAAAATCGAGTTAATCCCAAAGTTACACCCATGGGGCTGCCCAACAAGGGTTTTTTCAACCAAGGCCCACCACATCCTCCATTTAAAATTCATCACCCATGCACAAACTATATGGGATTGGGGATAGATCCCATTTTAGAGCCTTGAATTTTTTCGTTCCAGTAGATGGCTGACCAGAGAGTTCCACCTCCAAATACTCCTCAGCGAACCCTTCATGAACAGAGAAATATGATATCTAAGTAAAATGAGAAGCCCCAATGACCCCAATATATTAGCTGATGATATATGTGGACTAAACCTCCCAACATGCTCAACCCCAGGGATAAATAGAGACACCATCACATGCCCCGCCCACCCACCAACAATTGAGAATGATGAGAGAAATTAAAAGTAGAGGATCCACCACTCGAGCTATTGTTTATTTTACTTCCTTGAAACCTTTGTGAGAATGGCTTGGTTAAGGAAAAATTACCCTCATTCATGAATCTCATAAATGTATAACCAACTGACACAACCGGAAGGGAAAAACCACCCATCATGAAAGGAAAACCAAAACACGGGGCCATTAGAGTGGAAAAATAACATGTGGAAGTTGGATGGAGACCTCCCATCACCACACTGGAAGGATTCCTAGGTAACCCAACACCTGGGTTCGAAGCTGTTGGATAGGTAAATCCCCTCTGCGGACAGAGGCGATCCCACTAGTCTAAAACAGAACTAGCCACAATCAAACCACGCTGCCACGCAAGTTCCTAGTTATGCATCAAAGGTGAATTAAGAAGACCAACCTGAAATCCAATGCTATGATCGAAGGAGAGTTGATATTCCCGCTCCCTCGCTCCAGCAGATCATAAACAGACACCTGCACATGCAAAGGAAGAAACAGATACCAGCATAAAATCCACCAAGGCACAACTATATTTCAGTCAGAAAGGAAATAAATCACACATCACCATAATAGACAATGAGATTGGAACTATAATAGCAGTCGCTCATTAATTAATAATAAAAAGGAAAAGTTACAACCAAGGTTCTGACGTTGAACCTCTCCTCTGGCTGGGCGAGCAACTATATGTGTCTTGCAATGTATCTCCTCTCCGGCAGCATAACCTCTCTATACTTCATTATCACTCATGATAACCACAACTAGCATTTCTCCAAGAACCCAAGAACTCAACAACTAACACTAGCTTGTCTAATGCATGAGGACAAATATTTATAGATGGAGAAGGTATAAAGATTCGATGAACCCGAACACCCATTGTGGATTGGCATTATCTCGGAAAAGCTACTGTGGATAGTTGTCAAGGATAGATGATGACTCTCGAACTCTATCCACTGGATTTTTCCCTCAAAAGGCTTCGTGATCTGAAGGGAAAAAATCATATGGGCGTGCTTTTGGCAAAAATCATTACTAAACTTGGCTGGCGCGAGTGTTGTTCTGTGACAGAGCGCCAGTGGTCGCGCCCTCTTTTGAGGATCTCAGTTATTGGCGTGGGTAAGATATTGTGGACCTGCGCCAATGGAAAAAGAGCACTTTTCAGGGATAATTTGCAGAAGGTGTCTTCAGGGAACATGAAGTACATACTCAGGGGAACATAATGCAAGTGTTTTTGGGTTATGTCACTGCTCACAGGTCCCGGAATGCGTCCTCCAATGTATGGAAACGGGGCGATAGGGACGGTGACCAACGGTGACAAATTACTGTGTAACAGATGCCCCCTAAAGCATGAAGTCCGAGAGGTAGAGAGAGGGGTGAAATGCTTTACAAGAACACACAAGAACACATATATAGAGCTGCCGCCGAGGATCTGTGTTAAGAGACATGACTGATAGTTCAATTACATGATGTACGTGGTATGGTCGCAACCATCCATAAGAGAGTACATAAATAATCTAGATCCATAGTATGGACGCAGCCATCTGGTTAGGATCAATGAATTGACTCAGGTATGGTCGCAGCCATCCAGTGAATGAGTCAAGTATCAAGAATCACGCCTGGATTACAACAGACACAATCCAGGGTCTTGCGCTCCATCTCGACCCGAACAAGAGTACAAGTTCAAGCATGTGAATATATGAGCTGAAGTCGAACATGCATGAACATCGTCTGATTACCAGTCAATAGTGGAAACTGTTAACAGACGCGAGAGGTACCACCAATAATGACAATGGCCCTCAAGGTACTATAGGTACAATCTACGGCGTGTGAGTGAATGATATGAAGTCGAACACCCGTAGAATCATTCGATCGGAGGCCAATGATGAAAACCTCACGTCGAACACAAAGAACCTGCCATTGAGGCATGCAGGCTCCAAGGCACCGGAAAGGAGTCTCTAGATCAACTTCCTGGATAATGAGTTGAAGTCGACAGGAAGTGACCTTGATCGAAGGTGGGCCATAATGTTTCCCACATCATCGACACGAGACAGAGAGATAATGTTGTGAATCAAGATTGTATGAACTATCAGAGGGAGGTTGTTTCTTTGCAGAGGTCAACTTCTCTTGAACATATCGGCGGCACATTAATGGAATCGGCAGTATTTGACATCAATGTATCAAAGGTGATGATGACGAGGCAATGAGTGGATGAGAGGTGAAATAAGGTACCCAAGTCCATGGAAGCAAGTGAAAGATATGAGATGAGGTATCCCCACCCTGGACACGAAAGCAGAAAAGTGCCATGTTCAAGAGCGACATACTGCCGTCACGGTAATAATTATGGTTCAAAAATTTTCTTTTCCCCCCGCCATTTCTGGCGAGTACCCCAGTTATTTTTAACAAGCTTGATGGGGATAGCATATGCTTGTGGTGTGACAAAATCCGATGTCATCAAGTTTTAACGAGTCTGACAAAGGAAGAACTCGACGTCTTTTCATGTTTAGAGAGTTTGAAAAGACAGCAGAAAAGGAAACTCTAGGGATGTCCTTTTTCGTAAAGTTGTGTCTCTCGGGCCCGAAAAAGTATAAAATAATACCCGAAAGAACCGCCCGATCATTACGATTGAGGAGTACTTTTCATAATTAGTGATTTCGACCTGAAAAAGTAAAAAAGCGGTCAAAATCACGTCGTTTCGGAACCATTAACGAGTTTGAAACGACAAAAACCCGGTAATCTTTTTATGTTTTAACGGTCGACAAAAAGAACTTAAAACGACCGCCCCTTATTAACATTTAACGAGTCAAGAGGAGCGACTCGGCAATATTTTCCTCTTTAAATGGTCAGGAAAGAGCTGAAAGCGAACCTCCATTTTTATTCTCTTTAACGAGTCAAAAAGGAAAAATACTCGGCAATCTTTTCATATTTTACGAGTCAGAAAAGAGCGTAAAGGCGACTCGTCCTGAAGGAACGAGTGGTATAAAGGGTAGCAACTGGTTCCGGTAATGGTGGAACTGCTCAAAACATGTAATGGTCAAGAGGCTGGCTAATAAAACCACTCATCGCTGCGGTTCCTCAGGAAAGGATAAACAACCAAGTGAAAGCATATGATCGGCCAAAGAGATGGTGGCGATGGAATGAAACAACCAAGGCTCATCTAGCAGAATTTAGCAGATAAAAGGCAATCACGGGATGTAAATCAGGTATGGGTTCATTTTTACACAAGCTTGAACCATGGAGAACTCTGCTTGGATTCAATTTCATTTTTACACAAGCTTGAAACGAAAAACTATGCTTATTAAATTTTTGCATGCCCCCAGCATGATAATGAAAATCGAGGTACATATGCCCCCCAAGCTTCATGGCATTCACAGAGTGGATGGAATGAAGGTTTACTTGGAAAGACTCGATTTTGAAGGAGGATGCATGCCCCCCGGGCCTCAGTCACGCGCCCGGGTCAGCTGCCGTCATCAGAATGACGTAGTGGATGTTGAGGCATTTCCGGTGGAAATAAGACCATTTAGGAATGGTAGATGGCTATATGTGAAGTGTGAACCGGGGAACGAAAGTTGGTCTATGATTCTGATCGTCCTTCCTTCGTGTGGAAAACACATCACTCCCAAGAGTGAGGACACAATTGCTCGTATGCGATAAATATAGTCTCGTCCAAGGAGTAAATTGTAATCTAAAGGACCTTGGACTACCATGACGCCCATTTGAACAGTCTTCCCTTCTAATGTGATAGGCACATTGGGAAGAATTCCTAAAGGTCGAGTGGTTTCTCGATGGAAACCTGTAAGGTTTCTCATCTCAGGCAGAAGCAGTGGCGAACCAAGTGCTTCCCAAGCTGTTGAAGAAAGGATACTCACAGGAGATCCCTCATCAATAATTGTACCGGCCATAACCATGCAGTAGACTTGGACTATAATTCGAAATGGTATGGAGGCTGGTAACCGAGGATTGACTAGTTGATCCCAATTAAAGGAAACAACTAGGTTGCTTGGAGGTGGGACTGGATAAACGGCCGGATATGATTCTGGTGGACTTTCTTCCTGTTGCGAAGGAATGAGAGGGATGCTCACTTGATCATTAGATTCTATGTTGATGAATAGAATTTGGACGGTGGAGTCTTCATTCTTTGTAATGATAATATCATCTGAGAAGGGAACTTCTGAAGGCAAAACCGTGTCACTTGTAAGCTGGACCATTCGACTGTTGTCTGGTTTGGATTCAGATGTAAGATCATCTAAGGATGGAACTTCTGAAGGCAAAACCGGGTCACTTGTAAGCTGGACCTTTTGACTTTTGTCTGGTTTGGATTCAGATGTAAGATCATCTAAGGATGGAACTTTTGTAGGCAAAACCAGGTCACTTGTAAGCTGGACCTTTTGAAAGACCGGGTCAACTGTAATCTGGAACTTTGGACTTTCATTTGGTTTGGACTCGGGTGGTTCATCCTTGATGATAAAGTGGTGCATAGATGATGAATGTAAATCAACACTCGTTCCGACCAGGGACTGGTTTGGAACAGGCGGAGCACAGCTAGGTTCAGGAAGAGAAGGCTGGACCAAAGAGGAATCATGCTTGATCACTTGGTTAGCAGAGAGGTGATCTGCAGTTGCAAAAAGACGCTGATATCCAGCGGGTAGTTGGGGTAAGGGAGCTGACAGACTTTCCGAAAGATGGGAGGCTTCATCCATAAGTGGACAAAGGCGAAGGAGATGATTACCTTCACAAATTCGACAAGGGAAACAAACCTTCCCTTTTCTCTTACCAACTAATAAGGCGTCGTCGATCTGCGACGACAAGGGGCGAGTCAGGTCACGGGACCATATATCGAGGATCCTGGGAATACCAAGACAATCAGAAAGAAAATGGTCCTCCTTGCATAATCGACAAGGAGACTTAGCCTTCCACGGAGGAGCAGAAGGTGGTTCTACTTCAGATATTTTCGTGGTAGATGCGACCTTTCCCTTAGGAGACTTCTTCTTTTTGGTCTTCTTCTTCTTCTTCTTAGCCACCTGGTTACTGAAATCCAAGGTTTCACCAGGCGAAGTAGAAGATGAGGACGCAGCAATAGGCGAAGAAGGGGAGGGGTCCACCTTAGAATCAACATGGTGTTGTTCGGGTGGAGGAGGTGGTGGCGGAATAGGAGTTATCACACTCGAGACCACCGAGTTTGAAAACAACCATACGGGTAAACCAATGGTTAACCCAGGCAAAGACAATGTTGCGATATACTGAACACCGAAATTTCCAACAGGAGGAAATGGACGAGGGTTCCCATCAAGAGAAATACCTTGGCCGGCGGGCGCCGGGAAGGCTGCCATCGAACGAGAAATAATCCTACTCAGGCTAACGCAATCAAAATCTAATTGGGTAGATGTTATCGTGGCCAATAAATTTTAAGACACTGAACTTAACCTTTTCATTTTTTAAGAGTCGAGAAAAGGATAAAAGATGACTCTAGTCTCCTTCGAATATTTAATGAGCACGAAGTGACAAGACGCTCACAGGCACCTTTTCTTTTAGGGAGTTCGAAAAGGATCAAAAGTGACTACTCTGGAGACTCTAGGTAAAAGGTTTACCAAACAATCCGTAAAACTGCTTATACACCTCGGCAATCAGATGAAAACCAAGGACTTCCCGTACTGCAGTCAATCTTCCCGAATGTTGTGTTCAGTGCATTACGGCTTGTAAGGCGGCATACTCGGCTTCTTATGGATAAAGGATAATAGCCTAGTGGGGTATCCCGTATATACGCGACGGTACGTGGGAGCTCAGTCCGTATTGGCACCTATCGTTTCACCGTGGAGGAATCACCCAACCACTCGACGATAAACTACCAGGTTTAAAGACGCCGGAACACGTCTCTAACCTAGACCTCTAGAGTATTTGCGTTATGTTCCAATGCGTTGTTATGTTCATTGAGTTTATTTTAAAGTTTATCTTTGATTATGTTTCAGTTTTTTGGTCCTACCGTATGTGATATCTCAAAAACTTCTTAAATGCAAACTATATGCCAAAACTATATCATTTGATTCGATGAATTCTATCTACAGGAGGGTTGAGATCTTTACACAAACGAAATGATCGCTCAACAAACAACAAAGATCCTAATGCAGCTAATAACAAGAAATGAAATTTTTTCTTTTTCTTTTTAATAGCAACAAATAACAATAAACGCTAACTAATATAATGCAAAAGATATTTTTTTTTTCTTTCCTTTAAGATGGCATGATGCATTTACACAAATCTTAAGAGATATGCACAATCCAAGTTCACTCAATGAAATAGAACCAATTCTGAAACACCAAAATGAACTATGCAAGCAAGGAAAAACACAAAGACTTTCAATGAACCATGTAATCTAAGTTCGAATGAAGTCAAGTAAAATCCAAAGAGGCTAGAAGTGAATCACTCAGAGCATAGAAGATCAAGATTTAACAAATCACTGGATAGGCGCAGAACACAACCAACAAGTTGACTGGATAATCAAGAGACCGAACCTTCCCACAGAAGGCTAGACATGCAAAGTCACCAGATGTTCTAGGGCTGATACGAAAATCAATAGAAATAAGCAAACAACTGCAGGATAAAGGCTAAAACCAGTCAAGCAGAGGTTCAACACACTTCCAGAGGCTGTAAGAGATATAAAAAGAGGCTGAAAGAGCTTTCCACACACACACAAGCAAAATTTACAGAGCTGGCGCGACTGTTAGCCGACTGTTAGCCTGCAACTTGTGCTACCAAAGGATTGGCGCGAGTTGCTTTTGAGCAACATGCGCCAACTGGCGCGACTGTCAGAGTAATAACCGCGCCAATTAAGCTCGCCGGCTAGAAAAATAAATAACACGACCTCAGGTCGGGCTGACAGTGCTCAGATGGATCAAACAGTAAAGAATAAACTCAGAACTGACCCAGGAAGCTCATTCACTCAAGCAAGCAAGAGAAAATTAACATGCAAGACAAACTCCAAATAGCTTCTCCCCAGCGGAGTCGCCAAATTGTTGGATAGGTAAATCCCCTCTACGGATAGAGGCGATCCCACTAGTCTAAAACAGAACTAGCCACAATCAAACCACGCTGCCACGCAAGTTCCTAGTTATGCATCAAAGGTGAATTAAGAAGACCAACCTGGAATCCAACGCTATGATCGAAGGAGAGTTGATATTCCCGCTCCCTCGCTCCAGCAGATCATAAAAAGACACCTGCACATGCAAAGGAAGAAACAGATACCAACATAAAATCCACCAAGGCACAACTATATTTCAGTCAGAAAGGAAATAAATCACACATCACCATAATAGACAATGAGATTGGAACTATAATAGCAGTCGCTCATTAATTAATAATAAAAAGGAAAAGTTACAACCAAGGTTCTGACGTTGAACCTCTCCTCTGGCTGGGCGAGCAACTATATGTGTCTTGCAATGTATCTCCTCTCCGGCAGCATAACCTCTCTATACTTCATTATCACTCATGATAACCACAACTAGCATTTCTCCAAGAACCCAAGAACTCAACAACTAGCACTAGCTTGTCTAATGCATGAGGACAAATATTTATAGATGGAGAAGGTAGAAAGATTCGATGAACCCGAACACCCATTGTGGATTGGCATTATCTCGGAAAAGCTACTGTGGATAGTTGTCAAGGATAGATGATGACTCTCGAACTCTATCCATTGGATTTTTCCCTCAAAAGGCTTCGTGATCTGAAGGGAAAAAATCATATGGGCGTGCTTTTGGCAAAAATCATTACTAAACTGGGCTGGCGTGGGTGTTGTTCTGTGACAGAGTGCCAGTGGTTGCGCCCTCTTTTGAGGATCTCAGTTATTGGCGCGGGTAAGATACTGTGGACCTGCGCCAATGGAAAAAGAGCACTTTTCAGGGATAATTTGCAGAAGGTGTCTTCAGGGAACATGAAGTACATACTCAGGGGAACATAATGCAAGTGTTTTTGGGTTATGTCACTGCTCACAGGTCCGGAATGTGTCCTCCAATGTATGGAAGCGGGGCGATAGGGACGGTGACCAACGGTGACAAATTACTGTGTAACAGAAGCCTCAATGGAAAACCCCAGAGACAGAGACATATAAACCTCACTAGAGGAAATTTCCCCATTTGACACAAAAATGAAGCCCCTATTTGGGCTGACCATATTATAGTCTACATTGTCCACATAGTCCATATTAAAATACAAAACCCACCACAAAATCCAGGAAAAAATGATAGTTTGGATCTAGTGGGTGCATAAGAACCATAAAAGATAGTAAATACCAAAAAATACCCTGAGATAGTGTTGAAAAAAATGGATATCACTAACACCCAAGAAGTGGCCCATGAAACTAGGGGATATGTTCCAGTGAAGGGGTTATAATGCAACACGAGACAGGTATGGGAGGGCCACAAACCAAGTCTTGAAAGAAAACTACCACACAAGAGTAGCTTCACATCAGACTCAACAAGGTGACACATATGCTTGTGATAGCCTATATATATGAGTTAACTTGGAGAAGGGCCTCCTCAAAGTGTTTAAACTCTAAGTTGATGTCTAGACACACCTAAAAAAATTTGGATTATGAGCAATGACCATTTAAGTCCAATGTTTGTCATATGTATGGACATTTTTCCTAAGAATACTATTGATGCTTGAATAATTCTCTTAGGTGAAAGATATAGAGCAAAGAAAGAGATTCACTCTTAGGATAAATGATGGGAAAATAAAGCGAAGGATAGTAGCAACAAAGGAAAAATAAAAAAGTAGCAAATTATAGTAGTAATAATAGATTCACTATTTTGGGTTTACAAAAGGAGAAAGGTGTACCCAACAACAAGTGTATCTCAAACCCCTTGACTCAAAGTGGAGGAAGGAGAAATGCTAGTCTAAGGCACTCTAATATAACTAGAGCATGAGGCCCAAACTCAAGGCACAAATAAATTATAACAAGAAAAACATTCAATAAGGTTGAACATTGATGGTTGCAAGGATGGTTTAGAAAAATATTTGACCAATACAATTAAAGGATATCTTAGGAAAGTATAAGAGGGATTGCTTAGAGATGGGGAAAATCAACCTTATAATGGTAAAGAGGGACAATCATATTTTATTTGGGTTATAGGACCGTAGAGTAAATTAAGGATGAAAAATCATTAAAAAGATCGAAGAACGAGAGACAAGTAGTGAAAAGGCCATGGGAAACTAGTCCACAATTTTTGTGAGATTATGATTAGTATTTGAGAAAAAATCAAGTATGAAAATTCTATCATGAAATTAAGGGTTTGGGCTCTAAAGAAAAATCAAAACAAAATATTGTTAATAGAAGAAAAAACCACAATTATTCTTCCTCATAACCAATTGGTACATTTTTTTTTGGACATGTGGAGTCGACAACTAGTTTAGGCTGGTACTTGCATGACATGTGGTTGATTTCAACTGCTACTACTATAACCCCTAGGTGTACCCATTCTGCCCCACAAGAGGCGCATAGGTTAGTCTAGGTTTGAACCAATGACATCTTAAGGAGTGCCTTAATAGTGCACCCTATCGCCAATTGATCTTTACCTCAAGGGAAACTACCTTGTACAAGTTATGGTAAGAAAATCTAATGTTTTTCTAGAAACTAATGTTGAAAATATAATTCCAAGGTCTCCTAGGGGATATTGCAACTTTCTAGGGTGTTAGAATTTTGGTAAAGGACATGTGGTGAAATCCACTCACTAGATCGTGGGTTTATTTGTTGATAGAATAGCTTATACGATAAGAATAACTAAATTCTATTCTACATACTAAAATAGGGGAAAAGGGGCATGTTGGGACTCTTTGAAAGTCTCATTGGAGGAAATTTGATAATAATATTAAATCATTGTTCAGTAATCCAATCTCATTTTGGATGAAAAGGAGAAATGGTTTTTGGCGGTTATGGAGTGGAGGGGGGAGTGGGGATAATAATAATGAATCATTGTTGAGGAATTCAATCTCATTTTGGATGAAAATTCGAAAGGGTTGTTAGTTTTTGTATAGGGAGGGTGAATATATCTGAGACCCATCAGAGAGACTGTAGTAGATATGATATCTAACTATGGTCATTGGTTTTAAGACATAAAATGAAAGTAACATGATCAAAGAAAAGGGTTGGTGTATGAGTTTCAGAGGAAAGGTTACACAAATTCCTAGTTTGAGAATTTCCTAGTAGATCATGCCTCATTAACCTTTGTCATTATCCTTATTTCCATCTTTGAGTGCAAACCTATAACCCTATTAATTGACAAAACAAAGGATTTGGGTCCATTTCTAGTGAGGTATAATATTTCTTGGGTTGATTTGATCTAGACTTATGCAGGAACACAACATAATACATATAAACATAAACACAAAGATGCAGCAAAAATAAATCTTCATTTCATTAATATCAAAGAGCTGAAAGATGCTTACATATAGAATGGAAATAAACTAGCTCGAGTGATGGTAGCTTATCTTTGAGAAGTGATGTGGTAGCTACATGCCTCTGAACTGTGTTATAATGAGGCTCAAGGGTCTTTTTATTATTAAACAACAAAGGGAAACCCTAAAAAATGAAAACCATAATCCTAGGAGATGGAACATTAAGAGTTTGTAGGCCTCGTTGGGGTTAGTTGGGAAGCAAACTTCCCGGGTCCTTAACTTGGTCATATAATCTCCGTTTGGTGCATATGATACCTCATTAGAAATGTTTCTCTGAGTATTATAGGATTTGCAACATGGATTTGAGCCTGTTGTGAACCTCAAAAAGACATTGTTTAAGGGGTCAAAACAACTACAGAAGTTCAGGACCCGAAAAACTACTAAAAATAGTAAATGCTGCTATAATTAAGGAAAATGATGAAACCGATTGGACGTCTAAGTGGAATAGGTGGGTGGCCACCAATATCCACCTGGATCATGGTTAACAAAACTTCAAATCATTGGTTTAGAATCTTGGTCCACCCTTAGTAATATAAAAAACTTATGGAATCAAGCCCATGAAGGAAAACCAAATACTAAATGATGCTCTTTCAATGTGACATAGAATTTCATATATTCAAAATTAGTTAAACCTCAAGGAGATGAGGAATTATGGAGACTCAAAGAAAAAATTATATGGTTAAGAAAAGGGGATGTAAATAAAAATTCCTTCCACTTCCAAAGTATTGCAAGAGGATGGAATAATATCTCATAAATAACACACCAAAATTGGGAGAGAATTATGGATATTGAGTAGGTCAAAGATGCTTCATTTGAACACTTCAACACCTACATAGAACCAGTAATAGAGATAAAGGAAGTAGGAGAAAGTGTTGAAATTTCAAGAATCGCTGCAATAATATAAATTCAAAAATCTAACCTCGAATTTGAGGTTCCTTGAACTTATTTCTTGTGAACTTTTAGCCATAGGGATGAATTTGAGACATACATTACAATGGTTTATATTTCAATTTTATCTAACCAATTACATAAGTTAGCCCAAAAAAACAAACTCGAAATGATTGTACTTCAAGGGAACAATGTTTTCATCACTTGGGACATACTTCTAAATGTGAAACAAATATGAAAATCACTTATTACAAGAGATTTATGTTGACGAAAAATTTGATTACAAAGACTCAGGGTTCTGCCGCATTGTGCCAACAAAGGGGTGATCGTAGTCTATCATAAATCTGACATTTTGATCTTCTCCAAGGGAAGAAGCTCTTATTTGAGGCGTATCGAGACTTAGAAGTGATGTTTCGGGTTTAGGAGGTGACATAATTCATTTTGTCTGTTAAAAAATTGATCCAGGTGTATATTGGTGACCACACACCTGTTCCACTTGGATCTCCAACACTATTTCCTTTCAGTTTAGCAAGGATTTCTATTTTTGGTAGTTTTTTGGGTCCTAAACTTCTAGAGCCATTTTGAGGTCCTAAAATACATTTTTTGGGAAAACGAAGAGACACAAAAGTGCTTAATTTTACAAAATAGATTCTGTTTTTTCCTCCTCATGGATATCTTTGAAGTGAGGTATTTTGATATCCAAACAGAGATCGAATTCCAAAGTTATGACCCTAGGAAGTTGGTGGTCTGATTTACTCCAACTGGGACAAAACCACTGGCACTTGATCTCCTAGGGTTAGGGTTTCACACTTCTTCCTTATGATAAAAAATACCTCGGAGCCTCATTGTAACATATTTCAAAAGGTATGTATCCATCACATCTCTTCTCAAAGTTGAGATGCCATTTCCCAAAGCTAGTTTATTTCCATTCTGCATGTAAGAAATTTTCAGTATTTGTTATTAATGAATTGAAGTTTAGTTTTTGCTGCAGTTATGTGTTTCTGTTTAAGTTTGTATTTAATTTCATTCCTAAATAAATCTGGTTTAGTGGTATCGGAGCAATTTTCTCTTTCTTTGTTTTTCTGTGCATGTCTCGAATGAGATTAGGGTATAAGGAGTTAGGATTTGAATTAGTTGAGCCCTTAGAAGACTGACCTTGATGAACCCAAAGATCTCGGACCCATGGAAGAAGAAACTAAAGATGAAGGAGTAAGAGATCCTTTTAAAATGTTGCTCGAAGAATCCCTTAAGCAAAAAAGGAATGAGATGATGGAAAACTTTTCCTAGACCCTTTGGTAGGTATTCGCGGGTGAAGTATCTTCATTCGACGACCACCTCAGAGGCACCCCATTCAAGATACAATTTAACTTTTACATTCCTATATTTGAAGGCCATATGGAAGCAAATACCATAGATATATGGTTAAATCTATTGCAAGGATATTTTCCAGTCCATAATTTTCCCAATAGGGAAAATATTACTTTTGCACTTCTCAAATCTAACTCCCACGTCAAGAATTGGTGGGAAACCTACTATGAGCATAGGGATGAGAAGGAACCCTCACATTTTTTAGCCATAACCACTTGGATTTATTTCTGAGACACCGTTAAGGAACAATAATACCCTATCGGGAGCTATGAAGATAAGTGCATAAAATGGACCACATTATGATAGGGAAGGGACTAATATGTGCTAGAGTTCACACATATTTTTCATACCTTCGCTTGAAGCTGAGCATCAATGATTTTGAGTGACATATGGTACTTAAGTACTGTGACTGTCTACACAAATACATTTAGGACTAGACAGAGTTCTTGGACATATCCTCACTTGGTGTCACATACCGATATGCTGTCAATATCGAGTAGAATATGAAGTAAGGAAAAGACAACCCAAAACTACAAAATAGATTGCAAAGTAAGGGTAGGGTGACCCAGGACTACCATTGAAGCCACAAGAAAATAATAGCACCATGAAGATAAAGAAAGAAACGGGGAAATGGTGTGAGTTCCACAAGAGCCCCATTGATAAAAAAAATGAGTGTCATGCTAAACAATCACTAGTGGTCGAGCTGAAAGATTTTAAGTCAGATGCATGTTTCTATTTGAATATGAACCTTAAAAGGGGAAGAATATTATCAATCCAAAGCCCGATGCCACATTTTCGAACACTGAGGTCCAGAAGATTGATCCCGAAGATCTAGAGGAGGAGGAGCGTCTCTTCCACTCATAGATGTGGGTGAAGGGTTCTTTGTTGCAGTTCATTGTCGATAGTGGGAGCCAAAGAACCTCATCTCAGATGAGGTCATTAAGTGGTTTGGCCTACCAATGACACCACACCCATAGCCATACAACATCAGATAGATCTACCAAGTGCAAGATCTTTGTGTCAACCAGCAATGTCGCCTGCCCTACAACATCAAGCCCTTCACTAATGAGGTACTGTGTGATGTTTCTCCCCTTGACATTAGTGGCATATCATTAGGCCAGCCATACTTGTGAAAGTTTCATGCTATGTATGAGTCTAGGCCTCACATTTTTATTATTACTTTGGGTAGTAAGCTATACATGATACTATAGGTAGCCCCACCTACAACCATTTCTTTGTTATTTGTGAAGAAATGCAATAAAATCATCTCCTAGTCTAGGGAATTTGTTTTCTTTCTAATTCAATTTAAAAGTAAGAGGAATATCATGGCCACATCCATGAACCTAGGAACAGTTCCTCCATGCAGCAAAATCAAGTGGATAAGGTTGTGGAAGAATACAAGGACATCTTCTCCTCACCGACATGGGTAATTTTGCACTATCAGGTCAGGAATTCGATTGGTTGACTCCCCGATCAACCCTACCCAATGGGCCAATATACTACCAATGAAGAAATCAAGAGGTATATCCAAGATTTACTGCAAAAAGGGCACATTTGACGAAGTTCCTCACCTTGTGGGAGCCTGATCGTACTTGTACAAAAGAAGGATGGGACCTAGAGACTTTGCATTGATTATTTTGCACTAAATAAAATTAATATTAGGAGTAGGTATCCAATCCCATGGATTGATGACCTTCTTGACCAACTCAAGGTCCAAGTATTTTATTAAGATTAATTTGAAGTCAGCTATAACCAAGTTCCAATAGAACCCTCAAATGCATGGAAGACCGCCTTCAAATCCAAGGAGGGAATTTTTGAGTGGTTGGTCATGCCTTTCAATTGAAAAATTCCAATGAAACTTTTATTAGGTTTATAGATGATATATTTTGGCACTTCAATAAATTGTTCATGGTTGTATACCTAGACGACATCATCATCTTCAACAATAGTTGGGAAAATGACTTGCAACACATTTGACAGGTCCTTCAATCCTAGCAACAACACAAACTATGTGAAACCTTAGATAAATGTGACTTTGACATGAGATGGGTCCAATACGTGGGTTACATCATTGATGAGAAAGGCATGCTTTTTTATCTAGGTAAGATCTAATTCATTTAGGATTGGCCAACACCGACCACTCTAATAGTGCTTCACATATTTTTATGCCTTGAAATTTTTTATCAGAGGTTCATGTTGGGATTCTCTCATATCACTTGGCCTTTGAGTCAAATTACCAACGGTGGAGAAAAATAAATTTTTTCTAGTTCGATTGCTAATAGAAGGTGTTTGTTGAGCTAAAGCATCGCCCTTGTTATGCATCAGTAATCTTATTTCCAGACCTGCAACAACCATTTGAAATTGAAACAAACACCTTTGTCTATGCTATTGATGTAGTTATACCCTAGTAAGGGAACTTGGTAGACTATTTTAGAAATTCCCACTGTAGATCACTTGATTATGCAATATACTAAAGAAAAATACAAGATCTACTTCTACAACAAACTTTGCGGAAGCTTAATTGAATATGAGCAAGATCAATGAGAACACATATAATTGAGAATGAGAAATCAATCACACATAACATAGAAGAAATAACCCAGGGAAAGCCTCTGCCTAAAACCCCAATCTCTGTATTATCATACAAGTGGAAATATGTTCAAATTACAAAAAGAATTAGCTCATAAGCTATCCCGCTCTCTCTGCAATCAAACAATACATCTCACAGACTGAGTAGACAAGAGAGATATCTTTCCTCAACCCTCCAAGCCTCCTATTTCCTTGCACAATTTTTATTGGGGTCCAGTGATGCCACATGTGTGAATTGGCCTCATCACACTTACAAAAACTGAAGAAGTAACTACGCAATCCTCAAGGAAATAATTCTTTCTGC
The DNA here is from genome assembly GCA_031772625.1 of Pinus tabuliformis. Classification (NCBI taxonomy): domain Eukaryota; kingdom Viridiplantae; phylum Streptophyta; class Pinopsida; order Pinales; family Pinaceae; genus Pinus; species Pinus tabuliformis. Next base: position 769,277,770 of record CM062818.1, read on the forward strand.
ATGCAAGAGATATTCATAATGGAATATTCTTGCAACTGATAGTACAATTTCCCTCCATATAATCTCAACTAGGTCTCTGTCTGAGCTGACATGCATGAGTTATTTATGAGAGAATATTCAGTTATCTGAAGTGCAGCAGTTACATTCATGCATGCATTAACTAATTGAACTCACAATTAATTCAACAAACTATTTGAATTAATCTCACTGGACTTGACTTAGTTAACTGAGACAACTAATTACAACTCAATATTACAACTCATCCTTATCTCTTTAACTAATGGATAATTCCTCAATCAATGGAGAAACTGTTGCATGTCCCCACATAGACTTCATGTTTGATTTTCTACAACTAATTAACTCATGGCGAATTAATTAATTATTTTACAAACAACTGCTAAGATCAAATTCTAATTTTTACTTCTCTATTTTAGTTCAGGGACTAACTAAAATAGGAAGGTATCACAAAATGCTATTTATAGTAGTACTAAATTTAGCACTTCTATATTTAGCATTTCTTGTTGCTATTTTCTATATCATGCAAGCTTACTGACAATGGAAAAATTACATTATGGAGAATGAGATAGTCATCCACATAGATCACCCACCTATTCAGTTTATACAGACATAAGGGAAGTTGCAGAACAATCACTATCAGAAGTGTTCCACATATCTACAACAATTCCTTTTGACATTAAATACAAGAAGGGTGGTACCAATCATGTTGCAGATTGCTTTAACCGAACCCTGGTTGCAACACTAAGTATTGTTCTCAAATCTTGTGGCCACAAGACCTCTAGATGGTCATAACTATACAAAAATGATGTAGAGTTCACCCCCACATACCAGATGCTAGTGGATGGAAAACAGGTACCACACTTCCAACTCCAAGACACATTATTATGCCACCTAGTCCATATTTTTATTCCTTGAAGCGAGCATACCAAGCTGATTTTTGATGTGCACTATATTTGGGTTGCAAGACACTTTGGTGTGGAGAAAACTGTAGAAATATTGAAAAATTACTTTTATTGGCCAAAACTTGAACATGATGTTGGAAAATATATCAGATCTTGCATTGTTTGTGCTATCGCCAAGCCAACCATAAAGAAGAAAGGCTTGTACACCCCTAAGCCTACTCCTAACCAACACTAGGAATCCATCTCCATGGACTATCTATCTGGTCTCCCTCCAAAAAAGCATGGTAATGACTGTGTATTTGTGGTCATGGATATATTTTCTAAGATGGCTATATTGACATCTTGTAAGAAGAGTATCATAGCAGAGGAAAATCCCAAAATATTCTTTGAACGAGTATGGGTACATTTTGGGATCCTGCAAACCAATTTATTAGATCAAGATAGAAGTTTCCTGACCACATTTTGGTCAAGCCTTTGGTCTTTATTGGACACAAAACTCACCAAGTCGACTGCATTCCATCCCCAGACTAATGGCTAGAAAAAGGTTGTCAACAAGATGATAGTACATATAATACACATGTACAACTCCAAGCATCCAAGAAAATGGGATGAGAGCCTTCCCTATGTGCAACAAAACCATAACAGAGCTATCCATAGCTCAACTGGTTGCAACCCCTTTCAAGTGGGTTTGGGATTTCAACTATTGTCTTTGACTGATGTTGCCATGCCTCATGTATCTACACAGGAAGAATCTGAACATGTAGAATCCGAGGTTAATAAAGCAACTAGTTTTATTAAATGCATCCAACACATCTGCCAACAGGTCCATGACATCTTGGATAAAGCCAATTCCAAGTATAAACAACAACATGATCAACATCGGGTGCCACATGAATTTCAGGTGGGTGACAAAGTTTGGTTACATTTGCAGAAAGAATGCCTTCACGGAGCCCATCGGAAGCTCTAACCACTTTGATACAAGCCTTACACTATCACCAAGGCTACGGGAGACAATTATTTCGAGTTCCACATTCCCCCATTCCTTGGCCTGCACCCAATGTTCAATGTGGACCGCCATCGACCATACTTCTCACCATTGTTGGACACATCAGACATTACTGAATAGATGACACCAAAAAAACTCAACCAAACTGCATGGAACAAGCCATAATTGATCAGATCATGGACACACAGATCAAGAACACTCGCCAATAGAGGATCCAACTATATCAGGTTGTCAAAGCTAGCTAACTCTTGCAACAATGCAAGTGGCTCACTAGGGACCAAGTTCAGTAGAAGTTTTCCCATCTCATGGATGCCCTCAACACAATGGGGACCATTGGTTCCTAATTGGGGAGTACTAATCCAGGTGGACAATGGTGTCCATATGCCTATTCCACTTGGATCCCCAATACTGTTTCCTTAATTCTAGCACAATTTTATATTTTGGCAGTTTTTTGGGTCTTAAACTTCCTGAGCCATTTTGAGGTCCTAAAAGGCGGTTTTGGGAAAACAGAGAGACCAAAAAAGTGCCAAAGTTCATTTTTTCGATTCCTTTTTTTCCTACTCGTGGCAATATTCGAAACAAGGTATTATGATAGCCAAACAAATATTGTGTGCCAAAGTTACGACCCTAGGAAGTAGGCAATCTAACTTACCCCAATGGGGCCAAAACCGTTGGCACTTGATCTCCTAGGGTTATGGTTTCAACTTCTTCCTTATGATAAAAAGGACTCCAAGCCTCATTGTAACACAATTCAAAAGGTATGTAGTCATCACATCTCTTCTTAGAGATAAGCTATCATTGCCCAAGCTAGTTTATTTCCATTGTGCATGTAGACAATTTTCAATATTTTTTATTAATGAATTGAATTTCAGTTTTCAATGTAGCTCTATGTTTCTATTTAATTATTTATTTCATTTTTTTCCTACATAAATCTAGATCAATGGTATTATAGTGGTCTACTCTTTCTCTTTTTTTTTTTTGTGCATGTCCCCAACAAGGTCGGGGTATAAGGAGTTAAGACTGGAACTAGATGGGTCCTTGTAAGACCAGCTTCGACGACCCTGACGACCTCCCATGGCAGAAGAATTTAAATATGAGGAAGTAGGAGAAATATCAACATTGGGTGCCGCATAAGTTTTAGGTAGGTGATAAAGTTTGGTTACATTTGTAGAAAGAATTCCTTGCTAGAGCCCATCAGAAGCTCCAACCACTATGATACAGGACTTACACCATCACCAAGGTTGTGAGAGACAACTATTTTGAGCTCAACATTCCCCCATTCCTTGGCCTACACCTAGTGTTCAATGTGGACCGCCTTTAGCCATACTTCCCACCATTACTGGAGACATTATACATTGCCGAACAAATGATGCCAATAGAGTTCAATGCAAACTACATGGAACATGCCAAGATTGATTGGATCATGGACACATAGAACAGGAACACTTTCCAATAGAGGATCCAAATGTATGGGGTTCTCAAAGCTGGAAAACTCCTGCACTAAGGCAAGTGGCTCACTAGGGACCAAGTTCATAAGAAGTTTCCCCATCTCATGGAGGCACTCAACACAATGGGAACCATTGCTTCGTAAGGGGGGAGGACTAATCAAGGTGTATATTGGTGGCCACCCATGTATTCCACTTGGAACTGCAACACTATTTCCTTTCAGTTTCCTTAATTCTAACACAACTTTCTATTTTTGGAATTTTTTCGGGTCCTAAACTTCTAGAGTCATTTTGAGGTCCTGAAATACATATTATGGGAAAATGGAGAGGCCAGAAAAGTGCCAAAGTCTTAAACGTAGATTGTCTTTTTCCCTCGTCATGGAGATCTTCGAAACTATCTATTATGATAGCCAATTGAAGATTGTATGCCAAAGTTATGGCCTTGGGAATTTAGCGGTCCAGCTTAGCCCAACATGGCCAAAACCATTGGAGCTTCATCTCCCCAGGGTTAGGGTTTTACACTTATTCCTTTTGATAAAATGGCCTTCAAGCCTCATTGTAACATAGGTCAGAAGGCATGTAACCATCACATCTCTTCTCAGAGATAAGCTATCATCTCCTGAGATAGTTTATTTCCATTTTTCATGTAAACAAATTTCAATATTTGTTATTAGTGAATTGAAGTTCAGTTTTTGTTGTAGTTGTGTGTTTTTGTTTAAGTCTATATTTCATTTTGTTCCTGCAAAAATATGCATCAATGGTATTAGAGTGATATACTCTTTCTCTATTTTTCTGTGCATGTTCGTAATGAGGTTGTGGTATAAGGAGTTAGGACTTGAACTAGTTGAGCCCTCGAATACTGACCTTGATGACCTCGACAACCTCCCATGGCAGAAGAATAGAAATATGGGGGGATAGGAGATGCTTTCAAAATGTTGCTTGAAGAAGCCTTCGAGTGACAAAGGAACGAGATGATGGATAAATTTTCCCAAATCCTTCGACGAATATTCATGGGTGAAACATCTTCACCCGACAACCACATTGAAGGCACCCCCTTCAAGGTATAAGTTAACTTTGATATTCCTATATTTGAAGGCCAGATAGATACATATGCCGTAGATAAATGGTTAAATCATTTGAAGGATATTTTTCATTCCATAATTTTTCCAATAGGGAAAGGATTGATTTTGCACTCCTCAAAGTCACCCCCGACGTAAAGGACTAGTGGGAAACCTACTGTGAGCAGAGAGATGAGAAGGAACCATCACTATTTTTAGTTGCACCCAATTGGAATTCTTTCCGGCACGCCTTTAAGGAACAATATTATCCTATCAGGAGTTATGAATATAAGTATATAAAATGGACCACATTGCGTATGGGAAGGGACTAAGATGTACTATATCTCACAAATATTTTTATATACTTTGCACAAAGCTGGGTATCAAAGATTATGAGAGCGATATGGTACTCAAGTATTGCAGATATCTACACAAATAGATCTAGGATGAGATGGACTTCTAAGACATCTCCTCACTTGGCGCCACACACTGATATGCTCTTAAGATTGAGAAGAAAATTAAATAGAGGAAGTGAGACTTTGGATTTGTGAATCCTAATGAAGGGAAAGGCACCCCCAAACCACAGAAAAAAGGGTAGAGTCAAGGTGGCATAACCCAGGGAAATCCATCGAAGCCACAAGAAAAGAATAGAACCAAAAGATGAATAAGGAGATGGGGAAATGGTGTGAGTTCCACAAGAGCCCCACTCATGACACAAATGAGTGTCGCATCAAGTAGTCACTGGTAGTTGAGCTAAAAGATTCAAATTAAGATGCATTTTCTAAATATGAGTTAGAAGTCGAAAAGGGGAATGATAAGGTGAAGCAAATTATAGATGTAGAGCATAGCCCCATCATCACCACCACCAAGATCCAGAAGATTGAGCCTAAAGATTGAAAGAAGGGGGAGTGTCTCTTCCACTCACAAATGTGGGTGAAGGGTTATACATTGTAGTTCATTGTCAATAGTGGGAGACAAAAGAACCTCATCTCAAATGAGGCAGCAAAGTGGTTGGGCCTATTGATGAAACCACACCCAAATCTGTACACCATCAGATGGCTCCACCAAGGGTGATATATTTGCTTTAACCAATAGTGTCGCCTCCCCTACAATATCAAGCCCTTCACATATGAGGTACTATGTGATGTTCCTCCCCTTGAGGTTTGTGATGTATTATTAGCACAAAAATACTTGTGGAAGATTCATGATTTTTATGAGTCCAAGCCTCACACTATTATTATTACTTTGGGTAGTAAGTTATATATGATATTGAAGTTAGCCTCACCTACCACCATTTCTTTGATCTCTGCGAAGCAATGCAACAATATCATCTCCCATACATGGAAATTTGTTTTCTTTTTGATTCAATCTCAAAGTAAGGGGAAGATCCTCGTCAGATCCATGGCCCTTATGAAGGGTTCCTACACACATTAGAAACAGGTGGATAAGGTCTGGGAAGAATACAGGGGCATCTTCTCCTCACCCACAGGAGCACCTTTGCACTGTGTTGGAAATAATACTGAGAGGGGGGGTGAATCAGTATTATCAGATCAATAAATCTTTTTCAATGCTCAGAAACATATACGCTACTTCAGTTAAGTGAACCAGCGTGTACACGCTACTGTGTCTAAGGAAAACAACGTATAACCAGAAAACTTATAATTCAGTTAGTTTATCTTCAGTTAAGTGCATCAGGTCATTATTCACCATATTAAGAGTAAACAGATGCAGTATAACAGATCACACAAAAGCCACACACATGAACACCATGATATAAGGTGGAAACCCAATGTGGGTGAAAACCACCTGCTGCAAGTCGTCTCTATCTTTCTTTAATAAGAATTCCAGTTTACAATCTTTTGTACTGGTGCAGCCTTATACCAGTACGCAGGCTACAACCTGCAGAAGGCTTCAACCTTCTTCTCGTTCTCCAAACTTCCTTGGAAGGGAGCTCCAACCCCCTTTGCTCTTGTACTAGCTAAGATACTTAGTACGTAGGTGCTGGCCTACAATCTTCTTTCCTTCAGGTACCACTTTTCATCAATTTTCAGACTGGATACTCCTGAAGCACAACATTACAATCTGAAGACCATGATTCATTCACAAATCATATAAAACAACCAATACTAGCATCATCAATCTTTGAATCACTGAACCATTGAAACCTTGTCAAACCCAGTCACCAGAACACAGAGCAGACTACAGAACTCTGTAATAACAGTCAGATCCAGCTGCAACCCAAAAATCAAGCTCCAAAAGATATACGCTACTACTATGAAGGCAACCCGCGTATACCCGCGGTTTTACCAAAGACAACCTGCGTACAGATCTAAAAATAATTTTTCATAACTTGCAGCTGTACCAGATTTCAGTTATACCCAGAACATAACATTGCGTCAATATGCAGATCTAGAAATTCGCATAATCAACCATATAAAGATAGTTCATTTCAAACCATTTGATCCCGATCTCTCCTTAGATCTTGTTCTCCTTCAACCGATGAGATCTCTCCTTAGCTCAGATCAAGCAATACACCATCAACCAATAACCTGCATACTGGATCTAATGCTTCAACATATATTCAAGACATTTCAGATACCTTTGCCTAATGATCTTCTTCTCCTTATATAGCCTTAGGCCTTGCTCAATACCACGAGCCAAAACCATAGAAATCCAAAACCATCAACTCAAAACTAGGGATCGACACGTTCGTCGAGACACCATGGTCCGAAACCATAGGCACAACTTCCAAGGAATAACCGCCACGGACCAAAAAGAGTTTTCCACATACACGCGCTTTTACTGAAGCCAACCTGCGTGTACACGCGACTTGGGCTTGATGAACCTGCGTATATGAATTTTCTCTTCTTCTTATAGTCTGATCATCAATTCCTTGCTGCTGACCTTCTGCACTATGATTTGTCATCAGTGAGGTTTGCCATCAAGGACAACACTTGTCTCATAATGCCAACAATCGCCCCCTTTGGACTTGATGGCAACCCCAAGATCCTTAGAATCATTCTCCCCCTTTGTCATCAAGGGCAAAGGGCTGAGCTCCCCCTGAGTACATGCTGATTTCTCTGCTCTGCTGTGCTGAACATGCTCCCCCTGACTGTAGGCAAGATCTGCAAAAGATGTTCTTCAAACAAACCAAGACTTATACATCATAAAGGACCTTACTACCACCAAAAGACTCAATGCATGCATCCATACTCCCAACCAAGAGGAGATACATCAGAAATATAATAACCAATAACAATACATCATTCATCCATCCTAAGCATAGTGGGGAAATCAACATAGGCCGTTACATGACCTTGACACCATAAAAGAGATATCACAGAAGAGATACATGACATAGAGACAACAAATCTAGACCAAGACTTATGAAAGTCACAAGCAACATCTGATACACCTCCTTTTAAATCAGCATCCAAGATTTCCTTCTGAGCTCCTTCTCCTGAAACCAACAATAGTTGTGTACTAGAACCAAGAGCATCTAAATGCCAACAATGCTTTATGAAACTTTAATCTACTCCCCCTGAACCTGTGCCTGCTGCTCCCCCTGAACCTGTGCCTGAAGAATTCTGGCATACCCATCTCAGACCTTCTCCGACCAGAGTCTGCCCTTGCTGTTCAAAACTCCATATACGCGACTTCTCCTGCAGAAAACAGCGTATGCACGCGGATATGCTTTCTGCAACACGCGTACGCCATACACGCGACTTTCCCAGCATAGATCTGCGTATATACACGGATATCCCTTACATAACTTGCGTATACCAACTTTTCTGTAGAACAAACAAGCTTCAACAGCAGGATGAAGCATCAACTACTCCCAGCTTTTGTCTGAGATGTTCAAAAGTTTCCCTGGGCAGTGGTTTTGTGAGAATGTCAGCAACTTGTTCCTTAGAAGGAACATACTCCAACTTGACTTTATGCTCAAGCACTTGTTCCCGAAGAAAATGGTACTTGATTGGTATGTGCTTGGTCTTTGAGTGCATGACTGTATTCTTTGAAATGCTGATTGCACTTGTATTATCACATAAGATAGAGACTGGTGAAGTGCAGGTGATTTGAAAATCCTGCAAGGTCTGCATCATCCAAAGAAGTTGTGTGCAACAAGATGCCGCAGCCACATATTCTGCTTCAGCTGTAGATAAGGCAATCGAGCTCTGTTTCTTGCTGAACCAAGATACTAATCTGGAGCCCATAAAGAATGCACCACCACTTGTGCTCTTCCTGTCATCCACGCTTCCGGCCCAATCTGCATCTGTATAAGCATGAAGTGTGAGATCTGTATCTCTAGGATACCATAAGCCATAATTTTGTGTCCCTTGAAGATATTTGCCTGAAGATGAGTCTCCTTTGGATTTGCTTGAAATCTTCCAACTATTCCGACTGCATGCATGATGTTTGGTCTGGTACCTGTCAAATAAAGAAAACTCCCAATCATGGATCTATAAGTTGGTTGATGAACTGCTGCTGATTCATCATTTGCACTAAGGCTGCATCCTGTAACCATGGGTGTACATACAGGTTTTGAATCTTCCATGCCATACTTCTTCAAGATCTGCTTGAGGTACTTGGTTTTAGACAAGAAGATACCTCCTTCATTTTGTTGGATTTGCAATCCAAGGAAGTATGTCAATTCTCCAAGAAGTGACATTTCAAATTCTTTCTGCATAACCAAGGCAAAGTTTTGACTCATAGTCTCTTCATTGCTGCCAAAAATAATATCATCAACATAAACAACAAGTATTAGCAATTTGTTATTTTCAACTTTTATATAGAGATTGCTATCTGCTGATCCTTTTGAAAAGCCTTGTTGGTGAAGATATTTGTCCAACCGATAGTACCAAGCCCTTGGAGCTTGTTTGAGACCATAGAGAGCTTTTTTCAATCTGCATACAAGGTTTGGATCATTCCCAAGAATGAAACCATCTGGCTGCTCAATATAAACTTCTTCTTCTAAGTCTCCATTCAGAAAGGCTGATTTCACGTCCATTTGAAATACCTTGAAATTTTGAAAACTTGAGAGAGCAAGGAACATTCGGATGTCCTCAAGTCTTGCAACAGGAGCAAAAGTCTCTTCAAAATCTATCCCTTCTTGCTACGCATACCCTTTACAAAAAAGTCTGGCCTTGTTTCTAATTACTTCTCCATTTTCATTCAATTTATTCTTGAAGACCCATTTTGTCCCTATGACATTCTTATCTTTTGGTCTAGGAACCAGTTCCCAAGTGTTGTTCTTTTCTATCTGCTCAAGTTCTTCATCCATTTCTTTGACCCAACATTCATCTTTGCATGCTTCTTTCGCATTTTGTGGTTCAGTGGAAGATAGTAACGCCAAATAGCTTGAAGCTTCTGCAATTCTTCTTCTTGTTAGTACTCCTGCTTCTTTCTGCCCCACAATCTGAGATTCTGGATGATTCTTTTGAACATATCTGGATGGAGTCTTCTCTTCTATTCTTGTCTGCTCCTCTGGTTCTTCTTGAGGTTCTTCCTCTTCTTGAGGTTCTTCTTCTTCATCATTCTGCCTTTGAGGATAGTCTTCATCTTCTTCAATGTCTTCACGATGAATTTGCCTAGGAATGTATCCCTTCTCATCAACCACTACATCAATGCTATCCACAATTCTCCCAAGTCTTTTATTGTAGCATTTGTATGCTTTGCTATATGGAGAATAACCAAGAAGAATACCTTCATCTGCTCTTGGTTCAAGTTTTCCAAGTTGCTCATCAGTATTCTTAATATAACATTTGCTCCCAAAGATTTTGAAGTGCTTCACTGAAGGAGTCTCACCACTCCAGAGCTCATGAGGTGTTTGAGTGCTGTTTACTCGGACATTTGTTTTGTTAAGAATACTAACAGCAGCATGTGCAGCTTCACCCCAGAAGGTTGCGGGAGTACCTGATTCATCAAGCATAGCACGAGCCATTTGTTGGATTGTTCTGTTCATTCTTTCCACAACCCCATTTTGCTGAGGAGTTCTAGCTGTAGAGAATTCTCTTCTTATCCCATGTTCTTCACAGAAATCAAAAAATTCGTTTGAGGTAAACTCCCCACCTCTGTCAGATCTGAGGCACTTAATTTTGTGTCCTGATTCATTTTCAACCAAGGCTTTGAAGGATTTGAATTTTTCGAATGCTTCATCTTTGTGCTTCATAAGCCCTAACCAAACAAATCTAGAGAAATCGTCAATGAATAATATCAAATATTCTTCTCCTCGTGGTGTCCTTTTTCTAAATGGACCACAAACATCTGTATGGACTAGCTCAAGAGGCATGCTAGCTGATCCTTCCTTCTCTGGAAAGTTAGTTCTGGTTTGCTTTCCAAACTGACAAGATTTTCATATGGTGTTGTCTGGAATTTTGATATCTGGAAGACCACGAACTGCCTGATATTTTCATGCTTTCCTTATTTGTGAAAAGCTTAGATGTCCCAACATCCGATGCCATAGCCAATGTTCATCATCCTTGCTCAGGTAGCATTGTTGTCTTTCCTCAAAGGTATATATATTATTTGGAGTCCTTCTTCCCTTGAGCACTGTTTCACCTGTATCAAGATCGCGAACACAACATCCATTTGATCTAAATATTACCTCTGTTCCTTGATCGCACATCTGACTGACACTCAGAAGATTATGCTTCAATCCATCAACATATAAAACATTTCCTGCTTTGACCCTCTCTTTCAATGGAGCAACACCTTTTCCTTTTATGGCTGCAGAGATATCGTTTCCAAAAGAAACTTTCTTCCCTTTTTCTAATGCGGTATATGACTCAAGCTTTTCTTTGTCCCCTGTCATATGCTTCGAACAACTGCTGTCAATGTACCATATACTTTCTTGACCTTCTGCATAAAAGGCTATCCCACATCTTTCTGGTTGCGGTTCCTTTATTCTCCATGTTCTGACATTTGAAGTTTGTTCCTTCTGAGTTGTCTTCCGGAACCTGCTCCTGCATTCAGAGTCTTCATGACCAAAGTTATTACAAATAGAGAATTCAACTTCATTTTCAAGAACCGAAAAGTTGTTATAAGTTCTTTTCATGGTTTCAGTCATTCTCCCTTGCTTTTGAGCTTCTCTAGTCATGATTGTCTTGTAGGCAACACATTGAGCTGCTTTGTGACCGAAGTTATGGCAAGAAAAGCATTGGCCATTAAAGAAACTTCTGCGATAATCAGATCTATCATCCAACCGATTGTAGCTTCTATTCACATTCATTCTTGGAGCAAATTGGGAAGATTTTACCTGTGGCTGATTGTAGCTTCTGTTTGTCCTTAAGATGGATTGCCCCTGATAGTTTATGTTTGCAATTCGTCCCTGCTTTACCTGATGGTCTTCATTGTGCTTTTGCTCATTTCTTCTTGCTGCATCAAGATAACTTTTAGAGGTAGAGGCTTGAGATGTTTCTCCATTATATCCCAGACCTGTCTTGATCAGAGGAGATCGCTGCACATTGATAATCTCATCCAAGGTTTCAGATCCTTTAACAAATTTGATATTAATAGCTTTTGTTTTCTCAATCTCTTTTCTAAGACCAACAATTTCACCTTCTAATTTTTCAAGATGTCTTTCCTTTTCATCAATTTGAAATTGTAGAGTATCAATGATCATATTCTTCTCTTCTATACATCTCTTAAGTCTAGTAATTTCTTCATGAAAATAATCCACATCTATAGCATCCATATATTCATCATCTTCAAATGCCATTAACAATTTATATTCATTACCTCGTTCACCTTCATCATTGTTTGATAGACCATCACTATCTTCTTGAGTGTAGTAGCTTTTCTTATTTGCACTTTGTTTCTTGTTCCATCTAGCAGGTTCCTTTCCTTTATCCTTATAAGGACATTTTGCAGCATAATGACCTACTCTTCCACAAGCAAAGCATTTAAAAGGCAACTTACCTCTGAACCTTCCAGAACCCCTTTGAAGATTTCTGACAAAGTTTGATTCTTCTTCTTCTTCTGGGACGTGGCTTGCTTCATAATAATCTCCTTTCCCTGATGCCTTGAAAGCATCTTCTCTTCTGTCTGATGGACCTCCCTTTCTCATTTCATAAGCAGTTAGAATTCCATGTAGCTGAGACATAGTAAGAATTCGTAGATTTTCTTTTTCTTCTATTGCAGATACTTTAGATTCAAACTTGGGGGACAATGATCTTAGAACCTTTTCAACCACAATAGCCTCTTTTATTTCTTCACCCAAATTTTTCATACAATTAACAACTTCATCTACCCGAAGAAAATAGTTAGCCACACTTTCATCATTATACATCTTGAGAGTCTCATACTGAATCCTGAGAGTTTGAAGTTTGGCACGCTTTACCTGTTCATCTCCTTCATAGCTCGTGACAATTTTGTCCCATATCTCTTTTGCGGATTTATAGTGCATTACCTTCATGAATTCCGATTGAGATATACATCCTAATAGGGTACTGACTGCTTTTGCATTTGTTTCATACTTCTTTTTCTCGTCTGCATCTGTAGGAGTAGCTGAAGGAAAAGCATAGCCTGTCTCTACGATGTCCCAAACTTCTGTGCCAAGAGATTGAAGATAAGCAGTAACTCTTACCTTCCAATAATTGAAGTTTGTCCCATCAAAAACCGGTGGCCTGATTGATGCTTCTCTCTCGTAGTTGCTCATGATGAACGATCTACCTTCAAGCGATCAAGCTTCTCTGAAGGACCTGCTCTGATACCAATTGTTGGAAACAATACTGAGAGGGGGGGTGAATCAGTATTATCAGATCAATAAATCTTTTTCAATGCTCAGAAACATATACGCTACTTCAGTTAAGTGAACCAGCGTGTACACGCTACTGTGTCTAAGGAAAACAACGTATAACCAGAAAACTTATAATTCAGTTAGTTTATCTTCAGTTAAGTGCATCAGGTCATTATTCACCATATTAAGAGTAAACAGATGCAGTATAACAGATCACACAAAAGCCACACACATGAACACCATGATATAAGGTGGAAACCCAATGTGGGTGAAAACCACCTGCTGCAAGTCGTCTCTATCTTTCTTTAATAAGAATTCCAGTTTACAATCTTTTGTACTGGTGCAGCCTTATACCAGTACGCAGGCTACAACCTGCAGAAGGCTTCAACCTTCTTCTCGTTCTCCAAACTTCCTTGGAAGGGAGCTCCAACCCCCTTTGCTCTTGTACTAGCTAAGATACTTAGTACGTAGGTGCTGGCCTACAATCTTCTTTCCTTCAGGTACCACTTTTCATCAATTTTCAGACTGGATACTCCTGAAGCACAACATTACAATCTGAAGACCATGATTCATTCACAAATCATATAAAACAACCAATACTAGCATCATCAATCTTTGAATCACTGAACCACTGAAACCTTGTCAAACCCAGTCACCAGAACACAGAGCAGACTACAGAACTCTGTAATAACAGTCAGATCCAGCTGCAACCCAAAAATCAAGCTCCAAAAGATATACGCTACTACTATGAAGGCAACCCGCGTATACCCGCGGTTTTACCGAAGACAACCTGCGTACAGATCTAAAAATAATTTTTCATAACTTGCAGCTGTACCAGATTTCAGTTATACCCAGAACATAACATTGCGTCAATATGCAGATCTAGAAATTCGCATAATCAACCATATAAAGATAGTTCATTTCAAACCATTTGATCCCGATCTCTCCTTATATCTTGTTCTCCTTCAACCGATGAGATCTCTCCTTAGCTCAGATCAAGCAATACACCATCAACCAATAACCTGCATACTGGATCTAATGCTTCAACAGATATTCAAGACATTTCAGATACCTTTGCCTAATGATCTTCTTCTCCTTATATAGCCTTAGGCCTTGCTCAATACCACGAGCCAAAACCATAGAAATCCAAAACCATCAACTCAAAACTAGGGATCGACACGTCCGTCGAGACACCATGGTCCGAAACCATAGGCACAACTTCCAAGGAATAACCGCCACGGACCAAAAAGAGTTTTCCACATACACGCGCTTTTACTGAAGCCAACCTGCGTGTACATGCGACTTGGGCTTGATGAACCTGCGTATATGAATTTTCTCTTCTTCTTATAGTATGATCATCAATTCCTTGCTGCTGACCTTCTGCACTATGATTTGTCATCAGTGAGGTTTGCCATCAAGGACACCACTTGTCTCATAATGCCAACAATCGCCCCCTTTGGACTTGATGGCAACCCCAAGATCCTTAGAATCATTCTCCCCCTTTGTCATCAAGGGCAAAGGGCTGAGCTCCCCCTGAGTACATGCTGATTTCTCTGCTCTGCTGTGCTGAACATGCTCCCCCTGACTGTAGGCAAGATCTGCAAAAGATGTTCTTCAAACGAACCAAGACTTATACATCATAAAGGACCTTCCTACCACCAAAAGACTCAATGCATGCATCCATACTCCCAACCAAGAGGAGATACATCAGAATGGTGGAATCAAAATCACCATATGAGCAGTAGATTTGAAGATTCCTAGCAGAGCAGAATCTTTGAAGAATCTTGAGGGAATCTTCTAGATTCATTGGAGGCTGAAATTCGATAGAGTCATAATGCAGTTGAGTTTACACTCAATAGTATCAGAATCTTGCATCGCGAGATCATATTTGTGATCTGAGTCGCAGATCTCCAGTTAGCCCAAAGAATATAATCTTTGGAGAATCACAAGGAATCTAAAAGATTCCTAAAGGCCCAAATTTTGACAGTGTCAAAATTCGAAAAATGGATAGTCAATTTTACACCTCTTGACAGTAAAAATTCAGTCAATTTTTTCAGCTGAGCCTTCCATTTTTGGCCAAATTTAGAGGTGAAGGTACATGAATCAGTCATGTCATGTTTTCCTTCATAATTGGTGAGATGATGTATTATGTTTTGAGATCTCTATTTGATGTTATGTTGTGGAGAAATTTTTCCACATTATGTGAGATGTATTTAGGTTGTCATGCTATGTATTGTTAATGACATCCATATGTACTATGTTGAAGGGATACTCATTTTCACATTGTGTGAGATCATGTTAAGTTGTCATGCTGAGAGGAAGCTTTCTTGAGTGAGAATTCCTGTAAGCGGAACGTCTTGTGGAGAGACAAGACACTCCTATTTGAGGGTGTATGTCCTTGCTATGAAAAAGAGTCTTCCATGTACATCGTCATCATTTACAACATTATATGAAGTGACCTCCACCATCTTGACACCAGGCTCAGAGACATAGTCCACACTGGACGAACTTCGTTATCAAATGTATCATGTTTTGAGTTGTTGATTGTCATCATGTTTCCTCTCGGTTAAGCATGCACATATGTTATTTTATGCTCTTTAAAATGCAATCTTAACAATATCACAAAAATTGAAATATTATGAAACCAACTCACAAAAATATGGAAAAGATAGATCAACGACTCTAAAATCAGCCTCTTCGAGGGGGCAACCTCCTTTGCATTACAAAAATGAAAAATTCTTCGATGATACAATTGAAAATACCCCCTTTCTATATATAGGAGTCTAAGGGGTCCCAATACAATCAAATCCTACATAACAATATTATTGTAGGGGCACAACAATAACAATAGTGGGCTTCTATGGGGCATAATAATAACAACATGGGGACTATATGGGTACAATAATACAATAAGGGGGTTTCACTAATAACAATAAGGGGTTACACTAGTAGTATAGGGACCTAACATAAAATATTTTGGATGATTCCGGTAGTTGAAGGAATCTGAATCAAGTATGGTATTAGTGCGGTCTTCTCATTGATGTGAATTGTGAGCATGAACAATGATTGAACATGCAACAATGGAGGATGACAAAGACATGTACGAAGCCATGCTAAGGATGTCCAAAATGGTGGGGATGTTGTATGAAGCTTATGAGAGATAGGATAAAGAATAAGCAGAAAGAAATGCTTCATCCACATCTTCATTGTACACTCATTGCCTTCATCGTCTTATTATCATTCAATTGAGGAGATCAACAAGAGCCTTCAAGCAGATAACGATGAACTAGAGATGCTTCTACGAGAAGAGAAAGAGGAAAAGCAATGATTTCAACTTCAGTTGTGAGCCACGGAAAAGGCCTTGGAACAATTGAACCGCAATGACTAGAGTCTTCAAGCAAAGCATGCTGAATTAAGGAGGCTTCTACAAGAAGTGAAAGAGAAGAAGAAGAGACTGCAACTTCAACTACAAGCCACGACAGATGCCTTGGAGAATTTGAAGAACAACAAAGGCTTAGATAAACCCTCATCACATGTTTCACAATCGATAGCTGAGGTAAATAATTGTTATCATTCTTCCGTTTCATCTTCACATGATATTATTTATGTTGAAAATGTGGAGGTACCGATTATAGGAACTGGCATGAGACTCCTTACCAAGATGGGCTACAAAGGAGGAGGAATTGGTGTTAATGGCCAAGGCATGATTCAACCATTGGAGGTTGTGCAAAGACCTTGATTTGCAGGCTTGGGATACACCGAAGGACAATGCTTAAAGGTATCAATGCTTCCGAGACATTGTTGAAACCGTCGAGGAAAGAGAATGATGGGAACACATAACCATCATCCCATGGCAATGCCCATTGCAGGGAAAGAGCTAGGGCAAGCTCTCATCACCATAATTACACCAGAGACAACCAGGAGAGGTATAAACAGTCTCATTATTATAATGTTCATTTTGATTACAATCATGTTGTTAATGATGAATGTAAATCACGACATCGAAAAACATGTAGTTTTTTTGGTTTACATAACCATGTGTTTGCTGAGTGCTGGAGGAGAATGGAAACATGAAAAAGGATGAGGCATGAAAGGCCTTCTCCAAAGCAAGGAAAGAAGAAGGTAAAGAAAGTCTGGAGGAGAAGACTGGTTGTAGTCATTGCGACAAAAGTGGTCATCAAAGAGGCAAATGTTGGAGGCTCCATCCAGAGCAGCACCCTAAGGACAAAGCGCCAATGCAAAAATCTATAATTTGAAGAAATTGTTCAACAAGCAAAGTTGCCACATGAAGATAACCCATTCACTTTGATAAGTGAGTAGTGGTTTTTCTAGATATGTTAGATTTTTTGGGACATCTTTGTAAATCATGTGTTGCAGTTTAAAATGTAAATGTGATGATGTGTTTTCCATCACTTGTTAAGCAACAATGATGTTTTGGCCTCGTATTGATAGCTGGGGTATTCATTTCCATTTTGATGTAAAATTGACCACAGAGTATGTGTTATAAACACATGGCAAGTATGGGATGATTTGTTCATAGTTGGTCATGTAATAAAGCATGTAATTTCCAAAATATTGTACTACAACTTTGCAAAGGATGCAGGTGTCGAATCATCACTTATGGCTCTGAAGGACAAAGGTGAAAGAGAAGGAAGAGTGACCTATCAGAACACTTGTGGTGCAAACATGGTACACAACAGTTGAAAATTATTTTCATGCTTTTGGAGGAGCAAAAGATCCTTAGTGGGGAGGATTGATCCAGGTGGCTCCAAACACACTCAAAGGTCAAAGAGGGCTTACAGTTGCTCAAAAATCAAAGTGGCCAGATTGCTCCCGAACAAGGTCCAGATCGAAGTGTTCGTCACCCTAATTCCAATGGTGTGAATGAAACTCAAATCCGAGTTCGTATGAGGGAGATAAAGTTGGTCAAAGTTTTGGTCAAAGTTGCCATGTGGGCCAAGTTTAATGGTCCTACAAATTGACCGAGTTTGGGACATGGAATCTAGCTCCCGAGAGCGAGCGGAATTGTCGAATGGTTAATTTGTCTAATAACCCTTATTTTAGTCAAAATCAGAAAGAAAACCATGTTAGTTTGAAAAACAAAAAAATTAATTAAAAAAAGGGGGGTGGTCCATAACCCCCGCCACCCCCATTGCATCGGTCATATAGTATTAAAATATAAGGGGCTGGGGTGGTAGGCTGCAACCCCCGCCACCCCCAATAGAGCCACATTGCAAACAATGGTGGCGGGTCGTCAAACCTTGCCACCCAAAGGTTAAGCACCATATGAAAAAATGAACAACTGAGACCAACGGGGCTCGAACTCGCCTGGCCCCCACTGAGCAGTCTCACCAACCACAAAACAGGCAGACAAAAGAATATAACCGTGCCATAAAATATATCACCAACCACCGCTCCAATGAAACTCGTCACTGAAATCCGTGCCAAAAAATAGGTGTGCGCCCATTTTGGAAGGGGCGGGATTTGATCCCTGAACCCCTTGTTAACAAACCACCAAACTTATGCATTAAGTCAACGGCTCATTGTTGGTAAATCCGCCGACATTTTAATATATAAACTACCTCTTTAATTCAACCAAGGGAGAGGGAGAGCACGGGTGACAGAACGAGGGTAGCGAAGTGGAGGCATAACCATGCCCAGAAGAAACCACGATTTTCATTTCCAGGAGGCGGAACCATGATGGCACATTTTTCGAGACAAAGAATCTTTTGTAGAGAATATTCCTTAATGCCTGAAAAATTCCCTAGGGAGGTAAATTTTCATTTTGCTAGAATGATATAAAATTTACAGTCATTTTAACCAAAATTTCACAGGGAACGTGATGGTCAAACCAAAATCACCATCTGAGCAACAAATTTGTAGATTCCCAATAGAGTAGAATCTTTGAAGAATCTTGAGGGAATCTTCCAGATTCCTTGGAGGCTGAAATTCGACAAATTCAAAATGCAACCGAGTACACTCAAAAGTATCAGAATCTCGCAAGGATCATGATGGTGAGATCATATTTGTCATCTGAGTTTCAGATCTCTAGTTAGCCCAGAGAAAAAAATCTTTGGAGAGTCACGGGGAATCTAAAAGATTCCTAAAGGCCTAGATTTTGACAGTGTCAGAATTCGACAAAGGGATAGTGGATTTTACACCTCTCGATGACATAAATTCAGTGGTGTAGTTAGTTTTTGCAATTGACCCTTCCATTTTTTGGCCAAATTTAGAGGTGAAGGTACATGAATTAGTCATGTCATTTTTTCCTTCATAATTGTTGATATGATGTATTATGTTTTGAAATCCATGTTTGATGTTATGTTGTGGGATCAATTTTTTCACATTATGTTAGATGTATTTAGCTTGTCATGCTATGTATTTTTGTGGAGATTCCTATGTAACTATGTTGAAGGGATAATCATTGCCACATTGTGTGAGATCATGTTAAGTTGTCATGTTGAGAGGAAGCCTTCTTGAGTGAGAATTGCTGTAAGCGGAACGTCTCGTGGAGAGACAAGCCACTCCTATTTGAGGGTGTATGTCCTTCCTATGATAAAGGGTCTTCCCTGTACATCATCATCATTTACAACATTATATGAAGCAACATCCACCATCTTGACACCAGACCCAAAGACGTAGTCCACACTGGACGAACTTCGTTATCAAATGTCTAGTGTTTTGAGTTGTTGATTGTCGTAATGTTTCCTCTCATTTAAGCATGCACATATGTTATTTTATGCTATTTAAAATGAAATTCTAACAACATCACAGAAGTAAAATATCTTGGATGATTCTAGTAGTTGAAGGAACTCAGATCAATCACAATGTGACACTATCATATAAAATTCAGAAATATGATGCCTACGATAAAGAGATGTATTCCATCAAGCAAAATTATCGACAATGGAAATATTACATTCTAGGGAAGGAGACATTCATCCACATAGATCAAAGAATTTTTCAGTTTAAATAAGCACAAGGGAAGTTGTTGAAACATCACCATTAGAAGTGGTCCACATATCTTCAACACTTCCATTTGACATTAAATATAATCAAGGAAACACCAACCATGTTGCATATTGCCTCAACCAACCCTCTGTTGAAACACTGACTATTGTTCTCAACTCTTGTGGCTAGAATACCTCTGGATGGCTGTAAATATACAAAAATGATCCATAGTTCACCCCCACATACCAGATTCTAGTGGATGGAAAACAAGAACTAGAATTCGACCTCCAGGATGAATTATTGTGCTACCTGGGACACCTTTGTGTTCCTTCAAGTGAGAATTTCAATATGATTTTGGAGATGCACTATAGTTAGGTTGCAGGACACTTTGGAGTGAAGAAAACTATAAAAATACTGCATAAGTATTTTTATTGGCCAAAAATTCGACAAGATGTTGGAAAATATATTATATTTTGCATTGCTTGTCTTATATCCAAGCCAACCATCAAGAACCAAGGCTTGTACACTCCTCTCCCTACTCCTTTCCAGCCATGAGAATCCATCTCAGTGGACTACCTATCTGGAAACTCTCCTACCAAGCATGGTAATAACTGTTTATTTGTGGTCGAGGATATATTTCTAATATGGCTATATTGGTAGCTTGCAAGAAGAGTATCACAACAGAGGACACTACCAAGATCTTCTTTGAATGAGTATAGTTACATTTTGAGATAACGTAGACCATTATATTAGATTGGGATAGAATGTTCCTGAGCACATTTTGGTTGAGCCTCTAGTCATTATTGAACACCTATCTCACCAATTTGACTGCATTCCACCCAAATATTGATGGCTAGATAAAGGTCATCAACATGATGATAATGCACGTACTATGCATGTACAACTCTAAGCATCCACAAACGTGGTATGAGATCCTTCCTTATGTAGAAAACGACTATAACAAAGCTCTCACAACTTGATTGGATGCAACCCCTTTCAAGTGGGCCTGAGATTTCAACCATTGTGTCCAATTTCTATTGACATGCCTCATGTGACTACACAAGTAAAATATGTACATGTACATTCCAAGGATGATAAAACAACCAAGTTTATTAAATGTATCGATCACATCCACCAGTAGGTCTACGACATCTTGGATATAACCAATGCAAATTACAAACAACGACATGATCCACATTAGCTGCCACATACATTTCAACTAGGTGACAAATTTTGGTTACATTTGTAGAAATAGTTCCTTATCGGAGTCCGTCAAAACCTCTGAACACTCCATACGGGCCTTACACCATCACCAAGGGTGTGGGAGACAAAGCTTATGAGCTCAACATTCCCCCTCTCCTTGGCCTACACCCAATGCTCAATGTGGACCACCTTTGGCCATACTTCCACCATTTTAGGACACATCATACATTGCCGAACAACTGGAAACAATAGAGCTCAACCCAGACTACATGGTGTTATACTTCTATAGTTATAGGTGTCATATTTCATGATTGACTGGTTGAGCTCTGTAATATGTTCATCCTTTCCTTGCTGTAAAGGTTTCCATATTATTAAAAAAAATAAAAAAATAAAAAAATGTAAAGAGGGTATACCCTAAAAAGAAAAATCAAAGGGTGAAAAAAATAAAGTGGTCAAAAGAAAAAAATGAAAGAAATGAACCCCAAATAAAGAGATCAGGAAAGTGTGCAAATTTAAATGCCACTGCTATTTCATTTTCTATAAATAGAGCATCATGTACAGCTTGTTGAAACTTTTTTGCCACAATTGATGAATGGCCAAATAGCTTAATCTTGGCCAGTTCATATTTGAATTTCATGTTTTAGAGATAGAGAATAAAATCTGTCCATACTATTTAAACTTGGCAGATAAGTAGAAAGGTAGAGAAGCAAAGGAGCTCAACAGTTTAATCTGAGCCCTTGGAAGAAATAAGTGCAGACTTAAATAATATTATCATACAAAGAAAAGAAAATTGATGAGGGTTTGCCAGTCTAAGTGCACCCAAATGTAAAGAAGAAAAAATGTTAGGCAAAGTAGGCTAGGTAGGTAGAATGGGGTTGCAGAATGTGACTTGTGATGTATTGTGTAAATATGTTAACTTTCAATCCCATCACAAGTGCAAAGCAGATACTCTTGGAGCAGCTCAAACGAGGCATGAATAACTCCACTTCATGTCCTTTCCCCAAATCATTTACTAATTTCCCCTAGAAATATTGAGATCTGCTTAATATCACTAAACCCACTCATTTCATTACATAAGAGTTACCTAAGGAAAACCCTATTTTGCTTAGGAGAATTACAAAACTCCTTGTATAAACCTTTGTTTTTCCCCTTTTGCCTAAGTTTTCTAACATTATAACTTAGCGCTTTTATATTTTTTGAATTCATATTAACCATTAACTTTATTATATTAGCTCCCAGATAAAATCATTTACCAATCCCCGTATTGTATAAATATAACAAAATCCCCAATTAGTAATATCTCGCCCCCAGTTAAATATAACCATATCACTACTTAACGTGGGTTAATGAGTTTATCTGAAACTTGTTAAAACCTTTCCACCGCGCATAAATGGGATTAATTAGCCATCTGGGCTAACTAATAACCAATCCCTGAAGCATTGCAAACCCGCTCGATACCTTTAAAAACAACATATATTATATTGGGCTCGCAGTGCTAACCTTCCGCCAGATTTCATATGCGTCTGCCGTCTGATCTGGGCTTGATCATCTAACGGTCCATAATCATATCGCGACCCCCTCCATCACCAAACATTAACCCGCGAGGAACCGACGGTTTTTCCGCCGTACGCCTGCCACGCGTCACTTCATCGCTATGCTCGCTTGCCCTCTACCCGAAACCGCCCTAGCCCAAAAGCAGTGCGAGCAAAACAGCTCACAGCCCTCCTGCTGACCCTTCGCTGATGTCATCCTGCCACATCACCCCTCGCTGACGTCACCTGCCATGTCACCATCCGTACTGCCAGGTCATTTCCACGTCATCCATACCGTACCCCCGCTGACATCATGCCAACGTCATCCATCCTTTGAACCAAAATTTCTTGCCAAAATCATTTTTGTTCAATATATGGTAAAAAGGTCATTTTTGTTATAATTTTGCTGCAAAAATAGTGCTCTGGGCGTAAAAGGGACCGACGCAGTTTTAGGTTCTCGACCGCCTCCCGACCAGTAAGGCTACACCAATGAGCTCGCGCCCTCAACAAAACCGCCCAGTACAATTTTCTTCCTCTTTTAATACAGTTTAAAGCAAACAAAGCGATTCCCAAGCTTGTAGAAGAGGGAAACAGAGATAAACAGGGATACATGCTGCAGTCAGTGTGAACCTTCCGAGACATGATTTACCAGAGAAAAGAAGACACGCTGCAGTCTTATTTCTTGCCAAGCAGCAGTGAGCAAGGTTGGTTCAACATTTAACAGGGTACAAAACAAGTCAAAGAGGATCATAGGAGCCATAAAGAGTATCAGTGCAGAATTAAAGGCAAGTCAAATAAGAATTAAAAAGTATCAGGAGCCGACTAAGCGAAGCAGATCAGAAATTAATGCAACAATTAACACAAACAAACAGTGCAAAGCTACAAAGGACACCTGCTAGCTGAACCCTAAAGGGCCTGCATCCAGCACAACATCAGACATCTTTTCCGAGCTGTTTCTATCTTCTCTTGTAAAGTATTTTAGGTTAAAACTTAGATATTATCTCAAAGCTTTTATGAGATACTGGTTGTACATATTTTGCTGTATAAATACCCCCTTCATCAGAATTTTGAAGAGGTTGGGTATGTGTAGATTTCTTAGACTTTGCTGTAATACTGAACTTTTGGAATAAAAGCTGTTGGGATCAAATTATTGTCTAGCCTACTGGATGAGGAATTGATGCAGAGGACTTATCACAAATATGTTGAATCAAACTCCAGATCAATAAGTCCGCTATATCCTATGTTTTACAGTTTTCTTGTTTACTATATCACCTATGGTTCATAATCTGAATAGTAAAGAAAAAGATTAATTCAGAATTTGCTTAACTGCACTATGTTTTCAGTCTTTATTATTCTCTGTGTTTTCTTCAAAATTAGCATAAATAATGAATTCTTAATTGCTCCTGTTTCCTAATTCTCTCATGTTGAGTATTTTCTAAGGAATTCTTAATTTCTCCTTAACAGTACTCATCCATTTTCCCTCTGTCAATATGTTGAAGGATTCTTAATTGCCCTTCATCCATTTGAGTCCATTCCATCTGATTCCAGCCTTTGAATTGTTCCATGTTTGACTACCTTGCTCTATGATGCCATCCTCTGTTAAGAAACCTAATCCAGAAAACCATCTTCTTTGACTCCATCATGCCCAATGGACTGAAACTCTTCTGTTTTACCTCACTGTTCTATTGAATCTCACCACCCAAACTCAAAACAAAACCTTTGAACTTCATAACTAGCCTAATACCTCTAAAAAAAAAGCTAAATAATAAAGAGAGATCCCTCTCCAGATGCGGATTGTCTAGAATCTGTATCTAAAATATGGGTCTGTGATTACTGCGGCCGTATTCCCTTTCTTACAACTTTTGGGAACAACCTGAGTGATAACACATGGAACATGCCTCAATTGATTAGATCACGGACACACATATCAGGAACAATTTCCAACAGGGGATCTAACTGTATCAGGTTGTCAGAGCTGGCCAACTTGTATACCAAGGCAAGTGGCTCTCCAGGGACCAAGTTCAGTAGAATTTTTCTAGTCTAATGGAGGGGCTCAATGCAATGGGGACCGTTGCTTCCTAAGGGGGGAGGACTTAATCAAGTGGATTTTGGTGGCCAACCTCCTATTCCTCCTGGATACCCAACACTGTTTCCTTTCAGTTTCCTTAATTCTTGTACAACTTTCTATTTTTGGCATTTTTTTGGGTCCTAAACTTCTGGAGCCATTTTGAGGTCTTAAAAGACATTTTCTAGGAAAACAAAGAAAATAGAAAAGTGCTAGAATTTGTTTCATATATTCTCTTTTTTCCTCCTTGTGGATAAATTTGAAACTTGGTATTATGATAGCCAAACAAAGATCATATTCCTAATTATAATCCTGAGAAGTTAGCAGGACAACATACCCCAATGGTGTCAAAACCATTGGTACTTCATCTCCTAGGGTTAGGGTTTCACACTTCTTCCTTATTATAAAAGGGCCTTTGAGCCTCATTGTAACACAATTAATAAGGCATGTAGCCATCACATATATTATTAGAGATATGCTACCATCACCCAAGAAATTTTATTTCCATCCTACATGTAAACAATTTTTAGTATTTGTTATTAATGAATTGAAGTACAAATTTCGCTGTAGCTTTGTGTTTCTATTTAATTCTATATTTTGTTTCGTTCTTGCATAAATTTGGATCAGTGGTATGAAAGCTGTAAAACCCTCCTCCCACATTTACCCAAGTTAATTAGTACACCAGGTTAAACATGTGATGAGAGGCTATTATGACATGATTATGTTGGAGCCTAGATTTGCCTCAGGCTGAAAAGACAAGGTTCTAGGTCCACATCAAACCACGCTCAGCCTCGTAGCTAGCCCTACGAGGACAGGAGAGGGCTCTCTCCGGGTCGATCTCGGCAAAATACAAGCGATGGGGCTCGAGATGACTAAAATAAAAGCTAATTTTAGGCTAGGTATGAAGTACAAAGGTTTGATTTGAGTTTTTTGGGGTTTTGTGCTGGAAACAGGGAAAGCAAATTTGGGTCCGGGGATGAGGCACAGTTTCTGCAGAGTTCTGATTGGGGAAAGGAAGGCAATCGTTTTGATGCTTTAAATTGAGTGAATGGATAGATCAAACTGGTGAGGAGCTAAGGAGAGTAAGAGAGTCTCAAGAATTCTCCTTAAACAGATGAAAACATGGAAATTTAAACAAATTCAAAGGCAGAGCATAGCAGTTAATGGATTCTACCTTAATCACTCATTTGTTCAAATTCAGAAGAAGAGACAGGAAAATGATACACATAACACTAATGAACTTACAATTACTTAGAGAAGAACACCATCAAAACATAAAGCCACATGGATCCCAAACAGTGCTGCAAAACCCTGGTCTTTCCTTAGCCAAAAATGCAGAGATAGAATGTACAATGATATGCCAAAGCAATCCCTAGTGTCCAACCCTGAAAATGACTTAGGAATTACATGATATAGACTAGCCCAACCCATTCCCTTGCCTCTAGGGGTCGAGCTCATCATTCTAGGAGTTGTTTCAACCAATTCTAAACAAAGCACTAAAATCTAGGCAATCAAAACAACTTGCCTCTATAAGGTAGGAAACTGATTCATTCATTAAATTTTCACTTTTTAGTGAATGAATACTCTAGAACAAGTAAATAAGTGCCAAAATTACATCATGTTTATCCAATTATATCAAGATAGATCAAAAATTACATCAAAAAGCAAAACTAGTCAAACTGGCCAAATTTCTGAGCTGGAAGGTGAAAAATTGAGCAAAAATCCTCTATGCGCCGCCCCAAATCCTCTATGCGTCGCGCCATTTTGAGGCTGAGTTTGAGCCACCTTCTGAAGTCAAAATTGAGGCCAAGACAGCTCATTGGAAAGCCCTGCTTATCTACTTTCCAACCCAAGTGGAATTTTTCAATTTGGATGTCATTTGCCCCTCTGAAGCTGCAATCTCCCAGGACTGCTTCTTGTGTGTCAAAATAGGGTCAGTGAGGATATTTTTTGAGTGTTTTTTACCTCCTGAGAACTCAAAAATTGCCCAAAATTCTTGGCCATGCACCAAAAGTCATGATTTTTCAAGCCAAATCCAATTATGTAAACTTTTTGCAATTTGGAGCTCCCTAGCAAAAGCGCGCGCCACGTGGCGCAAGGCATAGGGAGAAAAACCCTGTTTTTTGTACCAAAATTTGTCAAAATGAAAAAAATGCCCCAAATTTCTTGAAATTTGGGCTGGAGCTTCTTCATTAAGTGCCATGCTGAGCTAAAGAGGCTTCAGCCAATATCTGAAGACGATCAAGCTCCCTTTGCCTCTTTTGCTTCCTTATTGCCTCCCTCAATTTTGCCTTTAAATTTCTGATTCGTGCCTTGCAGACCTTGTTCCGCGCCATGTAGTGGAAAGCCATGTGTCTCAGCAATGCATGGTCCTTATCAGCCTTATCCAGCAGAATCTCCAAGTGGATGTTGATTCTCTCGAGATTTGACTCCCAATCCTCATTAATCTCTTGCTCCAATGACGTGAGCTCAATTCTTCTCCTTTGTGCAGCTTGGCGATTCTCACGGATGTTTTGTAACTCCATGATCGCTTGCTGATCCTCAAGCTGTTTGTTCCTTTGCTCCAAGTATTTCATAGTCCACTTAGCCCTCTCCAATTCAAGGGATAAGGCTTGGATCTCTGTTTGCCGCTCCTTGATGATCTCTCTAAACTGCGCACTTTGCGGGCCCGTATCTGTATCATCATCATGAAGGAGAATGAAGTCGGTCTCTCGTTCACCTGATGGCCCCTCATCCTACATTGGCCTCTTGCCTTTGTCCTGTACCTGTGGTGCTGATGTTGAAAACGAGGCCCCTTCCACCCCGGGTGGAGATAACACTCGCTTTGCTGCTGCAAACAAATGTCTAGTGCCTCTCTGATATGTGATGAATACCGGCACACTAGCAGTCTCATGGCGCTCATACTGATGAGAAGGTCCACCTTCACGCTTAACATCTGATAATCCCTGTGAAGCTCTGAAGAAGTCATGAGAGATGAAATCATCCCAAGTGATGCCCTGTAATCCAAGCTGATGAACCACCAAAATCTTAATAAGAGAAAAATGATAAACGCTGTTAAGTTGCTGTTGAGGGGTTTTATGCTGCACAAGGGTGGTCATCCTCTCTATGTTCTGGCAAATAAAATATGGAATGTTCATCATCCGTACCCTGGTGAAATGCATGAGCAACTTGATGTGATAAGCATATAGACGAGAGAATCGTCCCTCACAGCTGAAATATTTCATGATCAATTTCATTAGTGGAGCATATTCATCTTTTAGATATCAGAATGGAAACACTCTCTTGAGCTGCCTCAAGAAACCAGTTTTAATGTATGGCTCATAATGCTGCCGGTCAATCTTCTGCTTCTTGTCCATGGTTCTCCAATGTTCAGTATGTCGGTTACTAATGAGACAGATTCTGGTGTAAGTTTGAAGGTGACACCGGCCAAGATAGCTTGATCTCCATGTAAGTGCAGCACGAATAGACGAGCCAACTCATGATGAAATTGAACACTAGCCACCTTTTGACAAAACTCAAAGCATGTCTGATGCTGGAAACACAACATAGCAAGAGGGCAGGCTTGCAATTCTGTAAGGGTGGTCAGTTCTTCTCTAACATGTCTGCCACTTTTATGAGGCCTCTGGGGTGCTTGTTCTTCCAAGGGTGAGCCACTTTGGGTTTCCACTTCATAGTCCGATGAATGCTTAGATGCCATGACTGCTGTTTTTCAACTGCCTTAGAGAAAAAGACACTGGTGTAGGAAAATGTGTTGAACTGCTCTTTTAGTGATGTGTTCAAATTCTGCCACCAAGGGGAAACAAATGAAACAAGGGACTGTTAGGAATAGGGAAAGTAGTAAGGGATTAGGGAGTATAGGGATTAGGGAAATGTAGGAGGGCTTTGAGGGATTTGATGGATAGGGTTAAGAATTGTTGTGTAGGGTTTGAGGCGTGAGATAGGAGAATTTGGGACACAAAATTTAGGAGAAGGAATTAATGAGCTTAGGGGGGTAGGAAATTAGGGAATGATAAATACAAGGGAGGAATGGGAAGGAGGAGTGACAACTTTGGTAGCAAAACACTGATTTTGAAACCCACAACAATTATTTTTGAGGCACGTTGAAGTAAGGTTTGGATTTTTGTTCCAATTATTAGCATCCATAAACCACCATCACTCAGCACAAAAATGGATGAAACATTAAGATGTCGACCCTACTGTTATAGACATTTTTGTGCCTCGCAGCATGGAGCATGAAATGTCGATAATTACAGGGATCCTCAGTCCCTAAACATGTTGTTCTTACCCCTAAAAGAACAAGGTCATCAAACCACAGCACTTCCCATCAGTTCTCCACCTGAAAACACTCAGAAACAGGCTATTTTTGGATCATGTCAGCTGCTCCACTGAGCATCTGCGCTGGAATGCAACTGCTCCTCCTTGTACCTGCGCTGTAAGTCAAATTTAATGAAGGCTACCTGCGCTGGGCGAGATTGGCCAAGTGGCACAATCATTCTGCAAGGTGTCAATTGCCCAGGAAGCTTCCAAACTGACACTTGGTTCATGGGATTCGCCCTGTGATGAGTAAGAGGTACTTGATCTCCATGTGTAAGCAAGGATCTCCAAGTGGACTCAAGAACTGAAGTTTAACTGAAGAGGGAGAGGACACAAGGCAGCTTCATGTCAGTCTCAAGCTGACTCATCCTCTCTTCTTCTCTCCTATATATAAGAGCTCTTCTATGAGGTCTAAGGAGGCTGGAATTTTGTGTAAAGCAAGGAGGTGCCGTTGGTTTACATTTAGAGCTATTGGGTGATTGCTTTCTAGAGGTGAAGAGGAGATTTCTTGCTGCTGGGGAGGTGCTGCTGGATTGGAGCCATTGATGGTTGTAACCTTCTCAGAACCCTGTTACTTTTATCAATAAAGCTTTGAATGTTCTCCTATATACTTGTATTGCATTGATGTATTGTATTTACTTGTATATTTGATTCACTCTAATCCATGCATCAGTTGTGAGTACATGTTTCTTGTAGTTTCCCTCTCTTGTTTGTGCAGGATCTGTGTGTAGCTGGGCCGGCAAAGGGAGCAAGGAGCTGGGAACAAGAGACAAAGAGAGAGGATAAGGATCGACAAAAGCGAAAGACACCGGTTGGTTAATTTTTTCTTCCTTCTCTCTGTACTTTCATAAAGGAAAATATCAAAGCTTTGCTTTCAGTTGTTGCTAAAGACTGTCACCTTTAGAGTAGGGATAGGGTCATCCGAGTCAGATACTTTTCCCCACAACAAACTGGCGACTCCGCTGGGGAGCCTAGTATCTTGTTGGTGTTTGTAGTATCTTTGCTATTCTTTTCCTGAACCAAAGAGTACCAAATCGAAAAGCTTTTGACTATATCAAAAGCGAAGTAGAGGGGCTGCTACTCTTGCTCATTTACTGAGCAGATTCATGATTTGAAGAGCCGATCTACAAAAGACTCTTGTACTCTTTGTGATAGCTTTTCATCCTCTTGATCATACCTTAGCTTGTACTTGACCTATAGCTTTTTATTTCAACAAAAACAATGCATTTTTGAGCTTTTTATGACCCGGAAATCCTTGTAAACGCAACTCTCGTGTCTCAGTGCAGGCTGTCCACAGGCAGTCTGCATTTCAGCGCAGGTACTCCCTTCGGGAACTGCGCTGAGAGTCAGTTTGACAGACCAGAGCCTGCGCTGGACCAGTTAGCCAGTGTCTTGCTGAGGTTTCCTACTGAGTCTTGGCCCTGTTTTCACTGTTGTTTTGCTGCTGATTGCTTGTCATTTGTACTTGCTGTAAACCAACTTTCCTTGACATTATTCCGCCTCAGTTGTGTGATGAAACTGTGATTGTTCTTTCAGTATTTCTTGTTTCAGTTACAGTCTCCCATTGTGAAAAGCAAACCAGTATAGCTGTGGCCTCTTAGATCTTGAACTGTAAAAGTGTCGTCGTGATCTTAAGAGCTAGTTTTATTACTGTTCATGGCTGTTTGAGTTTGTTTGTTTTTCATTTTATGGTTTGAATTCATACATTTTTAGTGTCGAAACAAGTACCTGTAAGGCGTCTTTTGATGTTAGACAAAACTTGTTTGTTTACGCTTCAAATTGAATTCGAAAATTATACGACAGTTTCCTTTTGTCTACATCAACATTAAAGGAAAAGAAAAGAAATACATGCATCTTGCATTTGAATTTTTTGATAAGTTTGCGTGATTGATCTAGGGGAAAGTGCATTAGTTTGTGCTTTGTGCTCTATGTGGAAAGATAATGTTTTTCTCTCCCCTCAGTAGTTAGGATTTTCAAAGCTAAAAAGATTGTAAAGCTTGCTTATCATTTTAGCTGCATTTAGGAATTTGTACCAATACATCTCGTGGTGATCCTGAAAGACAAACTGCTAAACAAGATCAACTTAAAATATATTGAATGAATCTAAAAACGCTTTGTAACATAACGCTCACAATAGAGGTCTAGGTAGAGACGTGTTCCGGCGTCGTTAAACGTAGTGACTGTCGATCTCTACGAAGGTGGGTGATTCCTCCTGAGGGACGATAACACTAATACGGACTTGTGCTCCCGCGTACCGTCGCGTATATTGGGAGACCCCTATAGGCATTTATCCTTTATCCTTAGGAAGCCGTGTTGGCCGCCCTACTAATCGCGATGCAGTGAACACAGCATTCACGAAGATCGACCACCCGTACCGTAAAACGTATTCTGTGGTTTCGCGAAAGGTTTGGCACACCCTCTGCCTAGATCTCTAGAGCAGTTTCTTTTGGCCTTTTTCAAACTCTATAACTGAAAAAGTCCAACCGAGCATTTGTCACTTCGGGCTCGTTAAAACATCGAAGGAGACTAGAGTCATCTTTAGCTTTTCCTCGACTCTTTAAAACTGAAAAAGCAAGTTGTGTCTAAAGCGTCGTTATAAAATTTATTTTAAGCGGAATAATCATCACCCTTCCCTCGTTGATCTTCGAAGTTAGTCCACCACAAGTGGAAGTCCCTGTAGAATCGCTAAGAAATCTTTTGGATAGACTAGATATGTCTGAACAACCGTCGACATCTAGGACTGTGTCGTCCGACACAGCAGCAGCAGAACCTCCTGCTGCTACTCCAATGATGTTCGCTGGTATACCATCTGTCCCGGCAAATTGTCAACAACAAGCCGGAGTCCCATCAGGGACGATGACATGGTTAGTTCCTATTTCTTCGTCCGGATTATCATCTGGTATTTCTTATGTTGAAACTCAACAAATCAATCCAACGTGTCTTCAAAGGCCAATCTACCCTTTAAGTACTGGATTGCCGCCATATGGAGGACAGTATGCCTTTTCATTGTTCCCCCCCGGAGAACAACCATATGGGAGTTTACAACAAAATTCAGGTCAAACTGGAATTACATCCAGCGGTTGGGTACCAATACGGCCTCAGCAACCAAGAGTTGCATATTCAATGCAACCAGTCCACCCTGTGTCGAATGTTGCCACTATACTTGGTATGGTGATTGCGTCGCAAGTACAAGCGCTGCCTACTGTATGTCAACCCAAAGTTTCTCAGGTTGCCATACAACAGCCTCTTGCCTCGACATCTCAATCACAACCTCAGGTCAGTGCCTCCTTATCTGGAGCGACTCAGGATCAAACAAGTACTGTGACCCCTCATCTTGGTCAATCATCTAGTATTGGGCATCAGCAAATGGTCCAACAACCAGAGCTGGTTAGAACTCGACAACTGCAATTCCA
Source organism: Pinus tabuliformis (assembly GCA_031772625.1). NCBI lineage: Eukaryota > Viridiplantae > Streptophyta > Pinopsida > Pinales > Pinaceae > Pinus > Pinus tabuliformis. The sequence continues at coordinate 769,310,414 of CM062818.1, forward strand.
GCAATCATATCAAGGACCTGAGCAACAAGTCTTTGTAAGTAATGGGCAACCATACTATAATGGTTATACCCATCAACCTTGTCAAAGTTGCCAACATTATGCTGGTATGCAAAGACCCACTGCTCAGGCGATTCCGTCTTATCCTGGATATGCTTCGCCTAACCTGAATCAACAGTTGCCCTTTGTAGCAACTCTAGAATTACCAGATCTAAACCGGCTGACGAATGATCCAATTGCTTATGCCCCTTGGTGGCCAGCGATTCCACACAAACTTCCATCAGACATTCCTAAATTTAATGGAAATCCAGGTGAAGACCCATCGAATCACGTGATGACATTCCATCTATGGTGTTCATCAAACACCCTGAATGATGATTCGATAAGACTTCACCTTTTTCAGAGGACGTTAACGGGTCCAGCGACAAAATGGTATATCGAATTGCCTAGAGCTTCGTTCGACAACTTCAGTACCTTAGCTACAACCTTTTTAACCCATTTTCAATTACCGATAAGGTATGAAACGGGAACAGAACTCCTTACCAACTTCAAACAGACAACAGCCACTTATATATCTGATCATATACATGAATGGCGACGTCGTCGTAGGATGGTAAAAACATATGTTCCTGATCAGCTATTAGCTGAATGGTTTATAAAGTCATTACTTCCGGCCATAACGGAAGATGTGGCCAAGGGGGGAGTCGTAATAGAAGAACAAGTTATAGCTCGTGCGCAATATCTAGACTTGGTTTATACTCAGTCTGGCACGCTCTACGACAAAATACCTGATGCCCCTAGACCGGAATTCTCAATTCCTCCTCCTCCTAAATCAAACAATGACTCTCACACCGGCGATGACGTGATTGGCAAGCACAAAATTTACAATCAAAATGCAAATAAAAAACTTCTTGCCTCAGAAGTAAATGCCATGTCGACCGACAAGGGCAAACAGCTGAAGCAACCAAGGGGCAAGAAGAAAAAGACATGAAGAAAAAGGAAACCCCCGGCAGGGTGTCATATATGCGATGAGGATCATTGGACGAAATATTGTCCACATATAGCTGAAGTTAAGAAACTCTTCAAGAGTTCAAAAACCCCAGCAGTATTGACTGATCCGTTTCCTAATCCAGGTCAAAATATGGTTGCTAATCAAAATGCTTCCGGATCCCAAGTGCTTATGTTGTCTACCTCAAAGCAACAGAATAATGCTTTGACAAGGAATAAAGATTACGGGAATCCAAAGCTGTCGAACAACAAGGTTAACGAACGACCTAGTAGTTCAACAACAACTTTGACCGAAGTTGTGCCACCCATCATTGCTGAGCCAATGATAAAGTCGCCAAAGGGAGTAGTACAAAAATCGACATTTAATCCTCGTGCCAGAGAAGCACAGAATTATAATATAGTAAAGGACCTGGCCCAATCGTCGTCCACTATGTCGACACTTGAGGTACCACAAAATTACCCCTCCCAAGAGCAAGCTTTATTATCAGCAATAGGTGGGATTGGCCCAATGGATTCCAATCTTGTGGCCTTTGATCATAAAGGGTATGACCCGCAATTACCAGCTCAACTAGCTTTCCTTATTCAAGTGAAAGCCCTCAACAAAACTGTTCATCGAACAATTATTGATGAGGGGGCATCTACATGTCTTATGTCGATGAGTTGCTGGAAAGATTTAGGCTCACCACCCTTGTCGAAATCGTCAACGACGTTAAAAGCATTTGATGGATGATCATACACTCCATACGGGATTTTAAGTAACTTGCAAGTTGAACTGGGGGGCAAAACAGTAGGAATTGATGTTGAAGTAATTGATGGAAACCTCGATTACAACATCCTACTAGGAAGGCCCTGGATCTATGCCATGGCCGCGGTTGTGTCGACCTACTTCAGGAAGATTGCATTTCCCTTCCAAGAAGGAATTACAATCGTCGACCAACAAACTTTTCTCCCCAACAGTTCACAAGTTACAGGAAGCATTCCAATGATCCATGGAAGGAATCATTTGCTTCAAAATATCGGAGTAGGTCTCCTAAAAGACCCTGCCTTAATGGGTACTTTCGCCCTACCGCCTCCAAATAATCTGGCGGGAGTGGCCACGGTGGAAACCTACAAAATGAAATCTAATCCAATCTTCTGGTTGGATTCGGAAGATTCCTAGATGTTTTGTCGGCTCCGAGGATAGTTCCTATCTTGTGTCAACCTCATTAAAAAATGAAACAAATCCCCGAGGTAAACCTTCATTCCAACCAACAAAGTTGGATGCAATGAAGCTTGGGGGGCATGCACCTCGATTTGCATTATTATGCTGGGGGCATGCAAACTTTTCATCGAGCAGTTTTAGCACATAGTTCATGCTCGTTAAAAAATAAATGCAAGATCCGAGCAGTTTTAGCACATAGTTCATGCTCGTTAAAAAATAAACATAAGTTGTGAGCAATCTTCCCCTAGAGTTCAAGCTCACCCAGAAAAAATGAACTGGTAAATAACCATGGTTAATGTAACCTTTGACAGCCATATTAAAGCCTTGGTCGTGTTTGTGCACCGTCACCTCCATCCATTCATTTGGCCAATCGTTCATCTCCATATGTTTGTTTACCCATTTTGAGGAACAGCTGCGAAGAGTGATTTCACCTAGCCATCCTTGTGACACTGCCGTGATTGGAAAATTCCAACCTGTACCTGGAATCTGCTGCTATCCCTGTTTATCACTCGTTCCTCAAAAGACGAGTCTTCTTTGAGCTCTTTTCACTGACTCGTAAAATATGAAAAGTTTGCCGAGTTTTGGCCTTCCAGCTCGTTAAACGACCGGAACGCTATCCCTCCTCTAGATTTTAATCTTTTTGGACCTGAGGGATTATTGCACAAAAAGATCGAGCGCTTGTTTTGTTCGGCTCGTTAAAGTAACCGAAAATTCATCCCTTCTGTATTGTTTTATACTTTTTCGGACTTAAGGGATTAGCTGACGAAAAAGGAATTATGGAGTTAACTTTTTGTACCTTTTCAGACTCTCTAAAAATGAAAAGGACCGAGTTTTCCTTGTCGTTAGACTCGTTAAAATGATTAAATAGCGACAAACTTGTCTTTAGACGAGAACGAGTTTCCCTATCGCTAGGCTCGTTAAATCATAGCGATGGGCTTGCCCGAAGGGCAAGTTATAGAACAAGCATATGTTATCCTCCTCAAGCTTGACAAAAATAAAGAGGTACTGGTCAGAAATGACTGGGGAAAAATTGGGAGAACATCAAGGTTTAATGGTAGCAAGTCACTCTTGAACATGACACTTTTCCTCCGTACCACATTGGGTTGGGTTGTTTCATTCACCGGTCTCATCACCATGGTCCTCGCCAACCATCCACATTTGGGGTAATGCTACCGATCCGTCGCATCAGTGTCGTTATATGTTCAAGAGGGGTCATTCTGAAAGTGTCAACCGTGTCCCATCCACTGCCATACATTATCCTTCATCCATTCATGATCGCCACCCTGAATCATATGTCACAGTTTGTTTTCACCTCCACTAAAATCATTAGCTCCGTTCCATGTCATTGATGTGGGATTCATTAAGGCCCTCCTTTGACGGATCGCTTCTTGTCGACTTCAGCTCATTATCCAAGAAGTTGATCTAGGAACACCCCCATCAGTACTTTGAAGCTTGCATGCCTCAATGGCAAGTTTCTCACTTCCGGCGACAGGTATACATCACTGACCTTCGACCAGAAGATTTTGCGTGGCGTTCGACGCCAAGTCCTTTATTCACGCCACGTGAATTGTACTGCAGTACCTTGAGGGTCATTATCATTATCGGTGATTCCTCTCGCGCTTGTTAACGATTTTCATTATTGGCCGGTAATCAAGCGATGTCTTTCCATGTTCGACTTCAGCGCAATTCTCACATGGATCGACTTGTACTTAGAGTGAAGATCGAACGAGTTTGAAGACCCCGGATCTAGTTTCATCCATCCGGGCCGCGATATATATTCAGGAAATATAAAAGCATTTGTCATGTACATCATTGCAGCAGATGATCATCCTATTCAAAGGATGATAATTTCAGCAGAAAATTATCAGTCTACCATCAGACGATCGTCTGTTATATGTACCAAAATGTATTTATAAAGCTGAGCATGGGAATGCCCGCCTCAGCTAGATCATGAAAACAGAATGAAAAATAATGTATTGTATTGTATTGTATTACAGGGCGCCTCCTCAGCACTGGAATGAACTTCGGACCCTCTAGATAAAGCATTTCACCCGATAAACGGCCTCATACTTTAGGGGGCAACTGTTATAGACATTTTTGTGCCTCGCAGCATGGAGCATGAAATGTCGATAATTACAGGGATCCTCAGTCCCTAAACATGTTGTTCTTACCCCTAAAAGAACAAGGTCATCAAACCACAGCACTTCCCATCAGTTCTCCACCTGAAAACACTCAGAAACAGGCTATTTTTGGATCATGTCAGCTGCTCCACTGAGCATCTGCGCTGGAATGCAACTGCTCCTCTTTGTACCTGCGCTGTAAGTCAAATTTAATGAAGGCTACCTGCGCTGGGCGAGATTGGCCAAGTGGCACAGTCATTCTGCAAGGTGTCAATTGCCCAGGAAGCTTCCAAACTGACACTTGGTTCATGGGATTCGCCCTGTGATGAGTAAGAGGTACTTGATCTCCATGTGTAAGCAAGGATCTCCAAGTGGACTCAAGAACTGAAGTTTAACTGAAGAGGGAGAGGACACAAGGCAGCTTCATGTCAGTCTCAAGCTGACTCATCCTCTCTTCTTCTCTCCTATATATAGAGCTCTTCTATGAGGTCTAAGGAGGCTGGAATTTTGTGTAAAGCAAGGAGGTGCTGTTGGTTTACAGTTAGAGCTATTGGGTGATTGCTTTCTAGAGGTGAAGAGGAGATTTCTTGCTGCTGGGGAGGTGCTGCTGGATTGGAGCCATTGATGGTTGTAACCTTCTCAGAACCCTGTTACTTTTATCAATAAAGCTTTGAATGTTCTCCTATATACTTGTATTGCATTGATGTATTGTATTTACTTGTATATTTGATTCACTCTAATCCATGCATCAGTTGTGAGTACATGTTTCTTGTAGTTTCCCTCTCTTGTTTGTGCAGGATCTGTGTGTAGCTGGGCCGGCAAAGGGAGCAAGGAGCTGGGAACAAGAGACAAAGAGAGAGGATAAGGATCGACAAAAGCGAAAGACACCGGTTGGTTAATTTTTTCTTCCTTCTCTCTGTACTTTCATAAAGGAAAATATCAAAGCTTTGCTTTCAATTGTTGCTAAAGACTGTCACCTTTAGAGTAGGGATAGGGTCATCCGAGTCGGATACTTTTCCCCACAACACCTACCCGGCAAATCCATGCAAATAAATGGCAATTTGGAGAAATTTCAAACGTTTTTGGGCTTTTAGGTGTATGCGCTGCACCGCATACCCAACGTGCCGCGTCATCCCAGTGCATCGCGCCCGTTCAAAGTTACACTGGAAAATTTCTCCCAGTGCGCTGTGCCACCTACTCTGTGCGCCGCGCCGGCCAAGTTTCCTCCAACTTCACCCAAATCGCGCACTAACTTAACCAATTTGCTTTGAGTGGCTTCTCTTTGGTCTTGGCACGCAAATGACATTGATCTTCATGAAAATATCTTTATAAAGACATGGATTTGATTTTTGACTCTCCAAGACCCATCTTTGTAATGTTTTGGCATTGGCACTTTTTCCATTTTAATACAACTCTGTTTTAAATTTCCTTTTTGATTTTTTGACTGAAATAATGAAATTCTTGGCAATTTTGCAGGGATAGCTGACATGAAATTTGGCAAAGGAGACCAGGGCTGCGCTTGAAGAAACCAACTGAAAAACTTTTGAAAATTATTGCAAAAGACAAAATGTTGACTTTTCTTCAAAACAGAGTTTTGAAGAATAGTCATAATTCATCAATATGACGATGAAATTCGCGAAGTAAAAAACATGTGTAGAATCTCCCTCTGGCCTGCTGGCGTTTGGACACTTTAACGATTCAATTTGTGAAACCCTAGACCTATAATTGACATGACTCTTTGCCCATTAAAAGATCGAACATTGACTATCACGAACTTTAATAAACATTGATGAAAAGACCTAAGCCAGCGGGTACAAGACATGAGGGGGATGAATGACAAAGCCCTTCCATCATATTTATGGCATGCTCCTAACGGAATGAAACTGAGTGAATAGAGCAAGACACCTAAAAATGAAATGCAAAAAGAGAAATGATCTCAGACGGAGGGATGTAAAGACCGACTCTAACATTGGCTCCAATGGGGATGGTAGCTCCTTGGAGGTGCCAAGAACGGCAGATCTCTGGAAGAGCTAGATAGTGCCTTCATCCATTGGGCTATGGAGTCCATTATTTCAGAAAACAACACAAGAATTTGACTCATTTATTGACTGAAACCTGACTCAAACCGACACAAACTAACTTAACGACAAGACGGAAAACAGACTCACAAATGACTTATGACTGACTTAACTAAAACAAGAACTTACAAAGCTTATTGAAGGGCAGCAGTCCATCAAGATTTCAAATCATGATGACAACCACCTGCATACTAATGAAATATGTACAATCATGTGTAATGAGCTTTCCATTGTAACCAATCCAGCAGATGGCTACTATTGAGCCTCAAACCTGCACCTTCCTATACACCCTCTCAGCCTTCTTTTTCCACTTACTTCATCCACCAAGCTGTTAAATCATTGCATTATAGTCTAAAAAGAGCTTCTGACATGGTTTTATAACTATGCTTATTACTGTTGTTTGGTTTAGATTTTTGTTCAGGCAGCTGCGGAAACTTGTCATTTTCCGCAGCCAGCACAAGTTTCCGCAACCATTTTATTAAAGGCTATGCTATAGGTGTCCTATGAAGAAACGAGCCACATGGGCAAGCTACAGGTCACGGGTACATGGAACGTGTTCGTTCAGATCAGCCAAATCATCCATAAAAGGTCACGGTCAACAAGGTTCAAAGGCAAAGCCAACCAAGGAATTTAGTTGTGGCACATCTCTGTTTTGAGCACGTGAAAGTTTACATGGCACAGTCCTAAGCTCACGGAGATATCGGCACACCTGGAGATCAACCCCGTAACCTAAATCCAACAGCTACCACTCTGAAGATTTAATGGACATGATGACCATTACGCTAGATCTCGGGCTGAGGAGATCTATGTGTCTCTGGCAACGCAGTTAACAACATAGGATTTAGTTAGTTAGTTACAACACCTTTTCATTATAAATAACGCGTTGATAAACGCTGTGTAGAAGCTTTTGGAGATGTAATTTTTGAACTGTTGTTATTATCACCCCACTGCACTCTGTTTTACATATTTTGCTGCTGCTTTAATACATGAGAAGACTACTTTCCTGAGCTCGTTTTTATGACTGTTCGTTGGCTGGCTGAGGTGGCAGAGGGCCCCTGCGCACTTAAGCCCTGTATAGTTTTCATTTGATTTTATTATGTTTCTGCTTTCATAATCATTAGCTTGTATATAACATGCTGTTTTGATGTTTTTAATTCACTGTCGTTTACATTTTCATTTATGTTTTCTTATAGCTGTCAGCTGATCAATGCTTTTCTACAGGTTTTCTTAGGCATCCCCGACAAATTCTCATCTTTTTGACAACTACTAACATATGAGATCATCTTGTCCTTCCTGCTAATTTTCATTTTCTGAAGTTAAATTCCAGCACTGTCATTTTTTTAAATTGTGTTTTGCTTATTTATTTTTCTGCTAGTTAGACATCATACTACTCATTTGTTTATGGTTTCTTTCTATAGTCAAGTGACTCTATTAGTAAGGAATTAGAATATTACTTATTTTAGTGTGATTTAGTTTGCTTTCTTGCAATTTAGATATAATATTGCTTAACTTGTTCATGATTGCTTCCCATAAGGTAGATTGAGCTGAAGGGTAAAGGATCAGAAGAGTTGAAGTAGTGTGATTAGTTTCCTTTATGAAATTTAATTTCCTGCAATTTAGATATCATATTGCTTAACTTGTTGATGATTGCTTCCCATAAGGTAGATTGAGCTGAAGGGTAAAGGATCAGAAGAGTTGAAGTACTGTGATTAGTTTCCTTTATGCAATTTAATTTCCTTCAATTTAGATATCATATTGCTTGACTTGTTCATGATTGCTTCCCATAAGGTAGATTGAGCTGAAGGGTAAAGGATCAGAAGAGTTGAAGTAGTGTGAATTAGTTGATTTTGCTTTCAGTTTTTGAGTTTCTTTAAGTTCAGTTTTTACTTTCTTTTTCATGCAGCAACAAGGATACTGGGCCATTGTCATTAGTTCATTGTTTGATACATTTACTTCCTCTTAAGAATTGATTTCATTACAGTTATTTTAAATCTTTCTTTTTGAACACTTTTAAGTTTGGAAAATCACTGTAGAAATCACCATTACCATCCATACTTAACTTTCATTTTTGCCTTCACACATTAGGGAAAGATAAATCCAAAAACAAACTAAAAAACTCAAAAAACAACAAAAGACTAAGGAAATGGTTATCTTGTACATATAGTACACTTCACTTCGTCAGTTTACGAATCCTGGATTGACATTTTAATCAGCAATTTAGAACACACTAAATTGACCAAACATTTTGGCGCCGTTGCCGGGGAAGTGAAACTAGGTAGCCGATTTCTTAAAAAAAAAAAATTTCAAGGAAGGAAAATTGATAACCTCTCAAACTATGCTCTCCTCTTGCACTTAGTGTGATCTGGAGGATCAGAAAAGAGAAAGTTATTGATTTAATAGTTTCTTGAGTATGCTCTCTTCTTGCACCTAGGGTGACCTGGAAGATCAGAAAGAGAATTATTAGCCCGACTTGAAGAAAAAAAATAATGACATGCATAGAGCAAGAGATTCTAGGGGAAGGGTTTTAGCTAGAGCCAAGAGTTCGATTTTTACAACTCCTTCTACCTCAAGGAATAGACAAGAGACACCTCCATCTTCTCCAACCTACACTCCTAGCCCTAGGATTCCTGGAATTCAAGAGACAGTAGTTGAGTTAGGAGACTCTTCCTCACCATCCATCAAATCTGAATTAGGAAAAGATCCTTTCTTTTCTTCTAGAGGGAGACACATTGTAATTGAAGAAGTAGAATCATCTGAGGAAGAAGAGGGAGAAATTCCTCCTCGTTCGCCATTATTAGAGGAACCAAAGGACTCTGAAATCTTTGAGAAAACTACCATGAGAGAAGAGGGAGTTAACGAATTTGGTAGAGGTAGAGGTAGAGGAGGAGGAGGAGGAAATAATGGAGGAGGTAGAGGTAACAATGGGGGAAATAGGGATGGAGATAACTCATTTGGATTTCCTATAGTCGATGAGGATTCTCGAGCAACAATGAAAAATATTTCACCATCTGTCCTTCCAAACATTCATGGGTTAAGAAATGAAAATCCTGAAACATTTCTATTTGAGTTTGAGGTCGTGTGTCGAACCTATGATTATCTGGAAGACTCTCAAAAACTAAACTGTTTCCTTCAACATTGAAAGGAGCTGCTTTGAAATGGTTCATGGGATTACTCACTCAATCCATTAGGACTTGGAATGATATGAACAAACATTTCTAGATAGATACATGGGTTATTTTATGCCTACCAACCACAAGGATGAAGTATTTAAAATGGTACAAAGAGAAGATGAAAACTTGGAGGATTTACTTGAAAGATTCCAATACAATCTGAAAAGAGAAAAAATGAGTAACTTAGATGAGGAGACCTTGAAAGCCCTTCTATTAAAAGCCATTAGAGATGAATGGATAGATATTTTGAACATGATGGGAAAAGGAGACATATCTCAACTTCCACTTCATGACATAGCAGAACTGTGTGTCCATCTCTCAAGAGGAAAATCTAAAACTGGAAAAGGGCCTAGAGATCCTTCTCTCATTAGAGCAAACAAATCTACAACTGGATCAGTAAGTAGGGCTGAGATTGGCAATATGCTTGATGAATTAAAAACTGATACCTTAGGGAGTCTTAGTGAGCAACTGGACACTCTTAAGATCCACAATAAGCAGAAAGCAGAAGCTGAAGCTTTAGCCATCTTTTGCCCAAAATGTAGAAAAAAACATGCTCTCAGGGAATGTCCCTTGGATGCAAAAGTTGCAGAAACATGTGCGATTTGTTCAGAGAATCATGAGACCAAGGATTGTCCTTCAATTCCTGGGCTCAAAGTTGTCTTTCAAGAAGATCCAAATACAATTGAGTCTCTCTGTTTTTTTGCAAGGAGACCTTGGAAGGGGCACCAAAATCAAGGGTTTAACAACTCTATGAACTTTCAACCCCCACCAAATTGGAATCCTTGGCAACAACCTTGGTCCCAACCTCAAAATCCTTTTCAATCATGGGTACAAGGTATGCAAAATCCTTATGGGAGATTTGCTCAATTTTATCAATATCCTCCATCTTTTCAAAACCAACAAGCTCCACAACTTCCAAATCAAAACCCACAACTATCATTGCCATTTCAACAACAACAACCCTCTCAACAAAACCCAAATTCTCAACTCTTGCTTCCATTCCAACAGAAGTCAAATCAACTTCCTTCTCAGCCATTGCCAAACCCCAATAATAAAAACCCTCAAAATGCTTACATGGTAGAAGGTCAACAATTTCCTGCCTATATGATTGTTCCTCTCAATGATGTACAACTCAGATCTGGTAGAGTTCTAGATAAACCTTCTATAGATGCCGAAAATCAAAGAATTTCTAAGGAAGAATCTCTTGAAGCCAATAAGGGTTCTGAAGCATCTCTTCAAAACCCAAACACTCAGAAAGAAAAAGAAAAAGAGCTAACCCCCACAACTCCTATAGTTGAGCAACCTGCATCTTCATCCACACCTCCGTTTCCTGAAAGATTACAAATTGACAAAGGGGTGGAAAAACAAATCTTGTTGCCTGACTATGATTTTCTAGATGAATTGAAGAATGTCTGTATCAAGATTCCCTTGTTACACGCCATTAGAGAGATTCCTATTCTAGCAAAAACAATAAAGGAGTTGAGTGTTAAAAGACTAGGAAGGAAACCTAGAGATACAAGAAGAATCCACCCAGTAGGGAAAATTGCAGACATCATGATGGGAAAAATTACTTTGCAGAAGTATGTAGATCCCGGTAGTCCAATTGTCAAAACACATATCAATGGGGTTGAAATTCCAAATACTTTGATTGATTTAGGGGTTGCCATCAACATTATGAGTAGACAGACTATGGAACAACTGAAAGTTCCTAATCTTCTCTTTACACCTACTTTACTGCAACTTGCAGATCGATCAATTATTAAACCAGATGGTGTATTAGAAGACATTTCAGTCTCCTTAGACTCTTGCGAATATCCAGTAGATTTTATGATTTTAACCCCCAAGAGTAATTTAGGAGGACACCCTCTCATCTTAGGAAGACCTTGGCTAGCCACAGCCGATGCTTTCATCAGTTGTAGGTCTGGGGATATGTATATTTCTGATGGTAATTCGACAAAGAAATTCAATCTGTAATTCGACAAAGAAATTACAAAAATATGAGATAATGAGTGGATTGATGATGAAGATACTATACAACTTGTCTTTACCATTTCTGAAGTTAGTGAAGATAGTCAAATTCTGAACACATTAGAAAATTTTGAAACATCTTCAGAATATGATCACACACAATTTCAGTTAGATTCCGACATTGAGTATTTATCATCTAGACAAATGTCTCTTTTCTCTATGGAAGAGTTTGGCATTTCTGCCATTGAGATATTTCCAGGAAAAACATTGAATATCAACAAAAATTTGGAAAGATCACAATAGGAAGAACTAACCAAAATCTTGCAAAAACATTCTACTGCATTTGCATGGGAATATACTGATATGAAAGGTATTGACTCTAAGACTTGCATTCATCACATCTATATTGAGGAAAACAGTGGACCAATCAGACAACCTCAGAGAAGGATGAATCCAAACCTTAGGGAGATAGTGAAAGAAGAGCTCCAAAAGTTACTTAATGTAAACTTCATTTATCCAATTTCAGATAGCCGATGGGTTTCTCCTTTGGTTATAGTACCTAAAAAGAATGGTAAATGGAGGGTATGCATTGATTACATGGAATTGAACAAAGCAACTTTGAAGGATCACTTTCCTTTACCATTTATCAATCAGGTATTAGATACTTTAGCAGGCAAAAAGTATTTTTCATTTTTGGATGGTTTTAGTGGTTACAATCAGATTCAGGTAGCACCTGAAGATCAGGACAAGACCACATTTACCTGTCCATGGGGAACTTTTTCTTACTGAGTACTTCCTTTTGGATTATGTAATGCACCCACAACATTTCAAAGGGCAGTACTAGGAATGTTTTCCGATGTAATCCATGATTGTGTAGAGGTTTATATGGATGATTTTACAGTTTATGGTAATTCGTTTGAAGAAGCATTAGAGAATTTGGAAAAAGTCCTTATAAGATGTAAAGAAACAAACCTATCATTAAGTCATGAAAAATTCTTTATGATGTTTACTGAAGGGATTGTTTTAGGACATCATATTTCAGGAGATGGGATTAAAGTTGATAGATCAAAAGTTGAAGTCATCTCCAAGTTGCCTATTCCAAATTGTCAAAAGGATGTTAGATGTTTTCTTGGATTTACTGGATACTATAGAATATTTATTGAAAACTTCACCAAAATAGCATCTCCACTCTTCAAATTACTTACAAAATATTGTGAATTCAAATGGGATCCTGATTTTCAATCTGCATTTGAAACTTTGAAAACAAGAATATCTGAAGCACCCATTTTGAGAGGGCCGAATTGGAAACTTCCTTTCCATATTTCCACAGATGCTTCAGATACAGCTCTAGGAGCTATGTTGGGACAAAAGGATTTAGTTCCTTATGCCATTTACTACACCAGTAAAAATTTGACTCCCACTAAGTTAAACTATACTGTGACTGAGAAAGAGTTCTTAGCTGTTGTTCATGCAATCAATAAGTTTAGACACTATATAACTAGCTATGAAACTTTTGTCCATACTGATCATTCTGCAATTAGATATCTCATGAATAAACCTGTTACTAATGGCAGAGTTACAAGATGGCTCTTACTTTTACAAGAATTCAATATTACTGTGTTGGATAGACCAGGGAAACAAAATACAGTAGCTGATTTCTTGTCTAGAATCCAAAATACTAACGAAGATTCTCCTGTAGAGGATAAGTTTCCAGATGAATATTTGTTTGCAGTAACTACTAAGACTCCTTGGTATGCAGATATTGCTAACTATTTAGTTACAGGGAAGCTACCTCCACATCATTTCCTGGTGAAAAAAGAAAAATTATTCAGGAGAGTTCAAGTTATTCATGGATTTCTAATGAATTGTTTAAAAAGGGCTAGATTGTGTGATCAGAAGATGTGTTCGGGAAGATGAAATGCCTAACATTCTCAAGGCATGTCATGATGAACCATGCGGTGGACACTTTGCTGACAAAAGGACGACCTATAAAATCCTTTCTTTAGGATATTATTGGCCTTCCCTTTTCAAAGATGCAAAACAATATGTCAGAAGGTGTGACAACTGCCAAAGAGTTGGGAGACCGACTCTTTCAAATGAAATGCCATTACAACCACAGGTACTCATTGAACCCTTTGAAAAATGGGCTTTAGATTTCATTGGACCTATAAATCCACCATCTAGACAAAGAAGTATATATTGGTATGCACTGATTATGTCACTAAATAGGTAGAAGCCAAAGCATTGCCTTCTGCCACTGAAAATTCAGTTGTTCAATTTCTTTTTGAGGATATTTTTACTCGTTTTGGTGTCCCAAGAGAAATTGTGACAGATCAGAGAAATCAATTTACATCTAACTTGATGGAGAAGCTGATGGAAGAATACAAAATCAAGCATAGAAAATCTACTCCTTACCATCCGCAAGAAAATGGCCAAGTGGAGTCTACAAACAAAGTTCTTGAAAGCATCATCACCAAAACTGTTCATCTACACAGAAAAGATTGGGCAGAAAGGCTTCCTGAAGACTTATGGGCCTACAGAACTACATGGAGGAACACAACAGGACATTCTCCCTATGAACTTGTTTATGGGAAAGAAGTCATGCTCCCCATTGAATTTCAAGTCAAGAATTTCAAGATGGCAGTCCAGTTGGGGATGAATCTATAAGAAGCCAAAAAGCACAAAATGGAGCAGTTGAATGAGCTAGATGAAATCAGACAAGATGCAATTTTAAGGACTGATCTAGTTTAACATCAAAGAGATAAGTGGCATGACAGATACATCAAAGAGAGAAAGTTTCAAGAGGGAGATTGGGCGTTACTGTTTGATTCCAAGTTTAAAGACTTCAAAGGAAAATTTCAGACTCATTGGCTTGGGCCATATGAGATTGACAAAGTCTTTAACAATGAAGCGGTAAGCATCAAGACCATTGATGAATTTCGAACTCCTCTCATTGTAAATGGCCACCGATTGAAAATATATCATAAGCGACTCTCAAAAGAGGAATTTGTCAAAATGTTCCAAGAGAATTCTGCAATAAGGCTGGTGGAGAAGAATCCTTCTCCCCCACCAGCCTAGCCTTTTATTCTTTCAGTTAAAAAAAATATATATATATAAAAAATAAAAAAAAATAAAAAAAATAAAAATAAAAATAAATTGTATAAGCCTGAAAACCAATCATAGATTGGCAGTCTGTTGATGCCCCGAAATTCGTTGCAACAACATCGGGGAAACCACCCGGTCCGGAACTTAGTGCAGCTCCTTTTCCGTTTGGAATAGTGGCTCCGACTGGGGATAATGGGACCAGTTTCCCAAAGATTATAAGTAAACGGGATGGATGAATGATTTACGATATGAAGTGATAATAAACAAATAACTAAACTATAAAAGAAATATAATAACTATAAGCTAATCCCGGGACTTATCAATTCAGATAATGCAGCGTTTGATAACCTATGCTTAATGGCAGGCATATAGATGTCACTAACAATAAGCATAAATGTTTAAATCATTTAAGATTGCTCTGCATAAATAGTTATGCAGAGCGATAATAGCGAATTACTGCACTCAGTCATTTATATCATTGTTACACGCATGAGTAAAAGAGATAACAAACCACAAAACATTCAATAGTGATATGAAATGCAGATTTGCTGTTATATTGCATACATGTAATCAATAATAGCAAAATAATAACACACCAATTCATATAATAGAAAAGAGAACAGATACAGATAATAGTACCATGCAAGCTGTTTGATCAATCCAATATATTAATCGCTATGTCGCGGTCCTTCCTTCCAACCAGAAAGCATTCCAAGCAAACGACAATAGTGCACAATTTACTTAAAACAGCGTTCCAAGTAAAATTAAGAACCAGTGGTCGAGTTTTCAAAAAGAATATAGACTGAAGCACAATAGTGCAAACTTCAGCCTTTAAGTCTTTTACAAAATTTTACGACCCTTTCCAAAACAATGAAAGGGTCTATAAATACTATGCTAATCTAAATCTTTAAATATCTAAAACTGAAAACTAACAAATCGGCATTAACAAATATCATTTTGCATTTTGGTGATTCGGCAGTCGGCGGCGATGCTTCAGTCAGAGGTCTCTTTGCCTTTACTCCTTCACTGACATATCGCCAGCATTGGCTCTACTTCTGGTGGAGTATTGAGGCGTGAAGTCAGCTGTGCATCGTATGTGGCATCTTGGATATCGGCAATCAGGTATCGGAGAGCATCTGTTAGGCAGTTAAGAGCCGAC
Source organism: Pinus tabuliformis (assembly GCA_031772625.1). Lineage (NCBI taxonomy): Eukaryota > Viridiplantae > Streptophyta > Pinopsida > Pinales > Pinaceae > Pinus > Pinus tabuliformis. The sequence continues at coordinate 769,326,220 of CM062818.1, forward strand.
CTTTGAGAATGTGGTTTAATCAAGAAAAGCCAGTATGCGTCGGCGGTCAAGGTATTCACTCCAGCAATTAACCGCCCTTGTGTCTCCAGCTCAGGATAATTCCTGTGCTCCAGCATGTTTGCGGTTGTTATGTTTCCAGGTGTGCATTGTGAAATCATGTTTGCCAGGTACAATGTATCATTGACTAGATTGATCATGTTTCTGGCAATCATTTTGCATCTGGATGCTGCCCTTTCCGCCTTCATTACCTGTGTGTTCCATTCCATGAAAAGTATGTCCTTGTATGTTACACAGATTCGGGACAAATTTGCCGCTTGCCCTTCTGGAGTGTCTTGCCATTCAATATACTCTGTTATATCGTCTTCGGCCTGATCCAAGTTACTCCTGGATTTCTCGATTTGTTCACATACTGCTCTAGATGTTTCACAAAGTATCTCAGCTTCAACTAGTTGTTGGCACAAGAGTCTGGTCTGAGATATCAATGTGCTGTTTATTAGAGTTGCCTCTGCTCTGAAATCATCAATACTCTTGGCACCTTTGATACTTTCAAGCTGTGCTGACAGCTAAATTATTTGCTCCTCTTTAGATTTCATCAACAGCTTATTAGATGCCTCCAACTGGGATAATGCCTCTGACAATTCTTGCGCTTTTTGAATGTCACTTTGGTCTATCCTCAGTTTTTCAATTTGCTGGGTTAACAAATGATTCTCTTGTTGTTGGGCCAGCAATTGTTCTTCTGCCCGCGCTGCCTTATTCCTTGCCTCTATCACTTCTGCTTGCAATGCGTATACCTCATGCTCTTTAGTCTTCAAAAGAAGACTCACTTCGGATGCTTTGTCAATGTTTGCCGTTGAATAAGCTCCCGCAAATTGCGACAGCTTTGTCAAATCTTCAGAGGGATCTAATTCTCCCTTCCAGACAACATTGCCCGTGACTGTTTGCTCAGCTGAAACAGAAGGTTGATCAAGCCTTCGCCTCTTCCTTGAGCGCCTTACAACGACTCTATGCTTAGGGCTGTAGAAAATGTCTAGGGGAGGAATTTCCTCTACCTGAAGATCAATTTGATCAGATGGGTCTTGAGTAATTACCGCAACATTCTGTACCATGGGTGGGCCGCTGGTTCCTTCTAGAACCGGAGAAGAAGTAGTATCGGGAGTCTTTGAGGCGTCTGAGTCTTTGGAGGCTTCCTTACCACTTATAATGGAATCGAATTGGTTCCATTCTTTAATCAATTCAGGATCAACAGAGATTTGCTTACTCTGTTCTTTCTCTTGTTCAATCCTCTGCTGTTCCTCGAATGCCTCCCGCTGTTGCTCCTCTTGTGCTCTTCGTTGCTGTTCCTCCAATTCCCTTTTCTGCCTATCTTCCAGTTCTTTCTTTGCTTTTTCTTCTTCTTCTCTTTTCCTCTGTTCTTCTAGCTCCCTTTGCTTTCTTTGCTCTTGTTCAATTTGTGCTTTTTGCTGCCTTTCTATCTGTTCTCTTCTATGCCTTTCTGCCTGCAGCTTGTTTTGCCTTTCCTCCTGTTCTCTAATTGTAACGGGAGGTGAATTTATTTCCAGCTGATCAGGCTCGCTTGAGGATGATGTTGGGGTTGTGGATAATAAATCTAGAGGCAAAGTTTGCAACCTTTGCTTTCTAAGTTTATTAAATTCAGTTAATTCCACATCTTCATATCTCATTGCAGCAAGTTGTTTGACTTGGCTTATTGAATCGGCACCCATGAACAGGTCGTCAAACTGGTCTTCTTGATGAACAACCTTTGTCAGCTTAGCCTGTTCCAAGGCAATGAAAGCAGTCTTTTTTGGGTCATAGAGTCTATTTGGAATAGAAGCTAGAGATACCATTTGGAGTTTTGCTGCTTCCTTTTCTGCGTGCTTATAATTTAGTAGCGTATAAACTCCAATTCTTAAAGGAAAAGATGGCCATCCTCTCTTCTTCTCTTCTTTGAGAGTTTGTGTGACACCCTCAGACATGATCTGATAGGAGATTTCTCGGGCTAACAATTTATCTGGGATGTACAAGGGGAGAACATGTGGCCTAGCCTTGCTTCCAAAAACTCTGATATAGGAAAAATATTTTTCGCCGAACCAATGGGCTACGGCTGGTAGGTCAAAAGAAGCTTCATAAGAAATTCTAGGGATAGGTCTGTCAAAAATAGAATAGTGAACGGGAACCATAAAACCATTGCAAATTTGATACAAATGGTCTTTGTGAGAGGGTTTCCACAATTTCCGATGATACAAATGAATAGGTGTTGGGTCATGGGTTGTCCATCTCCAACCAAGGACAGGAAACTCAGAATTAAAACAAAGGGTATCCATAATGTAGGCAGAGTAATAGAAGGGTGGGATTTTTCTCTCGGTGACTCTGGTTTTGGCTCTAAACTCACGAATAGCTATGACCAACTTATCAGACAGAATAGTGGCCCAATCCATGATTATACTATTGACGACCGCTTCCATTAAGGGAACCATATCAACATGGATATTTGCAGAATCATGAAATCCCCACAATCTACACATCATAATTCCAGCATAGCAGTAAGGTGAAGCCAAAGAAGCATTGGAGTACTTACCCGACATATCCTGCTTGTGTTTTGCTGGATTTTGCCTCCAATCTCGGAGAGGTTCGGATGGTGATTCATTCTCTCTGGCAAACTTCTCCACAAAGGCTCTGTTATAGACTTGCTCGGGATTGGGCAAATGATACATCCGTCTCAAGTCGTCAGGCTTGAGGGAACCGAAAATCCTTCCATCCTTAGTATGGAAGGTTCTATTAGTGAGAGTAATTTCTTCAATTGCCCAACGTACCACATCAGTATAAGGCAAGACTTGTTCTCTGGCTGCTATTCTGTGCAGAAAGGAGTCAGCCAAATCTTTAAGAGTTGCCTCAGACTTTCTTAGTTCATCCACACTTGCCTCCGTTACTGTCGTTTCTGGTTGTTCTGCTTCTAGCAAATTGTATGTCCCTTGCCATGTAGTGCCAGGAAGACCAGTGCATGTAGTATCTGAGATTAAGCCTTTCCTTGAAACTGTAGCAGCTTGGCCTGAGACAGGTGTCGCAGTAGAACCTGCCACCTTCTTGAACTTCTTTCCCATCATATTCAGACTTCTCTCGACAGTTGAATTCTACACAAATGCAAGAGAAATCGTAACAAAGAAATAACAATGGCGATCCATAACGGGATAGATATATTATTTGAAGCGTGGTGAGATTATTTCTAAAAGAGGCTGCGGATCTAATGATTTGAGAAGGCACCGTAGATGCAATGATGGTGATTTTATAGCCTGCAGCTCCATAAATGACCATTACTTAAGTTATTAAACCGAATGACCCCTTAAAGCGTGCAATAGATTTTTTCAAAGGTCTAATCGTAATTGCTTGTTAATTCGAAGGGGCAAAGCTTTAAATACGCATGCATTACCTTATCCCTTTACTTAACGGCATTTTGAAATCTGTGCTTTTGTCAAATCGGATTTAAATATAACTTTAATGCTTTGAAATAATCACCTTTTGGGAACTGAGGTCATCATTAAGCGTCATCGCATCGCATCGGGAGTGTGAGTGACATTATCATTTGGGAAAGATCTTAGCGAATGCCGATTGCGACATTGTATTAGCGCGCGAACATAATCCCTAAATGTATATCAATTGATTTACCGAATACCGATAGCGATATCGCATCGGGGAAAAGATATGAACGTCTTATGAAAATGCGTAGGATTCTGCCGACTGCCGATAGCGATATCGCATCGGGTAGGAGCTTTAAAACATTTTTCACAAGAAATAGCGCCGATAGTTGATCACCGATATCGTGTCGCATCGGGGAAAAGGCATGTGATTTTTCTGTGTGTGCATTGGCTATCGCCGATGGCCGATAGCGATATCGCATCGGGAAGAACCAAGATGGCAACCGATCTTGCGATTGCTTTTTCGGACTTAACCAAAAATTGCTCATTATTTGTTCAACAAGGGTTTTATGCACAAATTCATTTGATTATCATACCTTATCCGAACAAGTTTATTAATGCCAATTAAAATTTTTAAAAGGGACCCATTTCATATGTAAATTGTTTGTGATAAAAATGTTATGAAATGGGGGGTTGTTGTAGGGCACAACAATTGGCGATTCGCTGGCAGAACCAGTTATCTCTGGACTAATAAATATACTTACACCTTTTCAAATAGAATCTTTATAAAGGAAAGGAAATTTCTAATATAACTAGATGTCTATTGATTCTGAATAAAACAGGTTTCTTCATTTGACTTCCTCTTTTTATAAATGCACTTTGAGTATTAAAATAAGTCCTTACTAGTTCATAAAGGTAAAAATAGAAAACGTTTCCATATCAGCTTTTTAAAATAAACTCCTCTGTCACAGGTAGAGCCTCTGCTGCCAGCAAACATTCATAGTCTCGGCAGGGTTACCTTTTAACCATGTTGTTGTCCATTGTTCCATTCACCTTAGAGTGTGACTAAACAGAATGAATTCAAAAGATATTTTCGTATTTTTTTGAATTTCACTTTCTTCTTTGCTTAAGATAAAAGCCATTGTCCTGGTTTGGTGGCCAGATAAATGACAATGCCATTCATGGGTAGTAATTAAACTGAACAAGCTGGCTCGTGATGAGACCCCTTGTCTTGAAATTTCAAGCCATTACCCTGTTTGATATGCAGTTTTGGTAATGTCAGTTAAATTATTTTCCTATGAACATGGTAAGCAGGCTTGTAATAAGACCTCTTATCTTTAATCTTTTATATTTTAGAATTACACTCTGAGTAATCATAAACTTTTTGGTGAATGGGATGAACAACTATCTTCTTAAGAGTAAATGGATGACAGGTTTAAGAGTTAAAGATGCTGAAGATGAATTAGCTCCTATTTTCATATAGATAACATTTGGGGACTAATTTCGAACACCCAAGATGACTCATAGAACTTCGTTCAGAGTGAAGTTTACAAAGGTTAGACTGTGATGTTCAGAATAAAAAGATATCTAATTTCCTAGAAATGATCTCTCTTGGTTTAAGACGCTATTATCCAAAAGTAAATACTAATATTGTCATGGCGAGACAACTTTTAATTACAGCGAAAGGTCAATGGGAAATGTCCCACATTCTTATTTCTGCAAATCCTACAAACTATATAAAAACTATCAAGCTACAAAGAGAAGGGGTTACCTCCTCAATTAAAGAATTTCTTCAAGATTAGACCATTGACAGGGAGAGAATCCCTCACCCCTGATAGATTTTGCAGTATGAAAGTGGAATGGCCTACTTTTTCACAGATCTGAAATGGTCCTAGCCACAGTTTTTGAAATTTGGAATGTTTACCTTTGTCTTCATGGGCTTTGTCCCATTTCAGGACTAGATCTCCGACTTGGAATTGTCTAGGGCTAGATGAGGCTAGATCAAAAGCTGCTTTAATGACTTGTTGATGTTTTGCATGTGTAACCTTGGCTTTATCCCTTTCTTCTTCAAGTTTGAGAATTTGATCATATCTAAACTGTATAGAAGAAGAAGGAGTTTCGTCGATAAATTGCACTAGGGCTAGAGATGGAAGAAGAAGGTTGGTTGGTACGATTGCTTCTTTTCCGTAGACAAGATTAAACGGAGAGGTTCCTATGGAAGCTTTCTGTGTTATCCTATCGGCCCATAATGCAAATACCAAGGATTTATGCCAGTTCTTATGATTCTCTTCAATTGTTCGCTTAATGATTTTGATTAGATTTTGATTAGTTGATTCTGCTAGGCCGTTGCCCTAAGGGTAGTAGTTAGCAGAATACTTTAATTTAAACCCTCTTTTGATAGCGAAATCAATCATTGCATTGCCTGAGAAATAAGAAGCATTATCAAAGACAAGAGCGTTTGGAACACCAAACCTGGTAATGATGAACTGATCTATAAATTCAATGATCGCCTCAGAGTTTGTTGTCTTTAACGGAACTGCTTCTACCCACTTTGTAAAGTAATCAGTTGCTGTAAGGATATACTTGTGTTGCTTGGAAGAAGAAGGATTTATTTCTCCAATGATGTCCAATCCCCATTGTTCAAAAGGTTGTTCAATGTTGATTGGTTGCAAAGGGAAAGCTGGCTTTTGTTGTCTTCCACTGGCAGTTTGGCATTTGATGCATTTCCTTACATATTCATGAGCGTCTTTAAACAAAGTAGGCCAATAATATCCAGCATGAATGACTTTATGAGCTGTTGTATCAGCTCCAAAATGTCCTCCTGCCGGTCCGTCGTGTAGCTCCTGCAAAACCTTTTGAGCCTCAGGTTTCTCAAGGCATCTTAATAGGACAGAATCATAGTTTCTTTTGAAGAGCACATCATCAATAAGGGAAAAACTCTTAGCTTTCAATCTAATGGCTCTTTTGTTCTTGTAGGACAAATTGGTAGGTGCATAACCATTCTTTAAATAAAAGATCAGACCTGAATATTGAGATTCGGAATCGGGTATACTTAGCTGATTAACTTCTTGGGTTTGCTCTGTATCACTTGATTCAGGAATGTTTGATGCTCCTGCTAATATCCTGCAAAAACCTTGACCTTTAACAAACTTTGCTGGCTTTATTTCTAGATCATATTCTTGGAGGGCTGCGACCCAATTTGCCCTCTTTTCTCCCAATTCCTTTTGGATTAATAGTTGCCTAACTGCTGAGAAAGGAACTATTATTTTAGTATGGGTTTTTAGAAGAAAGGGTCGATAATGTTTGACTGCTTTAAAGACAGCAAAAGCTTGTTTCTCAATTTCGGAATAATTCAATTCGGCGCCTTGAAAGTTTGAACTAAAGAACGAAATGGGCGCTTCCAAATTGTCATCATTCAACTGGGTGAGTACTGCTGCGTAAGATAAGTCAGATGCAATAGTATATAATGTAAAATGATTAGAAAGATTTGGAGTATTCAGAGCTGGGACATTGATTATGGATTGCTTAATATCATTAAAAGCTTGCTTTTCTTCTAATCCCCATCTGAAGGTTGAATTCTTTTTAATCATCGTTTGCAGTGGTAGTACAATCTGTGAAAAATCTGGAACAAATCGTTTAACGAAATTAATTTGTCCTAAAAACGACTACATCGATTTTTTGTTATGTGGAAAAGGAATCTCAGAAATTCCTTTAATTCGATCAGGATCTACATAAATGCCATCTTTAGATACAATAAACCCTAAGAGCTTACCTTGGTTAAGAGCGAAGAAAGACTTTTTCGGGTTAAGAGAGATACCATATGTTTTGCATCGTTGAAAAATCTGATTTAAATCATGCAAGTGATTATATCTCTTTTTAGAATACACAGTAATATCATCGAGGTAGACGACTACTGTCCGGTTAATTAACCCTCTAAAGGCTGTATCCATAGCTCTTTGGAATGTTGCTCCTGCATTTATGAGTCCAAAAGGCATCTTTTGGTATGCGCAAGTTCCCCATTTTGTTCTGAATGTAGTTTTTAATTGGTCATCAGGATGAACCAACACTTGATTATATCCTGAGAAACCATCAAGAAAAGACATCAATTCAGCTCCTGCTACCGATTGAAGGATTTGCTCCATGGTAGGCAGAGGGAAGTTATCTTTCAAGCTTGCCTTATTCAAGTTTCTGAAATCAATACAGATTCGGATGTCGCCGTTTTTCTTCCTGACTGGTACCATATTGGAGACCCAGTTTGAGTGTCGGACAGGGAAGATAATCTTAGCTTTTAAGAGCTTATTAAGTTCCGACTTTATCTGGCTCTCCAAATTTGGATGTATTTTTCTTAACTTCTGCTGGATCGGTTTTTGATCGGGAAGCATAGGAATAGTGTGTTGTATGATAGATGTATCATATGTCTTGAGGTCGTCATACTTCCAAGCAAAAACTTGTTTGTTTTTTCTTAAGAGTTTGATAAATGCTTCCTTTTCTTCTATAGAAAGTCCTAATCCTAAATTTATATTTTGAGGAGCTTGAGCCGTTCCCAAATTAATCAATTCAAACCTAAGAGTAGAGCTTTGGAGTTTTGCATTAATTACAGGTTTAAACCTATCTTTAATGTCATAAAGGTCTTCAAGCTTTACTACAGGCTTAGGAATCACGTTATCTTGAGATGTTTCTTTTATTTGAGAATCATGCTCATCCTCTTCAATGATTTGATTGTCATAGGACTTTTCAGAGGTTAAGAATTGCAAGATGTCCTCGTCATGGTTGAAAACCCTCCAGTTAGTGATGTTATCAGGAACTGAAGGTCTAAAAATTAATTCTATAGAAAATCTATCAAGACTATAGTCTTCGGAAGGGAGGAGTTTGGAAGCTACGTTGGCTAGTAAATCAGCTGCTGAATTTTGCGATCTTGGGATTGAAGAAATGTTGAATGCTGAGAAATGCGAAGTAAGATCTTGCACTAGCGTTTGATAATGCTTAAGGTGGCTTGAAAGGCAATGAATTGTATTCCTTACCTGTTTAACAATGATCTCACTATCGCCGAATACTTTTATATATTGGACTTTAAGGTCAATTGCCTTATATAATCCCTGCACTAGTGCTTCGTATTCGGCCGTATTATTGGTGCATTCAAATTCTAATCTACAGGAAAGCATTGTCTTTTCGCCTTGCGGACTAACCAAAATGCAACCTGCTCCTGAGCCCTCGCTGGACTTAGAGCCATCAAAATACAAAGACCAAAATAAAGGAGAATTAACAAAAATATTTACATCCTTTTGATTTGCATTGAAGCATTTGGATAAATTGGATTGTGAAAAATTTTCTACTTGAGATGTACAATGGTTAACTGAAAAAGGGGAAGATTGGGCAACAAAGTTGCCAAAGAATGATTCTGAGGAATAATTTCCCAAAATGTTATTGTTGAAGGCCACAGGCTGGTTTTCTTGTTCGAAATCGGTTACTGTATGAGTCATGTGCTTCTCACGGTCGATCCTTATTTGATTTGGCTTACCCTTGTAGGGGAGCCACATATGTGACCAATCCGTGGAAATGTATCCATGCAGTTTCTCAGACCAATCCCTGCTCAAAATTAAGCCGTAGAATTCAGGTATGTCAGCTATCAAAATATCTATTCTCTGTACTATTCTGGGATCAGCAGACAACCTGATAGTCACGGAATTAATTTCTCCTATAACCTGTACTTTCGTTCTGTCTAACTGTACAATGTGAATAGCGGACTTCTGGGGTTCTATGTTCAGTTTAGAACAAACTGAAGCTGGCATAATATTAGATGAAGCCCCTGAATCAATTAAACAGTTATGCAGATTTCGATTATAGATTTCATAGGTGAGCAAGAAAGGTGGGGTATGAGAATTGGATCTGTCTCCGATCAGAACCGAATCGGTAGCTTCGACCATATCTGGAGGGGGTTGTCCTGAATCATTAGCAGCTTTTGAACTAGGAAGAGGAGAAGAGGGGACAACGTTAAATTCTCTTAGGAGTAATTTCTGCTGGTGTTTTAACTTACTTAGTTCAAACATAGTTATGTTTGCCTTAGTCTTTTTCATATCATCAACAATATTATACTCCATGGAGTCAGATACCACTAATGTCTTAGATGTCGAAGGAGAATTAGAAATTGGAGACTTGTTTTGAGGGGCTGTTACCGGAGAGTTTTTTGGAAGAACTTTTTCTTTTGGTGTGGCAGCACCTGCACTCCTCTTTTTTGTAGTTGTTTGAGTAGGTTCAGAAGCGATTTTACTCCTTGTAGTAACAGGAAATGCTTCCTCTTGATTCTCAGTGTCAGAATTTGGGAGTATAAAATCCCACATGCCATGGCATTCAACTACTTCTTCTTCATCATCCGTTTGAGAGGTTGATTCCTCTTCTTCTTCTTCCTGTTCAGAGTCTGCATTAGATATAACATTGGGTGGCTTTGTTTCAGTTTTCTTGAAAGTTCTAAATGGTCTTTTGTTTGAAGTTTCAGCCACTTGTTTTTTAATCTCAACCATTTCATTAGACAATGTTTTGAGGACCTTTTGTAAACCTTCCATGTCGTATGGGTCTTTTGGGGTCTTTTTCTTAGAATCTTCTTTAAATGAAACTTTTTTGGATTTTCTATCTTCTAAGGCTGCTTTCTTCTCTAAAGCATTAATACGCTTTTCAACGGCAAGTGCTTCCTTCATATTCTCGGCTAAGGTAGGTTTGCCAACCCTGTCAACAAAAATGGCTATGTTGGAAGGGAGGGCAGTAATATACCATTCGCTCCTGATTTGTTCACTTGGCTTCGAAGCGATGGGGATTTTATTTAGGAGTTTGTTGAATCGAGCATTAAACTCCTTTATTGGTTCCCTATGTTCTATTCTCAAATTGGAGAGGTCATTTATTAAAGTCGCCAGAGACCTGTCATCTCCATATTTGGTAAGGAACTGCTCTTGGCATGTAGTCCAGCTGGTAATAGAACCAGAAGGTAAAGAGAAGTACCAGGATCCTGCCGATCCTTGCAGAGTATAAGGGAAAAGCCTTACAACAACATCTTGTTCTGTCACTCCTTTTAAATTAACTGCTAACATGAAATTGTTAATATGTTCTTCAGCTTGTGTTCCGTTATCTGGATTGAATTTAGGCAACCATTTTTCGGGAGCATCAGGTAGATCATGTAATGGTCCAGGCATATTGACTGCACCTGGTGTAGTCCATGGATCTGCCATTATGCTTGCGATAATAGTTGTTACTACTGTTGAGATTCCAGATGACTGAGGAGAAGAAATTGTTGAAGAGTGAGTAGTTTGAGATGCTGTAGTACTTATTCCCTGACAAACAACAGTGTGTAACGAAGGAGTGGATGGTTGGCTTCGCAGAGGAGGAGTGGAGATGGAGGATATGGAAGAAAGATCTTCACTATCAGATACTTCAGTAATCTTCTTAGCCTTTTTCCTTTTTGGTAAAGGAAACTCAGTAGGTTCAATACCGAGTTTTTCACTTTGAAGTCTGGTAAGTGGATGAGATAAGCTTAACTGCGAAGTCACACTGCTTTGTGATACTTCAGATTTCTGAGGCGAAATCGAGAAGCTTTGAAGTTTAAGGATAAGAGACTGAACTTCAGGGGATTCAAGACTTAAATGTTCTGAAATATGATGGGTGTGAGCAGTGGTGGTTGATTCTTCTTTTTCTCGATCGTGTGCTGGAGAACCAGCATGTGATTGAGAAGGGGAAGAGGGTTTGGAGGGGGAGTTACTCTTAGAATGGTTTGCGGTCTTGGACCTACTTGCCATTCACAGTTGATGGCCCTCCTTCTAGCGCCAAAAATGTTGATGCCCCGAAATTCGTTGCAACAACATCGGGGAAACCACCCGGTCCGGAACTTAGTGCAACTCCTTTTCCGTTTGGAATAGTGGCTCCGACTGGGGATAATGGGACCAGTTTCCCAAAGATTATAAGTAAAAGGGATGGATGAATGATTTACGATATGAAGTGATAATAAACAAATAACTAAACTATAAAAGAAATATAATAACTATAAGCTAATCCCGGGACTTATCAATTCAGATAATGCAGCGTTTGATAACCTATGCTTAATGGCAGGCATATAGATGTCACTAACAGTAAGCATAAATGTTTAAATCATTTAAGATTGCTCTGCATAAATAGTTATGCAGAGCGATAATAGCGAATTACTGCACTCAGTCATTTATATCATTGTTACACGCATGAGTAAAAGAGATAACAAATCACAAAACATTCAATAGTGATATGAAATGCAGATTTGCTGTTATATTGCATACATGTAATCAATAATAGCAAAATAATAACACAGCAATTCATATAATAGAAAAGAGAACAGATACAGATAATAGTACCATGCAAGCTGTTTGATCAATCCAATATATTAATCGCTATGTCGCGGTCCTTCCTTCCAACCAGAAAGCATTCCAAGCAAACGACAATAGTGCACAATTTACTTAAAACAGCCTTCCAAGTAAAATTAAGAACCAGTGGTCGAGTTTTCAAAAAGAATATAGACTGAAGCACAATAGTGCAAACTTCAGCCTTTAAGTCTTTTACAAAATTTTACGACCCTTTCCAAAACAATGAAAGGGTCTATAAATACTATGCTAATCTAAATATTTAAATATCTAAAACTGAAAACTAACAAATCGACATTAACAAATATCATTTTGCATTTTGGTGATTCGGCAGTCGGCGGCGATGCTTCAGTCAGAGGTCTCTTTGCCTTTACTCCTTCGCTGACATATCGCCAGCATTGGCTCTACTTCTGGTGGAGTATTGAGGTGTGAAGTCAGCTGTGCATCGTATGTGGCATCTTGGATATCGGCAATCAGGTATCGGAGAGCATCTGTTAGGCAGTTAAGAGCCGACCTTTGAGAATGTGGTTTAATCAAGAAAAGCCAGTATGCGTCGGCGGTCAAGGTATTCACTCCAGCAATTAACCGCCCTTGTGTCTCCAGCTCAGGATAATTCCTGTGCTCCAGCATGTTTGCGGTTGTTATGTTTCCAGGTGTGCATTGTGAAATCATGTTTGCCAGGTACAATGTATCATTGACTAGATTGATCATGTTTCTGGCAATCATTTTGCATCTGGATGCTGCCCTTTCCGCCTTCATTACCTGTGTGTTCCATTCCATGAAAAGTATGTCCTTGTATGTTACACAGATTCGGGACAAATTTGCCGCTTGCCCTTCTGGAGTGTCTTGCCATTCAATATACTCTGTTATATCGTCTTCGGCCTGATCCAAGTTACTCCTGGCTTTCTCGATTTGTTCACATACTGCTGTAGATGTTTCACAAAGTATCTCAGCTTCAACTAGTTGTTGGCACAAGAGTCTGGTCTGAGATATCAATGCGCTGTTTATTAGAGTTGCCTCTGCTCTGAAATCATCAATACTCTTGGCACCTTTGATACTTTCAAGCTGTGCTGACAGCTGAATTATTTGCTCCTCTTTAGATTTCATCAACAGCTCATTCGATGCCTCCAACTGGGATAATGCCTCTGACAATTCTTGTGCTTTTTGAATGTCACTTTGGTCTATCCTCAGTTTTTCAATTTGCTGGGTTAACAAATGATTCTCTTGTTGTTGGGCCAGCAATTGTTCTTCTGCCCGCGCTGCCTTATTCCTTGCCTCTATCACTTCTGCTTGCAATGCGTATACCTCATTCTCTTTAGTCTTCAAAAGAAGACTCACTTCGGATTCTTTGTCAATGGTTGCCGCTCAATAAGCTCCCGCAAATTGCGACAACTTTGTCAAATCTTCAGAGGGATCTAATTCGCCCTTCCAGACGACATTGCCCGTGACTGTTTGCTTAGTTGAAACAGAAGTTTGATCAAGCCTTCGCCTCTTCCTTGAGCGCCTTACAACGGCTCTATGCTTAGGGCTGTAGAAAATGTCTAGGGGAGGAATTTCCTCTACCTGAAGATCAATTTGATCAGATGGGTCTTGAGTAATTACCTCAACATTCTGTACCATGGGTGGGCCGCTGGTTCCTTCTAGAACCGGAGAAGAAGTAGTATCGGGAGTCTTTGAGGCATCTGAGTCTTTGGAGGCTTCCTTACCACTTATAATGGAATCGAATTGGTTCCATTCTTTAATCAATTCAGGATCAACAGAGATTTGCTTACTCTGTTCTTTCTCTTTTTCAATCCTCTGCTGTTCCTCGAATGCCTCCCGCTGTTGCTCCTCTTGTGCTCTTCGTTGCTGTTCCTCCAATTCCCTTTTCTGCCTATCTTCCAGTTCTTTCTTTGCTTTTTCTTCTTCCTCTCTTTTCCTCTGTTCTTCTAGCTCCCTTTGCTTTCTTTGCTCTTGTTCAATTTGTGCTTTTTGCTGCCTTTCTATTTGTTCTCTTCTATGTCTTTCTGCCTGCAGCTTGTTTTGCCTTTCCTCCTGTTCTCTAATTGTAACGGGAGGTGCATTTATTTCCAGCTGATCAGGCTCGCTTGAGGATGATGTTGGGGTTGTGGATAATAAATCTAGAGGCAAAGTTTGCAACCTTTGCTTTCTAAGTTTATTAAATTCAGTTAATTCCACATCTTCATATCTCATTGCAGCAAGTTGTTTGACTTGGCTTATTGAATCGGCACCCATGAACAGGTCGTCAAACTGGTCTTCTTGATGAACAACCTTTGTCAGCTTAGCCTGTTCCAAGGCAATGAAAGCAGTCTTTTTTGGGTCATAGAGTCTATTTGGAATAGAAGCTAGAGATACCATTTGGAGTTTTGCTGCTTCCTTTTCTGCATGCTTATAATTTAGCAGCGTATAAACTCCAATTCTTAAAGGAAAAGATGGCCATCCTCTCTTCTTCTCTTCTTTGAGAGTTTGTGTGACACCCTCAGACATGATCTGATAGGAGATTTCTCGGGCTAACAATTTATCTGGGATGTACAAGGGGAGAACATGTGGCCTAGCCTTGCTTCCAAAAACTCTGATATAGGAAAAATATTCTTCGCCGAACCAATGGGCTACGGCTGGTAGGTCAAAAGAAGCTTCATAAGAAATTCTAGGGATAGGTCTGTCAAAAATAGAATAGTGAACGGGAACCATAAAACCATTGCAAATTTGATACAAATGGTCTTTGTGAGAGGGTTTCCACAATTTCCGATGATACAAATGAATAGGTGTTGGGTCATGGGTTGTCCATCTCCAACCAAGGACAGGAAACTCAGAATTAAAACAAAGGGTATCCATAATGTAGGCAGAGTAATAGAAGGGTGGGATTTTTCTCTCGGTGACTCTGGTTTTGGCTCTAAACTCACGAATAGCTATGACCAACTTATCAGACAGAATAGTGGCCCAATCCATGATTATACTATTGACGGCCGCTTCCATTAAGGGAACCATATCAACATGGATATTTGCAGAATCATGAAATCCCCACAATCTACACATCATAATTCCAGCATAGCAGTAAGGTGAAGCCAAAGAAGCATTGGAGTACTTACCCGACATATCCTACTTGTGTTTTGCTGGATTTTGCCTCCAATCTCGGAGAGGTTCGGATGGTGATTCATTCTCTCTGGTGAACTTCTCCACAAAGGCTCTGTTATAGACTTGCTCGGGATTGGGCAAATGATACATTCGTCTCAAGTCGTCAGGCTTGAGGGAACCGAAAATCCTTCCATCCTTAGTATGGAAGGTTCTATTAGTGAGAGTAATTTCTTCAATTGCCCAACGTACCACATCAGTATAAGGCAAGACTTGTTCTCTGGCTGCTATTCTGTGCAGAAAGGAGTCAGCCAAATCTTTAAGAGTTGCCTCAGACTTTCTTAGTTCATTCACACTTGCCTCTGTTACTGTCGTTTCTGGTTGTTCTGCTTCTAGCAAATTGTATGTCCCTTGCCATGTAGTGCCAGGAAGACCAGTGCATGTAGTATCTGAGATTAAGCCTTTCCTTGAAACTGTAGCAGCTTGGCCTGAGACAGGTGTCGCAGTAGAACCTGCCACCTTCTTGAACTTCTTTCCCATCATATTCAGACTTCTCTCGACAGTTGAATTCTACACAAATGAAAGAGAAATCGTAACAAAGAAATAACAATGACGATCCATAACGGGATAGATATATTATTTGAAGCGTGGTGAGATTATTTCTAAAAGAGGTTGCGGATCTAATGATTTGAGAAGGCACCGTAGATGCAATGATGGTGATTTTACAGCCTGCAGCTCCATAAATGACCATTACTTAAGTTATTAAACCGAATGACCCCTTAAAGCGTGCAATAGATTTTTTCAAAGGTCTAATCGTAATTGCTCGTTAATTCGAAGGGGCAAAGCTTTAAATACGCATGCATTACCTTATCCCTTTACTTAACGGCATTTTGAAATCTGTGCTTTTGTCAAATCGGATTTAAATATAACTTTAATGCTTTGAAATAATCACCTTTTGGGAACTGAGGTCATCATTAAGCGTCATCGCATCGCATCGGGAGTGTGAGTGACATTATCATTTGGGAAAGATCTTAGCGAATGCCGATTGCGACATTGTATTAGCGCGCGAACATAATCCCTAAATGTATATCAATTGATTTACCGAATACCGATAGCGATATCGCATCGGGGAAAAGATATGAACGTCTTATGAAAATGCGTAGGATTCTGCCGACTGCCGATAGCGATATCGCATCGGGTAGGAGCTTTAAAACATTTTTCACAAGAAATAGCGCCGATAGTTGATCACCGATATCGTGTCGCATCGGGGAAAAGGCATGTGCTTTTTCTGTGTGTGCATTGGCTATCGCCGATGGCCGATAGCGATATCGCATCGGGAAGAACCAAGATGGCAACCGATCTTGCGATTGCTTTTTCGGACTTAACCAAAAATTGCTCATTATTTTTTCAACAAGGGTTTTATGCACAAATTCATTTGATTATCATACCTTATCCGAACAAGTTTATTAATGCCAATTAAATTTTTTTAAAAGGGACCCATTTCATATGTAAATTGTTTGTGATAAAAATGTTATGAAATGGGGGGTTGTTGTAGGGCACAACACAGCCTTATACAGAAAATATGGAGTGAAAATCAAGGACACTTGACACTCTATATTTTCTAAAAAAAAATCTCCTCTCCTTCTCTTTCCATCTTCACTTCATCTCATTTGCCATTTCACTTCACCTCCATCTCATTCTCATTTCCATTTCAATTCACTCCACTTCATTTCATTTTATTCCACTCGTTCCATTTCATTTCATCAATAAAAGTCCCTTTCAGGACTATTTTTATTCAGTTAGTTCTTCTTTAACTATCTTTGTTCAGTTGAGTGGGTGTTGTCTCAGTTTCCACAGCTGGAAGCGATTTCCACATCCAGAAGCAGTTTCGGCATCTAGAAACGATTTCCGCAGCCATCATCACTCTATTTTCAAATTTACAGTCAACTGTTAGTGTAATAATCATGAAATGCTGGCTGCTAAAGACATGGGGCATCTCCAAGACATCAAGGAAGAGCAATTGGTTAGAAGCCTTGAGCAAGAAATGACAAAGTTTCCAAAGGTATTATCAATTTTTTTTATCAAATAACAATTCAAGTCATAATTACGCATAGTTATCAAACCATAACAAGTTCTACTATGTGCAATGATTTGATACGATAGCTCCATTACCACTCCTATTACACGATATCACTCCACACACCTTGCATTCATTTCTCCAATGGTCTCATGATTATTCTGAGTTTAAACTCAAGACTGACTGCACTTTCATTTATTACCCGTACTCTTGAGACATGACCTATTTTGTTACGGTTCTTCTTAGCTGTATTTTCCGCAGCCGTCCATTGAGACGTGTAAAAATTTCATACACAGTCATCCGATTCAAAAGAATCCCGACGTTACTCCATTTGTTTACCACTTCATTAATACCATACTCCTCACATGCACCCGCATTTTATTTTATGAACTTGTTTACTGCTGCTCACCCTCTGTTCCTCCGGTAATTTAGGTACTTCCATTCCCTGTTCTCCATTTTCGATTGCAGCCACTACAATTATCCTAAACCCCAATTGAAGCCACTACAGTTTATTCCAAACCTCGATTGCAGCCACTACAGTCTATCCTAAACCCTATAACCGAGCCATTTCTTTCTCTGAACCCTCACATGCAGAAGAACTCTCAGTTGAAATTTAAAACAGAGGATGGGAAAATTACTGAGAGCAGAGCCAGAAGGACCAAAATACTTGGAAGGTTATCCTCAAACTAAAGAATTGCTGAAGAAAGCCAAATGGTTACGATTTATCCAAAAGTTTAAAGGCCATAACAAGGAGGTGACCAAAGCTTTTGCATAGTCTTTTGATGGTCAAACAGTGGAGATTGGAGACTTGAAGTTCACGGTGACTGAGGCCACAGTAGTAGCTACCACAGGCCTACCTCAGGAAGGTGAAAGGTGGTTTAAAAATAGAAGTGTGGACGATCAGATATGGAGAATCATGCTACAAAACCAAGGTATGGATACCACCGTATTTAAAAGAGGCATCCCTGTTCATGCACTAAAAGAGGAATGGTCTAGTCTACTGTTAGTTATCCATAAATTTATTGCGTGTGAAGGACATTTTGGTTCTATGTATATGTATCATGCTAGACTAATGATGAATTTCCTAGAGGGTCACACTCTTAATTTGCCTCATTTTCTGCTGTTAAGTTTGAAAAAGATGAGTATTACAGTTCAAAAACACATAGGCAACATTGAACCTCATCTATACCATCATGGGCTCATAAAAATTCTTATTGAGGACCAGCTGAAGAAAACTAAAGATACTTGGGAGCAATTCTTGATAAGAAACTACTTCCAAGAGCCATCTGAGGCCTCTAGAAGTAGTCCACCAAAGATTCCAAGGAAAAGTAGGAGGAGAGAAAAGAACACTACAGTCCAAGACTCCCCTACTATAGAAACTCAAGAAACTGACCAAAAAGAAGAAGAAGATAAAGCTAAAGGCAAGAAACAGAAGAAAGAAAAAGGAAAAAGAACCATCCAAGAAGTCTATCCATCCCTTGAGCAATCCATAGAGGAGGATTATCAACCACTGTCAGAAAGATTAGTACATCTTCAGGCTGTTTCTATAGCAAAGAAAAAGCAAAAAGGAAAACAGAGTACACAAGAAAGGAGTACTAGTCCATACTTAAGGAGGAGCACTAGGCTAAGAGGAAAGGTGAGTAAAACCCAAGAAAAACAACCTCACTTTATTGATTTAGGTGAAGAGACCCTTGAGAAATCTCCAGCTTAGCCAAGCATTGAACCAAGTCCTCCACATGATGAAAGCCCTTTTTGGCCGGAAAGAGAAAGCAGTCCTCCTCCTCCACCAGATTTTGAGCTTAGTCTGAGAAAGACACCTGAGGTAGATCCTAATCAGCAAGAGGTATATAACTACCTGGAATCCTTAGAACAATCAGCTGCAGGACCGAGTACCACTCTGCCACTAGATGCATAAGTTCAGTCCTTGAAACAGGAGGTATTTGAATTAGAAGTCCTAAATAGGCATATCAAACAGGAAAATGAAGCACTCAAAGAGCAGAGCAAGGTAGATAAGATTTTCCATGATAACACTATGCTCCATTTAGGACTGTGGCAAAAGAAAAACAAGAAACTGAATAAAAAGTGCAAAAATTTAAGCAGAGCATTGATTAATCTCAAGTTCAAATGTCTAGTCAGGAAACCCAGGATGATGTTAGCACCAAAGAAGAAGAAAAGAGGGCTAGATGTCCTAGCAGAAGCCTCAGAACATATGGATTAGAGGGAAATGACTAAATTTTGTTTGCATGAGGACATGCAACACCTTCACAGTGGGGGTATGTTGAGCCTCAAACCTGCACCTTCCTATACACCCTCTCAGCCTTCTTTTTCCACTTACTTCATCCACCAAGCTGTTAAACCATTGCATTATAGTCTAAAAAGAGCTTCTGACATGGTTTTCTAACTATGCTTATGACTGTTGTTTGGTTTAGATTTTTGTTCAGGAAGCTGCGGAAACTTGTCATTTTCTGTAGCCAGCACAGGTTTCCGCAACCATTTTATTAAAGGCTATGCTATAGGTGTCCTATGAAGAAACGAGCCACATGGGCAAGCTACAGGTGATGGGTACATGGAACGTGTCCCTTCAGATTAGCCAAATCATCCATAAAAGGTCACGGTCAACAAGGGTCAAAGGCAAAGCCAACCAAGGAATTTAGCAGTGGCACGTCTCTGTTTTGAGCACGTGAAAGTTTACATGGCACAGTCCTCAGCTCACAGAGATATCGGCACACCTGGAGATCAACCCCGTAACCTGAATCCAACAGCTACCACTCCGAAGATTTAATGGACATGATGACTGTTATGCTGGATCTTGGGCTGAGGAGATCTACGTGTCTCTGGCAATGCAGTTAACAGCATAGGATTTAGTTAGTTAGTTACAACACTTTTTCATTATAAATAACGCGTTGATAAACACTGTGTAGAAGCTTTTGGAGATGTAATTTTTGAACTGTTGTTATTATCACCCCACTGCACTCTGTTTTACATATTTTGCTGCTGCTTTAATACATGAGAAGACTACTTTCCTGATCTCGTTTTTGTGACTGTTCGTTGGTTGGCTGAGGTGGCAGAGGGCCCCTGCGCACTTAAGCCCTGTATAGTTTTCATTTGATTTTATTATGTTTCTGCTTTCATAATCATTAGCTTGCATATAACATGCTGATTTGATGTTTTTAATTCACTGCTGTTTACATTTTCATTTATGTTTTCTTATAGCTGTCAGCTGATCAATGCTTTTCTACAGGTTTTCTTAGGCAGCCCCGGCAAATTTTCATCTTTTTGACAACTACTGACATATGAGATCATCTTGTCCTTCCTGCTAATTTTCATTTTCTGAAGTTAAATTCCAGCACTGTCATTTTTCTAAATTGTGTTTTGCTTATTTATTTTTCTGCTACTTAGACATCATACTACTCATTTGTTTATGGTTTCTTTCTATAGTCAAGTGACTCTATTAGTAAGGAATTAGAATATTACTTATTGTAGTGTGAATTAGTTTGCTTTCTTGCAATTTAGATATCATATTGCTTAAATTGTTCATGATTGCTTCCCATAAGGTAGATTGAGCTGAAGGGTAAAGGATCAGAAGAGTTGAAGTAGTGTGATTAGTTTCCTTTATGCAATTTAATTTCCTGCAATTTAGATATCATATTGCTTAACTTGTTGATGATTGCTTCCCATAAGGTAGATTGAGCTGAAGGGTAAAGGATCAGAAGAGTTGAAGTAGTGTGATTAGTTTCCTTTATGCAATTTAATTTCCTGCAATTTAGATATCATATTGCTTGACTTGTTCATGATTGCTTCCCATAAGGTAGATTGAGCTGAAGGGTAAAGGATCAGAAGAGTTGAAGTAGTGTGAATTAGTTGATTTTGCTTTCAGTTTTTGAGTTGCTTTAAGTTCAGTTTTTACTTTCTTTTTCATGCATCAGCAAGGATGCTGGGCCATTGTCATTAGTTCATTGTTTGATACATTTACTTCCTCTTAAGAATTGATTTCATTACAGTTATTTTAAAGCTTTCTTTTTGAACACTTTTAAGTTTGGAAAATCACTGTAGAAATCACCATTACCATCCATACTTAACTTTCATTTTTGCCATCACACATTAGGGAAAGATAAATCCAAAAACAAACTAAAAAACTCAAAAACGACAAAAGACTAAGGAAATGGTTATCTTTTACATATAGTACACTTCACTTCGTCAGTTTAAGAATCCCGGATTGACATTTTAATCAGCAATTTAGAACACACTAAATTGACCAAACAGCTACATACCAAAATTTCTGCTCTCACTTTTCTCGAGCAGGCGGAACGATGAACCTGTAGGCAACTCAAAATAACCGCTGAAACCAAAGCTTATGATAATGAACCAGGCAATATTAATATTTTCTAATGCTTGCAGAAGAATGCCGAAGGGATTTGAAAATCGTGAAGCACTGGCTTATCTTGGGATCCAGCTGCAAAAATACAAGTACTCCCTCCATTCTGATATGAAAGAACAACTGGTTGCTGAGTGATAGGAAGGCATAGAGAGGTATAATTTTCTGCCATCTGAGTGTTAGCTGTATATTCCTTGACCGTGAGAAATTCTGGCATATTGTCTCTCTCAAGTTCATATTGCTCAACTTCGTGGCCTAGGTCATTCTTAAACAGAAAACAATCTTCAAGATCATCAAACATGACAACCTTATCATCTTCATGAAAGAAAATATTATTTGTTTGTTGATCAATAAAGCTAATTTCAAGATTGTCGTTATTTTGAAAAGTGGAAGAAATTTCACCAACAATTTCTTGACCATGTGCACACTGCAAACCTGCATTAGCTTTGGCTGTAACCTGACCTTTCAAAAGTCGATCTATCTCATCTTCAGACAAAGGAGATAATACTTTCTGTTTTGTTTTGCTCAAGTGATTTTTGTCTTCTTGAAATAACATTTTAAAACATGACAAAGCTGAATGACAGTCCTGATCTTCTGAAATTTGGAAACATTGTTGATCATCCTCATATGACATAGCAATCAAATTATACTTTATCAGTGAGTTATCGAAAGAAGATTTTTCACTTACTTGAACAAAGGTTTCATCTTGTTTTTCATCAAATGACTGGATTACCTCCTCATGAAGGCTTTGTTCAACAACTCTGTCTTCTTCATACCAGATGATCTCAACAGCAGAGCTCTCCTTCATGGATTCAACACAAGGTAGTCTACATCATCACGATTTGAACTAGCTGACTTGACTTTATCACATTCTAAGATTGAAACTTGAATTTCTTGCATGCTGTCTTCTTCTATGGACAGATCTGAAATAAAACCTTCTCTTTCATCATTTTCCACTGTGCTAAGATCTTGATCCGTCTGTAAAGCTTCTTGAGCATCTTGATGGGAATCCTCTAGGTTCTCTTCATGTTGCTAAAACGGATTCTCGTACAAGGCTTCCATGATCTCATAATCCATGAAGTCATCATCTTCATAATATTTTTCAAGGCTTTCAAGAAAACTATAAGCATGTTTGCAACAGTTCTGAACTAAATTTAATGATGGATAAGATTCTTTATACCTTTCAAAGAACATGGCATGAAAATCCTTCAAACAGTAAATACAAGCAGGCAGAAAACTTTCATACCAAGATCGGGCTTCACCTTCCAGAGTGGCCATGAATATCTTCATCAAGCAATCTTCAGGAAAATCAACCTTCAACTTGTGAATATGTATGTGAAATCTAACAAGATGTAAGGCAACATCTTTCCTATCATCATCTTTAAACATAGGCAAATTATTTTGCCAATCTACGTTAGGAATTTTATTTGGAAAACCTGGAATGTGATCTCGGCTCATGGGAGTGTATCTTCTTGCAAGCCATTCCATCTTGAAAATCTTAAAGCTACTGATCTTTCTGCAGTGGAGTCACCATGAAGCATTGATTTCTGGATTTTTCAGTGAATGGAGTCGCTAGGTGAATGATTTCAGCCTTCTTATGTCTTATCTTTGTCCAACATCAACAATCAAATTTGAACTTGATACATGTACTGGGGCAATTAACAAGTTAGATGTCACGTTTACAAGCTAGACCGGAGATTGACTGAAGCAACGTTTATCTACTTCCGCTAATGCAAAGCAAAAGTGTTTTGAAGGCTACCGGCATAACTTCAGGCTCCGTCTGTAGCTATAAAACAAATGACATCAACAAGAAAACCATTTTTGTCCCCAGTATGGTCGCCACTATGTTAGAGCCTAGATTTGTCTGAGGCTGAAAAGACAAGGTTCTAGGTCCACATCAAACCACGCCCAGCCTCGTAGCTAGGCCTACGAGGACAGGAGAGGGTTCTCTCTGGGTTGATCTCGGCAAAAGACAAGTGATGGGGCTCGAGATGACTAAAATAAAAGCTATTTTTAGGTTAGGTATGAAGTACAAAGGTTTGATTTGAGTTTTTTGGGGTTTTGTGCTGGAAACAGGGAAAGGCACATTTGGGTCTGGGGATGAGGCACAATTTCTGCATAGTTTTGATTGGGGCAAGGAAGGCAATCGTTTTGATGCTTTAAATTGAGTGAATGGATAGATCAGACTGGTGAGGAGCTAAGGAGAGAAAGAGAGTCTCAATAATTCTTCTTAAACAGATGAAAACATGGAAATTTAAACAAATTCAAAGGCAGAGCATATCAGTTAATGGATTCTACCTTAATCACTCATTTGTTCAAATTCAGAAGAAGAGACAACAAAATGATACACATAACACTAATGAACTTACAATTACTTAGAGAAGAACACCATCAAAACATAAAGCCACATGGATCCTAAACAGTGCTGCAAAACCCTGGTCTTTCCTTAGCCAAAAATGCAGAGATAGAATGTACAATGATATGCCAAAGCAATCCCTAGTGTCCAACCCTGAAAATGACTTAGGGATTACATGATATAGACTAGCCCAACCCATTCCCTTGCCTCTAGGGGTCAAGCTCATCATTCTAGGAGCTGTTTTAGCCAATTCTAAACAAAGCACTAAAATCTAGGCAATCAAAACAACTTGCCTCTATAAGGTAGGAAATTGATTCATTCATTAAATTTTAACTTCTTAGTGAATGAATCCTCTAGAACAAGTAAATAAGTGCCAAAATTACATCATTTTTATCCAATTACATCAAGATAGATCAAAAATTACATCAAAAAGCAAAACTAGTCAAACTGGCCGAATTTCTGAACTGGAAGGTGAAAAATTGAGCAAAAATCCTCTATGCGCCGTGCCAAATCCTCTATTCATCGCGCCATTTTGAGGCTGAGTTCGAGGCACTTTCTGAAGTCCAAATTGAGCCCAAGATAGCACATTGGAAAGCCCTACCTGTCTACTTTCCAACCCAAGTGGAATTTTTCAGTTTGGATGTTAGCTGCCCCTCCAAAACTGCAATCTCCCAGGACTGCTTCCTGTGTGTCAAAATAGGGGCAGTGAGGTCATTTTTTGAGTGTTTTTTGACCTCCTGAGAACTCAAACCTTGCCCAAAATTCTTGGCCATGCACCAGAAGTCATGATTTTTCATGAAAAATCCAATGATTTAAACTTTTTGCAATTTGGAGCTCCCTAGCAAAAGCGCGCGTCACGTGGCGCGATGCATAGGGAGAAAAACCCTGTTTTTTGTACCAAAATTTGTCAAAATGCCAAAAATGCCCCAAATTTCTTGAAATTTGGGTTGGATCTTCTTCATTAAGTGCCATGCTGAGCTAAAGAGGCTTCGGCCAATATCTGAAGATGATCAAGCTCCCTTTGCCTCTTTTGCTTCCTTATTGCCTTCCTCAATTTTGCCTTTAAATTCCTGATTCGTGCCTTGCAGACCTTGTTCCGCGCCATGTAGTGGAAAGCCATGTGTCTCAGCAATGCATGGTCCTTATTGGCATTTTCCAGCAGTCTCTTCAAGTGGATGTTGATTCTCTCGAGATTTGACTCCCGATCCTCATTAATCTCTTGCTCCAATGACGTGAGCTCAATTCTTCTCCTTTGTGCAGCTTGGCGATTCTCGCGGATGTTTTGTAACTCCATGATTGCTTGCTGATCTTCAAGTTGTTTGTTCCTCTGCTCCAAGTATTTCATAGTCCACTTAGCCCTCTCCAAGTCAAGCGATAAGGCTTGGATCTCTGTTTGTTTCTCCTTGATGATCTCTCTAAGCTGTGCACTTTGCGGGCCCAAATTTGTATCATCATCATGAAGGAGAATGAAGTTGGTCTCTCGTTCACCTGATGGCCCCTCATCCTGCATTGGCCTCTTTCCTTTGTCCTGTACCTGTGGTGCTGATGTCGAAAACAAGGCCCCTTCCACCTCGGGTGGAGATAACACTCGCTTTGCTGCTGCAAACAAATGTCTAGTGCCTCTCTTATATGTGATGAAAATTGGCACACTAGCGGTCTCATGGCGCTCATACTAATGAGAAGGTCCATCTTCACGCTTAACCTTTGATAATCCCTGTGAATCTCTGAAGAAGTCACAAGAGATGAAATCATCCCAAGTGATGCCCTATAATCCAAGCTGATGAACCACCAACATCTTAATAAGAGAAAAATGATAAACACTGTTAAGTTGCTGCTGAAGGGTTTTATGCTGCACAAGGGTGGTCATCCTCTCTATGTTCCCGCAAATGAAATACGGAATGTTTAGCATCCGTACCCTGGTGAAATGCATGAGCAACCTGATGTGATAAGCATATAGACGAGAGAACTGTCCCTCACAGCTGAAATATTTCATGATCAATTTCATTAGTGGATCATATTCATCTTTCATATATCGGAATGGAAACACTTTCTAGAGCTGCCTCAAGAAACTGGTTTTAATGTATGGCTCATAATGCTGTCGGTCAATCTTCTGCTTCTTGTTCCATGGTTCTCCAATGTTCAGTATGCCGGTTGCTAATGAGATAGATTCTGGTGTAAGTGTGAAGGTGACACAGGCTAAGATAGCTTGATCTCCATGTAAGTGCAACACGAATAGACGAGCCAACTCATGATGAAATTGAACACTAGCCACCTTTTGACAAAACTCAAAGCATGACTGATGCTCGAAACACAACATAGCAAGAGGGTAGGCCTTCAATTCTGTAAGGGTGGTCAGTTCTTCGATAACATGTCTGCCACTTTTATGAGGCCTCCGAGGTGCCTGTTCTTCCAAGGGTGAGTCACTTTGGATTTCCACTTCATAGTCTGATGAATGCTCAGATGCCACGACTGCTGTTTTTCAATTACCTTAGAGAAAAAGATGCTGGTGTAGGAAAATTGTGCTGAACTGCTCTTTTAGTGATGTGGTCAAATTCTACCACCAAGGGGAAACAAATGAAACAAGGGACTATTAGGAATAGGGAAAGTAGTAAGGGATTAGGGAGTATAGGGATTATGGAAATGTAGGAGGGTTTTGAGGGATTTGATGTATAGGGTTAGGAATTGTTGTGTAGGGTTTGAGGTGTGAGATTGGAGAATTTGGGACAGAGCATTTAAGAGAAGGAATTAATGAGCTTAGGGGGGTAGGAAATTAGGGAATGACAAATGCAAGGGAGGAATGGGAAGGAGGAGTGACAACTTTGGTAGAAAAACACTGATTTTGAAACCCACAACAATTTCTTTTGAGGCACGTTGAAGTAAGGTTTGGATTTTTGTTTCAATTATTAGCATCCATAAACCACCATCACTCAGCACAAAAATGGATGAAACATTAAGATGTCGACCCTACCTGGCAAGTCCACGCAAATAAATGGAAATTTGGAGAAATTTAAAATGTTTTCGGGCTTTCAGGTGTATGTGTCGCGCCGCATACCCAACGCGCTGCACCGTCCCAGTGCATCGCGCCCGTTCAAAATTACAGTAGACAATTTCTCCCAGTGTGCCGCGCCACCTGCTCTGTGCGCCGCACCATCCAAGTTTTCGCCAACTTTACCCAAATCGTGCACTAACTCAACCAATTTGCTTTGAGTGGCTTCTCTTTGGTCTTGGCATGCAAATGACATTGATCTTCATGAAAATATCTTTATAAAGACATGGATTTGATTTTTGACTCTCCAAGACCCATCTTTGTAATGTTTTGGCATTGGCACTTTTTCCATTTTAATACAACTCTGTTTTAAATTTCCTTTCTGATTTTTTGATTGAAATAATGAAATTCTTGGCAATTTTGCAGGGATAGCTGACATGAAATTTGGCAAAGGAGACCAAGGCTGCGCTTGAAGAAACCAACTGAAAAACTTTTGAAAATTATTACAAAAGAAAAAATGTTGACTTTTCTTCAAAACGGAGTTTTGAAGAACAGTCATAATTCATCAATATGACGATGAAATTCGCGAAGTAAAAAACATGTGTAGAACATCCCTCTGGCCTGCTGGAACTTGGACACTTTAATGACTCAATTTGTGAAACCCTAGACCTATAATTGACATGACTCTTTGACCATTAAAAGATCAAACATTGACTATCATGGACTTTAATAAACATTGATGAAAATACCTAAGCCAGCGGGTACAAGACATGAGGGGGATGAATGACAAAGCCCTTCCGTCAGATTTATGGCATGCTCCTAACAGAATGCAACTGAGTGAATCGAGCGAGACACCTAAAAATGAAATGCAAAAAGAGAAATGATCTCAGACAGAGGGATGTAAAGACCGACTCTAACATTGGCTCCAATGGGGATGGTAGCTCCTTGGAGGTGCCAAGAACGACAGATATCTGGAAGACCTAGACAGTGCCTTCGTCCATTGGGCTATGGAGTCCATTATTTCGGCAAACAACACAAGGCTTTGACTCATTTATTGACTGAAACCTGACGGAAACCGACACAAACTAACTTAACAACAAGTCTGAAAACTGACTCACAAATGACTTATGCCTGACTTAACTAAAACAAGAACTTACGAAGCTTATTGAAGGGCAGCAGTCCATCAAGATTTCAAATCATGATGACAACCACCTGCATACTAATGAAATATGTACAATCATGTGTAATGAGCTTTCCATTGTAACCAATCCAGCAGATGGCTACATACTAAATTTCTGCTCTCACTTTTCTCGAGCAGGCAGAACAATGAACCTATAGGCAACTCAAAATAACCGCTAAAACCAAAGCTTATGATAATGAACTAGGCAATATTTATCTTTTCTAATGCTTGCAGAAGAATGCCGAAGGGATCTTGAAAATCCTGAAGCACTGGCTTATCTTGAGATCTAGCTGCAAAAATACAAGTACTCCCTCCATTCTGATCTGAAAGAACAATTGGTTGTTGAGTGATAGGAAGGCACAGAGAGGTATAATTTTCTGCCATCTGAGTGTTAGCTATAAATTCCTTGACCGTGAGAAATTTTGGCATATTGTCTCTGTCAAGTTCATATTCCTCAACTTAATGGCCTAGGTCATTCTTAAACAAAAAACAATCTTCAAGATCATCAAACATGACAACCTTATCATCTTCATGAAAGAAAATATTATCTGTTTGCTGATCAATAAAGCTAATTTCAAGATTGTCCTTATTTTGAAAAGTGGAAGAAATTTCACCAACACTTTCTTGACCATGTGCACACTGCAGACCTGCATCAACTTTGGCTGTAACCTGACCTTTCAAAAGTCGATCTATCTCATCTTCAGACATAGGAGATAATACTTTCTGTTTTGATTTACTCAAGTGATTTTTGTCTTCTTGAAATAACATTTTAAAACATGACAAAGCTGAATGACAGTCTTGATCTTCTGAAATTTGGAAACATTGTTGATCATCCTCATATGACATAGCAATCAAATTATCCTTTATCACTAAGTTATCGAAAGAAGATTTTTCACTTACTTGAACAAAGGTTTCATGTTGTTTTTCATCAAATGACTGGATTACCTCCTCATGAAGGCTTTGTTCAACAACTCTGTCTTCTTCATACCAGATGATCTCAACAGCAGAGCTCTCCTTCATGGGATTCAACACAAGGTAGTCTACATCATGACGATCTGAATCTAGATCTGAACTAGCTGACTTGACTTTATCACATTCTAAGATTGAAACTTGACTTTCCTGCATGCTATCTTCTTCTATGGACAGATCTGAAATAAAACCTTCTCTTTCATCATTTTCCACTGTGCTAAGATCTTGATCCAGCTGCAAAGCTTCCTGAGCATCTTGATGGGAATCCTCTAGGTTCGCTTCATGTTGCTGAAATGGATTCTCGTACAAGGCTTCCATGATCTCATCATCCATGAAGTCATCATCTTCATAATATTTCTCAAGGTTTTCAATAAAACTATAAGCATGTTTGCAACAGTTCTAAACTAAATTTAATGACAGATAAGATTCTTTATACCTTTCAAAGAACATGGCATGAAAATCCTTCAAACAGTAAATACAAGCAGGCAGCAAATTTTCATACCAAGATCGGGCTTCACCTTCCAGAGTGGCCATGAATATCTTCATCAAGCAATCTTAAGGAAATTCAACCTTCAACTTGCGAATATGTATGTGAAATCTAACCAGATGTAAGGCAACATCCTTCCTATCATCATCTTTAAACATAGGCAAATTATTTTGCCAATCTACCTTAGGAATTTTATTTGGAAAACCTGGAATGAGATCTCGGATCATGGGAGCGTATCTTCTTGCAACCCGTTCCATCTTGAAAATCTTAAAGCTACTGATATTTTTGTAGTGGAGTCACCATGAAGCATTGATTTTTGGATTTTTCAGTGAATGGAGTCGCTAGGTGAATGATTTCAGCCTTCTTATGTCTGATCGTTGTCCACCATCAACAATAAAATCTGAACTTGATACATGTACTGGGGCAATTAACAAGTTAGATGTCACGTTTACAAGCTAGACCGGAGATTGACTGAAGCAGCATTTATCTACTTCCGCTAACGCAAAGAAAAAGAGTTTTGAAGGCTACCTGGCATAACTTCAAGCTCCGTCTGTAGCTATAAAACAAATGACATCAAAAAGCAAACCATTTTCGTCCCCAGTATGGTCGCCACTATATTAGAGCCTAGATTTGCCTCAGGTTGAAAAGACAAGGTTCTAGGTCCACATCAAACCACGCTCAGCCTCGTAGCTAGCCCTACGAGGACAGGAGAGGGTTCTCTCCGGGTCGATCTCGGCAAAAGACAAGTGATGGGGCTCGAGATGGATGAAATAAAAGCTAATTTTAGGCTAGGTGTCACACAGAATCTGTCAAGGGTGCGGACACGACTGACCTTCCTAGAAGTCTAAGACATTCTAATGACAAACAAGACAAAAAGGAGTGATCTTTCTCTAAATACACCTTTTACAACATGAAAACTACAAGTGTTTAGGCTTACCTTATTCCAAAACGCTGTTGTTGAAGTCCGTTCTTGACGATCCGGATGAGCTCCTCCTTCAAGTCAATTCCTGCAACCACAAACAATCAAACAATTACCAAGCACTTGCATTTCATATAATAAAACATATATCCAACATGCAGACCAAGGAACACATGAAATAACTCATTAACACAAGCTATTGAGAAAAATAAACCAGTTTGTATTAATAACGAAACAAAGAAACTCTTACAACCTGGCCTTGGTGTTGTGCAAGTTCCTCCCAGGGTCCATCAAGGGTTTTCCTCTACTTTGACAAAGCTCACCCTCTCCCAAGTAGAATCAAGTGAAGACAATCTCTCCTCACAAAGGCTCTAATGGAAGACCTAAATCCTGCAGCATTTACCCAAAGAAAATGTATAGCTCCAACCTCTTCTCCTTCTGGCTCAATGCCTTTATTTATAGTGCTGTAAAGAGGTTATTCAGGTCCACTATCAATGGGATCATCCCCCTCTATGGGTGGGATAGCTCCCTCATTGATGGGATAAGTTCCCCCTTAATAGAGATACATGAACCAACTGGAGGCGCATCCATTTCATCAAACGAACCTCTAGAATGTTCTAGAAGTAACCACAAGTAACTTTTTCAAGATAAAACTCGTGCATTTTGCCTTTTACAGAGGGACGCACCTGTCCCTTAACATACAGAGCGTCCATGGACGCAGTTTCTGTGAACAAGGTCCGCGTCCCCGCAGGTAAGACTAGAGAGAACCTGCGACCCCAGAGATAAACATAATTTTTACAAGACTTTCTCTCTTCTTTGAGTTTGAGATGGATAACAGAGGCATGAGACTTGCCTAAGAGGGTAGCATGACTGTTGATTTGAGCCATACTAACTGTAAGTAGTCAAGGTGACATTTTTTAGTGTAACAGATTGCCCCCTAAAGTGCGAAGCCTGGAATAGAATAGGGTTTTGTAATTCTAGGAAGGGTGAAGCGCTTTATCATTTCAAGGATTGCCTTGTGGATGGCCTGGTTGGAACCTGCAATTTTCAACACAAAATACATGGATAAGATTATATCATCACTGAGGTAGGCATTCCCATACTCAGATTCAAAACTTTAACTAATGGACTAACTATTCTGATACAGGAATGATCTTGCAGTACATCATTTTTATAGACTTTTGTAGACACAGTATGGACGCAGCCATCTGTTTATGATTAGTCTACATAGATAATGAATACAAAACTCCTCGCAGCCTGGATGGTAGAAACTAGATCCAGGGTCTTCACTTCTACTTCTCGAATTGGTACGATTCTAGCCATGTGATTAAATGATTTGATGTCGAACATGGTAGAAACCACTTGATTACCAGTCAATGATGTAAACTGTTAACAAGCGTGAGAGAAACCACCAGTAATGTCAATGGTCCCCAAAGTACCAAGCACAACCCGTGAAATGTGAATAGATGTTTTGATGTCGAACACTTCACGGAATCCTCTGATCGAAAGTCAATGATGTAAACTGACGTCAAAGGCGAGAAACCTGCCATTGATGCATGCAGACTTCAAGGTGCTATCGATTCCTAAGTCATCTTTCTAGATAATGTGTTGATGTCGATAGAAAGCGACCCGTTGCAGGCAAGCCTGCAACACGAAATCATTGTTCAAGTTGAAGAAATGTTGCTGTAAGGACTGACTCAGGGATGGTCAAATGGATGACAAGTATTTTGCAGATGAAAGTTTTTTGCTTGCAGACCTCTTGAACACATAACGACACAACAGATGGCTTGGTGACAAATAACCCAAAGTTAATCCCCGAAACCCGATTAAAGACTTTCAAAGTGACCTGGTCAACTGTGAGGTAAAAGATTTCCCAACCCAGGTGAATGAAAAGTGTCGTGTTCAAGAGCGGTAATAAAGTTTCTTCTGAGACAAAAGGTGACAAATAGGTTCATTCTTCTCTTTTTTCCCCCACCATTTCTGGCAAGTACCTCTTTATTTTTAACAAGCTTGAGGAGGATAACATATGCTTGATTATAAGCTCATCCTTCGGACGAGTCCAACCTAGTTTAAATTCGAACCCTAGGAAGGAGTGGTTCGTTCCTGTTTGTAATTGAACAGGTCCTCTACTGTAAAAATTTAACGAGCCCAGTATAGGAGAAACTCGGCGTTTTTCATTTTTAGAGAGTCTGAAAAACTAAAGGAGACTCCATGTTGAACTTTTTCGTATATTTGTGTCCCTCAAGCCCGAAAAAGTATAAAATAATACCTGGGGGAACCGCTTGATCTTACGACCAAGGAGTACTTTCATAATAGTGTCGTTAACCTGAAAAGTAAAAAGCGATCAAGGACACGTCGTTTTATTTCCTTATCGAGTTCGAAACGACAAAAACCCGGCAATCTTTTCCTGATTTTGCGGTCAGAAAAGAGCTAAAAGGGGACCGTCTTTTAATTCCGTTTTAACGAGTGAAAAAGAAACACTCGGCGATCTTTTCATTTTTAGGAGTCAGAAAAGGGCTTAAAAGATGACTCTGAAATTTTGTTTGTGAAAAATTACAATTTCCCTCGAAATCCCTTTGTCCTGCACAAAAGCGACACATTACTCATACCTGTTTAAAATAGGCAAAAATACATTCAAAAACATCTTTTCATGGTAAAAAATGAACTAATTCATCCAAAAAACCTATAAAAAGACCTTTTACCATGTCATTTTTACCGTTTCACTGTTGAGGTTGAAAAAAAAAAGCTTTTGACAAGAAAACTTCCCGTGGTCGCTGCGGAAAATCTGACCGTTGGAATCGAACGCCATCTCATCCAGGTATTTTACACATCCCACTCTGCATTTCTATCCGTTTAGAATTAATTTTTAGGTTTTAGTTTCATTTTTTGGGGGGGTTTTGGTTTTGGAATGCGCCTCTCGGCGGACGCAGGTGCCCTTTGGGTGACCTGCGTCCCCCGACTTTTTCTCATACGGGAAAAAGGTCGGAAGACGCAGCCCGCCTTCAGGCCAGCTGCGTCCGGGCGCCCTGTGCTACAAAGCCGGGGTGCGTCCTCCGAGAAACGCGCATTTCAAAACCCCAACTCTCTCAAAAAACCACCAAAAATTCCCAAATTAATTTCTAATGCTATTTTTGATATGCAGGGCATTAATCATGTTAGACTGGAGAGAAAGAGAGCATGTAGAGGAAGATGAAGCTGCAATAAATCATCAACCTTCCCTGGATGCCCTAAGAGCATGCGGATTATACAAATATTGGACCATACCGGGCATGAGGGGCCAGGTAAGATTCTTGGAATGGCTGGTTGAGCGATGGAACGTACAAGAGCAATGCTTTTACATAGGAGGGCACCAGCTCGAGATAGAGCCCTCGGATGTATACTTTCTCACTGGCTTGCCAAACAGAGGTGAGCAACTCAGTCTTGCGGGGACTAGGCCGGGTGGCCAATCCCTTGATAGTCTCCGCGAGACTTGGTGCACACCTGGGGCTCACCATTCAAAAGGCATAGAGATAAAACACATCACTCTGCCGGAACTCAAAGTCATAGCGTTCACGGTTACCAGAATTTGCGGCGCGGCCGCTTTACACATTGCTTCCGGATCCCAAATGCGGATGGCAATTGACTGTTACCGAGGCACCATTTTCAACTGGTGTGAAGCTGTGTCGGCTCATATGAAGAGCCAACTGACCAAGGCAAGGAACGGACGACTAAAGACTTTTGGATATGGGCCTATAGTCGTGAGCTTTGCCTTGGAGAGAATTCCAATGCTGATCCCTCAGCAACTCACTGTTGATATCTTGGGTCCCCAGCAGCCAAAGCTGATACGATGGGTTGCGGTGATGGCCCGGCATCCTGACGAGGGCGCGACAGTAGTTCGATTCTCAGATAGTTATTTTGACTGGTTAGAGGGCCAGCTTTTTGTGATACAGGATTTTCCGTATGCCGGAACGGATTTCAGAGGTGATCCGGACATGGTTCTTCCACAGGGAGAACAATGGGACGACAGAGGTACTTTTAATTTTCACAAGTTTTCTAGTTATGTATTTTTTGTATTTTTTATATATATCGTCTCAAAACTAATAGTAAATCTTTCAAAATGCAGATGTTGGCCCACAGCGTCCAGCCAACCTCCGGCCTTATGATAGACTACATCCAGCTGCACCGGTACCGGCCCCACAGGATGCGACAACAGAAGTACTAGCTGATTTGGAGCATGATCTAGAGCGTCTCACGGCAGATATACCTGAGACTACTATGGACGATATTCCTATGAGGCTTCAGCGCTTCGTAGTCGCCGTCCCTGGACCGTTTAGGAGTTTTTTGCGTAAGGTAGCCCGCGCAGTGGTGTCGTACAGAGAGCACCACCAGTGATTGACTAGTCACTTTTGTAGTCACATGTGACATTTTGATTTTTTGTACTATCATTTTGCCGATCATAAGGTGTTTTAAACCTATGATCGAAGACGATGTATATATTTTTTGACACACTTCTATCTATATATATCACTATTACCGGCTTATCTTGTTTAACATATGTGATGAAATGTTTTTAAATTTACTTGCATGATTATCGTAAATGTCTGTCCAACATTCGAGAAGCAATTGCATCTGCTAATGTATTCAAAGACCTTGGAATATGTTGATATTCAATGTAATCAAATTCACGTTCCAAGAGACGCACTCTCAAAAACAACCTTAATAACACAGGATTTCTAATGGCATAAACTCTATTAAGCTGTAATACAACAAGTTCAGAATCTAACCTCACTATCAAACGTCGAATTCCAAATGAAATAGATTCGGATAATAATTCAACCACTGCACTGTATTCTGCAATGTTATTCGTTGTTTGACCGAGGCTTACCCCATGCATAGAAACTAACTCGTCAGAGGGCGAATAGATAACCCAAGCTGCGGAAGAGATATTCCGTGTACTACGACAAGCACCATCAGCAAATCCAATGTATGTTTGGAGAGGCGTCGACATCTACAATATCAAGAGTAAAACCAAGATGAGCCAAAATAATGACGAAAAACCACACTTGCTAAGCTAAGCACACTGACTAAACTAACACACTTGCTAGCTAGAAAGAAAATCTAACCTATCTAAAAATTTCTCCATACCCATCATTTTAAGCATAATACCTCTTTAGGTAAAGTCCATTTCTGGGTTTACCCAAAGAGTCCCCATCAAAATCAACTAACTCATAAGCCCCTTTTGCTAGCTTTCGCTTTACAATGTAGGGCCCATGCCACATGGGAACGAACTTTCCGGCACCTAGCTTATCGTTAGCTTGATCATATAATAATACTAGGTCTCCTTCCGAAAAACTTCGAGGGGTTACATTTTTATCGTACTGAGCTTTCATTCGTTTCGCGTGAGTCTCGATAGCTAAAGTAGCGTCACGTCGAGTCTCATCTAATTTAGCCAAGTATAATAACCGTTTCTCCTCTGCGGAAGTAGCTGGAAGTAATTCGACAGCCATTTGAAGTGATGGGATTTCGCATTCAATAGGTAACACAGCTTCTAAGCCATAAACTAGCTGGAAAGGGGTGAAACCTGTTGAATTTTTCACTGAAGTTCGATATGCCCATAGCGCCGAAAATAACATGTTATGCCAGTTCGTTCGATGGATACCAATGATCCGTCGAATCATGATGACTAGAACTTTGTTGATTGACTCAACTAAACCGTTGGCTTGCGGATAATAAGGAGTAGAGCTATCGTGGCGCAAACCAAGCTGGCTTGTAAGTTCAGTCATCATGACATTTCGAAAATGGCTCCCATGGTCAGTAATGATTGCTTGTGGGACACCAAACCTAGTTATGATATGATTGAATATGAAAACTGCAGCTGTCTTGCCGCTTGCGTCGAATGTAGGCATCGCCTCGGCCCATTTTGTAAAATAATCAACCGCGAGGATGATATACGCATGCCCCCCGGCCGAGTGAGGGTTACAAGTAATAAAGTCAATGCCCCATTTGGCGAATGGACCAGCGGCAATTATAGGGTGGAGAGGAGCAGGTGGAGCGCGCATCTTTCGATCAAATACTTGACAGTTGTGGCATTTTCTGACAGCAAGGATACAATCTTTAAACATAGACGGCCAGAAATAGCCAGCGCGCAACACCTTCTGAGCTGTGGCATACCCAGACATATGACCGCCACATGCTCCAGAGTGACAGGCATTCAAAACTCTCTCAGCCTCTTCGTGAGTTAAACAACGTCGAAAAACTAAGTCTGCCCCCCGGCGATAAAGTGTATCTCCAATAACTCTGTATTGCTGGGATCGAAACCGAATTTTTCGACGGTCTTCCTTGGAAGCTTCAGGCCGAAAGGTTTGGGTTTGGAGATAGATGATTATATCCCCATACCACGGATCTAAAGTGCTAATGAGAAACAAAGATTCGTCCACAATGGACTCCTCTGCCACAGTCTCTGTGTCAGCACTCGGGAAATCACACATTAATTCCGCAAAAACTAAAGATTTCTTAGACTTGGACTTCTCGAACTCCAAGTCGAACTCTTGCAGGATAACAATCCATTTAGAGTACTTGCCCCCTAGCAGTTGTTTTGTCAAAATATAAATCATAGGGTTGCAATCCGAAATAACTGTAGTCTTGCGGAGAAGAATGTAGTGACGAAAACGCTGGACAGCTTGAACGGCTGCCAGGGCCAATTTCTCCACATGCGAATATTTTAACTCAGTGGGATTTAAGGTTCTACTAAGATAATATATCACATGCTCTGCTTTGAATTCATCTTCTTGAACTAACACCATTCCAATGGTGGAATGCGAAGCTGCGAGGTATAAGAAGTAGTCCTGGTTGTAGTTGGGAGGATGCAATAACGGTGCATGGGTCAACGTGTTTTAGTGCATCAAAAGATTGTTGGGCAATCTCGTCCCAAAAGAATTGTGCGTTCTGTTTCAACAACCGTGTAAAACCTTTAGTGACCTCGGCGTAGTTTGGGATGAATCGGCGTAAAAAGTTTGCTTTCCCTTGCAAACTTTGGAGTTGGCGTAAACTCGAAGGAGGAGGCAATTTGATGATAGCCTCAACTTTCGAGGGATCGACGCGAATGCCGGTTTTTGAAACAACAAATCCCAGCAATCGACCTGTTTCTATACAGAAAACACACTTGTGGGGATTCAACCGAATTCGATAATGCCTACACCTCATAAAGATTGCTCGTAGGTGGACAAGGTGATCAGCTCGTTGTAAAGAATGAGCAGGCAAATCATCGAGATAGGGTTGCACAATGTGCTTGATGTCATGAAATGCATAAGACATCGCCCGTTGAAAAGTGGCTCCGGCATTCTTAAGTCCAAAAGGTAATTTGCAATAAGCAAATGTCCCCCATGGACAAATGAATGCCGTTTTTGGTTGATCGGCAGGTAGAATATTGATTTGATTATAGCCTGAGAAACCATCCATGAAGGAAAACATCTCACTTCCGGCACAATCATCAATGATTTGATCGATATAAGGCGTAGGATAGTTGTCTTTTGGACAAGCTCGATTGATATCCCTATAGTCGATACAGATTCTTATCGTTCCTTGTTTTTTATTGACGGGAACAATATTCGATACCCAATCCGTTAACGGGATCGGATAAGTGAAACCTGCTTTCAACAGCTTTTCGACTTCTGCTTTAATTGCAGCCGCTTTTCGAGGGTGAATCTGACGCAACCGTTGCCGAATGGGTTTAGCATCCGGGTAGGTTTTGATTTCATGAACAACAATGGCAGGATCAATTCCCGGCATTTCCTCGTAAGACCAGGCAAACACATCGCGGAATTCTTGGAATAGGGCCTTGTAGGTTTGGATTTCTGTTTCAGTACATGCGGCACCTATATGAATGTTCTCCTCGATTCCGGGTTTCACTGAAATATCAATGGGAATTGTACGAGAAATATTCCCTAAATTCAGCTCTGAATCAGAATGTTTCGTTGGATCCTGAGCGTCTTTGACATATTCAGCGGTAAAGATAGATGAAAAATCATTTTCAAATGCATCATCCTTAGGTAAAAACGAAGATCTGTGATGGAGATCTTCCCATGGTAGATCATCTACACTTAGGATTTCGCGAAGTTGTTCGTCAGATGACACTTCCTCGGGAAACGTTATCTGTTCTAAGGGTGAGGTGAAAAGTGACTCTTCACTGACCACATTCATTTGGTCGGTTGAATGAAAGTCGGTAAAAGACATAAGAGCTTCATAAGCAATCTCATACGGACTCAACGGCATAACATCACCGAGTGAGTCTAGCTCAGAGTCAGAGGGAACATACCAAGGATCATCATAAATAATGTTTTCTGACGTGATCATATGAATTGTTGCGAACGAAGGGTCTGCATTGAGTGGAGGGAGAGGAAAAGTTCCCAGTAAACCGGAATCCTTAACTAAACCTACACCAATGTCCCTATAAGGGATTGTCGTTTTACCGACATGCTGGATAGTTTCTAAAGAGGTTGGGTCGGATGAAAAGTATGTCAGCTG
Organism: Pinus tabuliformis; assembly: GCA_031772625.1. NCBI lineage: Eukaryota > Viridiplantae > Streptophyta > Pinopsida > Pinales > Pinaceae > Pinus > Pinus tabuliformis. The sequence continues at coordinate 769,364,925 of CM062818.1, forward strand.
ATCAATAGTCACGATCTTACCGTTATGTGGAAACTTAATGACTCTGAAGACCGATGAAACGACCGCTGTCATAGCATATGACCAACTTCGACCCAAAAGAAGGTTGTAGTCTAGAGGGGCATCAACCACTTCCACATCCAGACTAACGGTTTTACCTTCGACCCCTATAGGCAATTCTTGTAGAATACCAAACAGACGGAACCCACGGCCATCAAAGGCCTTAAGGATGGTGGGGGATTGGTTCAATGAAGGAGAACCAAGCGATCTCCAACATTGAATCGACATAATACACGTAGAAGCTCCCTCATCAATCACAGTCCGATGAATAGGCCTGTTTTTGACTATCACTGGAATTTGGAAAGCCATTTGATGGGGGAGACGTGGTGTACTACTTTCTAGATCAAAGATCATTAGGTTCGGGTCCTGAACATCGACAGCTCCAATAGCCGACAAAAGCAATTTTCGTTGCGCTGGACATGATTGCAGCACTTCGAGTGCCGACATTGCTGAAGGTGAAACAGCTAAGTCTTCAACAATGTTGTAATTCTGGGCTGCTCTCGCATGTGGATTGAAAGCAGACCTTCGAAGTACACCCTTGGCGGGCGGCTTAATCACTAAGTCTGGGTTAGGTTTTTCGATCTGTAGTGGATCGGAACCAGGAGCTGAGGTTGATGGGTTAGAGTGAGAAGATTCTGCTTCTTTACCATCAACAGGAGCCTTACTACCATAATCTTGCGATCGAGTCGCAATCCTGACATGAGACATCATCAAAATGGGTTCTTCACTGGCATTCGAAGAAGAACCTATCATCTTATTCTCCTGCTCTGGGAATGGATTTTTTAACACAGCAGGAGTCGGAGAACCTTTGACTATTTTCACTACCTCGGCCCGATGAGGGCAGTCTCTCGTAAAATGATCTTCTTCACAAATAAGACAAGGATAGCGAGGTTTACGCTTTTCGTCATTGGTTTCCGACTTTTCCGTTTTCTCCTTTGGAGCCTTGTCTGCTTTAGCCTTCTTCTTTCCTTTCTTCTTTCCACCGTTTTTGGATTTGGCTGTAGATGACTCTACAGTGTGAATGTCGGCGGTAAGTTCAGGAGGAGAAGACTCTCCTGTCGGAGAATCAGGCAAAGTGATAATTGGAGTATTGGAGGTCTTGGAAGACTTCTTTTTACTCTTCGTAGTCACGATACCGATCATACCATCAGCGGCATGAGAACCCGAAGGAGCAGCAGCGATTTGGTTTGACTTTGGAAGATCCGGAATTTTCTCATGTAACGTACCCGACTGAGTGTAAACTAAGTCAAGGTACTGTGCCTGAGCAATGACTTGCTCCTCAGTAACTACTCCGGCCTTAGCAACATCTTCAGTAATTCTTGGTAATAATGATTTGACAAACCATTCAGCTAAGATTTGGTCTGGGATAAAAACTTTCACTAATCTTCTTCGACGTCTCCACTCATGGATGTGATCAGAAATATACGTGGATGTCGATTGTTTTAGCGAAGTTAATAACTCTGTACCATTATCGTATCTGACTGGTAACTGAAAATGAGTTAAGAACGAGGTAGCTAACTGGCTAAAGTTGTAAAAAGAGGCCCGTGGTAACTCAATGTACCACTTGGCTGCGAGACCAATGAGTGTACGCTGGAAAAGACGTAAGCGGATGGAATCATCTGAGATGGAATTTGATGCACACCACCTTCCCTCCACCGTCACCTTGGGTAGAATCCTAGATATTATGGCCACTAAGGTTACCAATCACAACAATTACACCTGGGGGAACAGTCTAAACTCCAACAGCACGCAAGGGCAGAGTAGCAAGCTCCAATCCCCTTACCGGCTCCTTGACAACAATCCAAGGTTTACCGATAAGTGACCCCTGGCTCCTCGACAATGGTTAATCCGAGGTTTACCGTTTGTAATACGTACTGCCTGGCGTCGTTCCCAACGAGAGAGGAATGATCCCCTCACTGGTTCGGACACGAGCTCGTGTTTCTCCTTTAAGAGGAGCTTTCCCAGAATGTAACTGAAACAATTGGATTTGTTCTACTCAAGATAGACTATCTGTTTGGTTTTGTAGTCTTGGAGAGTTAAGTACTCACCTACTCCAAGACCCTAGCCTAAGCTATGTTGGTGCTTCAGAGCCCTAGAAAAATAAAGATTACTAGATTGATTTTAATTTAAGCGTTACTTTTAAGGTTGTTTCTTAAGTCAAAAGGTGATGGAAGTGAAACTAGTGGTGTGTTGACTCGACTCGAAACCACTACAAAATGCACCTAGAATGATTTATCCACTACTTTACTTTTTCGATGAATTGCTTAACTAAAAAGTTGAGAGAATGCAATCTTTATAAAAACAACTTCTTAATTAAAGACAACCAAGGAAACAATTCGTTTTTCTTTTCCAATCATAAAAACATAACCTCTCTTTACATGCACGAAAAAAATTCTTTTCTTCTTTCGAAAACCAAAAGCTACTTGAAACAAGACTTTTTAAGAAGATGTTTTTGTATTTTTCTTTTAATAAAACAAGTAAATCTAATGTAAACAAAAAATCAATCTTAACAACTCTTAAAATCTATGAAAATGCACTCATAAGCAAACTAAAGGTAAATTTACTCTAAGCAATCTTAATGAGGCCAAAACTAACAATGATTATTTCTAAGGTGTTTTACTTGATCACAATCAAATCAAGGACTAGCTTATTGCAGAATCAAAAACTAGCCAAAACAAAATTCTAATCTTTTTGTTCTTTTTGTAAAATGGAAATCAATACTTTATAAACAAGTAATTCGAAATTTGACCCAAAACAACTCAAATGGCAAGTTGCTCACAAAAGGAGACTTTACGACAGGCCCGACTTCTAAGAAGGTTGACTAACCAGAGAGATCTAAGGCTGGACAACTTTCTACTATCAAAGTCACTACAAAGCCTTTCCAAAAATCAAACCCTAGGTCGAAACTTCGTTGAAAACCACTAAAACACTCAAAGCTCACAAAACTAGTTTAGGTGAAAATTCTTGACAGGGTACTAAAGGATCTGGGCAGAAAACACTAAGGAAAAACAAAATCTAAAAGCAAATTAAAGCAAAAATGGAATTTTCTTAAGTTTTACAGGAAGACGCAGGCAACCCGTTGTCACAGGTGCGGCCCCGCTCTGTGCAGACGGCAACAGCGCGTCCAAAGACGCACTGTGCAGTACTAAGAGGGTGCGTCCGTCTGGAAAAATGAAGAAAAACCAAATCTAACTAAATCTAAAGCTAAGCCACCCAAATACTAATTCTCACAGTCAAAAATCAGAAAATAAAAATGATTTTCTCAAAGCAAAGTTCATATAAAGGAAAAGACTCTCTCATTAATGGATTCCCCAGCGGAGTCGCCAATTTGTCACACGGAATCTGTCAAGGGTGCGGACACGACTGACCTTCCTAGAAGTCTAAGACATTCTAATGACAAACAAGACAAAAAGGAGTGATCTTTCTCTAAATACACCTTTTACAACATGAAAACTACAAGTGTTTAGGCTTACCTTATTCCAAAACGCTGTTGTTGAAGTCCGTTCTTGACGATCCGGATGAGCTCCTCCTTCAAGTCAATTCCTGCAACCACAAACAATCAAACAATTACCAAGCACTTGCATTTCATATAATAAAACATATATCCAACATGCAGACCAAGGAACACATGAAATAACTCATTAACACAAGCTATTGAGAAAAATAAACCAGTTTGTATTAATAACGAAACAAAGAAACTCTTACAACCTGGCCTTGGTGTTGTGCAAGTTCCTCCCAGGGTCCATCAAGGGTTTTCCTCTACTTTGACAAAGCTCACCCTCTCCCAAGTAGAATCAAGTGAAGACAATCTCTCCTCACAAAGGCTCTAATGGAAGACCTAAATCCTGCAGCATTTACCCAAAGAAAATGTATAGCTCCAACCTCTTCTCCTTCTGGCTCAATGCCTTTATTTATAGTGCTGTAAAGAGGTTATTCAGGTCCACTATCAATGGGATCATCCCCCTCTATGGGTGGGATAGCTCCCTCATTGATGGGATAAGTTCCCCCTTAATAGAGATACATGAACCAACTAGAGGCGCATCCATTTCATCAAACCGACCTCTAGAATGTTCTAGAAGTAACCACAAGTAACTTTTTCAAGATAAAACTCGCGCATTTTGCCTTTTACAGAGGGACGCACCTGTCCCTTAACATACAGAGCGTCCATGGACGCAGTTTCTGTGAACAAGGTCCGCGTCCCCGCAGGTAAGACTAGAGAGAACCTGCGACCCCAGAGATAAACATAATTTTTACAAGACTTTCTCTCTTCTTTGAGTTTGAGATGGATAACAGAGGCATGAGACTTGCCTAAGAGGGTAGCATGACTGTTGATTTGAGCCATACTAACTGTAAGTAGTCAAGGTGACATTTTTTAGTGTAACACTAGGTATGAAGTACAAAGGTTTGATTTGAGTTTTTTGGGGTTTTGTGCTGGAAATAGGGAAAGGCAAATTTGGGTCCGGGGATGAGGCACAGTTTCTGCAGAGTTCTGATTTGGGCAAGGAAGGCAATCGTTTTGATGCTTTAAATTGAGTGAATGGATAGATCATACTGGTGAGGAGCTAAGGAGAGGAAGATATTCTCAATAATTCTCCTTAAACAGATGAAAACATGAAAATTTAAACAAATTCAAAGGCAGAGCATAGCAGTTAATGGATTCTACCTTAATCACTCATTTGTTCAAATTCAGAAGAAGAGACAGGAAAATGATACACATAACACTAATGAACTTACAATTACTTAGAGAAGAACATCATCAAAACATAAAGCCACATGGATCCCAAACAGTGCTGCAAAACCCTGGTCTTTCCTTAGCCAAAAATGCAGAGATAGAATGTACAATGATATGCCAAAGCAATCCCTAGTGTCCAACCCTGAAAATGACTTAGGGATTACATGATATAGACTAACCCAACCCATTCCCTTGCCTCTAGGGGTCTAGCTCATCATTCTAGGAGATGTTTCAACCAATTCTAAACAAAGCACTAAAATCTAGGCAATCAAAACAACTTGCCTCTATAAGGTAGGAAACTGATTCATTCATTAAATTTTCACTTTTTAGTGAATAAATCCTCTAGAAAAAGTAAATAAGTGCCAAAATTACATCATGTTTATGCAATTACATCAAGATAGATAAAAAATTACATCAAAAAGAAAAACTAGTCAAACTGGCTGAATTTCTGAGCTCGAAGGTGAAAAATTGAGCAAAAATCCTCTATGCGCCGCGCCAAATCCTCTATGAGTCGCGCACTTTGAGGCTGAGTTTGAGGCACTTCATGAATTCAAAATTGAGCCCAAGATAGCTCATTGGAAATCCCTACCTGTCTACTTTCCAACCCAAGTGGAATTTTTCAATTTGGATGTCATTTACCCCTCCTAAACTGCAATCTCCCAGGGCTGCTTCCTGTGTGTCAAAATAGGGGCAGTGAGGTCATTTTTTGAGTGTTTTTGACTTCCTGAGAACTCAAAACTTACCCAAACTTCTTAGGCTTGTGCCAGAAGTCATGATTTTTCATGCCAAATCCAATGATGTAAACTTTTTGCAATTTGGAGCTCCCTAGCAAAAGCGCGCGCCACATGGCGTGACGCATAGGGAGAAAAACCCTGTTTTTTGTACCAAAATTTGTCAAAATGACAAAAATGCCCAAAATTTCTTGAAATTTGGGCTAGAGCTTCTTCTTTAAGTGACATTCTGAGCTAAAGAGGCTTCAGCCAATATTTGAAGATGATCAAGCTCCCTTTGCCTCTTTTGCTTCCTTATTGCCTTCCTCAATTTTGCCTTTAAATTCCTGATTCGTGCCTTGCAGACCTTGTTCCGCGCCATGTAGTGGAAAGCCATGTGTCTCAGAAATGCATGGTCCTTATCGGCCTTGTCCAACAGTCTCTCCAAGTGGATGTTGATTCTCTCGATATTTGACTCCTGATCCTCATTAATCTCTTGCTCCAATGACGTGAGCTCAATTCTTCTCCTTTGTGTAGCTTGGCGATTCTCGCGGATGTTTTGTAACTCGATGATTGCTTTCTGATCTTCAAGCTATTTGTTCCTCTACTCCAAGTATTTCATAGTCCACTTAGCCCTCTCCAAGTCAAGGGATAAGTCTTGGATCTTTGTTTGCTGCTCCTTGATGATCTCTCTAAGCTGCGCACTTTGCGGGCCCGTATTTGTATCATCATCATGAAGGAATATGAAGTTGGTCTCTCGTTCACCTAATGGCCCCTCATCCTACATTAGCCTCTTGCCTTTGTCCTGTACATGTGGCGCTGATGTCAGAAACGAGGCCCCTTCCAGCCTGGGTGGAGATAACACTCGCTTTGCTGCTGCAAACAAATGTCTAGTGCCTCTCTGATATGTGATGAATACCGGCACACTAGTGGTCTCATGGCGCTCATACTGATGAGAAGGTCCACCTTCACACTTAACCTCTGATAATCCCCGTGAAGATCTGAAGAAGTCACGAGAGATGAAATCATCCCAAGTGATGCCCTGTAATCCAAGCTGATGAACCACCAAAATCTTAATAAGAGCAAAATGATAAACACTGTTAAGTTGCTGCTGAGGGGTTTTATGCTGCACAAGGGTGGTCATCCTCTCTATGTTCCGGCAAATGAAATACAGAATGTTCATCATCCGTACCCTGGTGAAATGCATGAGAAACCTGATGTGATAAGCATATAGACGAGAGAACCGTCCCTCACAGCTGAAATATTTCATGATCAGTTTCATCAGTGGAGCATATTCATCTTTCAGATATCAGAATGGAAACACTCTCTTGAGCTGCCTCAAGAAACCGGTTTTAATGTATGGCTCATAATGCTGCCGGTCAATCTTCTGCTTCTTGTTCCATGGTTCTCCAATGTTCGGTATGCCGGTTGCTAATGAGACAGATTCTAGTGTAAGTGTGAAGGTGACACTGGCTAAGATAGCTTGATCTCCATGTAAGTGCAGCATGAATAGATGAGCCAGCTCATGATGAAATTGAACACTAGCCACCTTTTGACAAAACTCAAAGCATGACTGATGCTGGAAACATAACATAGCAAGAGGGCAGGCCTGCAATTCTGTAAGGGTGGTCGGTTCTTCTCTAACATGTCCGCCAATTTTATGAGGCCTCCGGGGTGCCTTTTCTTCCAAGGGTGAGTCACTTTGGGTTTCCACTTCATAGTCCAATGAATGCTCAGATACCATGATTGCTGTTTTTCAACTGCCTTAGAGAAAAAGATGCTGGTGTAGGAAAACTGTGCTGAACTGCTCTTTTAATGATGTGTTCAAATTCTGCCACCAAGGGGAAACAAATGAAACAAGGGAATATTAGGAATAGGGAAAGTAGTAAGGGATTAGGGAGTATAGGGATTAGGGAAATGTAGGAGGGTTTTGAGGGATTTGATGTATAGGGTTAGGAATTGTTTTGTAGGGTTTGAGGTGTGAGATTGGAGAATTTGGGATAGAGCATTTAAGAGAAGGAATTAATGAGCTTAGGGGGGTAGGAAATTAGGGAATGATAAATACAAGGGAGGAATGGGAAGGAGGAGTGACAACTTTGGTAGCAAAACACTGATTTTGAAACCCACAACAATTTCTTTTGAGGCACATTGAAGTAAGGTTTGGAATTTTGTTTCAATTATTAGCATCCATAAACCACCATCACTCAGCACAAAAATGGATGAAACATTAAGATGTCGACCCTACTTGGAAAATCCACGCAAATAAATGGCAATTTGGAGAAATTTCAAATGTTTTCGGGCTTTCAGGTGTATGCACTGTGCCGCATACCCAACGCGCCGCGCCGTCCCAGTGCGCCGCGCCCGTTTAGAATTTCACTAGACAATTTCTCCCAGTGCGCCATGCCACCTGCTCTGTGCGCCGCGCCGGCCAAGTTTCGTCCAACTTGACCCAAATCGCCCACTAACTCAACCAATTTGCTTTGAGTGGCTTCCCTTTGGTCTTGGAATGCAAATTCCATTGATCTTCATGAAAATATCTTTACAAAGACATGTATTTGATTTTTGACTCTCCAAGACACATCTTTGTAATGTTTTGGCATTGACACTTTTTCCATTTTAATACAACTCTGTTTTAAATTTCCTTTTTGATTTTTTGACTGAAATAATGAAATTCTTGGCAATTTTGTAGGGATAGCTGACATGAAATTTGGCAAAGGAGACCAGGGCTGCGCCTGAAGAAACCAACTGAAAAACTTTTGAAAATTATTACAAAAGACAAAATGTTGAATTTTCTTCAAAACAGAGTTTTGAAGAACAGTCATAATTCATCAATATGACGATGAAATTCGCGAAGTAAAAAAAATGTGTAGAACCTCCCCCTGGCCTGCTGGCATTTGGACACTTTAACGACTCAATTTGTGAAACCCTAGACCTATAATTGGCATGACTCTTTGCCCATTAAAAGATCAAACATTGACTATCATGGACTTTAATAAACATTGATGAAAAGACCTAAGCCAACGGGTACAAGACATGAGGGGGATGAATGACAAAGCACTTCCGTCAGATTTATGGCGTGCTCCTAACAGAATGCAACTGAGTGAATCGAGCAAGACACCTAAAAATGAAATGCAAAAAGAGAAATGATCTCAGATGGAGGGATGTAAAGACCGACTCTAACAGATTCAAATCCCCATGTACAATTAAGGAAGTGGAACCGACAAAACAAAACTATTATGACCTTCCAGAATGTGATAAAACCTGTAGGATCCAACTGACCGTTTTAGGTGACAAAACCTTGAGACAACTAGACATTTCACTGATATGGACCCTCAACTACTCCCATGACAAGCCATGCATGCGAGTGAGGCCTTCCATTCGCTCCCAAAAGGAATGCCAAAAGTCGTGGATATTTCCAACCAGTTCTGATCCAACAACCCCAAATTATGTGCCACTTTTTTAGGGTCAGGGCTCAATCAATTTCCCAAAACTTCATGGAACTTTTAGAAATGATAAATAACAACGGAATAAGGCTACTAATGCAATCATTGGTACAAGTACTTGATCTGACCCCTAGTAGCCATGATAGGAATTTCGTCAAACATATCACAAATATGTAATCTACAGGTCATAACAACAAATATGAGTATAGGGGTCTCATACTTATCTGAGATTTGTAAGGAAACATTGATGTCTTATCACAATAGCTACATTATCATCTATTAGGTCATATATTCATTGTTCATTCTTTTTTCTAATCAAAACATGATGAGATCCATACATCAATACTGTCATAGAACATCCTCTTAACCATCATATATTCAACAAAAATAACAAAGATATAACAACCATAAAAACCATAAAAACCACATATAAACAAGTATATTTACCCATCAAATACAAGAGGTGAAAATGCAACTAGGTTTGGGACTTCCATGTACCACCTGACCATAGATTGGATGAACCAAATCTTTCTTTCATCCAATCACCCCCGTGCCATATTCCGAGCATGAATGTGGGATCTTATTGAACAACTCAAACAAACCAAACCAGGGCTTCCAAAGGCCAAGCCACCTCAACCCTCAACCAGTGATTCCACCTGACGGTCAGGCATCACTAACCATCACCATATTGGTCTCTACCCAAGTTTTCTAGGGCTCTAGAGCGTTTTTTCCAACTAGGGCTTCAAGGACTAGTAACTCAACCCAAAAATTCTGCCGGGCTTATAGAGCGTTTGTCCAACCAGGGATTCTAGGACTAGTAACTCAACCCACCAAGGGCTTCTAGGAACTAGTAAATCAACCCACAACCATAAGAAACATGAGAACCAACCATAAAACAAAAGAAAATATACCCAAAACACCATGACTATCTAGGAAATGGAAAGGGTAGGAAAATCCATCGTCAATCCAGGAAATCCTCCATTCGAATGACATATAATAACCAAGAAAACCACATGCATGCTAAAACTAGCAAGGAAGTCACACATGAAAATTGGTACCTACAAGAAAAACCCATTGTCGCTTATGATCCCGATGTCCTCTTTCACTTTTCTACTTTTCCTTTTCCTTTTTGCTTCAAATCCCAAATATGCCACACGCCTCCAATAGTGCTCCAAGAAAACTCTAAGTGTCCAAGAGAATGAAAGAGAGATAATAGAGAGAGACCTCCAAAATTGAACTAGAAAAAGATACCAACTGATCCTCATAAGCCTTTTTATTAATGAGGCCTCTATTTTCTTCAATTTCCATTATTTTCCTTCATTTTCCTCACATGCAACCTGTGACCTTACACCTCTTTTTTTCTCCTAATTTCCATTATTTTCATAAATAAAATTCCAATTAATGCCTCATGTCTTTCCAAATCCTTTGCCATTTCCTTTTCCAATTTCCATGGCCATTAATTAATCACAAGTGATACCCATCACTATGTTTTTTCCCAATCATTCAGCTTCGAATATGTGTCCCATGACCATGGTTATTATTTTTTCCTTTATTAAATTTATTACACAATTTTTTGACTAGGGCTGTTACAGAACCCTCTCCCTTAGGGGAACACTGTCCTCGGTTTTCAACGACACCTACAACTAGGAAGACTGCTGAAAAGCAAAACATACTTCCCATGGAGATTTATAACTTAGCTCATTGCAATTTTTACAATTATCATCCTACTGAGAAGCAAACCAACATGAGGAACTAACAACATGACACCCATACCACTTATTGGAGCTTTATAACACAACTCATGGCGATATTTACATCCATATACATATATATACACATACCAAAAATCACACCAAAACATATGCCAAAAACATTTGCTCAACTAGTGAGTAGAGAAGGATACATAGCCCGCATCTGATCTTCCATCTCCCATGTAACTTCATCGTGCCCAAAATGCTTCCATTGCACTTTAACCTACTCTATTTCTTGGTTCCAGAGCATGAGAATCTTTCTATACAAAATGCACTGAGGTTCTGACTGAAATTATCCTTCTGGTTCCACCTGCAATACAAACCAGTCAATCACATGATGGACATATTAACATGCTTCTTAAGTAATAAAACATAGAAAAAATCATGGACTTTCACTATCATAGGTAGTGCAAGTCGATAATTTACTGGTTCAATCCTCTCAATAATCTTGAAATGTCCACAAAATTGAGGTGCCATCTTGGCACGTAATCCAATCCTCAAGGGGATCTTCTTGGGCTTGATGACAAGTACACCTGTTCCCAAACCTAAAACTCCCTAAACATCTTATTCTGATCTGCATAACTATTTTTTAATCATATGCTATGTTCATATTCTTCTTGATTACCCGCATTTCCTGTTCCATCTCTTCCAACATGTTTGGTCCAATCAACACATTATTTACTAGATCACTCCTACTTATGGGAGTATTACAACTCTGCCCATAGAGTGCCTCGAATAGACTCATCCTCAATGACCCCTAATACCCATTGTTATAAGAAAACTCAACCAATCAAAGGTACTCCTCCCATCTCCTCCATTGATGCATCACATACATCCTCAGCATGTCCTCTAGTATCTTGTTAACCCTCTCTGTTTGTATATATATATATATATACAGATGATAAATTGTACTTAAGACCAAATCTGTACCCAAACCTGCAAATAACTCTTTCAAGAATCTAGAAGTGAACTTATAGTCCCTGTTTGACACAATCTTCTTCCATACACCATGAAGCCTCACTACATCTCTGATCAAGACCTGTGCTACATCACTAGCTGAATTAGTAGACTTCACTGGAATGAAGTGTGCTACCTTTGTCAACCTATTGTTGGCTTGTTAGGGCCTGACCCATGTTCATAAGTGATTTAGCCAAACAAATCCCAAAACTACTGGCCCTTTCGGCAACAGTCCGCGGTGCGCGGACTGAGGTCTCACCCGAGGTAGTATGAGAGGGTGCTAGAACTAGGTTTCCGCACCCTAGAGATGTCTTGATGAATTTTGGGAGGTTCACAAACCCAACCTTCACTCTTGTGCTACTCCATGCAGCCGTCTGTGCTTCGCAACATGTGCAACTGATTCTGCGCAACTCTGTAAAGAGCGCGAAGAGGTGTTGTCTAGATCCTTTATTCTTACTGTGCTATTATTACAGATCTTAACTTAATTATGTGGGCCCAATATTATCATTAATCATTCAACATTCATAACAAGTGCCCACAATTATAAAACTATAAAGAGATGCATAATAGGAACATAGACACAAAATATTCCAGAATAAACTTATCTTTTATTAATTCTTTGTCCAAGTACAATCCCAACTTCACCCTGCGCACTCAGCAGCAGGGGTTCACGCACACAGCTGCATACTCTACTAGGCCTCCGCACACTCAACTGTAGAGCCTCTACCTACTATTACAACCCAAGACTCAGACTTACAGACTCAGAATTAATTCATCATCCAAAATAACATATTATTTTTCCCCACTAAGACTGACTTTACACTTAGAGCCTCGCTCTATTTATACAATTCCATGGTCCGTGGACCATGGTTAGGCTGACAAAATTTACATTAAATCGCATTATTTTAGGGCAGACAACCCTAGCCTCTCACGCTCCATGCCGACATTTTGCGGGGTATTTACATTACACTTAACCAAAATTTGGGCTTCAAGCCCCAAAAACCTGCTATGTGGGGGTTTGTTGCCCAACAGGCCCCCAATGCTATAGACATTTTTGTGCCTTACAACTCCAAGCATGAAATGTCCATAAGCCAAGGGCTCCTAAGTCCCTAAAAGTGTTGTTCTAACTCCTAAAGGAACAAGGTCAACAGATTACAGCTTCTCCCAGAAGTTCTCCACTAAAACTGCTCAGAATAAGTCAAAACAGGATCATTTCAGCTGCTCCACTAGCTAGGTGTGTTGCATTACACCTAAATACACTGGCTAGGTGCGTTGCATTGCACCTAAATACATTGTGAGGGTGTGTTGGGCGAGAAATGACAAATGGCAGTGTCATTCCGCAAGGTGGAGAGACAATGGAAGCTTCCAGAATCTTCTCCTGTGACACTTGCCTCACTGAATTCGACCAAGGATGAGTAAGAGGCCTTCAGTCTCCAAGTGGAAGCAAGAACTGACAGAGAGAAGACACTAATCAAATCACAAGCTGACTCATCCTCCTTACACATATCTATATATGGATCCCTCATTTCAGAGATCCAAAGGCTGGAATTTTGCATATTGTAAGGAATTGCTGTTGGTTTTGAGACAAACATCAGAGTATTGGGTGATCTATGCTTTGTTGGAGGTGAAGAGGGGCTTCTTTGCTGGGAGGTTGATGCTGGGTCAGGAACCATCGGTTGTAACTCTTCCTGGATATTTTCTTGATTATCAATAAAAACTATTTTAGTTTTTCCTCCATGCTTTTGTATCATTGATGCTTGTTACATTTGTATGGTTAACTTAAATCTGATCCTAAGTTGTTTATGAATATAGATCCATGTCTTTGTATAGTGTTCTTCTTCTGTGATCTTACAAGTACTTGGTGAAGCTGGGCAAGTAAGAGAGCAGGTAGCTGGAGACTGTCAAAGAAGAGAGGGATTGGATCAAAGGATTAGCACAAGACATAGGTTGGTTCTTTCTATTCCTCTCTATCTATAGTTCATAAAGGAAATACAAAAGTAGTTTTTCTCTATTTGTTTCTAAGGCAGCTGTCACACCTTAGTGGGATAGAGCAGTTCTAAATAGACACTTTTCCCGGTAACAAAATGGTGACTCCGCTGGGGAATGTCTAATTAGTTTGTTTGTGTATCTCTTTGTTGTTTGTTTCATAAACTTATAAGTAGCATTCGAACTGCATTTGTCATGACAAATGCAAAGTAGAAATCTGCTGCTTCAATCCATTCACTGGATCTGTTTATGATTTGAACAGCTGATTCACAAACTATCTGATTGCCCTTGTGATAGCTCTTAGACCCTCCTTAGATCTACCCCTGATTGTGCATTACTGATTGCTTTTACTCGGCAAAAAACCAAAGACTGAACTGCAAACTGTGACCTAGAACCCAGACAGATTCTCGTTTCTGGCCCAGCGCGGGTACTGTTAAGGGATCCTGAATTTCATCGCACTTCCCAAAAGGGCAACCTGCGCTGCATTGCAGTTTCTCTGTGTTACAGGTGTGCTGATCAGACTAGCCCTGTGCAGCTGTGGTTCTTGTGCTTCATTCTCTCCAGTTCTATCTCTGAATTTTGCTGCCTGTGATCAGTATATGTCTGTTTAAAACCCCTTTTCCTTGCTGTTATTCCGCCTCCTTTGTAAAAAAGAACTGTAGATGTTTTTGTGTGTTTGTTGAGTCGTTTACAGTTTTCCATTGCAAAAGTAGAATAGTCGTACTGTCGTCCTTCGATTTGGATCTGTCGCAAGTGTTGATTTCGATCATAGGAGAAAGTTTGATTGCTGTTGATGGTCGATTATACTGTTACTATTGCCTTTGGTCTGAATTTGTGATTTTCTAGTGTCAAGTACAAGTGTTCATTTCAAAATCGCAAGGTGTCGTAATCATCTCTGTTTTTGATTTCGAAAAATAACTTGTTTATATTTGTCGCTTGAAAAGAAATTCAGATTTGTACATCAACTTTCTTTTTAGCATCAATACTAAGAAAGTCGAAAACAAATACATGCATGTGCATTTGCATATAGACAGTCTGTTTGGCTTGATTAGGAAAGTGCATTTACAGTGTGCTCTTTGCTCTTTGTGAAAAGATTGTGTCTTTCTTTTCCTCTAGTAGCTAGGATTTTCATTGCACAAAAGAGATAAAAGTTTGTTTATCATCTTTAGATTGCATTTTAGGAATTACATCTACATCTCGTGGTGAACCCAAAAGGCAAACTTCATAAGCAAGATCAACTTAAAATAAATTCAATGAATCTAACAACGCTTTGGAACTTAACGCACAACATTTAGAGGTCTGGGCTAGAGACGTATTCCAGTGTCGTAAAGCCTGGTAACTGTTGTCCTCATTGATGGTTGGGTGATTCCTCCACTTTGAGACGATAAGTGCCAGTACGGACTTGTGCTCCCACGTACCGTGGAGTATATTTTGGGAGACCCCTATAGGCTTAAATCCTTTATCCTTAGGAAGCCGTGTCTGCCACCCTATCGATTGCAATGCACTGAACATAGCATTCGGGAAGATTGACTGCCGTACCGTAAAAAGTATTCTGCAGTTTTGCGATTGGTTTGGTACTCCCTCTACCTAGACCTCCAGAGCAGTCCCTTTCATTCCTTTTCAGACTCCTTAATGGAAAAGGTCCATCTGAGCACTTGTCACTTCAGGCTCATTAAAAATCGAAGGAGACTAGAGTCATCTTTTGTTTTTTATCGACTCTTAAAAACTGAAAAAACAAGTTGTGTCAAAGCGTATAAAAATTTATTTTAAACGAAATATTCATTACCCTTTCCTACGTTGATCTTGGGTTGAGAAAATGGAGTCTACCAACCAAGGAATTCCCCTTGGAGGAAATCCTAGTCCCTTCTCCTCTTGGGGAGATGTTGGTGCGCCCCATATGGCTACATTGTCGCTTCTAGGGCTGACAATTGGTTTGCCTGTATGGCTCTTCTCAACCTCTGTCGTTCAGAACACCACTATTCCTGAATAATCGAATCAGCAATTAGACGAGTCCAGAGTTGCCCACCAACCTTCTGCTTCCTCTAATTCTTCCTCTCCTCCTTCCTCTTCGCTTGATGGGGCTAGTAAAGCCAAAATTCAAGTTCCTAAGGAGAAGAAGGAAAAGAAGAAGAAAGAGAAGAAGAAGAAGGAGCCAAAGGCGAATGGGGGAAAACGAGTGTCGTCTAGCGAAAATCCACACACTGCATCGACCAGGCCTAAATCGCCATGTGTCATTTGCAAAGGAGACCACTTTCACAGAGATTGTCCTTGCATCCCTCGGATATTAAGGGACTGGTCTCCTCGTTTGCACAACCCGGTGTCGTCAACCTCTGATGATCATGTTGAAAGCACACCATCAACTAGTGAAAGTGAAGCCCTAGGAAAAAAGGGAAATGTAGATTTCCTTGTAAACTGTGCGAAGGTGATCATGTCGTCCATCGTTGTCCCTTCGTAGATGAAGCTAAAAGAGTTTTGGATGATCGTCCAGTTTCACCATTACGACTTCCTCCTGGATATAAAAAACTCTTGCCGAGTCCATCACTAGTTGAAAATCCGGCTGGCCCGCTCAGGTGGTCGACTGAAGCACCTATCATTGAAGATAAACCATCTGGATCCATACCAGACGAAAGTCAAAAGGTCGAGGCGGCAGTTGACCCGGTCTTGCCTTCAGAGGTTTCATCTTCAGATGATACAGTCACTGAAGAGAACAAGGATGACACTGTCCAAATTCTCTTCATAAACACAGACTCCGACGTACAAGGGGGCAATTTACCCGTTCCTTTACCGTAGGAAGGAAGTTCGTCAGAGCCGTACCCGGCCGTCTATTCGGTCCCACCTCCAAGCAACCTAGTTGTCTCCTTCGACTGGAATCAACTAGGCAGACCCCGTTTACCAGCAAGCGTACCATTCCGAATTATCGTTCAAATATATAGAATGGTCATGGCTGGCACCATCATAGATGAGGGGGCTTCTGTGAGTATCCTTTCCTCAACTGCTTGGAAAGCGCTTGGTTCACCATCGCTTTTGACTGAGATGAGAAATCTGACAGGCTTTGATAAAGGAACCAGTCGACCGTTAGGGATCCTTCCCGATGTGCCCATAACATTGAGAAGGAAAACAGTTCACATGAACGTAATGGTAGTTCAAGGACCCCTGGATTACAATCTACTCCTTGGACGAGACTATATTTATTGCATGGGAGCAATTGTCTCCTCACTCTTTAGAGTAATGTGTTTTCCGCACGAAGGAAGAGTGGTCAAGCTTGTGGACCAGCTTTCATTTCCCGGATCATACAGAGAAAATAGTCATATACCATCCCTAAATGGTCTTTTCACGCAAGAAATGTCTCAATCTCCAGTTCGTCCTCCCGATGAGCACGAGTAATTCAGAGGGATATGACTGAAACCCAGGGGGCATGCACCCTGGTTTGCTTCGGCAGGAAAACTTTGGGTATAGGGTAGGTTTCTGCGGGAGAATATGACTAGTCAGTACCCCCGTCCGTGATTGGAAGAGGGGGTTATTCTAGAACAAGATTCTCTTGTCAAAGTTATGTGAGTGGAGTAGCCTCCTTCACTCACCTTTGTTTATCTCGGTAGACATCGCCAGAGAAGTGTTTTGTTTGCGCTGTGAATAGAACAATCTTTGGATAACCTGAAAGAGGTATACCTTTCCTGATAAAACAAATGTTTTGTCAGCTCGAATAGAAGGTGACCTTGAAACTCTGTTTTATACCTGGGGGCATGCAAACCTTTTGGAGTGCAAACAAAGAGCGATCATTTATCTGTTTTTTTGGATTGGTTGTTTCCTAACTTGCATAAAGAAAGGATGTGGGGCAAAACTCTAAAAGTTGCCGTTTTTATATGAGACATTCTTATCATACGACTGGATTAATCGAGCAGTGTTACCGCAAGGTTCAAGCTCGTTAAAAAATAAACCTGCGTCGAGCAGTTTTAGCACATAGTTCAAGCTTGTTAAAAAATAAACATAAGACATGAGAAAATGTTTCCACCTGCGTTTAAGCTCGTTAAAAAATGAACTATTCCCCGGTAAATAACCACCATGAATGTAGTACTTCAGCCATTAAAGCCTTGGTCGTGTTTGCACCATCACCTCCACTTTTTTGGCCGATCATTCACCTCCATTTGATTGTTTACCCATTTTGAGGAATAACTGCGAAGAGTGATTTCACTAGCCATCCTTGTGACACTGTCGTGATTGGAAAATTCCAAACCTTACCTGGAATCAGATGCTACCCATTTTATCACTCGTTCCTCAAAAGACGAGTCTTCTTTAAGCTCTTTTCAACTGACTCGTAAAATATGAAAAGATTGCCGAGTCCTTGGCCTTCCAGCTCGTTAAAGGGACAGGAAGTGCTATCCCTCATCTAGATTTTAATCTTTTTGGACCTGAGGGATTATTTCACAAAACGATCGAGCGCTTGTTTTGTTTGGCTCGTTAAAACTATCGAAAATTCATCCCTTCTGTATTGTTTTATACTTTTTCGGACTTAAGGGATTAGATGACGAAAAAGGAATTTTGGAGTTACCTTTATGTACCTTTTCAGACTCTCTAAAATTGAAAAGGACTGAGTTATCTTTGTTGTTAAACTCGTTAAAAAGATTAATAGTGACAAACTTGTCTTTAGACGAGAACGAGTTTCACTATCGCTAGGCTCGTTAAAACATAGTGATGGTTTTTCCCGAAGGGCAAATTATAGAACAAGCATATGTTATCCTCCTCAAGCTTGACAAAAATAAAGAAGTACTGGTCAGCAATGACTGGGGAAAAATTGGGAAGAAAACTCAAAGAATCTTTATTGGTAGCAAGTCGCTCTTGAACATGACACTTCCACTCTGTGTCCGAGTCGGGTTGGGTTGTTTCATTCACCGGTCACATCGCCATGGTCACACCATACCATCCACATTTGGGGTTAATGCTACCAATCCATCACATTAGTGCCGCCGACATGTTCAAGAGAAGTCATCCAGAGAAGCCACCTGTGTCTCACCCACTACCATACATTATACTCCATTCTTTCATGACCGCCACCCTGAACCATATATCATCAGATCGTTTTCACCTCCATCAAAATCATTTGCTCCGTTCCGTGTCATTGATGTGGGATTCATTAAGGCCCTCCTTTGACGGATCACTTCTTGTCAACATTAGCTCATTATCCAAGAAGTTGGTCTAGGAACACCCCATTCAGTACTTTGAAGCTTGCATGCCTCAATGGCAAGTTTCTCACTTCCGGTGACAGGTTTACATCAATGACCTTCGACCGAAAGATTTTGCGTGGTGTTCGACGCCAAGTCCTTTATTCACACCACGTGAATTGTACTGCAGTACCTTGAGGATCATTATCATTATCATGATTCCTCTTGTGCTTGTTAACAGTTTACATCATTGACTGGTAATCAAGCGATGTCTTTCCATGTTCGACTTCAGAACATTTCTCACATGGATCGACTTGTAATTTGAGTGAAGATCGGACGAGATTGAAGACCCCGGATCTAGTTTCATCCATCCGGGCTGCGATATATATCCAGGGAAATAAAGACATTAAATGTACAGCATTGCAGCACAGATAATCATCCTACCAAAAGGATGATGGCTCTATCAGAATCATCAGTCTACACTCAGACGATTGTCTGTCCTATGTACATAAAAATGAATTTATAAAACTGAGCATGGGAATGCCCGCCTCAGCTAGATCATGAAAACAGTATGAAGATAATGTATTGTATTTTATCTTATTACAGGTCTCCTCCCAGCATTGAAAGAAATTCGGATCCTCATAATAAAGCATTTCACTCGACACCAAAAGGTTAACGACCTCGAACTTTAGGGGCAACTGTTATAGACATTTTTGTGCCTTACAACTCCAAGCATGAAATGTCCATAAACCAAGGGCTCCTAAGTCCCTAAAAGTGTTGTTCTAACCCCTAAAGGAACAAGGTCAACAGATTACAGCTTCTCCCAGAAGTTCTCCACCAGAAACTGCTCAGAATAAGTCAAAACATGATCATTTCAGCTGCTCCACTGGCTAGGTGCGTTGCATTGCACCTAAATACACTGTGAGGGTGTGTTGGGCGAGAAATGACAAATGGCAGTATCATTCCGCAAGGTGGAGAGACAATGGAAGCTTCCAGAATCTTCTCCTGTGACGCTTGCCTCACTGAATTCAACCAAGGATGAGTAAGAGGCCTTCAGTCTCCAAGTGGAAGCAAGAACTGACAGAGAGAAGACACTAATCAAATCACAAGTTGATTCATCCTCCTTACACATATCTATATATGGATCCCTCATTTCAGAGATCCAAAGGCTGGAATTTTTCATATTGTAAGGAATTGCTGTTGGTTTTGAGACAAACATCAGAGTATTGGGTGATCTATGCTTTGTTGGAGGTGAAGAGGGGCTTCTTTGTTGGGAGGTTGATGCTGGGTTAGGAACCATTGGTTGTAACTCTTCCTGGATCTTTTCTTGTTTATCAATAAAAACTATTTGAGTTTTTCCTCCATGCTTTTGTATCATTGATGCTTGTTACATTTGTATGGTTAACTTAAATCTGATCCTAAGTTGTTTATGAATATAGATCCATGTCTTTGTATAGTGTTCTTCTTCTGTGATCTTACAAGTACTTGGTGAAGCTGGGCAAGTAAGAGAGCAGGTAGCTGGAGACTGTCAAATAAGAGAGGGATTGGATCAAAGGATTAGCGCAAGACACAGGTTGGTTCTTTCTATTCCTCTCTATCTATAGTTCATAAAGGAAATACAAAAGTAGTTTTTCTCTATTTGTTTCTAAGGCAGCTGTCACACCTTAGTGGGATAGAGCAGTTCTAAATAGACACTTTTCCCGGTAACACCCAACAAAATCATCGTGACTCATCCTCGAGTCACTCTGTTGGTGTGGTGATCTTTGCACAACGTCCATTTGACTGTGCCTGTGCTGCACGAAGGTCCGTAACGCACCCTGCTACTGTCTTCTGGATCTGCTACATCTTTGCTTCTGAATCATCTACATCTGACTTAATTCTCTATTTTGATGCTGACTTCTAGTACCTATGTTTATTGTCCCACAACTCTATCTAGCTTGTCGGGTCACGAAGACTATGATTTGGTTGGTTTGTTAGATAGCTGGCCTACCCATGTAGGGCTTCAGGTGACTACCATTTACTCTTCCTGGGAAGGGTTCTCCATTAAGTTTGTCTAGCTGGACCGTGCCTCCATCTGTGACTTCTTTTACCACATATGGTCCTAACCAATGCATTATAAATTTCCCACGAAATTTTTCGAACTTACTGTCATACAACAAGACTAAATCGTTTACCTTGAATGTGCGCAACTTGATATGGCAATCGTGCCAGGCTTTCTCACGCTGTTTCTGTACCTACTGACGGAATCCTGCCAAAAATCGTTCTTCCTCGAGTTCTTCTAATTGCGCGAGTCTCTCTTCCAAGGCTTAGTGGTCCGACATGCCTCTAATTACTGCTATCCGCAAACTGGGTACGATGTATTCCATTTGCATGACTGCTTCCGTGCCATAGAGTAACCTGAAAGGCGTCTGACTTGTCAATTTTTTGCATGTGTTTCTGTATGCCCATAATACGATAGGTATGCGTAGGTCCTAGTCATTTCGCTGTGCATTTCATACTTTGGTTAGCGCAGTCTCTATAATTTTGTTGAATGCTTCTACTATCCCATTAGCTTGCAGATGTACAGTGTAATTTGCTGATGATACACCTAGAATTCCTCGGTGAGTGCGTTGATGGTTTCATTCAGGAAGTGTGTTATGTTAGAGTCGGTATTGTCATCCCTCCGTCAAAGATCAAATCCTCTTGTTGCATTTCATATTAGGTGTCCCGCCCAGTCATTTGCATTCCATTAGGCGCATAGATCATCTGACGGTAGTGGCATTCCTCAAGTTTCCCTCATGTTATCTACCTGCTGGCACATATTTGCTCATTAAAAAAAACATATACAATCTCCTTTTTATCATGAAAATTGCAAAGATTGTCTTTAGGGTTCCATGGTCAATTAGGTCTAGGGTTTCATTAGGGTTTCATAAAAAAATGTGATAAATTGTCCAATAATTGCCAGCAGGCCATGAGGAGGGTTCAATATCAATAAATTGCATTATCAAGTGTTCGAAAATGTGTTTTTCCTCAAAACTTTAGCTTTTATTGCACAAAATCATGAAAATTTTGTTATCCTCATTGTAAGTTCATTCATCTGCATCCTGGTTTCTTTCCTTAGCCCAGAAGCTCCAACACCTGCAAAAACAAGCAAGCTCAGGTCATTAAATTCATCACAAAGTGAAAAAAGCAGTGAAAAAGTCCAAAAATAGAGTTTGAAGATAAAGTCAAATCCAAAACATTATAAAAGTGGGTTTCATGAGCCAAAATTTCAATAGCTCTTTGTTTATAAGCTATTCCTTCATGTGATAAGCTCATTTGCAAAAGAGAAGCAAGATAGAGCAAATTTGGTGAGCAAGTGAGAAATTGGGTGAAAATCTCTGCTGTAGATCTAACCCAAGAATATTATGATAATAGAAATAACCCAATAATAACAAGATCAAAATATAGATAAATGCTTCTTTATTATCAAACCCTTAAGGTAGGGCAACACCATACATTCACTCCTTAAGGAAGGAGAACACTCCACAAGCCATATGCCTGTTCATACAATAATCCTTCTCTTCATCTTCATATCTCTCTATGTGGAGTCTCTAGCCTCTATATAGGCCTCATACATACAATACCATGCATCATTACCATGGTTCCCTCATACCATCAACTAATACCATGGGCCCATTACATTATTATTAACTACTTGTGGTCCCTTACATGACATGGGTTAACCACCTTATTTATTACTATGGCCAACCCATTATTACATTATTACCTTGGGTACCTCCCTTGGTACCCCATATTATCCCCCCTAGGTATATAACATTCCACCCCCCTAAACATGTTTCGTCCCCGAAACATGGGAAGAACACAAATAATAAGATCTACTCAAAAGAGTAGTCCACTGATACCATGCACGTGCATCTAACCATCCAAGAGAAAGGTGAACCCTCGATCTCGCTGGTGCCTCGCTCGCTTGAGATGGAAGTTGACCGTGGCAGCTCTTCTGTGTTGATGTGCAGTGGGTGGATCTTCTCTCCTCGTGATCCGTCATGTGATGACCTGGTTTCCATCTTGATGGTTGTCTCGCTGGGTGATGTGGGTGATGATATGTTGAAGTTTTAACCCACGATGGCTATTTCTTTACTTCACCTTGTTGTGGTTCCTGTTGTGGTGTCTTCTTTTTCAATATGACTTCAACCACTGAGCCCTCCTCTGATGTATCATCACCTGTAACCTTTTCTTCTGCAGCCTCTGTTTGTGTTTGATTGTCGATCATCAAAGGCTCATCATCTGATATGTCAGTCCCTTGAACATCTTCTGCTTCAGCCTCCATGTGCTCTACCTGTTTATGGATGGAAATATCCTGTAATGTAATTTTCTTCTTTTTATACCATAGCTTCAGGAATTTCTTCTGCACATTAATATTGATAGTACCCACGGATTTCATCCAAGGATATCCCAAAACAACATCCATATTATCCATATCTGAAGCATAAAAATCACCATGCAACACATATTTATCCATAGAAATCTTCAAATCCTTGTACACTTGAACATCCTTATTATCAACCTGTGTATGTTCAATTTGTTTTGCTGGGACTTGTAATTTTTTTGCCAAATTAACACTGATAAAATTATGTTTACAACTACGATTGATAGAAACAATGATTTTCTCTTTCTGAATCAATCCATGAACCTGCAATAAAGATATACCAGTAGGAAATAACCCTTTACGTGGCTCATTCTCCTTTTTTCTAGCACAAGACCATTTGTCTAAAAGGACTTTTTCAAATTCTGCATCTGAGAATTTGGTCAACTGTTTGTTATCAAGTGAGAAATTCCATTGTTGAGCCTCGCCTCTCATATGAGACAGCATTTGAAACTTCCAAAATATCCCATATGTGGACTTGTATCTTTGTATGCATTCTTCAATAGTAGGACCATCATCTTTTCCTGTAAATGTAGAGTCGCCATGAAGAAAAATTCACTTGGAGAAAATTTGCAATTGTCACAGTTTCGTCAATATTGCTCAGAATCTCTATTATAACCTATTTTTGGAAATGGAGCAACCATTCTGCATCTGCCCATGTGATAGAAATCCTGATTCAGACACTGGAATTATAGATCTGCGTTGCTACTCTCCCGGCGTCACCCAAAATTTCTGCAAAAAGAGCTGATTTTAAATCAGCGATATCTCCCTCATCCGGACTCTGATTCGACTGATTTTTTTTTGAAATCATGTGTTTTTTCACAAAGATTCCAGATCTACAATTAGATCTTGCAGATCTGGCACCAAGACTTCTAGATCTGCGCCGCAAACTCGCTGTCCTGAAAATTGTCTGCAACCCCACTGATTTTTAAATCAGCGATATCTCCTCCATCCGGACTCCGATTCGACCGATTTTTTTTTTGAAATCGGGTGTTTTTTACCAAGGAATACAGATCTACAATTAAATTTTATAGATCTTGTGCCAGAACGTCCAGATCTGATCTGCAAACTCGCCGCCCTAGAAACCTTGCAAAAATGAAAAAAATAAATTTCTCCACTTTTGTGCCCAAGAAAGAGCTCTGATACCAATTGTTGTAGTTCTAACCAAAAAATATTATGATAATAGAAATAACCCAATAATAACAAGATCAAAATATAGATAAATGCTTCTTTATTATCAAACCCTTAAGGTAGGGCAACACCATACATTCACTCCTTAAGGAAGGAGAACATTCCACAAGCCATATGCCTGTTCATACAATAATCCTTCTCTTCATCTTCATATCTCTCCATGTGGAGTCTCTAGCCTCTATATAGGCCTCATACATACAATACCATGCATCATTACCATGGTTCCATCATACCATCAACTAATACCATGGGCCCATTACATTATTATTAACTACTTGTGGTCCCTTACATGACATGGGTTAACCACCTTATTTATTACTATGGCCCATGCCATTATTACATTAGTACCTTGGGTACCTCCCTTGGTACCCCATATTATCCCCCCTAGGTATATAAAAATCTCTGTAAGATTACCGACGTGGCGCAATGGGTAGGAGGCGCGGCGCATATAGCTGGCGCAGCGCACTAGGCCTTAGCACTCAGTTCATTTTAACACGGGCACGGCGCATTGGGCATGCTGCGCGGCGCATATAGCAAGGAAGCCCGAAAATTACCAAATTCGCTCCAAAATCACCCAAAACGCATCGCTACAAGTAGGTTGAACTTCATTCATGGTTTTTCATCCAAGATTAATGGTTGTTGATGGTGTGTGTTTCATGGTGCTTGTGTAAAACAATCAAACCCTACCTTTTAAAATACCTCAAAGAAACTTGCTGCTAGGGTTTCAAATCACTGTTTTGTCACCAAATTCACTCCCTCATCTCATTTGTTCTTTGATTTCATAATTCCCTAAGTTCCCCTACCCCGCTAAGTTCATTAATTCTCTATCCCAAATTCCCTTTCCCAAATTTCCAAATGTAAACCCAAAACCCTAATCCTATACAAAAACTCCCATAATATCCCATATTTCCCTAACTAATTCTATCCCAACAGTCCCAAATTTCCCACTAGTTTTCCACTCTCCTAACAGTCCCTTGTTTCACTGTTTTCACTTGGTGGAAGAGATCAAGCACATCACCAAAAACATTCCACCATATTTTGACACATCAACACCTATTTCTCCAAGCCAATTTGTCTATCAGCAGTTATGGCATCTGATCCTTCATATGATTATGAAGAAGAGACCCAAAGTGACTCACCCACGGAGGGACATGCACCCAGGAGGCCTCATAGAGGTGGCAGACATATCAGAGAAAAACCTACCACTCTTGCCGATTTGCAGGCCTGCCCTCTTGCCATCTTTTGTTTCTAGCATCAGTCATGTTATGAATTTTGTGAGAAGGTTGCTAATATTCAGTTTCATCGTGAGTTGGCCCGCTTATTTGTGTTGCATTTACATGGTGATCAAGCCACTCTTGCTGGTGTTACTTTCACATTAACACCAGAAACCATTTCATTGGCAATCGGTATACCAAACATTGGAGAACCATGGAATAAGAGGCAAAAGATTGACCGGAAACACTATGAACCATACATCAAACCTTGTTTTTTGAGGCAGCTCAAGAGAGTGTTTCCTTTTCAGTTCCTCAAGGATGAGTATGCTCCTTTAATGAAACTCATCATGAAGTATTTCACCTGTAATGCCAGTTCTCCCTCTTGTATGCTTATCACATCATGATGCTGATGCATTTTACTCAGGTGCGGATGATGAACATCCCCTATTTCATATGCCGAAACATAGAAAGGATGACCACTCTTGTGCAACACAAGACCCCTCAACAACATTTTAATAGTCTTTATCATTTTTCTCTCATCAAAATTTTGGTTGTTCATCAGCTTGGTTTACAGGGCATCACTTGGGATGACTTCATCTCTCGTGAGTTTTTTAGAGCTTCACAGGGACCTTCAGAGGTTGGGCATGAGATAGGTGGACCTTCTTATCAGCATGGTGATGAGCCCCAAAAATGGGTAACTTATTGGGATCATTTTGCCTATTGTTCTCCATTAATCCACCATTATTCATAGTTTATGCATGCTTTTGAGTATATTTATGTTGATTGAACGAATGAGGATAGTCACTTGACCATGAAGACTAATACGTGTTTATTGCAGATTTTTGGACAACTTTTGGACCAAGGTCAAGCATTTATGATCCATTTGACAACGGAATGAAAGGGGACAAGGCTGAGGATTCGTAGGGAGGGTGCCTCTTGCACTAAATGGCCTCTTCCTCGAGTTCTCCACCATCAGCTTGAGTTCAACAGCCCACCAATGTTGATTCCCAAGGGCAGCCGAGCAGCTTTTATGAAGTGATTGGGTACTAGCAGTTTGGGTAGCCAAGCCCCTCGAATCAAGGAGGACTGTTGGAGGTCCTCGTGGCACATAAATAGGAAGGATTCCAGCCTTTGTAAGTTACTTTTTTGAACAATTGTATTCTGCACTATAGTGCTGCTAGTTTCTCAACTCATTTTGTAGCTTCTGCTGTACAACTTCTTTTGTGACATGGTTATTTTTGAGTAATGGAAAGCAGTTTCTTTTGGCACCAGTTCTGAGCTTCTTCTTAGGAGCCTGCAGCTCTTGGGGTTGGGCTCAACCCAAGTGCCAAGGCTTCCTTTGTGTATTGTTATGTGTTGTTGATGTCTTTATCAAATAATTTCTGTTAAGTAGATTAAAGTCTTGCTTGGTTACCTAGGTCATTGTTGATGATTAAAAAGGATTTTCATGTTCAGATTGGTTTGATAGGTTGATAACAGAGAAGATCTTCAGAAAAAGGCTATCAAGCACCCCTGATCTCACCTCTCCCTCCGTGGGACCATGAGCTGGGACCAAGGCATCCTTACCGCCACCAAAAACACTGCCTTTGCTTCGTCATGCAATTGTTAGTGTTAGATTCTCATTTGTGGAAGTTGATACCAGTTGTGGTTACATGCTCAGGTCCATGATTGCTTAGTTTGCATAGCTATTTCACATGATTTTGTTGCCAATAAACTTCTGTTCATTTTCTTTGCTGATATTTAGGTCAGATTAGGTTAAAGTAGCTAGGTCTTTGGTTTTCCGAGTCTTTGTTTGAATAGTTTGGAAAATAACTTGCAGAGCACCTGTGATACCTCTTTGCCTACCCCTACTCCATGAATACCGCCTGCTCCATCCTCTAACTATGATTCTTGCCTCACATTTGCTACGTTCCCTCACTTTGACCTAATTTCCATATTTTTGTGCAACATTGCTCTACCCCTCCTTGAACAAATCCAACCATCCTTATCACTCACCCGCTTCATTTGCCAGGTCCTAGACCCCTCCACATCATCATCCAACCTTTGTACCCACTTCTTCACCTTTCTTCCACCATCAACCCTCCAAAATACCCTTTTGGAACATCCTCTAGAAGCCACAGAACATCCTGTAGAACCCCTGCAGACTTCCTGTAGAAGCTCACAAAAGTGGTTTCTTGAGATCCGATCACTATGAACCTCTCTGGAAGGGTGCTAGGACCCCCTTAGGCCCTCTTCTCACCTTCCCAACCTCCTTCAAGCATCCAATCCATTTCCTTTCGCCAATCAACCTCTGCACAGTCAAAATAGTCAAAAGTGATTCCACAAATATTATTCGAAAATACAAAAAGATGTTTTCTTCATATTTCTCTTCAGAAGTAGCTTAGTCACATGCATTTTACTTTTCTAGAAGTCAAAGGCATCCATTTCTGTAGCTTTCATCCTTTTACTTGCACCAGTAGGGTTAGCCAGTAAAACTAGGGTTTGTTAGGTTTTGCGTTCCTTTCTAGCTTTCAACTTCTTTCTGCAAGTAGATTAGCCTCTGGTTGAGTTAGTTTTCGTCCATCACAGTTAAAAGCTTCTTCTAAGAGCTCATAGAAGTTGGCTTAAGCTCCTAGTTGACTTGTGCCAGTTGATCAAGTGACAGCCTATGGCAAGAGCTAGTACTTGTGCATATAGCACCATCGCTTCCAAGTTTGTTACAAACTACCGGGTTGATAAAAGTAAAGAAGGGAGTCCCAGGAGTTGCAGCATTATTGCTGCAATAATGGAGCCCACCATTCTTTTTGGCGTCATTGCTAGGGAAGCGTCAGAGTATTTGTGATTGCTGCTTTTCTTCTATTTTCCCTTCTGCTAAGTTGTTTATTTCATTTCCATTTTGCAATTTCATTTCTGCAAAAGAAGATTAGACCTTTCCTGCTTTCATAGATTAGCATTTCAATTCTGAAATTTCAATTCTGCAAGCATAGATTAGCATTTCATTCCTGCAATTTCATTTCAGCAAAATAGATTAGTCCTTTCCTGCTTTCATAGATTAGCATTTCAATTCTGCAATTTCAATTCTGCAAGCGTAGATTAGCATTTCATTCCTGCAATTTCATTTCAGCAAAATAGATTAGTCCTTTCCTGCTTTCATTTCAAATCCACATTTTCATTTCAGCAAGATAGATTTTAGTTAGTTGCAGTTCAATCTATTTCAGTTTTGCAGGTACAAGCAAAAAAAAAACGCCAAAACTCCACCAAAAATATTCCATTTCATGCCTCGTAGGAACAGAGACAATAGAGGGAAATTCTTACCCAACACCCCCACCACATCGCTAAGTCACCCTTCTCTCTTCTTCGGTGGCAGTGATCCAGAAGAACCTATAGGTGAACCTCCAGAGATATACGAAGATATTATAACAGAAGAAGAGTAAGAAAACATTCCTTTTGAGACCATGGCTGAAAACAGAAACGGTAGAGAAGATAGAAGGTGCCTTTCCCATCCAAGAGACCAACGGGGACATGAAGATGAAAAACATAAGTCCCTCAACCTTACCTCATTTCCATGGATTGACCACTAAAGACCCTGATGCCTTCCTGTTTGAGTTTTCTATCCTTTTTCAAACTTATGACTATGCAGAAGACGAGCAAAAGTTGAAACTCTTTCCCTCTACCCTCAAGGATGCAACACTACGCTGGTTCATGGGGTTACCTGGAAACAGTATCACAACTTGGGCTCAGGGGCAGCAAGCCTTCAACAAAAAACATTGGGACTACTATAGGTCAAAGGAAACAAAGGGAGAGATCTTTTGGATGACCATGGGAAGTGATGAGTCTTTAGAAGACTACGAGGAAAGGTTCCAACTTAGCTATAAATGGGCTAGGTGCACGCTTGACCCTGAATCTCTGAAGCTGGTTCTGCTCCGAGGAGTCCCCGAAGACCTTCTAGATACCCTCCATCTG
This sequence comes from Pinus tabuliformis, assembly GCA_031772625.1. Taxonomy (NCBI): domain Eukaryota; kingdom Viridiplantae; phylum Streptophyta; class Pinopsida; order Pinales; family Pinaceae; genus Pinus; species Pinus tabuliformis. Next base: position 769,394,469 of record CM062818.1, read on the forward strand.
CTTGCTGGAGGAGACATCTACCAACTACCTTATGAGGACATAAAGACTATGTTTAGAAACCACTCTAGGGCAGCCCGAAAACGAGGTAGGGGGAATCCACTCTCAGCTAGTACCACCTTCTCCAAGCATGAGTTTTCTAATCAGATGGAAGACCTCAAAATTGAGATGAGACAGACCATTGCCATGCAACTGGATACTTTCCGAATCCAACAGAAGAAAGAGGAGCTGAGAGGGCTTTGGCCATTTTTTGTCCCAGATGTACATGGAAGCATCCTAAGAACGAGTGTCCATTGCACTCAGTGGAGGTATGTTTCATTTGTGAGGAAGACCACCCCACGAACTAGTGCCCAACCTTACCTGGACTTAAAGCCATGTACCAAGGGGCTAAAGGGGTCACTGAGCCACTCTACTTCCTTAACCAAAGGAGGCCGCATGGGTCCAAACCTTACTAGCAGGGGATGCAAGGAACATCCCAAACTTATTACAACCCCAACCAATCCACTCACATGCCTTATTGGGGCCCCCCTGCTCATCCTTCCGGGTCCACACCTCCTCCTTGGTCTTATCCATCTCAATACCATACTCAACTTGCTGCTCATTCGTTTCACTCTCATGTCTAGCTACAACCTCGGTGGAATGCACCTCAACCGGGGTGGAGGCCCCAATACAACTCTCCTCCCACTATTTTTCCTCCACCTCCTACTCAACCACAACCATTACCTCCTACTCCTACAAGACAACCCCAGATGCCTACTCAATCGAACCTGAATCCCAATAATAGACAGGCCCAACAGGTATACACTGGAGAGACGACATGCCCTACCTATGTTGTGGAGATTTAGGAGATCAACCTACGGTCTGGAAAGGTCCTTCCAGATCGCCAACCTCCTCCCTTGGAGGATGAGGAATGGAAACAGGAAAGTAAACCCAAAGCCATTCCACCCTTTCATGAGAGACTAACAGTAGCCACGCAACCAAACCTAGAGGAGACTGAACTTTTGGGAGAACTTAAACAGTTGTGTGTGAAAATCCCACTTCTCCATGCCATAAAAGATGTACCAATCTACAACAAATTGATCAAGGAGAAGTGTTTCAAGAACCGAGGCAGGCGCAAGAGAAATGCCCTGACTATCAATGTCATAGGACAACTGTTCGATCTGATGTTGGGAAAAATAATCTGTTCAAAATATTTGGATCCTGGGAGTCTTGTAGTAGATGTCCACATCAATGGCACCATAATCCCCCACACCCTGATCGATCTAGGGAAGCCATCAATGTGATGATCAGGGACACTATGCTCAAACTCAACCTTCAGAGTTCCTTAAGAAAGACCTCGATAGTACTGTAGTTGGAAAACTGATCCATTGTGACTCCCGAAGGGATTGTGGAGGATGTCCTGGTCTCTGTTGATTCTTGGGAGTACCCTGTGGACTTTTTGGTCCTTTATCCAAAGGAAAAACTCACCGGATACCCCCTCATTTTGGGAAGGCCTTGGTTAGCTACTACGAATGCTTACATCAGTTGTCGAGTTGGGAGCATGACCATCAAGAATGGGCTTATGTCCAAACAGCTAGTCCTATACCCTCCTGTCCAACCTCTGTTAGAACATGACTTACCACTCTAGTTGGAGGAGGGAGATGAGGGTGAAGACTACTATGCACCATTGTGCACAGTAGAAGCCACCAGGGGAGGTTCTCTGATTGAGGATGACTTGATCGAGAATTTGATTCAAAATCCACCTCCCAGTGCACTATCGTTAGAGGAGTTAGTGGAAGGTACCCAAGCCAGCGCTTTAGTGGACCTCTGTGTGGCCAACCCGACCTCACCCAGAGTTAAAAATGTGGAATTTGGCCATGAAAGAACCTTAAAGTCAGCTCATTCCTATCTTCCTCTCAGGAGAAGGAGCTATTTAGCCTATTGAACCGCCATTTGGAGGATTTTTCCTGGAGCTATAAGGAAATGAAAGGGTCCATCCGTTGGTCTGTACCCATCACATTTACATTAAAGAGGATTTTAAACCAGTCAGGCAGCCTCAGAGGAGAATGAATCCAGCCCTTAAGGACATCGTTAAAGAAGAATTGCAAAAGTTGTTGGATGCAGGATTCATCTACCCCATCTCGGACAACGAATGGGTTTCTCCTCTGGTGCTTGTACCCAAGAAAAATGGGAAATGGAGAATTTGTGTAGATTATCAAGAACTTAACAAAGCCACCAAGAAGGACCATTTCCCTTTGCCGTTCATAGATCAAGTGCTAGATGTGTTGGCAGGGAAGAAGTTCTTTTCTTTCCTAGATGGGTTCAACGGGTATAATCAAATCCAAATCAGCCCGGAAGACTAAGATAAGACCACCTTCACTTGTCCTTGGGGAACCTTTGCCTACCGGGTCCTTCCCTTTGGGCTATGTAACGCTCCTGCCACTTTCCAGAGAGCAATATTAAGCATATTTGCTGAGATGGTTCACGATTCGGTGGAAATCTATATGGATGACTTTACTCCTTATGGGTCCAACTTCCAAGAAGCATTATCTAACCTGGGAAAAGTTTTAACCAAGTGTATTGAGATGAACCTGTCCCTCAGTCCTAAAAAATGTGAATTCCTGATGACTGAAGGGACCGTGTTAGGTCATACCATTTCTCAGCAAGGATTACAGGTGGATCCTAACAAAATTGCTATCATCCAAAAGGTTCCACCTCCTCAAAAGGTAAGATATGTTCAGAGTTTTCTATGCTTAGCAGGATATTATAGAAGATTCATTAAAGATTTCAGTAAGCTAGCCTCGCCATTGTTTGGCCTCTTAGGGAAAGATGTTGAGTTTAAATGGACTAATGACTGTCAAGGGGCTCTGGATGAGTTGAAAGATAAGCTGGTGTCCACCCTGATCTTGAGAGGTCCAAATTGGGCCCTACCTTTCCACATCCACATCGATGCCTCGAACAAAGCCATAGGGGCAGCCTTAGGACAAGTTGAGGAGAAACTACCATATGCCATATAATTTGTCAGCAAAAACCTGTCCAAGGCAGAGATGAACTATACTGTAACCGAAAAAGAGTTCCTGGCTGTAGTACACTCCCTAAACAAGTTCAGACACTACATCACTGGTTATCAAACATTCGTACACACTGATCATGCTGCGATTAGATATTTAATGAATAAGCCTGATGTAAATGCTCATATCATTAGATGGTTACTCTTGTTGCAACAATTTGATTTGACCATTGTGGAAAAGCCAGGTAAGGAAAATGTTGTTGCTGAGTTTCTGTCTAGATTGGATTTGCCTGCGGGTGAATAAGGGACAATGGATGACCAGATGCTAGATGAACACCTGTTTGCTATTTCAATACTCTCTCCATGGTTTTATGATATAGCAAATTAATTGGTCTCAACACAGTTCCCTCCACACCTATCCTCAAGAGAGAAGAGAAAAATTGTGAGGAAAAGTGCTCCATTCACTTGGATCGGGGGCAGCCTGTTTAAACTTGGCCCAGATCAGATCTTGAGGCGTTGTGTTAGGGAGGAGGAAGTTTTCGACATCCTCCTGACCTGTCACGATGGGCCCTGTGGAGGTCACTTTGTAGCGAAAAGGACTGCCTTCAAAACTATACAGGTAGGCTACTATTGGCCCACTCTTCATCAAGATGTCAGAAAATACATAAACCAATGTGACCGATGTCAAAGGATGGGGAAACCGACTCCAAGGGATGAAATGCCCCTCCAACCTCAAGTGACCTTCGAGCCATTTGAGAAGTGGGGCATGGATTTTGTGGGTCCTATCAACCCTCCTTCAAAGCAAAGGTCTTACATCATTATGTGCACAGACTACCTGACAAAGTGGGCAGAAACCAAGGCAATCAAGGCATCGACAGAAGGAAAAGTGGCTGAGTTTTTAAGGGAAAATATCTTCTACAAATTTGGCTACCCAAGAGAGCTAGTCACCGATCAAGGAAGTCAGTTCACCTCTAACCTGATTGAAGACCTGCTCGCTCATCACAAGATCAAGCACAGAACTTCCACCCCTTATCATCCGCAAGATAATGGGCAGGTGGAAGTTACTAATAGATTGTTGGAAGAGATTTTGACTAAAGTGGTGAGCAGCAGCAGGAAGGATTGGGAAAATCGCTTGGTTGAGGCCACCTGGGCCTACAACACCACTTGGAAAACTACAACAGGTTTCACACCTTATGAGCTGGTCTACGGGAAGAAGGCTCTGCTGTCCATAGAATTCGAGTATAACACATTGAGGGTGGTAGCTCAGTTGGACCTAGATCTCAGCCATGCACAATGGGAAATATTACTGCAGCTGAATGGATTAGATGAACAGAGAGTGCAGGCCCTCCTCCACTCAAAAGTAGTTCAACTCCAGAGGAAGATATGGCATGACCGACACCTTAATGAAAATCAATTCTAGCCAGGAGATTGGGCACTGCTGTATGACTCAAGATACAAGGATTTCAAAGGTAAACTGAGGACAAGGTGGTTAGGACCATATACAGTGGAGAAATGCAACGACAATGGTTCAATACTTATCAGGACCATTGATGAAGAAGCCATCCCCATGCTCGTTAATGGGCATCGATTGAAAATCTACAGGAAAGCCCTTTCGAGGCAGGAGTTCATTGAAACTTTGGATAAATCAGTGCTGGTAGTGGAGCAGGGCCCTGTCTCTACTCCACCCACACCTTGAGCATCAAAAAAAAAAAAAAAGAGAAAAAAGAAAAAAACTGAGAAATGAAATAAAAAGATCCCTGGGTGAAAAATTCTTAGAGGTGCCCGGGGCAGACAGTGAGGGTGAAAACCTAATGGAGGCGCCCCAACTGTCTCTCTCAAAAAAAAAAAAAAAGAAAGAAAGAAAAACAGGCTTAATCTCTGTGGAATAATTACAGGTTGCAGGGAATATATTGCAGGTTAGGAAGGTCGCGCAAAACAAGGACAGGGGTCTGCACCAGGCTACAGGACACCCTCACAGACACTTCCTCCATGACCACTCACCTCTCCTAGGATTTGATCATATTCGGGGGTGGATTTCACCTTCTACAGGAAGTTCTACCTATTCTACAGGTAGTCTATGTCTTCTATAGGAAACATCCTGTAGAACCTTCGGGCAAGCCAAAATCGATCTTGGAGGGGAATCTGAAGGTTGGAATCTGTTTGTTAGGCCTGCAGCCACCCCTGTTTCCACCCATCACCATATGGAACCCTGTTTCATCTCTTTACACCTCCGTCACCCACCTGGTTATGTGTTCCTGCACAGTCATACAAGAAACCTTATTTTCCTCATATTGCCAACAAGAATTTTTCAGCGACAAATCAAGCAATGATGTCTAGCTCACCCTACCTGTCAATCTCCATCTAGACTCTTCATCAACCGAATCCCTCGTTAGCAATATAACACTGCTTGTTTAGCTTGCATTCCAGGAGGATAAGCAGCTACAAGACATCCTACAGGAATCCTGTAGCAGCTGATCCCTCTGGGAGACATATTCTGGAAGCAGGAACAACCGAAACCAACAAAGGGAACATGCAAAAGGCTCCTCTTGGACGTGAAAACATCCTCGGTAGCCAAAACCAAACAGAGCCTGTACATGCAACATTAACAACCGAAGGATCGGGTTCCAAAACCCGTGCATACAACATCAAAGAATGAAGGAATGGGTTCTAACACCCAATGCAACATCAAGCGAAGGAATGGTCCCAAGACCTGAAGTCTGCATAATGCGTCCATGGCCACACAGGTAAGTGTCTAAACCCATTCGTTAATTGCATAAACTATATTTCGAAAGTTGCATGCCTATGAAAATGGTTCAGATTGAATGGGATCGATGGCCAGTCAACTGGCCACCCTCAGCCAGTTACATAGCTTTGTGGCATCCAAACAAGCTCAGTTACATTCAAATTTTCCAACGAGACATGCAGCAAACACGTGTGGAGTGTCCAGTCGGGGAAAATCGTCGAGACTGGCAGTGGTGGCGGTGGTTAATGGCAGGAGGGGAGGTGAGGTGGTCAGAGATACACAAAGAAATGATGGCCGTGACATTGGATCAATGGTTCGGTCCAGCCACCTCATCCCCTCGCCACGAATTGTGTCGCAGTTAAAAGATGCTCAGCTGAAGACTCTCACCACCCTTTGTTCATTCGCACTTGCAACGTCCTTGGTCAAAGTATGTGTCCTCTGCTTCCAAATTTTTTTAACCCGTCGTCCTCCACCGAGTTTTTCGGCCTGTTTCAAAAAAAATATCCCACGTACCCGGCTCGTTTAGAGGTGCAGTGACATCTTACAGAAGCCGGCAAGAGTTCTACAGGAAGAAGCTCTACATGAAGTATGGCACAGCTTTCTGGAGTAGGGAAGCTTGGACTTTTCTTCATCGAATTTGGAGTTTCGAGAGAGGTAGGCTCGAAAACACTCTTCCATGCATGGTATGTCTGGTGAATTGAACTGTCTCAAATTGGGGAGTTCGAGAAAAATCCACCTGTGAGTTGGAAATAACAGTTTTCCTGTGTGTTGCATGATATTTCTCAGTTGTTTTTGCGTCGAAATTCTCCTCCACAGTTACTATTAAAAAATAAAATTCTCCTGTAGGAAATATACGCAACTGTGAGGGCTAGCCTATGTATGAAGAATTTGAGTTTGCATATTTGTATGTATGCTGGGAATAAAAATTGAGCTCTGTACTCTGCCTGTGGAAACCCAATTTCTTCCTTCATAAATGGATAGCTGAGTTCTGGGCAGCAAAAGCCTTAAAAGCCACAGAATTGGTGCTAATTGATAGTTGAAATCCCTTCTCAAAGTTTAGGGGAGAAATCCATAAACAACATTCCCTTTTCTAATCAGAGCATAAAACAGAGCACTCTCACCATGCCAGAGGGGGTTTATCAGGAAAGAACCTTTGGATCCCAGCAAGCTACGTGAGCATCCGGAGGTGGTGGACCTCTTCACCCGTGCTAATTGGATGTCCTTTTGTGACAAAATTCAGGGTCATGACAATGAGATAACGAAGGAATTCTTAATGTCCCTAGAACTTGAATCAAAGACACATGCCACAGTGAATTTTATGGGTTTGACCCTGGAAGTTACCCCTGAGCTCATCAGTCATGTTATTGGTCTCCCATTAGGGCTCCCTTGGAGCAAAGAAGAAAGGTCATTGGGCCAGGCAGCCAAGAAAGCATTCTTCCTGCCTGAGGAACATCCTGTAGAAGACAAGAACGGGGTCCGGTGAACCAGTTTACCTCCTCTCTGGAGTGAAGTCAGTTTCCAAATCATGAAATACATTACCTGTGAAGGGAGGTTCAACACTGTCTACGACTATCATTTCAGGTTGCTGAGTGAACTAAGACATGGAATGGATTTACCTCCAGAAAAGAAGTTGAGCATCCCCTATTTTATTCTGCAGTCATTAAGTGAATGTGGTGTAGGTTTTAACCCTGTACAGAAATTACCTGCATACGAATTCTTAAACAAAGAAAATAAACAATGCGAGAGCATAACCCATAAAACACATATGCACAGAGATTTTTCCCTGGATCCCAAAACTGGGACTACCAGCTTGATTTTTCATTATGTTCCTTTCAAAGTTACAATACATATTTATACATGCCGAAGCATCCAATACCATGGACCGAAATCCATCGCGTCCAATACCATGGACCGAAAACAATCGCGTCCAAAAAACATGTGCGAAAATCATGCACAAAACCATAGGTGGGTCCGCCCAACCTAACATATGGTCCAAAACCAAAATTTTTCGGGGCGCTGCCCCGGACCCCATAAAGTGGGGTTAAGGGTGCCCTTCAAACCCCCTATTAACTATGTGGAAAGAATATAACACAACCCAACAATCTCCCACTTGTTGTTTTCTTTCCACAGGGGGCCACAGGAGAGCTTAGTCAATTTTTTTATTTTTTTTATTTTTTCAGCCCTGAGATTCCCATTGCTTCTCTACACCAAGAGAACTTCTCAGAGCTCACAGATTTTGTCAATGCATCTGCAGTATTCTTCAAAGTGTCCACCTTTACCAGCAACACCTTTCTGTCTTCTATCATATCCCTCACAAAGTGATACTGAACATCAATGTGCTTTGTCTTTGAATGATAAGCAGGGTTCTTTGCTAAGAAAATTGCACTTTGGCTGTCACAGTCTATTCTTATAGATCCATGTACTAACCCCATACTTGAACACAATCTCTGCAACCAAACTGCTTCCTTTCTTGCATGAGTGGCTGCCATGTATTCTGCCTCTGTAGTTGATAGTGCCACTACAGATTGTTTCTTACTCATCCAACTGACTGCACCTCCAAATAGGTTAAACACATACCCACTTGTAGATCTTCTCTGATCCAGATCTCCAGCCCAGTCTGCATCAACAAAGCCATGAATATCCAACACTCTGTCCAATCCTGGTCTTCCTTGGTAGCACAAACCATAATCACTAGTGCCATGCAAATACCTGAAAACCCGCTTCACTGTTGTCCAGTGCTCCTTCCCAGGTTTTGACATAAACCTGCTCAATACTCCCACTGCATGTGCAATGTCTGGTCTAGTATAGACCATTGCATACATCAGGCTACCCGTTGCACTTACATATGGAACACGAGACATGTCCTCTTCCTCTTCTTGTGTCTTGGGACACTGTTCAGCAGATAACCTCACACCTACAGGAATAGGAACCTTTACCGGTTTACTATCCTGCATATTAAACCTCTGCAGTATTGTCTCGACATACTTCCTCTGGTTTAACCAGAGCTTCCTCTTTGACCGATCTCTTTTAATTTCCATGCCCAAAATATAGTTTGCAGCACCAAGATCTTTCATGTCAAATTTAGAGGACAATTGGGTCTTCAAATCCTGGATAATTTCTTTGTCATTTCCAACTAGCAACATATCATCCACATACAAGACCAGATAAATAACACGGTCACCAATTAATTTAAAATACACACAATGATCTGCTTTGCTTCTGGTGAAGCCAAGTCCCCGTATAAATGTATCAAATTTCTGATACCACATCCTTGGTGACTGTTTTAACCCATACAAAGACTTCTTTAACTTGCATACCAGTTCTTTCTTACCCTTCACCGTAAAGCCTTCAGGTTGCTTCTTGTAGATTTCCTCTTCCAAATCCCCGTGAAGAAATGTTGTCTTCACATCCATCTGTTCTACCTCAAAATCAAAAGCAGCAACAACAGATAAAAGTAATCTAATAGAAGTTACCTTAGCAATAGGAGAAAAAATATCACCAAAATCAATTCCCGGCACCTGGGAATAACCTTTTTCTACCAACCGAGCTTTGTATTTCTCCACCTTTCCTTCCACATTTGTCTTCTTCTTGAACACCCATTTGCTGCCAATGGGTTTCCTTCCAGCCGGCAACTCCACCAGATCCCAAGCCTCATTTTTGTGCAAAGATGCCATTTCATCAACCATGGCCTCTTTCCAGACTTTTCCATCCTCTGAATCCACTGCTTCCTTCACAGTTCTGGGATCATCATCAGTAACAGACAAAGCAAAAGCAGATGGACTATACCTTTCTGGTTGCCTTCTTTCTCAAACTGATCTTCTCACAGTTGGAGTTTGTGGCTCTTCATCTTCTGATTCCTCCTCTGCTGTAGAGTCTGATTCTTCCTCCTTTGGCTCAAACTCTATCTTCTCAGGTTCCTTGGGTTGGACTTCATGTTGAATAACATCTTTTACCTCTCTAAACACCACATCTCGGCTGTACACAACCTTCCATGTGACTGGGTTCCAAAGCTTATAACCCTTTAAACCATCCTTATACCCAATAAAGATGCACTTTTCAGATTTACTATCCAACTTGGTTCGTTTCTCCTTTGGAACATGTACATATGCATCACATCCAAATACCCTCAGATGTGAAAGAGAGGGTTTCTTAACAGTCCATACTTCTTGTGGAGTCTTATCCTCCAACGTTGATGAAGGTGACCTGTTGACCAGGTAACATGCAGTATCCACCGCCTCTGCCCAGAATTCCTGTGCTAACCCAACACCACTGAGCATGCTTATTGCCCTTTCCATCAATGTCTTGTTCATTCTTTCTGCGACTCCATTTTGCTGAGGTGTATATGGAGTAGTCTTCTGCCGTGCTATACCACACTTCTTACATAATTCTTCAAATTCATTACTGCAAAATTCTCCACCATTATCTGTCCTCAACACCTTTATCTTCTTCTCTGTCTGATTTTCCACCAGAGCCTTAAATTCTTTAAACCTGTCAAAGACTTCAAATTTCTTCTTAAGGAAATATATCCATGTATTCCTTGAGAAGTCATCTATAAATGATACATAGTACACAGACTTACCCAGTGATGGAACCTTCACAGGTCCAAACACATCACTGTGCACAAGCTCTAATATCTGTTTCGTCCTCTTACCACCAGAGGGGAAACTCACCCGATTTTGCTTCCCATACACACAATTTTCACAGAAATCAAAATCCAGAGAGCTATCATTCATACCTTCTACCATACGTTTACCATGAAGTATTCGAAGGCCCTTCTCTCCAATATGTCCAAGCCTTTGATGCTACAACATGGTCTTCTCTCTAGAGACCACTATATTTTCTACTCCATTTTCAGGAACCATAGAACTATTGCACCCATCAACAACAATGCTATCTTGCAGCTTGTACAGAGTTCCAATCCGAACTCCCCGCATCAATATCAGTGCTCCTCGAACCATATTGCAGGTATCTTTCTCGAACACCGTCTTTACACCTGCATCATCCAACTTGCTTACAGAAATTAGATTTCTGGCCAATGCAGGAATATGTAGAACACCCGGAAGTGTTCTAACCCTTCCACCTTGCAACTTCAACTTTACTTTTCCCCGACCAACGATTCTAGCCTTCCTATCATCTCCTAAGAAGACATCACCACCATCGTATTTCTCATACTTGCAGAACCACTCTCTATGGGGAGTGAAGTGAAAGGATGCACCTGAGTCAATCAACCATGCCTCATGATCTACATGTGTACTTGAAGAAGCCAAGTACACATCCCCACCTTCATCTGAGGTGGTTTTCGCCTCTGCAAGAGGAGCATCATCAGATCCCTTTCCTTTATCAGGAGCTTTAGATTTGCAATCCCTTCTGAAGTTCCCTTCCTTTCCGCATTTCCAGCACACCACCTTTGTAGGTTTTCCTGGAGATTTAGATCTCCCACTCGATGACTTATTTTTGTTTCTGTTCTGGGACCATCCTCGTACAGACAAGGCATCACCATTCTGGTTGTCCATATTTTTCTGTCTCATATCCTCTGTCAGCAAGGCTGAGACTATTTCATCAAACTGCAAAGCAGTTGCATTGCTACCTATTGCAATAACCAGACTATCCCACGAATCTGGTAGAGAACACAACAGACTGATGCACTTATCTTCATCTGAAATTTTAATATCAACAGATAATAACTGACTTACCACAGTATTAAACGCATTTAGATGCTCTGTCACCGAGTCTCCATCTTTCATCCTTAGGTTATACAACTTTTTCCGCAGGAATAGTTTATTCACTAGAGACTTAGATTGGTACAAAGTCCCTAACTTGACCCACAAAGCCTTTGTCGTAGCTTCCCCTGATACATTTAGCAATACTGAATCTGAGACACACAATCGTATTGTGCTCTTTTCCTTCCGATCCAACTTCTTCCATTCTTCATCGGTCACTCCCAATGGTTTAGTACCCGGATCTACCGCGATCCACTGATCTTTATCCACCAACAGATCCTCCATCTTGAGTTTCCACAACTCAAAATTCTGACCATTGAACTTCTCAATCTCTATCTTTCCACTGCTCGCCATCTTCTTTCACCACCAGAATCGATCTCGCAGATCTCCCACTGAACAGGGTCTACCACAGGCCCGAGCGAAACCCCTCAGCAAAAAAGGCGTCCCCTTGAAGCCAAAATAGCTCTGATACCAAATGTAGGTTTTAACCTTGTACAGAAATTACCTGCATATGAATTCTTAAACAAAGAAAATAAAAAATGCGAGAGCATAACCCATAAAACACATATGCACAGAGATTTTTCCCTGGATCCCAAAACCGGGACTACCAGCTTGACTTTTCATTATGTTCCTTTCAATGTTACAATACATATTTATACATGCCGAAGCATCCAATACCATGGACCGAAATCCATCGTGTCCAATACCATGGACCGAAAACCATCGCGTCGAAAAAACATGTGCGAAAATCATGCACAAAACCATAGGTGGGTCCGCCCAACCTAACATATGGTCCAAAACCAAAATTTTCCAGGGCGCTGCTCCGGACCCCATAAAGTGGGGTTACGGGTGCCCTTCAAACCCCCTATTAAATACGTGGAAATAATATAACACAACCCAACATGTGGCACAAAATTGAATGAGGGGACACCGGATCAGTTTTCCCATCATGGGCTCATCAAACTTTTAGTGGAAGATGGCCTCCACACCTACACTGTCCCCCTCTCTTGGGAAATTTTCCGAAACATGTCCAGAGATGACGATATTAGAATTCTGGCCGAGGATCTCACCTCATCCAACAGTGAAGAAGGGGAACACACTGAACCAGGAGAGAAAACCAGTGGTAAAGAAACATAGGACAAATAAGCACAAGCAGGACAAAAAGAGAAAGAGGGAAAGGGCAAAATTGTTGAGCTTAAAAAAGAGCAAGGAACAACAACACAAACACCAAGGGAAAAGAGACTACAGAGGAGAGTAGAGAAGGCAGAAACATCCCAAGTAAAGGCTGGCATAGCCACAACAGTCACACCAAAACAAAAGGTAAAGACAGATCCTGAAATGGCCGCAATACAGGCATAAACAGTTGACACAAAGACTTCTACAGGAAGCATGGAAACAGAACAACAAAGGGGGAAATCACCAGAAATATTGGCAAGAGAGGCAGACGTTGTGCTTGCCGCCTTAAAAACACCTCCAAAACAAAAAGGGAAGCGAAAGAGGCAAACCTCCATGTACTTTAAAGCAAGAAGGAGCACATGGATCAAAGTAGGCAGACCCTAGCCGTAGTCAAAGGAGCCAATTATCATTGAGGACACAACCCCTAAACCAAAGGAAGTGTCTCATTCAAAGATATCCGTCACCTATGAACGAGGAAGCCAAAAAACTTCCACCTGGAGAGAAATACTGAAGACAATGGACTCAAAGACAGTTCTACAGGAAGCTGAGAAATCTCTACAGGAAACTCGGGCTAAGCTAAAAGAGACTGAGAAATTGGAGGAAAAGGTGGCCAAACAATCACAGGAAGAAGAAAGGACAGAGGAAATATTGGAACCAAGCCCTCAGCCCAGTTTGGGCTCATACTATAACCTGTTAGAAGCTGGGAAAATAATTCCCCAGAAATTTGCGGTGCCACTATTCTTTGCACTGGAAGAAGAAAGAATTAGGACTCACACTTGGATGAGGATTGCCAAGTCCAAGGATGTGGCAGACATAGGCCCCCTAGAAGAACAACTCAGGGAGTCAAGGAAAGAATTGGCCATGGTGAAGCATGTGGAAAGCAGTCAGAGGGCCAAACTAGAGGAAGAGAATGAGCTGCTGAAACAGCAGCTACAGCTACAAGGAATCCATAAGGAAGACAGGCCCTCCATTCTAGGAGAACAGTAGCAACGAGAAAAGCCTCCAATAGACAAAGAAACCTTGGATGAAAAACAAAGAAAGGATGGGCTGCAGGCTGAGATTGAGGCACTAACAAAACAGCTATAGGAGAAGGAGTCGCAAGAAGCAGAGGAGATACAGTCTCTAAGGCAACAGGTACATGAGAAGGAAGCCCAACTGGCCTGCATGGCTAGCTGGGCAATAGAGGCCATACAGTGTAGGCATCCTACCAAGTCATACACTTTGTACCTTAAATATCAATGGTTGCAGTTCCAGATTAACACCTTGGCCCAAAGGGGCACTACATTTCAAAACTACCATCAATTAATGGCTTTATGTGACAATATCTCATCAGAGGACAAGGCTAAATTATCAGAGTTTTATTTACACAACTTGGCCCTTCCAAACATGAATTCGTGGGATCCGAACGCTGTGGTAGGAGATGTGCAACTTATGGCCATGACCTCTTGGTTGAATCATGAGGAAAAAAGGGCAGGAGAGGTCCGAAATATTATGAACAGGGAACTCAGTGAGCCACTAATGATCATAGTAGAGCCGGAGGATCCCTCAGCATTGATAAGTGCCCACCAGCACTTGGCCAACAACCCTCAGGATTTACCAGATTACATTGAACGACAAGCTCAAGTTATTTTTTTTAGGACATGGAGAGACTGTTGGGGGGTAACTGCCTTCATGCTTGCACAAGGAGGTGGAACACATTGCCCCACAGTTTGAATATAAGAGAATACCACTCTCCAACCAGGATGAGGGAGGCCTTGGCAAGGGTACCCCTTTATAAACAGTCAATGCAAAATCTGCAGGCCAATTGGATCGGCCTAAAGTTCAGTCCTCCCTTGCTTTTGGGATTGCTAGAAGGAGTTAAGGAAGAAGAGGAAAACAGGCAGTGGGAGGAAGTGGAAAGAAAAGTAGGATTTCATGACCGAGAAGAAGACATCACCTTGGAGGCCTGGGACGTGAGAGAGGTAGTCAAAGCTATCAAGGATGATGAGCTATATTAGTTACTCAGAGGATGAGAAACCCATTTAGCATGGGGGTGATGATGAGCCCCAAAAATGGGTAACTTATTGGGCTCATTTTGCCTATTTTTCTCCATTAATCCACCATTCTTCATAGTTTATACATGCTTTTGAGTATATTTATGTTGATTGAACGAATGAGGATAGTCACTTGACCATGAAGACTAATACGTGTTTATTGCAGATTTTTGGACAGCTTTTGGACCAAGGTCAAGCATTTATGAGCCATTTGACAGCGGAATGCAAGGGGACAAGGCTGAGGATTCGTAGGGAGGGTGCCTCTTGCACTAAATGGCCTCTTCCTCGAGTTCTCCACCATCAGCTCGGAGTTCAGCAGTTCACCAACGTTGATTCCCAAGGGCATCCGAGCAGCTTTTATAAAGTGATTGAGTACTAGCAGTTTGGGCAGCCAAGCCCCTCGAATCAAGGAGGACTGTTGGAGGCCCTCGTGGTGCATAAATAGGAAGGCTTCCAGCCTTCGTAGGTTACTTTTTTGAATAGTTGTATTCTGCACTATAGTGCTGCTAGTTTCTCAGCTCATTTTGTAGCTTTTGCTATACAACTTCTTTTGTGACATTGTTATTTGAGTAATGGAAAGCAGTTTCATTTGGCACCAGTTCTGAGCTTCTTCTTAGGAGCCTGCAGCTCTTGGGGTTGGGCCCAACCCAAGTGCCAAGGCTTCCTTTGTGTACTGTTATGTGTTGTTGATATATTTATCAAATAATTTCTGTTAAGTAGATTAAAGTCTTGCTTGGTTACCTAGGTCATTATTGATGATTAAAAAGGATTTTCATGTTCAGATTGGTTTGATAGGTTGATAATAGAGAAGATCTTCAGAAAAAGGCTATCAAGCACCCCTGATCTCACCTCTCCCTCCGTGGGACCATGAGCTGGGACCAAGGCGTCCTTGCCACCACCAAAAACACTGTCTTTGCTTCGTCATGCAATTGTTAGTGTTAGATTCTCATTTGTGGGAGTTGATACCAGTTGTGGTTACATGCTCAGGTCCATGATTGCTTAGTTTGCATAGCTATTTCACATGATTTTGTTGCCAATAAACTTCTGTTCATTTTCTTTGCTGATATTTAGGTCAGATTAGGTTAAAGTAGTTAGGTCTTTGGTTTTCCGAGTCTTTGTTTGAATAGTTTGGAAAATAACTTGCAGAGCACCTCTGATACATCTTTGCCTACCCCTACTCCATCAATACCATCTGCTCCGTCCTCTAACTCTGATTCTTGCCTCACATTTGCTACGTTCCATCACTTTGAACTAATTTCCATATTTTTGTGCAACATTGATCTACCCCTCCTTGAACAAATCCAACCATCCTTATCACTCACCCGCTTTGTTCGCCAGGTCCTGGACCCCTCCACATCATCATCCAACCTTTGTACCCACTTCTTCACCTTTCTTCCACCATCAACCCTCCAAAATCCCCTTTCGGAACATCCTGTAGAAGCCACATAACATCTTGTAGAACCCTTGCAGACTTCCTGTAGAAGCTCACGAAAGTGGTTTCTTGAGATCCGACCACCGTGAATCTCTCTGGAAGGGTGCTAGGGACCCCCTTAGGCCCTCTTCTCACTTTCCCAACCTCCTGCAAGCGTCCACTCCATTTCCTTTCGCCAGTCAACCTCTGCACAATCAAAATAGTCAAAACATCTGCAAAGTGATTCCATAAATATTATTCAAAAATAAAAAAATATGTTTTCTTCATATTTCTCTTCAGAAGTAGCTTAGTCACATGCATTTTAATTTTCTATAAGTCAATGGCATCCATTTCTGTAGCTTTCTTCCTTTTACTTGCACTAGTAGGGTTAGGCGATAAAACTAGGATTTGTTAGGGTTTGCGTTCCTCTCTAGCTTCAACTTCTTTCTGCAAGTAGATTAGCCTCTGGTTGAGTTAGTTTCATCCATCATAGTTAAAATTTTCTTCTAAGAGCTCATAGAAGTTGGCTTAAGCTCCTAGCAGACTTGTGCTAGCTGATCAAGTGACAGATTGCGGCAAGAGCTAGTACTTGTGCATATAGCACCTCCGCTTCCAAGTTTGTTATGAACTACCGGGTTGATAAAAGTAAAGAAGGGAGTCCCAAGAGTTGCAACAGTATTGCTGCAATACTGGAGCCCACCACATGGGGGCCATGAGACCGCTAGTGTGCCGGTGTTCATCTCTTATCAGAGAGGCACTAGACGGTTGTTTGTAGTAGCGAAGCGAGTGTTAGCTCCACCTGGGGTGGAAGGGGCCTCGCTTCCTCCATCAGCACAGCAGGTTCAAGATCGAGGCAAGAGGCCTCTACAGGAGGAAGGACCATCAGGTGAGCAAGAGACTGATTTCATCCTCATTGAGGGTGATGATATTGACATGGGCCCACAGAGTGCAAACCTTAGAGAGATCATCAAGGTGCAACAGGCGAACATTGATGCCTTGTCCACCAACTTGGATAGAGCCCAATGGACTATACAGTACCTAGAGTAGAGGAACAAGTAGCTTGAGGATTAGCAGGTGGTGATGGATTTACAGAACATTCATCAAAACCGCCAAAGTGCCCGAAGGAGGAGGGTGGAGTTCACTTCGTTGGAGCAAGAAATCAATGCCGATAGGGAGTCATGGCTCGAAAGAGTCAATATCCACTTGGAGAGGAAGCTGTAGAAGGAAATAAATGAGAAGAATATGCTTAGAAACTTGTCATATCATTACTTGTCCTGAAACTTGGTGTGCCAAGAAAGAATCAGGAATTTGAAAGCAAAGCTAAAGAGAGCATCAAAGAGGAAAAAAGAGGATGAAGGACTTCAAATATTGGCTGAGGCTTCCTTGGCCCATCACAACACTTGATAGAGAAGACTCAGCCCAAATTTCAAGAAATTTGGAGCAATTTTTGCATTTTTGGCACAAAAAACAGAGTTTTCCTCCCTATACGCCGCGCCACGTGGCGCTCGCTTTTGCTAGAGGGCTCTAAATCACAAAAAAATTGCATTTCTAGATTTTTCATGAAAATTAATTCTTGCCTGCCTATGGCCAGAAATTTGGGTAGGTTTTGAGCCCTCAAAAGGTCAAAAAACACTCAAAAATTGACCTCACTACCCTTATTTTGACACACAAGAAGCAGTGTTGGGAGAATGGACTTTTGGAGGGGAAAATGGATTCCAAATTGAAAAATTCCACTTGGGTTAGAAATTAGACAGGTAGACCTTTCCAACAAGCACACCTGGAGCTCATTTGGACTTTAGGAAGGCCTCCAAAAGTGGATCCAAACAGGCGCTATGCATATAGAATCAGACGTGGCACATAGAGGAAAAATTGCCAGTTTGACCAAGTTTTGCTCTGTTTTTCTCCCATCTTCGCCTAGTTTGACTTTTTCACTTTCCTAATGGAAAATTTATGATGTAATTTTATGAAAATTGATGGATTATGATGTAAATATGTTGGATTTTCACTTGTAGAGGTAGATTCATTAGTTTAGAGGTTGTTTGAAACTGAATGAATCAGTTCCCTTGTTTTTAGAGGCATGCTATTATCTTGCCTAGTTTCTAGTTCTCAGTTTAGAATCAGTTGGATCAGCTACTAGACTCATGAGCTCGACCCCTAGAGGCAAGGATGAGATATGTTTGTCTATATTATGTTATTTTTCAGTGATTATCATGGTTGGACTCTTGAGAAAGCTTTGAGCTTGATTGTACATTCACTTTCAGTATTTTGGCTAAGGAATTGAGACCAGGATTTGCAACACTCTTTGGGATTCATGTGGAAATTTGTATTGGTACAGTGCTTATCTTTGTAATTGTGAATTTTTTTTATGTATGCCATCATCTATCTTATTTCTTTTGAACTAAACAAACAAGAGTGTAAGTAGAATTCATTGAAAGTGCAATGCTCTACTTGAAGTTTGCTTTAGTTGTTTGATGTTTTCAGTTGTTTGAAGAGGATCCATGATTTCCCTTTCCCTCTTCAACCCCTCACCTGTCTTTTCCTTCCATCTCACTGAAATTTAAGTGTCAAAATGATTACCTACCTTGCCCCACCGAGATCTCTGCAGAACTGAGCCTCAATCCCCGCACCCAAAAATCTACCTTTCCCTTGATTCCAACTAAACCCCCAAAAAAAATCACATCAAATCCTTTACTTCATACCTAGCCTAAAATCAGTTTTTATTTCAGTCATCTCAAGCCCAATCGATTATCTTTTGTTGATATTGACCCGGAGAGAGCCCTCTCTTGTCCTCGTAGGGCTAGTTACGAGGCTGAGCGTGGTTTGATGTTGGCCCTGGATCCTACCTTTTCAGCCTGAGGTAAATCTAGGCTCTAACATGTTCCGTGGTCACTCATTAAGATCTTTGGGCAACCAAACCATGTCAACACATTGTCGAAAAAAAAATTTGCAGCTATAGTGACCGTGCAGTCCTTAACTAGTTGTGCTTTCGCCCATCGAGTTAGGTATTCTGTCGCGGTGATGATGTAGCGCGCACCAGTCTTCACTGAGGTTTGATTGGTCCCACAAAGTCGATTGCCCATTTTTTGAATGGTTGCAGTGTCATCTGTGGATTGAGTGGCATCTCATCCCTTCGTGATGGTTTCCCAGTCCTTTGACATATGCCACAAGCCTGACAGTGTCCTTTCGAATCTTGATGTAGGATTAGCCACCATAGCCCTGTGTGGAGAATATTTTGTGTCATTACATGTCCTGCATAGTCTCCTCCTGCAGCCCCCCCATGTGCTTCCACAAGGATCTGTCCTCGTTCACATTCAGGTACATATCTTCGCAATATCTCATCGTTTCCCATGTTGTAGAGGTGCTTCTCAATGACAGAAAATTCTTCCACGCGCACTGCCAATTCCTTATTCTACTAGATTGAATATTCCTTCGGCGTAGTCCCTGTGGTTAAAAATTGTATTATATCTTCGAAGTGGCCATCTGCGACACGCACTGCAAAGAGCTATGTATTAGGTAATCCTTCTTCCAAATTTGTTGGCTCCTTGCCTGTCTCAATTCATGATAAGTGATCTGGTCCTGCATTTATGTGTCCTGACTTTACAATGACCTCAAAGTCATATTATTCAAACAACAACAACCATCTGCATATGTGCCCCCCCAAAACAGGCTTGTTCACTAGGTATTTCAACGCGGAATGATCGGTATACATCTTGAAGTGCCCGCCAAGTAAATAATGTCGGTATTTCTGGAGCACGTATACCATTGCGAAACCTTCGTGCTCAGTAGTAGAGTAGTTATTTTTGGCTTTGGATAGTCACCGACTCACGAACGCGATCGGGTGATCCACACCTTCCATGCCTTCCTGCGTAAGTACATCTCCTAGCGCAATGCACAATGCATCAATATGTACATGAAATTATACGTCCCATTTTAGGAAGACCAAGATGGGCATTGATGCCATTTTCTCTTTGAGAACGTCCAAAATTTTCCTACAATCATCATTCCAACAATATGTAGTGTCCTTTTTCAATAGTTGTTCCATTGGCACTGTTATTTGTTCATAGCTCTTGATAAACTTTCTATAGTAACCAGTGTGCCCCAACGTAGTGTGTAGTTGTTTGACACTTTGCGGCACTTCCAGATTGAGAATAACAACAATCTTCATAGGATCCACCATCAGGCCTTGTTTGCAGACCACATGGCTGAGCAAGTTTCCAAAGGGGATGAGGAAGGTGAATTTCTTAAGATTCAACGCAATCTTGTGTCTTCGACAAGTAGCCATCATCAAACATAAGCTTTCTATATGGTGTTTAACTAACCCAAATACAGTCCAATTGTCCAGATAAGCCTCCAAGAACTTATGGATGTATTCCTTGAACGCGGCCACCACTACATGCAAAAATGTTGCTGGCACGTTCTTCAGTCCAAAGGGCATAACGGTGTATTGAAAAAATCCCCATTCAATTGCGAAGGTTGTCTTGCTCCTATCTTTCGGCACGATCTTGATCTGATGGTACCCTGAGAAGCCATCCGTGAATGAGTAAGCTTCCTGATTGCCAACGTTCTCCAATACTTCATTTGTAAACGGTGTTGGGAATGGATCATGAACACATGCGTTGTTAAGCTTCTTGAGCTCCACGCATATTCTAATTTCGCCCTTCTGTTTTTCCTTCTGTACTACCATGGGACTCACCCAGTTAGATTCTTCCACTGGTTCAATAATTCCAACTGCAAGAATTTTGTCTAATTCGTCACAAACCTTTTCTTTATACTTTGGATTCAATCGGTAAGGTCACTGTTTAACTGGCTTCGCGTCCGGTTTCAGAGTGATCTTCATCACCCCTAAGTTTCCAATGATCCCCTTTAAGTCTGTGATTTTGGTCAGGAAAAAATCTTGATATTCGCGGAGTAACTCGGTGACCTTATCTACCGTAGCATCGTCCTAATATTCCCCGAGCATCGTGTACTTTGGCTCCGCGTCTGTGCCAATGTTTACCTGCTTTGTTTTTAGTGACGCATTGATGTTCAGATCCTCAATCGATGGTCCTCGAACTTTGTGACATCCTACAGTTTCTAGAATATTAATATTTCGGGGTCGTCATTATCCTCCTCTACTTGCACATTATAAAATTCTAGGGCACTGCTTAACTGGGTTGCCCATGCTGGTTGAACTACGTGTAGTGGTTCCTGTGGTATTTTGAAGATGGAAACTTTTACTGCTTGCAACGCATCGTCAACAGTATTCGACCATCGGTCTTCAAATGTGAATGTTAACAAAAATACCCTGCACAAGACATCCCATTCGCTCGTACCATGTTAGAGTTCTGTCTCAGTATACCAATTCATGGGTATGGTAGAATAAATGTACCCATTAAGGCTGTGGTTCTTCCCCATAGGCTTTGGTCCATTTCGCAAGGTGCGTGCGCGATTCATCTTGTCCATCGTATTTATCTTCTATCTGTAGTTACGGTTTCCCAAATTGTAGGTACATCATCCTTCTACATCTGCACCAATTCTAAAAATTTCCTTGATGTGTTCCCCACTAGCGCGTAGGTGTTGCGTGCAACGCCCACTTCAATGCACTGAATCGCTGTTGTTCCCGTACTGCGCTTTCAAACATGTTCAAGAATTCATCTACCACTGTCAATCCATCATATGTTGGCATATCTTGGACCTGGGTTGTTAGACAACGTAGTGATCTAACCATCATGTTGCAATTCAGTGTTGTCACTTCGTTCAATTGATTGTGCCAACATTCGTCTTCTTCGTCTGAGTTTGCGGTGCAGGAACTCACACGCTCCCACGAGATCCTTCCATTTGTAGTTGAATTCACCCAATCATGATCTCGCGCAGTTGTCTTGTAGATAAAATCCAACTCATCGTCACTTCCACCGTCGTGCATTGATTCAGTGTAACGCACTCCCTCGGCTAGGTCTAGTGGAACTACTACGCGTAGGGACTTTTTCTCAAATATCATCTTCTACTTCTTCGGGTTAATGACTGCATTCATATCAGTGTCCCAGTCTACTCCTAGCAATGCGGGATAAGGATTGTTGTCATCGACAATCTCTATTACTTCAAAGTCCCTTTATGTGCTCGTGCCTTCGATATCAACTTCGAGTGGTTCAAACCTCATCATTTGGATATTCTGAGTCGGAGGAGGCTGGAGTACCCCTTTCATGATCAAACTTAGCACAGTATGAATAAGATATTCTCATTGGGTTGGTACAATCGCGGGCGTAGTGCCCTGGTCCTCTGCAATTGTAACATATCAACTATTTGCAGCCTCTTCCTGGTCCCATTCCTCCTCGTCCTCGACCTCACCCCTGAAATCCAATGCACGCTATCCCCACAGTTGGGTCGAGGCCTCGCATTTCTATCTGCATTCTATAGGCTGGGGTCCACTCCATCATTAACTCGTAGTTGTGACAAGTGCGCTCGTCATGACCTACCGACCTACAAAAATTACAAAACAACTGCTGCGGGGTCTCCGTATACTTCTGCAACATATGACAATTGTCCGTGATGTGTTTTCCCCCTATCTAGAAGATCACGCACCATAACGTGGGTGTCACACTCGGCCTGCCTATGCCTCCAGTCTCAATGGCATTGGCACCCCTTTTGCCAAATAGTTCGTGAATACTAGACAGTGGTCCTTGTCATGGCCCTGGCCTTTGCATTTTATGCACCACACTTCCGTGCGCGCCTCTGGCTGCGGTGCCCTATCCTACTTCAAGCTCTACATATCCAGGGAGAGATTCTATAGTTGCACGTGGATTTTTTGGATTCCTAGCCCTGGATCTTGTATCGGTGTCTCATGCAATCTCATCGCCATTTCCAATGCTTTGGCATGGGTAGAAAGCTTCTGCTGTGACAGAACCGTCCTCAGGTGTAGTGTCAGAGACGTCACAAACCATGCATGATGCTGCGCATCCGTGAGCATCATATTAGCCTCGCAGATCATACTCTTCAGTTGCTGATCCAGATCCCAGGGGGTCTTGCCTAGAAGCATCGCGATCTCCTTAAACCCGATAATGGATTGTGTCTCTGATTTCGGCTGGTTAAATTCTCTGTTTAGCGCATTCTGGATCTCTGCTATTTCTGCATTTGGGTGATCATTAGAGTGCTTGATATATCATGTCAATGAATGATCTTGCTGCGTGCTCACCAAGGTAGCCTTCTTAATGTTGTCGTTCGTGACCCCTTGTGCTTCCCACACTGCTCTTACCACGAACCATAATTGGTTCGGATCCTCATTCCCTACTCCTCTAAATATGGGTAGCTTGATTGCGCTCGCCATGCTAAATTGCGGGGTTGGTGGAGGTGGAGTGGGTGGAGACGAAGGTGAAGGAGGTGAAGTGAGTGGTGGTAACTGCGGAATGCGTTGTCTTATCAAACTGACCGCACTTCTCGAAGAGACCCGAGTGAGCTCCTCCTCGCTCTCTTGCGAAGGTGAAATTAAGGGTCTATTTCCTAATTCCCCACTACTTTTGTAGATCCTTCCTCTCTGTGTCGTTCCAAACATTAATGTATTCGCATAACCCGCTTTTCACATAACAACATCTTAATCCAGGTATTCAAAGATTTAATGTACTTACCTCATGGTCCCTTGAGAAAACGTCGTTCGGCTTCGCTATAGCTTATGATCGTGTCTATTGCAAACTCAGTGATAAATCCACCTATTATCTAGTCGAGCCAATGGTCCACAGCTCACGCGATCTTATCTTCTGATGTCTCTAGTCTGCACACTAATTCCGGAGTCCACACTATCGGTTGGTCGAGTTTACACCTTCCCTGGCTGTCGGCTAGCCTCGCGATTCACTCATACAGTTCAGAAGAAAAGGATGCGAAGAAGATCTCGTGGATTTCTATACACACGTAGAGATCCAGCCACCTTTTCTCAGATACTTGCGGTGTTCTGTTTTCCTGTGTCACGAACTCATGAATCTTTTTGTCCAACCACTCTTCAATTTCCTCCTTTTTTTGGTTCCCGTGTTCCGACATAATACATCCCTTAGGCAGATCCTGATCCCGACAATGGAACCATTTTTTGGCTTGCTGGGGCCTGACCCAGGTTCATAAGTGATTTAGCGAAACAAATTCGGAACTACTAGCCCTTTAGGCAAAAGTCTACGATGCGCAGACTGAGGTCTCACCCGAGGTAGTAAGACAGGGTGCTAGAACCAGGTTTCTGCACCCTAGGGATGTCTTGATGAAGTCTGGGAGGTTCACGAACCCATCCTGCGCGCTCGCGCTACTCCACACAACCTTCTGTCCTTCGCAACTTGTGCAACTGCTTCCGCGTAGCTCTATATAGAGCATGAAGAGGTGTTGTCTAGATCATTTATCCTTACTGTGCTACTATTACAGATGTTAACTTAATTATGTGGGCCCAATATTCTCATTAATCATTCAAAATTCATAACAAGTGCGCGCAATTATAAAACTATAAAGAGATGCATAATAGGAACATAGACACAAAATATTCCAGAATCAACTTATCTTTTATTAATTCTCTATCAAAGTACAATCCCAACTCTGCCCTGTGCACTCAGTTGTAGGGGTCCATGCACATAGCTGCAGACTCTACTAGGTCTCTGTGCACTCAGCTGAAGAGCCTTTACCTACTATTACAACCCAGGACTTGGACTTACAGACTCAGAGCTACTTCATCATCCAAAAGAACATATTATTTTTCCCCACTAAGACTGACTTTACACTTAGAGCCTCACTCTATTTATACAATCCCATGGTCCGTGGACCATGGGTAGGCCGACACACTTTACATTAAATTACATTATTTTAGGGTGGACAACCCTAGACTCTCGCGCTCTGTGCTCGAATTTTGCGGGGTCTTTACATTACACTTAACCAAAATTCAGGCTTCAAGCCCCAAAAACCCACTAGGGGGGGATCCGCTGCCAAACACCTATCAACCATAACCATTATAGAATTATGTTGTCTAGGTGTCCTCAACAAACTTGTAATGAAGTCCATGGAAATGACCTCCCATTTCCACTCTATAATCAAAATCAACTGTAGTGGACCACCTGAATGCTTACACTCTACTTTTACCTGTTGACAATCCAAGCACCTAGCCACAAACTCTGCCACTTCTTTCTTCAAGTTCATCCAATAGTGGAGCTTATTCACTGATGTCAATGTCTTCTAATATCCTGGATGGCTTGAATATGGCTTAGCATGAAATTTCCTCAAGATAAGCTTCTTGATCTCACTATCGTCTGACACATATATCCTTTCCCTAAATATGAGCAAGCCATCTGCTGTGAGATGATAGTTCACATCCTGATCACCTGTACCCTATTGTAACCTATGCAAAAGCTCCATATACCTATTATCACATTCTCCTGCCTATAAGATCTGATCATGTAAATCTGTCCCATAAGAACTCATAGTTGCTATGTGGTTTACCTGTATTCTCCTGTTAAGAGCATCTGCAACCCTATTCTCTTTACCTTTAATTTACTTGATCTTAAAGTTGAATTCACTAATCGCAGCCAACCATATAGCTTTCCTGACATTCATATTCGGTTGGTCAAATAGATACCTCAATCCACTGTGACCACTCATCAAGATGAACTGCCTGCCAAGAAGATAGTGCCTCCACATATTTAAAGCATGGATGATCACTGGCAATTCAAGATCATGTGTTGGATAATTCTGCTCGTGCTCATTAAGTTTCTTTGACTCATTGCATATTACTTGTCCTTCTTGCATAAAGACTCCACCAAGCCCTCTCTTGCAAGCATTTGTACGTACCACTAACTCTTTATCTATATCTGCAATATTTAGAACTCGATCATTTGTCAACAAATGCTTTAACTGCTCAAAACTGGTTGTACATTCCTCTGTCCATTCAAATTTCTTACCTTTCCTTTGCAACGACATAATAGGATAATAAATTTGTTAGAAGTTCCTGATGAACCTCATGTAATAATCTTCTAACCCCATGAATGATCTTACCTCATCCACATTTCTAGGAGCTTCCCACTCCATGGTAGTGCTTATCTTTTCTGGATCCACTCCTATGCCTTCCTTGGAAACCACATGTCCCAAGTAATGTACCTCTATCTGAAAGAAGCTACGTTTAATGAGCTTAGCATACAACTGATGCTCTCTCAACAATCTCAATATTTCTACTAAATGTTCAACATGTTCTTCCTCATTATTAGAATATACTAATATATCATCAATGAATACAATAAAAAACTTTTCCAGATAAGGCCACCACACACTATTTATCAAGCACATAAAAGTAGTTAGAGAATTATTCAAACCAAATGGAACTACAAAAAACTCATAATGCCCATACCTGGTCCAAAAATAAATATTGTAGATGTCCTCTTCTTTAATGCGTACCTGATCATATCCTGATCTCAGGTCAATCTTCGAGAACACTGCTTCTCCCTTCAACTGATCAAACAAGTCATCAATCCTCAACAATAGATATCTGTTCTTGATGGTCACCTTGTTCAACTGCTTGTAATCAATGCATAATATAAGAGTACCATCCTTCTTCTTCACAAACAACACTACTGCACTCCAAGGTGATACACGGCCTAATGTATGCCTTATCAAGCATCTCCTCAAATAACAACTTCAACTTCACCAACTCTAGTGTGCTCATCCTGTAAGGTGCCTTTGATGCTAGTGTTGCCCTTAGTACTAACTCAATAGAAAAGTCCACTTCCCTATGAGGTGGAAACTCTAAAATATTTTCCGGAAACACGTCCTGAAATTGTTGTAAAACCAGGTACCTGCTCAAAACATCCGCATCCTCAAATTCCTTACCTTTATCACTAAAAATATGCACTACGAATAACACACACCCTTTCCTGTGAGTGATCTTCTCCTGCATAATTGTCACCATTCTAATTGATGTTGCCTTCTTATTACCTTGCAAGACTCTTTATTCCCCATTTTCATCTAGACACTCAATATCCTTGTCATAGAAATCCACCTTGGTTCTATGAAGATACAACTATTCCATACCCAACAACATAATATATGATTCCAATGGAAATACATTCAAATATTCTAATGTAGGCATACCATTCAACTCAAATGCACAAGCTCTTACCCAGTGATGAACTCTCTTATTTGTACTTGTAGCCAACTGCACTAACCAAGATTCTCAATGCACTTGTTTATTCAAACCACACTTATCCACCAGGTTAGGAGTAACATAACTATAATTATATCCAGGGTCAATAAAAATAGAAACAACTTAATCACAAATCTTACCATCCGTCTCGATAATAGACGCCTGGTGATTTTCCTTCCTATTCTTCAATGCTGCATAAATCCAAGGAATACTCTATCCAACATCTCCCACTGTCTATGCCTCTTGATCACTATAGATCTGCGGTCTACCACCCTGATGTTGTGGAAAATATCTCCTACGATGCTCTCCACCACAAGTCCAACACTGTAAAGGTTTCCAACCTACTCCCTTCATTTTCTCCTCAGACTAAAATACGTGTCCTATATAAGATGCAATGAACTTCTTATGTGGTGCTGCATTCTCTTTGTTACTTGTATCTTGAGGTATTGTTCACTTCTTGTCCCATTTTACTTTATTCTTTCCATTACATTTCTAGTTCGACTTCATCTTAGATTTTCACTTTGATTGCTCAAAACAATTCTTTAGCTTCTAGATGGCCTCATCCAATGATCTAGGCTCATAAAACTCAATCATGTCCTTGAATGCTATTGAAAGCCCAATGATGAATCTCTGGATCTTGGCCTTCTCCTCCGTGAGGTACACACATACCTCAATAACTCCAAGAATCTTCTAGTTTACTCCTCATCGGTCATAGATCCCATCTTCAACTCATAGAACTCTTTTTCCCTGTCATCATATTATCTCTTTGATAGATACTTCTTATTAAATAATCTCTCGAACCCACTCCAAGTCAACTCCTCTTCATGAATAGCTCTGACATTATTTACATATTCCCACCAGATATATGCTTTACCTTTAAGACTGAATGTTGCTATTATGGTCTTTATGTTTGCTTAGTAATTACGCAACCTAAAGAACTTATTCATCCCACGCAACCATGCTTCTAAATCCCATGAATTCTTCATTTCTCCAACAAATGTGGGTGGATTTTATTTCTTGAACTCATCCAATAAATGTCGCCTATCACTCCTCTTGTAAGGATGATAACGATGATGACCATGATACCTGTCTAAACCATAACTAGAGTAAATCCCATGTCCATTGCATCGACTATCAGGTGTATCCAAGAATATGTCATCTATGACTGTGTCATCTCTATCCAACCATATGCCCCATTAGTCCTATCCTCTTGTCCATGACTGATTCTAAGTGGTCCCTATCTTTGTAAGTATAACAAGCTCTGAAGAATTACTACATTGAATTTTTCTTGTTTCTCCTATGCCATAAAAAGTCTCTCTTGTTATTGAATTATTTGGTCATTATATTCTTTGAAACTCCTTATTTCTGCCTTAAAACTTCTAAGTGTGTCTGTTATGTCAAGAGAGTATCCCTCACCATGTTTCTCATCTGATCTATAGGGAGAATCTCATGAGATGTACTCTACCATCTTGCTAGTCATCTTTGATCTTATCTTCCTACAAGGTATATCATGTCATCTAAACCAAATCATAAACAAACCAGCATACCTCAGTTTAGTTCAGGGGAGGACATGTATTCTGCAAGAGAAATTAGATTAGTGCAATACATATATAAACATAATCATATCAACATTTAATCATCATGTCAATCATTATCCAACCATCAATGCATGACCATACCAACCACATACCATGACATGGTGCACGACAACCATCACCATGTCAATGTATTCATAACAACACATAAACACTAACATGCATCACCAATGCACATCCGACATGCACTCATAACAACCACACCCAACGACAAATCCATCAACTTTCACATGGCAACACAAATGCAACCATGACCAAAAACATGCATACACACCAAGTACATAGATACAATCACGAAGAAAACATATGCAACATATACATATGCATATTCAACACATGTCACCCATCTAGTCCAAGGGGTGAACCATGATTTGATACCACTCTGTAACACCTTCCTCCCACATTTACCCAAGTTAACTGGTCCAATGGGGTAAACATGTGACGAGAGGCTACTATGATGTGATTCAACTCCCCATGTACAGTTAAGGAATTGGAATCGACAAAACAAAACCATTCTGACCTTCCACACATACTACAAAACCTTCAGGAGCCAAACGACCCTTTCAAGTGACCAACCCCTGAGACAAATTGACATTTCATTGATATGGACCCTCAACTGCTCCCATGACAAGCCATGCATGTGACTAAGGCCTTCCAGTCGCTCTCACAACAAGGCATGCCAATGACTATGGACTTTTTCAGCCAGTTCTGAGCCAACGACCCCAAATTTTGTGCCACTTTTTTAGGGTCAGGGCTTAAGCCACTTCCCAAAAGTTCGTGAAACTTTAGGAAATGATAAATAACAATGGAATAAGGCTAGTACTGCAATGATTGGTACAAGTAATTGATCTGACCCATACTAGCAATGACAGGAATTTCATCAAACATATCACAAATTTGTAATCTACAGGTCATAACAATAGATCTCAGTATAGGGGTCTCATAATTATCTGATATTCGTAAGGAAGCATTGATGCCTTATCGCAATGGCTGCATTATCATCTATTAGGTCATATAGTCATTTTTCATTCTTTTTCTATTCTAAACATGATGAGAGCCATACGTCAAGATTGTCATAGAACATCCTCTTAACCAACATATATTAAACAAAAATGACAAAGATATAACACCATAGAAACCACATATGAACAAGTATACTTACCCATAAAATACAAGAGGAAAAGAACTCTTATTAACATTTGCGAAATGCAACTAGGTCTGGGACTTCCATGTACCACTCGACCATTGATTGGCTGAACCAAATATTCCTTTCAGCCAATTACCCCCATGCCATATTCCAAGCATGAATGTGACATCTCATGGAACAAATCAAACAAACCAAACAAGGGATTCTAGTGGCCAAGCTTTAGAGGCCAAGCCACCTCAACCCTCAACAAGTGATTCCACCTCACGGTCGGACATCACTAACCATCACCAGATTGGTCTCTACCCAAGTTTTCTAGGGCTCTAGAGCATTTTTTCCAACTAGGGATTCCAGGACTAGTAACTCAACCCACAACTACTGTCAAGCTTCCAGAGCATTTGCCCAACTAGGGCTTCGAGGACTAGTAACTCAACCCACAAGGGTCTTCTAGAGTGTTTGTCCAACCAAGGCTTCCAGGAAATAGTAACACAACCCTCAACCATAAGGAACATGAGAACCAATAATAAAACAAAAGGAAAGACATCCACAACACCATGACTATCTAGGAAATGGAAATGCTAGGAAAATTCACAGTCTATCAAAGAAATCCTGCATACGAATGATATATCATAACCAAGAAATCACATGCATGTGCCCTGCATGCCAAAACTAGCAAGGAAATCATACATGCAACTTGGAACCTACAAGAAAAACCCATTGTAGCTACTGATCCTGATGTACTCTTGTGCTTTCCTTCTTTTCCTTTTCCTTCTTGATTCGAATCCCAAGTATGCCACACTCCTCCAAGAGTGCTCTGAGAAAACTCTAAGTGTCCATGAGGATGAGAGAGAGAGAGAATAGAAACATAGCTCCAAAATTGAACTGAAAAAAGGTACCAAATGATCCTCGGAAGCATTTTTATTAATGAGGCCATTTTCTTCAATTTCCATTATTTTCCTCCTCACATGTAGCCTGTGACCTTTCACATTCCTTTTTCTCCTAATTTCCATTACTTTCATAGATAAAATTCTAATTAATGCCTCATGTGTTTCCAAAACCTTTTCCATTTCCTTTGCCAATTTCCATAGCCATTAATTAATCACGAGTGATGCCCATCACTATGTTTTTGCCTAATCATTCAACTTGGAATACGTGTCCCATGACCATGTTTATTAGTTTTTCCTTTATTAACTTTATTACACAGATTTTTGACTAGGGTTGTTACAAGAGTAGTCTGCACTTTCTCTATTTTTTTAGGCATGTCCCCAATGGGGTAAGGGATAAGGAGTTAGGAATCATATTTGTTTAAACATTGCAAGACCAACCTCAACGAACTTGATTACCTCCCATTATAGAAGAAAAGATAGATGACGGAGTAGGAGATCCTTAAAAAATGTTTCTCGAAGAATCCCTCGAGTGACAAAGGAATGAGATAATGGGTAACTTTTCCCAGATCCTTTGGCATGTATCCATGGGCGAAGCATCTTCATTTGGTAGGCACCTCAAAGGCACCCCCTTCAAGGTACAATTTAACTTTGACATTCCTATATTTTAAGGCCATATAGATGTGGATGTTGTAGATAAATTATTAAATCTATTGGAAGGATATTTTTGAGTCCATAAATTTTCCAATAGGGAAAAAATTACTTTTGTACTCCTCAAAGTGCCCCCCCCCATGCAAAGGATTTAAGAGAAGCCTACTCTGATGAAAGGGATGAGAAGAAACCCTCACTATTTTAGCTGCTACTGCTTGGAATTCTTTCCGAGACACCTCCAAGGAACAATATTAATCTGTCGGGAGCTATGGAGATAAGCACATAAAATGGACCACATTACAACAAGAAAGGGACTAATATGTGCCAGAGTTCACAATTTGTTTTCATACCTTCACATGAAGTTGGGTATCAAGGATTTTGAGTGAAAACTTATACTCAAGTACTGTGGATATCTAAACAAATACAACTAGGACAAGATGGAGTTCCTAGACATTTCCTCACTTGGCACCGCATACCGATACGTTGTCAATATCAAGTAGAAATTTAAATAGAGGAACCAATACTTTTGATTTGTGAATCTGAAGCAAGGAAAAGGAACCCCTAAATTTCAAAATAGAGGGTAGAGCAAAGGTGGGATGACCCAGGACCACCCATCAAAGCGGCAAGAAAATAATAACACCACAAAGATAAAGAAGGGCACAAGGAAATGGTGTGAGTTCCAAAAGATCCCCATTCATAACACAAATGAGTGTCGCGATAAGCAATCACCAGTGGTCGAGTTGAAAGATTAAAAGTTAGATGCATGTTCCAACTTTGAGTTGGAGCCCATAAGGGGAATGAAAAGGGGGATTAGATTATCGATGCAGAATCTATCACACCATTACCACCACCAAGGTTTAGAATATTGATCCCAAAGATCTAGAGGAGGGGGAGCGTATCTTCCACCCACACATTTGGGTGAAGGGTTCTTCATTGTAGTTTATTATTGACAGTGGGATCCAAAATAAACTCATATTAGATGAGTTCATGAATCAGTTAGGCCTACTGATGAAATCACTTCGATATCTATACACCATATGATGGCTCCACAAAGGGCGAGATCTCCATGTCAGCGAACTATGCCGTCTGTTGTACAACATCAATCCATTAATCTATGAGGTACTGTGTGATGTTTCTCCCCTTGAGGTGATTATTTGGCAAACACACTTGTGGAAGCATCATGCTAAGTATGAGTCCAGGCCTCACACTGTTATTATTATTTTAGGTAGTAAGCTATACAAGATACCAGAGGTAGCCCTGTCTACCGCCATTTCTTTGATCTCTACGAAGCAATGTAGTAAGATCATCTCCTAGACCAAGAAATTTGTTTTCTTTATGATTCACCCTCAAAGTAAGGGGAAGATTTTGGCCACATCCTCGACCCTAGGGAAGGGTTCCTCCATGTAGTAGAAGCTGGTGGATAAGGTCATGAAAGAGTATTGGGTCATCTTCTCCTCACAAAAAAGGGTACATTGTCGCTGTCAGGTCAAGAATTTGATCGACCTACCTCCTGGATCACCTCTACCCAATGGGCCAATATACAATGATTTTCTCTGGAAGATGGATAAATAAAGTGATTGATCTAGGAGTTTTTGCAGAAAGGGCACATCCGACCAAGTTCCTCACATTGTGGGAGCCCGATTATACTCATACAAAAGAAAGATGGGACTTAGAGACTCTGCATTG
Organism: Pinus tabuliformis; assembly: GCA_031772625.1. Lineage (NCBI taxonomy): Eukaryota > Viridiplantae > Streptophyta > Pinopsida > Pinales > Pinaceae > Pinus > Pinus tabuliformis. The sequence goes on from CM062818.1 coordinate 769,427,623, forward strand.
ATTATCAGGTACTAAATAAAATCACTGTCAAGAATAGTTATCCAATCCCATAGATTGATAACCTTCTTGACCCACTCAAGGGGGGTCAAGTACTTTAGCAAGTTTGATTTGAAGTCTGGCTATTGCCAGGTTCAAATAAAACCCACAGATGTATGGAATACGACCTTCAAATCAAAGGATGGCCTTTTTGAGTGGTTGTTCATGCCTTTTAGGTTGAAAATTTCCCCTGAAAATTTTATGAGGCCAATCGAAGACATTTTGTATCCATTTCGTTATACAAAAAATGACCTCTTCATCAGCTCAAAGGAGAAGGAAACTTTGATTAAAAGAAAAACATTAAGTTGCAGAACCATTTTCCAGGGTAACACACACCAAAAATAAATAAAGGGAGTTATAATGCTGCCCATTACTCAAAAGAAAGCGTTAGTCCCTAGGTTAATGCTTTTTTTTGCATAAAGGGAAGTGTTACTGGATATTTGTGGGATTCCGGAGGTCGAAGCGAGAGTTGATTGAGTGACTAAGTGACACTCCACTTTTCACTCAAATGTCAGCTCAAAAAGAATGAAACATCCACCTCAGTCCTAACTAAGGACATTGCTAATCCTAACAAAGCTTCAAGGGAAGGGAAAGAGAAATAAAGCGAGGCAACATCCAAGATTTTTCCTCATTGGAACTCATGGAGAAATTGGCAAGGAGAGAGCCTCTCCTCATCTATAAATCATAGGCTCAACCATTGTAACAAAGATCAGAATATTGAGATTAGTATTGTTATGTTGTCGAAGAGTTGAGAGAGAGAGAGGGAAAGGAGCCAAGGAGCTAAGGGAAGAATTGATTATGTAACCATAGTTGTAATAATTCTTCTCTCATATGATAATATAGATTTTCTCCCATTTTGTCTACTTGATGATGTTGAGACTTCTTTTCTGTATATGTTGATATTATTTCGAGATTGATAGTCCTCTTAGATGCATGTTAGTTTTATATGTTATTTTATGTTAGTGTTTTTAATCGTCAAGGTATATATGTTGTTAAGGTTACTTCTTGTCTTGTCTATGTGCAGGTTCTGTTCTAGGAGTGGGTGAAGTGGTTCTACCTTTGTCACACTGAGATCTTCGGTGAAACTACACTAGATATTGAGAGGTAACTCTTCTATTTTACTTTGTCGATTATAGATTAGCATGGATATATGCATGTGCCTTTGAGAAGTTTTAGGTCATCTAATTTCGTATGCCTTGTGTCCTGGGAGACTGGAGAGGGTTTTAATGTCCACAACCATCCATGCATTAATCTATACAACATAATTGGTGACTCCACTCGGGAACGCTCTTAGTTCTTGACTTTGTTCTTCTTGTTCTTAGATCACTCTTTCTCTCTAGGCCTTAGTGCTCTTCTGGATTCATATTCTGATCACCTTGTGTGTTTCCTGACCTCTTCTGTTACTCATAGCTTCTGCTCAAACCTTGACTGGACCCTTTTTGCACCATGATTATCTGTAGTGCACTTCCCTATGTGATCTAGAGTGCTATAATGCTTCCCAATCTCTGGAATAGTGCGTTAGTCCTGCTACCAATGATCTGATTGTCCTTTTAGGATGCGTTACTGAATTTTTATCTTGACATCCGCTATATTATGCTGATTCTTGGGTTGATAGGTTGCTTGTGGTCTAGACTTGGGATATGAAACTATGAATTTTTCTTGGTTGGCTGCTTACATGGTCATTTTTCTTTTTAGAGAATAACATAATTACATTTAATTTTCAGAAAAGGAAAATGAATAAATTACTTTACATTTCTATTTTACATGTTTTGTTTATGATTATATTGGGTTAGTTGTTATAACATTGTATGTTTTCATTTTGTGCATTTGTTTTTACTACATTTGGATGTGTATTGATGAAGTGATGTATAATATCTCCTTGTAAGAAGCACCCTTTCATTGAATGAACAAATTAAAGAATTTTTCTTGCATGGTTTGAGTCAGGGTCTCATTAAACTCCATACATCAACACATATCTTTTTGAGCTTACAAAAAAATTAGTTTAAGCTAGGGTCTTAGGCTAGGCAGTGGTGAGTAAACTACCCAAGATCACAAAACTGAGAATAATGTCATTAATGAGAGTAAAATCCTACTGCACTCATATCAACTGAGACCGCTCCCATCACAAAGGATTTAAGTGCGAGAAAACATTAGAGTGTGAGAGAAGGTAGCCTGGCTTCGATTGCATTTTCAGTGGGTATTTTGTGCACTGGGGATTCCTTCAGGGATATCGGAGCTGAGTCGGGGACTCATGTATCCTTCCCACATAGCATACTATCTACGACCATGACCCCCTAGTGGTGTCTTTGATTTGAGGTAATCTTAGCGGCCAAAAGTTTTAGGGATGAACACAAGGTGACTGGGGTGGGCTTCCCTGGTACCTAAATATATGAACCTACTCCATGTTTGGTTTTTTGGGAGGGTTCTCATCTTCATGAGAGTGCTTGGCTCCTTATTACCAAGGTTCAGGTGAAGCTCGAGAGTAATCGTAACTATACATTTGGCAGAATCTCTCTTTTAGCCACTATGATACTGGGTTTCATCTCCATCTAGTGGTGGTTATAAGATAGAGTTATGTTCCCTAGATTCTTGTTGATTTCCTTTAGAGTATTTTTTAATTTTTGTTTGTTGACAATGAGACTATAACAAATATCACTTTTTTTTTATAAAATTTATATGTCACCATGGCTACATTCGACCCTCGTTTTCTATCTAAATGATAATGAGGTTTTCCTCCATTGACCCTGGAGGACACGTTTAGCCTTGGTGAGTCAGATTCTCCCTCTTTGGGAAATCAGTGTCCAGTTTCCAACACTGAATCACATAACACTTTCCAAGAAACCATACTGCATGAGGACTTTTTTCACGAAGGAGTTGTACCTGCTTACAATCCTCATCTCACTGATGCTCTTGGCCCAGTGTTGGTTCAGGTAGCACTTGTACTTGTCATGTCTTCATCTGTTCCCACATCTAATATTCCTATGGTGACTAATGGGTTGTGGTTCTTTGTGGACAATTTCACTCCACCATCACTTCCCCTGCCTATGGTCAATACTACATAGATTATTGGTCACCCTGATATTCAAACTATGCCTAGTCCAAGCAACCTTGTTACACCAGTTATGAGTGGATTCCAACACATCTCGGTCTCCTTTCATGTTAGCTCCTGGACCATCGGCTATCATACGTAGTTGTGCTATTAGCACGACCACCTTTACTAACCCTTTTGGTTGGAACCCATTGCTAAGTTCTAACCCCTAGATTCAGATGCATGGGGGAAATGTTCCCAACATTCATATACCATTTAGGGGCATTTTTGTTCCCATTCCTCCTATAGGACAACCTGGTTCTTCTCTGATTGACTTACCTCCTCCAAGTGGACACTATTCTAGTGTTAGTTATGTGCCTATTGCAAACTATGTGGCTAGCAGTATCCCTCAACCCATGCCTGCTACATCCATTTGGTCACCCCCTCCTCAACCATAATTGAATCATGGGGGCACTTTCTATCCAGGGGGAAACCAATCTTTTTCCACCATACTTAATATCCCATATGAATTGCCACCTTATATGACTGCACCACCTCAACCAAGAAGTTATTATTCGATGAATCCCATGTATCTCATTGGAAACAACTTGATGGGGGGACCTCCTGGTCCTTCAAGTCATACTGCACCACCTTGGTCAGATTCGGGGGAACCTAAACCTTTTCCTTTTCTAGAAAAAATTGATATTCCCGCTCTATATAAGTTGAGTAATGAGCCCATCAATCAAAACTTGTGTTGGCCTCCAATCCTGCACAAGATACATGCATACATTGCAAAATTCGAAGGGAAACAAGGGGATGATTGGGCTATAGATGTCACCACCTACCATTTATGGTGTGTATCAAACTCCATGGCTAATGACAATATCTAGCTCATACTCTTCCCCTACACCCTTACTGGAAATTCTACCAAGTGGTACATTGAGTTACCATGTGCGCCAGTCAAAAACTTTGGTGCCCTAACAATGGAATTCTTAAAGCACTTCCAACTTCCTACCCGCTATGAAACCAGAATAGAAATCCTCACTACTCTACACCAAAACACCTCTACCCACATCTCTGACCATATCCATGAATGGAGACATAGGAGAAGGCTTGTCAAAACCCCCATTTCAGATCACTTGTTAGCAGATTGGTTCTGCAAATTACTTCTTCTCACCATTTCCAAGGACGTTTCCATAGTTGGTGCGGTCATAGAAGACCAATCCTTTCATCATGGCCAACATTTAGATTTGATCTATTCTCAGTCTGGGACACTCTACGATATACTTCCCCATGCCCCTAGAACTTCTTATGTTCATGCTACTCAACAACCTAGTGCACACACTGATGGCCTCATTAATGCTACCTCTAGGGAATTTTTAAAACAATTCAGTGGGAAATATGCCTAGTTATTTGTTGATATCACTGCTACTTCCCAATCATCTACTTTTCCAACCGCTGTGATAAACTCTGTGAAGTGTACACAAAAACCCATTGGTAAGAATAGGAAGAATAAGAAAAATACCTTTCCTTCTGAGGAGCAGCCTACTACGCAGAACAACCCAAAACAGAAAGTTGCTTCCAAATCTGATATCGGTAAGGAAAAAATTATCAAGTTCCCTTGCAAGATCTATGCGGAGGACCACATGACTTACAAATTTCCTTGCCTTCAAGAATGCACAAACCTTCTTGCACAAAAGGACACTGGCCAGACCCTTGTAGTCCTCAACAACCCTTTCCTTGCTTAGCAGCGTCAACACCTCAAATTGAACCCAGTGTAACCCCTACAAGGGGGCAATGATGGTTCACATCCCCCTTCCTCTAGTGAAGGATCTTCAACTATTTACATATTTGAAATGGTTGATCTACAAACATGAACTAAGAATTATGGAACTCCAGTCACTAACGCTCTAGAAACTGCCTCGAGTTTGAATCCACCACCGCCTAACGATCTTCATATCGAAAGTTCAGTTGCCTCCTTTGTGATCCATCCCCGCAAAGGGACACTTCGTCGCATGACACACAATACCTCTACACATGCTTCCCAAAAATATAGTATTGCAGAATATTTGGTGCAACCATCGTCTACCATGTCTGCCCTTGAAGTATTACAAACCTGTCCAACACAAAGGAAATGTTTTATTTCGACGATTAGTGGAATTGACCCTCAGGATTCCACTCTAGCAATTTTTGAGATGGAAAAAAGTAAGCCTCGCCTTTCTCACCAACTTTCATTTTAAGTGAAATTTATATTGAAAGGCATAGCTATCCATCGAATTTCCATTAATGAAGGTTATTCGACCTACATAATTCCAATTTCATGTTGGCTCGCCTTGGGTTCTCCCACTCTTACACCGTCATCAAATTCCATTAAAGAATTCGATGTCCATACTTTCATCTCGAAAGGATACCTTGCTAGCTTCCCCATCACTCTGAATGAGAAAATGGTAACGATGGATTTTGAAGTCATAGATCATCATGTCGACTATAATCTTCTTTTGGGCCACAGTTGGATTTACGCCATGACTTCCATTGTTTCTTCGGTCTCTTGACGCATCCTCTTCCCTTTGGATGGGAAAATAGTCACAGTGGATTAGCTATCCTTTTGTACCCCATATTACTCCCTATTAGCTAGCAACATTGTGCCCTTAGTGGGTGGTATACCCGACTCCTATGTCATTGCTGGTACCAGTATTCTAAAGGGTTCCTCCCTTTTAGGTTTTTTTCCTCTCCCGTCGCTCGAGGTTCCACAAACGATTTCATTGGTCTTTACAATTCCTCATGGCCCTAACGATCCCTGGATCCTCTTGGCCCCTTCAGTCATTGATTCCTATGGAGAATAAATGTCACTTTCACTAGCTAAATTGGATTATCAAGCCATTCAATCTCTGTCTAATTCTTCCACTGCTTTGGTTACGACCGATGGTTCCACTTCCTCTCCCATCGCCACTCAGAATGATGTCCTCAATGAATTCCTACCTTCAAATGACGATATTTGAGAGATAATGTCTTTAGAATAGAGACCTTGGGATGATTCTCATCACCACACTTCGATATCTGATTCAGATGCAACATCTCTTCAAATCCTTCCTTTTGAACCACCTGAGATTTTTCCTTCAGCTTATACGACTATCCAAACTATGGATTCAGAAGGTAACTTGGGAAATATTTCAAATACTATGCTCATCGATATCTCAGTCAAAACAAGTATCGTGGAAAACATTTAGTTTGGAGTTGTCTGCAGTTCTCAGGAGATTGCGAGCTTCACCTACCGTCTTAAGGAATTTCACAATGTTTTCACTTGGTCTCTTGAGGAAATGCTCGACATAGATCCTTCTATTGTCGAGCATGAGATCAATATTTATGACAATTCCAAGCATGTATGACAAGGAATTTGACAAATTCACCTTCACAAAACAACAATTATCAAGATTGAAGTCGAAAAACTGTTAAGTGTTGGTTTTATCTACTCTGTTCCCTTGACTGAATTTGTTTCTAATCTGGTTCCTATAGACAAAAAACAAGGTACCATCTGTGTATGTGTCGACTACTATGATTTTAACATCACATGTCCAAAAGACAACTATCCAACTCTGTTCATGGACCAAAAAATCAAAGATTGCGCCGATTGTGAATCGATTTCCTTCATTGATGGCTTCTCGAGGTATAACCATATTTCTATCAAACCTAATTACCAACACAAAACTGCCTTAATATATCCTTAGGGCATATTTGTGTATCAGAAGTTCGCATTCGGTCTCAAGAATACAGGCCAACCTTTCAAAGGGCTATGGACTATGCCTTTCACGATATCAGACATATTGTTCAAGCTTACTTGGGTGATCTTCTAGCTCATTCCAGGAAACAAGCCCAACACCTAGCTCACCTTCGAGCAATCTTTCTTAGGTGTAGGTTCTATAAAATCTATTTGAATCCACATAAATGTGCATTTTTTGTCAAATCTGGATGTACGCTTTGGTTCATTGTCTCTAAACATGGGATACAAGTTGATCCCGATAAGGTAAAGGTGATTACTAAATTTCCCGCATCACAATCCATCTTACAACTCCAAAGTTTACAAGGGAAGGAAAACTTCTTACGTCGTTTCATCATGAATTATGCCAAATTAACAAAAGGTTTTATGTGCCTAATCAAGAATGGAGTACCTTAATTATGGGACGATCAAGCTCAACGATCATTTTATGCCTTGAAAATGCGCTCATATTAGCCCCACTACTCAGTCCTCCTCACTATGCACACGACTTTATTTTATACCTCACAACATCACCATCCTCCATTGGCATGGTTTTGGTTCAAACTCATGATGATCACAGTGGGCATGTGGTTTAATATCTCTCAAAAGGTCTTGTCGTTCATGAACTATGGTATTCCCATGTTGAGAAACTATCCTTGATAGTTGTTTTCGTTGTCAATCACTTCCGACACTACATCCTTCTGTGATAGACTACTGTCATTGCCCTGGAGAATCCCATGAGACACATTCTATCTCGTCAAGTTATTGGAGAAAAATATTCCAAATGGCTCGTGGTCCTCTAACAATTTGATCTGGTTTTCACCACTAGCAAGGCTAAAAAATCCCTAGCCTTTGCTGAATTGTTGTCGGACATTCCGAGGATTGACCTAGATGAAGTAACCCATGATCCTATGCCTGATGAATCTATATATTTGGTTGAATCTAATGATCCTTGATACAAATACATTCTTGTCTACCTCCAAACACAATCTTTTCACCCAGATCTATCATTAGATGACCGTCATCACATCTTCCAACAAGCTAAGCACTACTTAGTGCCGAATGATACTCTATGTCGTCATGGCAATGAATTAGTTCTTCGACGTTGTCTTACACATGCCAAGGAGGAACATGTTCTTAATGAATGCCATGCTGGGGGATGTGGTGGTCATCTTTCTGGCATGGATACTACCTGTTATAGCTCCAAATCTCACTCTTATGGTTTGTGATGCTGCACTCATGGCCTAGGGAAACCCCTCCTTCCAGACCTGGTCCAAAAATTTAAAAAACAGTGTTTTATTCCCTATACGCGACATTGCCCTCAGTTAAACGCGTGTACACGCGGGTCTGTGTATACCCAACCCGCGTGTATGTATTAAAACACTTAAAAAAATATATAATTCCTTATTTTCGGGCGGAGATCGCGGGTTTTACCTGCTGATCACCTGTTAGTGCCCGTGGCCCAACTGTTCCCAACCAACTCCTAACTAAAAAACTGCTTTGGAGATGGTATAAAAAGACATCAAAGGGAAGGCCTAAGGGAGAGAGAGAAAAGGGAGCAAGATTATTATGCTGAGATTTTTCCCCTTAGACCAGGTCTGAAGTCCTTGGTGCTTTCTGCACTTCCCCCATTTTGCATAGGAAACCCTTGTTTCCATGTGTATTGGTGATTACTCATCCTTTATGTTATCATGGAGTAAGACTTGGAAGGAGCTCTTGTTGGAGGCTTGAGGCTGGAACGAATTCGGGAGGAAGCTTTGCTTGGAGCCTGCTGAAGGTGTTTCAGGTGATATCTTTCCGTTATATGTACTTTATTTGCCTTTATATAAAAGAAACACGTCTTGGTTCCCGAAACAATATTTCTTTATGCTTATGAGATTCTTGTTTTGAATTCTTATGCAAGTGGTTACTTAAATATTTTTATAACTAACTTTATAGCATGAAGATGGTTCATATATAAGTATTTGTCCATGTACTGTTGTGTTCTTTGATTTGTTTGTTTTACAGGTCAAAGGAAGAAGAAGGGAACTCCAAGAAGGGTTTGGACCCTAAAGGCCTTCTCAAACGTAGGACCTTAGGTACGTACCCTTAACATTAGAATTTGCTTAAAGTAAAGATAATGGCTGTGTGTGTGTTTCTTTGAATAAGCAATTTTCAGTCTGGTAGAGTCTTAACCCAAAGGACCATAGGGGTACTTTCCCTTCAACCACTACTCAAATTTTTTCATGTGCAAGATACCACTGGCCAACCTTGTTTAAATATTGTATTACTGTAGTCCAACAATGTTATCCTTATCAAATTTACACAAAGAAAATGCATGCATCCATACCCCTCTTCACCTGGTTATTTCCATCGGCCCCTTTTATAAATGGGGCATTGACTTCATCACTTGTAATCCCATTTCCTCTGATGGACACAACTACATTGTTGTCGATGTATAGTCCTTCACGAAATGGGTTGAAGCCATTCCCAATTTTCGGGATGATGGAGAAACCACTGCTCTATTCCTGTTTAATTAGGTAATCTATTGTTTCAGTCTATCCCACACGATCTTTACAGACCATGGCTCCCACTTTCACAACCATATGAGGTTTGACTTAACATCGTTTCTCAGTTGTCGGAAAGAAAATTCTTCCTCCTACTAGCCACATGCCAATGGCCAGGTGGAAGCCGTCAATGGCGTCGTCAAAACCATAACCTGCCGGTTAGTGGGAAATCATATAGCCCATTGACATCAAACTTTACATTCTGCACTTTAGGGATGCTAAATGTCAATGAAAATTGTTACAGGCTTCACGCCATTTCAGGTTGCGTATGGCCTGGAAGCAGTTCTTCCTATCGAGTGTCATATTCCCTCCCTAAAACTAGTTATTGAACTCCTTCCCGGAACTACTGCCCAAGAAGAGCAATTTTTGTCATTGAATCAGTTGGATGAGACTCATCGAGATGTTGCACTAGCTCTCATATCACATAAGTGATGAGTCAAAGATCAATACGGCAAACATTTCAAGCGTTGATCTTACTAAGAGGGAGACCTCATCTTACTTTACGATCAGAAGCACGATCTCTTGGGGGCAAGAGAATTTCAACCATTATGGGTCCATCCATATGTCATTACTAAGGTTCTTTATAAAGGAGCCTATGAACGTTAGGACTACGATGGAATCCCACTCATTGAGCCTCGTAACAGGCTCTATTTGAAAAAATATTTCACCTATTATTCTACTAGGAATCTCCTTTGTAATTTTATGTATATAAGTTTTGATTATTTTGTTGTGTCTCGATATTTTTGGCTTTTAAATGGGTATTTGTCTCATACACGTCACTCTATGTCTTTGTCACCCTTACCATACATTGAATATGTGGATGGTGCTGGTTGTTACACATGACACATTGCATCAGTTTCTTGGGTTCTTTATACACCCGAGTCAGAACTATTTAGTTCTGTGGGGAGGGGGTTATCTTGGTTATGCCACTAATAATATTTCTAAGTAAATTCCCATTATTGAACTTCTTACTGAATCTACATCTCATGACATCTCCAATATGGTGGTCAGGTTAGACTCTCAGCTTGTTGTTATGCACTTGACTAATCATTATCACATTCACAATCCAATCTTGTTACGTTACTTTTTAAGGGTACGACTTTTAGAATGTCAATTCAAGTTTATTACTTATGAACACATTCCTAGAGAATCTAATGCATTAGATGGTTCATTGGAAAATTATGTATTGGATTGGCATCTGTCACATTCTTTATAGTTACCTGAATGAGTGTACAATTTTCATAATAATAATTTACAAAAATCACAAAACACATACCCCATTACATTGTCAAAAAATCTTTGTATATCTATATATATATATAATTTTCTTTTCCAATCTGTTTACATAAAAAATTCCTAAAACTTGGGTGTTTTAATACCAAAATGTCTCTGCTAAGCATCGCTCTGGCACCCGCTGGCCATAATCTACTCCTGCTGAGCCTGCTACTCATGGTAAAAAATCACTGCTCTAGCTACCCTCCTCATAGGCACTAAAAACCACTTCGACACACCCACTATGTCCCGCTACATGTGGATAGGTATCTCTCTCATGGGAAGAGGCGGAACACCCATGCTCAAACCTTTGAGGTTCCTAGCAATCTCCCATAGACTTAATGTGACATCTTCCTCTTTGGCGGCTACCATGCTCTCTGCTACTGCTCCAGCCCCAGGTAGATGATCACCTCACCTATCACGGCGAGGCATACCTGCAGGATGCACTGGTGCCACATCTGAGTCAAGAAAATACTTCATGTCAAATTTTTTCACCCATAAATAAAAATATTTGAATAAAATTAAAAAGTCAAAAACTACTTTCGCTTTGATCTATCCTCTTACCTAGTGGCCTCCACTTAGTGTTGGGTGGTAATATCAGCTTCGGATCCCCCATATAGTTCATACCGACATATGGATAATCCTCAATCATGGGGATCTGGCCTTTGAGCCACTCAAAGAAGTCATCCTCAAAGAAATGTCTAATAGGTCTCCCTCCTATGCGAGATGCTAGGGCTACCCATCAATCCTATCTAGGTTCCTTGGGACTGACTATACAAAGAATCACACGAGGCCTCATCACGAGCACTCTCTCTAGTATGAAGGATACGATCAAAGTTCCATACCCAAACTCTCTTTGGGCCTAGGTATTACATGCTGTCAGCTCTACTTTCACCTAACAGAGGACTCCCTCGCGCCAGTTGAACACTTGTGGCTGCAAGAAATCCAATTCCAGTAGCCCCTTGGCCTTTGTATCCATATGTTGACTCTTATGTTGGGTGTGTGTTATATTCTTTCCACGACTAGTCATACACATGAGGGGTTTTAGGGGGGCGAGAACCTGCCTGTACGGGGTCCGGAGTAGCACCCAAGGGACCTGCCAACATGTCAGGGGATCTTCCTGGTAAGAAGTCCCAATTAGACCTCAGACTGTTTGGAGTAGGAGTCCTAACAGTGGGTAGTAAAGCTATGTCTTGACTATGATAACGCCTAGAGGTAAGTGTGATATATTTGTCGGAAGCAAATGTGTGACCTTGCAGTAGGTCAAGTGAGATGCATGGGGGTTCTAACACACATAGGGGAAAAATAAGTGTATCCCTTATAATCCTGTAATAGTACACAACCTGAAAGTGACACACGATATGGATGACATCACAAGCGGGAAAGTACAATAGTTGACAATCCAAAGTGATGGGTTAAATAAAAAACATGAATTCAAAAAGATTCATACAATCGTATACAAAATAGTTCATACACAAATGCATAAGTTAAACAACATAGTATTTCTAAAGTAACCAGAATATTCAAACTACAATAACAACATATGCATGAAGACGTGCTAGCTCTATTATATATATATATATATATATATATATATATATATATATATATATATAAAGTGAAATTTCCATTGGTACATACACCATTGACATCCACTAGCCCTAATAGTGGAACATTACAATTAACACCGCCTGCTCCTCCGAAGAGATGTACTCGATTTGCACTATGGAGAAGACAAGGCTTGTCACAATATTTTCTAAGCCTTATCTAACAATGCTCATCCAAACGATTAGCTCCCAAAATCCCTTCCTATGAGTTATGAGGTTCTATTTATAGCAAAGGGTGGGGTGACCCTTGACATTCCCCTTTGTGACTCTTGGACTACCCTCATGACTCTTCAACTTTGTTGCATATAACTCTTTACATTACATATGACTATTTGAATTCCACTAATGAAACTTGGAGTTTCACTTTACAACATATTTAAAATAATAGTACATTTTCCACATATACCCATGTGGGAAGAAATAGGCTTGAGTTAGCCAGACAAGACAACACTAAGAATCAAACGTTTTAGTGTTAGTGTCTTCAAACTGCCATCAGTGATCAAAATTACTCTTTTGCATTTCATACTAGGTGATCCGAATTGGATCCATAAAGAATAATCAAAAGAACCATGGTTGTATCAGGTTGGGATAGACTTCAAAGAATTGAGAGCAGCGATCAAAAACACCTCTAAAACTGTGGTAGTTGGCAGCCAGCGTGGAACGACGAGGACCTCGGTCAAAGCGCACTGAGCGAGGCCCATGGAGACTGCACAAAAGGTGAAATTAGCCCCTGGGAAGCCCAGATCGGGAAACAGAAGGAGTTTTTGATGCGCGAATCGTGCATCGCTGGGCCAAAACCCTCGAAAAGGAGGGGCCTCGAGCGCTCGGCCGCATGGGAGCCAGGAAAACCGTGGGGGAAAAGGCTAAAGGCTAAGGAGGGATCGACGCTTTAAAAAAAACCGGCGGTATTCGTCGAGGGCATCCTTGGGTGGTAAGTAGATTTGGTGAAAACAGAGCGATTCCACTCAGCACTCGACGCATGGCAAGTGGAGGAGAGAGAAAATTGCCTCTCATCTCGTGCTAACGGTTAAGCAAGTCAACCGCGCAAAATGAGCGGATGGCATTGGATCTGGGGGATCCAGATCTAACGGTTGTTATTGCGCCTGACGGTAAGATAGGATGTAACGAGCGATTAAGCTGTGATTTAAAAAAATTTGAGGTCCGCTTGACTACTAAGGTGGCAGATGACTCATTCCATGACATAACTGAAGAACCGAACCGACGAAGCAAGCTGGTGCAGTTCGCATGAGGGCAAGTGGCCGCTCCCTATGAGTTTGATGATGACACCGAGACAGGGAACTCCAAGCGAAGCTATAGAAGGCGATCCGATGGAGTTGGAAGAGGAATCGAACAACCATGAGCTCGAGTGGCTTTAAAGCCTTGCATAGGCTAGCAGAAGGGACACACACACGGAAGAATAGAGAAAAAAGACAGAGAGAGCAAAAAGCAGTAAGAAGACAAAGGGCCGAGCTGATCAAAGGCAGCTTCGATCAACAGAGGGCTTGAGAAATTCAAGCTATCCCTGAAGGGGATCTGTTAGGATCAAGCACCACATTGGGCTCCTTCCATTGTAGACCCGAGAGGTCGAAAAGCTGGTAAGGCCAAGAGTCTGTGTACTCTAGTGGCTTGGGAAATCCAAGAAACACCCTACCAAGCTATCCTATGATAGGAGACTCATATTGAGCTCCTTCTTTGTAATACTCTGCTTTAACACACAATAAAATAAGGCCACCATTGAAAGCTGGACCGGAGATGTAGTCCTGGAGGATAGGGTGAACTCCTTATTAATTTCTTGTGTTCTTATACTTGCTTACTGTGTTCCTCTGTTGTCTTCCATTTTCAAGTGTCTATGTATTTGCAATCTGATCGATCCATTGCTTAAATAGCCTAGAAACACGCCAACACATGAGTCTGTAATACCTCCATTTAATCATTCTTAACTGAGATCACTCATATCAAGTGGTATCAGATCAAGTGGCTGTAAGGTTAGACAAGCTTGTGTTGGTTTCGCTGTTGAATGCTCACTAGATCAAAGCTCAAATTAGGAGAAGGAGAGTTGGTTGAAACTAATCCTGAGATTGGGAGAGTCTATCCTCGGAAGACCATGTCAGAGGAAGGTTATGTGGGGCCAGACCCTCAATTCATAGAAATTTTCTTAACTATAAAGTATATGGTAGAAGAAATGTATAGGGACTTTAGAAAACATAAGGATGAAGATTCATCAGGTTCTAAACAAGATAAAGAAGAAGATGAATCTCATTCCCATGACCATTCAAAAGGAAAAGGGAAAGAGGAAAACTTTCTCACACCTCCTAACAACCCTGTGCATAATAAGAAAGCATCTGTGATCAAGCTAGATGTTAAATTCAACTTGCCTATATATGATGGAGAGCTAAATGCTGAAAAGTTGGACAATTGGATTAGACAAATTGATGTGTATTATAGAGTTTAGAACATCGACTTAGACAAGAGCAAAATTTAGTTGGAAAGCCTACGCCTAGGAGGCACTGCCTTGGTTTGGTGGGAAGGCAGAACCCAAGCTGACATGAAAAGACATGGTAAGACTATCTGTGTCTGGAGTGAATTTGTTTCTGCCTTCAAGAAGCAATTCTATCCATTAGCCTACATGCAACAAGCCATGATGAGTTGGCAAACTCTTTGGCAGTTGAAAGGGAAAAGTGTGCAAGGGTACACTCAAGAATTTAGAAAGAGAGCATTGATTCTAGGGATCTCATTAGACTCACCAGAGACTATTTTGAAGTACAATGGTGGTCTACACAGCTACATGAGGCATACCATCCTCATGTTTAATCCCACTAGTATAGATGAGGTGTACAAGCTACTCATCTAGAGGCTAGAGGAAAGAATGGAAATCTAGTAATTGGGGGACCATCCCAACCCACTGCAAGCAAGAGCAAGGAGAAAAGAAAGCAGAAGTGGAAAGCAAGGAAGGCTAAAACTGCATAGAAAAGCAAATCTTCATGCACTCACTGTAAAAAGGATGGGCATGATGATGAGCATTGTTGGATTCTGCATCGAGAGCTGAGACCTAAGAAGTCCGAGGACAAGAAGAAGAAGACTGCTACAACTATTCAGAAAGATTTGGGGTTAGAATTGGGAGGTGAAACAACCATTGCAGCCATAGGTATAAAAGGTAAGCGTTCTAAAGCATCTACTAGTAATTTTGCTCAATCTATTATTGATGAAGAACATGAGAGAAAAAGGCATGAGATTTTCCATATTCGAGTTATTTCCAAACATCAAAAGATTGATACTTTGTTTGATAGTGGTTCACAAGTAAATTTGATTTCTGAAGCAATTGTAAAGAAATTGGGATTAGCAACTACACCTCACAAGAAACCATACCCATTAGGATGGTTGAATGATAAAGCACAACTACAAGTGACTCGAGAGTATAAACTCAAGTTTTCTTTTGGATCAAAATTTGTAGATGAGGTTGAGTTAGACATAATTCCTTTGGATATATGTGGAATTGTTTTAGGGAGTCCTTACTTGTATGATAGAAAAGCTATTTTCTATAGAGCTGAGAACAAATATCTACTTGTTAAAGATGGAATCGAATACCTTGTAAGAGCTCACAAGCTCAAGAATAATTATACTTTCATAAACTCAGGGCAGATGAAAAGAATGATAAATTCATGCAAAAAATTCTTAATAATGGTTGTAAAGGAAAAGAAACCTGATAAAACCAATGTATTTGAGGGCTGTAATGCTAAGCAGCAAGCTGATATAGAAAAGATTGTTTTAGAGTATGATGTCCTGTTTCAAGAACCTAAAGGTCTGCCATTCAAAAAGGAAATAGTACATGATATTATTTTGTAGCAAGATGTTCCACTACCTAACATTGGAATGTATAAGTTGTCTGCTTTAGAGAATGCTGAAATCAAGAAGCAGGCGCAGGAGTTGCTCAAGAAGGGGTTTATCAGGCTTAGCACATCACCATGGGGGTCACAAATCATTTTGGTGAGAAAGAAAGATGGTTCATGGAGAATGTGCATTGACTACCGAGCACTGAATAAGATAACAATAAAAAATCGTTATCCCCTTCCTCGCATATATGATCTTTTAGATCAATTCAAGGAAGCTATTTATTTCACCAAGTTGGATTTGCACAGTGGATACCATCAGGTCAGAGTTGCAAAGCAAGATGCATGGAAGACTGCTTTCAAAACAAAGCAGGGATTGTATGAGTGGCTAGTTATGCCTTTTGGCTTAACCAATGCCCCTGCTAGTTTCATGAGATTAATGAATGATGTACTCAGGTCTTTTCTTGATGATTTTGTTATTGTGTATCTGGATGACATTCTAATTTTTAGTAAAACATGGGAGGAACACTTAAAGCATGTTAAGCAGACCTTATATGTTTTGAAAAGAGAAAAACTTTATGTTAAACTCTCCAAATGTGAATTTGGCAAAACATCTCTAAATTATTTGGGTGATATAGTAGGGGGTGGTGAATTGAAAATAGATCCCTCTAAAGTGGCAGTCATTGTAAATTGGCCTAAACCCAAGTCTTCTACAGAAGTGAGAAGCTTCTTAGGGGAAACACAATATTGGAGAAAGTTCATCTCTAACTTTTCATCAATTACAGCTCCCTTACATGCTTTGATAAGATTGAACAAGGTGTTTCAGTGGGGAGGCAAACATCAGAAAGCCTTCGACACCTTGAAAGAAAAGATTAGTAAAACACCTATACTAGCACTGCCTGATCTATAAAGACCATTTGAAATCCAAACATATGCCAGTGACTATGCCATGGGAGCAGTGTTGACACAACACGGTAAACCCATATGTTATCATTCTGAGACTTTAAATTCTGTAGTAGTTAACTATCCTACATATGATAAAGAATTGTATACATTAGTTCAGAGTGTGAAAAAGTGGAAACATTAATTAATGGGCAAAGAGACAGTAATACATAATGATCATCAACCACTTCAATATATACACTCCCAAACTAAATTGCAGCAATCAAGGCACTACAGATGGATGGGTTTTCTACAACAGTTTCATTTAGTCATTATATATAAAAAGGGCATACATAACAAAGTTGCAGACATGTTATCTAGACCCATTATAAATGCATCTACTATACTTAAGCATAATTTTATACTACATGAAAGCTACATTGAACAATATGCTCAAGATATAGACTTTAAAGATGTATATGCAACTTTGAGTTAAGGAAAAAGGGTAGAAGAATTGGGTTATCATGTGAAGGACCGACTCTTATATCGTTGTGGGAAAATCTGCATTCCACAAACAAAGAGAGTAAAGATAATCAGAGAGGCACACACTTCTCTGATATCAGGTCACTTTGGGGTAAGTAAAACAGTTGCACAACTGCAAAGATTTTGTTATTAGCCAAAAATGAATGAGCCAATTTCTAGATATGTGAGAGGGTGTACTATGTGTGCCAAAAGCAAGCCCAGCAATAGAAAACTAGGCCTGTACACTCCATTACCAGTTCCTTCTCACCCTTGGGAAAGTGTTTCCATGGATTTTGTTGGGGGATTGCCTAAGTCCAGAAAAGGGCATGATTATCTGTATGTGGTTTTGGATAGGTTCAACAAAATGTGCATTTTGATACCGTGTAATAAGCAGATTACAGCTGAACAAACAACAAAACTATTCTTTGAACATGTATGGGTTCATTTTGGGTTACCCACTTCTATTGTATCTTATCGATACACCCGATTTGTGGGGAATTTTTGGTCAATTTTGTGGGAGATGATTGACACCCAACTAAAGAAAAGCACAGCTTTTCATCCACAAATCATTGGCCAGACAAAAGTAGTAAACAGGACAGTGATCCAGCTACTCAAAGGATATTGCAGCAAACATCCTAAGCTTTGGGATGAACACTTGTGTTATGTGCAACATGCTTACAACAGAGCAAAACATTCTTCTACACAGAGATCTCCTTTTGAAACCTGTTTTGGTTTCACACCAAGGTCTCCTTTGGATTTTGTCTTTGGTAAAGATACCACCGTTGATGGACATAGTGATGTGTACAAGGCAACTAGGTTCATTGAACAGATCCAGGAGATCCACCAGGCAGTACAGGAACAACTGGAAAGGAGCCAAGCCAAATACAAGGCAAGGCATGACAAGCATCGGGTGGAGCATAGTTTCCAAGTTGGTGACCAGGTCTGGCTGTATATCAGCAAGGACAGGATGCAAGGTGAAGGTAAAAAGCTAAAGCCTATCAGGTATGGACCCTTCAAGATACTTGAGAGGATCGGTGAAAATTTTTTTCGCCTTGATCTACCAGCTTACATGCACATATACTCAGTCGTAAATGCAGATTGCTTGAGATTGTTTAAACCTTCAATGATTGAGGATCCTGAAGAGCAAAGTCAATTGCCTTCTATTGATGACCTACTACCTGAATATGTGAATGAATTGTAGGAAGATACAATCTTGGACAGGAAGGTGAGGACAACGTGCAGAGGAGATGTTGAGTACCTCAGAATTGGACTCAAAGGTTCGAAGTCGAGCAGTTGAAAGTGGATTGAGATTGGGTAAGTGAGACAGTAATACCCTCACTTAGTCGATGCTTGAAAAACCAACTTTTGGTGGTCCAAAAGCTTTTCAGTGGGAAGGCCATGATCCAAATTGGATCCATAAAGAATAATCAAAAGAACCATGGTTGTACCAGGTCAGGGTAGACTTCAAAGAATTGAGAGCAGCGACCAAAAACACCTCTAAAATAGTGGCAGATGGCAGCCAGTGTGGAACGATGAGGACCTCGGTCAAAGCACGCTGATCGAAGCCCATGGAGACTGCGCAAGAGGTGAAATTAGCCCCTGGGAAGCCTGGATCAGGAAATGGAGGGAGTGATGTGCGATTAGTGCTAGCGTTAGTCGTGCATCGCTGGGCAAAAACCCTCGAAGGAGGGGCCCCGAGCGCTCAGTCGCATGGGAACTGGGAAAACCATGGGGAAAAAGGCTAAAGGTTAAGGTGGGACCCGCACTCTAAAAAAAACAGGTGGTATTCATCGGGGGAATCCTTGGGCGGTAAGTAGGTTTGGTGAAAACGTAGCAATTCCACTCAATGCCCGATGCGTGGCAAGTGGAGGAGAGAGAAAACCGCTGCTCATCACGCGCTAACAGTCGAGCAAGTCAACCGTGCGAAATGAACGGATGGCATTGGATCTGGGGGGTCCAGATCTAACGATCGTTATTGCGCCTGATGGTAAGATGGGATGTAACAAGGGATTAAGTTGCGATTTAAAATAATTTGAGGTCCGCTTGACTGCCAAGGTGGCAGATGACTCATTCCACGACGTAACTAAAGAACCAAACCGATGAAGCAAGCTGGCGCAGTTCGTAGGAGGACAAGTGGCCGCTCCCTGTGAGTCTGATGATGATGCCGAGACAGGGAACTCCAAGCGAAGCTGTAGCAATCGATCTGATGGAGTTGGAAGAGGAATAAAACAGTCATGAGATCAAGTGGCTTTAAAGCCATGCACAGACCAGCAGAAGGGACACACACACGGAAAAACAGAGAAAACAGATAGAGAGAGCAAAAATCAGTAAGAAGACAGAGGGCCGAGCTGACCAAAGGCAACATCAAGCACCAGAGGGCTTGAGAAATTCAAGCCATCCCTGAAGGAGATCTGTCAGGACAGAGCACCACATTGGACTCCTTCCATTGTATACCAGAGAGGTTGAAAAGATGGTAAGGCCAAGAGTCTGTGTACTCTAGTGGCTTGGGAAATCCAAGAACCACCCTGCCAAGCTATCCTGTGACAGGAGACTCATAATGAGCTCCTTCTTTGTAATTCTCTACTTTAAGACACAATAAAATAAGGCCACCATTGAAAGCTGGACCGGAGATGTAGCCCTGGAGGATAGGGTGAACTCCTTATTTATTTCTTGTGTTCTTATACTTGCTTATTGTGTTCCTCTGTTGTCTTCCATTTGCAAGTGTCTATGTATTTGCAATCTGATCGATCTGTTGCTTAAATAACCTAGACACACACCAACACGAGTTTGTAATACCTCCATTTAATCATTCTTAACTGAGATCACTCATAGGGTGATTATCAGATCACTAGGTGTCCCATTCTGATGAGTTGCATTCCATTAGGTCATGGATCAACTGATGGTAGGGTTCATTTCAGTTTTTCCCTCATGACATATATCTGCTGACCTCCTTTTTCAGTCAATGGTTCATACTTATTTTAAGTTTATTTCATCAATTAGGTCTTAGGTATTAGGGTTTTACCATGGTCAAATTTCAGTGACTATTGATTAATAATAGTAAACAGACACACGAAGATGACAATAATTATCAGAAAAGTTTTAATCTCTTAATTTGTAATCTTAATAAATTTTTCACCTCAAAACTGAAAATAGAGCATTGGTATATTATTTGTAAATTTCATGTAATTTTATTCATCCTACATGTAATAAATGGTTCCATGCTGCTCCTCGTCACCTGGTGATATTACCAAAGTACATGCCATTGCAAAAAGTCAAATTTCAGAAAAACGGAGTATTTGAAAAAGGAAAATAGACATTACAAAGTGGGTTTTGTACACCAAAAATAAAAAAGTGGAAAAACTATATAAAGATTATCCCTCTTGTTAGCGCTTGAGATTTCACCCTAGGCTGAGGAAGGTAAACCTTCAAGGCAACATCAAACCATTTCACCTCGTAGCTAGCCCTACGGGGTATGAGAAGGCTCTCTCCGGTCTATCTCGGCAAATTTTCAATGGGGTGAGATGACCAACAAGTTAACACTGATATTAGGCTAGTAAACTGATTAGGAAGGTTGATCTAAATTTTTTAGGGTTTTTGGTGGCAATTGGAGGGAGTGCAATTCAGGGTGCGGGGATTGAGCTCAGGTTTTGCAGGTGGGTCTTTGGGGCAAGGTAGGAGTTTGTGCTGATGCCTTAAGCTGAGATGGATGATCAAGGAAGAAAGAGAGGGAGCTAAAAAGTGCAAACAATGACTTTGAATCCTCTTTAGACAGTGGAAAACATAAATATTAAACAAAATTGAAAGCTGAGCATGGCATGCATGAATTCAAACTTTATCACTTCTTTTGTTTAATTAGCAGCAATAGAATAAGAGATGGAACACATAAACACACTTACAATGACAAGTAGGAAACACACCATCAACACAATAATCCACAAGGATGTCTGCAAAACCCTGGCCTTCCTTTTCCTCAAATTGCAGAGATACAAGTAAAATATACAATAGAGCTTCTCCCTCCAGAGTCCAACCATGAAAATGAGCAAGAGAAGGCATAATATAGATGATATAACTCCTTTCCCCACCTATAGGGGTCGAGCTCAGCTTCCTAGGAGCTGTTTCAACTAATTCTAAACTGAGCACTAGATAATAGGCAGTCAAAACAACTTGCCACTAAAACTTAGGTAATCTATCCATGCATTAAATATTCACTATTTACATCAAAGAAACTTCTAGAAGTGTCAAAGGAGAGTAAATGTATCCATGTTCCATGAAAATTACCCAAAAATCCATCATTTACATACATCAAAATTCAACCAAAGTAAAAACAGTGTTTTGCAGGCCGAAATAGTCAAAATGGTGAAATTTCCCTGAGTGGTCGCGCCCCTCCCTTGGAGTGGTCGTGCACATTGGAAGCTGTGTTTGAGGGCCTTCCTGGTGTCCAAATCAGGTGCAAGATAGCTTTTTGGAAAGGTCTATGATTCTACTTTCCAACCCCACTAGAATTTCTGAATTTGGAGTTGATTTGACCCCTCAAAAGTCATTTATCCCAAGGCAGCTTTCTGCAACTCAAAAAAGGGGCAGAAAGTCAAAATTTGCATGTATTTTGAGCTTTTGGAAGTCCAAATCTCCATAAAATTTGAAGTCCATCCATAGGCAAGTGTATTTTTGCATGAAAATTCCAAAAATGTAGAGTTTTCCCCGTTCTGAGCTGTCCCCACGAGTGGTCGCGCGCGGGGTGAGACCACTCCAATGGCCAAAACCTGTAAAATTCTCAAAAATGCCAAAAATGCCTCAAAACTCTCAAAATTTATTGGGTTTTCTGCTAGGAGGATGCTAATGAGTATCATGGTGAGTGAGAGAGGCCTCAGCCAAGATACGGAGCGGGTTGGGGCCTCTTTCTCCTTTTTTGTGCCTTGGCCAAACTCCTTGGATCCGACGATTGTAATTTTGGCATTTCTCTAAAACCATGACACCTGTACAAAAAGTGAAGGAGGTTTTTCTTCTTTGGAATGTTATGGACAAAAACCTCTCTCAGATTTCCAAAATTCATCTTTTATTACTCTGAAACATCATTTGAGTGCAACTTGTCCTGATGTGTGAAACAAGGGATTTTGTCGAAATGAAGCGAAATGAAGGGGATAGGGAGCTTCTAAATTCTTGGGGAAATTTTTGGGAGTGGGGAGGGATTTTAGGAAGTAGGGGAAGGGGTCGAAAAGGGCAAAACACAGGCCAAACCTAGAAAATTGCCAGGTTGTAGCTAGAAACTAGGGTTTGTGCAAAAATGAGGAATTTGGCGGATCTAAGGGATGGAAAGTGTTTGATAAGGTACTTTAAGGATAGGGGAAGGTGTATGAACATCAGGAAACAAGTTTTTCCGGTGATTTGACCATCCAAGAGAAATTGCCTTCAAAACCCTAGGAGAGGGAAATGACCTTGCCTAGGTACAACTGAAGCATGAACAAGGTGTGAAATGACTCATTAGACACTGACATGACAATGAAAACCCTATGAATGATGATAGACTCAGCTGAATGGTGACATGGACCAACATTTTGACAACTTTAGAAGGAGTTAAGTCAAACCCTAGACCTAATGCCTAGTGACCAAATTTTGCTTGAAAACTCTTTGAAATGACAAAATTTGACTTGGAAACTCTGAGACCACTTTGTAAGAGCATATTTGATCACTGGAGGAAGGCTGGAAAGACTGACACTAACATTGGCTCCAATGGGGATGGTAGCTCCTTGGAGGTGCCAAGAATCTTAGACCTCTGAGAGAGCAGACCAGTGCTTTCAACCATTGGGCGATGGAGTCATTATTTGACCTTTGACACAAAACTTTGACACATTTATTTGAATGAAAACTTGACTGAAAACTGACTGAAACTTAACTGAAGCTTGACTCAAACCGACTCGATGGCAAACTGAAATAACTTGAAAAAACTCACTCAATAGACCAAACACAAATGACTCATGACTGACTTAACTAAAACAAGAACTTACAAAGCTTATGGAAGGGCAGCAGTCCATCAAGATGTGAAATCATGATGACAGCCACCTGTGTTTCTTACAAGACAATATACATCAAACTATATCATAATGCCAATGTAACCAATCAAGCAGATGCCTTCTTGATTGATTTTCATGATTAGATCTTCTGGTCAACAATACAAACCTATCACTGGGCATCCAAAAGCATAGCTGACCATATTCTCCTTCATCACTGAATACTGCAATAATCACCTTCATTGTTGACTGCAACAAACTTGCTAGAGGATCTTGAAAAACATGAAGACTTGACATTGCCACCACCTGCTGAAAGAACAAGGTTTCCTTTGTTTCAAATTCTGATCTACCTTCATCATGTGCTTCAGTAAAAGTATGCTCATGGGCTTCAAAAATCTCTGAACAAATGGATGAGCAGATCTCCTCTTGAAACAACATTTCAAACATGAGACATATGAAGAATCTGAAAGGTAATCCTGTATGCTATGATCTTCGGTAGTCAGACAATATGGTGGGTGATCTTCACATGATATGACAGCCGGATTATCATCTTTGTGAAGGGAAACATTATCGGTTTGCTGATCTACAAGACACTCATCTTCTTCAACAAAGGAAGAAGTTTCCCCAACACTTTCCTAACTATGTGTGCATTGCAAATCGGCTGTAGCTTGGGCTGTAACGAGACCTTTCAAAAGCTGATCTATCTCCTCTTCAGACAAAGGAGACAATGCCCTTTGGTTTCTTTTTCTTAAACAATAATTATCTTCATATGACAAGGCATTCAAACTATCATTTATTACTGAGTTATTGAATGGAGGTTCATCACTTACTTGCACAAAGATCTCACCTTGCTGTTCATGAACATTTGAATCCAAAATTCTGTCTATGATCTCAATAGTAGAGCTCTCTTTGATGGGCTTCAACACAAGATATTCCTGGTCATCATAATCTAAATGTTGTTCTGAAGTAGCTGACTGGACATTATCACACTCTACAATCAGCACTGGACGTACTTGCATGTTACTGTCTTCTATGGGCAGATCTGAAATGTCATTCTCCCTTTCATCATTTTTAGCCATATGACCATCTTCAGCCTGCTGATCTTGATTCTGCTGCAAAATTTCCTGATCATCTTGACAAGTATCCTCTAAGATTTCTATGTGCTGAAACGACTTTTCATACAGGGCTTCCATGATCTCTTCATCCATGAAATTATCATCTTCATAAAACTTCTCAAGGCTTTCAATAAAACTATAAGCATGCTTGCAACAGTCTTGAACTAAATTCAATGATGGATAAGTGTCCTTATATCTTTCAATGAACATAGCATGAAAATCTTTTAAACAATAAATACAAGCAGGCGGCAAACCTTCATACCATGATTGGGCTTCACCTTCCAGAGTGGCCAAGAATATCTTCATCAAGCAATCTTCAGGAAAATCAACCTTCAACTTGCGAATATGCATGTGAAATCTAACTAGATGTAGAGCAACATCCTTCTTACCATCATCATTAAATGTAGGCAAATTCCTTGACCAATCTACCTTCGGAATTTTATTTGGAAAACCTGGGATGTGATCTCGGCTCAAGGGAGCATATCTTCTTGCGATCCGATCCATCTTGAAAATCTCAAAGCTATTGATCTCTCTGCAGTGAAGTCACCATGAAGCACTGATTGCTAGATTCTTAAGTGAAAGGAGTCGCCAGTGAATGATTTCAGCCTTTCAAGTGTCTGATCGTTGTCCACTATCAACAATCAGATCTGAACTTGATACATGTACTGGGGTAAAATGCAAATCAAGTGTTGTTTTCACAAGCTTACGGAGATTGACTGAAGCAGCGTTTATCTACTTCCACTTATGCAAAGCAAAAGCGTTTCGAAGGCTACCTGGCATAACTTCAGGCTCTGTCTAAGACTTATGAAACAAACACATCAACCCACAAACAAGTTTGTTCTCCCCAGTATGGTCGCCACTATGTTAGCGCTTGAGATTTCACCCTAGGCTGAGGAAGGTAAACCTTCAAGGCAACATCAAACCATTTCACCTCGTAGCTAGCCCTACGGGGTATGAGAAGGCTCTCTCCGGTCTATCTCGGAAAATTTTCAATGGGGTGAGATGACCAACAAGTTAACACTGATATTAGGCTAGTAAACTGATTAGGAAGGTTGATCTAAAGTTTTTAGGGTTTTTGGTGGCAATTGGAGGGAGTGCAATTCAGGGTGCGGGGATTGAGCTCAGGTTTTGCAGGTGGGTCTTTGGGGCAAGGTAGGAGTTTGTGCTGATGCCTTAAGCTGAGATGGATGATCAAGGAAGAAAGAGAGGGAGCTAAAAAGGGCAAACAATGACTTGAATCCTCTTTAGACAGTGGAAAACATAAATATTAAACAAAATTGAAAGTTGAGCATGGCATGCATGAATTCAAACTTTATCACTTCTTTTGTTTAATTAGCAGCAATAGAATAAGAGATGGAACACGTAAACACACTTACAATGACAAGTAGGAAACACACCATCAACACAATAATCCACAAGAATCCACAAGGATGTCTGCAAAACCCTGGCCTTCCTTTTCCTCAAATTGCAGAGATACAAGTAAAATATACAATAGAGCTTCTCCCTCCAGAGTCCAACCATGAAAATGAGCAAGAGAAGGCATAATATAGATGATATAACTCCTTTCCACACCTCTAGGGGTCGAGCTCAGCTTCCTAGGAGCTGTTTCAACTAATTCTAAACTGAGCACTAGATAATAGGCAGTCAAAACAACTTGCCACTAAAACTTAGGTAATCTATCCATGCATTAAATATTCACTATTTACATCAAAGAAACTTCTAGAAGTGTCAAAGGAGAGTAAATGTATCCATGTGCCATGAAAATTACCCAACAATCCATCATTTACATACATCAAATGTCAACCAAAGTAAAAACAGTGTTTTGCAGGCCGAAATAGTCAAAATGGTGAAATTTCCCTGAGTGGTCGCGCCCCTCCCTTGGAGTGGTCGCGCACATTGGCAGCTGTGTTTGAGGGCCTTTCTAGTGTCCAAATCAGGTGCAAGATAGCTTTTTGGAAAGGTATATGAGTCTACTTTCCAACCCCACTGGAATTTCTGAATTTGGAGTTGATTTGACCCCTCAAAAGTCATTTCTCCCAAGGCAGCTTTCTGCAACTCAAAAAAGGGGCAGAAAGTCAAAATTTGCATGTATTTTGAGCTTTTGGAAGTCCAAATCTCCATAAAATTTGAAGTCCATCCATAGGCAAGTGTATTTTTGCATGAAAATTCCAAAAATTTAGAGTTTTCCCCGTTCTAAGCTGTCCCCACGAGTGGTCGCGCGCGGGGTGAGACCACTCCAATGGCCAAAACCTGTAAAATTCTCAAAAATGCCAAAAATGCCTCAAAACTCTCAAAATTTATTGGGTTTTCTGCTAGGAGGATGCTAATGAGTATCATGGTGAGTGAGAGAGGCCTCAGCCAAGATACAGAGCGGGTTGGGGCCTCTTTCTCCTTTTTTGTGCCTTGGCCAAACTCCTTGGATCCGGCGATTGTAATTTTGGCATTTCTCTAAAACCATGACACCTATACAAAAATTGAAGGAGGTTTTTCTTCTTTGGCATGTTATGGACAAAAACCTCTCTCATATTTCCAAAATTCATCTTTTATTGCTCTGAAACATCATTTGAGTGCAACTTGTCCCGATGTGTGAAACAAGGGATTTTGTCGAAATGAAGCGAAATGAAGGGGATAGGGAGCTTCTAAATTCTTGGGGAAATTTTTGGGAGTGGGGAGGGATGTTAGGAAGTAGGGGAAAGTGGAATCTCAGAGATTGAGTGAGGGGAAGGGGTCGAAAAGGGCAAAACACAGGCCAAACCTAGAAAATTGCCAGGTTGTAGCTAGAAACTAGGGTTTGTGCAAAAATGAGGAATTTGGCGGATCTAAGGGATGGGAAGTGTTTGATAAGGTACTTTAAGGATATGAGAAGGTGTATGAACATCAGGAAACAAGTTTTGCCGGTGATTTGACCATCCAAGAGAAATTGCCTTCAAAACCCTAGCAGAGGGAAATGACCTTGCCTAGGTGCAACTGAAGCATGAACAAGGTGTGAAATGACTCATTAGACACTGACATGACAATGAAAACCCTATGAATGATGATAGACTCAGCTGAATGGTGACATGGACCAACATTTTGACAACTTTAGAAGGAGTTAAGGCAAACCCTAGACCTAATGCCTAGTGACCAAATTTTGCTTGAAAACTCTTTGAAATGACAAAATTTGACTTGGAAACTCTGAGACCACTTTGTAAGAGCATATTTGATCACTGGAGGAAGGCTGGAAAGACTGACACTAACACCTCTATTGATCATTTCATTGTTTGAGTTAAAAATCAAGAGCTAAAAGGCGATTTTGAAGTGTCATTGAGCAAAGGTGTGAAAGTGTTGCGTTTTTTGACAAGATCAGATCGACGCTACGCACCAGAGGCTAGTGCTACGCACCTGGGTGACTTCATTAGTGCAAAATTGAATGGGCGCTATGCACCTGGTTGGCATTGCGCACCTGGGTGAGGCGCTGCGCACCTAGCAGCCAAGCCCAAAAACGCTCCAAAATCTCTCAATTTGCTTCAAATCTCTCAAATTATCTCTTTGCAAGTAAGTAAATCAAATCTTTCTTGTTGAAAATGGTTTTGCATCAAGTCTTGGTCATTGTTTCACTCATAAAGTTAAAACCCTAGCATTCACCCAAACTGTCTCATAAAAATTAACAAGCTGAATTTCTCATTTTTTTCCTATCTCATCCATTTGCTATTATTCTCTAAACTTCATTCCCTCATATATTTTCCCTAAATCCCATTCCCACATAAAAATTTCCCAAACCCTACACATTTTATCCTACTCACTCCGTAAACCCTATACACTATCCCCAAAACCTTACTCACTCCCTAAATCCCATTCACACTCCCATTCACTCTCACCTACTCATCCATAAAATATCTTCATACTCATCTTTAATCCATCCAACCTATCTCATAATTCACCACAAGGGTTCATAGCCACAAAAATCAATGGAAAGAGATAGTGAGTATGAGTTTGAAGAAGACACCCTTAGTGACAGTTCCAGGGAGAGAAACATACAACAAAGGAAGGCCTTAAAGAGAAAAAAGGAGCAAGATAAGTTGAAATATTGGCTAAAGCCTCACTGGCCCATCAAAGCAACTAATGGTGATGTCCCATGCCAAATCTGGGAAAGTTTTGATGAATTTTTGTCTTTTTCAAATTTTGGAATTTTGAAAATAGGAAATTGCCATAGATGTGCAGCGCGACTGGCGCTGCGCTTTCTCAGGAGGAATTTTTGGAGGAATGGCTAGTATATATAGATTCAACATGATAATAACATCAAATCTAGAAAATCTCAGCAATTTTGGAGCAAAACTAGGTCACCAAAAGGTAAAAAAACTACCAAAAAATGACCTCTCTGCCTCTTTTTGGACACACAGAAGTAGCCTTGGGAGATTTCACTTTTGAGGGGGAAAATGACCTCCAAATGCAGAAATTAAAGATGTTCTAGAAACTAGATAGGAAGACCTTTCCAATGAGCTATCTTTGGCTCAATTTTCCTAGGGAAAGGCCTCCAAAAGTTGCTATGAAGCGGTGTTACACACCTGGTCAATGGCGCTACGCATAGAGCTAGTTTTCCCAAAAAATCTAGTTTTCGCCTAGTTTCTCTGCAAGTTGACTTTTTCTCTCTTCATGAATTAATTTATGATTGTAATTAATGCTATGCTATGTAAATGTATTTTAGAAATGATCTTAGAGGGTAGATTCATCAGTTTGAGGTGGTTTGGGGGTCAATGAATCAGTTTCCATGGTTTTAGAGGCAAGCTATTCCACTGCATATATTCCCGTTCCTTGTTTGGAAATGGTTGTAACAATTTCTTATCTCTTGGATTCAATCCTTGATGGCTAGCATAGGTGGTTTAATGTCTATATTATGTATTTTTTCATTCATTAGCGAAGGCTGGACTCTCTGGATGCTCTGAGCTACGTTGTACACCTTTATCAGTAGTTTGGCAAGGAAATAAACCAGGATTTGCAGCTATTTTTATGGGATAATTGTGGTATGGTGTTTTTTCATAGTTTCTTCTTCTGTTATCATTTTTTCTCATCATTTATGTGTGCCACAATCTAATTAATTGCTTCTAACTGAATGATATCAGATAGATACGTAGAATTCATTGTTTTCAATGCTCTGCCTTGGGAAGCCATTTAGTTTTCTATGTTTTCTACTGTTTGAGAAGGATAAATGATCTTTTCATGACCTCCTTAGCTCCTCACCAGTCTTAGATCTCTCATCTCACTCAATTCCAAGTGCCAAAAAACCTACCTACATCGCTCCATAGAACACCCTGCATCCTGAATTGATTTCCCGGACCCAAAGCTGCCTGCTCCATTTGATCCAGCAAGAAAACCAACAAAAACAATCAAAAACCCTAGAGATACTATACCTAACCTAAAATCCATATCTGATCCAGTCATCTTGATTGAGATTGACAAGGAGAGAGCCCTCTCCCGACCTGGTAGGGCTAGCTACCAGGTTAAGCGTGGTTTGTGGTTACCCTAGGATTGCCTCCCTTCAACCTGAGGTCAATCTAGGCTTTAACATAGTGGTGACCATACTGGGGAACATAGTGTTATGTTTCCTCAATAAAATGTAACAAGTTTAGATCTGATTGTTGATGGTGGACAACAATTAGACACCGGAAGGTTGAAATCATTCACCTGGCGACTCTAAATCAGTTTCGAGATCAGATCCAAGTTCTCCACTGGAGGATGAACCTGCCCAGCAAAAACATGAAAGGACAATATGGAAAGATCAGGTATTCAAGTTGGAATTTCATACAAGACATTATACTCTTTGTTATAAATTATTTCTTCTCTTTTCCTGAGAATGTCAAGAAGGCTTTACAAAGTATACTGTATTCGAGAAAAGATCTTAGACCTGCATTTGATTCTTTCCTTTTGAAGATTGTGAATAAAAAACATTCACATGCCTTTGATCTTTATCAAGACCCTTCTTCTGAATCTTATGATGACTGTCTTCAAACTGATGAGCCTAAAGAGACCAAGACTGATTCTACACCTTCTGTACATATTCCTATACCTTGTAAAGTTCCAGATAGATACAAGCCTCTGATTTTACCTCTTATATCCCATGCTTTCCCTAAAAATCATTAGTTATATCTACCAAGATTTGATGGTGAATGTGACGACATAATTACTAAGAGACATGTACTGAATTTTGAGTATTTTCTTGACCTTTTTGAAGTTGATGAAGAGGATGTCAATATTAGGATTTTTGCTCTTTCTTTGCAAGGCAAAGTCAAGAGTTGGTTCAAATCCCTGCCTGATGCTAGCATCTTAGATTTCCAGTAGTTCGTCAAAGTTTTCCTTGATAGGTGGGTGGTCAGACAGAACCCTTTCTTGATTTTAGAAGAATATAACCAGCTGAAAAGACTACCAGGGGAGACAGTGCAACAATTTTCTACTAGGTTTAACCAAGTCTATTTTTCGATGCCGGTTAATATAAGACCTCCTCTTGGATCCACTCTCTTGCACTACCCGGACACTTTTTATCCAGAAATGAAGTTTCAGCTGAGGGAAAGGAACCTTGAAACACTTGAAGAGATGCAAAACAGTGCAGTACATGTAGAGGCTAATCTGTTGATCAAAAGGGAAATGTTGAAGGAAGAAGAGATGAAGAACATAGATCGAGAGAAATCGACATCTTTAGAGGTAAAGATCGACATTTTGGTAAGTGAAGTGGTAGAGATGATGCAAAATACCATCACAAGGAATGAGTATGATGTTCAAGACCATGGCTTGCTAGTTGAAGAAGAACAAGTGGCTGATCCAAAACATTTCCTTTCTTATCCCAATTGTCATAGATTTGATAATGATTGTTTTATAGATCAACTTGGAGAAGAGGTATATGTTGATATGACATATATTCTTGATGATGTGTTTTATACTGATGATTTGCCTTAGTTTGATCAGTATGATGATGATTATGTTCTCCAAACAAAAGCTAGTCTTGCAGATAAATCAGCAGCTGGTTTATGGAAGGAGGAAGTTCACTTTCAGCAGCTCGAATATAGTGATCAGTCGTTACATATAAGCTATGGAAGTGAGGATAAAAGTGCAGAAAATCTTGAAGTAAGTGAAGGATCCTTGCCTTTTGTTTTAATTCATTTCAGTTCATCAGAGACAACTTCAGTGCAATTAGAAATCAACCATCGATAAGTTTTGATCTAGACCACCTTGAAGGCAATGAAATCCTTGTTCAAGACTTCTCATATCTAGATTTGCAGCCTCCGAATGCCATTGAATTTCAGGTTGTAGATGAAGACTTGGAAGCTGGAACATATGATCAAATGATGTAAGATGATTCTGTACCATTTTGTTTTGAATCATTTCAGTTTTTGAAGGGAAATTTGCATAGTACATCTTTAATAAAGGATGAGCATCCTGTAGAAAATCATGCAATCTCATTAGAACCAACAGAAAATGGGTTGCAACAATATTTTAAAGTTTTTCACAATCCAATAGCTAATGTGTTGGATGATGTATGCAATCAAAGTATTTCTCCATTAGCTACCTATGAGCTTAAAAAAGTATTGATACAAACTTGATCCGACAGCCAGTTTCTTTATCATTTTCAATAGGAGTCTCATCACAAAGCTTAGATGAAATTCTACATTCATGGTATGAGGAGAAGCAAAGTAATCCATTGGATGAGCTAAGTCCTAGTGCACATGAATTTCAAGATCCTTACGCAGTATTTTTGGAGGCGGATAGAGAATCCATATTATTCAACAGATCCATTTACAAGTTTTCATGGGAGTTTCCTTTCAGTAGTTCTCTCTTGTTGTTCATAAGCAAGCGCTTGCGGAGAATTCAAACGGCAGCTAGAATGCTTACTTGGTTGCATTGGTTATTTCATTTCACTTGATCAGGTGGTGAATGGAACAGATAGAGTAGGTTTTATTGAATAATCTCCACTTCGAGCATTTTTTCCAGTTTGTTAGTTGTGTTTTAGTATTGATTCAGTTTCAAGTCAGTTTGTGTCTCTGAGTCATCAGTAATCAGTCATGCATTTCAGTTTGGGTTGTTTTTGTCTTTGTTGCCCAATGGATGAGGCACTAATCTACATGTTCCCAGAGATCTATGGTTCTTGGCACCTCCAAGGAGCTACCATCCCCATTGGAGCCAATTTTAGTGTTAGTGTCTTCACACTGCCATCAGTGATCAAAATTACTCTTTTGCATTTCATACTAGGTGTCCCATTCTAATGAGTTGCATTCCATTAGGTCATGGATCAACTGATGGTAGGGTTCATTTCAGTTTTTCCCTCATGACATATATCTACTGACCTCCTTTTTCAGTCAATGATTCATACTTATTTTCAATTTATTTCATCAATTAGGTCTTAGGTATTAGGGTTTTACCATGGTTAAATTTGAGTGACTATTGATTAATAATGGTCAGCAGACACATGAGGATGAGAATAATGATCAGAAAAGTTATAATCTCTTAATTTGTAAGCTTAATAATTTTTTCACCTGAAAACTAGTTTTGAGGTGAAAACAGAGCATTGGTATATTATTTGTAAATTTCATGTAATTTTATTGATCCTATATGTATTAAATGGTTCCATGTTGCTCTTGGTCACTTGGTGATATTACCAAAGTACATGCCACTGCAAAAAGTCAAATATCAGAAAAACAGAGTATTTGAAAAAGGCAAATAGACATTACAAAGTGGGTTTTGTACACCAAAAATCAAAAAGTGGAAAAACTATATAAAGATTATCCCTCTATTGATCATTTCATTGTTTGAGTTGAAGATCAAGAGCTAAAAGGCGATTTTGAAGTGTCATTGAGAAAAGGTGTGAAAGTGATGTGTTTTTGGACAAGATCAGACCAATGCTACACACCAGAGGCCGACGCTATGCACCTGGGTGAATTCCTTAGTGCAAAATTGAAGGGGAGCTACGCATCTAGCTAGCGCTGTGCACCTGGCAGCCAACCCCAAAAACGCTCCAAAATCTCTCAATTTGCTTCAAATCTCTCAAATTACCTCTTTGCAAGTAAGTAAATCAAATCTTTCTTGTTGAAAATGGTTTTGCATCAAGTCTTGATGATTGTTTCACTCATAAAGTTAAAACCCTAGCATTCACCCAAACAATCTCATAAAAATTAATAGGTCGACTTTCTCATCCGTTTTCCTATCTCATCCATTTGCTATTATTCTCTAAACCTCATTCCCTCATATATTTTCCCTAAATCCCATTCCCACATACAAATTTCCCAAACCCTACACACTTTATCCTACTCACTCCCTAAACCCTATACACTATCCCCAAAAAACTACTCACTCGCTAAATCCCATTCAAACTCCCATTCACTCTCACCGACTCATCCATAAAATCTCTTCATACTCATATTTCATCCATCCACCCTATCTCATCATTCACCACAAGGTTTCATAGCCACAAAAAGCAATGGAAAGAGACAGTGAGTATGAGTTTGAAGAAGACACCCTTAGTGACAGTTCCAGGGAGAGAAACATACAACAAAAGAAGGCCTTAAAGAGAAAAAAGGAGAAAGATAAGTTGAAATCTTGGCTAAAGCCTCACTATCCCAACAAAGAAACTAATGGTGGTGTCCCATGCCAAATCAGGGCAAGTTTTGATGAATTTTTGTTTTTTTGTTTTTTCAAATTTTGGAATTTTGAAAACATGAAATTTCCCTAGATGCGCGCTTTTCTCTATAGGACTTTTTGGAGGAATGGCAAGTATATCTGGATTCAACATGATGAGAACATCAAACCCAGAAAATATCAGCAGAGCAAAACTAGGTCACCAAAAGGTCAAAAAACTACCAAAAAATGACCTCTCTACCTCTTTTTGGACACACAGAAGTAGCCTTGGGAGATTTCCCTTTTGAGGGGGAAAATTACCTCCAAATGCAGAAATTAAATTTTTTCCAGAAACTAGACAGGAATACCTTTCCAATGAGCTATCTTGGGCTCAATTTTTCTAAGGGAAAGGCCTACAAAAGTGGCTATGAAGCGGCACTACGCACCTGGTCAGTGGCACTGCACATAGAGCCAGTTTGCGCAAAAAATCCAGTTTTCGCCTAGTTTCTCTGCAAGTTGACTTTTTCTCTCTTCATGGATGAATTTATGATTGTAATTAATGCTATGCTATGTAAATTTAATTGAGAAATTATCTTATAGGGTAGATTCATCAGTTTGAGGTGGTTTGGGGGTCAATGAATCAGTTCCATGGTTTTAGAGGTAAGTTGTTCCATTGCCTATATTCCTATTCCTTGTTTGGAAATGGTTGTAATAGTTCCTTATCTCTTGGATTTGACCCCTGATGGTTAGCATAGGTGGTTTGATTTCTATATTATGTACTTTTTTAGTCATTAGCAAAGGTTGGACTCTCTTGGATGCTTTGAGCTACATTGTACACCTTTATCAGCAGTTTGGCAAGGAAATAAACCAGGATTTGTAGCTATTTTTGTGGGATACCTGTGGTATGGTGTTTTTGCATAGTTTCTTCTTCTGTTATCAGTTTTTCTCCTCTTTTATGTGTGCCAAAATCTAATTCATTGCTTCTAACTGAATGATATCAAGATACATAGGTAGAATTCATTGTTTAAAGTGCTCTGCCTTGGGAAGCCATTCATTTTTCTATGGTTCCTACTATTTGAGAAGGATAAATGATCTTTGCATTCCCTCCTCATCTCCTCACCAGTCTTAGATCTCTCATCTCACTCGATTCCAAGT
This sequence comes from Pinus tabuliformis, assembly GCA_031772625.1. Lineage (NCBI taxonomy): Eukaryota > Viridiplantae > Streptophyta > Pinopsida > Pinales > Pinaceae > Pinus > Pinus tabuliformis. The sequence goes on from CM062818.1 coordinate 769,462,951, forward strand.
GAAAAAACACCTACCTACCTCGCCCCATAAAACACCCTGCATCCTGACTTGATTTCCCGTACCCAAAGCTACCTGCTCCATTTGATACAGCAACAAAACTAAAAAAATCAATCAAAAAACCTAGAGCTACTATGCCTAGCCTAAAATCCATATCTGATCCAGTCATCTTGACTGAGATTCACAAGGAGAGAGCCCTCTCCTGACCTGGTAGGGCTAGCTACCCGGTTAAGCGTGGTTTGTGGTTACCCTAGGATTGCCTCCCTTAAGCCTGAGGTCAATCTAGGCTCTAACAAAACGGCTATGGGAAGACCAACTTGACAACATCCTCTTAGTGATCTTCGGTGACAAATTGTTTCCAAGCTTGGTAGTGTGCAATGGTGTCCATCTACTGTTTGATGATGTCTTTTTGGAAACGAACTCTTACTTCCATCGCTTCCTGGTATACTAATCTGGAACCTATGTCCAACTCATCCTATAACATGCACAAATTAGTCCTAAACATGGTCGGATTGGTGAAATATCTTTGCATGTCCTCTGTGCTGATCTGCAAATCTTCACTAGTGGCCATGAGCATCAATTGATCGAAGTATGTGTTGAGCTCTAGTCGCACTTGGTTCTTCTCTTTGGCTTTGGTGAGTGTTCCAATTGACGGGGTGTCATACTTTCTCACCACGACATCCAAACTCCTGAACAGTCATGCATACGAAGCCTCAACATTCACTAGTAGAAAAAGAGAAATTAGTGACTAGGTGATTAAAAAAGTTAGTCACCGCAGCTTTTCCAAGTGAAATACTACCAAAAATGAGAAATCTTAAGTGATCGAACTAAAAACGACTAACATAAATCACTAATTTAGTCGTGGGTTAAAATATGTGATTAGCTAATAAGTAATACAACTAAAATGACTAACATGAATGACTAATTTAGTCTAAGAACAAAAATATGACTACCTAACAAGTAGTACAATAATATGAATTGGTTTTTTATGTTAGTCATCTTAATTGTGTCAAACAATCTAAACTTACAAGTGATAGGGGATTGAAAGTCTCTTAAAGATTGGTTGAAAGGTTATCCTTCCTTAAACACTTCTTCATCCTCACATGGTGTATAGGTGAGCCAAATTTGCATTATTTATCTCTAATAATTTGTAATTTTAAAAATATAATTTTTAATAAAAAAATATTTTATGTATTTTTAAAAATCTATTCATTGCATCTAATTAGATCTAGTTCCAATTTGAAATTAATTTGAAGAGAAATTTTAATTTTTAAGACTATAATATCAAATAAAAACTACTTTAATATCATATTGACCGACTTAGATCCATCTTAACCCTAGATCTATCGAGCGCTGAGAGGGATTCAATCACTCGAGGTGCAAATTTTTTTTTTTCTAGTGCAAAACTTGAGGAAATGTTTGCATCTCAAGACACTGGATCCCTCTCAGAACTTGATAGTTATAGGGTTAATATGGATCTAGGTTGGTTATATAATACTATATAATATATATATTTGTATTTGTGTCTCTTTATTATTCCCTCTCTCTATCTCATCCCCCAAACATACATGTACTCTCTCTCCCTCTCTTCCCTTTATCTATATATCTCTCTCTTCCCCTTCTCTCCATCTCTATCTAAATCCTTCTCTCTATTCCCTCCCACTTTCCTCTGTCCCTCACTCTCTCTCCATGACTCCCTTGTTACCCCCTATCTCCCTCCACCTTTATCACTCTATGTTTTTCTTGTTCCCTCCCTCTCATGCCCCCTCCAATTCCATCTCTCTCTCTCTTCATATCTATCTTCCTTCCTCTCTATACTTTATCTCCCACCTCCCCCTATCTCGCCCCCCAAATCACTCTCCCTCTCTTCCATCCAACTCTATCACTATCTCCCCCCCCCCCCCGTCCTTCTCCATCTCTATGTATCCATCTCTCTCCCTTTCCCTTCTCTCCTTATCTCCTCTTCTTTCTCTTCCCTCCTCTCCTCTCTCCCTCACTCTCTCTCATCTCTCCCTTCTCACTCCTCTCTCTCTCCACCTTTATCTTTCTCCATCTTTGTTCTTTCCTCCCTCTCTCTCCCACTCCAAATCCATCTCTCTCTCTCTCCTCTCTCTTCCTTCCACTCTCTCCCTCTCTCCCACCTTACTCTCTCTCCTCCCCATCACTCTCTCTTTCTCTCTTTCTCTGCCCTCCAACTTTTTCACTATCTCCCTCCCTTTCTTTGCCCCCTCCCCAACTCTCTCTTAAATTTGATCAAATTGTATTATGCTTAAGAAATTATCTAAATTAAAAAAACTTAATTGGTTGTAAAATATTAAACCTATATTCTAGATCAATCATGTCAAAGAAAATAAAATAATGAAAAACTTTAAAAAATCATGCACTATATTTCCTTAGCTAAGATGGATCTATGTCGGTTCTTTATATATGTGTGTGTGTGTGTGTGCGTGTGTATAAGTATAAAGAACCGGCATATATATATAAAATAACCGACATAGATCCATCTTCGCTTAAAACCTTAATTTAATTTCTATGGGAATAATTTTAGTAGTCGTGAGGATAGATGGTTTAGATATATCTCAAATTGTAACATTTTACCTTTTAGATTTAATTAAAAAATGTTGTAAAATTAAATTAAAATAAAATATTTTTACTATGAAATAAGTTATGGTTTTTTGGCATGTGGTATTGATAAGCCATGGTATTGGCCCGTTGTATTGTAAGATTTACAAGTTAATATCTATGGTAAAGTGAGGGTGAATATCCATGGTTAACAATCTTACCATATTGTTATAAAATATTTGATTGTGAAATAATTTATGATTTTTGGGCATGTGGTATTGATAATCAATGGTATTGACCCATGGTATTGTAACACAAGCTATTTTTTACAAGTTAATAACATAATAATAATAACTACCATAATGTGGGGGTGAATATCCACAGTTAAGAATCTTGTCATATTGTTGTGAAATATTTTGGTTGTGAAATAAGTTATGGTTTTTGGACTTGTAGTATTGATAAGCCATGGTATTGTAACAAAGCCTATTTACAAGTTAATAACAAAATCAAAATATAACAAATTGAATTTTATTATTTTTATTAATTTAATTTTTTATTATTAATTGAGGCCATATTTAAATGTTTACACTCATCCCAATATCATTGTTAACTTCTTCTTATTCTTATTTTTAATTTAGTGCCCTTACGCAAAAATAAAAAATTCTTATTAAAAATAATCATTTAACCCAATTGCAATTTATATATTTTGTTTTAGAAACAATCCTACTCCTTCAATTCTAGGGTCAGAATGCATGAAATTTTATTTTTTCTTTTCACCTTTTTTTAAATGGTTGATTGTTTGTGTAATGGACTCTACCATGCCCAAATTCAAAGGGCTTGAGTGATGCAAGCAAATTTTCTAGTAGGATGCAAATACTAGACCTTCCTCAAACTTTGTTACATGAAATTAAAATTTCTTGTAATCATGAACATAAAAAAAATTATGTTTCATCCTTAGATTCTGATCTCAATGACTACAGTTTTAAACCATGTTACTATATTTTAAGTAGAATATACTTAGATCCATTAAACCTTACAACTCTCCAAAGCTTAGGTTAATTTCAGCTAAAAAGAAGGAACCTGAATGACTTTTGCAATTTAGACTCAATGCTTACAAACAATGATTAAAAATGGAAGAACCCAAATGGTCTGATAACTTTTACCAATCCATCAATTTCCAAGACCTTTGCTATTATTCTGAACCTAAATAGAAAGAGTAGAAGAAGAAGAAGAGCTTGGATGAGGTGGACACTAACCTGCTTGATACTTTTCAAAAGTTGGGCATGCCCTTGACTAGAAGAAGAGATTGACCAACATTGTTGTAGGTGTTGTTTTTGATAGTGTTTTCATTCTTACCATGCATAGGTATACTCGATAGGTAGTTGAGGTTATCTTTTGTTTGTTAGAAAATGTAATTCAAGAGTATGTTGATCTAGTTAGGAAGTAGTTTGACAAGTTTGTTCTCTCCTGCTGATAACTATTATGTTGCATTGTATTTTTTTTTTTTTAGTGATAGCTCCTTTTATTAAATCCCTAATCACACTTTGTCACCCATGGAAATATCCATTTATTTTAGGATGAATGAGATGGAGACTAGGAAATTTGAGAGGACTCTTATTTTTGTAGATGAGAGGAGTTTTGTGAGATATATTGAAGGATGCATTGCACCATTTTATGACACCAATCATCTCCATGCCACATTAGTGGATCTCTATTGCACCGAGGGAGCAACGATAGAGTATTCGATTGTAAAGAATTGGTATGTTGGGGATGAGGAATGAAAACACGGGATTTATAATTTTATTACGAAAAGAGGTTTGTGCAATGGAGAAAAATCAAGGATTTCGTGGACCTGAGTAGATATTGGTTTGACAATTACGTGGAAATACTCAAGCATTATTTTGAAAGGAAATGATGCAATTGGAGAGTTCTATTCTGTTTCCTTGAAAAATAACTATCAATAGGTGGGGACAAAGATGATCCATATAGGGAAGAATTGACGGAGTAGGATTGTTTCTAAAATTATATCTATAGGAAAGTCAAGGAACTACTACAAAGAATTAGTGCAGGTGCAACCAAATTCTCATAATGCAAGGAATTTTTCACAATGTGATTCGATGCTCATGTGTGACTAGGTAGCTGCAAATACTTATTATTACATTTAGGTACAATTTGAGTTGCATTCTAAAGTCTCTAATTTCATTTATTGATATTCGTTCTTGTGTCCTTGTCTCTCTTAATTTCATTGTGGTAGGATCGAAATGAGCTAAAAAATCAAGCATATCATTGAGTAAAATAGACACCCACATGTCACTACATGTCATTGTGCATACACTTTGTTTTTTATACAATTAGAAGTGAGCAATATGATGTGTGCACAACTAAAAATCCTAGTAGGCATGATGAATCCAATCTTAGCATGGAAATCGAAACCAAGAATCATAAAATATCAATAAATTTGTGACACGAAGTAAAAAAACACAATAAAGGATTCTTTAACAAAATTGTCTATTTAGTGCAAGATACTACTAATATTTCATAATTTTCAGAGATGGTGGATGTCATGAAGATGCCCTCAAGCAAAGTTACTGACTTGAAGATAAGATGGTTAGTGCAACTATTTACTTTAAATAGGCTAAATTTAGGTAATTAAAACAAGTTTGAAAATCACTAGAAACACCACCCCTGTTTATTTTAAATAGGCTAAATTTAGGTAATTAAAAAAAGTTTGAAAATCACTAGAAACACCACCCCCACATCATTTTATTTCTAGTTGTACAAGATAATATTGAATAAAATTATGAGCACTTCCATTTAAATTGACCGTACATAAAATAACAAACAAGGTTGATGCTATGGTTGATGCTTTTAATAGCTATATCCATCACTAACTATAAGATACGAGTTAATGAGATGAGAAAACATTTTTCTTGATATAACATGTAAACATCATATTACTTATAACTCATGCGTATTGTCTCTTATTGTTCATATGTTAATTGTATAACTTCAATATGGGTAATTTTTTACATTTAAAATGTCAAATATGTAGAACACTAGCTTAAATCCATACACAAATAAAATATCAGAAATATGGTAGGGGAATGAGTAATAATTTTCACATTGGTTTAAAATTTCCCCTTGGTTGGTGAAGAACCAATTCAATGTCATTTTTGGTGGAGTATTAAGTTATTAACCGAAGATAAAAAATGTTTGTCTATTTTTTAGATTTGAATTGTCAAATATGTAGAAGTTACATTACACTAGCTTAAATCCACACACAAATAAAATATTAGAAATATGGGAGGGGAATGAGTAAGTATTTTCACACTGGCTTAAAATTTCCCCTTGGTTTGCGAAGAACCAATTCAATGTTATTTTTGGTCGAGTATTAAGTTATTAACCGAAGATAAAAAAATATTTGTCTTAAGTTACATTTCATGTAGCTATATAAGTTACATTTACGTGCTTTAGATATAAGTTACATTTTACATAGCTATATCTACCATGACATAACTATAATATTCCAACTCCATTTTTTTCACACTTTTCAACATTTTAAAGATTTTTCTATTTTCATGTGATTATGCAATTAAATAGTTGATATTGTTTAAGAGATCTCCTATTTGCAACATTTTGAATTCTTAAGTGGGATCTTGGGTAGGTTTTTGTTACTACCACATATCATGTTTTAAATAGATGGTGTTTTATAATTCACCCAAGATACTTTAGGAGCAACCTTGAATTGCATGCTTGTTTTCATTATACATCTAATATTTGCAACCTTTTCCACATGAAGACCCCAATAGCCCATGAAGCAAGTACCTCAAAAATAAGAGAATATAAGTTATTCTATTTCCAAAGGGGGATAGATCCAGAGAAGGCGATGCCAACTATATAAATGGCTTTTGTCGGTTTTTATTTAATGAAATCCCACTAGAATTTTCTACTAAAGTATATCAATTGATGAATTTGAAGCTTGAAGGTAGCGTTGAATAGGTATTGTAAGGTATCTATATAACACTATCTATCTAAATGATTCTAATTCCATGAGATGGTGTATCAATAACACTATTGTCCAGTGACAAGTGCTAGATGTAGATAGCTTTCTCATGTCCTATAGGTAAATCATATCAATGTATTTCTATGAAATCTCGGAATGTGTTCAAATTTTGTCTTAGATAAGGAAATATGTATGTAATCTTTAATTTATCTATGTTGTAATAATATCAAGAATAAAGTTGTGATTTCAAATAATTGGGATCTAGCATGTAAGTTTACTTTACTACATGAAATTCTTGATTTTTTAGATCCCAACTAGTTAGGGTTGAATTTATTTTTTTTGTAATGAGATTAAGAGTAAAGTTGTCATTTTAATCATTGAAATCTACCATGTAAGACTTATTCACCACATGAAATTGTTTATTTTTTTAGAGCCCAACTTATTAGTATTATGAAGAGTCCTCTTTCATGACAATATTGATGAATGCTCTATTCTTGTTCAAAGAATTACATATTACAAAAAGGTTGAAAATAAATGAGATTCAGCTAAATGGTTCTGTTTTCAAATGTGTGGAGGGAGTATAAAATCATTTTCAGTTGCGTTCAAATATTTTGGATCACCCACTAAAGTGCTTCATTTTCCTCCTAGTTAATTCCATTTCTACTATGCCAATGCTTCTAGAAGTCCTTCTCCAAAGTGATCCCTTAACTATCTTGGAGGGAAATTGGTTACTTGATTGGAACCCACGGATTACAATCTGATTAGGAGCAAGAGATGAGAAAGATTCATATTTTTCAATATGTTCTGCAAGTTAAAAGCATATCGAACGATTTCCTTTTTGTTTAATTGATACAAAAATCATTCGAGCATTTGTTAGGATTTTGAGACCTTTTTCAATGAATTTTTTTTCTTATGAAAGTTATGTTCTTAATTAAATAAATTAAAGAAAAGGTGAAAATTATGAAATGGAAGGATTTTCTATTTTAGTGCCTAATAGTGCCTTGCTAATATGAAGGGCTTGGTATTTTCTTGACTCAAGATTAGTTGCATTTGACTTCCTGCCATTTCTTTTAATTTCATTTTTGTTGTGTTTATATTGCTATCCTTGAAGTTGGTGATCTAATGTGTGTGTAATAAGAAGTATTAACTACTAAGAACTCTCAAAGGTGATATTGATGGATGACTAACTTTAAATGTCCCTACTTGAAACTTTAGTATTACATGATCATGCAAAGAAATTATTAATCAATATTAAAGGGAAGATGATTAACGTGCATTGCTTCTTGGCTTGTCATATAATTATTGCATTTTTTCCCCCAATAATATATTTGTGGTTAATTTTTGGTTGTTACTTGTGGATCTTCCCTTTGGCTCAGAAAAAAATCGAGGATAAATGTCCATTGCATTGGCATTGGACATCATCAAAGAGGAATTCACCAAAAGCAGTAGAGGACATGGGAGAAATTGGTACAATGAGCGGATAACCGATAGAGAAACACTGAGGCACCATAATTTCTTGTGTATCTAGATTCGCTTGAAATTAACTAGTCACAAAAAGTACCTTATTTTCCAAATATTTCTATGTATACAAAAATACTAAAAACGTAATTTTAGACTAATTATTCAAACTAATAATTATCTAATAGCCATAATTTATAATTAAATAGTATAATATAATTAATATTATAGGACACAACTATAGGGTCTGACTGTGAGGGGCATTGTGACAATAGGTGTACACTTCTCATTGTATTAGACAATCATCTCTCAGAGTGTGATATCCATCAATGAAATGTACTCCTAGAGGCCATTATGGGATTGAAATTTTTTCTTTCAGTGGAGAAGTGGCGATACATTTTCTTAGGCTTGAGTGTTATGCTTCCCTAAGGTTTTGACACTACTCACAACTAGCACCTTCATTCAACAAAGTGAGGTACTCATTTTGGAAAGTTGAATCATTTTGTCTCCAAAATATAATATGATGTTGGATCAATTTTATGATCCTTAAAACATAGTTCATAATAGCGAGGAACTTTTACTGTGGGAAAAAGATTATCCAAATGTAAGGAACATGACTGTTTAGAACAAGAAATAAGGATTTTTTTACACTGATCTTATTTTTTTTCCATTTGTTTTCACAAGTTATCTATTTCCTGATATTTTTAACATGTAACTAGGTGTTATGATTGTGCCTAAGGTTTTTTTGAAGGTTGAATACTAAGTTCCTAAGGCGTTATTTTCTATGGTGACGTTTTATTTGATTTGTTTATACAGGTCATTTAGCCGAATAGTGGCCACTATCGAATGTTGAGGTATATGTCGTATAAATATTTTATAGTCTACTTTATTTTATATTCAATTATTCATCGTCTTTCATGTCTTATACTCTGCATTGTATCTTCTTTCATTTTCAGGAGAGGAACTCAATATTGATGGTAAGAAGTAACAATTGAAGAAAGAGGAGAACAATAACACTGGAGTGACAAATGAAAAATGAGAAAGAGAAGAGAATTTTTTTAGTGATACCCTTAGAACCAATATCTTGCATAAGACACACTCATAGAGATTGATGGTCAAGCCTTCAGAGTTGGTGAAGTGACTTGCAATGCTTTGGCAACATTGTGATAATGTTTTGAAATGATGAAACAATATTTCATGTCTAAATTGTAGTCCAACCGATATTAAGTTGGAAACTCATATTGTAATACTTGATTTTTTATATAATAAAATTTATATGGTTGAAATGATTTTTATTTGCACTTGATATTATTTAGTATTGTAATTAACATATGTAAATTGTGTTATCATATTAGATAAGCATGCACATTGTATGACATTTTTCTAAAATTTAGTCACAAAATCATACTAATTAATTTATGTTGATTAATAATGAATGCATAAAATCAATCTAAAACTACTAAATTAGTAGTCTATATTAATTAATGATGAACATGAATAAAATGAATATATGACTAAATTAGTCGTTTATGATGATTATGAATGAAATTAAATGAAACGAATAGAAACTACTAAATTAGTCATTTATATAATGAATATGAAAATACCAAAAAAAGATAAATGATTACTACAAATGATAAATTTTTGATTAAAATGATGACTAAATTTTGCATATATACGACTATTAGTAACTAATTTACAATATATTATAACACGACTAAAATTTAGTCATATTTCTTTGGTCATTAATTGGTTTCAAATGATGAGTAAAATTTGCATATATATGACTATTAGTAGCTAATTTACAATATCTTATAACATGACCAACATTTTGGTCATATTTATTTGGCCATTAATTGATTTCTCGAGGATTCATATAGTAATATATTTTGTTGTATATTTGGTCATTAATTGCAACAATTAATGACTAAACCAATGAAACATTAATGACCAAATATGACTAAATATACTACTAGATGGTAAAATTGAGGAAACCAATTAAAAACTAAGCTAAAAATGACTAAAAGTTGATCACGTTATAAGATAATGTAAATTAGCTACCATTGGTCACCGACTGAAAAGTGGTCATTTATATGCAAATTTTAGTTGTTTTTTAGTAATTAATTAGTCATTTTGTACTAGTGAATGTTGATGAGCGACAGGAGATCCTCATAGTTTCGGATCAGACTCCAGATGCGTGATTTGTCCAACTCTACCTGCGGCTTCATCATCTTGTGCAAGTGAAGTGGGGCTCCCTTGTACCTCATTTTCCATGTTTGTACATGATCAATAACGACATGTATGTCTATGAGTGTGCGCGCTATCTTGATGCAACGCTACTAATGACCATGTAGATGGACAACTTCCTTGTGCACGGTGATGAACCTGTCATACAGTCTCTGCATGATTGTCTCAAGAGACGACACTTCAGCAAGTATCACTTTCATCATCTCTGCTTTAACAAATCCTGTTGATTGTTCCTCTCTCTTCCTAGATACTTGCAATTCATTATCCATGCACTCATTTTATGCTATCAAGAACTTCAAACTTGAGCTCGTGCCTTCGATATAAGCCTTCGTAGAATCATCCAAGGCATATGGATGTCTTCACACATCTGAAAAAATCACCTGTTCTTCAAAGTGCGTAGGTGATGCATGCTCATCAAGGTCGTGTTCTCTGCATGCCTGTACACATATGTGTTGTGACTCATCAAAGGCTATGTTGTACACATTTATTCTCGGATCATCCTAAAGGAGAATGATATCCCCTTGTTCACTTGGGACTTGCTCTATTGCTAGAGCTGGTGAAGCCTATGGGGTGACCTCGGTTTCTTTTGGCATGAGGTTATGTCCTGATCCTGTTCCGGCTATTCCATCTCTATGTCCATCTATTCATCCATCAGTTCATCCCACTGAGAAAGTTCATGTTCTTGTGGCTACTTTCCCATTATTCATCTACTACTGGTGGATCCGAGTCTTCAACCTGTATTGGTGTAGTTTCCTCTATGTGTGTGCCTTGCACTTCCTCCCGTTCCTATTCTTGTTCCTGCTATGCTTCCTTCTCTCTTCTGTGCAACTCCTATTATTCATTGAGTCTCTATTCTACCTCCTGTAACTTTCTCTCTACTTTTTCCAATATTTGCTTATATCTCCTTTTCTGCACTCCTCTCCTCTCATGTTTTCGCCTCTTTGCCTCAATCTCCAAAGCTACTTTCTCAACAAGTGGAACTTCCTTAAACTTGTAGCTTTTCTCTGTGTTTGTGATTTTAGAAATCTTTCTCTTTTCTTTGACTTGCGTAGGCTTTCTGCTTCCTACTACTGTTATTACTACTCCCTATGGTGTTGTTGCCTTGAGTGCTGATAGCCACTCTACTGGCATGCTGATCGGTTCATTGAGCTGAGAGGAATTATAGAAATATATCCAAAGGTCTTCCTTTGGCCAATGACACACCCCATGGATCCAAGGATAGTACACTATTGTACAGTGGTCCTCGCATAAGCCATGCAGATCTTACAGATTAAAAACCTTGATTCCAAACTTAAACTTATTGAGGTCCTTGACCTCAACATCTGCTTCTTTCAAACTCCAGATCGTATACAACCCAATCCGCAAAGGAAGCATAAGTCATGGTGCCTTCTTCTTCCTTTGCAGTCTGGCTGATAACCATGTCGAGATGTGGTATGCAACCTCCTGCATGACCAACTTGTCAGTGGCAAACTTCGGCAACAAATGCAGGGCTTTCTCTACACTGTACATCTTGATGAAGGTGCCATCGAGTGAGGTGTATCAATCTACAATGTTCAGCAACACCTCCATTGCTTCCTGGGACATGCAAGTCATATATTGTTCAAAGATCATCATGTACAAAGGGGAAAGGAAGTGGTTAGATAGTCTAGCCATGAATCCTTGGTAGTTTCACTCTGAGATCAACTTGCAATATATGTTCACAACATTCTTTGAAGGTGTTGTTAATTTTAGGTATGTTCTATGCTAGAGAAATTTATATAATTTATTTTCCATATTACCAATCACATCAGCATAATTGTAGATAGAACATGAATATAAATCGTAGAAGACAAGCCAAGACAAGAGGACACAAGATGTGGTGCTAGCCACGGACAATCCCCAATGTTGGGAAACCCTTGATCAATTCTTCTTTTATGTTCTTCCCAGTTCAGTAGAGAAAGAGAGAGAGAGATAGTTCATTCACAATAGAAGTCGACACTTTTACTTTTGATATCGCATGAGATCAGTTGAAGACATATGCTTCAACCGATTCTATGAGGTGACTCCTTCACCTATCTTTAGTGCAGCTTCTCGTCCATTTACCGCACCTTACGGTGTAGCACCATGCTACCCCATCACAGTGTTGTACCTAGATGATTGAGCTGCTCTCATCTTCATGTTGCTCATCATGTTGCATCTTCCACAGTCTCGCCCATGCTTATGATTACATTCTTCTTGATGTTGCCCATGATCCATGTATCATTGTGCTACCCATGCACATGATCTCATAGATCATGTTGCCCATATATCTTATGATGTTGTCCACGTTCATCATGCTGCCCATATATCTCATGATGCTATCCATGTTTATCATGTTGCCCATATATCTCATGATGTCCATGTTCATCATGTTGTCCATATATCTCATGAAGCTGTCCATGTTCATCATGTTGCCCATATATCTCATGAAGCTGTCCATGTTCATCATGCTACCCATATATCTCATGATGTCCATGTTCATCATGCTGCCCATATATCTCATGATGTCCATGTTCATCATGCTGCCCATATATCTCATGATGTCCATGTTCATCATGCTGCCCATATATCTCATGATGCTGTCCATGTTCATCATAGGGTGTCTTTCATGTCATGCCATGCCATGTCATTACAGTCATACCATTAACTACTATACCAACATTGTTGCCCCTCAAAGATGACATCGTATATGTATGCCTAGATCACAGATCATGTTGCTGCCCATGACTGCGTTATATATGTGCCCAGATCACACATAAATACTGTTGCCCATAATTACATTATATATGCCCAGATCACACATCATGCTGCCGCCCATGACTGTGTTATATATGTGCCTAGATCACACATAAATACAACGTCCTTATCTCTAATTGCTACAATGATTTACCATGACAGTGGCACCCATACACTGCAGCCCTTCTCCATCATGGTGGCTTTTTGTGGCTTGACTCTTCATCACTGCGGCTTGACTACAGCCTCATGTCCTGCAACTCCCTTTACCACGACCTTCACCTTGACTATGGCCTCATGTCCTGCGGCTCCTTTACCACAGCCTTCACATTGACTGTGACCTTCACCCTTGACTGCATGAGCGTATAACATTTGCTTTGAATAGCATGTCTACATCCACTAAGAACAGTGTATTACATTTGCTTTGGACAACGTGTATATATCTCTATTACGGTGTGTAGATAGATCTTCATTTTCCAGCGTAGATAAGACCTCATCTGCTGCGTGGATGTGCCCTCATCATAGCGTATGGACTGCGACTCTTTCTACTATAACTATATCTATAGTTAGGGCATCCAACATATTCTCTTTATGTGTCTTCTCATTCTCCAAAAACCCAAGACGTGGAGAGGAGGAGTTCACATGGAGAATGTATGTAAAATGACATCAAATCCTTATCTATTTATACCAAAAATGTATAGGTTGAATAGACATGAAGTTTGGGCTTCTTGAGCCCACGTAAGAGTTGTTCGGCTTGATAATAATTACATAATCAAAATAAATTCATATCTCCATAAATACTTATCGGAATCGGATGATCTTTGGATTACTTCTACACCTCACGATGAGAGGGATCCAATAAAAATATTAGCTGCCATAAATAAGCTGACCCACATGGAGTTTGGCCCTAGTTGCCAATTTTAACACTCCCTCTCAACTAGGGAGAACTCCATCCGTTGATCTATATGACTGACTGTACTGTCTCTGCCATCAGTACCCTGAACTGCTCTACCCAGCTCTACTCAACTTTGTTGGCTCTGCTCTGCTTAGATTTTCTCAGCTTTGCTATGCTCAGCTAGCTCTGCTCTACTCAACTAGCTTTGCTCTGCTCAGGTTTGCTGGCTCTGCTCAACTTAGCTCTGCTGAAATATGAAGAAGAAGAATTGATTGAGAATTTCGCATACCATTCTCCATTGACCTGAAGTCAGTCTCAGAGTGTGTACCACTGGTCCCAGACTAGTCTCTACCAACCCAAAGTCAGTGTCATAGTGGGTACCACTCCTACCACTGGTCCCAGACTAGTATCGCAGTCTCAAAGAGTGTATCACTAGTCCCAGACCAGTCTCAACCGACCCGAAGTCAGCGTCATAGTATGTACCACTCTCATTGGTCCCAGACTAGTACTGCACTGACACAAAGTCAGTCTCAGAGTATGTACCACTGGTCCCAGACTAGCCTCAACCGACCTGAAGTCAGTGTCATAGTAGGTGCAACTCCTACCACTGGTCCTAGACCAGTATCGCAGTCTCAGAGAGTGTACCACTGGTCCTAGACCAGTCTCAACCAACTCGAAGTCAGCGTCATAGTAGGTACAACTCCTACCACTGGTCCCAGACCAGTATCATCAGTCTCAGAGAGTGTACCACTGGTCCCAGACTAGTATCATTATGAAGGTCATCCTAGCATAAGGAGTATGGTAGATACAACGATTCATCCATCGGTACTACTATGGTCCCTATCATCATTTCCCTGCTCATTGATCAGATGAGAGGTACTTCCCATGAGTCCCAGACTACATGGGTAGGATGCCTTGACAGGAGAACTTAATCAATCCTGTCCTCACAGGAGAACTAATCATCGTACTACAAAATTGCCATGGAGAACACATCATCCAGGCCTCACAGGAGAGCTAATCATACTGCTACATAATCGTCATATAGAACACATCATCCAGACCTCACAGGAGAACTAATCATCCTGCTACACAGGAAAGTGAATCATCCTATCCCACAAGAGAGCGAATCATCTTGTCCCACAAGAGAGCGAGTCATCTTGTTTCATAGGAGAGCGAATCTTCCTGTCCACAGGAGAGCGAATCATCCTGTCCCACAACAAAGCAAATCATCTTGTCTCAATGCACACCACCAGAGGAGGGTGAGTCACCCGATGGTCGTATATTGCTTCAGTGAGAACCGCAAGTCCCTAGAGCTCCCAGAGCTCAATGTATGCAACATGCAGGACCCTTGTACAAGGGTCTCTCGATGACTCCAAGTTGTTCGGGAAAATCACAAATTTGATCTTTCCCTGAGGCTTTGACAAAGTGTATTGACCTGTACATCATATTAATGCGATGGAGCCTCCTTGCTCATCAACTTACCATATCCCAGATAAGGCATTATCTGATGTCTATCTGCTGGAGCAATCGTCGAATACGAGATTCCTCAATAACTGAATCCCACCTTTAGTTGTCATAGAGAATCGTAGTGGTATTCATCATGTGTATTCACTGAAGAGTTTCCACAACCAGGCAACTTCATACGAGGTCATACTCGTAGTTATATATCTGGTCTCGGCAGTACTTACAACAACCAACTTCTACTTCCTACTCATCTATGATATCGAAACAAAATCTAAAGAGAACCAGCACTGAAAAGTGCTCTAATGATCCTCCACACTTCCTGCCCAGTTAGCGTTCGAATAATCATGCAGTTTTCATATTTCCAGCAGTGTATCTCAATCCACGAGAGATTGTGACCCGAAAATATCTCAGATGATTCCTGCCACCAATCCAGTGAGGCTCAACCAAATATGAGCTCCCCATGCTAACTGCAAAACATATGTTCGGAATCCAACTCCCTCTTACTTCTGCAAATGAGAGGTCTGCACCTGTCAAAAATAGTTTGTTTGCATAAGGTGCCCGTATGAGAGGTCTATCATCCACAACCTTCAGATAATGGTTTGGATCGGTTTGACTCCTAGTGAATATCACCTTCATCAAACAGCTATCAATCCTCTCATACTACGCCTGGGGTGTTTTTATTCAAGCCATAAAGGGCTTTCTTCCACCTGTATACATGAGATTCCCATTCATGAATCTCAAAACTCCATGGGTTGTTTCAAACCTATGGACCTGCTACATGAGGGGAATGGTCCCCTTGTAAGATTTTCCTTTGGTACATCTCATACATGTACTTTCATGCTCTTTTTGAATTCAGGCTTCCCTATCATCATCTTACTCACAGACCCTCGATGCTATGTGTCAATGGACATGGTCCCCAGTGGACTTCCTATAACTTAATAGAACCTTGAACTCAAAAGCATCTTAGAAAATTCTATTTTCAAACACGTACCTTACCATCGATGAATGCCACCTTAAAACCTTCGACTTCCATTCTTGGGGTTCCTTGTTTCCTTGAAGAGTTAGCCGTGTCCTTGATGACCTGCATCTCTACCATTCAGACACTCTGTCATGCGGAAAGAGTCAATTTTGCGGACAAAACCGACCTCCCTAGAAGCTAAAGCTTTCTAGTGACAAACAAGACAATTAAACACTATATTTCCCTAAATATTCATTTAGAATACAAGTAATCAGGTGTTTATAACATACCTTTAGTCCAATGCTTTGTAGTAGTCCAGTCTCGCCGATCTGGATGAGCTCCTCCTTCTCTTCGAAACCTGCATTCACTAACAAGCAAACGATTACATAACACCTGTATAACTCATAAAATAACACATATTCATGATAAATACCAAGGAGTATATGAAACAAATCATGTATAACAACTTGTTGAGAAAAATGAGCTTAATTGTATTAAGTGGAAACAAAAGAAACCATTACAACCTGAGCCTTGGTGTTGTGCAGGTCCCTCCCAGGGTCCAGCAAGAGTTTTCCTTTACTTTGATCAGCTCACCCACTTCCAAATGAAGCTAAGAAAGGATGGGAATCTCTCCTCTCAAGCTCTATAAGGGAGTCCTAATTTCAGTAGCATCTACCCTTAGGAATCTTCAGCTTTCAACCTCCTCTCCCTCCGGCCCAATGCCTGTATTTATAGTGCTTTGGAGGAAGTTAATCAGGTCCACCATGAATGGGATAAGCCCCTCTTTCAATGGGATAGCTCCCCTCTTCATGGGATAAGTTCCTCTTACATAGGGATGCATGAACCATCTGGAGGCACTCAATCCACGTCAAACCATCTTCTAGAATGCTCTAGAAATGACCACAAGTAACTTTTTTGAAGTGAAACTTGCGCCTTTTGACCTTTACAGGAGTACGCACCCACCCCTTTACAGACAGAGCGTACAAGTACGCAGGTATTGTGAACTTGGGGTGCATACACGTAGGTAAGGCCAAGAGAAACTGCGTAACCAGAGTTAATTGACTTTTTAAGGACTTTCTCTCTTTCTTGGAGTTTGACATGAGGAGCAGAGGTATGAGACTTGCCAAGGAGGATAGTATGACATTTGATAGAGCCATACTAACTGCAAATAGTCATGGTGACAAATTTTAGTGTAACACACTCCTTTGCATAATGGCTGAACTTATAACCAAGACATCTGCCTTTCCTTCCACCCTTAGATCTGAACTTCCCAATGAAGTGATCTTTAGATGGGCCATCAGAAACATCCGTTGTGCCATTCTGATAACATTCTCTACTTCGACTTCTCCCCGAGTGAATTATGAGGAACCCATTGATCCTTTTGTCCTTGTCCCCACTGTCTTTGGTGATTGCTCTTTCACTCTTGCTAGGGCATTATCTTTGCCTCAGCTCTGATTCCATGTTAATTTTATGTACGTTCTATGCTAAAGAAATTTATTTAATTTCTTTTCCATAGAAATCACATCAACATAAAAGTAAACTACAAATAGAACATGAATATAAATTGCAAAAGACAAGCCAAGACAAGAGGACACAAGATGTGGCATTAGCTAGGGACAAACCCCATTGTGGGGAAACCCTTGATCAATACTTCTTTTATGCTCTTCAAAGTTCAATAGAGAAAGAGAGAGAGAGATAGTACATTTACAATAGAAGTCAACACTTTGAATTTTGATATCACATGAGATCAGTTGAAGAAATATGCTTCAATTGATTCTCTGAGGTGACTCCTTCACCTATGTTTAGTGCAGCATCTCGTCCATTTGCCGCACCTTTTGGTGTAGCACCATGCTGCCCCATAACAGTGCTGGACCTAGATGACTGAGTTGCTCTCATCTTGATGCTGCTCATCATGCTGCATCTTCCATGGTCTTGCCCATGCTTATGATTACATTCTTCTTGATGCTGCCCATGATCCATGTATCATTATGTTTCCCATGCACATGATCTCATAGATCATGTTGCCCATACATCATGCTGCCCATATATCTTATGATGTTGTCCACGTTCATCATGCTGCCCATATATCTCATGATGTTGTCCATGTTCATCATGCTGCCCATATATCTCATGATGTCCATGTTCATCATGCTACCCATATATCTCATGATGTCCATGTTCATCATGCTGCCCATATATCTCATGATGTTGTCCATGTTCATCATGCTACCGATATATCTCATGATGTCCATGTTCATCATGCTGTCCATATATCTCATGATGTCCATGTTCATCATGCTTCCCATATATCTCATGATGCTGTCCATGTTCATCATAGGGTGTCTTTCATGCCATGCCATGCCATGTCATTACAGTCATACCATTGACTGCTATATCAACATTGTTTCCCCTCAAAGATGATAGCATATATGTATGCCCATATCACACATCATGCTCCTGCACATGACTACTTTATATATGTGCCCAGATCACACATAAATATTGCTGCCCATGATCGCATTATATATGCCCAGATCACACATCATGATGTTGCCCATGACTGTGTTATATATGTGCCCAGATCACACATAAATACAACATCCTTATCTCTAATTGCGACAATGATTTTCCATGACAGTGGCACCCTTACATTGCGGCTTCCTTCTCCATCATGGTGGCTTTCTGTGGCTTGACTCTTCATCACTGCGGCTTGACTCGGCCTCATGTCCTATGACTCCCTTTACCATGACCTTCACCTTGACTACGGCCTCATGTCCTGTGGCTCCTTTACCACGACCTTCACGTTGACTGCGGCCGTCACCCTTGACTGCATGAGCATATAACATTTGCTTTGAACAGCGTGTTTGCATCCACTAAGAACAACATATTACATTTGCTTTGAACAACGTGTATATATCTCTATTACGACGTGTATATAGATCTTCATTTTCCAGCATAGATAAGTCCTCATCTGATGCGTGGATGTGCTTTCATCATAGTGTATGGACTGCAACTCTTTCTACTACAGCTATATCTGCAGCTAGGGCATCCAACGTATTCCCTTTATGTGTCTTCTCCTTCTCCAAAAACCCAAGACATGGAGAGGAGGAGTTCACATGGAGAATGTGTGTAAAATGACATCAAATCCTCATCTATTTATACCAAAAACGTATAGGTTGAATAGACATGACGTTTGGGGTTCTTGACCCTACATAAGAGCTGGTCGGCTTGATAATAATTACATAATCAAAATAAATTCATATCTCCATAAAGACTTATCGGAATCGGATGATCTTTGGATCAATCCTACACCTCTCGACGCAAGGGATCCAATAAAAATATCAGTTGCCATAAATAAGTTGACCCACATGGAGTTTGTCCCTAGTTTCCAATTTTAACAGGTGTCCATGCTCGACCCATTCCACGAAACTATTGACGTGCACAGACTACATTGAACAAGTAGGTAGACATGAAGAATCTTGCTTGCTGATCCTTGGGTGGACTTTGGGCATTCGATACATGAACTTTAAGTTGAAGATCCAACATGTCAGACCAGTTGAAAGGCTTTCCTTCGCTTTCCAGTTGATCCAGTAGAACCACCCAACTCTGTGGGAAGGTCTCTATACTCTCTTGGCCATACAAGCGACATGCGAAGATGACCAAGAGTTGGTAAGCCTTCTTGAGTGTCTTTGTCTTGTATATTTGGTTATTTATCATTCCGAACTTTTAATGGCTCCCTTATCCAATGCTTCAAGACGTCTCTTGTGTTCGCGTTGTTGTTGGGAGTGTAAAACGTTGCATCCATCATGTTCACCAGCGTTGGAAAATGATACATCTGCTGATAATCTTTTGCCTTGAAGGTAGCAAGCTATACTCCTCTAACACTGCTTAGTATCATCGTCTCAGGATTAGTGTTTGAGAAAAATTAGTGGATTATGTCTGTGCATGGGAAGGTGGGATACCTGCATGCAACCTTATACAATCCTGACTTATGAATGTTGAAATAGACATGAAGGTCATCCAGATTCTCCTCAAAATTGCCTACGAATATAGTGTTAATGTATTTCCATGTGATATTGATGTCTTTCTCAATGAACATATGTGTGTCTACTTAAATGGGAAAGCTCATAGACACCTATTCAACCACATCTCTAGTATTGTTTTCAACTGTGTCTTTTGATCCAGGTCTCTTGGAGGCCATGTTACCTATACTTATGAGAATATGCTCAACACCTGTTGTACCTGGCGGCAGAGAAGACACTCACAGTAAGCCAATGTCATCTGAAAAACATAAAGCAACTCAAGAATCAATCATGTAGAAAATTGGGTGACTGCTGGGAAAGATTGCGCATCATTGACTTTGAGAGGTTGGGATACTGTCAGCTGGAACTGCGCATTGCACAGTACTAGCTACCAGTGAGGCCTATTGCTAATTGGAACTATCCAAAGCGTAGTCTAGAGAGGTTGAATATGGAATGGAACTATGCAATACATACTTTAGTCTAGTTGGGTTGCTGGCTAGAACTGTACATTTTGCAGTCCCAGTGGGTGGGACTGGGTACTGTTTCCCACAACTGCGCAGAGAAAATCTGGGAGCTAATGTTAGGTAGCCTCTGCACAATTCATGGAGGAAAGGTAGAGCCTTGACTTATGGGAATGCATAGTGCATGCTGGGAGAAGCAAGATCTAGGCGAAGGCAACCCAGATCTGCCCAAGGGAAACCTAAAAACGAGAAGGACTAAATGAGTTTGCAAAGATGGTGCAGATCTTAGTGAATAGACATGCATGAAATCCAACCAAGTGCATAAATCAGTCAAATGAAAAAACAACGAAGCTCATGAAGAGATTCGTCGCAACGATGACTGTCAATGAAGAAACAAGGCCATGCACGTGACACTAAGGAAATGCAATGAAAAACTTGAAACAACACTTCTAGACGTTAAAATACATTGAAACACCAATGCTTGTTCAATAAAACAAGGAAAACAACACTCACACAAGCCAAGGAATCAAAAGCGATAGAAAAAGTGACAAAAGACATGAAAACCAAAACTTAGTAGTAAAAGTTGTGTCGACTGTGTCATAGGTTCCTAGATGCCTTGGGAATTCTAGAGTTCTAAGTTTGGATGTGAAGAATGAGCTATGGGGTGTCAATTAAATAGATTTGTTATATTTAGGGTTTGTGATGCACATGCCACAAATATAGGAAAAAGTGACACTTGGTGGGAGGTTTCTAAAATCGATTTTGCATGTAAATCCCAGTGCTAAAAATAGATCCCTAAAATCTATGGATTCTTTTTTTAGGAAATTATACCATGCATGCAAGGAATAATTACGTTGTTCTAGAGGGAACCGAGTAACCTACTGGAACATGCAATGGACAACCACTGAAGGGAAGCTTCTGCGCTGTTTCTGTGCTAAGTGGCTCTGATTGTCTCTCAAGTTCGGCGCAATTTCCCTGAGAAAGGATGGATGCCTGATGGGTCAACGCAGCTTTGAGCCTCAGCTTACTACCAGGATGGCCTACACAATTTTCTAGAGTAAGGTTGGGCTGCCTACTCTACGCAATTTCTGGGAGCAAGGCTGCTAGCTTGCTCTGTGCAGTTTTCCAGAGAAAGTCTAGCTGCCTGCTCTGCACAATTTATGAGTTCAAGGCAGCTGCTGGGTTGTTCTGCAAAATTTCGGAGGACAAGAAAAACTTCCCTCTAGGATTACACAGTTTCCTAGACGACCCAAAGACTAGATGTGAACCAAGTTGCTTGGTCAACTTGTGGTTAGTCGACAAAACAAGTAAGTGAACATAAGATGTTAAGTGAAATATAAAATCAAATGAAACACTAGTACCTGAGTAGTGCAAGATGGATGCTAATATTTCGAGGAGGGAGGCTCCAAAATTAAGTGAAGGAAAAATTTTGGAAGGTGGTTGTAGCCGCTACAACATTGGCGACACATTGGTAGAACTTCAGAACTCTGTATGGACCTTGAAGTGAGTATAACCCCTCCGGAAGTATTGTTCGATTCTTTGATAGTCATGGCTTCAACACTAAGCTTGAGTTAAAGATATAGTCCTTACCATTCTATTGATCGATCAACACACATGACAAGCCAAGTCAACTGAGTCGTTTTGATTGGGGATGAGGGGTATATTAGTGCACAAGTAATATAAATGTCAGAGTCTTAATTTCATCTCTAGTGTTGCTCTGCTACCAATAGGTCTAGACAGTACCCTGACGAAGTCATGTAGGGAGACGAGCATCACTCTGCTACCAGCAAGCCTAGTCAGTACCCTTGTGGAGTTACTTGCATCACCTCTCTGTGCAAGAATCCTTTCTCTTATTTCACCTTGTTTTTTTTTCATTTTTATTTTTATTTTCAATGAACTCTGCATAGGCACTTATTTATTTTAGAGTGGAAGAGGGATCTCGACTTATTGAGAGCATAAGAGGTTGTCCCTTCAGAGAAGTATGTTGTATATACCTTTGATGTACTTTTTAAGGTTCCCCCCTCACCTTACTCTACTTAACTGAGCTGACAAGGGTTAACCCAAAAACTGATTAGAGTAGGCAGTACTAGTTAAAAGTGCAAGCGTTGTGTTTGCACCAAGACTCACTATGAATAGAACATATTTTCCATCAGGGTATCATCGAATGAAGAAAACAGGCTCTTCATAAAGAGAGAGGACAATAGATAACTAAGTTTTGATAGTTTTACAAGTCCTCTTGTACTTCACCTTTCTTGCCTTGAGAGCCACACATGGTTTCATGCGAAAATAAACCTATGGGTGCATAACAGGAAAACAAAGAAACAAGAAAGGAGCAGATGTAAAAGAAAGAAAACCAAGTAAGAAAGCAAGAAAGAAATGTAAACAAGCAATAAAAACAAACATGCAAACAAAGAAAGACAAAACAAAATACTATTCCTACTCCTAAACTAAACAACACGCAGGCCCACTCGTGTAAAGTGATATTTCCATTGTAGTCACTGGAGCATTGGTTGACCTGTGTTGGTGAAGACTTGGTTAACAAGAAAGATAAGCATGTAAACCAGAAAAAAGAAAGATAAAATGATGAAGACCGAC
This sequence comes from Pinus tabuliformis, assembly GCA_031772625.1. Taxonomy (NCBI): domain Eukaryota; kingdom Viridiplantae; phylum Streptophyta; class Pinopsida; order Pinales; family Pinaceae; genus Pinus; species Pinus tabuliformis. Next base: position 769,486,364 of record CM062818.1, read on the forward strand.
ACGCTCTGAGTTTAAATGCGTCCACAAAAAAGAAAAGACTAAATGCACAAGACAAACATTCTATAGACATACCATGGTGTTGAAACAATATGTGCATAGATGATGAGCATGTAGACTCTTTTGACCACAACAAACAAGAAAACATAAAAAAGTAAGACAACTTTCACTTAGCAAGAATGATTGTTGTGTATGATTCCTCCAATGCATGAGTGATAAGATCGTGATATTGTGGAGGATGTGAAATATGTGGATAAGATTGATCTTCAATGCAAATAGGAGAGTGATGAGGAGTCTGGGGTGTTTCAACAAATTTCTGATCGGAAGTGGAACTGACCTCAAGACAATGAGGACCTAACATAACCATCATCTCTGACTGAAGTGCCTCAACAACTTGAGGGGTTTCTACTTCATCATTAGGTAGATCATCAAATACGGGTGGCCTATAAAGATCAACAACGAATGAATCAACATCGTGATTGAATGAAGGAGTAAAGAGATCACAACAACCACATTTAAAAAATTCAAGATGTTCATCGACATCCTCATGATCTGTTGAATCATACAAAGGGGTTGATGAGAAATAATAATGTTCACCCTTTAAGTTTCCAAAAATAAAATATGATAGATTGGGCGGGTTCAAAATGAAAGATGTGCCCTCTCCACAATGCAATGAAAGACTGACCTCTGATGTGTTCTTTGAATGATCAGAACTAGACACATTCGGGGATGAATTTTCACAAGACAAATTAGAAATGGCAGAGTCACAAAAGATTTCAGGAAATAGCATATGAGGTATGGACAGAAGGAGCTCATCCTTCGCCATGGGTTCTGTTAGCACTTGAGGTTTCACCCTAGGCTGAGGAAGGTAAACCTTCAAGGCAACATCAAACCATTTCACCTCGTAGTTAGCCCTACGGGGTATGAGAAGGCTCTCTCCGGTCAAACTCGGTAGGTCTTTCAATAGGATGAGCTGACCCAATTAGGAACACTGATATTAGGCTAGTAAACTGATAAGGAGGGTTGATTTAAAGTTTTTGGGGTTTTTGGTGGCAATTGGAGGGAGTGCAATTCAGGGTGTGGGGATTGAGCTCAGTTTTTGCAGGTGGGTCTTTGGGGCAAGGTAGGAGTTTGTGCTGATGCCTTAAGCTGAGATGGATGATCAAGGAAGAAAGAGAGGGAGCTAAAGAGGGCAAACAATGACTTTGAATCCTCTTTAGACAGTGGAAAACATAAATATTAAACAAAATTGAAAGCTGAGCATGGCATGCATGAATTCAAACTTTATCACTTCTTTTGTTTAATTAACAGCAATAGAATAAGAGATGGAACACATAAACACACTTACAATGACAAGTAGGAAACACACCATCAACATAATAATCCACAAGAATCCACAATGATGTCTGCAAAACCCTGGCCTTCCTTTTCCTCAAATTGCAGAGATACAAGTAAAATATACAATAGAGCTTCTCCCTCAAGAGTCCAACCATGAAAATGAACAAGAGAAGGCATAATATAGATCATCTAACTCCTTTCCCCACATCTAGGGGTCGAGCTCAGCTTCCTAGGAGCAGTTTGAACTAATTCTAAACTAAGCACTAGATAATAGGCAGTCAAAACAACTTGCCTCTAAAACTTAGGTAACCCATCCATGCATTTAATATTCACTATTTACATCAAGGAAAATTCTAGAAGTGTTAAAGGAGAGTAAATGCATCCATGTGCCATGAAAATTACCCAACAATCCATCATTTACATACATCAAAAGTCAACCAAAGTAAAAACAGTGTTTTGCAGGCCGAAATAGTCAAAATGGTGAAATTTCCTTGAGTGGTCGCGCCCCTCCCTTGGAGTGGTCGCGCACATTGGCAGCTGAGTTTGAGGGCCTTCCTGGTGTCCAAATCAGGTTCAAGATAGCTTGTTGGAAAGGTCTATGAGTCTACTTTCCAACCCCACTGGAATTTCTGAATTTGGAGTTGATATGACCCCTCAAAAGTCATTTCTCCCAAGGCAGCTTTTTGCAACTCAAAAAAGGGGCAGAAAGTCAAAATTTGCATGTATTTTGAGCTTTTGGAAGTCCAAATCTCCATAAAATTTGAAGTCCATCCATAGGCAAGTGTATTTTTGCATGAAAATTCCAAAAATGTAGAGTTTTCCCCGTTCTGAGCTGTACCCACGAATGGTCGCGCGCGGGGTGAGACCACTCCAATGGCCAAAACCTGTAAAATTCTCAAAAATGCCAAAAATGCCTCAAAACTCTCAAAATTTCTTGAGTTTGCTGCCAGGAGGAGGCTAATGAGTATCATGGTGAGTAAGATAGGCCTCAGCCAAGATACGGAGCGGGTTGGTCTTCTTTTTCCGTTTTTGTGCCTTGGCCAACCGCCTTGGATCCGACGATTGTAATTTTGACATTTCTCTAAAACCATGACACCTGTGAAAAAAGTGAAGGAGGTTTTTCTTCTTTGGAATGTTTTGGACAAAAACCTCTCTCAGTTTTCCAAAATTCATCTTTTATTTCTCTGAAACATCATTTGAGTGCAACTTGTCCCGATGTGTGAAACAAGGGATTTTGTCGAAATGGAGCGAAATGACGGGGATAGGGGGCTTCTAAATTCTTGGGGAAATTTTTGGGAGTAGGGAGGGATGTTAGGAAATAGGGGAAAGTGGAATCTCAGAGATTGAGTGAGGGGAAGGGGTCCAAAAGGGCAAAACACAGGCCAAACCTAGAAAATTGCCAGATTGTAGCTAGAAACTAGGGTTTGTGCAAAAATGAGGAATTTGGCGGATCTAAGGGATGGGAAGTGTTTGATAAGGTACTTTAAGGATAGGGGAAGGTGTATGAACATCAGGATATGAGTTTTGCCAATTATTTAGCCGCCCAAGAGAAATTGGCTTTCAAAACCCTAGGAGAGGGAAATGACCTTGCCAAGGCACAAATGAAGCATGAATAAGGTATACAATGACTCATTCGACACTGACATGATAATGAAAACCCTCTGAATGATGATAGGCTCAGCTGAATGATGACATGGACTGACATTTGGGCAAACCCTAGACCTAATGCCTAGTGACCAAATTTTGGCTTGAAGACTCACTGAAATGACATAATTTGACCTTGACACTTCAAAATAACTTTGTAAGAGCATATTTGATCACTGTAGGAAGGCTGGAAAGACTGACACTAACAGGTTCTTCTTTAGATCCCCACATATACTCATCATAAATGACAACGCAGGTTGGTTTCTCAACACTAACTCTTTCGACAACTTGATCCTCATGAACAACAAATGTGGAGTCCATAATGGGAGAACACAACACAATACAATCCAAAAGATCAACATAACAAGAGGATAGAGGTTGAGAAAATGAGACATCCTGACAACCTGTTGGTTTGCAATCCAAATCTATGTAGATATCTAAAGAAGGTGGGGTGGGAAGATGTGAAAGTTCAACAGATGGGCTCACAACTTCTCCCACCTCGCAATATGGAGCTAGAGCTGTTTGATGAGAAGCAGATGAAGGGTCACTTGTAATAACAACCTTGTCCATCTGAGATTTGGCTACTCTAACATTGAGGTATGCTAGGAGGGGTTTGAATGATTCTAAGATATGCCAATTTTCAGATATGTGAAGAAGATACCGAAATCTTTCATCGAGAAATTTCCAATCAATTTCATCTTTAGGAATTTGAAATGAAAGATTATGAAAGGGTTTTTGAAATTGCTCAATGGATTCATCAGGTGCTTTCCGTAATTCCATAATTTTTTTATTGAGTGCTCTATGATTGTATCGATAGAAAGCACATGCCAACTCTCCGATCAATTGATCAAAAGAGTGAATAGATGTTGCGGGCAATGTGACACACCATTGTAGTGTGTTCCCTCGAAACGTGAATGTGAACAATGAGTAGGAAATGTGATCCTCATGGATTTCATTTCTTTCATAGAAGCCGATGAAGGCAACAATGTGACTAAGCAAAGATGCTCCACCTTCACCATCATACAATTTATGTGACAAGTCATTAAGACATCCCCTGACACTTTGAAATCACGTCCGTGAGACAAACATGCCGAAGGTTCAATTGTGATGTTAGTCATGAAAGATGTGCAGAGATTCAAAATAGAATTTCAAGACTCAGCTTGTCATTTTCTCCTCCTTATAGCACTAGAAATGTTGATGCTGTTGGACTTGCCAACATGTCAAGGGATCTCCCCAATAAGAGGTCTTAATTAGACCTCATACCATTTGGAGTAGGAGTCCGAGCAATGGGTAGTAAAGCTATGCCTTGACTATGATAGCGCACAGAGGTAATTATGATATATTTATTGGAAGAAACTGTTAGACCTTGCAGCGAGTCAAGTGAGATGCATGGGGGTTCTAACACACATAGGGGAAAAATAAGTGTATCCCTTAAAAGCCTGCAATAGTACGTAGACTGAAAGGAACACATGAGCTGAATGCCATCACAAGATGGAAAGAAGAATAATCGACAATCCAAAGTGATGGGTTAAACCAACAACATGACTTCAACAAGATTCATACAATCGTATACAAAATAGTTCATACACAAATGCGTAAGTTAAAAAAAATATATTGCTAAAGTAACCAGAATAATCAAACTACAATAACAACATATGCATGAAGACGTGCTGTCTCTGTTATATATATATATAGTGAAAGTTGCATCCATACATACACCATTGACAACAACTATCCCCAATAGTGGAACATTATAGTCAACACCGCCTGCTCCTCCAAAGGGATGTACTCGATCCGCATTGTGGAGAAGCCAAGGTTCGTCACAATACTCTCCAAGCCTTCTCTAAGCAATGCATAGCCAAAATCTTAGCTGCCAAAAGCCCGTTTTATGAGTTATGAGGATCTATTTATAACAAAGGTCGGGGTGACCCTTGACATTCCCATTTATGACTCTTGGACTACCCTCATGAATCTTCAACTTTGTTACATATAACACTTTACATTACATATGACTGTTTGCATTCCACTAATGACACTTGGAGCTTCACTTTACAACATAATTAAAATAATAGTACATTTTCCACATATACCCATGTGGGACAAAATAGGCTTGAGTCAACCAAACAACACAACACTGAGACTTAGACAGTTGTGGGAAGACTAACTCAGCCACATCCTCTTTGTGATCTTTAGTGATGAACTAATGCCAAGATTGGTAATGCACAATGGTGTCTGCATACTATTTGATAATGTATTTATGGAAATGAACTCTTGTCTCCATTGCTTTTAGATATAGTAGTATGGAATCTATGTCCAGCTCATCTTGTAACATGTGCAGCTTAGTGCTAAGCACAGTCAGACTGATGACATATATCTGCATGTTCTCTGTGCTGATATGCAAATCTGCGTTGGTGGCCATGTGCGTCACCTAATCAAAGTATGTGTCGAGCTCTATTCGGACATGGTTCTTCTCTTTGGCTTCGGTGAGTGTTCCAATTGATGGGGTGCCATACATTCTGACGATGACATCCAAACTCCTGAAAAACCATGCGTATGAAGCCTCAACATTGGTGATGAACAACAAAAGTTCCTTATTGTTCCGGATCAAACTCCAGATGTGTGCTTTGTCCAACTCTACCCGTGGTTTCATCATCTTGTGCAAGTGAAGCAAGGCTCCCTTGTACCTCATTTTCCATGTCTGTACATGATCAATAGTGGCATGTATGTCTGTGAGTGTGCGTGCTATCTTGATGCAGTGCTGCTTATGACCATGTAGATGGACAACTGCCTTGTGCATGGTGATGAACCTGTCATATAGTCTCTGCATGACTATCTCAAGAGCTGACACTTCAGCAAGTATCACTTTCTTCATCTCTACTCTGGCAGATCCTATTGATTGTTCCTCTCTCTATCTGGCTTCCTGTAATTCATTAGCAATGCGCTCATTTTTTGCTATCACAAACTTCACACTTGAGCTCGTGGCTTCGACATAAGCATTCGTAGCATCGGCCAAGGAATCTAGATGTCTTTGGACATTTGACACAATCACTCGTTCTTCAAAGTGGGCAGGTGATGCAAGCTCATCTGGGATGTGTGCTTTGCATGCTTGTACAACTCTGTGTTGTGACCCATCAAAGGCTATGTTGTACATATTTATTCCCAGATCATCCTCAAGGAGAACGATATCCCCTTGTTCACTTGGGACTTGCTTTGCTGCTGGAGCTGGTGAAGCCTGTGGGGTGACTATTAGTTTTTGGTAGCATTGTGTGTGCTCTAGCCATGAAAATTGGTGGAGAGGCTAAGGCACATGAGTTATAAGGAACCCATAAACCTTTTGGTGAAATTCCACCTGAATTTTATTTTATTAAAATAATTAATATTTTTTATTAGGTTCCTATGTCTAAACTTAGGAATATTAAAGTATTAATGGGTATTAATCAAAATATGCGTGAGAATGTTCTTGAAGGAGGATCAAGTCAAGTTTTTAATATTAGCCATTGATTAGAAACTTAATCACATTTGTTGAAGTCTCAATGAGAAAAGTATAAGAAGGAGGCTTGGAGTTCATTTAGAAACAAACAACGAGAGAACGAATTGATTTAGAGTTCGATTTTTGGGGCTAGGAAGCTAAAAAATTCGAACTAAGTGACCATTATGCAGCAGAGGGGCAGGGATAGTTCGGGAATACTAGGCAGAGAGGTGGAGAGACACTAGTGGAGGTAGCACAACACCTAGAGGGACTGATGCTGGGCCAATCTGGGCCCATGCAGGCCTGATGTTGAACCAGGGAGAGCTAGCGGAGAAGAGAAGTTGCCCTCACACATCAATTTAATTTTTTTTGGGGAGCTGATGGAACAACCATGGAAGGTTGACACAAAATCCTCAAGAGGTAGAAGAGACAACACAGAGCTGATGCAAAGCCTGTAAGGCTGACATAGGTCCAGTGGAGAGATAGCTGGGGTTAGCTAGTTCTATTTCCAGATCAGCCAGAAACTGCCTAGTGAAGTGAGGTAATCTCACTCAGTTTTCTGCCATTATATTTTTCTCTATAACTGGATTTCTGGGATGGAATCCAACATTGTGTTCATAACTATTACTTAATAATATAAAACCGTCAGAGTTGTTGCACCAATTTTCCTGCATTGGGTTTTTCTGGGGACTCTTTTGTCCAAAAATAATGGTGTCCTATGTATCTTGTTCTTTTCTCAGTTTCATGTTTAATGTAATCAAATTAAATTGGTGTAGGCTACAGAAGTAATTTACTTTAGTATTTTTCAGAAAATAACTTGATATTGTATATTAAAATCAAGTAGGTGAAGTAAATTCAATTTTGCTGCAATAAAGGTTCCTTGAGGATAGGAATTTTCACATGGTATCAAAGGATTGATTTTGAAATAGGAAGAACAGATCCAATGCTGAGCAGATAGGCCAATAGCTACATTTGGCAGCAATTCGAATCCCCTTGAAGGGATTGCGTAGTCCTTTTTGGGAAAGCAGATATTCTGAGGAAATCTCTCTTTGAGAGATTCGACAGAGAGGTACAATTTTAGGTTCGTGAGCTTGCAAAAGAAGAGGGAGTGACGCAAAGCCTCAGTGCAGTGCTTGAAAGGCGTAGTTTCTGCTAGGCAGAAATCCGTCGGAAAAGAGCGAAGAGACATAGAAGGGGAATTTTCTCCTCAGAGGAATTTTCTTACCAAAAGTTTGACTTTTTCACTTGTCGGGCAACAGACCAGTGTTGCACAGTGACTAGAGGAGTCAACTCGATAGTTTGGGTGAGATGGCATCACATGTGCTCAAATATTAGGATATGTTGGAAGGAGTTCCCTACTATGTCATATGGAAGACCAGAATCTTAGTTTTTCTTGAGGAGTATGATCTTGAAACTTATGTCAAGAGTGTCGTGGCTGTTCTCGCGGACAATGATTAGAAGAAGAAATACAAGGCCAAGCAAGGAAGGTGAAGAGGTTCATACTTGATGGAGTTTGAGATCATGTGGTCTCACACTTGTAGGGAAAAGATACCTCCTAAGAAATGTGGGAATATTTTTCTTGACTGTATGAAGGTTCTTCTGAATAGTGGAATATGTACTTAGAACAAAATTTGTTGTGGACATTGATGTAGAAGGGAGAAGGGGTTAAATATTATCTTCAACATATTCAGGACACCAGAGACTAGCTTGTTGTAGTGGGGTCTACACCTTAGTCTATTGTGATGGTAAGGACAACCCTGAATGGAGTCTCGGATGAATGTCAAGTCTTCATCCAAAGTATATTGATTAGGGAAAGACTACCTTCATGGGAGGAGATGTGGGTAGCCCTTCAACACAAATAATCAAGGAGAGATCTAGTTAAGGTCAACCTCAATGGAAATAGTGGGAGTGGCAAAAAGATCAAGGAGGAGGAGGAGAATGAAACCCTAGCATCAAAGTGAAAACATAAGCAGAAGCAGAAGAAGGACATTTCGAATGTGAAATGTTTCAGATGTGGCGAGATGGGCCACTTTGCATCCCAATGTCCTTTGAAGCAAAAGGATAAGGATGAGAAACATGATCCTAAGGCCGCTCTAGTCAAAATTGATGAAGATTAGTGTTCCATGAGTGCCCAAGCATCTCTAGGAGGGAAATGGGGTGATATAGAACTATAGTTGGGAGGATTACATGTGGGCAGGATCCATGAGGAACCCATCTCTTGGTTCAATTCATTACTACGGGAGACCGATATTAAACAATAGAGAGATGGACTTAGTGTCAGATGATGTAGTGGGTTGGTTGGAGAGACATATGTAGTAGCCTGAGACCAGAGACTGATAAACACAGAGCAAGGTTGGTAATAGTGCAGACGACACAACGTAGAAGTCAGCAACAACAAAGAAGATCTAGAGGGCTAGAGACTAGTAGCAGTCAGATTCCAACATTCACATGGTATTATGCTAAACACAGTTAGTTCAATAATTTTGGGTGTTTTTCAGTTGCTTCTCTTAGCAACTGAGTTGCAGTACAAATGCAGTGTTAGCAGTGGCAGTACTAGCAGCATAGCAGATGCAACATGTGAGAAGGAGTTGTAGTACATATGCAACAATGGTAGTGGTAGTGTCATGGGTAGCAATACAATAGGAACAACAACAAAATGTTGGTGGCAAAAACAGTGTGAAAAGGAGATGCTTCAAAGATAGAGCAACATGGAATTGGACATTATCGCTAGAGCACATTCTTCGCTAAGAGGGAGTGTTAGTTTTTGGTATCATCATATGTGCTCTAGCCATGAAAATTGGTGGAAAGGCTAAGGCACATGAGTTCTAAAGAACTCAGAAACCATTCTGTGAAATTCCACCCGGATTGTATTTTATTAAAATAAATAATATTTTTAATGGGTTTCCTAAGTCTAAACTTAGGAAAATTAATGTATTAATGGGTATTAATCAAAATATGGGTGAGAATGTTCTAGAAAGTGGATCAAGTCAAGTTTTTAATCTTAGCCATTGATTAGAGCCTTAATCTTGGCCGTTGAAGTCTCAAAGAGAAAAGTATAAGAAGGATGCTTGGGGTTCATTTAGAAGCACACACAGAGATAACAAATTGATATATAGTTCGATTTTTGGGGCTAGGAAGCTAATAAATTCATACTAAGTGATAATTATCTAGTAGAGGGGCATGGATAGTTTGGGAATACTATGCAAAGAGGTGGAGATCCACTAGTGGAGGCAATGCAACACCTAGAGGGACTAACGTTGGTCCAGTATAGGCCCACGCAAGCTTGACGCTGAACCAAGGAGAGCCAACGTAGAAGAGAAGCTGCCCTCACGCAAAAATTTAGAATTTTGCTGGGAGCTGCCGAAACAGGCATGGAAGGTTGACACAGAAGCTCCAAGAGGAAGAAGAGACATCACAGAGCTGACACAGGTCCAATGCAAAGATAACCGGGGTTAGCCAGTTTTGCTACCAGATCAACCAATAACTTCCAAGTGAAGTAAGGTAATCTCACTTAGTTTTCTGCCATTATATTTTCCTCTATAACTAGATTGCTGGGAGGGCATCCGACATTGTATTCAGAATTACTGCCTAATAATATAAAACCCTTAGAGTGCTACATCGGTTTTTCAGCATTGGGTTTTTCCGAGGACTATTTTGTTGAAAAATAACGGTGTCCTATGTATCTTATTCTTTTCTCAGTTTCATGTAATCAAATTAAATTGGTGTAGGCTGCAGAAGTAATTTACTTCAATATTTTTTAGAAAATAACTTAATAATGTATATTAAAATCAAGTAGGTGAACTAAATTTAGTTTTTCTGTAGTAAGGGTTCCTTGAGGATAGGAATTTTCATAATGACCTCGGTTGCTTTTAGCATGAGTTCAATGTTCTAATCCTATTCCATATCCATGTTCATATGTTCATCCATTGGTTCATCCTGCTGAGCAAGTTCCTATTCTTGCAGCTACTCACCCTATTTGTCATCTACTATTGGTGGATCTGAGTCTTTAACCTGTATTGGTGCAATTTTCTATTTCTGTGCGCCTTGCACTTCCTCCTGTTCCCATTTCTGTTCCTGCTACGATTCCTTCTCTCTTCTTCGCAAATCCTATTCTTATTTGAGTCTTTTCTCTACCTCCTACTTTCTCTTTTCTTCTTCCAGTCTTTGCTTATTTCTCGTGTTCTGCACTCCTCTCCTCTCTAGTTCTTGCCTCTTTGCCTCAATCTCCAAAGCTACTTTCTCAAAAAGTGGATCTTCCTTAAACTTGTAGCTTTGCTCTGCCTCTGCTCTTTTGACAATCTTCCTCTTGTCTTTGTCTTGCGTAGGTTTTTTGATTGCTACTGTTTTTGTTGCTTCTCCTTGTGATGTTGTTGCCTTGAGTGCTGCTAGCCACTCTATTGCCATGCTGACTGGTTCATTGAGCATAGAGGCGTTATAGCAATATCTCCAAGGGTCTTCCTTTGGCCAATGACATGCCCCATGGATCCAAGGATAGTACACTCTCGTATAGTGGTCCCTGCATAAGCCATGTGGATCGTACGGATTAAAACTCTTAGTTATGAACTTAAACTTATTGAAGTCCTCGATCTCGGCATCTGCTTCTTTGAAACTCCGGATTGCGTACAACCCAATCTGCAAAGGAAGCATAGGCCAGGGTTCCTTCTTCTTCCTGTGCAATCTGACTGACAACCCTATCGAGATGTGGTATGCAACCTCCAGCATGACCAACTTGTTTATGGCAAACTTCAGCAACAAATACAGGGCTTTATCCGCATGATACATCCCAATGAACGTGACATCAGGTGAGATGTACCAATATGCAATGTTCAACAACGCCTCCATTGCTACCTAGGACATGCAAGGTAGATCTTGTTCAAAGATCATCATGTACAAAGGGGCAACGAAGTGATCAGATAGTCTAGCCATGACTCCTTGATAGTTTCACTTTGAGAGCAACTTGCAATATATGTTCACAAAATTCTTTGAAGGTTTCCATGCCCAACCCTAATGTTCGCCCAGTGGGCTAATTTTCCATGATTTTTTTCGAGACGATTCGCCCAAATTTTAGATCGCCAACATTATATAGAGACTATATATAAAATAATTATAAATTTGATTAATTTTACAAATATATCAATAAACATTTATAATTTTCTGAGATTCGCCAATGTTTTAAACTTCAAGAAAATTTTCCATCCATGCCCAACCCATGCTAGGAAACTATTGACGGCACAAATTGCATCGAGCAGGTAGGTGGACATGAATAATCTTGCTTGCTGATCCTTGGACAGACTACAGGAATTTGATACATGCACTTTTAGCTGAAGATCCAACATGTTAGACCAGTTGAAAGGCTTTACTTCACTTTCCAGCTGATCCAATAGAACCACCCAACTCTGGCGGAAGGTCTACGTGCTCTCTCAGCAATACAAGTGACATGCGAAGATAACCAAGAGTTTTTAAGCCTTCCTGAGTGTCTTTATCTTGTATATTTGGTTGGGTGTCGTCCTGAACTTTGATGGCTCCCTTACCCAACGCTTCAAGATCTCTCTTGTGTTTGTGCTGTTGTTGGGAGTGTAGAACAGTGCATCCATCCTGTTCACTGGCTTCGACAAATGATACATCTACTAATAATCTTCCGCCTTGAAGGCAACAAGCTCTACTCCAATGACACTTCTCAGTATTATCATCTTAGGATCAGTGTGTGAGATAATCCATTGGATCATTTCTACGCATGGGAAGGTGGGATACCTACATGCGACCTTGTACAATCCTCACTTATGAATGTTGACATAGACATGACAATCCTTAAGATTCTCCTCAAAATTTCCCTCAATATAGTGTTGATGTCTTTCCATGTGACCTTGGAGTCTTTCTCCATTAACATATGTGTGTCTGGATAAACGGGAAAGCTCATAGACACCTGTTCAACCACATCTCAAGTAATGTTTTCAACTGTGTCCTTTGATCCAACTCTCTTGGAGGCCATGTTAATTGTACTGCTGAGAAGCTACTCAACACCTGTTGAACCTAGAGATAGAGAAGACACTGACGACAAGCCAATGAAAAACATAAAGCAACTTGGGAATCAATCATGCAACAAACTAGGTGACTGCTGGGCAATATTGCACAATATTGACTCTAAGAGGTCGGGATATTGTCATATGGAACTACACATTGTGCAATCCTAGCTGCCAGTGAGGTCTGCCGCTAATTGGAATTATTTAGAGTGCATTCCAGAGAGGTTGAATGTGGACTGGAATTTCGCAATGCGCAGTTCAATCTAGTTGGGTTGCTGGCTAGAACTATGAATTGCACAGTCCAAGTGGGCAGGATTGGGCACTGTCTCCAAGAATTGTGTATAGCACATCTGGGAGCGAGTGTCACGTAGTCTCTGCACAATTCTTGGAGGCAAGGCATAGCATTGACTTTTGGCAATGCATAGTGCATTTTGGGAGAAGCATGATCTTGGCCAAGACAGCCCAAATCTTCCCAAGGGAAACTTGAAAAAGAGAAGGAATGAATGAGTGTGCAAAAATGGTGCAAATATTAGTGAATAGACATGCATGCAATCTAAGCAAGTGAAAAAATCAGTCAAACAGACAAACAATGAAGCTCATGAAGAGAGTTTCCACAACATTGAATGTCAGTGCAATAATAGGGTCATGCATGTGATAATAAGGAAATGCAATGCAAAACTTGAAACAAAACTTCTACAAGTTAAAATACATGGAAATTCCAACGATTGTTCAATAAAACAAAGAAAAAAACACTCACACAAGCTAAGAAATCAAAAGCAATAGAAAAAGCAGTAAAAGACATGAAAATAAAAACTTACCTAGAAAATTTGTGTCGACTCTGCTGAAGGTTCCTTAATGCATTGGGAATGCCAGAGCTTCAAGATCAAATGTGAATAATGAGCTTTGGGGTGTCCATTAAATAGATTTGTTAGGTTTAGGGTCAATGACGCGCATGCCACAAATCTAGGAAAAAGCGACACTTGGTGGGAACTTTCTAAAATCAATTTTTCATGTAACTCCTAGTGCTAAAAATAGATCCCTAAAATCTAGGGACACTTTTTCGATTTTTTTTCTTTTTTTAGAAAAAATGCCATGCCTGAAAGGAAGAATTACATTGTTCTGGAGGGAACTGGCAACCTACCAGCACATGCAACAGAAAACCACTTAAGGGAAGCTTCTGCATTGTTTCTGGGTTGAGTGGCTCCAACTATTTCTCAAGTTCTGTGCAATTTCCCAAAGAAAGGCTACCTGCCTGCTGGGTTAGTGCAATTTTGAGCCTCATCTTACTGCCGTGATGGTTTGCACAGTTTTCCAGAGCAAGCCTAGGTTTCCTGCTTTGTACAACTTATGGGAGCAAGGATGCCGAACTGCTCTCCACAATTTTCTAGGGTAAGGTTGACTGCCTCCTTTGCAATTTCTAAGTGCAAGGAAACTGTTGGGGTATTTTGTGCAATTTCTGAGGGCAAGACAGACTATCCTCTAGGATTGTGCAGTTTCCCAGACAACACAAAGACTAGATGTGAAACATGTTTATGGGTCAACTTGTGGTTAGTCGACAGAACAAGTAAGTGAGAAAAAGATAATAAGTGAAAGATAAAATAAAATGAAACACAAGTACCCAAGTAGTACAATATGGATGCTAATATTTCGAAGAGGGATTCTCCAAAACAAAGTGAAGGAAAAACTTTGGAGGGTGGTTGTAGCTTCTAAAATAGGTTGTGTATCTTAGATTCAATATTGTTGAATGTATCACAAGAATCTATGACGAAGTATTTGTGGGTCAATTTAGGGACTTTGTACGAATCTAAGTCTCTGGTGAACAAATTTTTCCTGCGGAAAAAGATGTATAACCCGAGGATGAACGACGAATACTAGGTGAAAGAGCATCTAAATGCCTTTAATATTGTGGTAATCCAATTTTTATCTATTGATATTAATATTCAGATGAAGGTAAGCACATCAATTTGATGTGTTGTCTACTAGATTCGTGGGATAGTCTGGTTGTTGCAATAGGTAGAAATACAACTACCTTGAATTTTGATGAAATAGTATCATCCTTGTTGTCGGAGAAGATGAGACAATAAAATATGGAGAGCCAGAATGGAGATGCCTTATTTGTACAAGGACAATCCCATAATAGAAACAAAAATAAGTCCTTGAATGAGAGATATAAATCTAGAGGGAGATCCAAATCTCCAGGAAAAGCTATAAAGTTGTGTTGAAAATGTAGAAAGGAAGGGAACTTAAAAAATGATTGTATATATAAGGCTCTTGACAAAGGAAAGGGATCTGATGATACTCCTTCTATATAGGCGAAAACCACCTTAGATGAAGGTGGGGATGTGTACTTTTCTTCTTCTTCAAGTACACATGTAGATCATGAGGCATGGTTGATTGAATCAAATGCATCCTTTGACTTCACTCCTCATAGGGAGTGGTTCTGCGAGTATGAGAAATATGATGGTGGTGATGTATTCTTAGGGGATGAAACGAAGCCTAAAATCATCATACACTGAAAATTCAAGCTGAATTTGTAAGGTGGAAGGATTAGAACACTTTTGGGTGTTCTGCATATTCCCGCATTGACTAGAAATATGATTTTTGTAAGCAAGATGGATGATGCAGGTGTAAAAACAATGTTCAAGAAAAATACATGTAAGATGGTTTGTAGAGAACTGGTATTGATGTGGGGAGTTTGGATTGGAACTCTATACAAGATTTTGGGTAGTACTATTATTGATGGCTGAAATAGTTCTGTGATTCTTGAAAGTGGAGCATAAAATTTAGTGGTCTTTGGAGAAAACTCCATGCTATGGTATCAAAAACTTGGAAATATTGGAGATAAGGGCCTTCATATACTTCATGGTAATGGTATGGTAGAAAGTATGTCTAATTTCTCTTTAGATTTTTATTTTTGTGAACATTGTGTATATGGGAAGCAAAACGAGGTGAGTTTCCCCTTTGGTGCTAAGAGGGCAAAAGGGATATTAGAGCTTGTGCACAATGATGTGTTTGACCTGTGTCGGTTCCATCAACGGGTAAGTCTGTGTACTATGTATCATCTATACATGACTTCTCAAGGAAAACATGGATATATTTCCTCGAGAAGAAATCTAAACTCTTTGACAAGTTTAAAGAATTTAAGGCTCTGGTGGAGAACCAAACATATAATAAGATAAAGGTGCTAAGGACTAATAATGGTGGAGAGTTCTACAAGAAGGAATTTGAATATTTATGTAAGAAGTGTGGTATAGCATGGTAGAAGACTAATACATACACACCTTACCAAAATGGAGTTGCAGAAAGAATGAACAAGAAGTTGATAGAAAAGGCAAGAAGAATGCTCAATGGTGCCGAGTTAGGACAAGAATTCTGCATAGAGGTGGTGGATTCTGCATGTTAACTCATTAATAGATCACCTTCATTAGTGTTGGAGGATAAGTCTCCACATGAGGTATGGACTGGTAAGAAACCCTCTCTTTCACATATGAGGGTATTTGGCTTTGATGCATATGTACATGTTTCAAAGGAGAAAAGAACCAAGTTGGATAGTAAATCTGAAAGGTGCATCTTAATTGGGTATAAGGATGGATTAAAAGGTTATAAGATTTGGAACCCAGAAACAAGGAAAGATGTGTATAGAGATGTGGTGTTTAGAGAGTTGAAATATGTTATTAAACATGAATTCCTACCAAATGAACCTGAGAAGATAGAGTTTGAGCTAAAGGAGGAAGAATCAAATTCTATAGCAGAATAAGAATCAAAAGATGAAAAGCCACAAACTCCAACTGTGAAAAGATCAGTTTGAGAAAGAAGGAAGCCAAGAAGGTATAGTCCATCTTATTTCTGTTCAATTTTTTCTTTATTTGTTACTAATGATGATCCGAGAATTGTCAAGGAGGCAGTAGATTCAAAGGATGGCATACTCTAGAAAGAGGCCATGGTTGATGAAATGACATCTTTGGACAAAAATAAGGCTTGGGATTTGGTGGAGTTGCCCGTTGGAAGGAAACCCATTGGAAGAAAATAGGTGTTTAAGAAGAATATGAATCAAGAAGGCAAGGAGGAGAAATAAAAAGCTCAGTTGGTTGCAAAAGGATATCCCCAGGTGCTGGAAATTGATTTTGGTGATATTTTTTTTCCTGTTTCCAAGGCAAATTCTATTAGATTACTTTTATCTGTTGCTACTGCTTTTGATTTTGAGGTAGAACATATGGATGTGAAGAAAAAATATCTTCATGGGAATATGGAAGAAGAGATCTACATTAAGCAACCTGAAAGCTTTGTCGTGAAGGGAAAGAAAGAACCGGTACGCAAGTTAAAAAAGTCTTTGTATGGGTTAAAACAGTCACCAAGGACGTGGTATCCAAAATTTGATACAATTATACAGGGACTTGGCTTCACTAGAAGCAATGCAGATCAATGTGTTTATTTGAAATTAATTGGTGACTGTGTTATTTATTTGGTCTTGCATTTGGATGAGACGATGTTGATTGGAAATTCCAGGATTTGAAGACCCAATTGTCCTTCAAATTCGACATGAACGATATTGGTGCTTTAAACTATATTTTGGGCATGGAAATTAAATGAGATTGGGTAAAGAAGAAGTTATGGTTAAACCAGAGGAATTATGTCGAGACAATACTGCAGAGGTCTAATATGTAAGATAATAAACTGATGAAGGTTCCTATTCGTGTAGATGTAAAGTTATCTGCTGAATAGTGTCCCAAGATACAAGAAGAGGAAGAGGACATGTCTCATGTTCCATACGCAAGTGTAGTCAGTAGCCTGATGTATGCAATGGTTTGTACTAGAACAGACATTGCACATGTAGTGGGAGTATTGAGTAGGTTTATGTAAAAACTAGGGAAGGAGCATTGGACAATAGTGAAGCGGATTTTCAGGTATTTGCATGGCACTAGTGATTATGGTTTGTGCTACCAAGGAAGACCAGGAATGGATATAGTTTTAGAAATTCATGGCTTTGCTGATGCATACTAGGCTGGAGATCTAGATCATAGAAGATATACAAGTGGGTATGTGTTTACCCTATTTGGAGGTGCAGTCGGTTGGATGAGCAAGAGACAGTTTGTAGTAGCACTTTCAAACACAAAGGCATAATACATGGTAACCATCATGCAAGAAAGGAAGTTGTTTGGTTGTAGAAATTGTGTTCAAGTATGGGGTTAATACAACGAGATTTAATGATAGAATGTGACAACCAAAGTGCAATTTTCTTGGCAAAGAACCCTTCTTATCATTCAAAGACAAAGCACATTGATGTTAAGTATCACTATGTGAGGGATATGGTTGAGGAAAAAAAGGTGTTGCTAGTAAAGGTGGACACTTTGAAGAATGTTTTAGATGCATTGACAAATTCTATGAGCACTGAGAAGTTTTATTGGTGTAGAGAAATAATGGGTGTTGCAGGGCTGGACCAATTACTAAGTTCTCTTGTAACCCCCTGTGTGGAAAAGGAAACAACAAGTGGGAGAATGTTGGGTGTGTGTTATATTCTTTTCATGACTAGTCACACACGTGGGCAGGTGATATCTCTTCCCATTGGTTGCGCCAAGCGTAGCCCCCCTTGTCAGGGGGTTTTAGGCGGGTGGTAGCCTCCCTATACAGGGTCTAGGGCAACGCCACGAGAATTTTTTTTGGGACCCTATATTGAGTGGGCGAACCTACCTATGGTTTTGTGCATTGATTTTGGATATGGTTTTAGGCATGATGGTTTTCTGCCCATGGTATTTTGTAGATCTAGTCATGGGAACTATGATTATATTCTAATCCAGGGTTAATGGATTGGGGTTTATGAATGATTCAACATGTATTGTAACATTGAAAGGAATATGATGAAAAATCAATCTATTAGTCCCAGTTTTGGGATCGATGGGAAAATCTCTGTGTATTTTTTTGTGTTTCTCACCATTGTATATTTTCTATTTTTTAAGAATTCGTTTTCATGTAATTTTTGTACACGGTTAAAACCTACATCTTAGACCCTGCAAAGTGCACGATCGTCCACATAACGGACCTCAATAGTCTTGATGCTATCCACACTATTGGAATCATGTTTCTCACTAGCCAACTACCTTCAGTGCAATGTATTCAGATCAACTCCATAGTGGTCCTCGGATTTGCTCTCCCTCCTGTCAAGTTTACTTGTGCACCTCTGCATGATAAAATAGTGATGAAGTATATTTCATCTCACTCGATTGAGAGCTCATGGTCCCTAATATTGAACAATCCTTGTTGTTCAACCCACCATTCAATAATCCAACTCAAGAGATCCTCTTGAATTTTCATCAGGTCAAGTTTGGCATACTTTAGCAGCCCACATCATCTCAAATCTGCCAAACATGCCGGATCATTCAAAATTTTTAGTTCCTTGTCATCATGATCTCTTTCTCTACAAATAATAATCTTATAAGCCTGATCCCTACATCTCATAAACCTCAGATCAGTTTCTAGTTGGAAAAAAACCCTAGGAAATCAAGAAAGTCAAACTCTTCTTATGCTTGGTCGGCTAGTGCAACCATCCTTCACTCACAAAGCATGCTAACTCCCTTCCTCTTCATGGGAAAGTCGTTTAACGTGCCCCATGACATGGACGACTGTGTTACCTAGCCAAGCCACCTAGGGCTTGCTAAAAAAGCTTAATTGACCAACAACAAACATAAATTAAGGATTTAAATGCAGGATAAGGATCAAGCCTCTTACCATGAACTAATGGGACGTTGAATGGTCACCTAGATTGCTCACAATCACTTAGGAAAGTTATGCTCATTTTTCTCTCCAAAGGACTCCTACAAACTTCAAACTGTGAAAATGAGGGCCTATCACCCTTCTCATAGTCACTATGGAGGTATGAATCACTTTAGCTAGTCGTTGAAATTGAATCTATTCATTCCTACCTTGTTTAAACATGCACCATCTCACTATTATGTCAAATTTTAGTTATGCTATGATGATATTTTAGCATTTTTATGCAGATTTGACCAAATTTCACTCTAGATGAGCACACTCTTTTTTAGGAATTTTTCTCACACTTGAACTGAAAATCCCTTGAGTTACCTTCTTCAGGCTAGTAAAATGTCTATGAAGAATATATGAGCACATTCTTTTCTGGGATTTGTTCTCGCTCTTGAACTAACAAACCCAAAAGTTGCCTTCTTCGGGCTTGTAAAACTCCTAAGAAGAAGATATGAGCAATTCTTTTTATTTTTTAATCTCTTTTTCTCGCTCCCTAAACTGGAAAGATACATATCTAGTTTTATTCATCTGACTCATTAGAATTTTATGAAGATATATCTAGTTTTTCTTCATCCAACTCATTAAAATTTCACAAAGAATATCGAGTTTACTTTGTCTCCTCGTACTCGTAACAAAATGAGGTAGATGTCTATTGAGCATAGGTTTCTCACTTTATCTGGAGACAAATGACTAACTTACAGAAAGTGAACCATGTTAGGTGTACTATTAAACCCTTGTCACACCCGGTCCTCAACCAGGGAAAAAGATACCCCTTGGGGTTGTCTTTACGATCTTTTCAGACTCTCTAAATATTAAAATACCACCAAGTTTACCCTTATGGATTCGTTAAACTTAATCATATGGGGAAAAATTGGATAGAACAATGGCTGAATATCTATATTCTCAAGGATCTTTTGGTAGTAGTACCCTTGTAACTCCCTTGAACATGACACCCCCTCAAAAGTCCCATTTGTCAACTTCTCGCAGAACCCTACATTCCTATGCATTTAGCCTTGATACCCTGATGTACCTACATATCGATATCCTAACACTCTTTGGTGTTCTTGAGTCTAAGCTCCTGGTAACCTCAATGTCGTGCCTTCTATTGTTCAAGGGATTCATCTACTCTTTGCTCCTTGTATCGACCATACCATCATATGCCTGAAATTTCCCTCCGTCTGTTTGATCCATTGCTCTAAATCTATCTCCAAACCAATAATTCTTGTCTTGTTTCATGTCAACCAATGTAGGACACCTTATTGCCTACCTTTGATAAATATCTTCCTATCGACTTCAACATCCTATCTAGGAAGAAGATCAAAAAATATATCAGTACCCTGAAACTTGCAGTCCTTAGTGATAGGTTACCTTGCGTTTGATTGGGAGTTTTCATTATTGGCACCTAGTTGAACGATTCTACAAGTGTTCAATGACAACAAACTTTTCACACTCACTATATTGTATTGGACATCTTGGACACCATCATCCTTATCAGTGGCCATCCTCATGTCTGTTAACAATTTTCATCATTGATTGGTAATTTTATGATTTATCACATGTTTGACTTCAAATCCTTTATTCACATGTGTAGGAATATGACGTTTAAAGAGGTGATGACCAAGAACTTGGGTAGAGGCTTACATCACTCAACCTTGTTTCCTCTCCCAAGTTGTGTATATTATTTTCGAAGACAACTCTTCATATTGATCATATTATGACACAACTTCCACATTGTACCTATCGGTGGACATCATAGTCATACCTCTTCTGAGAATCACTCCGATACAACTACTAAGCATGGGAGTGCCCTAACTCAGGACATGTTTATATATTTCTAACATATGTTGTTGTTTTCAGGTCTCTTGCAGTTCCGAAGCTCTAATCCTCTATCTCTCTTCATTTTATATAAAGTATTTTGGTCATCGTCTTCATCTCTGACCTCACACTTTAGGGGTAATTTGTTATACACAAAATGACCTCCTCATCATCTCAGAGGAGAAGGACACTTTTATTGGAAGAAAAACACTAAGTTGCAGGCCCATTTTCTTGGGCAACTCACTCCAGAAATAGAAAAATTGAGTTATAACATTGTTCATGACTCAAAATAAAGTGTTAGTCCCTAGGTTAACACTCTGTTTTTCCTAAAGCGAAGCATTACTAGATATTTTTGGGATTCCATAGGTCAAAGCATTAGTTGAATGAATGACACTCCACTTTTCATTCAAATGTTAGCTCGAAAAGCATGAAACATCTGCCTCAGTCCTAACTAAGGACATTGCTAATCCTAACAATACTTAAGGGAATGGAAAGAGAAATAAAGTGAGGAAACATCCAAGTTTTTGCCTCATTGGACTCATGGAGATTGGAAAGGAGAGAGCCTCTCCTCATCTATAAATCAGAGGCTTGACCATTGTAAGAAACATTCAAATATTGAGACTAGTATTGTTATGATGTTGAAGAGTTGGGAGAGAGAGAGGGAAAGAAGACAAGGAGATAAGGGAAGAATTGATTCAAAAACCATGGTTGTAATAATTCATCTCTCATATGATAATATAAATATTCTCATGTTTTGTCTACTTAATGATTTTGAGACTTCTATTCTATATATGTTGATACACTTTCGAGATTAATAGTCCTGTTAGATGCATGTTAGTTTGATATATTCTTGTCTATATTCTGTGAAGGTTACTTCTTGTCTTGTCTATGTGCAGGTTCTATTCTAGGAGCACGTGAAGCAGTTATCCCTTTGTCACACTGAGATCTTCGATGAAACCACAATACAGATTGAGAGGTCACTCTTCTCTTTTCCTTTGTCGATTCTAGATTAACATGGATATGTGCATGTGTCTTTGAGAAGTTGTAGGTCATCTAATTTCATTTGCCTTGGGTCTCGGGAGACATGATAGGGTTTTTCTGTCCACAACCACCCATGCATTAATCCCTACAACACATTTAAAAACTCATTCACTTTGGTATACCTATACAACATCCTTATCTTTAATATTTTTTTGGAAGAGAACTTGCAACACATTCGATAGGTCCTTCAAACCTCGTGACAACACAAACTCTATGCCAACTTGGAGAAATGTACCTTTGGCATGAGCCAAGTTCAATACTTGGGCTACATCATTAATGAGAAATGCATGCATGTGGATCTGGCTAATATGCACACCATTATAGATTGGCCAACCCTAACTATTCTAATAGATCTTCATAGATTTTTTGGCCTTGCCAATTTTTATCAGATGTTCATGTTGGGATTTTCGCATATAATTTGGCCTTTGAGTCAAGTTACCAAGAGTAGAGAGAAATAATTATTTTTCCAGTCTGAGTCCCAACAGGAGATGTTCATTGATCTAAAGCACCGCTTTTGTTTTGAACCATTACTCCTATTTCTAGACTTGCAGCAACCATTTGAATTGAAACAGATGCCTCTGACTATATTTTTGGTGCAGTTCTCACCAAGCAAGCGCACCCAGTGGCCTATCACAGTGAGACACTTTCTGATTCAATTCAGAAATACCCTAACTATGATAAAGAGATGTATTCCATCGTGAAATCTTTCCAACAATGGAAACATTACATTCGGGGGAAGGAGATGTTCATCCACATAGATCACCAACCTCTTAAGTTTATACAGACATGTTGGAGCGGCTACAACCACTGTCTAAAATTTTGCCTTAGCTTGTTTTGGAGCCTCCCTACCAACCTTACACAACACTTTGTCTTGCTTCGTCAAGTACTCAAGCTTCAAGTGTTTTCCGCACAAAGGCAAGCTTTCAATCACAATTGATCCATTCCCCTCATAGGTTGCTCACCTGGACTTTGTCCAACTGTAGGATGAGCAACTTCCCATTGAAAATTGCTCGTTTCTAGAGGGAAACCAGCCTTCCCTCCAAGAATTACGTAATCCTCTATGACAGCCTGCTAGGCTCCAAGATTGCACAAATTTTCCCAACAACAGGTTGTTCAACCTAAGATTTGCTTAAATATGGGCAGCAGTCAGCTACTCTGCCCATAAATTGTGCAAATCGCTTGGGCAGCCAGCCCAATTCCTAGCCAGAAATGCACATTTTTCTCCAGCAGTTGAGAAGTCTCTTGCATGTGCAGATGAGTTGACCAGTTCCCTCTAGGGTTGAGAAAAAAAACTTGCATGCATGGGCTACTTCTCTCAAGGAAACATGCAAAGGAATCCCTTGTTTCAGGGATCTATGTTTAGCAGTTGGATGTTACATGCAAGGAGAAATTCCAAAACCTCCCACCAAGTGTTGCTTCCCCTAGATTCATGGCATGCACATCACAACCTTGATGTTATCAACTCATCAACTAGATGCTGCATAGCTCATTCCACAAATCAACCTTGCAGCTTTGACATCGCACATCACATCTAGGAGCAGCCGCACATTCAGCTCAACTGTTTTGGGGTAAGCCTACTTCCCATGCCTTGTGTTGCATTTCTATCACTTTTTGTGTTTTCTCTTGTTGGAGTAACGTTTTCTTGATTTCTTTGAATGCTTGTTGTCATTTACATATATACTAGCTTGTCCTATCTTTGTTTCAATTTTCATTGCTATCTCACTGCTATCGCATGCATTAAACTGTTTTGCAAAGATGTTTGCCCAACTGGTGAACTGCCTCGCCCACATGCATGTTGATCTGTTTGTTGGATATTTCATTCATGTTTTGCATGCACTATCAATCACTTCTGCTATCACTTAGTGTCACCATGCATTCATTGACTTACTTGCTTTCAGTTACCCGTTGGTGAGTCGGGCCAACCTTGGCCTCGACTCTGCCTTCACCAAGGCTGCATGGCACAATCTGGGAAAGGAAGGCTCACCTTCCTCTCCATATTTACGCATTCCTCCCTAGAAATGGCCTCCAGGACTATTTTCTGCATTTTTGGAGGATAATGGCTGCTTGGCCCAAGAAATTATGCAAATATGTCCCTAGGCCAG
The DNA here is from genome assembly GCA_031772625.1 of Pinus tabuliformis. NCBI lineage: Eukaryota > Viridiplantae > Streptophyta > Pinopsida > Pinales > Pinaceae > Pinus > Pinus tabuliformis. The sequence goes on from CM062818.1 coordinate 769,510,546, forward strand.
CAGTCCTTCCCAGTTGGAATTGCACATTACGCAATTCCAACAGTCAACATCCAGACTAGACTGTGCCTTGCGTAGTTCCAGCAATGAGCCAGTCTCCCAGTAGCCCAGACTGTGCCTTGTGCAGTCTTGGCAGTTGGTCTCCCAACCTCTTGGCTGAAATTGCGTAACCTTCATGATCACACACCCAGGTATGTTGCAAGTCAGTTCTCATGTTCATTTTGGTTTTCGACTGACAAACTTCTTGCCATGAGTGTTTCCGTGTGTCCAATTATACCAAGTGTTCATCTACCTCTCAACAGTAGAGTTACAATGGTTTCTAGGAGAGCAGAGATGAAGACACCATTCAGAGCACACACGGGGATGCAGTCGATCTAGTGTCCATGGACTTACCTACCCATGAAGACATCAAGTTGTTCATAGACAAGGACATCAAGATAAGACAAAAACAACATCACAACAAGCAGCATCATGAACAACAACTGAAGACAACATACCAAATGCAACAAATGCATGAGGAGGAATGTTGACAACACAGAGGCGGAATAAGGTTGCAAGCTCAAGAAGGTCCATTGATGATGAAAGAAACTTTGGAGAATTTGGCTATGAAGTGATGGTGCGACATGAAGATCGCATGAAGGTAGAAGATGGAACAAAGAAGGAGTTGCATGTGCTGAAAAAACAAATTAGGAAGAACATGAAGCTTCATAGACAGACGAATGAGTTGTAGTAGGAACATGAACAACAATGAGCGCAACATGCACTCATTGATGAAACTACGCCCGCACAGGTTAAATATCCATCCCATCAACAAACATGGAGCAGACATGGTGAGCAGTGTTGTTGACCGCATGCAAGGGATTCAACATCATGCATGTCATTGTGCGCATGCATGCAATCCAACCCATTCAACACACTCACCAAGGCGAAGACAAGAAGCAAGTCCAAGTGGAGTTGAACATGTACTTAGTTAAGTTGATGCGCATGACCACCAACACATGCTTGAAGATCAACATGAACATTATGCATCAGTATGCTATTGGTTCAGCCACACCCATGAAGACCATGCACATGTTAGCAGACGAGTTGGATGAAGGGGCTGAACCAATGCATTGGTTGCAACAGAATCAAGAGTTCCCTTCAGCAAGATGTCACCATGAGGTGCATGCACACCATCATAGACGACCAAGCTTGGCATCAAATCACTAGCTTCATCATCACAAGCATGTCAAAGAGTTGGTCTTAACACAACGGACTGAGTGTCATTGATGTCTTTCAAGGCTTGATCAAGCCATGTTGTCTCACATGAGTACATGTGCATTGTAATGTTGAGTCATGTCAAGTGTCAATGGTTGGATGTAATAGTCATAGAGTAGGTGAAGATTCATGAGGGTAGTTGAACTATCACAAAGGGGAATGTCAAAGGTCACCCAACACTTTGCTATAAATAGTCCTCATAACTCATTGTATAGGCTTTTGGTCAGCCAAGCTTCTACTAAGACTATCTTGAAGAAGGCTTGGACAGTATTGTAACATGCCTTAACTTCTCCATTGCACGAAGCTAGCACATCTCTTTAGAGGAGCAGGCGGATGTGGCTGTAACATTCCACTGTTGGGGTTAGTAGGTTTACATGGATGTATTTTATGATTGTGACTTACACTTATTTATATAATAAGAGCCAATACATTTTCATGCATATGTTGTTATTGTAGTTAGACTGGTCCAGTTGCTTTAATGATATATGTTATTTAACTTACATACTTGTGTGAACTATTTCACATGCAATTATATGGATCTTGTTGTTAATGTGTTGCGTAGGTTGTTAATGTTGTCACTGCCCATGTCAACTTCTCTGCTGGACATCAGTCTGACCTTTCATTTGAGCCTTTCCATAACAACCGTCACACTGGTCTCGGACTGATCCGTGAGTGTTGTACGTGTCATCTTACCTTGTATGATGTGACTGCCGCATTCGAGTGAATTGCTCCGCCAGAAGTTGTGCATGTCCTTTGTGTTGTGTGTTCCTAGTTGAGTTGGGACTAATCTCTTTCAACCTTTAACTCATCTTCATCTCCTTCGCCCTTCGAAGTGTTGGAACCTCTCATACACCTTCCTTGACTCACTGCATCAGTCACACCCTTGCTGCTGATAGAGTTATTCTACTTGCCTCTGTGTGACATCATGGTCAAGGCATTACCTTACGACCCACTATTGGGACTCTTACACCAAATGGTTTGAGGTCTAATTGGGAATTCTTACCAAGGAGATCCCCTTGACATGTTGGCAGGTCCAACACCGTCAACATTTCTGGCGCTAGCAGGAGGGTCTGATGACAAGCTGTGTCCTCTCATCTAGTTTTGAACCTTTGCATATATTTCATGGAGTCTTGCACTCTTATTCACCCAAGATGTTTTTCGAATCGTGAAGATGTCTCCATCTCGGGGAAGCTTTTTGATCTCTTTTCCACTCACACGTATGATGGTGAAGGAGAAATGGACTGGCCTAAGCACTTACATAACTTTCTTTCCACGATTTATGAGGAAGATGAGTTTTCTAATGAACAGGCCAGTTTGCTACTTGCATACACACTTCGCGAATCTCCATTTTGTTGAGTGCTCAGCCTACCGACTGACACCATGCACTCATTTGAGAACTTCTATGATATTATTGAAGACATGTTCTATGATTTTGATCCAGACCATCTTGACTGGAAACTATTATAGCAACGAAGGGCTCCCATGAATCCCTTATTGATTTTTGGCACCACTTTTGTGACTTGCATTTTCAAGCTCTAAGGAGCCAGATGAAATTTGCTTATCTTTAGGACCGGTTCAAGTACTGCCTCAAGAAATCTGCCCATACCAAGAGAAAGTTTGAGATCAAGCCTCGCTCAACATTCTTCGTTGATGGAGCTACGCAGTCTCACGTGGAAGGGGAAACTATCTCAACTGACTTTCCAGCTTCCTCTTATTCAACAGCTCCACCACTGCCCAATGATGTTGAGGATCATTCTCACACACCCGCTCATCCTTCACACCCTCCCAACATCACTTCACTCAATTTTCACGTAGATTTGGTTGTGAGTTATTCGATTCCTCATATACATTATTTTCTTCAACCTCCTTCTTCGCACCTGGGTGTTCCTTCGGATGATGCTATCTTGTGTTCGTCCATTCCAGACTCTTCACTTGTTGTGAATGAGGAACAACCCACTAATGGAGTTGGTGTTGCACAACCAACATGCACTGTCATTCATGAAGAGTATGAGTGGGAACTTGAGCATCAACACTCAGCGAAGGATGAATCCCTTCCATCTGAGCCCTCTCTGTTCTTTCCTAACATTGTTGGTGAACTTTCCATCCATGATTTTGCATGTGTGTCTTCATCCACAGATGCACCCATTGTTGATCTTTCGCTGGACACACCGTATGTTAGCCCATCATCCAAAAATGGAGAGGACCAGTCATTCATTGGAAATCCACTTGATTTTTCATTTGATTTGTCTAGAAACGCAGAGGGTGAACACCCTTCCTCCTCATCTACCCCTCTCTATGATTCATCAAACCATGAGGATGCCGACCAAAATCCTGAATTTTCTGATCTTGGTTCTCGTGATCTTTTCACCTCATCATCTGATCACAATGTTGATTCACTTGTTGTTAATCCGTCTAAGCCACTGGTCTATGAAGATCCATTTGTCAACGAAGCTGAAACCCCATAGGCTATCGAGGCACTTCAGCCCGAGTTGATGGTTATGTCAGCCCTCGCTGTCCTGAGGTTGGTTTCACTTCCGATCAGGAAGATGTTCAAACACTCAAGGCTCCTCATCACTCATCTGTATGCACTCAATATCAATTTAACAATCGGATCTTACTTCCTCCACTTGAACTACACGATCCCATTGCTCATGCATTGGAGGAGTCTTACATTGCAAGCACTTGTGTGTGACACAGGTTATATTTGTTTCATTCGTTTGATTGCATGTCACAGTCAAGAGTGTGCTTATGCTTCAAACTTGCATGTAGTGTCACACAACACCATGATAAGTCCACAGACTACCCGTCGTGCACATGCACTCACTTATGTCCTGTGGGCACTTTGAGTCATGAAGTATGGTTGTCTTCATTGTTATATCTTTCTTGCTTGCTAGTTTGCACAACTGGTTTGCTCGCAGACCAAGCCTTCACCAACATGGGTCTACAAATGCACCGGTGGCTGCATTGGAAGTATCACTTCACATGATCAGTTCCATGCACCATTAGTGTAGGAGTAGTGTTTTCTTTCATTTGTTTGATTTCATGCTTGTTTGCTTATGTGCTTTGTTTGCTTGTTTGTTTACTTGCTTTGCTTTCATTTTTTTCTTCTGCTCTTGCTTTGATTTGTTGATTGTTAGTTCGTTCACTTGTTTTGTTCATAGTTTAGTTTTGTATGAAACCATGTATGACTCTTGAAGAAAGCTATGTAAAGTACAAGAGGGATTGTAGATCTATCACTACTTGGTTATCTATCATCTTGCCTCTGTATGATGAGATTGTTACTCTTAGTCCATGATACATCCAAGGAAAATATGTACTATTCGAAGTGAACCTTGGTGAAAACACAATGCTTATGCACTAACTAGTGTCACCTTCTCTAATTGGTTGCTTTTGGGTTAACCCTTGTTAGCCCAGTCAAGTAGAGTAAGGTGAGGGGGAAGACCTTAAGTGGCACGTCAGAGATATAATAAACTACTTCTCTTCTGGAACAACCTCTTCTTCTCTCAATAATTCGAGATCCCTCTTCCACCTCTAAAATGAATAAGTGCTATGCACAGTGAAAATGAAAAAGATGAAAAGTAAAAAAATTCAAAATGAAAGATGAATAAGGTGAAAGAAGAGAAAGGCTTCTTGCGTGGGGAGGTGATGCAAGTAAGTCTGCCGGGGTACTGACTGGGCTCAATAGCAGTGGAGCCATGCTTGTGTTCCTATGTGACTCCACCGGGGTACTCTCCAGGCCTGCTGGTAGTGGAGCAACACCATAGATGAAACTAAGACTCGGACGACTATACTTCTTGTGCACCTATATACCCCTCAACCCCAATCGAAACAACTGTGTTGCCTTGGATTGGAATGTATGCCAATCGACCAAGAGTTTGGTAAACACTACATCTTACAATCAAGCTCTTGGTTGATTGAATCAATAGCCAGACTGGACTGTGCCTTGCACAGTTCCAGCAGTCAGTCATTTAGTCTCCCAGTAGCCCAGATTGTGCCTTGTGTAGTCTTGGTAGTCGGTCTCCTGACCTCCCGACCAAAATTGCGCAACCTTCATGATCACACACCCAGGTATGTTGCAAGTCAGTTCTCATGTTCATTTTGCTTTTCAACTAATATATTTCTTGCCATGAGTGTTTCCATGTCTCCAGGTATCCGAGGTGTTCATCTGGCTCTCAGCAGTACAGGTACAATGGTTTCCAGGAGAGCAGAGACAAAGACACCGTTCGGAGCACACTTGGGGATGCAATCGATCAAGTGTCCATTGACTTGCCTACCTACCAAGACATCAAGTTTTTCATAGACAAGGACATCAAGATATGATAGCAGCAACATCACAGTAAGCAACATCATGAACAACAGCTGAAGACATCATACCAAATGCAACGAATGCAAGAGGAGGGTTGTTGAAAACACAGATGCAGAACAAGGTTGCAAGCTCAAGTAGGTCCATTGATGATGAAAGAAACTTTGGAGACTCTGGCTATGAAGTGACAGCGCAACATGAAGATCGTACGAAGACAGAAGATGGAACAAAGAAGGAGTTGCATGTGCTGAAGCAACAACTCAGGAAGAACATGAAGCTGCACAGATAGACGAATGGGTTATAGTAGGAACATGAAGAAAAGTGAGCGCAACATGCACTCACGGATGAAACTGCGCTTGCACAAGTTAAATATCCATCCCAACATCTAACACAGAGAAGACATGGTGAGTAGTGTTGTTGATTGCATGTAAGGGATTCAACATCATGCATGTCATTGCCTGCACGCTTGCAATCCAACCCATTCAACACACTCACCAAGGCAAAGACAAGAAGCAATTCCAACTGGAGCTGAACATGTACTTCGACAATTTGATGTGCATGACCACCAACACATACTTGAAGATCAACACAAACACTATGCATCAGTGTGATGCAAGTTCAGTTGCACCTAGGAAGACCATGCACATGTTAGTAGACGAGTTATATGAAGGGGTTGAACCAATGCATTGGTTGCAATGGAAGCAAGAGTTCTCTTTAGAAAGATGTCACCATGATGTGCATGCACACCATCATGGATGACGAATCTTGGAATCAGCTCACTAACTTCATCATCACAAGCATGTCAAAGAGTTGGTCTCACCACAACGGATCAAGTGTCAGTGATGTCTTGCAAGGCTTGCTCAAGCTGTGTTGTCTCACATGAGTACATATGCATTGTAATGTTGAGTGATGTCAAGTGTAAGTCAAGTGTCAAAGGTTGGATGTAACAGTCATAGAGTAGGTGAAGAGTCATGAGGGTAGTTGAATTGTCACGAAGGGGAATGTCAAGGGTCACCCCACCCTTTGCTGTAAATAGTCCCTCATAACTAATTATATAGGCTTTTGGTCAACCAGGCTTCTACTAAGACTATCTTGAATAAGGCTTGGACAATATTGTAGCGCGCTTTGGCTTCTCCACTACATGAAGCTAGTACATCTCTTTGGAGGAGCACGCAGATGTGGCTGTAATGTTCCACTATTGGGGCTAGTAGGTTTACATGGATGTATTGTATGATTGTGACTTACACTTCTTTATATAATAAGAGCCAACACATATTTATGCATATGTTGTTATTGTAGTTGGATTGCCTCGGTTCTTTAATGATTTATGTTGTTTAACTTACGTACATGTGTATGAACTGATTCACATGCAATTGTATGAATCTTGTTGTTAATGTGTTGCATATGTTGTTAATGTTGTCACCGTCTGTGTCAACTGCTCTACCAGACATTAGACAGACATTTCACTTGAAGCTTGCCATAACAACCATCGTACTCGTCAGGGACTGATCCATGAGTGTTGTATGTGTCATCTTACCTTATATGATGTGACTACAGCATCTGAGTGGACTGCTTCGCTGGAAGCTATGCATGTCCTTTGTGTTGTGTGTTCCTAGCCGAGTGGGGACTGATCCCTTTCAACCTGGAACTCACCTTCACCTCCTTCCCCCTTCAAAGTATTGGAACCTCTCATACACCTTCCTTGACTCATTGCATCAGTCACACCCTTGCTGCTAAAAAAATTATTCTACTTGCCTCGGTGCGACATCGCGGTCAAGGCATTACCTTACGACCCATTGCTGGGACTCCTACACCAAATGGTCTAAGGTCTAATTGGGACTTCTTACCAGGGAGATCCTATTGACATGTTGGTGAGTCCAGCACCATCAACAAGACACAAGGGAAGTTTCATAATGATCGCCATCAGAAGTGGTCCACATATCTACAACAATCCCATTTGATATTAAATATAAGAAGGGAAACACCAATCGTGTTGCATATTGCCTCAATAAGCCCTTGGTTGCAACACTGACCATTGTTCTCAAAACTTGTGGCCACAAGACCTATGGATGGAATAAACTATACAAAAATGATCCAGATTTCACCCCAACATACTAGATTTTAGTGATGGAAAACAAGTACTAGACTTCCACCTCTAGGACACATTATTGTGCTACCTAGGCCACCTTTGTGTTCCTTCAAGAAAGTGTGCCAAGTTTATTTTGGAGATGCACTACAGTCGAGTCACATGACACTTTAGAGTGGAGAAAACTATAGTAGTACTACAAAATATTTTTATTGGCCAAAAATCCAACATGATGTTGGAAAATATATCAGATCCTGTACTGTCTATGTTATCACCAAGCTAATCATCAAGAAGCAATGCTTGCACACCCCTTTTCCTAATCCTAGCTAGCTCCAGGAATCCATATCCATGGACTATCTATCTAGCCTCCCTCCTACCAAGCATGGTAATGGCTATGTGTTTGTGGTTGTGGATAGATTTTCTAAGATGGCTATAATGGTAGCCTTCAAGAAAAGTATCACAACAAAATACATTGCCAAACTCTTCTTTGAACGAGTATGGGTACATTTTGGGATCCCGCGGACTGATGATAGTTCACATACTATGTATGTACAACTACAGGCATCCAAAAAGATGGGATGAGAGCCTTCCCTATATGAAACACAACTATAAGAGAGCTCTCCATAGTTCAACTGCTCGCAACCTATTTCAAATGGATTGTGATTTTAACCATTGTGTCCAATTGATGTTTCCATGCATCATGTGGCTAGTAGGAAAAATCCACAGATGTATAGTATGAGGCTGAAAAAGAAACCAATATTACGAAATGCATCTAACACATCCTATAGTAGTTCCAAAACATCTTGGATAAAGCCATTTTCAAGTACAAACAATGAAATGATCAACATTGGGTGCCACATAAGTTTCAGGTGGGTGGCAAAGTTTGGTTACATTTATAGAAAGAACACCTTACTGGAGCCCATCAAAATCTATGACTACTCAAATACATGCCTTACACCATCACCAAGGATATATGAGTCAATTATTTTGAGCTAAACATTCCCCCATTCCTTGGACTACATCCATTGTTCAATGTGGATTTCCTTTGTCTCTTCTTCCAACCATTGCTGGGCACATCAGAGATTATTGAATAACCAACATTGAAAAAGCTCAACCTAGATTGCATGGAATAAGACACAACTGATTGGATCATGGAAACATAGATCAATAATTGTATCTAACAAAGGATCCAATTGTATCGAGTTGTTAAAGATGGCTATCTCCTTCACCAAGGCAAGTGGCTCACCTGGGACCAAGTTCAGCATAAGTTTCCCCATCTCTTAGAGGTGCTCAATGTGATGGGACCATTTCTTCCCAGGGGGGAGGAATGATCTAGGTGGATACTTGTGTGAACCCGCTTATTACACTTGTACCCTCAACATTGTTTCCTTTTAGTTTCATTTATTATATCACAAATTTCTATTTTTGGCATCTTTTTCTGGTCCTAAACTTCCGAAGCTCTTTTGAGGTCCTAAAAGATTTTTTTTGGAAGATAGAGAGACCGAAAAATACTAGCATATGTTCCACAAATAATTTTTTCCTCCTCTTGGATACATTTGAAACGAGGTATTATTATAACCAAATGGATATTGTATGCCAAACTTATGAGCCCAAGAAGTTGGCAGTTCAACTTACCCCAATAGGGCCAAAACCGTTGGCACTTCATCTCCTATCTATAGGGTTTCACACATCTTACTTATGATAAAAATGCCTTAGAGCCTCATTGTAACATAGTCCAGAAGGCAGGTAGCCATTACATGTCTTCTCATAGATAAGCTACCATTGACCAAGCTAGTTTATTTCCATTCTGCATGTAAATAATTTTCAGTATTTGTTATTAATGAATTCAAGTTCATTTTTCATTGTAGTTCCGTGCTTTTGTATAATTATGTATTTCATTTAGTTCATGAATAAATTTGGATTAGTGGTATTAGAGTGGTTTTATATTTATTTGTTTTTCTATGCATGTCCCAAATAGGATCGACGTTTAAGGAGTTAGGACTTGAACTGGTTGAGCCCTTGCAAGATTGGCCTCGACGACCCTAACGACCTCCCATGGCAGAAGAATAGAAAGATGAGGGACTAGAACATCCTTTTAAAATGTTTTCGGAAGAATAATCTGAGTAATAAAGGAATGATACAATGGATAATTTTTCCTAGATCCTTCGGCGAGTATCTGTGTGCGAAGCATCTTTATCTGACAACCACCTTAGAGGCACCCCCTTCAAGGTATAAGTTAACTTTGACATTCCTATTTTTGAAGGCTAGATATATGCATATGTCATAAATATATGGTTAAATCTATGGGAATGATATTTTTTTGTTGAAATAGTACTATTGGCATTGATGTCAACATGGTCTTGGTGTTGTTTATCATATGCTTATGTATACCTCATGATGTGTGTTTGTCTTGATGGTATTGTTAATTGGCATTGATGTCAACATGCTTATGACTAGACCTAGTAGAGATGATGTTGGGGCTGGTGAGTAGAGAGGGATTCTACATGTGGTATTGGATTGAGGTTGGCATGTTGTGGTGATGGGAGATGCTATTGTTGCAGGTGATAAGAGTGCTTCTCTAGGTGTTGCATATGTCTCTACATGTCTTAGAGACATTGGATTTGCTGCTACATGTGTTGAGATGAGGTTGTATTTGTTGGAGGTGCTTCTTCCAATGTTAGAGGTAGTTGTATGGCATGTTTTTCATGCTATAGGAGCTTGGAGATGCTGCTACAAGTGTTGGAGATGTTGCTACAGGCGTTGGAGGTGTTTAGATAGGTTGTGGTTGTTGCATGAGAAGCTGTAGGTGTTGGTACTAGTACTAAGGTTGGATGAATCTGTCTTGCATGTCATTGAATTTTTCTTAGCGTATTTCATCAATTGTAGACCTGACATAGAGGTTTGGAGGAATGATCAGATGTTGAAGAAGGTGTTCCATTAGTTGGTAGAGGTTCTGGACTAAATATCCATTAGTTTTCTTCATCCTTAGCCCCAGTCGCATAGAGGCAATCATGTGGGAGTGAATGAAAAGCTATAGTCACATGGAGACAAGCCTATTGGAGCGATTGTGATGTTCCAGCTGCATGGAGACAATGTCATGCATGCAAACAATCATTTGCACAAGTTTTTCTCCAGATTTCTCATGTTGATCAACTATTTTCTGTGTTTTGTCGACATCGTTGATTGAAAATTTTTGGTTTATGGTTGGAAAAGTTCGTGGGACCTCCAAAAGCTAATTAAAGTTGAAAATATGAAAAAAAAAAGTGGAGTTGTGGTTGATAGAGTCAATGAACTGAATCTGGATAAATTCAAGCATATGAACAAGATTGTTGGTCTCAATAATTCTGTGTAATTATTGAGTTGAGCACTCACGTTCATCCATATATTGGAGAAATATTATTGCTAGTATGATTGATTATTTAGTTATGCGGAGTGAGTGTGAGCTTGGAAAAGACCATGCAAGCTATGTAAGTTGTGTTATGCATATTTACTAAAGAAATTTGCAATAGTAGGAACAATGAGATAAAGTATATTAAAACCATCATATTTATGCAGAGAGTGAGGTGATGATTTGTGGATTGGAGAAGTAATTGGTGAGATTGTGTGTGCCAACCAATGGAGTATTTGGAGATTATTTTCTCCTATGTTATTCTTTAGTTTTTGTTGTAGATTTTGATTAAGAACGATGGTATTGTTGTAGTGCTCATGTTGAGCAGTTCTCGGTTACACTATAAAATTTTTTGAAATGAGAACTACATAGAGGAGAAGATTTGGGTGAATTAGGCGAAATCAATATTAGTGAGCATATTTCTCAATCCAATGGTGGTTGGATAGTTCAGCAGAAATTGGGCGAGGATCCTTGGTCATGGTAACTTCCAACATATTAGAGTCTGTAGAGTCGTTGATAGTTCAGGAGTAACTGGGCAAGAATCATTGATCGTGGTGGCCTTCTGTGGATGGTAGGCCATAGATCCACATGAGAGACAATATTCATTTGATAGTAGCCATCTATATCTCTATGTAAATAATTTTCTTGACATAATAGAATATTTGAGCAGTGCAACAACATTGGGTGGTTTTCTTTCCCTGTAGAGGGTTTTCCACCAGATATTCTTGTTTCCATGTGTTGAATGGTTTTATGGTTTCACACTTATTTTTTGATGCTCTGATATCTATTTGTGTGTTTCAGTTTATTCATGGTTAAAGAGTAATAATTTGGAGAAAATTTTTATAGGTGCCTTCATTACTCATTCACCCCCCCCAAGTGGTGATCTAGTTTCCAACATTTTTGGTCCATCATTTTTTCAATAAGGAAAATATTTCTATTGAAATCCTCAAAGTCACTGCCCACATCAAGGACTGGTGGGAAACCTACCATGATTATAGGGATGAGAAGGAACCCCACTCTTTTCACCTACACCCACTTAAAATTATTTCTGAGACACCTTCAAGGACAAATATTACCCTTTAGGGAGCTATGAAGATAAGTACATAAAATGGAACACACTATGCCAGGGAAGGGACTAAGATGTGTCAGAGTTGCACGAAGTTGGGTGTCAAGGGTTCCAAGTGGCATCTTGTACTCAGGTATTGTGGCTATCTACACAAATATGTCTAGGAAAATATGGAGTTCCTGGACATCTCCTCACTTAGTGTCACATACCAATATTTTGCCAAGATCGAACATAAATTTAAATAGAGGAAGCGATACTTTGGATCTACGAACCTGAAATAAGGAAAAGGCACCCCTAAACCACAAAACAAAGGGTAGAGCCATGGTGGGGTGACCTAGGAAAACCCATTGAAGCCACAAGAAAATAATGACACTAAAAAGATGAATAAGGAAATGGGGAAAGTGTGTGAGTTCCACAAGAGCCTAACTCATAACACAAATGAGTGTCACACCAAGTAGTCACTAGTGGCCGAGTTAAAAGCTTTAGAGTCAGATGCATGTTATGACTCTATGTCAGAAATTGACAAGGGGAATGATAAGGGGAAGCATATTATCTTGTATAGCCTAACACCACCATAAGCACCACAAAGGTCCAAAATATTGAGACCAAATATACAGAGGAGGGGAGAGTCTCTTCCACTCACAGATGTGGGTGAAGGGTTCTTCGCTGTAGTTCATTTTCGACAGTGGGTGCTAAAATAACGTCATCTCAATTGAGGTTATTAAGTGGTTGGGCCTACTGACAACAACATGCCCACAACCATACACTATCAGATAGCTCCACCAAGGAAAGATCTCTGCGTCAGCCAACAGTGATACTTTCCCTACAACAAAAAGCATTCACAGATGAGGTATTATGTGATGTTTCTCCTCTTGATATTTGTGATGAATTATTAGGCCAATCATACTCGTGGAAGTGTCATGCTATGTATGGGTCTATAGCTCACACTTTTATTATTACTTTGAGCGGTAAGCTATACAAGGTACCAGAGTTAGCCTCTCCTACTGCCATTTATTTGATCTTTGCGAAGCAATGTAGTAACATCGTCTCCTAGATCAAGAAATTTTCTTTCTTTTTGATTCAATCTCAAAGTAAGGGGAAGATCGTGGAAAAATCTGTTGGCCCCTGGGAAGGGTTCCTCTATGTCATAAAAGCAGGTGGATAATGCCATGGAAGAATACAGAGACATCTTATCCTCACCCACAAAGGTATCTTTGCATTGTCTGGTCAACCATTCGATTGATCTGACTCCTAGATCACCCTTTACCTAATGGGAAAATATATTGCTGCTCTATTCTAGAGAATGAAGAAATCAAGCAACAGATCTAGGAGTTTTCACAAAAAGGGAACATCTGACCAAGTTCCTCACCTTGTGGGAGCCCAATTGTACTCGTACAGAATAAGGATGGGACCTGGAGACTCTACATTGATTATTAGGTACTATATAAAATTACTATCAAGAACACGTATCCAATAGCAATGATTGATGACCTTCTTGACCAACTCTTGGGGGCCAAGTACTTCAACAAGATAAATTTAAATTTTGGCTATCACAAGGTTCTAATAGAACCATAGATGTATGGAAGACCACCTTCAAATATAAGGAGGGATTTTTTGAGTGGTTGGCCATGCCTTTTGGGTTGATAAATTCCCCTTGAGGGTTATGTTTGACATATTACAACCCTTCACCAAATGGTTTGTGGTTGTATACCTAGATGACATCCTCATCTTCAATACGAGTTGGGAAGAGAACTTGCAACACATTTGTTAGGTTCTTCAAACCCTCTGGAAACACAAACTATGTGCTAACTTGGAGAAATGTACCTTTGGCATGAGCTAGGCCCAATACTTGGGTTACATCATTAATGAGTAAGGCATGCATGTGGATCTAGATAAGGTCCAAGCCATTTGGGATTGGCCAGCCATGATCACTCTAATAGAGCTTCACAATTTGTTGGGCCTTGCCAATTTTTATTAGAAGTTTGTGTTGGGATTCTCTCATATCACTTGGCCTTTGAGTCAAGTTACAAAGCGAGGAGAAAAATAAAAGTTTTTCTAGTTTGAGTCCCAACAAAAGGTGTTCGTTGAGCTAAAGCACCGCCTTTTCTCTGCACCAGTACTCCTATTTCCATACCTTCAAAAACCATTTGAAATTGAAACAGTCGCCTCCAACTATGTTATTGGTGCATTTCTCACCCAACAAGGGAACTTGATGGCTTATCACATTGATATAATTTCCAATACAATTCAGAAGCGCCGCACCTATGACAAAGAGATGTATTCCATCGTGCCATATTTCTGACAATGGAAACATTACATTCTAGTGAAGGAGATGGTCATCTACATAGTTCGTTGAACTAATTTAGTTTGTCACAAGGAAAGTTGCAGAACGATCACCATCAAAAGTGGTCTACATATCTACAATCATTTCATTTTTAATTAAATATAAGAAGGGAAACACCAATCATGTTGTAGATTGCCTTAGTCGGATCCCAATTGTTGCACTGACCATTGTTCTCAAATCTTGTGGCCATGAGACCTCTGGATGGCTAAAATTACACAAAAATGATCCAGAGTTTTCCTCCACATGCTAGATGCTAGTGGATAGAAAACTAGTGCCAGAATCCCACCTCCAGGACACATTGTTGTGCCACCAAGGCCACCCTTCTATTCCTTCAAGAAATAATTCCAAGATGATTTGGGAGGTGCACTATAGTCGAGTTGCAAGACACTTTGGTGTGAATAAAACTGTAGTAGTACCGCAAAAGTATTTTTATTGGCCAAAACTCTAACAAGGTGTTAGAAAATATATCAGATCTTGCACTTCCTATGCTATAACCAAGCCAACCATCAAGAAGAAAGGCTTGTACACCCCTCTTCCTATTCCTAGATATCTATTTGAATCCATCTCCATGGACTATCTATCTGGACTCCCTCCTACTAAGCATGGTAATTACTATGTATTTGCGGTTGTGGATAAATTTTCTAAGATGGCTATATTGGCATCTTGCAAGAAGAGTATCACAGAAAAGGACATTGCCAAATTCTTCTTCGAATGAGTATGGGTACATTTTGGGATCTTGTAGACCATTATATAATATCCTAATAGAAGGTTATTGAGCATATTTTGGTGGATCCTCTAGTCATTATTGGACACCAAAATAACCAACTCGTCTGCATTCCATCCCTAGAAGGATGGCCAAACAGAGGTCATCCACGGTATGATAGTGAACATACTATGCATGTATAATTCCAAGCATCCACAAACATGGGATGAGAGCCTTCTCTATGTGCAAAAAAACTATAACAAATATATCCATAGCTCAATTGCCCACAACCAATTTCAAGTGGGTCTTGGATTTCAACCATTGTGTCTAATTGATGTTGCCATGCCTCATGCAACTACGCATGTAAAATTCACACATGTATCGTCTGAGGTTGATAAAGCAACCAGGTTTATTGAACACATCCAACACATCCACCAACAAGTCCACAACACCTTGGATAAAGACAATTCCAAGTACAAACAATGACATGATCAACATTGGGTGCCACATAAGTTTCAGGTGGGCGACAAAGTTTAGCTATATTTGTAGAAAAAAAACTTACTGGAGCCCATCAGAAGCTACAACCACTTCAACACAGTCCTTACACCATCACCAAGGCTATGTGAGACAATTATTTTGAGTTCAACATTCCCCCATTCCTTGGTCTGCACCCAATGTTCAATGTGGATCACCTTTAACCAAACTTCCCACCATTGTTGTACACATCATACATTGCCGAACAATTGACACTATTAGAGCTAAAATTGGCTACATGGTGTTAGTTTCAGTCATTTCTTCCTGTCACTAGTGATCAAATATGCTCTTACAAGCTTTTGTTATGGGTCTCAAAGTCAAATTTTATCATTTCACTAGGTTTTCAAAATAAAATTTGGTCATTGGCTAGTGTGTCTAGGTTTATTGCCGCTCCTTCAAAATTTTCATGTTTCGGTCACTACCATCACTCAATTGGATGTGCCATGATTGAAAAATCATCATTATCATCTCATTCATGTCACCATGGTCATCTTTAGCTCAGTGTCACCATTAGGTTATTAGGGTTAGAGTCATCAAAAATGTCATGTCATTCATAAAACTGGGAAATGAAGGAGGAGTTATAAGGTTTTGCTCAAAAGGTTATGTTCTAAAGCGTAATTCATTTCAAAGTAATGTAATAATTTTATGTTCTAAGGTTGCATATGAAAGGTCCAAGTTTAAATAGTTTATTCCAAAACAAAATGAAAATGTATGGTGGGCTGCCCTACCATTATAAAATTGAGTTCCGCAAGCTACAAAGACCACTTATTTCCACCTGTCTCTCTTATATTCATTACTGAAGAATCTCTCATTCACCAAAATACATTTCCTCAGCATTTTCGGAGGCAAAAACACTCCCAAGGGCCATCTAAAATGTTTCACTACGTTTTCTCAAAAATTGGTTGCGTTTTAACAGTTTCGTTGCGTTTTGTGAAGTTTTCATTGCGTTTTATTTGTTCCAAACCTAACATCTATTCTGAAAGTTTTTTATAGAATCTCAATTCTCCATAAGCCTTCTGCAAGTAATTTAAACACTCTCCACCTTGCCATAAGCTTGTTTCCTTTGTTTTCAAGTTGCAAACCTATATCACTCCTTTCGTTGTGTTTTCTCTATTTCCCTAGTTTGACTGTGTTTTAATTCTCTAGACCAGACCTTCTACTCATTTCCCCCATTCCACTTCCCAAATGTCCCTTACACCCTTGCTCATCTCCCTAAATTTTCCTACCCTTTCCCCCTTTCCCTAAACCCTCCATCTTATCTCCTAATCCTAATCCCATGTTTTCCTAGTTAGGGTTTCACTTGCTCACAGTCAAAATGGAGGAGAAGAATAAATCCTAAAACAAAGGAGGCAAAATCTTGAGATATGAACCATTAAACACGAAGGAGCTAATGTATTACCCATTTCCCAAGCAGTTCTTTGACAATGCATAATTTTTAGGGTTTTGTGAGTTAGTTCAAAGAGTCAAATACCACGACAAATTGACTAGTTTGTTTGCCACTCATTTGAAGAGAGATAAGGTTATTATTGCAGTGTTACTTTCACTATTTCAACTGAGATCATAGCAGCAGCCACATGGATACCTGACAATGGAGAAAAATGGTTTAAGAACTTAGATTTGGGTTTGCAAAACTATCAACCTTTCATCAAAGGCCACTATAGACACAACATTAAGAAGGTTTTTCCTTTTGCACAACTCCTTGAAAAATTTGCTCCATTGATGAGGGTTATAATGAAATACTTTACATGTGAAGGTAGATTCTCAAGATTGTACAAATACCATGTCAGATTTCTCATGCATTTCACAGGGGTAAAGCCACTAAACCTAGCCTACTACCTCTACAAAAGTTTGGCTAAGATGGCAGAAAAGGTGCAACATAGATAGAGTGACCATGAAAAAAGCCTTTTTCACCATGCCCTCATCAAGATTATTGTATTGCATCAATTGACTCAAAAGAATATCACTTGGGAAACTTTCATTCAGTTAGATGTTCTATTGTCTTCTACTAGTCAATCTGCAAGCCCTAGTACATCATCAACACCACCTAAGCATGTGAAAGGTAGCTCATCTAGCAAACCTGTAGCTGAGAGGATACCTAGGCATGAAGTAACTCATACATATTAGAAAGGAAGGAGGCTTGTGTTTACTCCACATCTTGTGGAAGGGGCCAAGCTTACATTAGCAACATTAACAAAACATGGATTACAACCACAACATGAGGAAACATTTGAGACTAACATGGTTGATTTGAAGGATAATAAGGAGCATAAGACAATGGAGCAGGTCATCATGGAGAAATATGTTGAGGTAGAAAGGCTCAAGGGTAGTTTATCAAAGGAAAAATTCATGATTTCATTCTTAGAGAAGGAGAATCAACAGTCGAAGGTAAAGTAGCTTATTTTGGAAAAGCATGAGGTTTATATTGGCAAAGAGGATATAAAGGGAAAGGCCGTGATTGATGCATAGGATTCAGAGGAACATCAGAAACATGTAACAAGGAAAAGGCCAAGGACCAGAGGCCTCAAAAGAGCACTTCAACAACAAAAGGAACAGATGACTTCAGTTGACCTAATTGTAGCAGAAATCAATGAGGATAGAGAATTTTGGCTTGACAAGGTGAATTGTCATTTGGAGAAGCTTCTAAAGAGGGCCAACAAGGACAACAGGCTACAAAGACACATGGCCATGCATTATTACATAAAGAATCAGGTTGTTAGGGTTAAGGTTGAGAAGTTAAAGGAGAAACTCAATGAAACCCTAATCAAGAAAAAAGGGAATGTAAAGTTGGATTTGCTTGCTCATGCCTCCCTTATAGCATAGCATAGCACCTAAGGATTTCATAAACCAATTTTGAGAAGTTTTGGAGAAATTTTGGATTTTTATGAATTTTTGCACATTTCGACACAGTCATGGAGACAAAAACGCAACGTGCTCCTCGTTGCAATTTTGTTAGGGAGATCCAAATCACTTTTGGTTTGAATATTTGGATTTGGCATGGTTCATACATCAATTTTGGCCCGAGGGGAACATACTTTTAGCAGGTTTTGACACGAGAAAGTGCCCAAAAACCACCTTAAAACCACCTTTCTACCATGTTGTTGAAGACCACGTTGCGTTTTCCAGAGTACCTGTTGGAGAATGCACTTTTGAGGGTCTTGTTGTAGCGGCTACAACCACCCTCCAAATTTTTTTCTTAGCTTCATTTTGGAGCCTCCCTACCAACTTTTCACAACACCTTGTCTTGCTTCGTCATGTATACAAGATTCAGTGTTTTTCTTGCACAAAGGTAGCCTATCGATCACAACTTGATGCATTCCCCTCACAGGCTATTCACCTAGACTTGGTCCAGTTGTAGGCTGACCAAATTCCCAAAGAAATTGTGCATTTCTGGAGGGAAACCAGCCTTCCCTCCAGAAATTGTGTAATCCTATCCAACAGCCTGTTGGGTTTCAGAATTGTGCAATTATGCCAATCAACACTCACAGCGAAAATTGGGTAATTTTCCTTAGCAGGGCTTCTCAGCCTAGAATTTGTGCAAATTTGGGTAACAGTTAGCTGCTCTGCCCAAAAATTGTGCAAATCTCCTGGGCAATCAACTTAGATCCCAGCCATAAATGTGCATTTCCTTCAAGCAGTTGAGAAGCTTCATGCATGAGAAGTTGGGTTGACTAGTTCCACCCCGGACCAAGGAATATTAACTTGCATGCATGGCTTGATTTTTCCCAGAATAGAAAAAGGAAACATGCAAAAGGAATCCCATGATTTAGGGAGCTATTTTTAGCCGCTGGAGGTTACATGCAAAGTTGTTTTAGAAACTTTCCTCCAAGTGTTGCTTTTTCCTAGATTTTTGGCATTTTCATCATGAGATAAAACTTATTTATTTGACACATAAGAGATCATTATTTCACATCGATCTTGGACCTCTGACATCCCACAACACATCCAGGACTCTTCGACACATCCGGCTTAGCTATTCACAGGTAAGTGGCCGCAACTTGTCTTTTTCAGCATTTCTGACGCTTTTTGTGTATTCACTTGTGTGAGTGTTGCTTGTTTGATTTCTTTGAATGCTTGCTATCATTTACATTTATACTAGCTTGTCCTAGCATTGTTTCAGTTTTCGTTGCTATCTCACTGTTGTCACATGCATGAAACGTTTTTCAGAAGTGGTCGCCGATTCGGTGACTCGCTTCACCCACATGCACGCTGATCTGTTTACTGAATCTTTCATTCATGTTTGCATGCACTGTCAATCACTTCTACTTTCACTTAGTGTCGCCATGCATTCATTTTCATATTTGCTTTCAGTTTCCCATCGGCGAGTTGAGCCAACCTTGGCCTAGACTCTGCCTTCACTGAGACAACATTGCATAATCTAGGGAAGGAAGGCTCTGTTTTCCTCTCCAAAAATGCGCATTTCTTCCCAGCACTATCCTCCAAGAATATTTTGTAGATTTATGAGGGATAGTGACTACTGGCCCAGGAAATTGCACAATGGAGTCCATGAGCCTGTAGTCACTCCCAACTGGAATTGTGCATTGAGTAATCCCCAAAGCCAACAACCAGTCTATATTGCGCATTGCGCAAATCCAAGATCTAGTATTGCCTCACAGACATCCCAGACTGACTTTTGTGTAGTTCTAGCAGCCAATCACCCAGCCTCCTAGGAGAAGTTTTGCAATCTTTCCTATCAGTTCCCTAGGTATGTGTTGTGTCATTCCCTGAATTTCCTTTAGTTTTCGTTGACAGATTTCTTGCCATGCATGTTGCTTGTCTCTAGATATTTCAGGTGTTCATTCACCTCTTAACAGTGTAGGATCAATGGCTTCCAAGAGAGCAAGATCACAAGACACTCATGGAAATGCAGCTGGAGTGGCAGTTGAGCGAGTGTCCTCTAGTCTACAGATCTATGAAGATACAAAGTTTTTTATAGACAAGGACATCAAATTGAAGTAGCAAGAGGTCAATGAAGCATTTGTAGGCACTTTTGAGGAAGACCTAGAAAACCGTTAGGTGTACGTGAACATTCACAAGTCCGACTTGTACTAGATTGCATGCAGATACCCCACTTTCCCATGCGTAGACACAATACACTGGATCGTCTCTCACACTGATCTCGAGAAGATGACCTTGAGCAGTGTCAGTGGGATGAAGCTTGCAACCTTCTATGCATGAGATTATAATGAGATATATCAGATGCCAGAGCTTGTGACTGTCATGAAGACTCCATTCAGCTTGCCCAACAACAATGCTAACTCTAGAGACATTCTGAAGGACTCGGTTAAGGAGCCGACTCAATTCAGGTTGACACCCAACTAGATGTACAGGACGACAATACTATAGAAGGAGTATCAATACTTGGTCATATTTTCATGTCAATTGTATGGCCAAGAAAGAACGAAAACCTTCCCACTGGGCTGGGTGATTGCACTGGACCAACTGGATAGAGAAGGAAAACCATGTACTTGGTCTGGCATGTTGTCTCATCAATAGAAGGAACAAGAAATGAAGGCTTGACAACCATCTAGAGGTATGCATGCAAACATTTACATGTCCACCTACATCTTAGATGCAATTTGTGCCTGACAGGAGTTCCCGAGCTTAGAGTGGGCATGGTCACCGACGGAGACTGTTGTGAACACATATTTCAAGTTTTTGTCTAAATGTAGCTTCAAAGGAATAATCACATGATTTTCCAAACATTTTGTCACCCCAGCCTACAAGATGATATCCGAATAGGATCCACCCTGCATGTTGAAGGAAGAAATGGAGGCATTGATAGGCATTGTTGATTGGTATGCCTCACCGTCCGACACCTTCATTCGAATGTTGAGCACGGAGAAGACTCTGCATGTTCTACCGAAGTTTTCCTGTGATGTACTTGTCATGCAGGAAATAGCATATCACATCTCAATAGGATTGACAACTATACTGCACTGGAATAAGAAGGCACCTTGGACCGCTCTTGCATTGTGGATTGGGTTATATGAGATCAGGAGTATCAAGAAAGTGGATGTCGAAGCAAAACTAATGAAGAAGTACCCATTTTACCTCCGAAGCTACAATACGTAAGACCCACATTGCATTGTGAAAGATCACTGCGTGAGAATTCAGTTCAATTGGATCCACGGGGCATGTCATTGGGCTGAGGAGGACCCATGGAGATATTGCTAAAGTTTCTCTAGACCCAGTGAACTGGTCAGCTTCGTTGTGGATTTGTTAGTGAAGAAACATGAAGCATCATCACATAGAGCACCATCAACAACAGTAGTAGCAGTGGCAACATAGGCAAGCATAGCAGTGCATGACAAAGGTAAGAGGAAGATTTTCAATTGCATGGAGGAGGAGCAAAGCTGCAAGTTCTGAGCATATCCATTGGCATAAAAATCATCTATGGCTATAGAGGTAAATAAGCACTAGCATGACATGTGAATCATGCAAAGGCAGAGGGAAAAGAGAAGAATGGAAGAGACAGAGAAGTAGTTGCATGAGTTGAAGGAGAAACTCCGGAAGGAACAAGAGTTGCGAAAATAGGAGAGGGAAGAGCAACAATATCAAATATAGTAGGGAGCACAAAATGTGAAAACATACGAAGCAATGCTAGTACAAGTAGTTGATTCATCAGATCAACTGGCATCAGGTAGACAGGGTGAACCATCACAGGAGCAAGACTTTGCTCATGAGATAGAAAAAGCACTTCAACAGTTGGATGTAGACATGGAGCAGTAAGAGTTGGAACAAGACACCAACCTCATGCCTCATCACCAAGAGGTTGACCTACCCACTTCACCGCATCTAGATGATGAGCAAGTCTCGAGTGACCAAGGAGGCACTGAGATCCTTGGTGATCAGCTGGAAGGAGAGATGCACAACATCTCATTCGATGAATCTCAACATAGAGTTTCACAGTCTCGTAGAGTATCAACTCCGAAGGATCATACATCTTCTGCGCAAGTTGAAGAATGAGTGATCTTGACTGATGTGCACAAAAATCCAGCAGCCTTGGCTGATGTAACTAGAGTGTATGTTGAAGCCACTAGCTCAAGTGTTCATTTTCTGATAGTTGAGAAAAAGCGAATGGCGAAGGAACTACAGATGACCAAGAAAGGAGGAGAATTGGTGACAGCGTTCGCCCGAGCTGAACTCAAGAAGGCAATACTAGATGAAGTACTTTCGCTTGACATAGTGATGGAGCATTGTACTCCAAGTTTGGTACCATTAATAAGGCAGTCATCCATCTCAACGGATGGCAGCAATGCTGTGCTAGAAGAGCACGTACCTTAACTAACTTGCATTATGTTGTTGATGACATGCAAACATGGACAATGGAATACAAGGGAGCCCAGCTTCACTTGCCTAAGATGATGAAGGCCAATGTGGTTGAGCTAAAGGCATGTATCTGGAGTTAGATCTGGATCTATGAAGAGCTCCCGCAACTCATCACTAGCATACAAGCTTCCCATGCATGAATATTAAGGAGTATGGATGTTGTGGTGCGCACACATGTGATACCATCTATTGGGACTCTCACCTAGGAGAAGACAAAGAAGTAGGTCTGACTAGAGCTTGACTCGTACTTCAATGAGTTGATGAGAATTTCCACCAACCAATGAGTTGATGGGAATTGCCACCAACCCAGACTTGCCCACCAATGCAGGCATCATGCAAAAGCATGTTGCTGGTCCAGATGCATTGAAGACAATTATGCACATGCTTTTAGATGAGTTAGACAGAGGAGCCCGAGCAGTGTACCCAGATGCTATAGAGGCAAGATTTAGGTTTTAGAAAGATTTCACCCCAGAACACACAGACACCATTAAGGAAGACTGATCTTGGCATCAGTATGTTACTGTCGATCAACATGAAGATGTTGAGGAGTTAGACTTCCATGGTTGTCTAAGTCAGAGTGATGTCTAGCTTGGCTTGCTCAAGCCATATTGTCTCACATGAGTACATGTGCATTGTAATGTAAGTGATGACAAGTGTAAGTCAAATTGTGATAGTTGGATGTAATAGTCATAGAGTAGGTGAAGAGTCATGAGGGTAGGTGAACAATCACAAAGGGGAATGTCAAGGGTCACCCCACCATTTGCTATAAATAGTCCCTCATAGCTCATTGTAAAGGCTTTTGGTCAGCCAAGCTTCCGATAAGACTATCTTGGAGAGAGCTTGGACAGTATTATAACGAGCCTTGGCTTCTCCATTGCACAGAGTTAGTACATCTCTTTGGAGGAGCAGGCAGATGTGGTTGTAACGTTCCACTATTGGAACTAGTGGTTGGACATGGATGTAT
This sequence comes from Pinus tabuliformis, assembly GCA_031772625.1. Taxonomy (NCBI): domain Eukaryota; kingdom Viridiplantae; phylum Streptophyta; class Pinopsida; order Pinales; family Pinaceae; genus Pinus; species Pinus tabuliformis. The sequence goes on from CM062818.1 coordinate 769,534,517, forward strand.
TGTATGACTAGAACTTACACTTCTTTATATAATAAGAGCCAGCACGTTTCATGCATATGTTGTATTGTATTCTATGTTGTCTAGTTTACTCTAAATGATATATGTATTGGTTTTCTTACACATGAATGTATGGACTATTCTGTATAAGTATGTATGGATCTTTATGAAATGTGTTATTGGTTTAACCATCACTTTGGATTGCTCACTAACTTGCTCTCTAGCTTGTGATGCATCTTTGCTCATGTGTTCCCTTCCAAGCCGAGTACTATTAAAGGTTTCCAAGGGGCACACTCATCTCAACCCACATGTGTTAGAACCTCTCTTGCACCTTCCTTGACTCACTGTAGCTGTCACACCCTTGCTACCAACAAACTTGTCTTACTTGCCTCTGTGTGAAATCATGGTCAAGGCATTACCATACGAACCACTGCTAGGACTCCTACACCAAACGGTCTGAGGTCTAATTGGGACTTCTTACTGAGGAGATCCTAAACTAATTGTAGAAAATGAAATGTTCGAAATGGAACCTTAAACTATTGTAAGAGAGAAAGTACAAGAAAAGAGACTAAAATCAAATGATAAAACACACCATTTTCTAACTAACTTCTAAGAGGCTTTGCTTCAAAATAATGCTAAGTTAACATGTATGCAATCCTACTATCCTAAGCATGCAGATTGAAACCATCAAATCTTCTTCTGCTGTGCATGTAAATGAATAAAATAAATCTATTTTTCTTTTTGTCTTTTTTCGCGTGAGAGTGTGAAAGATAATCTCTTTTGGTGATGTGGCAGGTGGCTTGGACATGATGGTGAATGGTCAGAAGGCTTGGGAGAAAAGTAGGGACCCTTTTCTATTTTCCTAGAGGATTTTTCCTCAATTCGGCCTCAAAAAAGGGTTTCCTAAAGGATTTCCTAGAAAACCTACCGAATCCCCTGAAAACCTACAGGATAAAGCTGAGAGAAAAAGGATGGATGTTGAAGGTGATGGAAATATTAGGGAAGGTGGATAGTGGATGGAATGAGGCAAGGGAGTGCGTAGGACCACTTCAGAACTCAAAACCAAAGCTGGGAGAAGGCTAGATTTGGTCAAAAAGCTTGGAGAAGTTTCCTTGTGAAATGATGAAATTGGTGAGGGTTTAGTGAAAGAAAGTGAGGATCATGGGTGGATGAAGTTGGGATGAAGTTGTTTACTATGAAATCTCTCTGTACTCCTAAAACACCTGAACTGCATCAAACATTTCCATTTACCCAAAAATCATGCACACAAGAAGAATTTCAATTATCTAAAGGAAACATAATTTCATGAGCTAACTATCTACTTCATGCATGAGGAAAACTTTGTAGAATGATATAAAAAATTGATGATATCTAATGTAAGACTGAAGATAGAAGAAATGGAAATCAAATCCTACCCTTGAAAACTATCAAGGTGCTGACCTAAGTGTGGACAAAGAGGGTTAAAATGGTTTTGATGGCATGGAGGTCAAGTATATGCCTAACCCTAGCTTCAATGATGATTTTTATCAATTCTGGCTTAAAACAGGATTTCCCACAGGATGCTACAATGATTTCCTACAGGATGTACAAATTTACTATAATTCATCAAATGACCAAGAAAATCAAATCCAAATTGGATGGGACAAATTTTTTTATTAACTAGGATTTCTTAGGTCTCCATTCCAAGTGGAATCACTCAAAAATACCTCTGTTAACCCATGCTAAAAAATAGAAAACATTACTAGTCGAAAATATAGAAATTCGAGAACTAGTGAGCTAGTAAATCTAAAAAATGCCTAACCTAATCAAGTGAAAATGCAATGGGGTATTTTTTTTTATGAACTAGAATTTTTTTGCGATCTAATGCAAGTGGAACCAACTCGATTGAAGCTCATTATCATGCTCTAAAAAATATCATAAATTTATTGTTCTTTGCCACAAAGGAGTTCTTGAAATCTAGATTTGGGAATAAGAAGAGTAATCCAAGAAGCCCAATGATTACTATGAACTTACAAATATTTTCCAAGGATGAAATAATTCTTATTATCCTACGAAAGAACTTTCATTAACCATTTAACTTAATCCTACAAAAAAAATCATTAATACTAAATGCAGAAGTAGAAAGAAATAAAAACTAGAGATGCATGTGAATAAGAAGTGAAAAGAAGGAAAGAAAATGATACAAAAGGGCTCTGAGGCTCTTGGGATGGCCAAGCCCAAGGAAACTCAGAGACATATGGAGGAGAACAAGATTTAGAAGATGAATATGACACCAATCTTCATCATTTTCATAAATAGGATTACATCCCTGCAAGAAAATACAACAGAGCTGCAAAAATAAAAGCTCTCTCCACAAGAACACTAATGAAAATCTATCCCTAGAGGAAAATTAAAATTGGTACTTATAAAAAATTATTAGGAATCATTACCCATGAATGGAGGAAGCTTTCCCCACCAAAATCCGTTGATTAGTGGATCTGGTCCTCAATACTAGGAATCTGCATTAAATGGCAGGGAACACATTCCTAGATTTTCTCAATCATTGGAGTTCCACAATCTATGCCATCCAAATTCGACTTGGTACTTATACAAAATGATTGGGAATCATTCCCCATGAATGGATGAATCTTTCCCCACTAAAATCCCTTGATTAGTGGATCTGGTCCCCAATACTAGGAATCTGCATTAAATGGCAGGGAACACATTCCTGAATTTTCTCAATCATCAGAGTTCCACAATCTGTTCCATAATTCCATAATATCTTGTTGATTTATTATTTATTATTGATCTTCCTATAGTAGGGAACAAGTCCCTAAATTATCTTCTCCTCCAAATCTTCATAATTTGCCCAATATTCCCATAATATTCCACAAAAATAAATAATATTAGGCACAAATATCCAATTATTCATAAACCTTCGTAATGAATATATTAAAGTTAAAAATACATTATCTAATGTAGAAAGAGAGGTTTAATGTGTTGAAGGATGGTCATAGGCCTTAAATCATTGTTTAATTTAGAGGCATGGGCCTTAATTTATGTTTAGTTTAGAGGCCCATCATACCCCCCTATTGAAAGTGTTGCTAATCCTCTAAGAAACTTAGTGACCTCATTGTACCTCATTCATGGCCTTGGTGGCCTCTCTCTTGTGCATTAAGAATCTTGGCTGTAAGTTCTGCAAGGACAATCCCAAAAACATATTTGTGCAAAGAAAAATCATTGTTTCTTGAGACCATTAGCTTGCCTTCTTCCCTTTTTTCAAGATGGGTTCTACTTATTTTTCAGTTTGGCAAGGTCTTCCACACCCTTATCAACCTTCTACTACCTTGTTCCACCATGTGGACCCTTATAACACCTTCAAAGTGCATTTAGATGAGAACTAGGACATCCTGTAGTAATTCCTGTCAAAACTACAGTTAACCTACAGGAAACCTTGTTAAAACTACAAGGAACCCTTTTTGAGCATAAATGATGTTCTGAGCCTAGGATAGGTCCTCAACTTGACTCCCATGCCTTTTGCCCATTTTTAGGCCTCATACAAAAGCGAGAAAGAGATTGGAGACCTCTTGGAAAACATATTTTCATTGCTGTTGTTTGAGTTTTGTTTTGATGGTGAATGCCTCATTTCCTTTTGTTGCTTTCTTCTTCTCTCTTGTGGCCTAGATGACTGCCTAATGGCCTTGGAGTTCTCTGAAAAAAGCTCTGCCATCTTGGGGTTTAGCATAATTTGTTCATTTCTTCCTTCTTGTAGCAACATTCTGCCTTCCTGTAGTAGTCATTCCTCCTCTTTCAGGGTCTTCTAACTGTATGGGAGTGATGAGAAATGGTGAACAGGGATTGGATGATGATGCTAGGGCTCAAGGGGAGTAGTGTAGGTTTGCAAAAATGGAGAGGATGCTTTGTTTGTTTTTTTTTCAAGAATGAAATGGGATGGATGAATGATGAATAGATAGTGAATATGAAGTGGATGGAGGGCTTGGAGTGCTGTGGTGACTTGGCCTTTACAAAAATTTCTTCTTTTAACGGTTGCCCTCATTCCTTGAAATCATCACCCTTCATAATTTGACTTTTTAACATTGCATGAGTGAAGGAGTGAATTGCAATTAACTAGTTGAAGGTGGTTGAGACTGCTGACCCATCCTTATTTTATAAAACTTCATCTCTCATGCACTGATAAAAAATTTCTAACTATAACATGCTCAAGAGAAGAGGTCAAGAATATTGCATACCTGTACCTACCTTATGGTTGTTGGAGAGACTTGCATGTTGCTGCTTAGTTGATGTTGATGTGTAGGTTTTGGATGGTGATGCTAATGATCTTGATGTTGTTGTTAAGCTCTGGAAGAGCTTCTTTGACCTCTACATCTCCATGCTGAAGCTGACTACAAATCTCTGGCTACTTCATCATCATATCCCCTCATTTTTTCAAAGAAACCCATCCAATTGTGCCTTGTGAATATCTCTAGTATAGGAGGGTGCTGATGAATCCTCACTGTGTTGATGAGTCCCCCTGTCATTTTTCTCTGATGGATGGATGTTTTTATATGTCTGATACCAAATTTAAAAATTCTGTGTATACAATTCCCCTAGACTGCAATTTTTTTCAATAAACTATAAGGCTTTTTCTATATTATTTTCACTTGGAAAATGTGGGAAAGTATATAGCCTACCTCCTTATCACTGCTTGATGAAGTCAACCTCTTTTTTTCCCTTTAAAAACTTCTCACTACCAATCCTATAGGTGTTGTTTTGTATTGTGTAGGTTTTAAGGGAATTTTGTAGGTTTACAGGACAACCTTTGCTTTTGTCCATATCTCCCAAATGGTAGAATGGATTGACTTGAAACTTTCTGAGAATGTTTCCATCATCATTATGCACCTCCCCATAAAACAATTTGGTCAATGGATGCATGGATCTTGACAAAAACTAAAAATGGCTGAAGGTGATGGAGGTTGATTTCTTGTTGTGCATTGTAATTTGCTAAAATTGCTTGGGCATGTTACCATCATCCATATGCATCTCCCCATGAAACATGATTTTAAATGGATGCACAGATATGGAGAAAATGAAAAAATGGTTGTAGGTGATGGAGGTCGATTTCTCAAAAACTGTGCACTGGAATTTGATGGAATTGCTTGAGAATGTTACCATCATCCATATGCATCTCCCCCTGAAGCAAATGGGAAAATGGATGCTTGGCTTTCATGTTTTGGCAAAAAAAAAATTCTTCTCTATGTATTTTTGTATCTTGTAGTAAAACAGGGCATCCTCTAGTTTTTTAGGACAACAAGCAAACTTAATGGTAGAAGCTTGAGAATGATGGGTGGATTGTGAAAATAGATGAGGGTGATGGATTGACAAGGCCTTGGCCTTGTTGGAGCATTTGAGAAAAGGAGGAGAAAGTCAAAATTTGACTTCTTTTGACTATGATTGACTAATTTTCCTTTTGGTACCAACTTTTTCTTGTTGCTTGCAGATGTTGGAGAGTACATGCTTTCATCAAAGAGATGCATGGAGCAAGGATTTTTTGTTTAATTTTTTTCTCTTCTTTTCTTCTAGGCCTACTAGCCGCCTCAATGAGGTTTTCAACTAGTAGGTCTGCCTAGGCACCTTAAAGGAGGTTTTCACCTAGGATCTTTTCTTTTTTCTCTTTTTTCTTTTTGCCCAATCCATTGACCGGCTCATGAGGTTTTCAATCAATGAGCCAATATCAGGTGCCTCCAAGGATGTTTTCACCTGAGATTTTTATTTTTTCTTTTTTTTCATCATTTTTTTCTTCTACCCTACCCTACTTAAAAAACAAAATAACTTTCAAGTATAAGAATACTTCCAATGGAGCCATGTCAACATCAAGATGACAAACAAAATGATGTGTAGGCTTGAAATGTATGATTTGACATGTACCTGGATTTTGAAGACCAAATGATTTGACTTTGAAAGGATCAAACATAGTTGAAGAAGAGAGTGATGCTCGATCTTGTTAATTTTCTAGAACCAAACCTCAATATAACTTTGATGTCCTTGGTTTTCTTGCTTATCTGGATCATTCTTCATGTCTTCTTCTACCATGACCTTCAAATCTTCCTCTTTTTGCTGATTTTTCTCTTGAATACATGGAGGATTTGATGGTAACCATGAGGGAGCTCTCTCGATCTTTGATTTTGATGTCTGCTCTTCATCAAGTGCAACCAATGATTCTATGGTATTATCATTTGAATCTTCTTCTTTTGGATGTGGTCCTTCAATGATATAAATATAATCTCTTTTTTGCAATACTCTTCCTGAGCTATGTTGAATACCATTGATCTCAAGAGGAGATGTTTGGAAGTGTTGTACCTCATCATTGTAAGTGGGTTTAGCTACTTCAATGTGTGGGTTTGGAAATGGTGGTATAGGTAGTTGAGTGGTAGTGGGTATTTGAGATGGATGTGGATGGGGTTTTGGTTGTGGTGGAGGTGAATGGTAGGGATAACATGGAGTTGGGTATGGAGGATATTGAGGATATTGTGGATGGCTCCCATAAGTTCCTTGCCAACCTTGTTTCCAAGATTGGTTTTGGGGTTGAGATGGCCAATGTTTCCAAGGAAAAAGTGTGTTACAATTACTTTGAGGTGGATATGCATAACCTTGAAATTATGAATTAGGCTTTTGCATCATATCAAGATGAATAGGCTGCCATGGTCCTCTTGAAGCCACATAACATTGCTGCATTGACAATTGACTTTCTCATTGTCCTCTTGGTGAACTTCCTTCAACCTTGGTAATGAGGAGAAACATTTAACATCATGTGCCTCTGCATGGACAACACAAATAACTTCTTTTTTCTCATTTTTTATTCTTAACATTTCTACTTGTTCAGTTAGATTGCTAAGAATTTATGTTTTAAAGTCATCACAAATTTCCAAGTTTAGCTTGACCTACCGATCTTGACGCAAATTGACTTACTCTTGTATTTCCTCTTGATATGTGTTTGCATGTTTTACAAATTTCTTCAAATGATAATTGAGATACATCACCTCTACTCATGAGATCAAGAATATCAATCCACTCATCCCTAATTGTTCTAAGTAAGAGGGTTTTTAGTGTGTCGGAGCCTAAATGATGTAGTTTTGCCCTCTTAACATTATACATGAACCTCTATGTTAGATCCTCTAGACTCTTATCTTCTCTTTGATTCATTCTAAATATTTATTCTTTAAGATAATGATCTTTATATTTTTCTAGAAATATATTTTCATATCACTCCATGATCTTATTGAATTAGTCCCTAAAATCATGAACCATTTAAGAGCTCTATCCTTCAATGTTGCTAGAAACAATCTTAGGTTTTGAGTTTTTAATAAGTAACCATAATATCTACAAAAAATTTAAAATTCAAAGAGAAAGGTTTCTGGATGCTCTGACCTTAGACCATGAAAATTTGGAAGAAAAGATGGAGGGATGTTCTTCATGTGCACACTACCATCATTATCTTGAATGGGAAATCTGAGAGGATCTTTCTCATTGTCATCATCTCCATAAATTTCTTCTGCATTCTTTGCCATATTCTTCTTCTACCTGTAAAAGTCAATGGTGATGTGGCTCTTACTGCACCACGTGATCAAATGGGGGGGGGGTGGGTTGGTGTTTTTTTTTATGATTGAATGAAAACTATGATGCAATGCAATTTTATACTTTTGAAATTAAATATGCCTAATGAAAATATTTTTTCTTTTTGCACAAAGTAAAAAGAAATGAATCAACTAGGGAAGAAAACAATGCATACTTTGACTCCTCCTCAGCAACGACGCAAAAAAGTGATGAGCCTCGGTATTGCAACAAGAATGATGCAACTCCCCAGGCTACCAACTTTAATTATCAACTCGGGGTTTGTACAAACTTAAGAGGTATCGACACTCTATGTGCAACATACAATGTGTCCTTCCTTTGTTGTCATGATGTAATGGAGTGCATGTACTGAAGTCAAATCCTAAACTAATTGCAGAAAATGAAATATTCGAAATGGAACCTTAACCTATTGCAAGAAAGAAAGTACAAGGAAAGAGATTGAAATCAAATGATAAAACACACCATTTTTTAACCAATTGCTAAGAGGCTCTTCTTCAAAAGAATGCTAAATTAACATGTATGCAATCCTACTGTCCTAAGCATGCAGATTCAAACCATCAAACCTTCTACTGCTGTGCATGTAAATGAATAAAATAAATCTGTTTTTCTTTTTGTCTTTTTTCATGTGAGAGTGTGAAAGCTAATCTCTTTTGGTGATGTGGCAAGTGGCTTGGAGATGATGGTGAATGGTCAGAAGGCTTGGGAGACAAGTAGGGACCCTTTTCTAGCTTCCTAGAGGCTTTTTCCTCAATTCAGCCTCAAAACAAGGTTTCCTACAGGATGCTACAAGATTTCCTACAAGATGTCCTCAAAACCTACAGGATCCCCTGAAAACCTACATGATACAGCTGAGAGAAAAATGATGGATGTTGAAGGTGATGGAAAGCTTAGGGAAGGTGGTTGGTAGATGGAATGAGGCAAGGGAGTGCCTAGGACCACTTCAGAACTCAAAACAAAAGTTGGGAGAAGGCTGGATTTGCTCAAAAATCTTGGAGAAGTTTCCTTGTGAAATGATGAAATTGTTGAGGGTTTAGTGAAAGAAAGTGAGGATCATGGGTAGATGAAGTTGGGATGACGTTGCTGAATATGAAATCTCTCTGTACTCCTGAAACACCTGCACTGCATCAAACATTTCCATTCACCCAAAAATCATGCAAACAAGAAGAATTTCAATTATCTAAAGGAAACAAAATTTCATGAGCTAACTGTCTACTTCATGCATGAGGAAAACTTTTTAGAATGATATAAAACATTGATAAGATCTAATGTAAGACTGAAGATAGAAGAAATGGAAATCAAATCCTACCCTTGAAAACTAGAAAAATGTTGACCTAAATGTGGAGCAAGAGGCTTAAAACGGTTTTGATGGCATGGAGGTCAAGTAGAGGCCTAATCCCAACTTCAATGATGATTTTTCTCAATTTTGGCTCAAAACAAGATTTCCTAGAAGATGCTACAGTGATTTTCTACAAGATGTACAAATTTACTATAACTCTTCGAATGACCAAGAAAACCAAATCCAAATTGGATGGGAAAAATTTTGTTATTAACCAGAATGTCTTAGGTCTCCATTCCAAGTGGAATCACTCAAAAATACCTCTGTTAACCCATTCTAAAAAATAGAAAAACATTACGAGTCGAAAATATAGAAATTCGAGAACTAGTGAGCTAGTAAATCTAAACAATGCCTAACCTAATCAAGTGAAAATTCAATGGGGTAATTTTTGTTATGAACTATAATTTTTTGTGATCTAATGCAAGTGTAACCAACTTGATTGAAGCTCGTAAGCATACTCTAAAAAATAGCAGAAATTTACTATTCTTTGCCACAAAGGAGTTCCATAAATCTAGATTTGGGAATAAGAAGACTAATCTAAAGAGCCCAATGATTACTATGAACTTAAAAAAATTTTCCAAGGATGAAATAATGCTTGTGATCCTGAAAAGTAACTTTCATTAACCATTTAAGTCAATCCTAAAACAAGAAATCATTAATACTAAATGCAGAAGTAGAAAGAAATAAAAACTAGAGATGCATATGAATAAGAAGTGAAAAGAAGGAAAGAAAATGATACAAAATGGATCTGAGTCTCCAGGGATGGCCAAGCCCAAGGAAAATCAAATACCTATGGAGGAGAACAAGATTTTAAGCTGAATATGACACCAATATTCATTATTTTCATTCATAGAATTACATCCTGCAAGAAAATACAATGGAGCTGCAAAAATACAAGCTCTCTCCACAAGAACACTAATGAAAATCTATCCCTAGAGGAAAATTTAACTTGGTACTTATAAAAAATGATTAGGAATCATTCCCCATGAATGGAGGAAGATTTCCCCACCAAAATCCCTTGATTAGTGGATCTGGTCCCTAATACTAGGAATCTGCATTAAATGGCAGGGAACACATTCGTAGACTTTCTCAATCATTGGAGTTCCACAATCTGTGCCATGAAAATTTGACTTGGTACTTATAAAAAATGATTATGAATCATTCCCCATGAATGGAGGAAGCTTTCCCCACCAAAATCCCTTGATTAGTGGATCCGGTCCCCAATACTAGGAATCTACATTAAATGGCAGGGAACATATTCCTAGATTTCTCAATCATTGGAGTTCCACAATCTGTGCCATAATTCCATAATATATTGTTGATTTATTATTTATTATTGATCCTCCTATAGTAGAGAACAAGTCCCAAAATTATCTCCTCCTCCAAATCTTCATAATCTACCCAATATTCTCATAATATTCCAAAAAGAAAATAATACTAGGAACAAATATCCAATTATGCATAAACCTTCCTAATGAATATATTAAAGTTAAAAATACATTATATAATGTAGAAAGAGAGGTTTAATGTGTTGAAGGATGGTCATAGGCCTTAAATCATTGTTTAATTTAGAGGCATAGGCCTTAATTTATGTCTAATTTAGGATCCCATCAACCATCACGAGGGAGTTTTTCGATCACTTGTCCACTTACACGTATGATGGTGAAGGAGAAGTGGCTTGGCCTGAGTACTTACATGGCTTTCTTTCCATGCTTCATGATGAAGATGAGTGTTTTGACGAACAGGCCAACTTTTTGCTTGCATACACACTTCGTGAATCTCCACTTTGATGGTTGTTTAGCCTACCAGATGACAACATGCACTCATTTGAGCACTTCTGTGATCTCATTGAAGACACTTTCTATCAGTTTGATGTAGACCATCTTGACAAAAAACTGCTACAACAACAGAAGGCTCCTCACGAATCGATTGTGGACTTTTGGCAGAACTTTCGTGACTTGCAGTTTCAAGCTCCGAGGAGCTAGATGAAATTTTCCTATCTTTGGGACCGATTCAAGTATTGCCTTAAGAAATTTGCTCGTCACAAGAAGAGGTTTGAAATCAAGCCTTGCTCAACCTTCTTCAGTGATGGAGTTGCACAATCTCAATCAGATGTGGTCACTACCACGACTAACTGTCTGCAATCCCCTCATCAAACAACTCCACCATTGTCGAGTGATGTTGAGGATCATGCTCACACACCTCTTTATCTTTCACATCCTCTCGACATCACTTCACTTAATTTTCGTGCAGATTTGGTTGTGAGTCCATCAAGTTGTCTTAGGCATTCTATTCCAAAACCTCCATCTACGCACTCAGTTTTTCCTTTGGATGATACTATCTTGTGTTATTCCATTCTAGACTCTTCACTTGTTGTGAATGGGGAACAAGCCACTGACAGAGTTAGTGTTACACAACCAACATGCGTTGTCATTCATGAGGAGTATGAGTGGGAGCTTGAACATCAACACTTGGCAAAGGATGACTCCTTTCTATCTAAACCCCCTCCATTCTTTCCTAATATATTTGGTGAACCTGCCATCCATGATTTTTCATGTGTATCTTCATCCATGGATGCACCCATTGTTGATCACTTGTAGGATACACTGGATGTCAGTCCATCATTCGATAATGGAGAGGATAAGTTATTCATTGAAAATCCACTTTATCTTCCATCTGCCTTTTTCAGAAATGCAGAGGATGAATTTGTTTACTTATCATTTACCCCTTTGTTTGATTCATCTGATCATGAGGATGCCGATGAAATCATTGATTTTTCTAATTGTGGCGGTCATAATCTATTTACTACCATATTTGATCACGATCATGACTCTATCACAGTTGATCTTTTGAAGCCACTAGTTTATGATGATCTACCTGATGATGAAGTTGAAACACCCAAGACTGTCAAGGCACTTTAGTCCGAGCTGATGGTTATGTCAGGTCCTTGCTCTCTTAGGGTTAGTCTCACTTCCAATCAGGAAACCATTCAATCACCCTAGGCTCCTCATCACGCATCTGTATGCATTGAAGATCCATCTCACACACAGATCATGATTCCTCCACTCGAACTACATGATCCTATCGCTCATTCATTGGAGGAATCTTACATTGCAAGCACATGTGCACGACGCAAATTATCTTTGTTTCTTTCTTTTTCTTGCATGTCTCAGTCAAGAGTGTGCTTATGCTTCAAAGTTGCATGCAGTGTCAAACAACTTCATGATAAGTACACAGACTGCTCGTCATGCACTTGTACTCACTTATGTCTGGTGGGTACTTTGAAACACGAATTGTGGGTGTCTTCATTGTTATATCTTTCTTTCTTGCTGGTTCACACAACTAGGTTTCTCACAGACCAAGCCTTCACCAACATGGGTCAACCAATGTGCCGGTGGCTGCATTGAAAATATCACTTCACATGATCAGGCCCTTGCACCCTTATCTTAGGAGTAGGAGTAGTGTTTTCTTTCAGTCAATTTCCTTGCGTGCTTGTTTTCTTACTTGCCTTGTTTGTTTGTTTGTTTGCTTGCTTGTTTTCTTACTTTCTTTTCTTTCGCTTTTGCTTATGATCTTGATTTACCTTTTTGTTTGTTAGTTCGCTTGTTTCGTTCTTAGCTTAGTCTCACATGAAACCATGTAGGACTCTTGAAACGAGCTGGGTAAAGTACAAGAGGGTTTGTACAACTATCACTACTTGGTTATATGTCATCTTGCCTCCGTATGAAGAACTTGTTACTATTAGTGCATGATACGTCGAAGGAAAATATGTACTCTTTAAAGTGAACCTTGGTGAAAACACAATGCTTGCAGGCTAACTAGTGTCACCTACTCTAGTTGGTTGTTTTTGGGTTAACCGTTGTCAGCTCAGTCAAGTAGAGTAAGGTGAGGGGGAAAATCTTAACAGGCACATCAGGGATATAATAAACTACTTCTCTTCTAGAACAGTCTCTTGTACTCTCAATAAGTCGGGATCCCTCTTCCACCTATGGAATGAATAAGTGTTATGCACAGTTGAAAAAATGAAAAGTAAGAAAAATTTAAAATGAAAATGAATAAGGTGAAAGAAGATAAAGGCTTCCTACACAGAGAGGTGATGCAAGTAACTCCGCCGAGGTACTGACCAAGCTTGCTGGCAGCGGAGCCATGCTTGTGTTCCTATATGGCTCCGCCGAGGTAGTGTCTAGGCCTACTGGCAGCAGAGAAACACCAAAGATGAAACTAAGACTCTGACAAATATAATGCTTGTGAATCAATATACCCCTCAAACCCAGTCGAAAAAGCTGTGTTGCCTTGGCTTGGAAGCTGCGTCAATCGACCAAGATCTTGGCAGATTCTACATCTTACAATCAAGCTAGTGTGAAACCAAGATGAGATAAGAACTAAACAATACTTCTGGAGGTGTTAGACTTGCTTTTCACGAAAAAGGTCCATTCATAGAGCTAGAGTTCTACCAGTGTGTCGCCAAGTGTTGTAGCGGATACAACCACACTCCAAAATTTTGCCTTAGCTTTGTTTTGGAGCCTCCCTACCAAATTTTCATAGAACCTTGTCTTGCTTCGTCAAGTACATAAGATTCAGTGTTTTTCTTGCACAAAGGCAACCTGCCGATCACAGCTTGATGCATTCCTCTCACAGGCTGCTCACCCAGAATTGGTCTAGCTATAGGCTGAGCAGCTTCGCCAAGAAATTTTGCATTTCTAGAGGGAAACCAACCTTCCCTCTATAAATTGCACAATCTTGTCTGGCAGCCTCTTGGGCTCTAGAATTGCACAATTTTTCCAGTCAACACTGATAACGAAAATTGCACAATTTTCCCCAGTAGGGCTACTCAATTCAGAATCTGCGCAAATTTGTGTAGCAGTTAGTTGCTCTGCCCAAAAATTATGCAAATCTCCTAGGCAGCCAGCCCACTCCCAGCTAGAAATGCACATTTCCTTCAAGCAGTTGAGCAGCTTCATGCATGAGGAGTTGGGTTGACTAGTTCCACCCGAACCAAGGAAACTTGACTTGCATGCATGGCTTGATTTTTCCTGGAATAGAAAAAGGAAACATGCAAAAGGAATCCCATGATTCAAGGTGCTATTTTTAGAATCTGGAGGTTACATGCAAATTTGTTTTAGAAACTTTCCTCCAAGTGTCGCTTTTTCCTAGATTTGTGGCATGCGCATCATGAGCCCAAACTTATTTATTCAATGCATCAGAGCTCATTCTTTCACATCTCTATTGGAGCTCTGACATCCCACAGCACATCCAGGACTCTTTAACATATCCGACTCAGCTATTCATGGGTAAGTGGCCTCAACTTGTCCTTTTTAGCATTTCTGTCACTTTTTGTGTATTCAACAGTGTGAGTGATGTTTTCTTGATTTATTTGAATACTTGTTGTCATTTACATGTATACTAGCTTGTCCTAGCACTATTTTAGTTTTTGTTTCCATCTCATTGTTGTCGCATGCATGAAACTGTTTTGCACAAGCAGTTGCCGATTCAACGACTCACTTCACCCACATGCATGTTGATCTGTTTACTGAATCTTTAATTCATGTTTTCATGCAATGTTAATCACTTATTCTTTCACTTAGTGTCACCATGTATTCACTATCATATTTGCTTTCAGTTTCTCGTCGGCAAGTTGGGCCAACCTTGGCCCAGACTCTGCCTTCACCGAGACAACATTGCACAATCTGGGGAAGGAAGGCTTTGTCTTCCTCTCCAGAAATGTGCATTTCTGCCCAGCACTATCCTCCAGGACTTTTTTGTTCATTTCTGAGGGACAAAGACTACTGGCCTAGAAAATTGAGTAATGCAGTCCCTGAGCCTGCAGTCACACCCTGCTGGAATTGCGCATTACACAATCCCAGTAGCCAACAGCTAGTCTGGATTGCACATTGCACAAATACAGTAGCTAGTCTTACCTCCTAGAAAACCTAGACTGACTTTTGCATAGTTTTGGCAGCAAGTCACCCAGCCTCCAAGGAGAAATTGTGTAATCTTGCCTATCAGTTCCCCAAGTATGTGCTGTGTCATTCCCTAGATTTGATTTAATTTTTGCTGACATATTTCTTGCTATGCATGTTTCTTGAATCCATATATTTCAGGTTTTCATCCACCTCTTAGCAGTATAGGATAAATGGCTTCCAAGAGATCAAGATCACAGGAAACTGACAGAAATGCAGTTGGAGCGGCAATTGAGCTAGTGTCCTCTAGTCTATCGCTCTATGAAGATACAAAATTGTTTCTAGACAAGGACATAAAATTAAAGTGGCAAGAGGTAAATGAAGCATTAGCAGGCACTTTTGAGGAAGACCTCAAAGACTGTTAGGTGTATGTGAACATTCACAAGTCTGTCTTGTACCGGATTGCATGCATATACCCTATGTTCCCATGCTCAGACATGATACAATGGATCATCTCTCACACTGATCCCGAGACGATGAACTTGAGTAGTGTTAGTGGGATGAAGCTTGCAACCTTTTGGGCATGAGGTTATGATGAGATTTATCAGATGTCAGAGCTCGTGAATGTCATCAAGACTCCATTTAGCTTACCCAACAACAGTGCTAACTCCAAAGACATTCTGAAGAACTAGGTAAAGGAGCCGGCTTGATTCAAGTTGACACCCAACTAGATCTACAAGACAAAGATACCGCAAAAGGAATATCAATACTTGGTCATATTTTCATCTCAACTGTATGGCTAAGAAAGCATGGACACATTCCCACAGAGTTGGTTGATCGCGCTAGATCAACTAGCTAGAGAAGGAAAACCATGTAACTAGTCTGGCATGTTGGCTCATGCTGAAGGAACAAGTAACTATTAAAAATCCATTTGGGCACATCACTCCAATCATTCAGATCAATACTTTTAGGGCTCATCAAACCCTAATTTAGTTGCTACATTCCCTAGACAAGTCAACACTTTGAATGCCTCCTTCCCTGAGAGTTTCTTGGTTTGAAGCTCTCTAGAAATAGCTCCTTGAGGGACTAGTGCAGCCTTGGTCAGGGGTAAGTGTGCTTCAGTGTAGGTAGGACCATGCTAGGGTGATTTCCAGAGCACTTAGGCCCACTTTGACCTGCACTGGGCGAGATTGAGTGAAATCATCATAGGGTTATGGGAATATTCTTATCTTCTGGAGCCATATAGAAGATTCCCACACTTATCATGTCTTATGAGATCGAAATTGGATAGGGAATGAGTTAAGTAACCTCCTATCCTCTCATCCATTCCTCCATGGAAACTAACTCTAAGTTTGGAAGGCCATTCAATACCCTCATTTATGACCAAACCACCATCATTTTCCTATAAATTGAGCACTCATCTAAGTGATCATGGGCTGGAATTTGAGAATTTGTAAGGAGATACTAATGGTGTGAGGTTTGAGATTGTAAGAAAGTATTTTTATGTTGTCAAAGTGTTGTTCTTTTGATGTGATGTTGGTTGGAACCCAAGCTGGAAGAGTGAAAATATATCGGACTTCATGGTTGTAATTCTTCCTTCTACTTAATAAAGTTGTTTACTTCTTTTCCCATATTCTTTTCTTTATGTATGATGATTATATGTGTAATTGATTTCGATTCCATTTGCCTATAGTAGATAGATCTCTTGCTTTGATTGGTTTTTGTCCTCTGTTTATGATTGCAGGTACTTGTTGAGAATATTAAGTTCAAGAAGGTGTGATGGCAGCCAAACAAAGGAGACAAAGGGAAAGAAAAAGATAAAAAGTAGGTCCCTTGTCTTATTTATCTTCTATATAAAAATGTTAAGTGCTTTAAATATGTTGTTCTAGGTGTAGCTACCCACCTAGGGAAAAAAAATTTATCCGTAGATGCAAAATACCACATAACAAATTGGTGACTCTGCTTGGGAATGTTCATCGTTCTGGGTAGTTTACCTTCATCCTAGTACACCCTAGTAGACTTTACTTGCTTCCATTGATCTTGTTTCAACCTTTTTTGAAGTGGTTTTTGGTAAAAATTGTGCTTGCAAACCCCTAGAATGGCCTCTCTAGCACTAGCACAGGTCTGGTCAAGAGACAGAACGCTGCAGAGCACCCTTGGCTTCCGGATAGCTCTGAAGTGCACTGTCTCCCATTCAAGGCTGTGTTGATCCTCCTTAGGTAAAAAAATCCCTCCTTTGACTTGATTTTTCTCTAATTTCCTTATGTTTCTTGCTTGCTGAATGATCAATGATTGTTGTACTTCTAAAATCAATTTGTGTTTCCTCTCCTAGCCCTACTTTGGCCTTGATCATTTAGTGTTTCTTAAATGATGTATTTATCGCTATCAATTCATTGTCAAAGTTAGTTTATAATCAATTAATCTTTGTTCAAAAGAAAGTGTCGTAAAAGTCTTCATTTCTTTCAAAACGGAAGTATCGTAAAGTCTTCGTTCTTGCAAAAAGATTGATTGATTGTATGTGCATTAGTTTCAATTTGTTCATCACAACATTAAGGGAATTGAAAAGAAAAACTTGCATTGTGCATTGAAAAAGTTTGTGTGTGCTCATAGGAATAGTTTAGGGAAATTACATTAGATGTGTTCTTTGTTTTTTGATGAAAATAATCTGATTGCTCTATCCCTATTAGCTAAGGTTTTCATTGTTCAAATTGAATGAAAAGGATGCTTATCATATTAGTTGCATTCTAGGAATTTCAAATACATCACGTGGTGAACCTTGAAAGGAAAATTCTTAAGAATATCAACTTAAAAGTTATCTCGATTAACCTAATGGAGCATTGTAACTTAATGCATAACATTTAGAGGTTATAGGCTAGAGACGTGTTCTGACGTTGTAAAACATAGCAGTTGTTGCTAACTTGTCTGTGATACATTCGAAGTGTGATACCTCATTCCACGTACATGAGTATATCATAGCTTGTCCACGTACCTTCGGGTATATATGGCAGAGCTACAGTACATAAAGTATAAAGGAATGTTCTCACTGTGCGGTTTTGCATTAGACAACGCTAACACGAATTGGGCCTCCACATACTTTCGGGTATATATGGGAGGACTACATGAGGTTGCTATTCATCCTTAGGTAACCGAGTCGGCCGCCTTGTACACTGTGATACACCAAACAAAACATTTAGGGATATTTCCTGCCTGTACTTCTCGGTTCACCGGGAGGTATTCTGCAGTTCACAGTTGCTTGGTAATCCTTTTGGCTAGATTATCCCTCTTTTGTTTTGTTTTGTTATTTTGATTAAAATAAAATTAATTGACTGCAGATAACATCCTCCACACTCACTCCTTAGTTGATCTTTCATTGAGACATATGGAAATAACTCCGGAGTCCACAGATCAAGGAATTCCTTTTGATGGGAATCCTAGTCCTTTTCCTCCTTTCAGAAATATTGGTGCTCCTTATATGGCTAAATTGTCCCTTCCGGGATTCACCATTGGATTGCCAATATGGTTTTTTTCAACCTCCTTGGTTCAAAATGTCATGATTTCTCCGCAATCGAGTACTCCTCCAACTAGACAAAATCAACCTATAGTTGATCCTAAAGTTGACACTTTTCCTTCTTCCTCGGTTTTTTCTTCCTCCCCTTCTTCCTCTTCGCCTGGTGAAAGTATTGACACTAGTAACCAGGTGGCTAAGAAGAAGAAGAAAGGGAAGAAGAAGAAGAAGAAGAAAATTGAGCAGGGGGCAACCAAGAAACCATTGCTTTGAATGTAACTTTCGATGAGACACCATCTGATAAGCCTCACAAAGTTTGATATCCATGCAAACTTTGTATGGGAGACCATTTTCTTCTAGATTGTTCTGGTATTCCTCAGATCTTAGAAGAATGGTCTTCTCGTTCAAATCATCCTATGTCATCAACTTCTGAACATCATGCTGGTGACACACCATCAATTAGTGGTAGTAACGTTCATGGAAAGAAGGGTAAAGTTAAGTTTCCTTGTAGGTTATGCGAAGGGAATCACCCCATTCACCTTTGTCCCTATCTAGATGAAGCCTAAAAAGTTTTAGATAACCATCCTGCTTCTTCGTAGCAACTTCCATCTGGTTATAGGAGACTCTCCCTTAATCCTTCACTAGTTGATGAATTTACTGACCCAAATCAACCATCGGTCAAACCCACTCTCTCTAAATGTGAATCCCACGAGTCTATACCTGACCGATCACAGGTCGAGGAAACAGTTGACCCGATTTCACCTTCAGTTAATTGTATCTTTTTTGAAGAGAGTGAATATGATACCACTCAGGTTCTTTCGTTTCTTCAAATTCTAATGAGCTTGGAGGTAACCCTCCTGTTCCATCAAGACAGGAGGAAAATCCTCCCATTCTCGTAACTCAAAGGGGTATTTCTTCCATTCTTACGGTACCCCCTCTAAGTAGTCTGGTCACTTCCTTTGATTG
Source organism: Pinus tabuliformis (assembly GCA_031772625.1). NCBI lineage: Eukaryota > Viridiplantae > Streptophyta > Pinopsida > Pinales > Pinaceae > Pinus > Pinus tabuliformis. The sequence continues at coordinate 769,553,829 of CM062818.1, forward strand.
GAATCAACTGGCAAGATGTTGTCTTCCTTCTTATGTGCCTTTCCAAATCATAGTACAAGTTTGTAATATAATTGTACCTGGCACTATTATAGATGAAGGTGCATCTATGAGTATCCTTTCCTCGACTACTTGGAAAGTGCTTGGTTCGCTGCCACTTGTGCCAGTTAACTGGAATCTGTTGGATTTTAACAGAGGAACCAGATAACCATTAGGGATCCCTCCTCAGTTTCCTATTACTTTCGGAGGAAAAATTGTTTATCTCAATGTGATGGTAGCCCTAGGCCCTTTAGATTACAATTTACTTCTTGGGCGCGGCTATGTTTATGACATGGGAGCTATAGCTTCAACACTCTTTCGAGTGATGTGTTTCCGCATTGAGGCAGAATTGTCACCATTAACCGACTTTCATTTCCCAGTCCAAATATGGCTTCCAAAAAACCATCTTCCCTAAATGGTCCTTTTATCCTAATGGTATCTTCCCCACCATGGGTCAATTATGTGGCAACCCATTCCATGCCTACATCAACTAACGATCAATTTCATGATGTTGTACATTATGTACTTGAGGCATTGGAACCAGATCTCTCTAATGGATTCCTTGCATTGAATTCCTTCTAGAATGTTGTTCTCCCATCTGATGAGAACCTCTTGGAAGTCATGACCTCTTATGGGTCGTGATCAAGGAATATGAGGATAGTTCTTTTACTGTGTCAACCTCATTAAAAAATGAAACAGGTGCATGACCATAGTTCCTTGTTTTATGTCAAGCTCGTCAAAAAATGAAACAAGGAACATGAGGATAGATCCTGGTCTTGTGTCAACCTCATTAAAAAAAATAAACAAAGGGTGTGAGCATAGTTCCTTATCTTGTGTCAAGCTCGTTAAAAAAGGAAACAAGGAATATGAGGATAGTTCTTTTACTATGTCAACCTCATTAAAAAATGAAACAAGTCCGAGAGCATAATTCCTTTTCTTGGGTCAAGCTCGTTAAAAAATGAAACAAGGAATTTGAGCAGAGTTCCTTGTCTTGTGTTAAGCTCATTAAAAAATGAAACAAGGTCCCCTAGAGAAAAGTTCCAACTCGAGTCTTTGATTAGATCTCGTAAAATCCAATCAAGTCTTTCACTTGATCTCATAAATGAACCTTCATTCCATCTACCTAATAGCCATGAGTAGTCTACTTAGGTGAATGCAATGAAGCTTAGGGGGCATGCACCTAGAATCGAGTCATCATGTTGGGGGGATGTAAACCAATATCAAGCATAGTTTTTCATTTCAAGCTTGTGTAAACATGAAATTGAATCCAAGTATAGTTTTTCATTTCAAGTTTGTGTAAAAATGAAATTGAATCCAAGCATAGTTCCCTATAGTTTAAGCTTGTGTAAAAATGAACCCATCTCCATTTTAACCCTTGTGATTGCCATTCTATCAACCTCTTCCATCAGACAAGCCTTCGTTTTTATCCTTCCATCGTCATTATCTGCTTGGCTTATCATACGCTTTCACTTGGTTGTTTTACCCTTTTTGAGGAACAATTGCAATGAGTGGTTTTATTAGCCAGCCTCTTCACATAGATCAACATGTTTTGAGAAGTTCCAATATTACCGGAACCAGTTGCTATCCTAGACACCACTCGTTCCTTTAAGTGGAGTCCTCTTTAAGATTTTTTCAGACTCGAAATATGAAAATATTGTCGAGCACTTGTCCTTTTCAGCTCGTTAATAGATTGGAAACGACATCTACTCTGTATAAGTTTAACCCTTTTCCGGACTGAGATAGATTATTTACGGAAAAGGAACTCGTTGATTGAACATGGCCAATAGGTTCTCTCTTGTATTGTTTTACGCTTTTTCGGACTTGAGAGACAAATATATGAAAAAGAACTTGTGTAGTTTTCTTTTTGTCGTTAGACTTGTTAAAACATCAAATAGCAACAAAATTGTCCATCATGAAAAGACTGAGTTTCACCTTTGCTAGACTCATTAAAACATCACATAGTGATGGATTCACCCAAACGGTGGATTATACAACAAGCATATGTTATCCTCCTCAAGCTTGATAAAAATAAAGAGGTACTGGTCAGCAATGACTGGGGAAAATGGGAAAAGGGATAAACCACTTTATGGTAGAAAGTCTCTCTTGAACATGACACTTTCACTTCATCACTGTGACTATTTGGGTTGGGTTATCTGCTTGATGGTCATCATACCTTGGTCTATCATACCATCCATTAATTTGGTTTTGGGTCAATGTTGCCAATCCATTCAGTGTCGCCGACATGTTCAAGAAAAGTTACTCAGTTTAAATTTCATCCTTTGCAATACTCATAAACCTTCATTTTCATTACCACCATTCCTGAACCTTGTGTCGTCAATCACATTCCGTCTCCAAAATAATTACACTCGTTTCGTGTCATTGATATGGGATACATCAAGGCCCTCTTACGACGAGTTGATTCTTGTCGACATCAGCACATTATCCAAGAAGTTGACTTAGAACCACCCTTCCAGTACCGTGAGGCTTGCATACATCAATGGAAAATTTCTCGCTTCCAGCGATAGGTTGACATCACTGGCCTTTGACCAAAATACTTTGTATGGTGTTTGACATCAAAACATTCATTCACACGATGCAGAATGTACTACAGTACCTTGAGGATCATTATCATTATTAGTGATATCTCTTGTGTTTGTTAACGACTTACATCATTGGCTAGTAATTAGACGGTGTCTTCCCATGTTCGACTTCAGCTCACATATTCGCATGGTTAGACTTGTACTTGAGCGAACGATTGAATGAGATAGAAGACCCCAGATCTAGTTTCATCCATCCTAGCTGCAATTTCAGGAAATGTACCAAATCATCCATGCAATGGCTTTACATTGATGGTCATCCTATCATGGATCTATATATGTAGATGACTATCTATGTGTTTTTAATGAAAGTTTATATGCTGAGCATGGGTATGCCTTCCCTTAGCAATTCATGAGAAAAAATAAAAATATCATGATATTATGTATTGTAATCGATGCAGGTCACCATCCACTTCGTAAACTCCTCATCACATCATAAATCATATCACTGGACATTAACATTTTCGACTTCATGATTTAGGGGGAAACTGTTACATATCCATTTGGGCACATAATTCCCATCATTCAGATCAGTACTTTTAGGGCTCATCAAACCCTAATTCAGTTTCTACATGCCTTATACAAGTCAACACTTTGAATGCCTCCTTCCCTGAGATTTTCTTGGCTTTAAACCCTCCAAAAATGCCTCCTTAAAGGACCAACGCAGCTTTGATAAGGGGTAAGTGCGCTTCAGTGTAGGTGTTCCCATGTCAGGGTGCTTTGCAGAGCACTTAGGCCCACTTTGACTTGCGTTGGGGAGATTGAGTAAAATCATCATAGGGTTTGGTAATATTCTTAACTTCTGGAGCCATCTAGAAGATTCCCACACTTATCATCTCCTATGATGATTATATGTGTAAATGATTTCGATTCCATTTGTTTATAGTAGATATATCTCTTGCTTTGATTGGTTTTTTTTTCTCTGTTTATGATTGTAGGTACTTATCGAGCAGATTAAGTTCAAGAAGGAGTGACAAGAGCCAAACAAAGGAGACCAAGTGAAAGCAAAATATAACAAGTAGGTCATTTGTCTTATTTATCTTCTATAGAAAAAGGTTAAGCACTTTAAATTTGTTGTTCTAAGTGTAGATACCCACCTAGGGAAATTGTGTTTATCTGTAGATGAAAAATACCACATAACAATAACGAAGGCTCGACAGTGACCTAGAGCTATGCATGTAGAGATTTACATGTCCACCTACATCTTAGATGCAATCTATGCCCGACAGGAGTTCCTGGGCTTGGAGTGGGCATGGTCACTGACAGACTGCTGTGAACACACATTTTGTAGAAATTCTGCAAATTCTCTACAAATCTACCTCTGAGACCATGTAGAACATCTGACTGTAGGCTAACCCAATAATGCAATATAACCAAAGCAAAATACTATAACCTACTTCTACTATCAATTTGCGGAAGCTTAAAGATTGAGCAAGTTCGAGCTGAACACATATAACCAGAAGAAGAAGAATCAATGCACATGAAACACATGAAAATACTTTGAGGAAAGCCTCAGCTAAGAAAACTCATTATTTGTATTATCATACAAGGTGGAAATACATCATAATTATATAAAGCCTTAGCTCTCACAGCTAGCTAGCTCTTAGTACAATCCTCACAGATGCTCACAGGTAATTAAAGCTTCTCACAAGCCTTCTCCTATGCCCTCAAGCTCCTATTTCCTTGCGTTGTTCCTCTGGGATGATCTTCTCCAACCAAGTGGAAAACTGATCTCACACACTGATCTCACACCCTATATGAACTGTGCAAACCTCAAGGAACCTTTCCTTGAATGCATGCATGAGTTTCCTTTATAGGAAAACTCATGCAGCTGATAGTACACTTTCCTTGACATTTAGCTCAACTGGATCTTTCTCAGAATAGACATGCATGAGTTTTTGATGAGGGAATCTTCAGTTATCTGGAGTAAACTGGTTGAGTGCATGCATGCATCAATTGGCTGATAACTTACAATTAGTTCCTCAAACAGTTTGGAACTAATTTAACTGGACTTAACTCAGTAAACTGAGTTAACTAATTACAACTCAAATATAGCTCAATATTATCTCCTTAATTAAGGGATAATCTCCTTAATTTAAGGGATAACTGTTGCATGACTTCATAAAGACTTCTAACTTGAATTTATCCAACTAATTAATCCATAATGAATTAATTAATTATTTCCAAGTAGCTGGTGAGACTAAATTTGATTTTAATTCAAAATTTTAATTCAAGAACAAATTAAAATTGGAATATTTTGGATTCTATTTTTATCATTTCTTGTTGCTATTTTCAACATATTTCAAGTTTTTGTCCGAATGTAGCTTCAAAGGAGTAATCACACGGTTTTCCGATCATTTTTTCATCCCAGTCTACAAGATGATATTCGAACAAGATCCACCCTGCATGTCGAAGGAAGCAATGGAGGCACTGATAGGCATTGCTGATTGGTATGCTTCACTATCCAACACCTTCATCTGAATGTTCAATGTGGGGAAGCCTCTGCAAGTTCTACCTAATTTTTCCTTGGACGTACTTGTCATGCAGGAAGTAGCATATCACATCTCGGAAGGATTGACAATTATACTACAACGGAAGAAGAATGCACCTTAGCTCGCTTTTCCTTTGCGGATTAGGTTATATGAGATCTGGAGTATCAAGAAAGAGAATGTCGAAGCAGAATTAATGAAGTACCCATTCAAATTCTGAAGCTACAATCCATATGACCCACATTACATTGTGAAATATCACTGCACGAGAGTTCAATTCAACTAGATCCAACGGGGCATGTCATTAGGCTGAGGAGGACCCATGGAGATATTGCTACAGTTTCTCTAGACCCAATAAACCGGTCAACTTCGCTGTGGAGTGGTTAGCGAAGCAACATGAAGCATCATGGAGAGCACTAGTAGCAGCAGTAGCAATAGTGGCAACAGAAGAAAGGATACCAGTGTGCTACAAAGGTAGAGGAATATTGTCGATTGCATGGAGGAGGAGAAAAGATGGAAATTCCGAGCAGATCCATTGGTAGAAAAAGTACCTATGGCTATAGAGGAAAAGAGGTACCATTGTGACATGCGAATTGCACAAAGGCAGAGGGACAAGATAAGAATGGAAGAGACAGAGAAGGAGTTGCATGAGCTGAAGGAGAAACTCGAGAAGGAACAAGAGCTGCGCAAACAAGAGATGGAAGCACAACAACAACATATACAACAAGAGGCGCAACATGTGCAATAGACGAAGCAACACCTGTACAAATAGTTGGTTATTCAGATCAGCTGGCATTAGATAGATAGGGTGAACCATCGCAGAGGCAAGAATTCGCTCATGAGATAGAACAAGCACTTCAATAGTTGGATGTAAACATGGAGCAGTAAGATTTGGAACAAGACACTGACCTCATGCCTCATAACCAAGAGGTCGACCTACCCACTTCACCGCATCTAGATGATGATAAAGTCTCGAGTGACCAAGGAGGCACTGAGATTCTTGGTGATCAACCAGAAGGAGAGATGCACAAGATCTCATTCGATGAATCTCAGTATAGAGTTGTAAAGTCTCGCAGAGTATCAACTCCGAAGGATCATACATCTCCTGCACAAGTTTAATAATGAGTGATTGTGATTGATGTGCACAAACATCTAGCAGCCTTGGCCGATGGAACCAGAGTGTATGTCGAAGCCACTAGCTCAAGTGTTTGCTTTCTGATATCTAAGAATGAGTGAATGGCGAAGGAACTATAGACAACCAAGCAAGGAGGAGACTTGGTGACAATGTCGCCCGAGCTGAACTAAAGAAGGAAATACTAGATGAAGTATTGTCCCATGACATAGTGATGCAAGCGTTGTACTCCAAGTTTGGTACCATTCATAAGGCAGTCGTCCATCTCAATGGATGGCAGTAATGATGTGCTATAAGAGCATGTATCTTAACTAACTTGCATGCTGATGTTGATGACATGTAAACATGGAAAATGAAATAAAAGGGAGCCCCACTTCACTTGCCTAAGATGATGAGGGCCAATGTGGTCGAGCTAAAGGCACGTATCCGGAGTCAGATCCAAAACTATGAAGAGATCCCACAGCGCATCACTAGCATACAGGCTCCCCATGCACAAGTATTTAGGAGTATGGATGTTGTGGTGCACACATATGTGATCCCATATATTGGGGTTCTCACCCAGGTGAAGACAAATAAGTAGGTCCAACTAGAGCTTAACTCGTACTTCAACGAGTTGACGTGCATTGCCACCAACCCATACTTGCCCATTAGTGCAAACATCATGCACAAGTATGTTGCTGGTCTGGCCGCATTGAAGACAATGATGTGCATGCTTTCAGATGAGTTGGACAGAGGAGCCTGAGCAGTGTACCTATATGCTATGGAGGCAAGAGTCAGGTTTCACATGGATGTCACAGCAGAACACACGGATGCCATCAAGGACTACCAATCTTGGCATTAGTATGTTATTGTGGGTCATCATGAAGATGTTGACGATTTGGAATTCCATGGTTGTCTAAGTTAGAGTGATGTCTAGCTTGGCTTGCTCAAGCCATTTTGTCTCACATGGGTACATGTGAATTGTAATGTAAATTCATGTCAAGTGTAAGTCAAGTTGTGATAGTTGGATGTAACAGTCATAGAGTAGGTGAAGATATATGAGGTAGTTGAATGGTCAAAAAAGGGAATGTCAAGGGTAACCCACCCTTTGCTATAAATAGTCCCTCATAACCCAATGTAAAGTATTTTTGTTAGCCAAGCTTTTGATAAGACTATCTTGGAGAGAGCTTGGATAGTATTGTAATGAGCCTTGGCTTCTCCATTGCGCAAAGCTAGTACATCTCTTTGGAGGAGCAGGCGGATGTGGCTATAACGTTCTACTATTGGAACTAGTGGTTGGACATGGATGTATTGTATGACTGGAACTTACACTTCTTTATATAATAAGAGCCAACACATTTCATGCATATGTTGTATTTTATTCTTTGCTATATGGTTTACTCTAAATGATATATGTATCGTTTTGCTTACACATGCATGTATGGACTATTCTATATAAGTATGTATGAATCTTTCTGAAATGTGTTGTTGGTTTAACCATTACTTTGGATTTCTTGCTAACTTGCTCTCCAGCTTGTGATGAATCTTCGCTCATGTGTTCCCTTCCTAGTCGAGTACTATTACAGGTTTCCAAGGGGTGCACTCATCTCAACCCACATGTGTTAGAACCTCTCATGCACCTTCCTTGACACACTGTAGCTGTCACACCCTTGCTACCAACAGAGTTATCTTACTTGCCTTTGTGTGAAATCATGGTCAAGGCATTACCATATGACCCATTGTTGGGACTCCTACACCAAACGGTTCAATGTCTAATTGGGACTTCTTACCAGGGAGATCCCCTAACATGTTGGTGGGTCCAACACCGTTAACATTTCTGGCACTAGAATGAGGGCCAGATGACAAGTTGTGTCCTCTCATCCTGTTTTGAACCTTTGCATATCTTTCATGGATTCTTGCACTCTTCTCCCTCTACGATGTTTTTCGAATCATGAAGATGTCACCATCATGCAAGATTTTTTTGATCACTTCTTCACTTACACTTATGATGGTGAAGGCAAAGTGGCATGGACTGAGTACTTACATGGCTTTCTTTCCATGCTTCATGAGAAATATGGGTGTTCTAACGAATAGGCCAACTTTCTGCTTGCATACACACTTCACGAATCTCCACTTCGATGATTGTTCAGCCTACCGACTGACAACATGCACTCATTTGAGCACTTTTGTGATCTCATTGGAGACACTTTCTATCATTTTGATCTAGACCATCTTAACCAAAAACTGCTACAACAACGGAAGGCTCCACATGAATCAATTATGGACTTTTGGCAGTGCTTCCATGAATTGCAGTTTCGAGCTCCGAGGAGCTAGATGAAATTTTCCTATCTTTGGGACCGATTCAAGTATTTCCTTAAGAAATCTGCCCATCCCAAGAAGAGGTTTGAAATCAAGCCTCGCTCAACCTTCTTCAGTGATGGAGTTGCACAATCTAAGACAAATGCGGTCACTGTCACGACTGAATGTCTGCCATCCCCTCATCAAACAACTCCACCACTTTCGAGTGGTGTTGAGGATCATGCTCACACACCTGTTCAACTTTCACATCCTCCCAACATCACTTCACTTAATTTCATGCATATTTGGTTGTGAGTCCATCGAGTTGTCATATGCACTCGGTTGTTCCTCCAGATGATATTGTCTTGTGTTCTTCCATTCTGGACCCTTCACTTGTTGTGAACGAGCAACAAGCCACTGACAGAGTCAAGACCCTAAGGGACAGGTCAAAACTCCTTTTTAGCAAAACTACACTCAAGGTGTAGAAGAAGATGAAGAAGACATTGCTGAAGCTAATCATTTCTTTGAGGAAGATGAACTACCGACTTTTATGACTGAGGAAGATCAGTTTTCTCAGGAATCTCTCGCACTAAGTGATGGGAAACTTGTCCTTGCAAATGACGATTCATGGGCAGTGTAGACTAAAGAGTACCAACGGGGATATCATAATGGTTTAATCCATTTGTAGAAACAATACAATTTGAGGAGCAGGAATGTGCCTGTCACATTGAATCAGAAAAGGAAAAATTCTCAGAGGGATGCACAAGACAAAGAAGCAGCTTCTGCAGATCAAAATAGAGAAAAGGAGATCATAATTTTAAGTTGGGACAAAAAAATGAAGCTTCCACCAACAATATAAGGAACAACAAGGAGGCTCAAAATGAAAGTCAAAGAAAGGAGTCTCATCCCAAAGGGAAGCTTGAAAAGAAGGACATCACTATGAAAGAGGTAGACAAGCAATCCAATTTGTTTAGTTTAGAGAATGAAATATCAAAGTTAAAAGTTTTGATTCCCTTAACTAAACTAGTTAAGAATGACAAATACAAATCCTAGATTGCTAATATGTTGAAAGTAGATCAGATGTGAGACACAGTAAATATTGCTGATGATGAACCTATAATTCTGTTTGGTCCAGCTATAGAGGGAAGTCTTGAAGATAATGAAGTCCCACCTTTCTATATTAGTTTTAAAGTCCATAAGTTTATCCTCCGTAATTCCATGTTAGATTCCAGGGCCTCACATAACCTTATGCCAAAAACTATTATGGAAAAAATGGGATTAGATATCACCCAACCATACCATGACCTCTATTCGATTGATTCAGGAAGAGTGAAATGCCTTGGCCTTATCAAAGAATCAGTTGTGTCCCTGGGCCAAATTCTAGCCAAGAATGTGTTGATGGATGTAGTGGTCACTGATATACCTCCACGATTTGGCATGTTTCTCTCACTGTCATGGGGGCCAAAGCTGAAAGGAACCTTGCAACTTGATTTCTCATATTCTACTATAATTGTATTTTAGAAAATAAGAAAACTATACTAGGAGAAGAAGACGAAATTCATGATTAGTAGCAAAGAGAGACCAAATAATCACCCAATCCATGTTGTACATACTGACCTAGAGTCTTTCATTTTGTATAGAGTCTAGTTGATGATGATAGTCAAATTGTAGAAATTTCATAAGTTTCAAATGTTATAAGTAGTGTACAGGAAGACTTTATTGAAGAAAAAGAGAAACATGATGCAGACTATTTGCAGCCAGAAAATTCACCTGAAGAGATTTTCGAATCAGTGCCAGAAACACAGATTGTTGAGAGAGTGAATCATCCTCCAAAAAGTTAGATAGATCAGCCCTCCAAAGTTCTGTTTCTGGATGAAGAAGATGGTATTTGGACCATGGAGTTTGATGGTGCATTGGGAAAGGAAGGAGCTGGGATTGGCACGTGGATTCATGGTCCCTTACATCAAACATGTAAAATTCCTCACAATGTAAGATTGAATTCATATAATTTGGCTCTTGATTGCTCAAGTAATGAGGCGAAGTACGAAGCACTGATTGTTGGCCTTAAAATTCTTAAAAAGCTGGGAGCAAAGAAAATTTCAGTTTATGGCGACTCCAAGTTGGTGATTAAACAAGTAAAAGGGGAGTACCAGGCTAAGCATCCAAGAATGCGATCTTATCGATGTTGAGAGATGGAAACAATAAATTCTAGTTTAATTTGTCCTTGAATTAAAATAAAAATTTTCTCATAGAAATTTGAAAATAATTGATTAAGTTTAATTAACTTAATTAATTTAGGAAATTCGAATTGGAAGTCTTTTAGAAGACATGTATATGTTATCCCTAACTTATAGGATTTCAAGATGCGTTATGAATGATTTGTAATTAGTTAACTCAGTTTATTGAGTTAAGTCTAGTTAAATTAGTTCCAATCAGTTTCAGGAACTAATAGTGAGTAAATAGTCAGTTGAGACACTAGTAAAGTAATTAGTGCTACTCTAGTTAACTCATGATTCCACCATCAAAAACTCATGCATGTCAATTTTGAGAAAGACCCAGTTGAGACTAGAGTGCAGGGAAAGTGTACTATTTGTTTTAGATTTTTTTGAGTTGCACTGATAGTGCATGCACTCATAAACTGATCCTTGAGGGATTGCGTTATTTTTAGAGGCTTTATTTCCCTTTAAATACAAGCTATCCTTCATAGGAATTACACATTAAAATAGAGACTCAGAGAGCTTGTGAAGAGGCTAAGCTTTGGCCTTGAGTTTGCTTATGAGTTGGAGATTGAATTTTCTGAGTGCTGGGATTGTTCTAGAGAGAACAAGCATTGTAATTTCATCTTGATTTTCAGGATTAATACAAAACAGATAGTGGGGTTTTGAGCTGTGGCTTTCCCCGGATATTTATTGTGTTATGTGCCTTTGATTCTCTTCCTCGATTGATTATTGTTTGCTTGAAATTTATGGGATTCCGCTGTAAATAGTAGAAGTAAATCCTTGTCTCTTATTTTAGTATATTACATGATCTTGTGAATCTATAGGATTTTCTACATGGTATCAAAGCAAAACTATTTTTTGGGCCGAGAGTTTACAGATAAGTTCTAAGAATTTCTATGCAAAATTTTTAGAAACAAATTGCATATTTGGATTCCTTGGGAAAAGATACCCAAATTCACAAAAACAATCAGTCGAATTGGAGTTTGTATGAGGGAGATATCGCTGATTTAAAATCAACTCTCTAGAAGAGATTTCAAAGTTTTGAGTTTTTGGGTTACAGGTGAAATTCGAATATGCATACACACTTCAGGATCGGAAAATGGTGTTCCATGGGTTGAGGTTTGAGTATACCTTAGAAGGCAGCTCAAATTTTATAGCCTGGAGGGACAGGATGGATGTTGTGCTAGAAGATAATTTCTTGAAGGAATTCATTGATCAAGAAGTCCCTAAGCCAGTAACTACAAATGCACATACTCGGCTGAATGGAAGAAATGTGTGGCAAAGACAAGGTGGATAATCCTTGAGGCAGTTCGAGACCACATTGTCTCGAGTCTCCATGGCAAGGAAACTCTGCATGCTATGTGGAAAACATTAACAGAATTGTATCAGAATAATAGTGATCAAAAGAAGTTGGAATTAAAGGATAAACTTCATAAAATCAAGATGGAGAAAGGTGAGATGATTCTAAAGAACTTGACCAATTTCACTCAATGTCAGGATGAACTTCGAAGTGTTTGAATCACAGTTACTGAGGAGGATATGGTGAGCCTTGCTCTTCTTGGACTCCTAAAGAGTTGGCATAGTTTCTAGGACTCTCTCAATGGTTAGGAGAAGATGCTAGTCTGGGAACGACTATGGTCAGATTTGATGCAGGATGAGTGTTGGGTGTTGGGTCTTTAAATTGTCATTCACTTCCATTACACTTTCACTATCATGTCCATTATATCACCTCCATTTCACCTTCATTTCACTACCATGTTACTACATTCATCTCAGTTTCATCATTATTGGGTCACATTTATGTTTTTCCAAACTTTATTAATTCTCAGAATTTTTAAGTGAATTTGTGGTTAAAAATTAGAAAATAATGTGCATATGCTTATACCTAACAAGTGGGATGAGATTGTTGACATGTGTAGGTCAAAAGGAAGCTTTTAGAAGACCTTTATGTGGCATCCTAAGGCCAAATTCGAATTTGAGTGGAGAAGATCATGGAATCATGAGGATATGTGTCACATTTCCTATTTGTATTGAAACTCTAAGAAGACATGTGTCTTATCGTTTCCTATTTTGATTATAACTTTAGAGAGGTATGGGGAGAGATTCATGGACTCTCATTAATAAGATGACTTCTCATCTTTTTGTATAAATAGGATATCTTTCTCCTTTATTTGAAAAGCTTTGTAAACTTTGTTAGCTCAACTTGTCATTACTTTGTACTTTGTAATTTTGAAGAATTTGAATAAAGCTTTGAGGTTCCCAACATGGAAGGAGATATGAAGTAGAATATGTCATGGAGCATATTAGAATGTAAGGTAGAGTAGATTTTATTTTGTAGTTTTGCTTTGATTTCATTCAAGTATGTCATTTTATTGTTTTCAAGTTTAATAGTTAGATTTTCCATTCATGCAAGTTTAATTCATGCAAGTGTGTTCAACTGGTTGATTGTAGATCTATGTAACTGCGTAATCTATGCTTAACAAAATAGTCCAAGAAAGTAGTCCTCCTATTTTCCAACTGGTGCTTGGAGCATTAGAGCACATAGTAGATTTGAAGTTAGTTTAATAACTCATGTTGTAAGTGAATATTTCTGAAATCCCTTTTAGTTGATGGTTCATCTTAAAACTAAGTGGTGAAATATTTCATTTATGAATGAGTCTTTCTCTGCATTTTTATGTTTAATTTTTTTTAGAACAATGAAGTATGAGTCCCTCAAAATGCTATCACAAGGAGGTAGTTCTCCCAAAATTGTGTAGCAAAGTGATAAAACACTTCATTTAGTTGTTATAGTAGATTAGTTGCAATTTCACTTTCAGTCTTAGTCTTTCATTTAAAATTTCATTTTCAGTTTTAGAACAATGAAGGATTGAATCCCTCAAAATGCTATCACAAGGAGGTCGTTTTCCCAAAATTGTGTAGCAGAGTGACAAAACACTTCATTTAGTTACATATTTTGTATTTTCTTTCCATTTCAAATAGCATTATCATTTTTGCTTTCATTTCATAGACATTTTGCTAGCTTAGATTAATCTAACTATTCAAAGTTTTGATTTGTTTTTATCTAATGTTCATTTCATTTTCTCCCTTCTTTAGAAGTTAGATTTTAAGTCATTAGATTTAGTTGTCCATTAACATTTAGAGATTTCATTTACAAGCATAACTTTTCTTTCTTAGATTAATTTCTTTAAGCATGAGAAACAAAACCCCTAAAAACAACATAAACTATAAAACAATGAAGTAGGAGGAAGGTTAAATAAGCACATATAGTGCACTACACTTCATCAGTTTATGATACCCGGATTGATAATTTATGTAGAGCAATTTATGACACTAAATTGACTAGACATTTTGGCGTTGTTGCCGGGGAAGTGTAATTAGGAGAGCTTATTTCTTACATCTAAAAAAAAATTAATAATTTCTCGAGTATGCTCTCCTCCTGCACTTTGTGTCAATGAAAAAACAATTAAAAAATCCAACTGCTTTGATAGGTTCAATTTTCTAAATTGACTGGTTATGGTTTGTAGTGACTCTCAAAACACTATGTCTTGTTTAATAAGATTTTGCAAATTAGCTATGGAATGCAGCCCTATTCTGTAGCTAACTGTGTGTTCCGTAGCCACTTCCATGGTTTAGTAGGTTACAGGCATCAAACGAAGAAACCAACCACATGGGTATCTTTGGAATTGTCTCGACATGAATTCTATCCTAGTCACCCAACCCAGACTGATAAAAAAACTAGCTTAAGACCATAGTCAAAGTTTTGTTTTCAGGGTCTAGTACATTCACCTTGAAGCCTTAGTTCCCTGAAATTAAGAACCATTAATCATTTTTATTAAAATTCACAATTTCAGAGGAAAAAAAAAGAAACAACCAATGGTTATCTCCAGTCCCAGTTTCCACTACAGCCTCAATAGAAAACCTACATTCCTGTTTAAGCTTTGGCCTTGAAACAAACCTGCAAGAACATTAAAAAAAAATCAAATGTGCAAATTCAACAGATCGAATTGCATGGACTGTTGTGTTTATTAAGGAAAATAAGATGAGTCCAATTGAAATAAAAAAATCTTGTGTGGCTTTCAAAATAATGTATGCGGCATCCAATTTATGTGGCAAAATTTTTTGAAACCTTCCAATGTCAAAATCCGAAAAATCTGCATATGCATTGATATGATGTTCTGGCCTCTTCGTGATTTCGTTACAGATATATTTTGGTGCATCTTCAGCCCTTTGTAAGCAATTCATTTGCATTCATCTGGACCGTGTATCTTACTTATATGGAAAGCTTGAACAAAAATTAAATATTGAGAAACAATGGTGTACTGTTAGAGCTCTATTTATTCCTCAAGAGGCATCTGTATCCATGCTTATGGAAGAAGAAAAATCACTACATTGATGCAATCCATTAGATATGCATCCCATTATATGCATATCTCCTTACTGGATAGATACATAGCTAGCCTCGAGAGCCACTATACAGCAAATTGAGCCCAGAAAGCCCGAGTGCAGTACTTCTAGAAAAACGTAGAAATGAAAAAATGTCAAGTTTTAAACAAAATTCCGGCCAAATAAAAATTAATTCGAAAAAAAAAAAACATGGGTCTTTTCGGGAACGAGGTCAGTTAGATAACCCAGAAATGGTTTTGATAATTTCGCAATAGTTTGGAAGAATTTTTCAATTATTTGAAGCCCTATTTGGCATGCCGCGTGAGGAAAAACATTTTTTTTGACAGTTGTGGCCATATTCCGATTTCTTTGAGAAATATCTGCCCAGATCCGATTTCCCTGGCTTCCAAGTCATCCACTGTGTCACTGAATGCGTGAGAAAAGATGGATTTTTAATTTAATGCACAGAGACAACAATGCGACCATGTAAATCCGATTTTGAATGTTGTGGTTGTTTGAGGAAACACGATTCTGATTCTATGTCATTAAACCCCCTGAATTTGCTACCACATGAGAATACGTGTGAAAAGGAGCAACAAAGGAGGGAATTCCCTGCAATGTTTGATTTTTGCTGGCAAGCAGTTGGAGGATGGGAGAACTCTCGCTGATTACACCACGCCTTCCATCTTCAATTCCAAATGGTCTAATGCTGCAATCTCTGTTTTTGACTCATGCTTAACCGAACTTCTCCCGCACACTTGTCAAATGCCTTTTTGTGCATACAATCACTCGGTTTTCATCCAAGTGCACTAGCTGCAGTCTTGGAACTTCTTCCTGGTACTTGGCTACATAAAATCTATTTTCCAATAACTTAAATCAGAAAGTTGATGTCTTGGCTATCTTTTAGCTACAGAATGCAACCACATTCCGCGGCTACTTTCATGCTTTTGCAGGTTCCAAGTGTCAAGAGGGAAAAATGACTACATGGGTTGCTTGGAAAACATCAGGGCAGGAATTTTGAGGTGTGAGTTATCACTATGTCACTGCATGATCTTCCTGACTTCAGGGAGCAAAATGAAAAACAAAACGAAAGGTTCACAGGTAAAAAAATAAAAATTGAATCAATGAAATGAGTAGATTATTTGCTCACTTTTTTGAAAGGTATTGATTAATTTTTTACTGATGATGAAAAATGCATAGCTAACTTTCTATTCAAGATTTCTATCTACAGAAATTGTGCACGTTTTGCAGCTATAAAGCCATTCCGCAGCTAAACATCAATTCTGCAGCTAAAAAACCTCACTGTTCAAATCAGCCTAACTTTCTCATACGAAATTGGATTTCAATGATTCAAGTGTCGTTGGAAAGATATCGACGATGAGAAATACATCATCAAGGTTTGAAATAGTCAAGAATGAAGAAATTGCTCAAAATATATAACAGTTAACTTGAGGCACTAATTTCGAAGTAGGTATAAATTATTTTGGTTTTCCTTCGTGAAATTGTTTCATTAATAAGAATTCTTAGTTTTGTGTATAAATATAGTAACTAGAGAGAATGATCACCTCTCTCTTTTGATAGTCTTACATTCCATTGCAGAAGAAGTATTAGTTTTTTTGCAGGTTCCAGGAGGAAGGACAAATGACTACAAGTGAATAGTGTCTCTCTTAAGAGACCAATTTGTTTCATAAGAGGATGATCAACAACAAAGAAGAAACATCAATGCATGAGCACATGCTAATGCAAAATCAGATCCAAGCACTTGCAAAACTTTCAGATACTATTGTCTCCATTACATCCATACTTCATAATAAACCATTCACCTCATTTCCCTTCATATTTTCCATTTACATTCACATATACTTTCCATTACTTTTTGTCCACTCCTAACCCACAAATAAAAGCAAGAGGCTCAGTTACATGCTTATTGCCCATTTCCATTACTACTTTCCATTGCCATCTTCCCTTTTCATTTTTCCTTTCCTATCATTTTCATTTCGCAAATAAAACCTACTTCAATGCAAATTATTGAGTCCATAGTCCTTTGAGTCTAAATTCCTTGCAAAAACACCTTGAGGCTTGCATTCCTTAATGGCAAGTTCTCATGCCAACGAACAATGGGAATACATTTATGTTCCTTGTTCATCGGATATTCTAGGTGACTTAACATTGACAAATTTATTTGTATCTAGCAAGATGTGTTTGGGCATCTTGACTCTCATTGTCATCAATGGTGAGAGTTCTTGTGTTGAATAGTGGCATCCATTAATGGCCACTAAGTCAACAATTTCTTACTATGTTCGACATCAGAACATCTATTCACATAGTAGGAATTGTGCCAATGAGTTTTGAAGACACGAAGACTATTATTTTCAGCATTTTGGAGCAGATTTAGCAAGTTTTAGTAGAAGCAATAAAAAGTCATCTTGACTCTTTTATCCATGACTCTTTTTGTCCAGCCACTTGAAGAAGATTATGATTAGAATTTTGTAGCCACCACACACACAACTCATCCATTTCCAAAGGGTAAGTTAAAGTATGTTATTTTCTAACTTTTTACCATAAGAATTCCATAAAAAGCTAGAATGATAATTGTTAGAAAAACATTTCGCTTCCTCATTTCATAAAATTGCCAATACCATTAGTTGTGTGGGGGGGGGGAATACATTCATATTCATATCTTGCCATGTTCATATTCATAAGCCCACATACTTCCAAAATATATTAACTATTACATTATTATTATGAGCATACAATGGTTTTTCAAAAGTGCTTAAAGGATAATTGGATACAAACACAAACATAGTTGTCACACAAGAACCAACCATGATACAATCTAATAAAGATATACTTTGCAACAATAATAAAATTATCATTATGCAAAGTTAAAAGATCAAAATAGAATGCAACAACAAAATATGGTTGTAACAGAAGAACCAACCATGTTGCAATTCAAGTAAAACACTTTGCAGAAGTATGAAGTTATCAAATGATATCTGAAAAGTTAAACCAAAGGTCAAGGATCAAAAGAATTAATGTAATATATATTGCATGAGGACATGTAATAGCTTCAGTTGGGTGGTATGTTGGGTCTTGAAATCGTCATTCATTTCCATTACACTTTCACTATCATATCCATTATATCATCTCCATTTCAATACCATGTCACTACATTCATCTCAGTTCATCATTATTGGGTCACATTTATGCTTTTCCAAACTTTATTAATTTTCAGAATTTTTAAATGAATTTGTGGTTAAAAATTAGAAAATAATGTGCATATGCTTATACCTAACAAGTGGGATGATATTATTGACATGTGTAGGTCAAAAGGAATTTTTTAGAAGACCTTTATGTGGCATTCTAAGGCCAAATTCGAATTTGAGTGGAGAAGATCATGGGATTATGAGGATATGTGTCACATTTCCTATTTGTATTGAAACTCTAAGAAGACATGTGTCTTCTCATTTCCTATTTTGATTATAACTCTAGAGGTGTAGGGAGAGATTCATGGACTCTCATTAATGAGATGACTTATTTATCTTTTTGTATAAATAGGAGATCTCTCTCCTTTATTTGAAAAGCTTTGTAAAATTTGTTAGTTCAACTTGTCATTAATTTGTACTTTGTAATTTTGAATAATTTGAATAAATCTTTGAGGTTCCTAACATGGAAGGAGATGTGAAGTAGAGTATGTCATGGATCATATTAGAATGTAAGGTAGAGTATATTTTATTTTGTAGTTTTGCTTTGATTTCATTCAAGTATGTCATTTTATTGTTTTCAAGTTTAATAGTTAGATTTTCCATTCATGCAAGTGTGTTCAACCGGTTGATTGTAGATCTATCTAACTTTGTAATCTATGCTTAACAAAATAGTCCAAGAAAGTAGTCCTCCTATTTACCAATTGGTGCTTGGAGCATTAGAGCACACAATAGATTTGATGTTAGTTTAATAACTCATGTTGTAAGTGAATATTTCCGAAAGCCCTTTTAGTTGATGGTTCATCTTAAAACTAAGTGGTGAAATATTTCATTTATGAATGAGTCTTTCTCTGCATTTTTATGTTTACTTTTTCTTAGAACAATGAAGTATGGAGTCCCTCAAAATGCTATCACAAGGAGGTAGTTCTCCCAAAATTGTGTAGCAGAGTGATAAAACACTTCGATTATAGTAGATTAGTTGCAATTTCACTTTTAGTCCCTGTCTTTCATTTAAAATTCCATTTTCAGTTTTAGAACAATGAAGTATTGAATCCATCAAAATGCTATCACAAGGAGGTTGTTCTCCCAAAATTGTGTAGTAGAGTGACAAAACACTTCATTTAGTTACATGTTTTGTATTTGCTTTCCATTTCAAATAGAATTATCATTTTTTCTTTCATTTATTAGACATTTTGCCAACTTAGATTAATCTAACTATTCAAAGTTTTGATTTGTTTTTATCTAATGTTCATTTCCTTCTCTCCCTTCTTTAGAAATTAGATTTTAAGTCATTAGATTTAGTTGTCCATTAACATTTAGAAATTTCATTTAGAAGCATAACTTTTCTTTCTTAGATTAATTTCCTTAAGCATGAGAAATGAAACCCACAAAAACAACATAAACTATAAAACAATAAAGTAAGAGAAAGGTTAACTACACACATATAGTGCACTACACTTCATCAGTTTATGATACCTGGATTGATAATTTATGTAGAGCAATTTAGGACACTAAATTGAATACACAATGAGATCAAGAGGAACACTTGGGATGGCTCTTCATCAAAGACAAATGATGAAGAGAACTGTGCCTTAGCGATAAAGTTGAGGAAGGGGAAATGTAAAATTTCTCATTCCAAATCATATTATTATCATGGAGGTAAGAAGAAGGACATGATGAAAGTTAAATGCTTTCATTGTCATAATATGGGTCACTTTGTTACAAATTATCCATTGAAGAAGTCCAAGGAGAAGTCCTCAGGAGGAGTGGCCGGTGAGGCTTTGGCCTCCAAATTCAAATTGGACTTTTACCTCATTGTATGCTTGGTGTCTTCAATGATGGGAAATGTCTAGTACTTAGACAATTTAGCTTCTTTCCACATGACTGACGACAAAGAGTTATTTAGTGAACTAGAGGAGAAAGATCTCAATATGCATATCGAGATGGGTGATGACAGTAAGTATAGTGTTACTGGTGTGGGCACTATTACTTTTCAGAGGGAGCATGTGGCTACTCCACTCACCTTGAAGAATGTTATGCATGTACCCAGACTGAAGAAGAACTTGGTATCCATTTCCATGCTTGAGGATGGAGGATATGATGTGATCTTTTCGAAAGGAAAGAAGTTACTTCGACACATAACCATGGGTCAAGTAAAGAAGATAGGGGTTCGAGTTCATAATATCTATAAGATAAAGGTAGAGCATTGTGCTGCTTCAAGTTCAAAAGTGGAAAAGATGTTGAGCCGAGATGTCAATGAGTTGTGGCACAGATGAATGGGCCACTTGGATCATGGGGCTTTGAAGATATTGCAACAAATATCTACTAGTCTTCCCAAAGGTACGCTTGGGAAAGTTGATACATGCAAGGTGTTAGCCTCCTGTTGCAACAGGTGTTCATATTTCATGATTAATAGTTTTACATACCAAATATGTCATACTTTGCATCCTGCAATGCTTCATATTTCCAGAAAAAGGCCAAAGAAGAGGCCATGAAAGTGTGCCAGTCCAAATGCCACTGTTGTATTCCAATTTTGATAACTTAACCATTTTTGAAGAATGTTCTGTTAAAGGAAGTCCAGACAACTTAATCTTGGCTTCCCTAGGTTTCAATTTCTTATTTTAGAATATAGAGAACTGATATCTGTCCAAACATCTTAATCTTGGCAGATTTGTAGACAGGTAGAGAAACAAAGGACTCCAACTGCTTAATCTGGGCCCTTGGAAGAAATAAGGATAGATTTAGATAGGAGGGCAGTCAAAAAAGAAAAATTGTAAAGCAGGGTCTGCAAGTCTAAGTGCACCCTTCCTGAAGTAACAAAAAATGCTAGGTGTATTAGGATGGGTAGGTAGCCTGGGGTTGCAGAAGCAATATCACGTTCAGTGTTGGCCTCGACAAGGAAAGCTCATCTCATCAATGCTAGAGGTAGCAAAGTAGTGTTTTGGTGGCAGAATTCTAGAAGCATGTCTAACTTCCCTTCACTCCCCCTAAAAGTATCTTACTAACATCCCCCTAAAGGACCTTGGGATCTGCCCAACAAGTCCTAACTTCATTTCTGTGAAACATCAAGGTAAATGTTGGCTTTCTTTAATGAAAATAAGCCACATTTCTTGTGTAAAATCACTTCTCACCCTCATTTATCCCTACGTCTAAGTTTTACTTTTAAAACTTAGCCTTTTGTTCTACTTTCACCTCACAAAGCCATATTAATTCATAATTCTACTATGTAGCTCCCTAACTATTCCCCATCCCCACTTACTACAAAAAAGATATAAAATCCCAAAAATAGTAATATCCCCTTCCCTTGGCACTATAGCCATATCTCTTTAGGTCCGGGAAATAGCAGTCCGTTTGGGGCTCCTATTAACCCTTTTGTCTCCCAACCTTGCAATTAACCTAACCTCTTGTTGGGCTAATAACATGTAAAAAATCCCTCACTCATCAAAGCCTCATATCTCTACCCTCCACAGTCATCATTCCCAAAAGTTAAATGTTTAAATGTTATGTTAAACGTTAAACTTTTATTTAACCCCCGCTCGATATAAACCCAAAAACCCACTTTATTAATGTTTAAACCCCCCCCCGCCGTATGAATAAACAAATACAATAACGCGCGGGCCCCGTCACTAACCTTCCCCCGCTTCAACCGTCCCGCAAGCCGTTAAATCTGGCCCGCCCAAGATCTATGGTGCGCGGGTCTTTTCATACGCCAACACGCCGAGGGTTAGTGTCCGGGAGTTCGGCAAATTTCCTGCCATACTCCCGCCACGCATCGCCCTCCCAGGTGTGGCGGAGCCCCCTCCTCCCAAACCACTTCAGTGCAAAGGCGGTGCGCCCGAAACCGCCAAACCGCCCTCCCCTGGGTGACGTCAGTGCCAAGTCCTCCGCCCAGTGACGTCATCCCACTGCGTCATCTGCCTGCGTCAGCCTACCGCCATGTCACTGCCACTGTGTACCACCACGTCACCCGCCGTACTGCTGATGTCATCCCGCCACGTTACTCGCTGTATTGGCTCCCACCCACTGACGTCTGACGTCATCACTCAAAAAGGCGCGAAAGGAAAAAATCGTGCTTAGGAAGCCCGGATTCAGATTCTGAGGCAGTTTTTCATGTGCGATTAGCGCCTAGCGCTAATCGTGCATGGCTACGAGAAATGGGCCAAAATGGAAAGCCCCTCATCGCGCAGCCCCCAGCAAGCCCGAAAGGCGCAGAATGACCCGTTTTTCTTCGCAAAGCATTCAGAAAGGGGAAAACACACTTTTTAAAGAAATAGGAGGCCGAGCATCTGCCATGAAGGATCGATGGGACAGTCTAAACCATTCAGAAGATTTTAAATACTCTAGGATCAGCGCCAAAAAATATCAGGAAGCGGCAGAGAGTATCAGTTTAGCAACATCAAATCAGGTGAAAATTAAAAACCTTCATCAAAGTCAGCAAAGTAGTTAAGGCCATTTAAAAGCCTATCTGGTCGGGATTAGTGCACATTAATGCCAACAAAACAGCAGCAAAACCAAGTTAGAGGTGGAGATAAAGGACAAATCACAGTTATTACAGAAGGACTGCACCAGGCTACCCAGGACAGACATTAACTCAGTTTTGATACAGCTGCCCTCAGCGCAGCCCAAAGATATTTTCATGCATTTATTTCTGGATAAGATTAGGTTAAAGTAATCATTTTCTTTCAGACCTGTTTAGGTCGGCTGTAATAAGTTAGTTTTTGATAATTTTCCCTATATATACCGACCCTCTGTATTGTTTAAAGGGTTGGTTGGTTGATAATCCTCATTAGAGACTCGCACTGGATATCGGAGATGTTTTACTTAATCAAAGATTGCTGAAAAGCTTTGGAGGAACGACTGTCTGCTCTGTGTCTAATGGTTTGAAGAATTGAATGTGGAATTCTTGTGCTGCTATATGAATCAATAAGTTTTCCTTATCTCTGTTATTTCAATTTCACATATGCTCAAGTCACAGAACAAAGGATTGGCTCAGACCTTGCTTGGTTGCACTCTATGCTCAGTTTCTATGGCTTCTTAATGTTTTCCTCTTGAATTAGGCATAAATATGAATTCTGTTATGGCTCATGTTTGACCTATTTTCATATATAAATGACTGTTATCTAGGAATTCTTAATTGCTCCTAGATAGGGCTCATTTGTCTTCTTTCTGCTAATCTGAATGAGAGATTCTTAAATTTCCCCTCATTCCTTAGCCTTTAATCCATCCCTTTTACCTTGAATGATTGTTTCATACAAAGCTAGCTTGCTCCATATTCCCTCTTGTGACCAAGAAAACGCACCAGCATTTCTACTCTTTGACTCCACGCCCAATGGTTCTAGAACTTTCATGTTGTCCCTGCCTCTTTACTTGAAGGCATCATCCTTCCCAACAAAAACAAAACAAAACCCCTTGAACTCAATAACTAGCCTAAAAAAATTATCAACAAAGCTAAATAAAAAAAGAGATAGCCCTCTCTGATTGCAGGTGGGCTAGAACCTGCAGTCCAAAGATTGGTCTGTGGTTACCTCGGCCGTATCCTTTTGATGCTGACCAGAAGGACAACCTGAGTGATAACATAATGGCGACTCCATTGGGGAAATCCTCAGTTATTTTCACAAATCAAGTTGGAAAACTCTGGAAGAACAAAAATCAATGTTGTATGTTCCTTAAGACTACAGATGAAGTTTGAATGTCGGCCAGCAAGCCTTTGAAACTGTTCTTGCTTTGCATTTACAAGAGCAAGTAAATGCTGCTTCAGCCAATCTTCATGCTAGTTTTAAACTACAGATAGCTATCCCCGAAATTTAATTAGTCCCTTGCCAATTCTAAAAAACATTCGCAGAAAATACCAAAACAAATTCAGAATCTGGCTCCCAAAAAGAATTCTCGTTATACTAGGTCAAATCCAGACCCAAATCCACTAGCTACTTTTGAAAATCCGAACTTAATCCCAAAAATCGTTAGGAAGAAAGAACAAAGAGACGATTTTGCTTATAATAGTCCTCAAGCAGTTCGCCCAAGCAGCATTTCAACCCCTGTTAAAGTCTTATTTCATTAAAACCCTACTTCCCCTTGTTCATCATCTACTTCCCAAAGCACTCCTTCCACACCTCCATTCACTGCACATACTCCTGTTACCACTACTGTTATACCAATTGTCCCAATTGTTCCACTTATCCCTGTTATTCTGGTCGTCCCTATAAGCATGGCCAATAGTTATGCACCCCTGCAATTACCCGCAAACCCTGGGGCTATGCCTCAGGATTATCAAACTAAAATCACATATTTTGATGGAACTGGCACTTGCACAGCCCTTCAGCATACAAAGAAAATGCAAGACTACTTTGAGAACTACGAAATAGATGATGATAGTGTGAGAATGATTTTTTTTTTCAAAGTCTAACAGGTGATGTAAGAACTTGGTTCAGATCACTTGCTGCAAATTCCATAACCACCCTGGATGAGCTTTACCAATCCTTTACCAACAGATGGGAGAAAAAGAAAGACCCCTTGCACATACTTGCTGAGTACGATACAATAAAAAGAGGCCCTCAAGAGTCTGTCCTAGATTACTGTGCTAGATTCAATAATGTCTATAATGCAATACCACAGAACTTGAGACCTCCACCTGACCTTTCCCTGTATAAATTCCCTGATGGATTCGACCCAGATATGGCCTACCAGTTAAAAGAAAGAGCCCCTCAAACCCTTGCAGACATGCAGAATGTTGTTGTTAGCGTAGAGGTCAACCTGATTGCCAAAAGAAATAGAGCTAGAATGGAGAGAAGAACCACTTTCAAAGAAGAACCCACAGCCTTAGATCAGAAACTCGATGTTATTATCAATGGCATGCAAAGGCTGGGAGACAGAGTAGAAAGTGTTGAAAGGAAATCATCATGGGAAGGACAACAACCTAATACAATAAGGAACCCAAATTTCAGGAAAACGCAGAACACAAATGCTGGTAGGTCTAGTCCAGACCATGATATAAGACCACCTTTTCATGAAAATTATGCAGAAGCATCTACATCTAGTGAACCCCCAGAGGACACTCACATGAACCTGGTGGATTTGAGGCCTGAGCAACAAATTTTCCTAACTCAACAAGACCAAGATGAGCATGACTTTAATCAATTTCAGACTAAGTCTGGTGAGTCTTTTGATTTTAAACAAGGCTATGATACTGCTGTGTATGAGGTCCACAAACAATATAAGCTGAGAACTAGGACCATTGACATTCCTGAACCTAACAAACCAAAGGATGGCAAACAGCCCAACAAGACTAGAGGCAAGGCTGTCATAACAGAACCAGCTGATATACCTGTCCCAAACCCGCATCAAGTGACTGTAGAGGACATAACACAAATGCAGCCTTCTATTGACCAGCCTCGGCCACCTTCTTCCTCGAAAGAAAATGTGGACAACATTCCAAAAAGCCCTCCTAAAACAGAAAAGCCGCAATCAAACACTTCCCATAACACTGATAAAGAAGACCAAGCTGTTGATACTCCAATAGAAAAAGGGAAACCTGCTTCTCACATTACTAAAACCCAATCTGAAAAATCATTTGACTTAGAGGCAAAAATAGGTAAATTAAAGATATACATCCCCTTATCCGAACTGGCCAACCATGATGTGTATAGGCAACAAATTCAAAGGTCACTTCAAATGCCGGAGGTAAAGGATGATGTGAATGTTCTTGATGATCAACCTGAGCTGTTGTTTGGTCCAGAAGTTAATGGAAAATCAACATATGGATCTGTCTTGCCCTTTTATGTCAGTTTACATATACATGACAAAGTCCTGCACAATGCCATGTTTGACTCAGGTGCCTCACACAACCTTATGCCTAAAGCCGTAATGGAAAAGTTGAACCTTGATGTTACAAGACCCTACAAAGAGCTATTCTCCTTTGAATCAAGTCAAGTCAAGTGTTTAGGCCTCATCAAAGACCTGTGGGTCTCCTTAGTCCAATTTCCTAACAAGACCATCCTCATGGATGTGGTGGTTGCTGACATTCCACCAAAGTATGGCATGTTACTGTCAAGACCTTGGGGGGGAAAACTCCAAGGATCCCTCCAATTAGATCTCTCTTATGCCACTATATCTTTCTTTGGGCAACCAAAGAGACTGTATAGAGAAACACTGATGAAATATGTGGTAACTAGTAAGAGTAAGCCTGAAAATTTTCCCATTTACTCAATCCATTCCGATATGGATTCTTTTACTTTATTTAATGATGAAAAAAGTCCTCCAATTGATGACAAGTCGTTGGCTTTAGGAATGAACACACCCATCAACGAAGAAACAGTTGCCCATACTGATATAACTGTCAAAACAATGAAGGCAACCAGCTTACAAGAAGAACCTCCCCAAACAGAAAATTCAAATTTGTCCGCTGCAAGAATGACTGAAACTCTTGACACTAAATACAAGCAAGAAATTGTATGGTATTTATAGTTTGATGGCTCTGTCAACAAGTTAGGAGCAGGGGCAGGTGTATGGGTTCACAATACACATAACAACCATGCAGAAGGCCATGCCTACAGACTAAACTTCAAATGCACTAATAACATGGCAGAGTATGAGGCTCTCCTCTTAGGCCTTAAACTTCTCAAAGCTCTAGGAGCTGCAAAAGTATCCATTTTAGGTGACTCTGATTTAATCATACAACAGATGAAAGGTAATTTTGTTACCAATGACAACAGAATGAGGGCCTATAGGACTGCTGCCACTAGTATACTCAACACATTCACTGAATCCAAGCTTGCCAAGATTTCAAGAGAGCATAACATTCATGCACACAGCCTGGCCACTTTTGCTAGTACATGCAAGCTTCCTTTTAAACCAAATCATCATTTCACTGCTGAAATAAAACATAGGCCCGCTGTCCCAAATAATGTTAAAGATTGGCAAGTGTTCGAGAACGATGCCCAGATTAATAATTTCCTCACCCTTGAGCATGAGTTTTCAAATATTAACATTGACATGGATGCTATGACAGATGAACAATAGCAAACCAATGAAAATCAGCAGGTTGTAATGCCTATAACAGCCAAACGAATGATGAACCCAACTTTTTTTGATAAAACAAATATAAAAGAACTGAAACTGATGCATTTGGAGGAAATAGCCGAAATAGAGGCCGAGATCGTTGATCTGAAAGACAACTTACTCCCTGATGGCCTCACTCCGTTGGAAGACATGTTTGATGCTAATGATGTTCCCAAGAAACCAAAAATGCAACCCCTGAACGCTGCTATAGAGGAACACAACATTGGGACATAAGAGAATCCCAAAATGATCAAATTATCCAAAAATCTGCCATCTGATCAAAAGCCCAAATATATTGATTTATTCAAAGAATTCCAAGATGTATTTTCTTGGAGTTATGAGGACTTGAAATCCTATGACACCTCAGTAATCCAACACACCATTCCCTTAAAACCAAACCAAAAGCCCTTCAAACAAAAACTGAGGAGAATCAATCCCATGCTTCTCCCTTTGATTGAAAAGGAAGTGAAAATAATGTTTGAAGCAGGTATCATAGCACCCATCAGATTTTCTGAGTGGGTATCCAATCTTGTTCCTACAAGAAAAAAGACAGGAGATATTAAGCTATGCGTAGACCTAAGAAATTTAAACCAAGTCTCCCTAAAAGACCACTACCCATTGCCAAAAATGGATCATATTCTGCAGAGAGTAGTGGGATCATCTAGAATTTCTTTGCTAGATGGCTTTTCAGGTTTCAATCAAATACTGGTTGACCCGGATGACCAAGACAAGACAACCTTTACCACACCGTGGGGAACATTTAAGTATGTAAAGATGCCATTCGGGCTTAAAAACACCGGTGCTACCTTTCAAAGGGCAATGGATATTACATTTGCCAAAGAAATACATGATTTCCTAGTTGTCTACCTTGATGATATAACCCCTTTCTCTAAATCTGATCAAGAGCACCTGAAACATTTAAGACAAATATTCATGACATGCAGGAAATATGGCATTTCCTTGAACGCCAAAAAATCCCTCTTTGGCCTTGAAGAAGGAAAACTCCTTGGCCATATCATATCAAAGGACGAGATCAGAATTGATCCTAAAAGAATCCAAGCCATCCTCCAAATCCCATACCCAAGAAACATAAAAGAGTTGCAAGCATTCTTGGGAAAGATCAATTTCCTAAGGAGATTTATTCCAAATCTAGCCGAGTTGATAAGATTGTTAAGAAGAATTTTAAAAAAGGATGCCAAAGTAAGATGGTCTCTTGAAACCAAACAAGCCTTTGAGGGCATAAAATCTGCCTTAACCAAAGCCCCTGTCCTTACAAGCCCATAATTTGATAGGGACTTTATCATATTTTCTTTTGCATATGATCACACCATAGCTGTTGTTCTTCTGCAAAAGGATGATCAGGGAGCTGAAAAGCCAATTGCATTTTTCAACCGAGCCTTAAGAGATGCCCCTTTGAAATACCCAATCATGGAGAAGCAGGCCTATGCCCTGGTCAAAGCAATCAAGGATTTCCGAGTGTACATTTTATATTCACATGTAATTGCCTATGTCCTGAATGTTGTTATAAAAGACATATTAACCCAAGAGGGATTAGAGGGCAAAAGAGGCAAATGGATTGCAAACATCCTTGAGTATGACATAGAAATAAAACCAACCAAGCTCATAAAGGGACAAGGTTTAGCCAAACTGATGTCCGAAACAAACTTTCAAGCCTTAGACATTAACCAATTGGACAATGAACAGGAGCTGGCGACTCCACAGATCAGTGAAACCTTTTTGTAGTCCCCATGGTATGCTGATATATGCTTTGTTTTGTTAAACCTGTTTGCTCCCCCAGGGTTGTCCAGAACTAAGAAAAGATTTTTAAGAATGAAGGCTTCAAAATTTTGTGTTATAGATGGTGCATTATTTTGGAAAAATCATGAAGGTATACTGTTTAATTGTTTAATCATGAATGAAACTAACAATGTCATGAAAGATTTCCATGCAGGTGACTGTGGAGGGAATCTGTATTGGAAATCCACTGTTGATAAAATTCTAAGGGCTGGTTTTTATTGGCCCTCTCTTTTTGCAGATGTAAAGAAGTTTGCCATTTCATGTCACAAATGCCAAATCTTTGAAGGCAAAAGAAAGTTGTTTCCCATGCCCCTTAGACCCATCTCAACTGAAAAGCCTTTTTAACAATGGGGTCTTGACTTCATTAGAGAAATCCATCCCTCCTCCTCAGGCCAACACAAATGGATTTTAACAGCCACCGACTATTTCACCAAGTGGGTTGAGGCCATCCCATGCAGACAAGCCAATGACACCATCATTATCCAATTCCTTGAGTGCAACATCCTTTCTAAATTTGGCTGCCCTGAGAAGATCATTACTGATAATGCCGTTGCTTCTAAATCCAAAAAAATGATCAATTTTTGCCACAAATTTCACATCACCTTGGGGCATTCTACAGCCTATTACCCCCAAGGTAATGGCCTGGCTGAGTCATCTAATAAGAGCCTGATTAATATCATAAAGAAAGTGCTAGAAGAAAACAAGAAGAACTGGCATAGAAAGCTCACAAATGCCCTATGGGCAGATAGACTTTCAACAAAGAAATCCATTGGGATGAGCCCTTATGAGCTAGTATATGGCATGGAAGCTAGGTTTCCTTCATCTTTGGGCATCCCTACTATTAGACTGTTACAGGAGATTCAAGCTGAACCAAACGACATTAAACGAAGAATCAACCAAACCATTCACCTTCAGCAAACCAGAGAGCAAGTTTATGACAGAGCTCAGATTTTGCAAGAAAAGCTCAAAAGGATGTTTGATAAGAGAGCTAAGGCTGAGGATTTCTATATGGGTGACAAAGTTCTAAGGTGGGATTCACGAAGAGAAGACAAGGGAAAACATGCAAAATTTGATTTTTTATGGAAAGGGCCATTCATTATTTCTGTTGTTCAGGGAAATAACACATATTTTCTCAAATTTGTAGAGGGCAGCACAGCTGAAGAAGGCCCTATGAATGGCCGAATGCTGAAACATTACCATAATCCCTTTTAAAGGGATACAATCCAGCTTTGTATATATCCTTTGTATATTGATATTTGTATATATCAGCGCTCTGTTTTTTAGTTTATGTGTAAGCAATCTGAGTGTTAGAGGAGCAGCAGTAATGTTTGTGAAGACACAGCCAATTGCCAATATTCCATTCTTTAAAGCTCTGTCTCTACATTTAACTCGGTAAAACAGCAATAGTAGCACTGTCATACCACAGAAATTTATGGTGAAAGCAAACAGTGGGCAGCTTGCAGTCTTCAGTCAAACAGTATCAATAAGAGAGGAGCATTCTTTAAATTTCACATCAGCAACTGTTTCTAGACCAGAGCTAAAGGAAACACATCAGTTTTGACCTCTGTTTTTCAAAGGCACAATGCTCAAGCAATACTGTACATAACATCAAGCACGCAGAAGAAAGCAGGCAATGCTATGCAGTTTACAGTAATTCAGTTGAGGAGGGAGTTGTTCATATTTCAAAATTTCACACTATAAACAACCAACATAAAGAGGTTTTTCAATCCACAGCAACAATATAAGATTAAGGCAGTCTGACCTACTATTCTTGGCTTTTCCCAAGGAAAAGCCATCCCCAAGTGGAGCCACTGTTAGCCTCCTGTTGCAACAGGTGTTCATCTTTCATGATTGACAATTTTACATACCAAATATGTCATACTTTGCATCCTGTAATGCTCCATATTTCCAGAAAAAGGCCAAAGAAGAGGCCATGAAAGTGTGCCAGTCCAAATGCCACTGTTGTATTCCAATTTTGATAACTTAACCATTTTTGAAGAATGTTCTGTTGAGGGAAGTCCAAACAGCTTAATCTTGGCTTCCCTAGGTTTCAGTTTCTTTTTTTAGAATATAGAGAATTGATATATGTCCAAACAGCTTAATCTTGGAAGATTTGTAGACAGGTAGAGAAACAAAGGACTCCAACTGCTTAATCTGGGCCCTTGGAAGAAATAAGGATAGATTTAGATAGGAGGGCAGTCAAAAAAGAAAAATTGTAAAGCAGGGTCTGCAAGTCTAAGTGCACCCTTCCTGAAGTAACAAAAAATGCTAGGTGTATTAGGCTAGGTAGGTAGCCTGGGGTTGTAGAAGCAAGATCACCTTCAGTGTTGGCCTCGACAAGGAAAGCTCATCTCATCAGTGCTAGAGGTAGCAAAGCAGTGTTTTGGTGGCATAATTCTAGAAGCATGTCTAACTTCCCTTCACTCCCCCTAAAAGTATCTTACTAACATCCCCCTAAAGGACCTTGGGATCTGCCCAACAAGTCCTAACTTCATTTCTGTGAAACATCAAGGTAAATGTTGGCTTTCTTTAATGAAAAGAAGCCACATTTCTTGTGTAAAATCACTTCTCACCCTCATTTTCCCCTATGTCTAAGTTTTACTTTTAAAACTTAGTCTTTTGTTCTACTTTCACCTCACAAAGCCATATTAATTCCTAATTCTACTATGTAGCTCCCTAACTATTCCCCATCCCCACTTACTACAAAAATTATATAAAATCCAAAAAATAGTAATATCCCCTTCCCTTGGCACTATAGCCATATCTCTTTAGGTCTGGGAAATAACAGTCCGTTTGGGGCTCCTATTAACCCTTCTGTCTCCCAACCTTGCAATTAACCTAACCTCTCGTTGGGCTAATAACATGTAAAAAATCCCTCACTCATCAAAGCCTCATATCTCTACCCTCTGCAGTCATCATTCCCAAAAGTTAAATGTTTAAATGTTATGTTAAAATGTTAAACTTTTATTTAACCCCCGCTCGATATAAACCAAAAAACCCACTTTATTAATGTTTAAACCCCCCCGCTGTATGAATAAACAAATACAATAAACACACGGACCCCGTCACTAACATTCCCCCGCTTCAACCGTCCCGCCAGCCGTTAGATTTGGCCCACCCAAGATCTACGGTGGGCGGGTCTTTTCATACGCCAACACGCCGAGGGTTGGCGTCCAGGAGTTCGACGGTTTTCCCGTCGTACTCGCGCCATGCGTTGCCCTCTCGGGTGTGGCGGAGCCCCCTCCTCCCAAACCGCTTTAGTGCAAAGGCGGTGCACCTGAAACCGCCAAACCGCCCTCCCCTGGGTGATGTCAGCACCACGTCCTCCGCCCAGTGACGTCATCCCACTGCGTCATCTGCCTGCGTCGGCCTACCGCCATGTCACTGCCACTATGTACTGCCACGTCACCCGTCGTACTGCTAACGTCATCAGCTGACGTCATCCCACCACGTGACCCACCGTACTGGGTCCCACCTACTGACGTCATGCTGATGTCATCACTCAAAAAGGCGCGAAAGGCGAAAATCGTGCTTAGGAAGCCCAGATTCAAATTCTAATGCAGTTTTTCATGTGTGATTAGCACCTAGCGCTAATCGCACATGGCTACGGGAAATGGGAAAAAATGGAAAGCCCCTCATCGTGCAGCCCCCAACAAGCCCGAAAGGAGCAGAATGACCCGTTTTTCTTCGCGAAGCATTCAGAAAGGGGAAAACACACTTTTTAAAGCAACAGGAGGCCGAGCATCTGCCATGAAGGATCGATGGGATAGTCTAAACCATTCAGAAGATTTTAAATACTCCAGGATCAGCGCCAAAGAGTATCAGGAAGCGGTATAGAGTATCAGTTCAGCAACATCAAATCAGGTGAAAATTAAAAACCTTCATCAAAGTTAGCAAAGCAGTTAAGGCCATTTAAAAGCCTATCTGGTCGGGATTAGTGCACATTAATGCCAACAAAACAGCAGCAAAACCAAGTTAGAGGTGGAGATAAAGGACAAATCACAGTTATTACAGAAGGACTGCACCAGGCTACCCAGGACAGACATTAACTCAGTTTTGATACAGCTTCCCTCAGCGCAGCCCAAAGATATTTTCATGCATTTATTTCTGGATAAGATTAGGTTAAAGTAATCGTTTTCTTTCAGACTTGTTTAGGTCGGTTGTAATAAGTTAGTTTTTGATAATTTTCCCTATATATACCAACCCTCTTTATTGTTTAAAGGGTTGGTTGGTTGATAATCCTCATTAGAGACTCGCACTGGATATCGGAGATGTTTTACTTAATCAAAGATTGCTGAAAATTTTTGGAGGAACTACTATCTGCTCTGTGTCTAATGGTTTGAAGAATTGAATGTGGAATTCTTGTGCTGCTATATGAATCAATAAGTTTTCCTTATCTCTGTTATTTCAATTTCACATATGCTCAAGTCACAGAACAAAGGATTGGCTCAAACCTTGCTTGGTTTCACTCTATGCTCAGTTTATGTGGCTTCTTATTGTTTTCCTATTGAATTAGGCATAAATATGAATTTTGTTATGGCTCATGTTTGACCTATTTTCATATATAAATGACTGTTATCTAGGAATTCTTAACTACTCCCAGATAGGGCTCATTTGTCTTCTTTCTGCTAATCTGAATGAGAGATTCTTAAATTGACCCTCATTCCTTAGCCTTTAATCCATCCCTTTTACCTTGAATGATTGTTTCATACGCAGCTAGCTTGCTCCATATTCCCTCTTGTGCCAAGAAAATGCACCAGCAGTCCTACTCTTTGACTCCACGCCCAATGGTTCTAGAAATTTCATGTTGTCCCTGCCTCTTTACTTGACGGCATCATCCTTCCACCAAAAACAAAACAAAACCCCTTGAACTCAATAACTAGCCTAAAAAAATTATCAACAAAGCTAAATCAAAAAAGAGAGAGCCCTATCTGATTGCAGGTGGGCTAGAACTTGTAGTCCAAAGATTGGTCTATGGTTACCTCGGCCGTATCCTTTTGATGCCGACCAGAAGGACAACCTGAGTGATAACACAAGGGTTATACTTTGGGAAAATACACCAAGTCTTCCTTTGGAGATAGAGACAGTCGACTAGAGTCTATTATGGAGAGAGTCCATTCAGATGTGTGTGGACCATTATCGACAGTATCCACTGCCAAACATAGGTATTATGTTATATTTGTAGATGACTATTCTCATAAATGTTGGATATTTTTCATGTAGAGAAAGGATCAGACATTTATAAAGTTTTGTGAATTGAAAGCATTGGTTGAGAAAGAGTTGGGCAAGAAGGTTAAAGCTCTATGGAGTAATAACAGTGGAGAATATGTCTCAAATGAGTTTAAGAAATTCTGTGCAGTGAAAGGGATTAAATGAGAGTTGACGACACCTCATAACCCTCAGCAGAATGGGGTTTCCAAGAGGAAGAAAAGGAGCATAGTAGGGGAAGCAAGGGCGATGTTGCATGATTAGGGCCTACCACTACACTTGTGGGCAGATGCATCCAACACATTGGTTTATGTTCAGAACTATGGCCCACATTGGATACTTGAGAGTAAAACACTAGAGGAAGCTTATTCCGGTAAGAGGCCAGATGTTGGTCACTTTATGATTTTTGGGTCATCGATTTATTGCCATGTGACTAAATATGCACAGAAGAAGCTTGAGCCAACAACAGAGTCGGGGATATTTTTGGGGTACACTAATACTCCCCACAACTAGTGGGTGTACATGCAAACCAGTCGGATGACAGTGGTTCGTAGGGATGTCAATTTTGATGAGGAGAAGGCCATGTGAGTATCCCTTGAGAGGGAGCTTGAGCTGCATGTGGAGGAGGAAATTTTAGTTCCTAAGGTTGAGGAGCCTCACATTGATGTGGATTAGCCACATGCAGATGTTTCAGGACTGGAGACATCCACTTAGGCATAGTGTTTCAAAGAGGGAAGAAAGCACACTAGAGAGGCTGACAGATTGTTGGAAGATGAACGGGAGAATGTGGGAGCACCCTCTTCTTAGCACAGGCAGATGAGGTCACCAGAGAGGTACACTGGATATATGGCACTTATGGGTGCATGTGTTGTGACAGAGCCATCTTCCATTCAGAAAGATGTGCATCAATTAGTTTGGGTTGATGTGATGGTGGAGGAGTATGACTCCATAATTCGAAACAGTGCTTGGGATGTGGTCCTGAGACTAGAGGACAAGTCAGTTGTGAGCTCCCATTGGATTTACAAGGTAAAGTAAGCTACAGATGGTGGTGTGGAGAAGCGTAAGGCCAGATTTGTGGCCCGTGGCTTTTCAGAGGTAGAGGGGTTTGACTATGATGAGAATTTTTCTCCTGTTGCACGGTACTCATCTATTAGATCTATTTTGGCACTATTTACATAGATGGGTTGGAGTATCCACCAAATGGATGTGAATACTATCTTCCTAAATGGAATGATTGAGGAAGAGGTGTACATAGAGCAGCCCGAAGGTTTTGAAACCTTGGACCATGAGTCACATGTGTGCCTACTCAAGAGAGCGTTGTATGGGATGAAGCAGGCACCTTGTGCTTGGTACACCAAGATAGATAGCTACTTCACTAGGTTGGGCTTCTCGAAGAGTGAAGTAGATGTAAACCTGTATCACATAGTGGTGGAAGGTAAGATGTTTATCATTGTACTTTATGTAGATGATCTCATACTAACAGGTGATGAGAAGCTCATCAAATCTTGCAAGGAGGACCTTGCAAGAGAGTTCAAGATGAAGGACATGGGGCTCATGCATTACTTTCTTAGCATGGAGGTATGGCAGGGATATGGGGAGTTGTTTGTTTCTCAAGACAAGTATGCCAATGAGATACTCATGGGATTACACATGGAGAGCAGTAAACCCATGGGACTCCTCTAGATGGTAACTAGAGGAAGGAGGATGCTACTTGAGGAGAAGTAGTGGAAGCTAATGTGTATAGACAGCTTGTGGGTTCACTCATGTACTTGGTGAACACACGACCAGATATGTGTTATGCAGTTAACCAGCTTAGTCAAGTGATGGTTAGGCCTACCAAGTTGTATTGGAAGGTGACAAAGCATGTATTGAGATACCTCAGAGGCATTACTCAGTTTGGGTTGTGGTACAGACAAACATAGGGAGTAAAGCTTCAAGGCTTCACTGCTGTTTATTGGGTGGGGAGTCCATCTGATAGGAGATCACATCGGGAGGGATCTTTAGTATTGGGTCAACTACAGTTTCTTGGTACAACAGGAAACATAGATCAGTTTCACTCAGTTCGGCAACGGCAGAGTACATGGCTGCAAGTTAAGCAGCATGTGAGGCTAGCTGGATGAGGAAGATCCTGGTTGGTTTGTTTGGTAAACAGATGGAACTGACAGTGATTTATTATGATAATTAGAGTTGTATCAAACTCTTTAAAAATCCAGTTTTTCATGATCAATCAAAGCATACAGATATCCAGTATCATCATCTCAAATATTGTGTGTTGAGGCAGATCATGTTGTTAGATTACATTCCCATGGAGGAGAAAGATGCTAACATCTTCATAAAGGCATTGCCAAGATGTAAATTCAAGTTTCATAGAGACATGATGGGGTAGTGGATAATCCCTTACTTGTTGAGAGGGAGTGTTGAGAGATGGAAACAAGAAATTCCAATTAAAATTGTCCTTGAATTAAATTGTGAATTAAAATAGAATTCTTTTCTCATAAAATTTGAAAATAATTAAGTTTAATTAGCTAATTAATTTAGAAAATTTGAATTGGAAGTCTTTTAGAAGACATGTATATGTTATCCCTAACTTATAGGAGTTCAAGATGAGTTATTAATGCATTGTAATTAGTTAACTCAGTTTATTGAGTTAAGTCCAATTAAATTAGTTCCAATTAGTTTCAGGAAATAATAGTGAGTAAACAGTTAGTTGGGACACTAGTGACCTAATTAGTGCTACTCTAGTTAACTCAAGGTTTCACCATTAGAAATTCATGCATGTCGATTTTGAGAAAGACCCAGTTGAGACTAGAGTGTAGGGATAGTGTACTATTTGTTTTAGATTTTTCTTAGTTGCACTGATAGTGCATGCATTCAGGAACTAATCCTTGAGGGATTGCACTATTTTTAGAGGCTTTATTTCCCTTTAAATACAAGCTATCCTTCATAGGAATTACACATTGGAATAGAGACTTGGAGAGCTTGTGAAGAGGCTAAGCTTTGGCCTTGAGCTTTCTTATATGTTGGACATTGAATTTTCTGAGTGCTGGGATTGTTCTAGAGAGAACAAGCATTGTAATTTCATGTTGATTTTATGGATTAATACAAAACAGATAGTGGGGTTTTGAGCTGTGGCTTTCCACGAATATTTATTGTGTTATGTGTCTTTGATTCTCTTCCTCTATTGATTATTGTTTGCTCTCCGCTATAAAGAGTAGAAGTAGATTCTTGTCTCTTGTTTTAGTAGATTACATGATCTTGTGAATCTACAGGTTTTTCTACAATTGAAATGTTGTCCTTGATATTTTGGAGACCGTTCTCATAATACACTTTGTCTTAGATTCCTAGAACTCAGAATTTTATGGTTGATTCTCTTTCTACTGCAGCAAGTATGTTCAAGATTCCTATCCAATAAGAAGTATTCAATTCATGTTAAACACCGCCCAACTGTCCCTGAAAATCTCAGATATTGGCATGTGTTTTGGGATGACAAATAGATTAATAATTTTCTATAGATGGAAGATGAATTCTTGAATTCTCATATTGATGATGCATATGATGAGAATGATCCAAAAATTGAAGCAATTGAGGTTGAAGTGCTGCAACTGAAAGACAATAATATTTCTCGAGGTCTTGTGCCTCTGGAAGAGTTATTTGATTGCGATGATGTTGCCAAAAAGCCCACCATGGTCCCCATAGAAAAGGTGTTGAAGATATAAAAATTGGTGCAATGGACAAGCCCGAGATGGTCAAATTGTCAAAGTATTTATCCCATGAGGTGAAAAGTAAGTACATTGCATTGATGACAGAATTTTTAGATGTATTTTCTTTGGACTATTCAAATTTAAAGGTGTATGATAAGAACATCATCCAACATACTATACCAATCAAACCTGATCAAAAGCCATTTCTCCAGAAGCTGAGGAGGATAGATCCTAAATTGCTACCATCCTTTGAGAAAGAGGTAAATAGACTCTACAAATTTGGTATTATAGTTCCTATTCATTTTTCTAAATGGATGTCAAATCTTGTGTCGGTGAGACAGAAGATAGGGGAGATTCGTCTTTGTAATGATTTAAAAAATTTGAATAAAGTGTCCTTGAAGGATAATTATCCCCTTCTGAAGATGGACCATATTCTACAGAGGGTAGTTAGGTCTTCCAAGATGTCACTGCTTGATGGATACTAGGGCTATAACCAAATTTTGGTGCATGAAGATGATCATTTGAAAATATATTTTCTGACACATGGAGTACATTTATGTACACCAAGATTCCGTTTGGATTGAAGAATGCAGGGGCGAATTTTCAGGGAGAAATGGACATTGCTTTTTCCAACGAAAATGATGTATTTCTAGGTTTTTATTTAGATCATCTCACAGTTTTTTTCTAAATTTGATGAAGAGCACTTACATCATCTAAGAATTGTTTTTCAGAGATGCAAAAAATTCGGCATTTCACTAAATCCAAAATAAAAGCTTTTTTTCCATGGAGGAAGGCAAACTGATGGGGCACATTCTTTCCAAATATGGTATTTGCATCAACCCTACTAGAGTTGAAGCAATCTAACTGTTAGATTTCCCAAGAAACAAAAAAGAGATTCAATCATTTAATGGAAAGATCAACTTTTTGAGGAGATCCATCATCAACCTTGTTGAACGCTTGAGAGAGATGGCCAATATGCTGAAGGAAGAAAGTGAGGCAATATGGTCTAAAGATGCTAAGAAGTCATTCAATGCGGTTAAATTTTCATTATCTAGTGCTCCTACTTTGATCAGTCCCGATTATACTTCAGATTTTATTATATTTTCTTTTTCCTCCGAGCATACTTTAGCAGTTGTCCTAATGCAAAAGAGGGATCAGAAAATGAGCATCCCATCACTTTTTTTAGTCGAACTATAAGAGATGCAACGCTAAAGTACAACATTATTGAGAAGAAAGCTTTAGCCTTGGTGAAATCTCTTAAGTGCTTTCGAGTTTACATTCTGTATTCACATATTGTAGCTTATGTTCCAATAACAACAGTGAAGGAAGTCCTTATGCAGACAGATCCGGAAGGAAGGCGGGGAAAATGGATCACAACGACGTTAGAATATGATTTGGAGATAAAGCCGACAAAGATGATCAAGGGAAAAGGTTTGGCAAAGCTCATGGATGAATCTAATTTGCATGCATTAGCTATCAATCTGATTTCTTCCCTCTCTGAAGAAGAAGCAAAAGATTCATAGGTACAAGTCTCAGACATGTTTACTTCATCTCCTTGGTACTCTGATATAGTCTATGTATTGCAATATTTAAATCCTCCGCCGGAAGTGCCCAAAGGTAAAAGTAGATCATTAAATTTGAAATCTTCAAAATATTGTATTCTTGATGGTGTCTTGTTTTGGAAAGATCTATGTGGTGTGTTGTTGAATTGTCTTGTTGAAAATGAAGCAAAAGATGTGATGAGTGATTTCCACAAAAGAGATTGTGTTGGCCACCTCTTTTGGAAAACTATAGCCAACAAAATTTTGAGGGTTGGCTTTTATTGGCCTACTCTTTTTCTGATGGGTATAAAACAATGATGAGCTGTCATGAATGTCATATTTTTCATGGGAAAAGAAAACTTTTACCATTGCAATTGTAGCCCATTTTAGTCTAGGCTCTATTCCAGTAGTGGGGTCTTGATTTTGTTGGGGAGATCCATCCTCCATCGTCACCATAGCACAAATGGATCCTAACAGCCACATATTACTTTAGGAAGTGGATTGAAGCAATCCCAACCATGCAAGCTATTGATTCTGTTGTCATTCAGTTTATTGAATCTAATATATTGCCTAGATTTGGCTACCTGCAGAAGATAATCACTGATAATGATGTTTCTTTTAACTCAAAAAAGGTGGTGGAGTTTTGTGAGAAGTACCATATCACATTGGGGAATTCAATCACTTATTATCCACAAGGGAATGGTATGGTTGAATATTCCAATAAATCTTTGATCAACATAATCAATAAAGTGTTGGAGCTCAATAGGAAGAACTGGCATAAAAAGCTCATTAATGCTTTATGGGTGGACAAAGTAAGTAACAAGAAATAAATAGGAATGTCTCCTTTTTAGTTGGTGTATGGGTTTGATACTATCTTTCCTTCATCTCTTCCTATCCCGGTCATGAAGATTCTGCAGGAAGTGGGCAATGAGCCGAATTATGTGCAGTGAAGGATAAGTCAGATGATCCATTTACAACAAACTAGGGAAGAAGTATTTTAGAATACTTCTAAGCTTCAAGAAAGGATTAAAAATATTTATGACTGGAAGACTAAAGAAGATAACTTCAACATGGGTGATGTAGTTCTTCGTTGGGATGCACAGAATGAAGAAAAGGGCAAGCACGGTAAGTTTGAAAATCTATGGAAAGGACCGTACAGAATCTCAGCTTTCAGAGGAAAGAATTCTTATTTGTTGGAAGAAATGAATGGACAAGGTTATTCAGGAGGAGCGATCAATGGTAGGCTTCTCAAGCACTACCTTACTTGAAGAAATTTCTAGAAATTTTCATTATCATTGTATATACCAGTTTACTTTTCATGTCAGAGTGTGAAGTGGCTATCATGGGAGTTTGAAGCCTGAAGAGAAGGCCATAAGGCTTCTTTGATCAGCTGTTGGTTTGAAATATTCATTTTTTTTTGTTTATTATTTTTCCAAGTTAGTCAGTCAGTCTTCAATTTGAGTTTAGTCTTTGCATTTTGACTCCATGCCTAATGAATAAGGCTTCTTGGTCTACGGTGTTCTTAACACATCCAAGGAGCTCTCATCCCCAACTAGAGCCAATGATAGTGTTATTTAGTTCTGGCTATCACTAGTGATCAAATATTATCTTACAAGGTTTTGTTAGGGGTCTCAAACTCAAATTTTATCATTTCACTAGGTTTCCAAAATAAAATTTGGTCATTGGCTTGTGTGTCTAGGTCTATTGTTGATCCTTCAAAATTTTCATGTTTTTGTCAATTCCATCACTCACTTGGATGTGCCATCATTTGAAAAATCATCATTACCATCTCATTAATGTCAACATGGTCTTCATTTAGCTCAATGTCACTATTAGGTTATTAGGGTTAGAGTCATCAAAACTGTCATGTCATTCATAAAACCGGGAAATGAAGGAGTAGTGATAAGGTTTTGCTTAAAAGGTTATGTTCTAAAGTGTAATTCATTTCAAAGTGATGTAATAATTTTATGTTCTAAAGCTGCATATGGAAGTTCCAAGGTTACATAGTTTATTTTAAAGCAAAATGAAAATGTATGTTGGGCCACCCTACCATTATAAAATTGAGTTCCACAAGCTATAAAGAACACTTCTTTCCACCTCTCTCTTATATTCATTACTGAAGAAACTCTCATTCACCAAATTACATTTCCTTAGCATTTTCAGAGGCAAAAACGCTCCCAAGGGCCATCTAAACTGTTTCGCTGCGTTTTCTCATAAATTTGTTGTGTTTTAATAGTTTTGCTGTGTTTTGTCAAGTTTTTGCTGTGTTTTCTTTGTTCCATCCCTAACATCTGATCTGAAAGGTTTCTATAGTAGTTCAATTCTCCAATGGCCTTCTGCAAGTAAGTTAAATACTCTCGACCTCGCCATAAGCTTGTTTCCTTTGTTTTCAAGTTGTAAACCTATATCACTCCTTTCATTGCATTTTCTTTGTTTCCCTAGTTTGACTATGTTTTAATTATCTAGACCATACCTTCTACTCATTTTTCCCCATTACACTTCCCAAAGGTCCTTACACCCTTGCTCATATCCCTAAATTTTTATACCCTTTTCTCCTTTCCCTAATCCCTCAATCTTATCCCCTCATCATAATCCTGTGTTTTCCTAGTTAGGGTTGCACTTGCTCACAGTCAAAATGGAGGAGGAGAACAAATCCTATAAAAAAAGGAGGCCAAGTCTTGAGATATGAACCATTAAACACTAAGGAGCTGATGTCTTCCTGATTGTCCAAGTAGTTCTTTGAGAATGCAAAGTGTTTAGGGTTTTGTGAGTTAGTTCAAAGAGTCAGATACCATGACAAATTGACTAGTTTGTTTGCCACTCATTTCAAGAGAGATAAGGTTATTATTGTAGGTGTTACCTTCACTATTTCAACTAAGATCATAGTAGCAGCCACAAGGATACCCAACAAGGGAGAAATATGGATTAAGAACTTAGATTTGGGTCTGAAAAACTATCAACCTTTCATCAAAGGCCACTACAGACACAATATTAAGAAGGTTTTTCCTTTTTCACAACTCCTTGAAAAATTTGCTCCATTGATGAGGGTTATAATGAAATACTTTACATGTGAAAGTATATTCTCAAGATTTTACAAATACCATGTCATATTTATCATGCAATTGATAGGGGTAATGCCACTAAACCTAGCCTACTACCTCTACAAAAGTTTGGCTAAGATGGAAGCAAAAGGTGTAGGATAGACATAGTGACCATGAAAGAATCATTTTTCACCATGCCCTCATCAAGATTATTGTATTGCATTAGTTGACAAAAAATAATATCACTTGTGAAACTTTCATTCAGTTAGATGTTCTATTGTCTTCTACTAGTCAATCTACAAGCCCTAGTACATCATTAGCACCACCTAAGCATGTGAAAGGTAGCTCATCAATTAGACTTGCAGTTGTGAGGATACCTAGGCCTGAACTAACTCAAACATATCAGAAAGGAAGGAGGCTTGTG
This sequence comes from Pinus tabuliformis, assembly GCA_031772625.1. NCBI lineage: Eukaryota > Viridiplantae > Streptophyta > Pinopsida > Pinales > Pinaceae > Pinus > Pinus tabuliformis. Next base: position 769,596,931 of record CM062818.1, read on the forward strand.
TTTACTCCACACCTTGTGGAAGGTGCCAAGCCTACATCAGCAACATCAGCAAAACAGGGATTACAACCACAACATGAGGAAACATTTCATATTGACACTGCCATGGTTGATTTTGAAGGCTAATAAGGAGCATAAGATAATGGAGAAGGTCATCATGGAGAAATATTCTGAGATAGAAAGTCTCAAGGACAGTTTATCAAAGGCAAACTTCATGATTTTATTCCTAGAGCAGGAGAATCAACAGTTCAAGGTAAAGAAGCTTCTTTTGGAAAATCATGAGGTTATATCGGCAAAGAGGATATAAAGAGAAATGTAGTGATGGATGCAGAGGATTCAAAGGAACATCAGGAATAGGTAACAAGGAAAAGGCCAAGGACCAGAGGCCTCAAAATAGAACTTTAGCAACAAAAGGAACATATGACTTCAATTGACCTAATTGTAGCAGGAATCAATGAGGATAGAGAATTTTGGCTTGACAGGGTGAATTTTGATTCGGAGAAGCTTCTCAAGAGGGCTAACAGGGACAACAGGTTTCAAGGACACATGGCCATGCATTATTACACAAGGAATTAGGTTGCTAGGGTTAGGGTGAAACAACTAAAGGAGAAACTCAATGAAACCCTAATCAAGAAAAAAGGGTACGTAAAGTTGGATTTTCTTGTTGATGCCTCCCTTATAGCATAACATAGCACCATAAGAATTCATAAACCAATTTTGAGAAGTTTTGGAGAAGTTTTGGTTTTTTATGAATTTTTGCACATTTTGACACAGTCATGGAGACAAAAACGTAGCATGCTCCTTGCTGAGCTTCTTTTATGGAGCTCCAAATCACTTTTGGTTTGCATTTGGCATGGTTCATACATCAATTTTTGCCTAAGGGGAACATACTTTTAGCATGTTTTGACATGAGAAAATGCCCAAAAACCACCTAAAAACCACCTTTCTGCCACCCTGTTGAAGACCACATTGCATTTTCCAAAGTACCTGTGGGAGAATGCACTTTTGAGGGGCTATAAGTGACCTTTTTTCAGTTCTTGAAGAGTCCATCATGTAGTAGACATCCTTAGATTTCCAATGAGCCATCAAGATCAGAATTTGGACTTCAGGAGCGCCTTCAAAAACAAGTTTTCCCAAATTCGTTGCATTTTCTCCAAGCTCGCTGTGTTTTTTCCTGTGACAGTTTTTCTCCAATTTGGTCAGTTGGATTTGACTTTCTATAGTGTAATTGATTAATCTTGATGTAAATATGATGTAATAGTGAGTAAATAGTCTTGTTAAAGTTGTTTGATGTAAAATTAGGCTTCATTAATGAGAGTGGTTTGGTCAAAGTTATTTGGAGGAGTTGTTTTAACCTCCTTAGTGTTTAGGGTTTTGGTTAGAACACCTCATGTAGTAGTCCCTAGAGTCATGGATTCGACCCCTGAGAGCAGGGAGATGTTATTTTGGTCTATATGTATCATTTTTTGAGTCATAGAACAAGTTGGACATCAGAGGAGAGAACTATTTTAGCTTGTACTTGAACATTTTCAGGAAATCAAAGGATGCAGTTTGCAGCTATTATCTAGGAATTCATATGTAGTAAGTTTTTGATGTTGTATTTTCTCTATTATAACTTTATATGAAAGATATTCATCTTCTCTTTCCATTCATAATTTCTTCAGTGGTTTTGCTTAAAATTTATAAACAGAATTCTTTGCATAAAGCTTTGTTTTTATGGGAATATCATCTTGTGTAATTCTCTTTCTAACTTAATGAATTCATGTGCTCATGATCATTAGGACATTTTTCTTCTTCCAAACAATACACTACATCGACAAACCCTAAAGCCATCACAAAAATATTGCTACCTTGCTCCTTTATATCTTTATTGTTGTAACCCTTTGATATTTTGACCTAGCTACTTGGTTTTCATCCCTTATCCAACATCAAAACCCTTAATTTTCAAGGCCTGCCTGTGTCTAGCATATCTAGCCTAAAATCCTTTTACATTCCAATCAACTCTTGGCTGTGAATTCATAGAGGGATCCCTCTTTGGTTTAGTAGGGTTAGTGTTTGAGGTTACCTCTTTCAATTTCCCTTCTCAGCCTTGGTATATTGTAGAGGATAACATATGGAATATGACACAACTGATTGGGTCATGGACACATATATAAAGAATACCCGCGAAAAAAAAATCCAACTGTATCAAGTTGTCAAAGTTGGCCAACTGATCCACTAAGGTAAGTGGCTCACCAGGGACTAAGTTCAATGGAAGTTTCCCCATCTCATGGAGGCGCTCAATGCAACGGGGGCCATTTCTTCCTAAGGGGGAGGATTAATCTAGGTGGATATTGGTGGCCACACACATATTTCACTTGGACCCCCAACAATGTTTCCTTATAGTTTCCTTAATTATAGCACAACTATTTATTTTTGGTAGAATTTTGGGTCCTAAACTTCCGGAGCTGTTTTGAGGTCCTAAAATACATTCTATGGGAAGACGGAGAGACTTGAAAACTAATGGAATATGTTTTAAATATTATGTTTTTTCCTCCTCATGGATATCTTTGAAACGAGGTATTATGATAGCGAAATGAAGATTTTAAGCCAAACTTATGACCCCGGGAAGTTCGCAATCCAACTTACCCCAATGGGGCCAAAACCTTTGGCGCTTCACCTCCTAGCATTAGTGTTTCACACTTCTTCCTTATGATAAAAAATCCTCCAAGCCTTATTGTAACATATTTCAGAAGGAATGCATCTGACATATCTCTTCTTAGAGATATGCTACCATCACCTAAGCTAGTTTATTTCCATTCTACATGTAAACACTTTTAAATATTTTTTATTAATGAATTGAAGTTCAATTTTTGTTGTAGATCTATGTTTCTATTTAATTCTATATTTCATTTCATTCCTTAATAAATTTGGATAAAAAATGCATTAATATCATTAGCATTCATAGATCTAAGGAACAATCCATACACAATAAGTAAATAAATACATCACATAGAATTTCGAATGAGGTCTTAAAATTTTTAAAGTTATGCACACAGTAACAATCACATTCATACGTAAAAAATAGATATAATTACCCACAACAATATCCTCTTATATATTCAATAAATATCAACATTACATTGTCAAATCCCTAGTAGCTCAAAGATACATATGTTCAAAACTTCTCCCAAGATTCTCGTTACAGACTCAAGATTATAACTAAATTATAATGAAATACATCTACAGAATATATGACCTAATTCTAGTAGCATGACGACCTTCTTTTATTCTCTACTCTTGCAAATTGGATTTTATGTATATATATAATCTTTGGCCCATTGAATATTTTTTATGCTCGTTTGATGTGCCACTATAACCATCTTGACGAGATCCATGCCTACTTGTTCCATTCACTTGATCTCTTCAACTTTAGGAGCTGAATACTTCTTTTGCGTATTTTCAAAATTCCAACATCATTGCTTGATGATTTTCTTGTTACTTTCTTCTTCCTCACTTCTACTTTCCAAGTAAACTAACCATTCATTTCCAATCTTCCAATTCCTAATTTTCACAGCTATATTTCACCAAAATTGTTTACAAAAATGATCTAACAAGCCTCGACCATAATCTATTGACTTGCTCTTGAGTAAATCCTTTTCTTTTTCACTTGGTCCTTCCTGTGGTTGCTCAAATGATGTTGATCCTTCTTGTATCTATGTAGATGTTTCTGCTTTAAATGAAGGACCCAACTTAGGAATATATAAGTAATCTTTCCATGTCCCAATTAAGGTGGAGGTTTTATTAATGAACTATTGGGTTGTCCCTACATCTAGTTTCTTGGGACATGTTGTGATCATGACATTCCAATGTGTATTTTCATTGATATTAAGCTTGCATAACTGAAAACACTTTTCTTGGACTAGAGGCTTAATATTTTGAATAATAGTCTTGACCTTATGGGACTCTTCTTCTAAAGTGACTACCTGATTATATGTCTCTTTAGTTTTGTCAAGAAGCTACTATTGTTGCGCAAGGTCGGAAGTAGAAATAGCTTCCTATGTTAACTTAAGTTACTCCTTTCATGAAGGATGTACAATGGTTTCTTACGACAAGCTAGAAATCAAGGCCAATCTTACACTTGGCGCAAATATTCTTGAGATTCCTTCATCTAATGTTGGAGAAAAGCATCAAGTGTAAACCCTTGCTCTACAATTTAGTTAAGTTGTTGATTAAACTATTACGTGGGACCAATATTCTTGTTGTGCAACTTGGAAACAATATGGTGTATATCTTTATTTGTAACAAATAATTCTTCCCAATCACTTTCAATGAATTTGATTTATTGCATTGGGTCATAATAGGAAATAACATTAAGTGCATTAGAAGCATGGTCTACAACTTCTAGCAATATCCTTTTTCACTAGTAACATTGATATATGCTATTTGTTGCTTAAGTTTCTCTTTTTGCGTGAAAAACTGATCTCGTTCCTCTATAACTCGAAGGAGTTGTGTTGTTGCTATTCATATGTGAGAGTAAGGTCATCATACCTTGAATATGTGAGAACCAAAGTATCCTCCAACTACATTAATGAAGCTCTCATAATTCGAAATAATTGCTGAGAAGGCTAGTTTTGAAGGTTTTTCATAGATAAAGAATCAATTGGTGGTATCCTATACTATAGGGGATATCCACTTGCGACAAACTTGTTAGATTGAACCTATGGTGAAGTCTCCTAGACTTATACTTGTTCTTGATGGAAATCCTCATAGACTTTCACGAGCACTTTAAGATGAAGTAAAGGAACATTATCCAAGGTGTGAGTAAAGAGTTTCAACATTTCTTTACAATGATCGGGATCTCAAACAAAGGCAGATAATTCCTCGGAAATGAATACGCAACTTTATTTTGGTTGTGGTACTAAAGAAGGTAGAGTAATCTATAGAGTTGTTGTTTGTGGCATATTACTTACCTCTGATGAATCGTACAGTTCTGATGCCAATTCTATATCTAACAAGATTTTTAGGTCTTGTAGGGTTGATATATTCTTCTCTAGATTCGAATGGTGATGTGGAACATCATAAATAATATCAGAGGGGGCAAGGGACTATGGTGAAGAAGTGGGGATAGGCAGATGGGATTTAGAAACCTGAGTGATACTATGCTCCTCAACAATAGGTGTAGGTCGATAAGATCTATAGGTTCATCATCAAGAATATGCATTCTAGTGGAGGGATCAAAAAATGGGGGAAGGTGATTTGACATTATAGTGGTTAATGACTCTGAAGCTAGAGATAAAGAAGGAAGTAAAATAGACGCACCAGATTCTGGAGAGATAATAGGAGCAACTATAGAGACAATGGGAAGTGTAGATAAAGGAGCCATGGAAGCCAAAGGGAGAGCCCTATGATTAAAGGTTTTTACTGAAAGAGAACAACATCAAGAATATATGAAGTCATGATAAGTGTACTTACCAAAGACTCAAATCTAGAAACAATGGTGATGACAAAATAAAAACAAGTACGAATCCTCTTGACTAAAGGCTAGAAGTTGGAACCAACTATAGTTGAATGTTTCTCAAATGATGATGCAACAAAGGAAGAAATATATCATGGCATCAATCCCTCAAGTGAATATGCAACACCAATAGGAGTTTTCATGCACTAAATACAAGGCCAAGATACAAATTGTCTATGAAAGGCTTCTTCTATCATATAAAACGGTAGTGCCCACATTTGAAATGTGTACTTGTTGTCAAACTTTGGGTGGATATAAGAATGATTGTGGTTAATGTCGAACCATATTTGGTATGCATGCTTGTCCAAGCTGGATTGAGGAATCCTTATGGTCTGAGTAACATCAATCATTTTGGTGTACCAAACTCCAAAATGTATTTCGTTGAAGGAAACATTTGCAGAGTTGGACCAAGCCTTCCAAGGATAAAAGGAAATATATATAACCTCACCATTTGGCATCTCATAGGAAACGCGACCTTCAAGGGTGCCACTTCATCATGGAGATAAATACGATCAAATACTCATAAATGAAATAGCCACCTCACTTATAAACCTCTTGACATGCAAAGAAGAGCTTGTCAAGTAAAACATTGCACCAATTCAAGCGTTCAAGGGCAAAAAATTCAACTACTAAGATGGCATCAAGGGTGCATTCACCCTTAGTGTAGTGTTGGGTTACTTTCCTTTCAGTGAGATAATAAGGAAATTGCATATTCTCATTGTTGATAAGCTCAATGATAGCTCACGACCTTAATGGCTGGTGTTGTATTTCTCATATAGGTTTACAATCCTTGCCTTCTTACTATGCTTAGAATTCCCTTTGTTCCCAGGCTGTTGGGATCCCTGCAATCCTAAGTTACTGATACTACTGGCTCCTTTTTTGCTCCCAATATTAAAATTGGCTTTGTATTTCTCATGCACACTATATACCCGTACTGCCTTGGCTAAGCTAATAACAAATTCCTCCATATTGTAATAAGGTACTAGGGGAAGATCGGGGGAAATGCCACCTGTGTCTCAGGGGTATTGCTGTTGATTCTTAATGGATGCTTCTCCTTCATTAAATAATCTCCTCATCATGTTTCCCATGTCTTCTTCTCTTTCCTCTCCATACCCACTCAGCCTCTACTCTTGTGATCCACCTTCCATAACCTATAGGGAAGGTCCCTCTTCATTCCTCTAACTCCTACGTCTCTCGTCTACGCTCTTGATTTGCCCAGTGTCTTCCTCTCCTCCCTCCTCGACTTGGGTTTTTCCCATCAATGCTCCTACTTGGTGGGGGTACATCCTCCTCTTCTCGAGAGTCTTAATCACTCTTGTCTGCCACTTATCCACTAGTAGTGCTCTCCTCTACGCTCTGACATCTCTAGCTTTCTTCAATTCTTTCGCATCCATCCCTTTAGGTATTCCTCAACTGGTAGCATTCGCCCCTCTACGTCCTTCCCCCAGTACTGGGGTTTTACGATTCCATCCCCATGGTGGGTGAGGGTAGTAATCCTTCTTCTACCATAAACATCTTAATCCACGTCGGTACTTCCTTCATTAACCTTCCTATTAATCCATAGCCGAATACAACTTCCACCTTTGATAAAGCCTGATAACTCTCTGCTACAAACTCAACTATATATCCTTCCACAGTAGTCTTTACCCAAAAATCTACTGCTCTAGTCAGATCATTGTCCAATTGTTGGAGCAGTACAATATCCGACGAAGTCCAGCTACGGTGAACTGTCATCAATCCCCCTGAATGGCTTTGCCCCTTCAGCTTTCTTAACCAACTGTACAGGTCTTCTAGAAACTTGCACCAGAAAATATCTTACTAATCATTGGTACCATCAGCGTATAAAATCGCCTCACTTACCTTACTGATCGGTTGATTTCTACAGGAAGCTTGCTCTGCTACAAACTGATCTACTTTATGATTCCACTAATCCCTGATCTCTCTCTTGAATATCCTCGACACCATGTTCTGAACCCATCCTCGTAGCTTCAGGTCCCGACAATGGAACCATTTGTTGGCATGAAAGAGTCGTCAAGGAGAAAAGACCCTAGGTTCAGGTGTAGAGGGCCAACAATGGTCTGGTGTAGTCTAGGACAATGCCGACATTTTCACCTTACCCAAAGGGTAAGGAGTCTCATCCGAGGTATGCCATGACCAGAAGTAAGAAAGGTTCAACATGGGATCAAGGGAGTACCAACCGGGGCATCATTGAATAACAAATATGTATTCATTACAAACGAAACAGAGATAAAAACATAACACCGATTACCCAAGAACTACTAAATACATGCATTTGATGGGACATTTAAATTTTTTTGAAACTCATCACATTAGGGGATCCATACATATCATGATTCGCAACCAATTTATCTTTATTTCTATTAACTTAATAATACAAAATTACAACATAACTTCGACATTCGCCACAAGGAACTACAAGGAATATCCGGATCAGATCCATGGGTTCGATCTCAGCCTCAAGGGCCCAGTTCTCCTGGATCCTACATTCTGTTATTTGTCTGCCACAACTAGATATCTGCCCACTAGCTCCACAGCCTTGCCAACTATCTCATTAACCAGCCAACCTCTCTTCTTTTCTATCCCTCTCCTTTTATATCCCTTTTTGTCGCTTGGACTGACAGTTCCTGCTCGGCTACTCTTGCACCTTCCCACCCACTTGTCTACGTTTGTCTTTCGCTGCCACCTTGTTGCAACCCTTTCACAACTCCCTATTCTTGCCTTTCTATCCATCTAACTCTTCCGCAAACTAACTGTTGCTGCCACCCACTTCCTTCTCATCCTTCGGTCAACCAAAATTGATCAAAACCTTTTCAAAATTAAACAAAGGCCCAAACAACTTCACGGTGTTTTTCTTTACTTGTGTCTTTGGTGGGTTGTACTAGGCCATTCTGCCATGGATTTTTCCTTTGTTCTGCATTTGGGGGCATATTTCCCTTGCTTCAAATGCGCAAATCGAAAGTCTTGCTTCTTCTGTTTAAACTTATGCTCGATCTTGATGGCGTATCGGTACGTCGTGCCAAGCGAGGAGATGTCCAGGAACTCCATCTCATCTTGAATGTAACTGTGTAGGCAGTTACGGTACTTGAGTACCAAATGTTTCTCAAAATCATTGATAGCCAACTTTCTGTGAAGGGTATGAAAACATTGGTAAAATCTAACACATCTTGGTCCCTTCCCTGCCACAGCGTTGTCCACTTTATGTATTTATCCTCATAGCTCCCGATAGGGTAGTATTGTTCCTTCATGGCATCCCGAAACGAATTCCAAGTGGGTGCGCTAAAAAAAGTGAGGTCATACTTTCATCCTTCTACTCACAATAGGTTTCCCACCAGTCCTTGATGTGGGGGGAGACTTTGAGAAGAGAAAAAGTAATCTTTTCTCGGCTAGAAAAATCATGAACAGAAAAATCTACTTCTAGTAAATTTAACCATTTTTCTATGACATCTACATCTATTTGGCTCTCAAATATGGGAATGTAAAAGTTTACTTTTACCTTAAAATGAGTGGAGCCTCCAGAGTAGCTGTTGGATGTAGATTCATCGTCAGTGGGAAATTGTTGAAGGATCTGGGCAAAGTTATCCATCATCGCATTCCTTTGTTTCTTGAGGGCCTCCTTGAGTAATATTTTGATAGGATATACTGCCCCCTCATCTTTATTTTCTTCCCCCATGGGTGGGCATCAAGGTTTGCGAGGATGATCTTGCAAAGGTTCAACTAGATTGAGCCCTAACTCCTTATATCCTGACCTCGTTGGGGAGATGCAAAGAAAAAAAGAAAAAGAGCAGGCCACTTTGATACCATTGATCTAGATTTAAATATGAACACAACAAATTATAGATATAACCATAAACACAACACTGTAGTAGAAATAACACTTCATTTCATTAATATCAAATACATAATATGCTTACAAACATAATGGAAATAAGACTAGCTTAGGCAATGGTAGCTTATCTTTGAGAAGATATGTGGTGGCTACATGCCTTTAAACTGTGTTAGAATGAGGTGAAAAGGCCTATTTATTATTTAGAAACAATGGAAAACCATAAACATCCAAAAACTTAACTCTAGGAGACAAAGCGCCAAACTATGGGCCCCGCTTGGGTAAGTTGGTACATCAATTTTCCGGGGTCATAACTTTGGCATACTATCTATGTTTGACGCACGCAATACCTCGTCAGAAAGATCTATCTGAGGACTATATATTTTTTCTAACTAACATAGTTTGAGGATGCATTTTGGTCCTAATTTTTCCAAAAAAAAACGTCATTTATGGTCTCAAAATGGCTTTGGAAGTTTAGGACCCGAAAAATTGCCAAAAATTGTTAATTGTGCTACAAATAAGGAAACTAAAAAATTGAAAGAAACAATGGTAGGGATCCAAGTGGAATAGGCAGGTGGCCACCAATATCCACCTGGATCATTCTTGCCCCCGTAGGAAGCAATGGTCCCCATTGTGTTGAGTTCCTCCATGAGATGAGGAAACTTCTGTTGAACTTGGTCGTTGATGAGCCATTTGCCCTGGTGAAGGAGTTGGCATGCTTTGAAAACTCGATATAGTTGGATCATTTGCTATTGGGTTTTCTTGATTTGTGTGTCCATGATTCGATCAGTTGTGGCTTGTTCCATGCAATCTGTATTTAACTCTGTAGGTGTGAGTTGTTCTGCAATGTCTGATGTGTCTAGCAATGTTGGGAAGTATGGTCGAAGGCGGTCCACATTGAACAATGGGTGTAAGCCAAGGAATGGGGGAATGATGAGCTTAAATGCATTGTCTCGCATAGCCCTGGTAATGGTTTAAGGACCATATTGGAGTGGTATGAGTTTCTGATAAGCTCTTGTAAGGTCGTCCTTGTGCAAATGCAACCAGACTTTGCTGCCCACCTAAAACTTGTGTGGCACCCGATGTTGATCATGTTTCTACTTGTACTTGGCATTTGATTTATCCAGAATGTCATGGAACTACTGGCGGATATTTTGGATGTGCTCAATGAAATTTTTTGCCATATCGGCTTCGGATTGGACATGAGTCGAATTTGCCTAAGTAGCTGCAAATGGTATGGTAACATAAATGGGACATAGTGGTTGGAATCCCAAGGCAACCTGAAAAGGTTTGTGGCCAGTCGAGCTGTGGAGAGCCTGTTTATAGCTGTGCTAGACATAGGGGAGGCTCTCATCCCATGTGTGTGGATGCTTTGAGTTGTACATGTGCATAATGTGTCCGATCATCTTGTTGACGAACTCTGTATGGCCATCAGTTCGGGGATGGAAAACTATGGACTTAGTGAGCTTGGTGTCTAGCATCGACTAGAGACTGGACCAAAATGTACTGAGGAACCAACTGTCCCGATCTGAGATGATAGACTGTGGCATCCCAAAGTGTACCGACACTCGTTCAAAGAAGAGTTTATCAGTGGCTTTTGCTGTGATATTCTTCTTGCAAGATTCCACAATGGTCATCTTTGAGATCTGTTGACGGCCACAAAAACACAATCGGTGCCATGCTTAGTAGAAGGAAGGCCCGACATGTAATCCATGGAGATGGATTCCCAAGTTCAACTAGGGGTAGGCAACGGAGTATAGAGGTCTTGCTTCTTGATGGTTAGTTTGGCAATGGTGCAGGCAATGAAGGATCGAATGTACTTCTCGACATCCTGTCGAAGATTTGGCCAATAGAAATACTTCTGCATTTCTACCACCGTTTTCTTGACCTCGAAATGCCCTGCGACCCGATTGTAGTGTGCTTCCCAAATCATCTCGGCATGCTTGCTTGAAGGAACACAAAGGTGTCCAAGGTGGCATAATAGGGAATCTTGGAGGTGAAAATATGGAACTTGCTAACCCTCCAAGGGTGTCGGGTATGTGTGGCCGAGTTCTGGGTAGATTTTGTAGAGAAGTGGCCAATTAGAAGTCTCGTTCCCACAAGAGTTGAGCATAGTAATTAACGCCACGATTGGTGGTCATTTGAGGCATTCTAAAACATTATTGGCACTGCCCTTCTTATACTTGATATTCAAATCGAACTATTGCAGGTATGTGGACCACTTTTGATGGCGATCATTCTACAACTTCTCTTACTTTTGTATGGACTACAGGGGTTGGTGGTCTGTGTGGATGACTGTTTCCTTCCCCAAAATGCAATGCTTCAATTGTCAGCAGCATGCACAATTGAATACATCTCTTTTTCATAAGTGGGATACTTTCGTGCTGTGTCTGAAAGTGTCTCACTGTGATATGCCAATGGATGCCCCTATTGAGTAAGGACTGCCCCAATAGCATAGTCAAAGGGATCTGTCTTGATCTCAAATGGTTGTTGTAAGTATGGTAATGTGAGCACTGGTGCAGAGTAGAGGCGATGTTTCAACTTTGCAAACGTCTTTTGTTGAGATTCAAACCAAAAGAATTTTCCTTTCACTCCTCCCTTAGTGACTTGAATTAAGGGCCAAGTGATATGAGAGAATCCCAACACGAACATGTTGTAGAAATTGGCAAGACCCAGAAAGATGCGGAGCTTTGTCAGAGTGGTTGGGGCTGGCCAGACCTGAATGACTTAGATCTTGGTTGGATCCACATGCACCCCTCGTTCATCAATAATGTATCCCTGATACTAAACTTGGGTCATGCCAAAAGTGCATTTCTCCAAATTGGCATACAAGTTGTGTTGCCGTAGTGTTTGGAGAACCTGTTGAATGTGGTGGAGTGCTCTTCCCAACTCTGGCTGAAGATCAGGATGTCATCCAAGTATACCACTATAAATGAGTTGGTGAATGGCCACAAGATGTCATCCATTAACCTCATGAAGGTTGAAGGAGCATTCTTCAACCCTAAAGGCATAACCAACCATTCGAAAAGTCCCTTCTTGTATTTGAAGGTAGTCTTCCACACATCAGAGGGTTCAATTGGTACCTGGTGATATTCGGACTTCAAGTCGATCTTGCTGAAATATTTTTCCCCCTTGAGTTGGCCTAGAAGCTCATCAATCCGTGGGATCAGGTACCTATTCAAGACATTGATCTTGTTTAGCGCTCGATAGTCAATATAATATCCAAGTCCCATCCTTTTGTTGTACCAACACAATTAGGTTCCCACAGGGTGATGAAATCATCCAAATGTGACCTTTCTATAGCAGCTCTTGAATCTGCCTCTTGATTTCTTCATTCTCCAAAACGGAGCACCGATGTATTGGTCTATTGGGAAACGATGCACATGGGGTCAGATAGATGGAGTGCTTGACCTGACAGTGCAGAGGCACCCCTGTGGGGGAGCTGAAGATGTCCTCGTAGTCCTCCACGACCTTGTCCATCTATTTTTGTCGTGCGGAAGGGTCTTGTCTAGAGGTCGTGGCCACTTTCTTCTTCTTTCCCTGAGGGTGTATGATCGAGAAAAACAATTTGCCCATTTTGGACATGAACTTACTACATTGTTTTGTAGTAACCAAAGAGATGGCGGTAGGCGGTTCTACCTCCGGTATCCTGTACAACTTATTTCCCAAAGTAACAATAACAGCGTGATGCCTTAACTCATACACATCATGTTGCTTCCACAAGTATGGTTGGACTAATAATATATCACAAACATCAAGGGGAGCAACATCACATAATACCTCATTCGTGAAGGGCTTGATGCTATATGGAAGGTGACATTGCTGGCTCACATGAAGATCCCATCCTTAGTGAAGCCACTCGATGGTGTACAATTGTGGGTGTGCTATTGTTGGTAAGCCCAACCACTTCACGACCTATACCGAAATGAGGTTCTTTTGGCTCTTGCTGTCAACAATGAATTGTAGCGGGGAACCCTTTACCCACATCTGGGAGTGGAAGAGGCACTCCTCCTCCTATGGATGTTCAGGTTCCTCCTTATGGATCTTTATTGTGGCAACGGTGGCGTTGGGATCCACATTGATACTGTGCTTCCCTTTGTCATTCCCCTTATCTGATTCTAACTCAAAGTTTCAACATGCATCAAAATCCGAAGCCTTCAGCGTGGCCACCAATGACTGCCTGGCCCGACACTCACTTGCGTTGTGGTGGAGCTCTTATGGAACTCACACCAATTTCCCATGTCCTTCTTCGGCTTCGCGTTGTTGTTCTTTGCTTGCGGCTTTGGTGGGTTGTCTTGGGTTGCCCCACCTTGGCTTTGTCCTTTGTTCTATTTGGGGGCACCTTTCCCTTGCTTTAGATTCACATATCCAAAGTCTCGCTTCTTTGGTTTAAAATTCTACTCGATCTTGACGGCATATCAGTACGTTGTGCTGAGCAAGGAGATGTCCAGGAACTCCATCTCATCCTGGATGTACCTGTGTAAGTAGTTGCGGTAATTGAGTACCAAATTTCTCATAATCCTTGATACCCAACTTTGTGTGAAGGGTATGAAAAACATTGGTAAACTCCGACACATCTTGGTCCCTTCCCTGTCACAGTGTTGTCCACTTTATGTATTTATCCTCATAGCTCCCAACAGGGTAGTACTAATCCTTGATGGCATCTCGGAACGAATTCCAAGTGGGTGTGGCTGAAAACAGTGAGGTTGTACTTTCATCCTTCTACTCATAGTAGGTTTCCCACCAGTCCTTGTTGCAAGGGGTGGCTTTGAGAAGAGAAAAAATAATCTTTTCTCGACTAGAAAAATCATGAACATAAAAATATCCTTCTAGCAGATTTAACCATTTATCTACGGTGTCTACATCTATTTGGCCCTCAAATATGGTAATGTCAAAGTTTACTTGTACCTTAAAAAGACTGGAGCCTCCAGAGTGGCTGTTAGACGTAGATGCGCCGCCGGTGGGCAACCATTGAAGGATCTGAGCAAAGTTATCCATCATCGCATTACTTTGTTTCTCGAGGGCCTCCTCGAGCAATATTTTGATAGGATCTCTTATCCCCTTGACTTTTGTTTCTTCCCCCATGGGCAACCTTCAGGGTTTGTGAGGCTAATCTTACAAAGGTTCAACCAGATCGAGCCCTAACTCCTTATATCCCAACCTTGTTGGGGACATGCAAAGAAAAACATAGAAAGAGAAGACTGCTTTGATACCACTAATCTGTATTTAAACAAGAACACAACAAATTACAGATATAACCATAAATATCAATCTGCAGTAAAATAACACTTCATTTCATTACTATCAAATACAAAAATATGCTTACAAACATAATGGAAATAAGACTAGCTCGGGCGATGGTAGCTTATCTCTGAGAAGAGATGTGGCGATTATATGCCTTTGAAATGTGTTGCAATGAGGCTAAAAGGCCTATTTATTATTGATAGACAATGGAAAACCCTAAACCTCCAAAAACCTAACCCTAGGAGATGAAGTGCCAAACTATGGGCCCCATTTGGGTAAATTGGTACATCAACTTCCCGAGGTCGTAACTTTGGCATACGATCTCCGTTTGATGCACACAATACCTCGTTAGAAATATCTATCCGAGGACTACAACTTTTGAATGACCAACATTGATCAAAGCATCATTTTGGTCTTAGTTTTCCAAAAAAACATCATTTAGGGCCTCTAAATGGCTCCAAAGTTTAGGACTAGAAAAACTGCCAAAAATAGTAAATTACTACAAATAAGGAAACTAAAAAATTGAAAGAAACAATGGTGGGGATCCAATTGGAATAGGCGGGTGGCCACCAATATCCACCTGGATCAATTAAATATAAGAGAAGAAAAAATAGATGATGAAGAAGAGGAAGAATCTCCTTTTTCAATGAGAGAAAGTAATGATGATTTCAAAATGGAGAATATTAACCCCTCCATTCTTCCATTGTTCTATGGATTATCTATATAATATCCTTCTACTTTCCTATTCAAATTTGAAGTTTTATGTAGAAACTATGATTATAAGACATATTCTTAGAAGTTAAGGTTGATTCCTTCAACTTCGAAAGGTGCCACTTTGATATGGTTTATGGGATTAGGAGGAGGAATTATAGGTACTTGGGAAGAAATGAAGAATACCTTTCTTTAAAAATACAGGGATTATTGTAAATTAAGAGAGACTAAGGATGAAGTCTTTACCATGACTCAAAGGCCAGATGAAACTTTGGAAGATTATGTTGAACATTTTCAATCCAACTACAAAAGGTCAACAACATGCAAATTGGATGATGAGTCATTGAATTTAGTTTTTCTGAGAGGATTTAGAGAGGAACTAATAAATCCCTCAAATATTATAGCTATTGGAACCATTTATCAACTCACGTATGATGAGATTAGGGAAATCTTTAAGAAATATTCAAAAGAAAACATGAGGAAAGGTAGAGGAACAAGAATTTTTGTAAGTCCTACATCTAGGAATAGTTAAAGATTAACAAAAGTTGAGATTGGAAATTTATTGGAGAATATTAAAACTGATATATTGAATTCATTTTCTATGCAACCAGATGCTTTACAGATAAGGAAAAGAAAAGAAGACAATGAAAAAAATTTGGATATAATTTTCCCCCGATGTACAAAGAAACATCTTAGGAATGAGTGTTTGTTAACTGCGGTAGAATTTTGCAACATTTTGTTTTGAAAATCATAATGTCAATAATTACCCACAACTACAAGTTTTGAAAGTATTTTATTAGATAAATGATCAACATGTTCAAAAAGTTGATTTTGTTAATAAATGACGATTTGGACAGTTATGCCCACCATTTTCTAGAGGAAATCAAGATCCTCAATATTTTAATCAACCTTGGTATAATCCTTAGATTATGCAAGGACAACAATTAACATTTTTTCAATTATCCAATAATTCACAACCTTGGAAACTATTTATTTCAAATCCTTGGAATTATACACATTCTTACAACCAACAATTTTATTCTAACCCACAACCTTTTCCTACACAAGGAAATTGATGGCCTGCACAATAATTCAAATGAACATATCAAAACTAGAAACAATAACAATTTCTCCCCTTACCACAAAAGCATAATTCAATTAACCACCTAGGCAAATCAATTACTTACTCAACTGAATCCAAATCCAAATATTAGGATGGGCCAAACAAATCAACAACCACAATCAAATCAAGTAATTTAATCAAGTCAAACATTTTATAGCAATGACATTGGGGAATATTCAACCCTGACTACTATTGCATTAATTTTCCTCGCTACATATTTAAGCACAAGGAGAATTTTATAAGATCCAAAGCCACCTCAAATTAAGGATGTGAGTGAAGAAAAGTAGCAATTTGAGGAAGAAAATGATGAATGTTTATTACTAAAACAAAAAATCAACAATCTAATCATTTTTAGTCTCCACAAATTCTTGAAAGGCTTACAAAGACTAGGATATCTATTCAACGAGCATTTGATATCATAGATGAATTGAAAAATAGGGCTATAAATATCCGTATAATGCAAGAAATAAGGGATTTATGTATTAGAAACCAGGTAAACATAAATGAGATCCTCCTAATATCCAAGTAACTGGTTAATTAACTAAAATTATTCCTAGAAAATTTTTAAATTTGAAATATGGGGATCCTGATACTCCTATTGTCCAAGTAAAAATAGGAAAGAAGTCATTGAAAATACTCTAATTGATCTTGGAGAAGCCATTAATTTTATGAATAATGAAATTATGAGGATTTTAAATCTTCAGAGTCTCACGAGGCAAATCCCAACGTTATTGCAAATGGTTGATAGGTCTACTATTAAGCCATATGATATTTTGGAAAATATTGTTATTGCTATTGATTTATGGTAATATCCTACTAATTTTCTTATATTGTATACCAAAACCCTTGTAGGAGGATAAATATTAATCTTAGTATGACCTTGGTAATTTAAATGAGGCCTACCTTATATTTCTCATTAAACTATTTTACAACAATAAAATTCCTTCTTTTAGGGCCAACTTGGACCTCCTTTTGAGCATGATAATTTTTTGGGTGAAGGTCACAATGTTATGATTTGTGTTATTATTATTTGTTGGCTTTGGGTGAATTGGCCCATGTATTTAGGCACACTATATTCAAATGAGCATATATCTCCTCTTAGAGAGGAACCACATGGTGTGCCACCTACCATTGGAAATGGCATGATGAGTACTATTATATGATGATGGTCTATAGTGCAGTTTCACATTCATTTGTCAAAGAAAGAGCAGGGAAAGTGGGAGTCATCTAACAAGGAAAAGGAATTGCCCGGACAGCCAAAAGTGACTGGAATTCGGGCAAAAAAATTTCAAAAATTTTTGTAGAGACAGTGCTTGAATCATATTTTTGATGGTGGAAATGGATTCAACGCCATCAAAAACGTCTAGAACACTTAAAATTTTGAAGTTTAACAATTATAGCTTGGATTTACAAAAATCCTTGCTAGATTTTCTCTAAATATAACCAAAATTTCTATAACTTTTCAAGCAACTCCTTTGCCTTGTTAGACTACGCGGGGAAAGTGGGGCTTCATGGATTTCTATGGGCTTCCTTTTATTTCTTCTAGGGATTTTTTTTCCATTTGTACTTCCAATTATTTTGAATCCATTGACATATATTAAAAGTGCTCATTTAGGGGCTTGGGTTCAAGTCTTCATAGCTCTTCATAAATGAGAAAGTTGAATATCAACAATTGAGTTGGACATCAATAAAAACACCTTTCAACATTCTATTGAAATATATGCATGTGATTATGTTCTCTCTCAAAAATAAAATCACATGTTTTTTCCTCAGAAAAGAAAACTATCAACATATATTCTTGTATATATATACAAGAAATAATATGCCGATAAATATACCAATATATATAGAAATATAATATGTCAATATATATACTAACATATTTGTTGATATATAAACTAATATATACCAACATTCTATATCAATATATATATTAAGATATATGTTGATTTATATATTGACATAGTACTCAAATATATACTAACATATATGCTAGTATATTTATTGGCATGTTATATCTATGTATAAACTCACATAATAATATAAATATGTTGATATAGAATATTATATATTAGGATACCAATATAGTGACTTAATATGTTGGCATGTATACCAATATATATGTTGGTATACACTAACATATATTTTATTATATATACTACTATATATTGACAAACTATGTTTACATATATACTAGTATATATACCCCACACCCTAACACATAGATAGGCACACACTAGCGTATATCTACACACACCAATGGTTATATATATATATATATTGTATTCATGACATATTTATATACTATATACTGACACAATATTTCATATAATAGTGTGCGTTTGTGTGTATTGATACTAGTTTATATATTGACATAATATATTGGTATATATAGCAATATTTAAACTGTATTTGTAATAGTATATAATACTATTATTATACTAGTTTTATATTACTTGTATAATATTCTATATATTTAAACAATATATATTGACATGATATGTACTTGTACATATGTATGTATGTACTATCTTAATACTAATATAGTAAAAAGGGGAAAAAACTATGATGAGATAATAAATGTGGAGACTTCTATCACTTAAATTTCAGCCACCAAGCAATATAGGTGGTCATTGAAAACGACGTCAATACAGCATGGAAAAGCCTACCCGTGGCCATTAATCAATGGCCGAAAAGCACTTGGAAAAAGTTATACAAAGTGGGTTTTAATTCAACTGTGTAAATTCATACTGTGGTTTTTGTGTAATCCACATGACTAATTCTTCTAGAGTAAGCTCGATTCATAATAAAAATAAGTCTCACCGACTTTTGGTACAATAAATGATGATATCCCATACAAAATTAAACTCACAAGCTCACACTAGAATGGTTTAGAGCCTAAGGTTATTGTCCTTTGGTATATCCAAGGTATCCTCATGTTTAGAAAACCACAATTGGAATGAACTCTATTTACACCATGAATCAACTCTAATATAGCGTGGATAATTCTTATATATAGTAGCCATGAGGGAGCATTTGAAACAAGGGTAGTTGAGTTATTGTTATGCTGCGAAATGTTTTTCCAAAGCTCCAATAGTTTGTAAGGATTTCATTATTATTACTACCATATTAAGCAATGTTTCCACCATTGGACAAGCTTTTCCAAATTCTTGAGTTTGATAGAAAGCATCATACGAAATACGAAAGGATCTTCCTTGAAGGCAATGGAGTAGAACCATCTATTTAATGACACTATCGCTCTTCAGATTTGGGCCAGTTGATTTTCCACAACCTTGATTTTCTTAGATAGAATCTTAAATCACTGACGCTACCAAACCAAGAATCACAATGAAACTACTTTGCAAATATGAATATAAACAACAATAGATCTACTAGTGCACAAAATATAGACATTTTTTTACAATTTTCAACCGACCTTCGTTATATTAATCAAATTGAATAAACAGTGGTCTAGGGCTCCTATACCAGGGATAATGGCCCTCATAGATCCACTAGTACAAGAATATAAAATTGGGGCTTGGTGACAATCCATCAACAACCAATCTACCCTCAACAAGATACTATGACCATCTGGTTGTAGCATGCTCTCTCAGTTCCTCTCGGTTGTACCCTGTAATGACTCGGTCTTTCAACTCTCGATCTGCAACACTACCTCTATCAATGATCCAAGTCCATCTCGCCATTGAACCTTGAATATCCAATCTTCTCCCTAGTTGTGCCTTAGTCTATCAAGGGCACAACACATCGATACTCCTGTTGAGATGTTCACAACTTCGTTTGCGAAAAACTCTCAATCTTCCCACTACTCCTCCTCATCTACTCAAGGACTTCAACCCACTATGGTATTCCTATGCTTCTCCAATGAAGACCAACATAGGGCACAGAGGGTTATGACCTATCACTGCAAGATGTCCATCTCCCACATTGAACACAAGGTAGGAGGACTTCCCATCATCTTTTGTAGATGTCCTTCTCCACACACAAGTCTAGGGTTCTCAACTGCTCCTTTGGCTTATCAAACCTTGAGCTCAACAAATGCCACTCTAGAAACCACCTAAGTACATGAGGATGATGTACACTGGACTCCAAATTGGGAACTATCACAATGTCCTCCAATAGACCATAAATTACCAATGCACTATTCACACTTGGTCCACTCTCACACTACCCTCCAACAGACCACGAGTGACCAATCCTATTGTAACATATGCTCCTTAGTTAGGGCATTCAATCATCTAGGAAACCCCTCCTGTTGGATGGAAACATACTCCTGAATTTATCCTCGCCTAGGACACTCATCCTCTAGCATCCAACCATCAATCAAGATGAAATTTGCAACTCCTTGTTGCTGCCACCTTACCTTGGGATCTGCGTATGTAGTAGTTTGGTTAGGGCACACTCAAAAACCCTAAATCCCTGCACAAATAATTGTATCTCCTTCTCCAATTGGGGCTTCCATCTATGCTGCCCACACAAGGATACTTAAGCATTGTACTTGGCCTTGAAACTTCACAAGACACCCTCTTGTACTCTTCCCAAAACAAAAACACAAAACAGTACCATAGCACAAGAAGATACCACTGTTTGGGTTGAGGCTTCCTTTAGAAGTATGTGGCTATGAGAGAGGGTCTCTCTATCCCTCTCGGCTCTCTCAACAAACCTCCACAATGTACTACAGTAGTAACCTATCCTTGTGTCCTAGAACAATGCCAATACCCACACACAAATACAACAAACAATATTCATTACTTACCTTAGTCTTGCAATCTGATATGGTAGGAATTCTGTTGTCATGTTGGTATTGAGTTAGGCCTCCAAGCTTCCATGATGTCACCTTCAAGCCTCAAACATCTACAGCCTCTTTGTGAAGAAATATGCACCTTAAAAACAAAGATACTCCTCTCCAAACACATGCTTCTTCCTTCCCTTGCTCACTCACTTAGATTCACATCAAATTTTAGAGGTTTCTTAGATGATGAATGCTCCTTAGATTACTAGAATAGCCTCAATGATCCCTCTTATTTATACACTTATCAAGGGCTCCAATGGATTTGTCAAGAGGGCTAAACTAACCCTAGCTTACTTGCTTTCCTTAACAAATTAGCCCACACATAAATTCAAAAATTAATAACTATTCAAAAACAACTTGGAAGTGGATGATTGTTGATGCTTTGGATTCATCTCATCTTCTAATATCATCCTCATCCATCAAATGTTGCAATATCATTATGGTTTTGGTCCAAACATCAATGGTTTTAAAACCCCAAGATTGGTTTTAAGCCCACAAGGCCATTTGTAGAGCTCCTTCCTCCAAAACCTCGATCATCAAGGCTTGGAGTACCTCCCAAGCTACAAAAATAAATACTCCCTCTTAGTGAGGGCCAATACTAGGAAGTAACCACCAACAACGCCGACGACACTAACCCATCTGGCATCCATCATTGCAACATAACCTATATAATGAACCCGACAATCTCAGTAGTGCCTCTTCCTCATAAAATTTGTACCTAAAGATCCCAAACCTCCATAGGGAGTCTCCCTTTGAGCCTACACAATCTCCATTGGCTCAGTTGTGCATGCACTCATCCTCCTGGATCAAATACCACTCGTGCAAATCCCTCCAATATCGATATGCAACATCAAGACTTGATGAAGACTCTAGAATGCCAATCTGTAGTCCATCACATGAAGCAATCTCAATCATCCTAATATTTTCCATGCCAAATAAGTCCTCGAGTTGTCCCAACCATCCATGAAAAGACATAGGAAGCCCACGATCTACAAACTACCACACAACATACTGAAATGCACCAGGTTCACCACTGATTCACCAAAACTCCCAGCACACCTCACCATGTAGCCTATCGAGACCGCATCTCCATGTCTTCATCTAAACCCTTTGATCCATGGTCTAGACACCCACAACTCCCTTTGAGTTGCTTCGTTGTGCACGCTCTGATTCATTGTCCCTCAAAGTAGCTCAGAAACGCTCTAATACCATGTTTATTTTCCATGACCTTGGTGTCTAAGATAGAATCTTAAATCACTGACATTATCAAACCAAGAATCATAACGAAACTACTTTGCCTAGCAGAAAATATAAAAAAATTAAATATAATAGTGCACAAAATATTGACAATTTTTTACAATTTTCACTCCAACTTCGTTATATTAATCAAAGTGAATAATACAACAACCTATGGCTCCTGTACCAGGGATAATGGCCCTCATACATCCACTAGTACAAGAATACAAAATTGGGGCTTAGTGTGAATCTGTCGACAACCAATCTACCCTCAACAAGATACTTTGACCATATGGTTGTAGCGCACTCTCTCAGTTCCCCTCGGTCATACCTTGTACCTACTCGGTCCTTCGGCTCTCGATCTACAACACTGCCTTTATCAACAATGCAAGTCCATCTGGCCACTAAAAATTGGCTTTCCAATCTGTTCACTAGTTGTTCCTTAGTCCATCAATAGAAAAATACATCGAGAATCATGTTGAGTTGTTCACAAATCCATTTGTGAACAACAATGAATATTTCCACTACTGCTCCTTAGCTACTCAGGGAATTCAACCAACTATGGTCTTCGTGCGCTACTCTAATGAAGACCAGCATAGGGCATGAAGGGATGCCACCTATCACTGTAAGATATCCATATCCCACAATGAACATGGGCTAGGAGGATTGTCCATCATCTATTATAGATGTACTTTTCCACACACAAGTCTAGGGTTTCTTAACTGCTCCTTTGGCTCATCAAACCTTGAGCTCAACAATTGCCACTCTAGCAACCACCTAAGTCCATGAAAATGGTGCACACCGGGCTCCAACTTTGGCACTATCATGCCGTCCTCCAATAGACCATAAATTTCCAATGCACTATTCACACTTGGTCCACTCTCATGCTATCCTCCAATAGACCGCGAGTGAACAATCCTGTTGTAGCATATGCTCCTTAGTTAAGGCATCCAATAGAATCCTCAGTTTGTCGTCTCCTAGGACACTCATCCTCTAGCATCCAACCATCAATCAAGATGACATTTTCAACTCCTTGATGTTTCCACCTTGCCTTGGGATCTGTGTATGTAGAAGTCTGGTCAGGGCACACCCAATTGTTGGGTTGTGTTATATTCTCTCCACAACTAGCTCTCCTAGTTAACCGGGGGGTTACAGGGGGGGTGGAGCCCCCCCCTTCGTTGTGCCAATTGCGCAGCGGGGGGGTCACAGGGGGTTTGAGGGGAGAAATTAGCTCCCCTCTACGAGGTCCGAGATAGCAGCCTAGGGAAAAAAAAAATTGACCCTATATTAGGTGGGCGAACCTACCTATGATTTTGTGCATGATTTTCACACATGATTTTGGGCGCGATGGTTTTCAGTCCATGGTATTGGATGCTTCGGCATGTATATATATGTATTGTAAGATTGAAAGGAACATAATGAAAAATCAGTTTGGTATTCCCGGTTTTGGGATCCAGAGGAAAATCTCTGTGTATATTTGTTTTATGTGTTATTCTCTTGCTATTGTTTATTTTCTATGTTTTAGAATTTGTACGCAGGTAATTTTTGTATGGGGTTAAAACCTACATTTGGTATCAGAGTTGTTTTGGCTTCAAGAGGACGCCTTTGTCACTGAGGGGTTTCTCTCGAGCCTGTGGTCAACCTTGTTCAGTGGGAGATCTGTGGCATTGATTTTGGTGGTGAAAGAAGACAACGAGCAGTGGAAAGATAGAGATCGAGAAATTTAATGGTGAGAGTTTTTAGTTGTGGAAAATCAATATGGAGGATCTGTTGGTGGATAAAGATCAATGGATTGTGGTAGATCCAGTTACTAAATGAACGGGAGTTTCAGATGAAGAATGGAAGAAGTTGTATTGGAATGCAAAGAGCACAATACGATTGTGTGCCTTAGATTCAGTATTGCTAAATGTATTAGGGGAAACCGTGGCTAAGGCTTTGTGGGATAAGTTAGGGACTTTGTACCAATCTAAGTCTCTGGTGAATAAGTTGTTCCTATGGAAAAAGTTGTATAACCTGAGCATGAAATATGGAGACTTGGTGAAAGAGAATATGAACACATTTAATATTGTGGTAAGTCAGTTATTATCTGTTGATATTAAAATTTCAAATGAAGATAAGTGCATCAGTTTGTTGTGTTCTCTACTAGATTCATGGGATAGTCTGGTTATTGCAATAGGTAGCAATGCAATTGCCTTGCAGTTTGATGAAATAGTCTCATCCTTATTGAAGGAGGAGATGAGACAGGAATATATGGAGAGCCAGAATGGTGATGCCTTGTCTGTACGAGGATGGTCCTAGAGCAGAAAAACAAATAAGTCATCGAGTGGGAGATCTAAATCTAGAGGGAGATATAAATCTCTAGGAAAACTTGTAAAGGTGTGCTGGAAATGCGAAAAGTAAGGGCACTACAAAAGGGACTGTAAATCTAAATCTCCTAACAAAGGAAAGGGATCTGATGATGCTCCTTCTGCAGAGGTGAAAACCACCTCAGATGAAGGTGAGTATGTGTACTTGGCTTCTTCAAGTACACATGTAGATCATGAGGCATGGTTGATTGACTCAGGTGCACCCTTTCACTTCACTCCCCATACAGAGCAGTTCTGCTAGTATGAGAAATATGATGGTGGTGATGTCTTCTTGGGGGATGACAAGAAGGCTAGAATCATTGGTCGTGGAAAAGTTAAGTTGAAGTTGCACAGTTGAAGGATTAGAACACTTCCCGATGTTCTGCATATTCCTGCACTGGCCAGAAATCTAATTTCTATAAGCAAGTTGGATGATGCAGGTGTAAAAAATAGTGTTTGAGAAGGATACCTGCAAGATGGTTCGGGGAGCACTGGTATTGATGTGGGAAGTTCGGATTGGAACTCTATACAAGCTTCAACGTAGCACTGTTGTTGATGGGTGCAACAATTCTGTGGTTCTTGAAAGTGGAGTAGAAAATCTAGTGGTCTCTAGAGAAAAGACCATGCTATGGCATCAAAGACTTGGAAATATTAGAGAGAAGGGCCTTCGAATATTTCATGGTAAAGGTATGGTAGAAGGTATGACTAATAGCTCTCTGGATTTTGATTTCTGTGAAAATTGTTTATGGGAAGCAGAATCAGGTGAGTTTCCCCTCTGGTGGTAAGAGGGCGAAACAAATATTAGAGCTTCTGCACAGTGATGTGTTTGGACCTGTGAAGGTTCCATCACTGGGTAAGTTTGTGTACTATGTATCATTTATAGATGAATTCTATACATGGATATATTTCCTGAAGAAGAAATCTGAAGTCTTTGACATGTTTAAAGAATTTAACGCTTTGATGGAAAACCAGACAGAGAATAAGATAAAGGTGCTGAGGATAGATAATGGTGGAGAGTTTTGCAAGAAGGAATTTGAAGAATTCTGTAAAAAGTGTGGTATAGCATGACAAAAGACTACTCCATACACACTTGAGCAAAATGGAGTTGCAGAAAGAATGAACAAGACGTTGATGGAAAGGGCAAGAAGCATGCTTAGTGGTGCCAGGTTAGGACAAGAATTCTAGGCAGAGGCGGTGGAGACTGCATGTTACCTGGTCAACAGATCACCTTCATCAATGTTGGAGGATAAGACTCCACAAGAGGTATGGACTGGTAAGAAACACTCTCTTTCACATCTGAGGGTATTTGGATATGATGCATATGTACATGTTCCAAAGGAGAAAATAATAAAGTTGTATAGTAAATCTGAAAAGTGCATCTTTATTGGGTATAAGGATGGTTTAAAGGTTTATAAACTTTGGAACCCAGTAACAAGGAAGGTTGTGTACAACCAAGATGCGGTGTTCAGAGAGGTGAAAGATGTTATTAAACATGAAGTCCAACCAAAGGAACCTGAGACCTGTGCGTGCCCTCCTTGTAACTTTTTGCAAAAATTCCAGCACCCGGCCTTTTTAAATGCTTTCTCCACCTCTTTATTTCTCAGCATTATATCTAAGCCTTCAGGCTCATTCCTTAGACATTTGCTGGATCTGTGCTCCTTTTTCTCCATTGATTCTTCCAAATCTTCGCAAACAATGACTACCAGCTCCGGTTGGAATTGTGATTCAGCTTCTATTTGAATTCAGCCTCACTTGATTATCAACCTCGCTTGATTATCTTTGCAGTTGAATTTTAAATTTTTCCGTTTAAAATCTTTCAAGTTGTAATCTTGCAGATTTATCATTTCATGCAAGACTTACGACCATCATTAAGTTTTATGCACGGTGGTCTTTCTTGGAAATGGTGGTTCATGCGTATCAACAGATCTAGTGGTGGTGATAGTGGCAATGAGTGGTGAAATGTGATAAGAGGGGTACATGAGCTGACATGAGAGGACACGGCCTATGACTCACCTAACGGATTTGACATTTCAGGAAAGATTCGCTGTGAAATGTACGAATCCATGATTTCGCAGCGCGGTCAGTTTTAGATTTGAATGATGCGCTGCGAAACTGCCTAATCATGATGCGCTGCGAAACTGCCTAATCATGATTGCGCTGCGAAATTACAAAAAGGCACGGTGACTGACATAAGATAACAGGTGGCTATAAAACAATGGTAGATGGAGGGGAACCAATGGGAGCTGAGAATAACTTGACTCAAAAACTCTTCAAAACTTCAGATTCTAAGGGAAGAAAATTAGAACAAAAATAAACTAGCATTGACCTTTGTCATCGGGCTAGGATGAAAAGTTACATATATCAATTTTAGTTCTAAGTGATAACACTCATCATCCTAGGAGCTGTTTCAACCAATTCTAAACAAAGCACTACAATCTAGGCAGTCAAAACAACTTGCCTCTATAAGCTAGGAAACCAATTCATTCATTAAATTTTTGCTATTTTATGAATGAATCATCTAGAATAGGTAAATAAATGTCAAGTCAACATAAGATTCCATTAATTACATCAAGAAGGGTGAAAAATCCCATCACAAGTCAAAACTAGTCAAATTGGCTTCGTTTCCTGAGCTGAAGATGAAAATTACGCCAAAAAACCCTTATGCGTCGCGCGCCTTTCCACCTGCATTTGGGGCACTTCCCGACATCCAAATTGAGCTCAGGTTGGCTTGTTGGAAAGCCCTGAATGTCTACTTTCCAACCCAAGTGTAATTTTCCAATTTGATGTCCATTTTATCTTCCAAAAGTGCATTCTCCCAAGGCTGCTTCCTGTGTATCCAAAAAGGGGCAGTGAGGTCATTTTTTGCATGTTTTTTGACCTTTTGGGGACCCAAACCTTGATGAAATGCCTTGGAAATAGCTGAGTAGGTATATTTAATCATGAAAAATCCAAAAGTGCAAACCATTTGTGATTTGGACCTCCCAATCTTGTGGGTAGCGCGCGGCGCGCTACGCATTGAGCCAAAAAACCTGTTTTTTACGCAAAAATTTCAAAATTGACAAAATTTTCCCCAAACTTGTTGAAATTTGGGCTGGGGGTCCCCAATCAAGTACTATGCTCAGTCAAAGAGGTTTCGGCCAAAATCCGAAGACGATCAAGCTCCTTTTGTCTTTTTTGCTTCTTGACCATTTTCCTCAATTTTGCCTTAAGACTCCTAATTCGCGCCTTGCAAACCAGGTTCCGGACCTTGTAATGCATAACCATGTGTTTCAATAATGCATGGTCTCTATTGGCCCTTTTCAGCCGTTCCTCCAAGTAGATGTTGACCCTCTCAAGATTAGCCTCTCGATCCTCATTTACCTGTTGCTCTAGAGAGGTGAACTCAAT
Source organism: Pinus tabuliformis (assembly GCA_031772625.1). NCBI lineage: Eukaryota > Viridiplantae > Streptophyta > Pinopsida > Pinales > Pinaceae > Pinus > Pinus tabuliformis. Next base: position 769,625,125 of record CM062818.1, read on the forward strand.
TTCTCTATGTTGGGCAGCTTGGCGATTCTCACGGATGTTCTGTAGCTCTATGATCATGTGCTGGTCCTCAAGCTGTTTATTCCGCTGCTCTAGATACCTGATATATTGGGTCTTCTCTGATTCTGAAGCTGTCTCATCATGAATAGTAACAAAACCAGATGGCTCACCTGAAGGCCCCTCCTCATGCTTGGGCTTCTTGCCCTTATCCTGTACCTGCGGTGTTGCTGTCGAAAGCGAGGCCCCTTCCACACGAGGTGGAGATAACACTCGCTGTGCTGATGAAGTCAACGAGACCCCTTCCACCCTGGGTGGAGATAGTACTCGTCGTGTAGATGCAAATAATGCCCTGTGACCTCGCTGGTATGTCACATATGGAGGATCACTTATATGCTCAGTCTCAGGAATGTCTGGCTGGTGTGAAGGTCCTCCCTCATCATGAACTATCTCGGGAGGTGGCTGTAATGGTGCAAAGTAATCACGTGAGATGAAATCTTCCCAAGTAATGCCCTGTTGTGCCAACTGATGCATCACTACAATTTTAATCAATGCATAATGATAGATACTCTTATGCTAATGTGTTGGGCTCTTCCTTTGTACTAAAGGCACCATCCTCTCTATGTTGCGACACATGAAAAATGGAATGTTCATCATACGTACCCTTGTAAAATGCATCAACAAACGAACATGGTATGCATAGAGACGTGAGAATCTGCCCTCGCAACTGAAATATCGAATGATGAGTTTCATCAATGGTGCATACTCATCCCTTAGGAATCTGAAAGGAAAAACTGCAGTCAAGTGTCTTATATACCCGGGCTTGATATATGGCTCATAGTAGAATCTGTCTAACTACTGGCGTTTACTCCATTCCTCCCCTACATTTGGTATCCCAGTGGCCTGAGCAATAGTCTCGGGTGACAAAGTGAAATTCACTCCGACAAGGTTTACATAACCATCCTGCAAATTTAGAACAAATAAACGGACTAGTTCCCGATGATGCTGGATTTGTGAGATCCGCTCACAGTATTCAAAACATGATTGATACTGAAAACAGTCCATTGCAAGTGGACAAGCTTGCAATTGAGCCAAAGAAGTAGGCTCCTCCCTGACATGTTGACCACCTTTGCCACCTTTGTGATACCTCCTTGGCACATTTACCTCCGGTGTAGAATCACTATCATAATCATGCTCATATACTGACTCGGTCTCTAACATGTTCTTTAAAAACAAGGTAGCTGGAATATATATATATATGCTGGTATACAACTGTGTGCAAAATTGACTGTAGACTTTTTCTTTTTCTCAAAATGCTGTGACCAAGGGGACACAAATATACAAGGCAATTATTAAGAAAGGGAAAACATTAGGGAAATGGGGAAAATGGAAATAAAACAAGGAGTTTAGGGAAGGGAAGGGGCATGGAAATCTTGAAGTTTTAGGGTTTGGGATGAGGTAGGGTAGGGAAAATATGTTTTTAGTAGAAGGGAGGGGTTAGGATTTGAGGGAGGATAGTGTAGGGTTTTATGAGGAATTATTGGGGAAAATATTGGTGAATATAGGGGGTGGGAAACAAAGGAAATAGGAAAACCTTGGCAACATTTATTTTTTAAAACCCTACAGCAATCTTGGCATTTAAATCCTTACAGCAAACTAATGGAAAAGGAGGGTTTTTACACTTGGTTTTTCATGGCAAATATAGCATAATTTCTTTACATAAACCTTTCAAAACCAAGAATGAGCCGTGGATAAAAGCCTACCTGTGATTTGATGTGTGAGAAGAGGTGTTTGAGTGTGTTTTGGACAAAGTCTGGGCATAAACTTCAATGCACCGCGCGCCTCACCCAATGCGCCGCACACTCTTGATGCGCCTCACGCGTGTAAGATAGCGCTGAAATTTGTTGCCTGATGCGCCACTGATGCGTCGCGCGCCCAACCTGATGCGTAGCGCGCCCTGGAAACGGCCCAATTTGCTCACAAACTCAAAAAATTGCATGAGAACAATGCTCTTTGCTCTTGGAATGCGGAATGGATTGCAAATGAGGAGAAATATCTTCATATAGACTCCTTGTTGATTTTTGCTTAACCCAAAACCCATTTTCTTATGTTTGGTTGTTGACACTTTTTCAAAATTAATAGGCTTTGACCCTTTTGGTTTCCCCTTTAAAATTGGTTGAAATAATGATTTTATCTGATAATTTTTTGCAAGGATAGCTCTGATATGCTCTGGAAAAGGAGACCAAGGCTGCACTTGAACGATTGAAGAACTGAAAATTTTGACAATTTTTACAAAAATGAGATAGCGACTTATCTTCAAAACAGAGTTTTGAAGAGAATTCCTAATTCATCTGTACAATGATGAAAATTATTGAAGTGATGATCTATCAAAAACATCCCTCTGGCCTGCTGGTCTTCTAAGACTTTTCAAGACAAAATTTACTCAACCCTAGACCTAAGACCTCAAATTTTAAAACATGATTGTAAATGACCTTTGAAGACTTATTTTAATAAACAGGCCTGAACCAGTAGTGCCAAGCACGAGGGGAATGAATGACACAAACCGCTCCATCAGAGTTATGGCATGCCTAACGAAATTCAACTGATCAAAAACTGATGGGACACCTAATCATGAAATGAAAAAGAGCTTTGATCTCTGACGGAGGGATAACTAGACCGACTCTAACAATACCCAAAGGTGTATTCGACTTTATTCAATAGATCCTCCACTATTTCACATGAGTTTAACATATGTTCCATTCATTCCTCCTATTTTTGACAAATGGAGCACCACAATGGGCCAATATATCCTTTACGTAATAGTTGGTCCCATGTAAGGATCCTACGCCTCCCAATGAGCCAGAGAAAGTGGGCTACTTTTGGCCATAACTTGGCAGTCCATATTTTTCCCCATAAAGGATCTCTTGGAAGACCTTCTTTCCCAATCACTAAGTTGTGGGCTTCCTTGGTAGTGAATATACTCTTGGATTTATAGCCCCAGCTCAGTTTTTCATCCTCCGTTGACATTTGGATTTTCTTATATCGAAGTGTGCTCTTAAAAATTAGCCAACTCTGTATACCTTCCACTTTAGGCCAATCATTTTCAGTTTTCCAGACTCTCTAGGAGGCATGATCCTTTCGAAGTTTCCAATAGTCTGCTACCTTTATGGCATCATCGTTATGAAGGAACTCCCTCAAGGGATTAAGCCCAATCACAATGTCTAATTTTGAAAGTTGAAGCTAGGAATCTTCCTAGAACATGGTCAACTTCCCATCATGAATTTCCCAAAAGATATGGGTTGTAGTCATTTGAATGTTCCTGCAAGCCAGGCTCCTATGAGGGAGCCCCAAAGGATGATCATTCGCTCTAAACTTCTCTTTCGTTGACCTCACTTTACCACATTTTTTATTCAATATTCTTTTCCAAAGCTTCGAGCTACCTTGGAGCCACCTCCACCATAGTTTGGCACCCATCATATTATTGAGAGTTTCCAAATATCTGAGAGCCAATCCCCCACAACGTTTTGGAAGGAAGAGCTTTTCCCATGATACTAATGCCCATTTCTTACTGAGGTTGGCCCCTTGCCACAAGAACTCGTGAAAAATGGAAGTTATCTATTTGTAAACTCTTTTTGGGGAAGGTAAAATAGACAAATGGTACATAGGAATAACTTGCATAACGACTTTTAAAAGGGTGGTGTGTCTTACTATATTAAGCACACAGAAGGTCCAATTTTCCAACCTCTTAGAGAGTTTGCTTCAAACCTCACTCGAGTAGGGGATTTTTAAGGAATTAACCACAAGGGGGACGCCTAAATACTTGGTTAGTAAATAAGTGATAGTAAAACCCAAGGTATGAGCCAAATTTATTTGGATTGGCTTAGTAGTATTAAAAAATGCATATTTGACTTTTCCTTATTAATTAACATACCCAAGTTTAACATACCAGTGGCCTCCTGAAAATCCAAAAGGATTGAATAAATTTATCTTGCCTCTTGCACTGTCGACTCCCAAAAGAGAAGATTGTCATCAACAAATTGTTGATGCGACAAAGGTAGATCATGGCCCTAAACCCTGGTCCCCTTCATCTGACTAGATTGGATCGTAGAACTTAACATCCTCCCCAAACCTTCTGCATTAATAATATATAAAAATGGCGTGAGTTGATCCACTTGTCAAAGACCCCTTATGGAGTGGAACATAGCTAAAGGAGACCCGTTTATCAAAATGGAGAAGCACGGGGTCAATATTAGGATATAATCCAGTGGATCAAGTCAAGAGAAAAGTCGAATGCCTCCAATTCTCTAGCAAGATAGTTCCAACTCAAGTGATCATATGACTTGGAAAGATCCAACTTTAAAAGCATCCCCGACCTCTTTCTCTCTTTAAGCAAATTAATGACTTCATGAGTGATCACTATTCCATCTAATATCTGCCATCCCTCCACAAAACTAGTCTGTTATGGACTGTTGATGTATTGGAGTAAAGGCTTTAGACATCTGACTATTACTCAAGAAATTATCTTGTAGATCACATTACATAGCGCGCTAGTTCTAAATCCACTTGGCTCACTAGCTGCATTGGATTTTGGGATCAACGTAAAGAAGGTTGCATTTAAACTAGACCAGATCTGATGTGTCCTATGATATTCTTCAACCAAAGCATGGATTTCTTTACCCAAGAAATGGCAACAAGATTTAGATAATTTTGAAGTAAATCCATTCGGTTTTGGTGCCTTATTATTAGGCATCTCCTTGATCACCATCTCCATTTCTTCAAACGAGATTTCCCTCAACAAAGCCTCATTTTTCTCTACTAAGATCAAATGAGGAATATGGTTCACCACTTTATTAATGGCATTATCTCGATCCTGATCCCCTTCAATAAGTATATATGAAAAGAAGGAGATTAGTTCCTCCTGTCTCTTCTCATGCTCGACTAACTGCTCTTTGTTCCTGGACTTCAGGGATAAAATTTTTGTTGTTCTAGTGATGGTTAATCATGGATCTATGAATTTTTTTTTGTTTCGTTATCCCTCCTTCAACCATTGAATCAAGATTTTTTCCTCCAGAAAAACTATTCTGTTTCCTTCTCTCCTCTAAATGATGCAAGACTCGACCTTCCTCTACCGCTAAATCCTCAGACTAACCTTATAGAATTATTTTGTGCTAGATGCGATCCATCTTATCCTCCAGTCTTTGCTTTTCTGCAAATATGTTACCAAATTCTGATTTATTCGAGGATGTGGTTCTTATTTTTAGTTCCTTTAATTTTTGTTGAAATATTTGCACCAGACTGCCACTTGACATCGAAATTTCCTTCCACCACGACTCCAAATTGGAAATAAAATATGGATGGTAGAGCCAAAAACCTTCAAACCGAAAAGGACGATTCTTAGGGGCCACCATTAGGTCTATTTCTAGTCTGATCAACCAATGATATGAATCGAGGATCAAAAGAATAATAACTTCTACGTATAAATCTCTAAATATTATTTCTTCTTAGGTGAGGATCCAATGCAAATGGCTTGCCACTTCGTGCATCCCCCCCTCTTGTTGTTCCAAATATGAACTTCATTATGGATCTCCACATCTGCTAACCCTAGATACTGAAACGTGTCAATCAATTGTTGTGTAATCAGATCCAACTGATGCACCCCTCCTTACTTCTCTTCTAAGTTTCTAATAATATTGAAATCTCCTTTGATTATCCAACTATCATCCTAAAGGGATTTCCTAGTTGTTTTCAGATTTTCCAAAGATTTTCCTTTTTACCTTGAACATATAGTCCATGTATTTCCATTAGGGTTAACCATTCCCCTGAACCTAGGCATCTAAGATTTCGTATTAAGCTACATTGAGTCGCCATCCAAAATTTACAGATTATCCATCTAGTGTCCCATATTATTGTTATGCCTCCAGCTGACCCTCTAGCATCAATAATTATCACCTCACTATCTTTCCAACATTTTCTTGCTATCTCAACTAAATTTTCCTTCGAGACTTTTGTTTCATGTAATATTACAACATCAGGTTTCTCTTTTACTATTAAAAACTTCAAATAAAAACTGAACTTACCTTTAATATTTCAACCATGCATGTTACAAGAGACTATGTTCTTTGAGATTGGAGAGAGGAACGAGGGAAAAACTTCGTGGTTTAACTCATTTGGCTAGAATTCAACAAAAATTCCTCTGCTTCCCTTAATGCCTCTTTCGAAGATTTCCTACCTTTCTTGCCTCTCTTGTTCAACTTGGATCATTTTGTACCTCTTTTGATGATTTCCTACCTTTCTTGCCTCCCTTGATCAACTTGGATCATTTTGTTGGACACCTTGAGCACCTCCATCTTTATTACCAGCAATTAACTTTAAATCCCCTTTCGATTTCGCAAGTCGAGCACACAGTGTCCGAAATAAGTTCCAAAAGTGGATTATTTGGCTAGAGGGGATATATTTAACCTTAGATCTAAAATAGATGTGGAAGAAGTTCATCATTTCCATTTGATTCACATTCAATTTGTTCTGTTTTTCCTCTTATTCCAATATCTTACTCATGCGCACAAGAACCTCCTTTAGTCTCTTATCCTCCTCCATCTCCTTCATGGCTTGCGCTTAGGGATCCCCTTTTCAGATTCTTTATACCTATGAGTGTTAGCATCCATTGGTTGGATTGCCAGTAAATGGGTTATTTCTTGTCGGAATAGGTTTTTGCTGTTGAGAAGCATTACGGGTCGAAGGGGATGTAGAATTTTGGGACGCTCGATTTCCTTGTTGAGACCTTTGGCTACAAGAGGCGCTACCTCTTCGCGAACCCACTGTTTGGAAACCCTTGCCATCCTTCATTTCATTGTTTCTTTGTTCCACCACTACAATCAATGGGTAGTCCCAATATAAATGTCCATATTCATGGCATCATCAACACTTGAACGAGACGTGTTCATAGTCGAGGGGTTGGGTCCATACTGAATTTTGATATTCCAGGTCAATGGATTCCAGAAGTGGTTGTGAAATATTTGTATACATACAAATCTCGGTTTATGCTGCATGGCATTATTTTTTAGTTATTTCAAAAATTTTCACAAAGTCCCTTGTTGCAGTGTTAATTCTTTCTAATACGTTCGGCTCCCAGAAGTTCTCCAGCAAGGAGAATAATCACATCCAAAATGGAGTAGCCAATTATTCATGAAGTATGACCCATTTTCGAAGACTCATTTATGGTCTTTCAGATCGACAAAGATCACCGTGAAAAAAAACTTTTGCTCAAAATCAAAGCTCAATAGGGTCTTTTAGATTCTATTTTGTTTAGATCCATTGTACAATCTTTTGCTACGTCTGCCATATCCCCATAAACTTGCAGATTAAAGTGTGATCCTTCATGAACTATCAGAGCTTCTCCAACCACTTATTTGAGATCATGAACTTAGGGGTTTTGAGATGCTTTTGGAAGCCATCTTTCCCTGCCCTCACTTGCCACTGGGCACTCAGAACTGGGGTTTCCTTTGACTTTCCGCCTGGTGCATCATTGGAGCTACCCCACTTGATCTTGATGAGCCTGCTAAGATATTCCGACAGGAGGATGGACACCCCCCTCCAAGCGAGGGGCCCTCATTGTGGCGCTCAGCTTGGTCCAAGAAGATCCGTCACTGATTGACCAATTGAAATGCTGCGACACAAGATCCTAAAGACTTTCACTGGCTACAAACGGCTTGAAACCCGAATAAAGATTTGAATAACTATAAATGTAATTGTTAATTTTATTCTAAAAAAATATTTTATTAATAATTATAATTATTAACTTTTTCATCTTATTTTTATTTTTATATAATTTCACCAAGTTAAAAGGTTTAGCAAAATATTACATCTCAAAATGTTTAACTTTTACATTAGAGGGATGAGAGATTAAACTTTGGTGATGGTGATCTAAACGACATATTACTTCCGAATAATATTAGGATAATATTATTATCTTAACGGTTAATTATGGAAATTGATACATCTGGCTGCTATTTAAATTTTAATTTTATTGATAAATAGGTTTTTTCACCTTAATCTTATGAATCTTATTAATAGGTTCGATTTATCTGAAAGGCTTACCAAAAAAGAAAGAGAAAAAAAAATTGGTAATGGGTGATCTAAGTGATGGCATATTACTGCCAACTAAGCGTGCCAGCTCCATTAACAAAGATTGAATTTAGGCCTTTGTTGGTTCAATGAACAATGTAAAGTTATAAGTTTGTAAATAGTTGTCACTGAATGAGGTTCAAATTCGATTTATCAGATTTAGTTGCCATAAATAATTAATTAAGCTAACCTGTGTATCCTATTAGCTAACTCCAATAATGTGTTTTAATAGGATAAGTTTTGACTCCAATGGAAAATCGCATAAAAATCCCTCAAATCAGTTCACTCGATGAACAAGAAGTAAGAGAGGTTAACAAGTCACTCGGTCAATGCACCATTAAATTGATCACATTAACTGTTTATTGAGGCCAGGTTTTTATCTCGGACTGTGGGAGGACGCGACAATACGATCAAGATTGCTATGAGATGCTTGTCAGAGTAGGAGCTGTTTATAATGTGATTTTTTGGAGATTTCGGTGACGGAATCAGGTGGAAGAAATTGAGGTTAAATCTTGATTTGTTGCAGTTAAAATGGTTTTTTAACTGCATATTTGGATTCAGCACCCTGGAAAACCCCTGGGACGCTTTCATTGTGCAGAAACTAGCTATCAAACTTGCGATTCCAATAAATTCCTGCCGGATTTCGACCGGAAAAACCCACCAGAAAAGCTTTTAAAAAATCGCGTTATAAACAACTGCGTCAGGATATATCACGATAGAGCTGACATTGTTTACCAAAAGTGTCATACCAATCTGTCAACTCACTTATATGACCGATGATGTTGAAAAATGAGCTTAGAGGCTTTCATAAATTTTTGTAAGTTGATACTATATTACATATGATTATATTGGGAACCAATTTCTGCGCTCACACGCTAATATGAATCATAATTACCAAGTTCAATTCGAATTAAATATGAATTGGATTCGATATCAAAAATATTTGAGTATCTAAAATTCACTGCTGAAATAAATCAGGAATATACATCTTATCATTATTTTTAAAAATGTTGTTTTTTTTTTTTTTTTACATTAAAAATTTCAAATAATCCTCAAAAATTATTTTGAATCATATTACGAAAATTACAAATAAAATTAAATATTAAAATTAGTAAAAAAAACTCTTTTTCAATAAAAGTGAATGAATTGCAAAGGAGAAAACAAATAATCTAAATAAATTACATGCCCCAAACCTTTAAACTCGTTAATTGGCAATCAAAAAATAATAACTAATGCACTCGTTTCCAATAATACATTTTTAGATAATTTCTTAGTTACTAATTAAATAAAATATAAATCAAGAATATAAAATTAAAACTAGTCTATTGTATTCCTAATATTCAAAAGACTTAAAAACCCTGTAATTTACTTTCCTTACAAAATTATTAAAAGCAAAAAAAAAATTCCAACAAAATTTATTATAAATAAATAATTTAAATGTCATTATTGACGAGTACACAACATTATAGAAAAAAATTAAAATTAATTAAAAAAATATATTTTATTATGAAAATGAAAATTTAATATCACAATTATTATTTCATTTCTAAATCAACGTATATTGATTTTTTTAATATAAAAAATAAAATAAAAATAAAACAAAACATTATACATCATACATCATCTAAAAAGTTAATAACAGGACATAATTTTGATGAAAGGGTAGCTATGAAGTTTTTAATCACTCATCACGGCTATGGTGCAGAAAAAAGGTCAGTAACATGTTTTCTGACTATCAGGTTCGAACTGACTGGACACATAAGCCAACAGTGACTTTAGGATCTCTGATTGTGAGAGCTTTGATAAGGAGAGAACCCATCTCCTTAATGTCTTTGTGAAGAATGGATATAGTAGGTGCCTAGGTCAGAAGGCTTTCCGTAAAGCCTCTAAAAATGCGTTAATTAAGTAAGAGCCAAAAGAGCGTCGTCTAGGTGTCCATCTTCCCTATGTCCAAGGAACCACGGACAAGATTGCTCGGATACTTAAAAGGTATGATATTCCCTCAACCTTTAGGCCCCTCAGCACCATTCGCAATTCCCTCCGATCGGTGAAGGATCCCGTTAACCCTCAGGACATGAAGGGTGTCTACTTGATCCCCTGTTCATGTGGGACCCCCTATATTGGGGAAACAAGGCGCTCCTATCAAAGGATCTGCGAACATGCGTCCGACCTAAAACATGGGAGATCCAAGTCTTCAGCATTGGCAGAGCATGTGGAAAAGACCAAGCATCAAGTGTGTATTGAGGAGGCCAAGGTTGTTGCCAAAGTTGCTCAGTTCCATCATTGTAAATTTAGGGAAGCTATTGAGATTGAAAAGAGGCCGAGCAATCTCAATAGAGATGATGGTTGGAAAATCAGTAGGTGCTGGATTCCAGCACTCTCTTCTTAGTCGGTTTTTCTGCCTCCTTGTTTTTGAACTCTTATTATATATATATATATATATATATATATATATATATATAATTTTTATTTTATTACGTATTTATTTATTTTTAAGACTAATTTCTATTAATATATATAATATATTACTAATATTATTAATATCAAGACTATATTATTAATATATATTATATTTAATAAATAATTAAATAAATAAATTACCTATATTAAAACGATATTATTAATATATAATAATAAATAATTTAATTAAATTAAATAAATTACTTTTTCTAACTAACCATTTAAATTAGTTTATTTATTTATATATTTTTAACCCTAACTTTATGATTTTAATTAATATATATATATATATATGTGAGAGAGAGATTATTAATAAATAAATTAATAAATTACTTTTATTCTCGTCTCTAACAACCTATTATTATAATTATAATATATATATATATATTAACAATAATTATTAAACAATTTAAATAAATAAGTAAATTATCTTTTTAAACTAACCACTAAAAGTATTTTATTTATTATTTTTTAATCCTAACTTTTATCTTAATAACCTAATATTATAACTTTATAATATATATATATATATATATATATATATATAATTTAAATAAATAAATTAAATTAAAGTTAGAGAAAGATTTCTGCGAAAATCACATGGAATGTCATTTGTCGACGCGTTTCGAACCAACCAGTGTGGTTCATCGTCAGGACAAGTTGAAGAAACAGATCTAGCTTAGCATGTTATATAGACCGAGCAGAGCCTCCAACGGCTAGTTTGACCAACCGCTAATATTGACCAAAGAACCAGGATCAAAATAATAGTTTATCAGTAAATAATCAAAAATTAAAGGTCAATTATTATTAAAAGAAAATTAGTTGCAACGGACCGCTTCTAAGAATAAATTAAGTGAGAATGAAATAACTAACTGAATAAAAATAATAAAAATAACAAAATAAATAAATAGATATAAAAACCCGAAATAAAAATAAGAAAAATAAAATAAATACACAAACAAATAAAATAAAAATGAAATAAAAATGAAATCAGATAATAATAATTAAAATAATAAAACTAAATAACTAGATATGAATAAGAGTTAAACGTGAATAAACATGAAGCCTAAACTCTATTATTAAATTAAAGTTTTTAAAACTAATCATTAAAAATATTTTATTTATCTATATATTTTTACCTAATTTAACTTATTTCCATAAATAATAATAATAATAATAACATTAAAAATAATAATAATATTAAATTAATAAATAATAATTTGACTACTAATATTATTAATATATTAATATCAAGACTATATTATTAATATATTATTAATTATATTTAATAAATAATTTAATTAAACAAATAAATTACCTATATTATTAATATATAATATAAACAGTCTCGGTTCGGTTATATATAAAGTCTCGCATATAAACAGTCTCGGTTCGGTTATATATAAAGTCTCGCATATAAACAGTCTCGGTTCGGTTATATACAAAGTCTCTCGATATAAACAGTGCGAACTCTCGCATATATAAACAGTCTCGCATATATAAACCGTGCGAACTCTCGCATATAAACAGTGCAGTCTTCGATATATATAAACAAGTGCAGTCTCGCATATATAAACAATCTCGCATATATAAACAGTTCGGTTATATAAACAGTGGAAGTCTCTCGCATATAAACAGTGCAGTCTTCGATAAAATGGGTGTGGAGTTGGGTTATATAAACAGTGGAAGTCTCTCGCATATATAAAACGGGTGCGGAGTCCGGTTATATAAACAGTGGAAGTCTCTCGCATATATAAACAGTGTAGTCTTCGATAAAACGGGTGCGGAGTTCGGTTATCAGTGCGGATATATATTGAACAATTCTCTTAAATCCTCGCATTCAATGATTTTGGCATATATAAATCCGAAGCTCGGTACCCTCGTTCCGGTTCTAAGGCTCCCGTTTTTGAAATATATATAAACCCTCGCATTCGGTGATCTTGGCTCGCATATATAATTTGAGCTCTCGGTGATCTTGGTTCTGGGGCCCACATTTATAAACGCATTCGGTGATCTTGGTTTTAAAGCTCGCATACATAAATCCAAAGCTTGGAGACCTTGGCTCGCACATCAGGTTCGGATATCAGGTGCACACATTCCTTACCTTTTTCTTTTCTAATACATATTTGCTCATATAATTTCAAGTATGAATATTTCACCACAGTTACCAAAGATTACCAAGGGCAGACCTAGCACAGTTACTCTACAAGGCCTCTATGAGTATATAGAGTCTTTAGAGAAACGTAGAGAAGAAAGAGAAGCCAAGTTACAAAAAGAGTTAGAAGCCGTGCTGGAAAATAAATTTGCATCTCTTGAAAACACTATCCAAAAACAAATAGAAAATAAAATAGAACTACTGGAGAATAAAATGGAGGCAATGGAGACTAGATTGCATGTTATAGAAAAACAAAACCAAGATACTAACCAACCATCCCAGCAAGGAGACGTTGATACCTTAGAGGGTCTTAAAATGAAAGAAATGATTAAAGAATTAGAAGAAAAAGTTAATAGCCGCCTCACCCTAAATAGTGTGGTAGATAAGTTAGATATTAAACCAATTAAAGACGAAATGAAAAAATTAATAGAATTAGACCACGAACGTAACAAAAGGACCTTAAACCTTATAATCTTCGGTTTAAAAGAGGAAGAAGATGAGGATACTTTAGCCTTAGTCCAGACAGAATTACATAATAGATTACAAATTGAAACAGTGTGTCTCACAGAAGCAACAAGGTTGGGGAAATTAACCGAGAATAAAGGAAGATTAATCCGCATAAAGGTGAGCTCTACTGATCATAAGCACAACATACTTAGTAAAACCTCAAGTCTAAAAGGAACGAGAGTATTCATAAATGAAGATCTCATTCCAGAAGATTAAGCAGAATTAAGAAAGGAGGTTCAAAAGGTAAAAGAAGATAGAAAGGAAGGAAAATGGGCAATAATCAGAAATAGAAAAGCCTTTATTCGAGACAAAAACCAAAAAGATAGTAATCAATAGCAATTAAACATGCTCCGGATCCTTTCTTGGAACTGTCGGGGCTTCCCATGGAACAAAGGCCCCAAGCTAAGTTGGATTTCAAATGATGTTGATATTATTTTGCTTGTTGAAACTTGGGAGCATGAAGAATCTAAGGTCCCTAACATAGATGACTTTACGCTATGGTCTACGTGGAACAAGCGATCCTCCCATAGAGGCATTGGGGGAATAGCTTGTTACATTAAGAAGAACATCTCCCCCTATGTTAGGATTTATAAAAACGACCCTTACAACCAATTTAGTTGGATAGAGATCAGAGACATTAATAATAAAAAGTCCTACATAGCAATATGTTATTTCCCCCCCCATTAATTCTAACTTCTATAAGAAGAAGAATCTAGATAAAACTAACCCTTACAATAGTTTAGAGAACGATATTTCTAGCCTAAGGAATGATGGTAATATCCTTGTAATAGGTGACTTCAATTCTCGAACTTCAAACAACCAAGCTATTATTTTAAGCAATCGTTCCAACCCTAATCCGCTTTGGTTAGACGAAGACCCTACCCTGGCTAGTAGGTACAAAAGGAGCTCTGAAGACCTCGGGGAAAATTTGTTTGGGTCAGAGCCAGTCAAGCTCTGTAGTGCTCAGGATCTCATAATTTGAAACGGTCTAAAAAAGTGGCCCAATTCCAGCAAGATGACTTGCATCCATGGACTTGGTAGCAGTGTGGTAGACTACGTTATTTCCGATCTTCCATTATACAACGAAATGATAAACTTTGACATCTTAAACGACCACAAGCCTGACTCCGATCATAGGCCTTTACTTATAACCCTCAATTTTGTCATGCATAGAGTTCCCATAGAAAATAATACTTACAACCAAAAGAACTTAATATTTGATAAAAATAAAAAGGACCTCTTTCTAAATGAATTAAAAACTAATTTGCCTCCTTTATCTAGTATAGACAACATAGAAGACCTATATCATAATTTTACTACAACCCTCTCATATTCTATTAAAAAGTTCTCAATTGAAGTCTCAAATAATAAAAGAAATAGCAAAACCAATCCTTGGTATGACAAAGATTGTAAAAATGCGAGGAGAGCAATTAAGGAAGTTGTTGATGATTCTCTTAAAATGGACAAGATAAGAATATACAAAACCCTAATTAAAAGGAAAAAGAGGCAGTACATTCGTCAAAGACAGGAGAATCTCTTACACCTCTCTAAGGTAGCTCCTAAGAAATTTTGGAGGCAGATTCTGACTAGGAAGACTAAGGATAATAATAAAATTGCTCTTCACGATTGGAATTCTTATCTTAAAAAGCTTTATGAATCTCCTAATATCATGGATAATTTGGAAACCCTGCTCACAACGAAAGAAGTCTTCTCTTTAGAAGACATTAAGTTTGGGGTTAATCGCCTCGCGAATGGGAAAGCTAAGGACATTGAAGGTTACCAGGCAAAAATCTTAAAAATTGGAGGCCCTGTCCTCATCCCCCACATCCACAAGCTTTTCAATCAAGCTGTTAAGCAAGGGTTCCCTAAACCTTGGACTGAGAGCCTCATTATCCCTATTTTTAAAAGTGGAGATACAAATAACCCCTCTAATTATCGGACAATTATGATCAGCCCTCTCCTAGCCAAGTTGTATGGTAGTATTCTGGAAAAAAAGTTAAGCATATGGCTTGAAAGTGAAGGTAAGCGGGTTAAAGGCCAAGCAGGTTTCAGAAGGCATCACTCAACAACAGACCACCTTGTTACGCTTAGGATCATTGCGGAGGAATGTCGCAATGATAAATCCAATTTATTTTGCTGCTTTGTAGACTTTAGAAAGGCTTTCGATACGGTTCCTAGATACAACCTTTGGAATAGGTTAGAAGAGCTAAAGGTTCCTCTTGAGTTGAGAGCTGCTGCTATAAGGCTATACGAGAATGTAATTGCCAAGCTAAAGAACAATGAGGGGTGGTCAAAAGATATTAAGTGTAACATCGGAGTTAAACAAGGTTGCCCCCTCTCCCCTACCCTATTTGGCATTTACATCGATAAGCTCGAAGGTTATTTAGAAGAAGCAGGATGTGGTGGCACAATCTTAGCTGGGATAGTCGTTATCCTTCTTCTCTATGCTGACGATATTGTTCTTTTGGCAAGGTGCCCTTCTGATCTTGATAAGCAACTCAAGCTTCTTAAGGATTTCTGCTCTACCATGGGTATCAGTGTTAACACTGACAAAACAAAAGTTATGATTATCAAATCCAAGAAGGACACTTGCGCTAATTTTATGTATGACAATAATAACTTGCAAGAAGTATATTCTTACAAGTACCTAGGAATTGATATCCATCACAAGCTCAATTGGAACCATAGCATTGAGAAAAGGATCAATGGGGGATGAAAAGCTTATTTTGGTCTTGAAAATAATTGTAAAACAACAAACCTCGTAATGTGGGATAAAAAGAAGTTCCTCTTTGAAACTTTAGTCACTCCTGTTATCTTATATGGCTGTGAAGTTTGGGGCTGTAGCATCTCCATAGAATCATAGAGAAAGATTGAGCAAATCCAGAAGCGTTTTATAACTTATAACCTGAAAATTAAAAGTAATACACCCTATCCTATTCTCCTTATAGAAGCAGGTCTTTCTCCTATTGAGAGCCTAGCTATGCTCAGGTTTCTGTTGTACAAGCACAAGCTCAATAACATAGACAATCATAGACTTCCTAAGCTAGCTTTAAATTCCAACCAAAACCACCTAAGGCTTAACCGAGGATGGCATAAGGACACAAGGGCCTGGTTAAACTATTGGGAGATCAATGAGAATGATGCTTTGCAAAACATAAATAACATTAAAGACATTGTTACTTCTAAGTTCAAAGAAAAATTGTGGTGTGAGAAAGATTTAGCGTCTAAAAGAAAATTAAGTTATTATAAGAAGGTCATCAACCCCACCCTTGAAGATCAAAAGTATCTCTCTATTTTAACTAGCTCAAAGAAGAAAATTAATATAGCAAATATTAGAACGAATTCTCATGAGCTCCATAGTGAAACTGGCCGTTGGGCAGTTCCTAAAACGCCATGGATGGAAAGGATCTGCCATATTTGTGAGAATAGGAGCATCGAGGATGAAAACCACTTCCTCTTAGAGTGCCCTGCATACAACCACATTAGATCTCAATTTCACAACCTTTGTTACAATACTGACCTTCCTAGCCTTTTACAATGCCAAAATTATAGTGAACTCGGGAGGCTTCTCTCCAAGCTTTTTGAGCATAGGAATAAAATCTTAAATCAAAATAATTAATTTGTCTTTTTAGGTCCGATAGATCATTATTTGGTCTCAGCGGACGTTAATCATCATCATCATCATCATCATCATAATAATAAAATAAAATAAAATAAATTACCTTTTCTAACTAACCATTTAAATTATTTTATTTATTTATATTTTTAACCCTAACTTTATGATTTTAATTAATATATATATGTGTGTGAGAGAGAGATTATTAATAAATAAATTAATAAATTACTTTTTAAGCTAACCATTGAAATTATTCTCATCCTTAACAACCTATTATTTTATATATATATATATATATATATATATATATATATATATATATATATATATATATTAACAATAATTATTAAATAATTTAAATAAATAAGTAAATTATCTTCTTAAACTAACCACTAAAAGTAATTTATATATCTTTTAATCCTAACTTTTATCTTAAAACCTAATATTATAACTTTAATATATATATATATATATAATTATTAATAAATAAATAAATAAATTTTTAAAACTAACCATTAAAAGTTTATGTATTAATATTAAAAATAATAATAATATTAAATTAATGAATAATAATTTGACCTAGGTCCTAAGGTCAAAATTAGCCGTTGGTCGATTAGTCGTTTGAGTCTCTGCTTACACTATTTAACATGCTAAGCTGGATCTGTTTTTTCAACTTGTCCTAACGAGAAACCACACTTGTTGATTTGAAACGCATCGACAAATGTCTCATTTACGCCGAAATTATTCTTTCAACAAAATTATATTTCAACCATTGAATATTCTTAAACATCTACATAAACAGAATATTAAAAAGGCACAACTACCATTTGTTGTTCTCAAATCACGTCCCTGTCTGTTGCTATCAAATCACATGCTTGACGAAATTGATGCTTAAAAAATAAAGGATGACTTCATAAAAAAATATAAATTATAGAAAATTTTAAAATTAAATTTGAGAGACCCTGATGTGTACCGAACCTATTTTTAGCGTATTAATGGCTGAAGCCGAATTGCCGAATTTTCAAATTCTTAAGGTTAATTTGGTCAAATTTGGTAACTATGTTACAATATTGTTGAATGACGTTTCAAAGGTCTGTTTTTGGGCTACGGAAAATGACCGTCTACGGACTTAGTATAGTAATTCAATAATTATGCACATCGGTAGAGAGTAGAGAATATAATCAACTAGTAGATGAATTTTCAAAAAAGGGTTTTCAAGAAAAATTAGGTGCTATGCACATGGAAATAAATATGGGTGATAATGTTTTGGATGTTGGGGAATTTCCATTTCCTGGGAAATTTTTGTGTTTCTTTTTTTTGTATATTTATGTGTATCTTTTTCTTTTTTGAATCTACTGACTTCATATTCCTCATTTATGAGAGTAGATGTAAAATGATATGGGAGGTATTATGGCTCACTATGTATATCCTCATTGGCTACATTGCTGGATGACTTACATATTTTCATCCAACTCTCTATTTTTGAACCATACTGCATATCGGCCATTAGTGTTCATATGATGTATATTGTGCTATATAGTTTTCTACATCTTTTCATCTAGCTCTCTATTTTTGAACCTCACTGCATATCGACCATTAGTGTTCATACGATGTATATTGTGCTATCTGGTTTTCTACATCTTTTCATCCAACTCTCTATTTTTGAACCATATTGCATATCGGCCATATCGGCCATTAGTGTGCATATGATGTATATTGTGCTATGTGGTTTTCTACATCTTTTCATCCAACTCTCTATTTTTGAACCATATTAGTGTTCACATGATGTATATTGTGCTCTGGGTTTCTTTGATTTGGAAGCGTGCTTGCTTTCCCAGATGGATTTATGTTGACACTGGATATTGATAGGTGATGACTATAACTGTATTTTGATTCTATATGACAATACATTATGCTTTTTTGTTACTAAAAAAAATCATGGGATATTTAAGTGAACATCCTTAATATAGTTTTGTTTTGTTTTTATTAAGTGATTTATTCCATCGTAATCTATTTTACCCATTGTCAACACTATGAATTGAAGAATATATCAGTCCATGCTCACTTGTTTAATTAATTCAATTTGTTTTGGAGAATCTCATATGAGTATAAAAACTAGTACAACCACATTAAAAATATTAATGTGGTTGATATAACAAAAAAAACTATTGCAACACTAAGAATGCATTACCAATTCACACATTTAAGTGATTGACTATGTATAAGGTTATGGGTGAAATTTAACTTGAGAAAAAAAAAAGAATTACACATCTTATTGTAAAATAGTAATTCAATTTGCTTTGGAGAATCTCATATGAGTATAAAAACTAGTACAACCACATTAAAAATATTAATGTGGTTGATATAACAAAAAAAACTATTGCAACATTAAGAATGCATTACCAATGCACACATTTACCTGATTAACTATGTATAAGGTTATGGGTGAAATTTAACTTGAGAAAAAAAAATGAATTACACATCTTATTGTAAAATAGTAATTCAATTTTCTTTGGAGGATCTCATATGAGTATAAAAACTAGTACAACCACATTAAAAATATTATTGTGGTTGATATAACAAAAAAAACTATTGCAACACTAAGAATGCATTACCAATGCACACATTTACCTGATTAACTATGTATAAGGTTATGGGTGAAATTTAACTTGAGAAAAAAAAGGAATTACACATCTTATTGTAAAATAGATAAAAATGTTATGGGTCAAATTTAACTTGGGAAAAAAAAAAGAATTACAAATCTTATTGTAAAATGGACCATTCACAACCAAGCCAAAATATCAAATTGGTGTATGAGACCCCACCTACAAAGGCATACATACTGTACCCGCCTATGGTTTTGAACCTATGACTTCTTAGGAGGAAACACATGTTCTTAACCATTAGGCCCACTCAAACTTTATATAAATGAATTTTATAAATAATAATGAGGAACTTATTAGAATTGAAATAATCTCAAATCCCTAGGAAATTGGTGGGTGGGGAGCCACTTGGCACGAATCTAATTTTTTAAATTTATTAAAAGTAGTGTACCATTTTGCTAAATAAAATTTACTTATATATATGAATGTTATAAATAATAATGAGGAACTTATCATCTATGAACTTATTAGAATTTGAATAATCTCAAATCTCTAGGAAATTGGTGGTGCGGGGAGTCACTTGGCATGAATCTAATTTTTTTAATTTATTAAAATTCAATGCAACCCAACAAATTCTGTAACACACTACAACCCTTGATAAACATCCAGACTAAGCATATGCTTAGCATATTCCATTGAGAATCAATCTAGGCCGTTAATTAAAAAAATAAAAATAAAAGTCAACATATCCTCATTCACCTTAAGTTGAAATAAGAAGCCTTCGACAAATATGATATTAAAATTTATATGATTGCAAGAACATTTGTGTTTGGAGGCTGCCACAAAAAACAAAAATAGCAAGAATGTTTGACGTTATTTCTATAAATACAAAAACACCCTTCATTTTTTCCATCTAAAACCCATAAATAAATTGATTAATTTTTTATTAATAATATAATTATTTTTCATTAATTAAACATATACTTGTTTTATATTGAAATTCGGCTTAAAGAATTTCAAATTTCTAAATTATAAATTACTTAGATTTGATAATATAAAAATATTCTTGTTTTAAAAAAATCCAACACAGCATAAAAAGTAGATGAAGATATGTAAAAAAAAGATTCAAACTTTTAAATAAAAAACAAAGTGACCGCATTTACATATCATTGCCACTACTTCAACTTGGAGGGTGTGATTTTGATGGTTCTAGGAGTAAACTGTTCAGAGATTTTCAATTAACTAGATCAGAGAAAATGAACTTGGCAAACTCACCATTAAACTTGGCAAACTCACCATTATTTGTTCATTCCATATAGTATAAAAGGCCTCACAAAGATGTGAACACTGGTTGGTGTTCTTTAACGGTTACAATTAGGTTTTTTATTTTTTATTACTTTAGGTTTTAATTATTTATTATTTAGGTTTATTACTTTTAATATTTAGATTTTAGATTTTATTATTTAGGTTTACATTAGTTTATTATAGATTTTATTAGTTGACAATTATAATAATATTATAATATTAACATTAACATAATAATATTAGTTAATGTGGTTTATAAAAAATAGAATGAGGATTTCAGTTATATTAACTATATGTATCAATGTGTTTGTGCTAATTTATTATAATGAAAAAAGTATTCTAATTGTATTTGCAATTAAACATAATTTCAATACTTTTACAATATTTCAAAATTTAGCATATAAAAATTTAAAAATAATAAATTTTAAAAAAATTGTTAATTAAAATAAATAAATTTTTAATAATAAATTTTAAAAAATTTGTTAATTAAAATAAATAAATTTTTATTAAAATTATAGTTAGAATAGAGCAACCTTTTATGATAAGATTTGTTTTTACAATATTGCAAAATTTTATTTTATAAAAAAACAGTCGTTAAATTAGATGATTCAACTTTTGATAAAATTATAATTAAGATTATAAAAAAAAAAACAAATTCTTTGAATCAGATGACTCAACTTTTAATAAAATTTTAATTAAAATTATAACAACCATTTCTGCGAAGGAGAATTTTTTTGGTGTTTTAAAATATATTTTCGAATGTCTGATAAAAACCCGTGAAGCATACCCAAATAAACCACAAAAAAATATTATATTCAGACAAAAAAGATTATTATCACCGTGTGAAATAATAAATCGTTTTTCGAGAAACCGTGATAATCAGTCTGACAATACGGTCTACGGTGTAATAAAAATGGTTCTGTTTCGGGAAATCAGTTAAGCTCTTTCGGGCAGGGGTTAAATTTGACGGGTGACCTTATCAGTCAGAGAATTTTTTTATGACGGTTTTATTTTTAAATTGTTCATCACATGACTTTTAATATTTATTTGTACAAGTTTCATCTAATTTTTGCAAATTGTATTTATAATTGTTACAAAATTTCCATGCTTTGTTGTACCAATTAACTTAAGTGTCATTGCTACACTTTCATTTAAGATGTGTTGATGACACTTTTCTGTGATTTTTCCAGGTTGTTGAAATATAGAGCATGAACCTCAATGACAATTCTTTAGAGCTTTTCTCCTTTCTTCATCACCATATTTCATATAATGGCTCAGAATAAAGAATTTCCCATTCTTAATTTATTTTCTGGAAGATGCTTATAAATTATAAAGAGATGATTATATTCAATCATTGAGTCTAGATAGCTGGTCACTGCTACTAGCCCCATTATTTTTCATTCAAGGGTAAATAAAACCTAGATGTCAACTCAATATAAGTAATTGAGGTCTCAGGTCTCGGTTCATAAAGGCTTTGGGTCCTAGATCACAAGTCCTAGACTTCTAAAGAATTTGTCTTCCTGTGACCAGACATGATCAAGTTCAGATCACCAAAGAGTTCATTGCACCCAGATAAGCCAGGTACATTTGCTGCCTGGACGAAGGTGGGGTGATCTGTGAACTCTTTGTGTGCTCCTGCATGCATAACAGTACATTGAATCTAGACATAAATTAGCTGAATTGAAAACGGACACTAGCACAAATTCAACTAAATCAGGCTCTGATATGCAATTTGACACTGGAAGAAGATATCTCAAGTTCACCCAAATGGGTTCAAATACTTGGAACTCCACCTCAAATGTTAGAAACCAAACAAGCAACCTTTAGCTTTGTAACATCAAGTTACATATCAGACATTCGTTTGGTTAGGCCTGTGCTAGTAACATAAATTCATTTTCAATAAATGACTAGTCCAGAATACTACGACCCTGAATTTAGTAATTTACTACATATTGGACAAAGGAAATTAAGCCGGGAGAAGCAAAAAACACAGGAATCATGCTAAAGAACTCACTGCAAACCACCGAGTATTTGGCAGGTAGATTCCACCAATCTTCCGACTCTTAAGGTCATGGATCAGCCAGTTGATGGAGGTGTCAATATCCAGAATTCCATTTTTCTCCGTTGTATTGAAGCGGGGAACTACAAATTTGATGTGGAGCTTCCTTTGCAAATACGCAACAACAACATCCATGGATTCATCCTGGAGAGTAGAGATAGTTTTTGTCTTCTTATCATATGGGCGTCCAATGTGAGTCATGATAATGGGCCTGCACATTCCAGTTTCAGTTCAAATGAGCTCATCACTACTACCTATGCACAATAAGCTGAACTAAACACAGGATTAAGGGGTGTAAAATAGGTCTAGAAGGTAAACAGTTGAGCCCACCTTCCACCTCGCTCGACTATGTTGTACATAGTTGGTAAAGTGACATCAATTCTGTATTGATCTAGTATTTTACCTGCACCCACCACCATTAAAAACCTTTGAGACACCTTCTAATGAAACAGAATCCAATGATAACACCTTAGAACATACTCAGAACAGTAGATCAATACAAAGAACCCGCACTCTTTTAGGTTAACAAATCAACAATAGAACTGGCATCACAAAACTGTCAGGCAGACTACTACCAATGGCCATTAATTTTAATTTAAATATTCAAGATCTGAGGCTAGAAGTGATTCAAAAATTAAAAAAAATAAAAAAATGCTGCTATGAAACCCTGAAATAACTGTTTACAGTATAAATGGAACCTGGAAACCTAAAAATTCCGGGAACTAAAAAGTTTTAAAACAATTTTCTAATGTAGTTTCACAAATTTTACAAATTTTCAATGTTGTTTTACAAATTTTGATGTACATTTCATAAATGAGTCATGATATATAATACAAGGAAAAACATATATTAGTGCTGAAGCCTGGGACTGCCTCTCTCTTTAAGTGAGGAAAGAGGAGGGCTAGAGAAAAGCATTACACAGACAAGCATTACAAAGGAAAATAATTGGCTCAAGTATGCAGGTAGGGAACATCAAGATATAAACAGATGTAGCCTAGATTAAAGATGGCCAGCTCTCATGGTCACACTGAAAGATGTGCCATATGTAAAAATGCCAACTTGTACAAAGGAATTATGCTGAAGTCCAGGACTACCTTTCTCTTTAAGTAAGGAAATTGGGGGGCTAGAGAAAAGAAGTTCAAAGGAAAGACAAGCATTTCAAGGGAAAATAATTGGCTCAAGTATGCAGGTAGGGAACATCAAAATCAAACAGATGCAGTGAAGATTAACATGGAAAATAACAATTAGAGATAAGAGAACGTGGAAGAGAAAGTATGGATGCTCTAGGGCAGAATTACAATGCTAAATATGAGGCGAGGTTCTCAGGGTGATAAGGTATTCAGTTCCCCCTGTTACCTCTGAAGAATCCTTTTGGAGTGGATGAATTGGTAGCAAAGGAGGAAGACACTATTCAGCAAGACAGTTCGAGAAAAAAAACCAGTCCTCAATCATATTCTCATAAAAAATGGTAGCAAGTTTTATAACTATAATAATAGTGTTAACATGATAGTTCAGATTATTCGAATAAATTCCAGATGAAGCAAAATGCCCTAAAATTGCACTGGAAAACGACCCTGAGAATTCAAAAAGAAGGGGATTTGATAAACATTTGGGGTAATGAAATAATGAAAGAACTGTATACTTGCCTTTCTTCACAACGTTGTGATCGACCCTGAGAAGAACGACCTTGTCTCTGAGATCAGCATCCTGCAGCAGAGGCAACCTCGGATCGATCTCCACTTGGTCAATTCCATCCTCCACGCTGTAACCCACACCCAGCCCATTCTCTGAATTATACTTAGCCATAGTTCTTGATTAGTATTTCCTTGATTACTGATCCCTCGTTTGTTATGGGCATCGACCCTCTCGCTTAATTTATATATGCTCAATCCAGCCATCTTTACCAGCCACACCCCCAAATTCGTCGGTATTTGTCTAGGTTCGGTGGGATTTCAAGTAAACCGCGGCGTGGAGAACTTGCGTGCGGGGAAAGTCTTCGATCCCGAAAACCTTTTCGTTTCCAGTGATTGTGTCAACTCTGGCTTCTGGAATTTCGCGATAGCCATGAGGCACAGCTGAGCAATAACCGTTTGTAAAACAGAAATTTCAAACTGAAACCCCATGGGAGCCCGGTATTGCCCACAAGGCAGGAACGATATAACTGTCTTTACTGTCACGTGTTCCCTCGGTTGTTCTCGTTATGTGCAGGACTCACATTTCTGTTTCGGATGTACAAAGTTCGAATCCCAGTCAAAAACCCCATAAGAATTCTCCTCTCGTTATCTGCCAGGACTCACATTTCTGTTCGAGAGATACTAAGTTCGAATCCCAGCCCCAATCCCAATATAAGCATTTCTCTTCCTCGGCGCGGCTTTTTACGATGCGCAATGTTCTAGTCGCTACCACCTTTTACGCTGACGGCATAACCTACAAATTATTCAGACTGTTGGATTGCACATTAGGGCGTAATCATGATACCACCTTTTACGCTGACCCCTTCTGATGGTCCAGTGTATATATATAATAATATATATATAAAAAAAAAGATTAAAACTTGTTAATTTTCAATGTACCCGTCAATATGACTTTTTCAAATATTATTAGCCAGTCAGCGATGATGTGCAGATTTGGAAACCAATCGTATTTAACGTGTAAAAACTCAAAAAACAGGCATACGGGCGTCAAATTGAACCCCTGCTCTCGGGTCAGTTTTACCTTATTTCGTTGAAAATTCTCCACCGACAACATAGTCGCGGGAAATTTTGCTCTTTCAGCCATAAAAATTTACAACAAAAGAAATCAAATCTAATCTAATGAAAAACATCGTTAAAAAAATGGATCTTAATTTAAATTTTGAATGCTAATCCTTTTATGCTTTCTAACCAGGAAAAAGCACATTAGCTATGTTATCAAACAGTTTTCTAAAATTACAAATTACAAGTGAAAACAGTTTTATATACTTTTATTTAGCCATTACTGTAGTTTTTAGTGTATTTATGGATTAAATATGTTTAGTTGATTTATTGATTTGTTATTCTCAATTTTTGAATTGACAGGTTTATTCTATAGTCCAATATGATGTATAATGTAGTCAATTAGTCATCAAAATTCAAAGTTGAAATTTAAGTAATATTGATGAAAATAAAATTTTTAAAAAATCTTAAAAAAAACATAAATAACTATACCGAACATTTATACAGAACATTTAAATAATATTAGGTAATAAAAAAAATTGTGCATAAGAAAATTAGATCTCTTGGCTCATGTTACAATAAAATTATGCTGGTTAAATAGTTTTGACTGTTTTTTTATATAGCCGTTAGCGTAGTTTCTAGTTTATTCAGCGGTTGGTTCCCTCGCTTGCTTTTTCAAATTTTATATAGATTTGGCTGTTTCTTATCTAGCCGTTAGCGTGGTTTCTAATATGTTCAGCGCTTAACTTGGGTTTGGTTCGCATGGGTGCTTTTTAGCTATAAGGTAGTTTCGGGTTTCATTATCTGAATGTTGCATACTATCGAGTTGATTCCACAGGAGGTTCTAGCAGTTCTTTTTGGTTTTCAGCTTTGAGGGGGTTTGTCTATTTCATAGTTTCTAGAAGGTTCAACGATTTTGGCTGTTCCAATATCGAATAAAAGGACTATATATTCCGTTCACTCAATTGGGGAGTGCGGAGAGTTGGAATCACTACAACTCTAATACATGATCAACCGATAGTATAAAAAAAAATCTCGACTCCAATAATTGGACCGTCATGTCGACAATTCAAAACCGCCTTTATCTTCTCCCTGCATTGCTTGGAAACCTGGATTTGTGCATAAAGGCAAGCTTCCGCGCGTTTGTGTGAAGCCTGGATGGCTCATCAAGGATTTAATGGGGTTGAACCTCAGACGTTTACAATTCAAATTGGCCAAATTGCCATGTTCACCATTGAGAGTGTATGCAATTGCATCGACTTCAGAGCTTGTGTGAAGGAGAGTATCTCACTGAGGAAATATCTCGCAACTAAGGTTGACACAAAATCTGGAACTAATCGAGTGAAAAAGTCTCACAGATTCAGCTGGGGTTCTGTTGCCCTCTGTGAGATTTGAAAATACCAGAAGAGCACTCCAGTGTCTTCCCAAGGCACTCAGGACTTCAAGACAGTTTTGAGATTCCTGTTGGAATATTAATTCCAACTGCCGTGCAGCAGCAGCGAGCCGCAATAGAGGACTTATGAAGGAGTCGGCTTATTCACGCCACCGCCATAAGTGTCTTTTCACCGTTTGCCTGTTTGTGTTCCCAAAGCAAGAAGAAGATCAAATCTGGGCTCTGCGTCATAACTGCTCACCAAACAGCATTAAAGAGGAAGCATGGCTGAGAAGGAAAGTACCAGCCTCGAGCCAGCCGCAGCATTTATTAGTCTTGGGTTTCCACATAACCGACTCAAGCAGCACAACAGAATGTCAAAAGATCAGATCTGTTCAGTATGAGCGGCAGATTGCAACAGAGTCTCTGTCAGCAAGTTGAGGCGGTTGATGGATAAGTTATGACCGCCTCCTGCACTATATATGTGTAGAGCCACAGCAGTGTTAACAACCCCGTAATGTAGCGCAGCAGCGCTCAAATGTAATTTCTGTGTTTTTAAGAAAGAATGTGCAGCAGCATGAGCTCACATGAATGAAGCCCTTTTTGCACAACAGTGCAGGGATTGAAAAGTAAGTTAGCAACAGCAGCAGCTGAAGAATCACACAGAGCAGAGGAAAGCACGCAGCAGCGTGAAGAGGAAGAAGAATAATTTCAGAACAGTGAAATGCACAGCAGTGCAGAAATTTGAATGTAATTTGTTTTTTTTATGTTCATCTGTGTGGAACAGAATCGTTCCTTAGTGAATTTCTGAAGTAGATGTTCAGCAATAGAAGTTTTGAAATTCCCTCAGTATGAGGAAGACAAATCTGTAACAGTTAGTTTATTTTGATAAATACAAGTTAATTTCTTCCTGTTGCTGTTACACCGTCACCGTTGCTGAAACACCTCGTAACTCAAAAATTACTTGACGTCAAAAGTTTACGTTGCTGAAACACGACGATCAGCGTTGCTGAAACACCTGTTTCAGCAACTGAAAAAAATTGTGTTGCTGAAACACCGTTTCCAGCAAGCGATTTTCTGTTTTTCTGTGTAAAAACAGAGTGCGATTTTTGTCTGTTTGTTATGGGATTTATCAGAAAAATCCATCATGGTATCGGAGCTAGTCCAGGCTCTTTGAAGTGTCAAAGAAGCTGAAGGAAGATTTCTTGCAGCAGCAACTTCTCCAGCAGTGTGAAGACTCAGCCAAGAAAGAATCCAGGTATTTCTCAGATTAATTTTCTGTGTTGTTGTTGAAGAAACAGTCAGTGATTTTAAAAACACAGTCAGAGATTTTAAAGCCTAGATAAGAATGGCAAGGTCTAAGAAGAAAGCCTCCAGGGCTGTTAAAAATGTGTCCCCCCCTACTAAACTAGAAGGCAACCCATTAGAATACATTCTATTTGAAGTTCCAAAGTTTGATGGAAACTTTGATGTATGGGAAATAAAGATGAGGGCTTTCCTAATGTTTGAAGGGATTGAAGTCTGGGAGTCAGTGATTGATGACAGCAATATGGATAAAGAATCCATGGAGTATGATGCACAAGCAGCAAAGACTATCTTGGATGGTCTCCCTGATTCAGTGAAGAAGAATCTTGGAAAATATTCATCAGCAAAGGATATATGGGACAGACTGCATGACCTTCATGCAAAGGGAGCACTGACCATGACAATGAGTCAAGAAGAACCCATCATAGAAGCTGAGAATGAAAAGCTTGACCTCATCAAGCTTCAAGTAAAAAAAAGGGATGAAGAGTTAGCCAAGCTCAAGAAGGAGCTTGACCAATGCAAGAGGAAACATCATGAAGAAGTCATATCCATGACAAATCAGCTGAATGAAGTAAAGAAGCAGGCAGATGTCTTGTCGAGTCAACTTGAACAAAGACACAAGAAAGTGAACAAACTTGTAGAAGAGATTGGACAGTGCAAGGCAGAGGTCTCCTCCCTTAAGTTCGAACTACAAGAAGCAAGGAAGCAGGCAAAAGGAGCTGAAAAGAAAATGGAGAGCAGTCAAGCAGAAATCTCCAAAATGAAGTCTGATATTATCTCCTTTAAAATAGTAGCAGCTGAAGCTACTCGTAGCAAGGAAGATACTGAGGGACAGCTAGCAAAGAAAAATAATGAATGTGAAAAGTTAGAAGAAGAGATTGTCCTCCTCAGGAAGAAGGTTGAAGGGATGAACAAGATCATGAAGAGCTCTCAAGCCTTGGATGATATGCTCAGCTATCACAGATCTCCATATGATAAATCAGGACTTGAGTATGTAGGTGAACCCTCAAACAAGTATGAGGATGCCTTAAGCAAAGGAGATGTGAAGAAGCCAGAAAGAGATGGTGATGCTCCTAGTTCCAGCAAAGGCAAGGAGAAAAATGAAGGCAGCAATAGAAGAAATCCTGCTCCAAGCATAAAACCAGCTCCAAGAAGAAATGTAGCTGATGTCAAAGAGGCAAAAGGCAATGGTTATCATCAAAGGATCTCAAGGCAGCAAGGCTTCAGAAGTACATCAAGGAAACCTCCATCTCCCAGGTACCAAAGTTCATTTTTTGGTTATTGTTATGCTTGTTCAAACTTTGGTCATATGGCAAAAGACTGTAGAGCATTTCATGGAGATAGATGTTGTGGTCCCCAACAATCTCCAAGAAATAATTTCACAAGAAGAAATCATGAATTCTTATTCATGAATAAAGTTGAATGCTTCAAGTGTCATAACATTGGGCATATGGCACGTGACTGTAACTTGACATGGGCTCCTATGCAAGCTAGACCCATGCAAAAGAAGAAAGTTACACAAGTATGGAGAAGGAAGGAAAGGCAATCTGAAAACCCCTTGAACTCCCCAGTGGATCTAAATTTGTTTTGAGAAGAGTCTGCTAAAAGAAGACAAGCACACATTAAAGGGGAGCTTGTAATTTTTGTTTGCTGAATTGTATTAACAGTCATTTGTTGATGGAGGATGTATTGCAGCGCAGCAGTTGCAAATGAAATTTTTTGTTAATCCCTCTAAAAGGTAATATGCAGCAGTGATGAAATCAGCAATGTTTTTGCTTTGTGTTTATACAATATGCACAGAAATGCATAAACAAGAAAAGATGGCAGCGCTGAAATGTAAAGAGCAGCAGCGAGATAAGAAAAATATGCAAAGCAAGAAGACCCTCACAGCAGTGGGAAGACAGAACATAAAACAGCAGTTTGGAAATTTTTGTTATGGAGCATATGCATTGAAATGCATAGCAATGGAAGGTAGTTTCCTTCTATGTAATGTGAGAGAACATACTCACAGCAGAGTGAGTACAATACACAGCAGTAAAAAATGTAATGTTTTTTTTCTTCATATGCAATGCAGCATGCAAAGAAATGCATAAAAAAAAACAGGCACAGCAGATTTTTAATGCACATGGGTGAATGATAATGTGTGACAGCAGAGAAATGAAAGGAACTGCACAGCAGTGCATTATGAAAATAAAAAAAATGAAGATGAAGATTGTGTGAAGCAAGGGTGTAAAAAGAAAAGGCAGCACCCCGTGTTAATTTTTTTTTTGTTGTGTGGAGAATGTAGCGCAAAACAGCGTGATGGCAAGAAGGAGAAGCACAGTAGTGCGAAGAAAATGAAACCAGAACTAAGAGAGAATGAAGAAATGCGTTTTTACACAGCAATGCAAATAAGAAAATGCAGCAGCATGAAATTTGTTGAAGAAATGAAAGGTAATGGCACAGCAGCAGTGCAAGTGTAATCAATGAAGGGGAGCATGCAGTGCGTATTTTTGTTGTTAAATGTGAAAGGAATGCGCAGCAGCGCAAGAGCAATTTGAGAAGTTATTTTATGCACAACAGTGCAGTGATAGAGAGAGTGCTGAAACAACAGTGCTGAAACAGAGTGCTGAGACAGAGTGCTGAAACAGCAGTGCTGAGATAGAATTGCTGAGATAAAGTTTTGTAATGGAATATGCAGCAGCATAAATGTATTGAAAATTTTACACATAGCAGTGTAATGTTTTTCAGGAGAAGACAGAGTCTGTAATGAATAGCAGTGTAGAGCATATTGCAGCCTAAGCACTATTGTGAAGATGCTCTCGCTGTGTTTTGGAGCAGCAATGCATTCTACAGGCGTGTTTCAGCAACTGTCTGCGAGATGCTGAAACACGTGTTTCAGCAACAGACTGTGTGACTGAAACTGTGTGTTTCAGCAACAGCCTGGCTGAAACTGTAATTTTCTGAGATAGCAGAAATTGGTTTGTGGAACAAAAGCGTTCCTTGGTGAATCCCTCTATCAAGAGGAAGATGCTTTTTAGCATACACATGGTAAATCCCTCTATCAAGAGGATGATGCTTTTCAGCATAGTCACAGGTGAATCCCTCTCTCAAGAGGAAGGTGCTCTTCAGCACATTGTTATGGTGAATCCCTCTGTTATGAGGAAGGTGCTCTTAAGCACAGTCTCAGGTAAATCCCTCTATTAAGAGGAAGACAATTTTAATTGGTTGTGGAACTGCATCAGAAGCAGTTGGTGAATTCCTCTATGAGAGGAAATGTTTGGGTACGACAGAATGCCCAGCAGTTGAAATTAAGGGGGAGTGTTGGAATATTAATTCCAACTGCCGTGCAGCAGCAGCGAGCCGCAATAGAGGACTTATGAAGGAGTCGGCTTATTCACGCCACCGCCATAAGTGTCTTTTCACCGTTTGCCTGTTTGTGTTCCCAAAGCAGGAAGAAGATCAAATCTGGGCTCTGCGTCATAACTGCTCACCAAACAGCATTAAAGAGGAAGCATGGCTGAGAAGGAAAGTACCAGCCTCGAGCCAGCCGCAGCATTTATTAGTCTTGGGTTTCCACATAACCGACTCAAGCAGCACAACAGAATGTCAAAAGATCAGATCTGTTCATTATGAGCGGCAGATTGCAACAGAGTCTCTGTCAGCAAGTTGAGGCGGTTGATGGATAAGTTATGACCGCCTCCTGCACTATATATGTGTAGAGCCACAGCAGTGTTAAAAACCCCGTAATGTAGCGCAGCAGCGCTCAAATGTAATTTCTGTGTTTTTAAGAAAGAATGTGCAGCAGCATGAGCTCACATGAATGAAGCCCTTTTTGCACAGCAGTGCAGGGATTGAAAAGTAAGTTAGCAACAGCAGCAGCTGAAGAATCACACAGAGCAGAGGAAAGCACGCAGCAGCGTGAAGAGGAAGAAGAATAATTTCAGAACAGTGAAATGCACAGCAGTGCAGAAATTTGAATGTAATTTGTTTTTTATGTTCATCTGTGTGGAACAGAATCGTTCCTTAGTGAATTTCTGAAGTAGATGTTCAGCAATAGAAGTTTTGAAATTCCCTCAGTATGAGGAAGACAAATCTGTAACAGTTAGTTTATTTTGATAAATACAAGTTAATTTCTTCCTGTTGCTGTTACACCGTCACCGTTGCTGAAACACCTCGTAACTCAAAAATTACTTGACGTCAAAAGTTTACGTTGCTGAAACACGACGATCAGCGTTGCTGAAACACCTGTTTCAGCAACTGAAAAAAATTGTGTTGCTGAAACACCGTTTCCAGCAAACGATTTTCTGTTTTTCTGTGTAAAAACAGAGTGCGATTTTTGTCTGTTTGTTATGGGATTTATCAGAAAATTCCATCAATTCCAATCGTCTATCGTGGCAGCTCTGCAAGAAGCGGCTGAGGCATACCTTGATGAGTTGTTTGAAGACAAAAGAAAAATCTATGCGTCATCGAGGTTTCTTTGGTTGCTCGCAAAGTGTTTGTAAAATGCCTAAACGGGATAGGTGGGGTAGTATGCAATATGTTTGTCAAAAATTTTCACTAGGACGAAGAGGGTAGGTACGCATCTATCCCTCACTCCTTGCAGAGAGAACTTGTAAAACAAGGATCTTTAGCTTCAGACTTGCCCGATTTCACCATATTTGTAAAACCTCTTTCACAAGGGATTTTTTTTTTTATGATGTAAGGAGCTTTGCTACCAAACTCCAAGAACATATAGGAATTCTCGCTGTGCTTTTGAGGCTTTTGTACAGAGGCATGATACTAAGACAGGAATTCCTTCGAAGTGATTATGGCATCCCAAATAAGGTTTCAATCTCCCCCTTTGCAAGAGGAAGTCCTTCTAAGTGATTATGGCATCCCAAATAAGGTTTCAATCTCTCCCTTTGCTTTGCAAAGGGGGAACCAAGGGATGGGGATCGTTCTACTACTACGCCTAAGTCTTTAAAGGAAGCCCTCAAGTCTGGTCCCAATTCTTTGAATTTTAAGGATTTTTCAGCTCTGAGCTTTGTAGTTGAGTACTCACTCGACACTCTTAGCCTAGAAGTGACAAATGTTGGTATTAATATGAAGGCAATAGATTTTCTAGGATGGGCAACAATATGTCACTTTAACATACTTTGGCCCTCATCATCTGGGCTTAGGGACTAGACATATAAAAACTAGACCCATAATTTGGAATCAATGTTTTGCTCTAAAGGATTCTTTTGTGGTAGTCTTCAAATGCCACAAGGATAAACATAAAGTCCTTGAACAATATACATGGTTTGGGGATAAGTTGGTCTTTCCATTTAACCATGGTTTCCAGACTTTGATCCTCTCACTATGTTGACAATGACTACTTCAATATGGGTAAGATTGCCTAATTTTCCCATTCACTTCACCCATCCAGGTCTCTTAGAAAAAGTGGGCAATTTAATTGTAAGATTTGTTAAAATAGGCGTGGAAAGACTTTCAAAAATCATTTTCACCTATGTCCACATATGTGTTGAGGTAGACTTCGACAAAGGCTTGCCAAATAAAATAGAGCTCAAGTGGTTGGAAAATGTGTTTCCCAAACCTTGGAATATGAAAATATAACTTTCAAATGTCGGAATTTCCAACAGGCTAGTCACCTTTAGGATGTATGTCCCTTTTTGTATGGCGCTCCCTCTTTGCAGGCAACTAAGAACTCTAGCTACGGTTGGAGGGATCCTAAAGAAATAAATGAATCCAAAGTTTCAACTGGATAGGGAAGAGACAACTCACAACATCCAGAGTCAGGTTCTGGTATGTAATCCCCCCCAACTCTCACTGGGGCTCCAAGGATACCATCTCATTCCCCAATAGGGGTGAATCATCCGAGGAAGGAGAAAGGAGGAGTTTTATCCATATTTGTGGTGGCAACAAGTGGGCACAAAATAAACCTTGAATCAGACCTTTCTGATAGTTATAAGGAAATGACAATTATAGTTGATTCCATGCAATTGAAAGTATCTCACGACAATAGCTAATTGAAGCAACCACTACTGGGATGGATAATTTAGTGGGATGGATTGAATTTCGTAGGCAAAACAAGAAAAAAAAAAATTGGGTCCTGTATTGAGAGTTATTTTCCTAGAATGTAGAATTTGAAGTGGGTTTATGGGGATTTCCATTGATGTAAAATGACGCATCTCTATTTTATGATGGTGTAATCCTTTTGCTCTAGGGATTTCTTAGGGTATTGGGGTTGGTAGAGTCTATCTAGCATTTTTGGATATGATTTGACCTCTTGGGTGTGTAGAAAAGAAAATTGCACCCCAAGGAGATCTGTATGAAACACCATGTGATCGTGTTTTTCTAAAGGAACACAATTGCTACTATTTACAAAAAAAAAATGGATAGCGTAGAAGGTATGTGAATCATTTTCTATTTCTTTGGTTTTCTCTTATCTTTAATTTATTAAAAAAAATTCATGAAACATGGTTGCCATTATAATTAATTAAAAAAATGAAACAAATGAAACTTGGTTGTCATTTTAATTCATTAAAAAATGAAACAAATGAAGTGTGGTTATCATTTTAATCAACAACTTCATCAACCCTTATAAGAAAAAACATAGTGACTGCATTTAGAGATCATTGCCACTATTTCAACTTAGCGGAAGGTGCAACCTTGATAGCAGCTTCGCTGATCGTTCTAAGAGTAAAATGTTCAGAAATTTTCAATTAACTAGATCGGAGAAACTATGAACTTAGCAAACTCACAATTATTTGTTCATTCCATTTAGTATAAAAAACCTCACAAAGATGTTGATCACTAGTCGAGTAAGTGACAACAACTTCATCAACTCTTTGACAGTGTTCTTTTATGTCTACCATTTTATTCCCTCTGTGTTACATGCCATTTTGTCGCATTAGGAAAATAACCATTGGTTTGGATCTTTCACTATCCATCAAAGTGTTCCAAATCATCCCCTTGCAAGGTTAGAACCCAAACAATCCCAAAGAGAATGAAATTCTTGGATTTCAAGGCCCAAAAACCTACTTTTGACTTCCTGCACAGTACCCTAGTTAGTTTTCACTCATACGCAAAAAAGACCATTATAAGTTGCGCAAAAGCGCGCTTTGTCTCATATTATGTCCTGCGCACATCTCAACACAAGTAAAAAATAAAAAGTAAAGTCTAGAAGCTTTGTTATTCGACTCTTTCCCAACTAACAACGTGGAATGGATGCTTACTCAAGCCTGATCCCTCCCATCATGGAGCTACTTCCCTCTCTTTGTGGATCCCCTATCCCACCATTTTTGGATCTCATCCCTTAGGAAGAGGATCCCACACCTCCTCCTCTTGGCCTATAAATCAAACAAAAGCTAGAGGAGTGGGGAGGACTATTGAAGGTAGGCTTATGTTGTGGAAATAAGGCTAGGAGGCTTTTCATCCAAGGAAAGGGTTAGATATTCTGAGAAGAGACTTGTAACATCAAGGCTTTGAGGTTGTAAGTTTGTTCTCCATTTTATTTAATAAAAATCAATTGTTCTTTCCTAATTATGTTTTTTCTGATATCATTTGTGGGATTCCTTGATCACTCACATAGGTTATGATTGGTTATTGATTAAATTTATGATATATGTTGAGTTAAGTAGTTCATTTATTTTTCATTTTATACATTAAATGCTTTGATCCTTTGTGTGTTTTTGTCTATGAAAAGCTCCTTCGAAACATCATGGAGAAGTTGTGGGAAGCACTGGAATGGTCCCTAAAGAATCTAGATGAAGCTAACTATCGAAGGCACTGAAAGGGACTTCAATATGAATTTCAATTAAATTTTAAGTGATCTCTCTCATATTGTTTCAATCAATCGTAAGCTAAGGAAATGTTATACAATATTTTGTCACACTTCCTGTCCCGTATCTTGAAGCGTCAAAATGACAAAAGTTGTCAGTGCATTCGCCATGAAGCATGTTTAGAAGTATCCCTGAAGAAGAAAAAAAAACTTGCCTTGAAAGGTTTCTGGAGAAACTTGTCAAAAACCTTGTTTTCAGGATCAGTGCTCTTTGCATCACTAGTGACCTGTGTTGGTACCTTGTTGCATTATAATGTCCTAGCCTGCCAACGTGGATTTTATCAGGAAAACCCATGCTAAACCTCTTCATGCAGTTTTTCCTAAAGTGGAGGAGAAGCTTCTCTTACTAGAAGTCTCGAGAACGGTGAGCTAGTTACAGGTAAATATGGATTGGAATGAGATCTCCCATTCTTGGTCCTTGATCCTACTTTCATGGATCTTTCTCTTAATATGTGGAATCTCTCCCTCCTTTTATGGATTCTTAACTCCCTCTCCTTCCCTATAAATGAGATTCCCACTATCCACAACTTGTTGGCTATTGATTGGTTCCCTTCCTAGTGCTAAAATATGCCCAAATGCTACCCATTTTGCTAAGGAGAAAGGAGTGCTTAAAGGTTAAGGCTAGGAATTGGAAACTCACCTAAAGGAGGCTTCCAACATCAAGGCTTAAATGGTTGTATTTCTCTTTTTACCATCTATTAATAATCATGTTTTTTCTTTCCATAAACATGTCAATCATTGCTCATTTAGTATAATACTCCTTGATTTGTTATATGATTCATATCATAATGATTTTTGCTATGTACGCGTTTGTCGTCGCCACGTGACTTTTCTTGCAGGTATTCATCCATAACAACGAAGAGGAGATTGAGCTTGGAAGCGAAAGACTCAAGGATGACACCAACAGACGTTAGCATTAGAGTGAGGTAGGTCATTTATCCTCCTTTGTGTTTTATGGTATAAACTAGGAAAGTTTACACATATTTGTCTAGTTTGTTGCTAGATCCTCCCATAGGACTAGAGGCATTGTTTATGTCCGCAGAAAGGATTGCCTGCACAATCCATTTTGTTGTAGCCATCCGAAAAGAAAGGATCATGTGTATGGATCCATGACATGGATGTATCCATCTGAATAGAAAGGTCATATGTATGGATCCACGTCATGAATGCAACCATCCGAATAGAAGGGATGATGTGTACAATCATGAATATCTAATAACTCCACGCAACTTGGATTTATCAGAAAAAACCCAAGGTCTTCATCTCTATCTCGATCCAATCAAAGTACAAATCCCACCATGTGAACAGATTTTTCGGAGTTGAACATGGTAGAAAACCATATGATTATCAATCAATGATGGAAACTGTTAATAGGCATGAGAGAAACCACCAATAATGATGATGGCTCTTAAGGTACAACAAAAAAAATCCATGAGTGTGAACAATGAAGTTGAAGTCGAACACTTGCAAAATCATTTAATCGAAGGCAAGTGATGTGAACCTATTGTCGAATGCAAAAAAACCTGCCATTGAGGCATGCAAGTTCGAAGGTACTGAAAGGGAGTTTCTAGATCATCTTCCTAGATAATGAGTTGGATTCGATAGGAAGTGATCTATCGAAGGAGGGCCATAATGTTTCCCACATCATTGACACGAAACATAGGGTTTTGCATAGTTGACAAGAGTGATTCAAGATTATTGCAGAAAAGTCAAACATGGTATAAGCAGTTTGAATTGCAGATGAGATTTCTCTTAAACATATCGGTGACATGACTCTAGAGTTTGGCAGCATTTGACTCAACATAGGATCAGAGGTCATGATGACAATAGGATATAATCAAATGAGAGGCAAATGGATTCCCAAAACCCAGTAAGGCAAGTGACAAAGTGAGGATAACCCAAACCTGACACAAGATACAGACAAGTGTCATGTTCAAGAGCGACATGCTGCCTTTATACAAAATACATGACAATATGTTTACTTCCATTTTTCCCCACTATTTCTAGCGAGTACCTCATTATTTTTAATCTCAAGCTTGAAGAGGATACCATATGCTTGTTGTATAAGTTCATCCTTTGGATGAATCCATCCTAGTATTTTTAACGAGCCCTAGGAAGGAGTAGCTCGGTCTCGTCATGGCAATAAGTCCTTCGTCGTTTTAGTTTTACGAGTCTAATGGAGGGGTAACTCGACGTATTTTTCATGTTTATAGAGTTTGAAAAAGAGGCAAAAAGGAAACTCCAAAGGTCCCTTTTTGTAGATAGTCTCTCGAATATGAAAATGTAGAAAACAATATTCAAGAGAACCTCTTAGCCATGTGTGACTAAGGTATTCCTTTTTCGTACATTAGTCTATCTTAGTCTGGAAAAGGGTTAAAATTATATTGATTAGACGTCATTTCATTTACTTTAATGATTTCGAAACGACAAGTACTCGACAATCTTTTCATATTTTGAGAGTCAGAAAAGCACTGAAAGATGACTCCAGGGGGGTTCCTTTTTCATTTATTTTCTATGAGTCTGAAAAAAGAGATAAAATAAAACTCGATAGGTCAATTAAAATCTATTACCATCACCAATTAGCCATAACCTGTCACTGCACATGTGAACAAACGTTACCCGTTTCAAGAAAAATATTAAAATATAGGTAAAATATTGCATAAATAGTAAAAATACTTTAAAAGCTTATATAAAATCAAAAAGTAAAAGGAAATTTACAATTTTTCATTTGGTAATTTGGAGAGAACATTTTACCCCAAATCCCCTCGATCTTTAAGCGAGGAGTGTGATAGATCCAGGGCATTGTTCGATGAACCGTCTATTGCAGGTAAGAGATATGTCCTTCCTCTACATTTTGATTTAGGAGGGATTGATTTTTTTTTAGTTGAGGGCAATCAGTGTGGGTTTTATCCATCGAACCTGCACTGCCCTCCTTGAGTTCAATGGTGCCATCCCACTAAAAGCGTGGAAAAAATTATAAACAAACACGCTAGTTCCGTGGAACAATTTTTTTTCAATAGATCTTCAAAATTGCTGATTTATTTGTAATTTTTCCTCTGTAGGTGCTAATTAAAACTCTGTTCATTGATGTTTCACAGGTTATTTGCTGGAAAAATTGGTTATTGAGTGGAAGGAAAGAGGTCATGAAGTGGAAGACCATCAAGCATCACAAGATCCCAATTGCATAAGGGCTCTCTGAGCATGTGGATTGCTCAAATTCTTCTGTATTCTTGGGATCAGAACTCAGTTGGAATTACTGCAACACTTGGTAGGATGGTGGGATGTAGACCGCAAGATGTTCATAATAGGGGACCAAGAACTTGATATAGAAATTGCATACATCTAATTCATCACAGGTCTGTCCAGGAGAGGACAATGAGTTCATTTGTCTGGTCCTTGTACTGGAGGAGAAAGTACACACATGTTGATAGCTAGACATTGCCTAGGTTCCCACAAGACAAAGAGCGGGAAGATTGATATCAAAACTATCACAAACCTTCCATTGAGAAAAATTCTACATACTATAGTTCGAGTAGCTTGGGCCCAATCTCTACACGGAGCGAGCAAGTCTCACTTTCCGTATGCAATGGATTGTCTTAGTCCAACTATGTTTAACTAATGTGAAGGATTATTGGTCAACATGAAAGACTAGCTCACAAAATGCAAGACAAATATAATCAAACAGTTTGGTTACAGATCGATTTTGGTGATGTTCTTCCTAGAGCATGCCCCATTGTTCTTGTACCAATGGGTAGAGGTGGAAGCTCCTGGATCCGGGGATCCACGTCTACTGAGGTGGGGTGAGTTGATGCCTCGTCATGGAGGTGGTCAACAGATGTCCTTCCCCACAACGTTCTTTGGTTTTCTTTGACAACAACTCATTATTGTAGACGATTGGGCCTATGCCAGGACAAATTTCCGGGGAGATCCCAATCTCCCACTACCACCTAAAGCACAATGGAATGACTCAGGTAAATAACTATTTTTAAATTTTTTAAATTTTTTGATTTTTTTATTATGTGAACTGAGATTGAGACTTATGATGTTTTGCAGATGTGGGACCAGAGAGACCTCCCGCTGTTTCTCCAATAGCAAGGAGGGTGGCACAATAGATTGAGGATGCACCCTATGTGATCCGAATGGAAAATGACATCGACCCATGGTATTCATCCACCCATGGAATTTACCCATGGTATTGTAAGTGGAATCCACCTATGGTATTCATCCACCCATGGTATTTATCCACCCATGGAATTTACCCATGCTATTGTAAGTGGCATCCACCCATGGTATTGTAGCTGACATCAACCCATGGTATTTACCCACCCATGGAATTTACCTATGGTATTGTAACAAAAATAAGGTATAAGTAACAAGCCACATTTTGTAAAGTGACAGATTGTCCACCACAATGTAGGCTTTACAGTTATTATCTGTTTTAATAAAAAGGTTTCTTTGTAGTTTTTTTCACTGTTTATTATCATCTTTTCTTCTAGCATTTCAAATTTTTTTAGATCTTGGGGGCCTCCCCCCCAAGATTCATTTCATTTTTTAAGATATTAGGGGCCTTCCCCCAAGATCCGGATCAGTGGTATCAGATTCAGGTTACAACTCCATGGGAATGAGGGTTTGACACATATTTCAGTTTCAATTTCTTTCAACAATATTCAACAACCTTCATGCACATGCTACGACCTCCACAAAGCACTTTCTTGGGCAAAGCGGAAAGAATTTTGTT
This sequence comes from Pinus tabuliformis, assembly GCA_031772625.1. NCBI lineage: Eukaryota > Viridiplantae > Streptophyta > Pinopsida > Pinales > Pinaceae > Pinus > Pinus tabuliformis. The sequence goes on from CM062818.1 coordinate 769,665,857, forward strand.
TTTTCATTTTTTTGTAGGAATTTTTTTGGCGGCGAGTTTGCGGAGTATATATGAAATTTTGGGTGAAAAAATTACAAAAAAAATAATAGATCTGCATTCCTTGTGAAAAAATACCCAAATTCAAAAAAAAATTAGCGAAATTGGAATCCTAATGAGGGAGATATTGTTGATTTACAATCGGCTGTGTTGTAGAAAATTTTCTAATGGAAATTCGTGGACGGCGGCTCTCCTATCATTTTTTGTAGATTTTGTGCAGAATTTCAAAAACATTATTGGCGATTTGATCACCTCTTGAAAAATCACCCAATTTAAAAAAAATGGGTCGAATCAGAGTTTGGATGTGGGAGATATCGTTGATTTAAAGTCAGATATTTTTTTAGAATTTTTGTGATGACATAACAGTTGCAATGTGAATTTGAGTTTCTAGAGTGTTTAGATAGGGATTTCAAACTCATGGGAAGATGCATAATGGTCATTCTATTTCCAAAAAATAGGATATAATAAATATTCTAAGTTATATTGGCTGAGTTATGTCAATTTTAAATCGGGAGCAATATTCAGAGTGGGTACGCTTTGGAGACATGCCCTCCCACCCTACTTTAGTAGGCACCTGCTTCACATTCATCAGTTTCATCATAGTAGCATCTGACCTAGGTTATTTGGAGATGTGTCTTCCCACCTTAGGCTATGTATACACCTACTACTTCATCAACGGTCATCATCACGGTTATGGGTCAATCACACAAAATCCTTGTCATCGAAGTCCATTTGCTAGGCCACACACTGTTAGTATCACAGTTGGTCACAAGCATTACAAGGTATCTCTATCCTTGGATCTTCGTTTTTCATGGCTATGGGTCATCCACAAACCCACACTTAATTGAAGTCCATTTCTAGGCTGCACACTGTCACTATCACAGTTGGTCACAATCATTACATGGTATCTCTATCTTCAGATCTTCGTTCATCACAGTTATGGGTTAACCACACAAAACACTTCTCTTTAGTGGCCATTCATATTCAACAAAGGCTTCTCAGGAGGGAACTTCATGCAATGGGGATCATTGATTCTTAAGGAGAGAGGAATGATCCAAATGGAAAATGGCATCCACCCATGGTATTCATCCACCTATGGAATTTACCCATGGTATTGTAAGTGACATCCACCCATGGTATTCATCCACCCATGGAATTTACCCATGGTATTGTAAGTGGCATCCACCCATGGTATTGTAGGTGACATCAACCCATAGTGTTCATCCACCCATGGTATTTACCCACCCATGGAATTTACCTATGGTATTGTAACAAAAAAAATCTATAAGTAACAAGCGGCATTTTGTAAAATGATAGATTGTCCACCACAATGTAGCCTTTACAGTTATTATCTATTTTAATAAAAAAGTTTTTTTGTGGTTTTGTTATTGTGTATTCTCCTCTTTTCTTCTGGCATTTCAAATATTTAGATCTTGGGGGCCTCCCCCCAAGATCCATTTCATTTTTTTAGATCTTGGGGGCATTCCCCCAAGATCCAAATCACTATGAGGAGGGAGCTAATCCAGTGGTAGAGGTGGAGCAGAACCTGGAGACCTTGACGAGAGGCATTCCAGAGTATGCAATTATTGATGATGTGCCATTATGGTATCAGAGGCATACCGTGGGAATGTTAGCTAAACTGTGTTGACTGTTGGGTCGAGTTATTAGAGATGTTTCATGCTATCATGAAAACCATGTCGATGGATAGACATGTCTCCCGTTTCATTTTCTGCACTTATGTAGGCTCGAGAATCCATGTGTCTCAGAACACAAATTTTGATTTTTTATGTAATAAACGTTTTGCAAACCCTATACCTATAGATATATATATATATATATATATATATATATATATATATATATATCTGTTCTACCCTATGTACTTGATTTTCCTATTATGCCATGGTTTTCATTTTTACATATGTTGCAAATGTCGATCTAAAACATAGTTAGCTAATGCATTTGTCAATGTATTTATATGTCTTTGAATGTGTTGATATGTGATGTAATCAAAATTTCTTTCCAAGAGACGAACACACAAATACATCCTTAAAATGTTAAGGTTTTTGATGGAATGGTGTTTGTTTAATTGTAATACAATGAGTTTTGAATCAAGTTTAACAACTAACACCCTAATACCAAGAGAAATAACTTCTGACAATAGTTCAATGACCACACTATATTCAACTATGTTATTAGTTGTATGACCTAAACATATACCTTGTAAACTCACTAACTCATCATTGGGAGCAAAGAGTGCCCACGCAGTGGAAGACAAATTCCATGTACTACAACAAGTGCCATTAGCGAAACCGACATAAGGAAGAGGGTTCGTTGAAATCTACAAACCAAGTGGAACAAGCGGTAAGTAGGGGAAAACATGTTCGCAAAATTGCAAACAATGACACCAAAATATTGCACACTAATGAAACACACACCAATGTACAAAGTATCTACGCAAAATCAAGCATAATACTTTTTAAGGTAGAGCCGATTGCTAGGCTCAGACAACTAATTTCCATCATAGTCAACTAACTCATATGCACCCTTTTGTAATACAAGTTTAACAATATAGTGTCCATGCCACATGGGTTCAAAATTTCCAGCACCTAATTTTTCATTAGCCAGATCATACTCTAAGACCAAGTCACCTTTTGTGTATGTACGAGGGGTCTTGATTTTATCATAATGAGCTTTGACTCATCTCTTTTGAGTCTCAGTTACCAATGCGGTAATTTGGCGAGTCTCGTCAAGATATTATAGGTAAAGAAACCATTCTTCCTCAGGTGAAGTACCATGAAGTAATTTGGAAACTAGCTTTAATGACGGATTTCACATTCTATAGGTAGGGTGGCTTATAGACCATAAACCAATTGGAAAGGTGTGAATTTGGTTGCCATTTTGGAAGCAGTTTGATATTCCCATAAGGCCAAAAAAATCTTAAGATGCCAATTTTTTTATGCATCCCAATGGTTCATTTAAGCATAGTGACCAAAAATTCGTTGACGGCTTCAACTTGGCCATTGGCATGTGGGTAATACGGAGTTGAGCTATCATGACATAAGCCCAACTGAGTCGTGAGTTCTGTCATCATGTGATTTCATAAATGGGAGCCATGGTTGGTGGCTATGGATTGTGGTACACCGAACTGAGCTATAACATGGTTGAATAGAAATAGAGCTGCAATATCACTATCAACATTGTATGTAAGCATCGCCTCGGCCCATTTTGTGAAATAATCCACGAAAAAGATGATGTATCCATGCCCCCTAGACGAGTGAGGGTTACAAGTCATGAAATTAATGCCCCATTTTGAAAATGGACCAACAGTGATAACTGAGTGTAAGGGAGCGGGTGGGGTTCACTGTTTCCAGTTGTAGATTTGGCAAGCGTGACATTTATCGACTACGAGGATGCAATCTTTGAAGATGGAGGACCAAAAATAACTGGTGTGAAGGATATTTTGAGTTGTATCATAACTTGACATATGACTACCATAGGCTCCATAGTGGCAATCATTTAAAGATTTCTCATCTTCCTCATGTGTCAGACATTGTTGAAAGACTAAATCCACACCAAGGCAGTATAAGGTATCCCCAAGAATGCGATAGGGTTGGTATTGGCACCGAATTCGTCGTCGTTCAGAGCAGGAAAGCTCTGGTCTAAAGGTCTAAGTTTGGATATATATGATGATATCTCCATACCATGGATCATGGGTGGTAATAAGGAAGAGAGAATCATCAAGAATCAACTCATTAGATACAACAGTTTTGTTGGCAGAGGGAAGGTCATAAATCAATTCAACAAAAACTAATGATTTCTTTGACTTAGCTTTAGTGAACTCTAAGTCAAACTCCTGTAGTATGACAATCCATTTGGAGTATTTTCCCCCAAGAAACTACTGAGACAAAATATAATTCATGGGGTTAAAATCAGATATCGCTATAGTTTTGTGTAGGAGGATGTAGTGGTGAAAACGTTGGACATCATGAACTATTTCCAATGCCAACTTCTCTACATGGGCATACCGAGCCTCAACATCAAAGCTATTAAGATTGGTAGTATATAACATGTTCATTTCCATCATCATCGTATTGAACTAGCACCATGCCAATGGTACTGTCAACGACGACCAAGTATAGGAAATAATAACGATGGTAATTAGGAGGATGCAACAAAGGTGTGCTAATGATGTGGTCTTTAAAGAATCAAATAACTTTTGAGAAAGGTCACCCCAAATGAACAGGACCCCTTTCTTCAAAAGGCAAGTAAAACCCTTGACAAGCTCAACATAGTTTGGGATGAAGCGACGAAGAAAGTTTGCCTTCCCTTGCAAACTTTGAAGTTGGTGTAAAGAAGATGGAGGTGGTATATTGACAATGACCTCCACCTTAAGGGGATCAATTCAGATGCCTTCTTTGCACATTATGAATCCTAAGGGATGACCAAATTCAATGCAAAGACACATTTATGAGGATTTATCCAGATATTGTAGCGTCAACAGCGAAGAAAAATCGCTCGTAGGTGAGCTGGATGAGTGTGCGGGTAAATCATCAAGATACAGATGAATGATATGTTTGATATGGTGGAAAGAACAAGATATGACCCTTTGGAAGGTCGCATTAGAATTTTTGAGGCCAAAAGGAAGATTTTTATAGGTGAAAGTTCCCCAAGGACAGATAAAGGCAGTCTTATGTTGATCAATAGGAAGGATATTAATCTGGTTATACCAGAAAATCCATCCATAAAGGAAAATATTTCACTCCCAGCACATTCGTCGATAATTTGGTCGATAAAGGGAGTAGGCTAATTATCTTTAGGACATGCTCGATTAATATCACGATAATCAACATAAACACATATGGTTCCCTGATTTCTAGTTACTTGAACAATATTGGAAACACAATCTGTCAGTGGTGTGGGGTAAATAAAGCCAGCTTTGAGAAGATTTTCAACTTTAGCTTTAATGACAACTGTTTTCCTTGGGTGCACCGGACAAAGACATTGTCGAACAGGTTTCACATCTGGGTAGGTTGGGATCTCATGCACCACAATGCTTGGATCGATGCCAGGCATTTCTTCGTAAGTCCAGGCGAAGACATCGTAAAATTCCTTGAAAAGGGTCGTATACATCTTAATCTCATCAAAATAACAAGAGGCCCCAATGTGAATATTTTCGACTATCCATGGTTTCACAGAGATGTCGATGGACATGGTTTCTGTGATGTTTCCCAAATTTCCTTCAGACAACACCTCGTGGATTAAGATAGGAGTCTGAAAAGGAGTAGTCGTTGTAGGGGAAACTAAAGTACCTAGATAGGTAGAATTACATAAAGGCTAAGAAGAAAAGAGGAACAATGATGAATATCATTCCAAGGGGTTTCTTCAAGAGACATGACTTCAGCGATGCTTTCATTAGTGGGGAAAGTCTCATTCAAAGGATCTTCATAATCTGAAGAACCAAGCCAAGAAGTTTTCGAATATGAGTCTAGGACCATATTCAATCGGCCATTGGTTTCAAATGTCGTGAAAACCATAGGGGCAACTTGGTAAGCTTGTTTGATAGGGCTAAGTGGCATGGTGTCACCAAAATTATCAATCTGATCAGGGCTAGGGATGATCCAAGGGTCATTACTAGACGAGATCATGTTAACTGAGGCAACATTGGTGGGAGGAGGAAGGGAAAAAGTTCCCATTAAGGTAGAGTCTTTGAAAAGGCATGCTCTGACATTTTCATAAGGAATGTTGGTTTTCCCAACATAAGGTACATTATTGGTTGAAGAGTCAGAGGAAAAGAAGGACAATTGGTCTACAGTGACATTTTTTCCCTTGATGGGGAAAACGAAGTACACAGAAAATAGAAGAGACCACATAAAACATTGCATGAGTCCATCTCCGACCAAGTAGAAGGTTATGATTGAGATTTGCGTCAACAACCTGTAATTCCAAATTGACATTTTTTCCTTCTAACTAAATGGGCAAAGAGTTGAGAATACCATACGGTTAGAAACCTCTGCCATCGAAAGCTTCCAAAGTATTCAGGGACTGGTTGAGAGGAGGGGACCCAATGTCTTTTCAACATGATACAGATATAATGCATGTGGAGGCTCCTTCATCAAAAAGAGTTCGGTGAACAGTTTTTCCCATAACGACAACTTGTATGAGAAAAGCGAGTTGAGGTGGTAAGCGAGGGACATGATTTGCAAGATCAAAAGTGATCAAGCTGGAATATGTGGGATCAATTCCTCCAATGGTGGATAACAAAGCCTTCCATTGTGATGGACATGTTTAAAGGACTTCCAAAGATGACATCGCCGAGGGTGTTTGAGCCAAATCTTCTACAATATTGTAGTATTTGGTAGCTTGCACATTGGGATTGTAAGACGATTTCTGAAGAACGCCTTTAGGGGGTGGTCGGGTTATCGAATCAATGCTACGTTTCTTGATATGGAGAGGACCAGAATTAGGTGAAGTGGAGGAAGAAGGCATATTAGTGGCATCTTTCTCCACCACGGGTCTTTCAGGAGGTGGATAATATTTTGATCTAGTGGATATGAAAATACGTTTCGAGCCACTCATGAACACTTTAGATCTTCTAGAGGTCTGAGCATGAGGTTGGTCTACTATTTGCGTCTACTGATATGGGAAAGTTTCTTTAGAAAAAATAGTGTCCCTAAGGTGCCTTTTAGAAGATGACTTACTTCGGCACGTCGAGGGAAATCCTTAGTGTAATGATCTTCATCACAAATAAGGCAAGGATATTTAGGCTTTCACTTTGATGAATCGTCAGCTGACGGTTTTGGGGAATCTTGTTTGGGGGTATCCTACTTAGCTTTTCCTTTACCCTTTTTCTTTCCTTTCAAGGATTTATCTACTGTGGTAGACTGGACAACATTTACCTCTGAGGTTTTACCAAGATTCTTTGAGTTGTCTCCAGTATTGGAGGTCGCAGTGGCCTGAGTAGATTTCGGTCTTGTAGAACCAACCAAGGTACTACTAAACCACTATGCCATAGATCTAATGATACCATCAATGGGTGGTGTATCTGTGGGTGTGGAAGATGCAGGACCAGTCGAAGGTTGTTGGGCACCAGGTAGGATTTCATACAACATTCTATATTGTGAATAAACAAGATCCAAATATTGGGCACGGGAAATGGCTTGTTCCTCAGTTACACAACCACCCATGGCTATATCTTTAGCGATGGGGGGATGAATGATTTAGTAAACCATTTAGTCAAAAGATGATCCGGGATGTCAAATTTGATGAGACGACATCTACATCTCCATTCATGGATATGATTGGAGATATGAGTGGAGGTCGTCTGTTGCAAAGATGTTAAGAGATGGGTTCCAGTCTCGTACCAGACAAGTAATTGGAAATGGGTGAGGAAAGCCATGGCCAGAGAATTGAAATCTTGGAAAGTACCTCGAGGGAGCTCAATGTATTGTTTAGCGGAAACACCTGTTAAAGTACATTGGAAAAGACACAACCAAATTGAATCATCAAACTAAGAGTTAGAGGAACACCATAGGTGGTAAATCATAACATGTGCTTGAGGGTCTTCTCCATATTTACCTTTGAAGTTAGGAAAATCATTTGGTATTTTAGTTGGTACCGGAGGCCAATATGGTGAGTGTAGTATTGGGTCATTTGTAAGTCGTGACACATCTGGCAAGTCCAATGTCGCTAAGAATGGAAGTTGTGGATTATATGGGGTGTAAGGTCTCTGATATGTACTAAACTAAGTATTCAAACCCTGCTGAGTGTGGGTCTGCCCCCAGTGTGGTGGTTTTTGTCCATAAGGAGGTTGATCATACAGATTCTGGCAACCATATTTGACGTATGGATTCTATGAAGCAAACTGACGATATTGTTGTTGGTAAGGTCTCTGTTGCATCTGTTGCGATTGTGACAATGCTTGTTGGTAAGGTCCTTGTTGTGATTGTAAGGGAAATTGCAATGGTGGCTGCTGGTAAGATCCCTGCTAGGATTGGTAGGAAACATGTGGTTATGGATACTGATAAGGCCCCTATTGGGGTTGGATATGGATTTGTGGTCATGGTTGCTGGTAAGGTCCCTGTTGGGATTGGAAGGAAACCTATTGTTGCGACTCCAGGTAAGAAACCTATGGCTGCGATTGTGGGTAATGTCTCTGCTGCGGTTGGATAAGAATCTGTGGCCGCAGAGGAGGATTACCAGTCCCATGAGGATACTACATTTGAGGACCATACTGAATTTGAGGACTTGCCTGTTGATAAGGAGGAACTCTCGATATCGGAGTTTGGAGTTGTTGAGAGACAGTAGGAATATATGGCTGTTGGTGGGAAGGTTGAGTCAAGGGGACTTGGTGACCTTGCAAAGGGGTTCCCATGACTTTACCTGATACAAGTGAAACTGGTGTTCCACTTGGGTTAGAAACATCACTAGTGGGTTGCTTTGCCCCCGATGTGGGAGGAAGGGGTGCATAGTTTCCACTAGAAGCAGGAGATACGTAGGGCAGAGGTATTTTCCCCCCAGATAGTGGAACATACGAACTTGTAGGCTCTCCACTCAGAGCGGGGACCACCATAGCTACCATGGCTACAACAGGAAGAGTAGAAAGATTAACATGAACATGTGTTTCACCTACCATTACTGCAGGTTGAGAAGTTAACACACGTTAGGTATTGGTCTGCGCAGTTACCAACACGTTTGGAACAAACGAGCTAGTAGTAGGAGTGACACAAGATGACAAAATGGGGTTATGAAATAGTGAAGTTGCACCATAATTGTCAGAAAAAGCATCATTGAGAGAGTTATAACCAGGTGGGACCAAGGGTGCAGTATAAGCAGGAGGTGTACTGAGCCCACTCGTTAGGTGGTAGGGAGCAGAAACATAAGGGAAGTTTTCTGGAGGAAGATGCAATATAGGATCAATCTCCGTACTTGGAATATTAGTTCCAGAAGTTTCCACAGGAATACCTTGGGGTGTTCACCCTAAAGGTGGGTTACCACCTTCTATTACCATGGTTGGGAATAGTTCTTGGTTTGGAACCCGAGTCACTCTTGGAGAAGGACTCAAAGGTACGTTATGAGTATCAAAAGGACTATACAGATGCTAAGGGGATAAGTACATAGGATCTTTCAAATACTGGATTAGGAGGAAAAAGTAAGAACTTTGAAGTAGGTTGAGGACTAGTCGGAGGAGAGTTTTGGGATGAACCTATTGACTCTGGCGGTGGTCGAGAAGTAAGGGGTTGGATACTTAGGACAAGACCAAGTTCAAAATCCTGGTTTTCAAGGGATTCAAGCTCAACAACATTGGAACCTACAACTCACAACTCTAGGTGAATCAGGTGCATTAGCATCTCCATTGTGTGTTGTATCTAGGGTCTCATTTTGGACTCCTTGTGGTTCTACCATGATGTCTTTTCAGGAAATCAATCACTAATGTGTGTTGGTGAATTATTTGGGCTTAATTATGATTTTACAATTAACCATTAATGTTGAGGACAAAAGGAGTTTTCATTTCACGGGTAAGATGTTATTCCGTGGTCGATTTATTTTAGAAACTAACAAAAATGAAATAAATGAAAACGGGGTAAACTAGGCATGAGGGTTTACCAAGTAACCATGAACTGCAATATACACCTTGGTGAACCAAGGACTTAACATATGGCAACCAATCTCCCCGAATGTTGTGTTCGGTGTATCATGGTATACAAGCCAACAAACTCTATTACCTATGGATGGATATCAACCTATTGGTGACTCCCAAAATATACGCGACAGTACATGGGAGTGAATTTCGTAGCAGTGTTATCTAATGTGTAACCGTTCGATGAGAGAATTCCCATATACTTACCATGTGTGGAGCGCCTCCGATTTACCCGAAAGTACTGACGCTAGAAATTAATGACAACTCCTGTGTTTAATGATGCTGGAACACATCTCTAGCCTAGACCTTTAAATGTTTTTGTTAATGTTCCAAATTCTCCTTAGGTTGATTGAGGTACATTTTAAGTTGATCTTCAATTAAGTTTTGGTTTTAAGGCTCAAAGGTCGATGTCCCCTGAACACACCTATGATGCAACTAGTATGAAAAAGTGATTCTTTTCAATTCAATGAAAGCTATCTAGCATAGGGAAGAGGTTCAAGCATTGATACAACAATCAAGCATGCAACAAAAAAATCTTTCTAACTGGATCTTTCACTTTCACTATTCTAACGTATCCACCAAAAGTAAAATGAAACTTCAATTCACTAACATGCAGCTACATGAATTTTTCACTTTTCTTTTTCAATGCATTCACCAAAAGTAAAATGAAATTCAATTCAAATGCACCTATATGAATTTTTCACTTTTCCTTTTCAATGAATGAGAATGCACTTCTTTTAGCTTTCAACACTAAGCAATGTCATCTATGCTCAATGATAATCCCAAGAACAACTTTTCAATGTAATGTCATCTAATGCAATGCGAAAAGTAACTTCGAGATGAAAGGTAAGAAAATGCAAATTCCATTTCTTTTATAAGTTCCAAAATAACTAATAATGCTTTAATCAACAGAAAATAAGTATTCCTTCCACACACACAAGTAGAAAACAGTAAATCCAGTTGACCTAATGACCTAAAGACTCAACCAAAATTCACTTTTACCACTTCAAACAATGGGATGGACTTTTGCAAACTAATAATAAATAAAACAAACTAATGGAAAATTCAATGCACAGAGAGTCGAAGGACACTTCAGAGATCAAGACACACTAGACCTTCCTAGGAGAAACCCTAGAAATTTTTGATTTTCAAGGATCATCACGTCTGTAATAGTCAAAACCTTTATTGACAAGGGTTTCAATGCTACTATAAAGGCAAAAATGCGCTGAAAATGCAATTGTTCCGAGATAAAACTTGTTGGGCGAGAAAGACTTAGGAAAATAAAAAGAAGCCCAAAGAGAGATCCAAACTTTACACTCTAAAGAACAAACTACTCAGAATGCAGACCCATAATGAACCAAATTACAGATTACTAGGAGGTTTGTCAAACTAGTCAAAAATACCAAACATAAAAAGGAGGTTTTAAGGGCTATAAGCTCCCCAGTGGAGTTTCCATTTTGATGTGCAGACAATCCTTTCCACGGACAAAAACGATCCCTCTAGTCTTGTGGGAGGATATAGCAACAAACTAGACAAATATGTGCAAACTTTCCTAGTTTATACCAGAAAACACAAAGGAGGATAGACGACCTACCTCACTCTGATGCTAAAGTTTGTTGGTCTCTTCCTTGAATCTTTCGCTTCCAAGCTCAATCTCCTCTTCATCACTATGGATGAATACCTGCAAGGAAAATAACGTGGAGACATAAAAAACATACATAGAAAAAAATTCTGATATAAACCATATAACAGATCAAGGGGTATTATACTAAATGAGCAATGATTGACACATTTATGGAAAGAAAACACATAATGTATTATTAATAGATGGTAAAGGGAGCATTATAACTGCTTAAGCCTTTATGTTGGAAGCCTCCTTTAGGTGAGTTTCCAATTCCTAGCCTTAACCTTCAAGCACTCATTTCTCCTTAGCAAAATGGGCAGCATTTGGGCATAGTTCGGCACTAGGAAGGCAACCAATAAATAGCCAACTAGTTGTATATAGTAGGGATCTAATTTATACAGAAGGAGAGGGAGGTAAGGATCCATAAAATGAGGGGGAGGTTCCACATATTAAGATAAAGATCCATGAAAGTGGGATCAAGGACCAATAATGGGAGATATCATTCCAATCCTTATTCACCTGTAACCAAATCACTGTTCTCGAGACTTCTAGTAAGAGAAGCTTCTCCTCGACTTTAGGAAAAATTGAATGAAGAGTTTTAGCACAGGTTATCCTGATAAAAGCCGCACTGACAGTGATAGGATACTATAATGAAAAAAGGTACCAACACGGGTCACTAGTGATGCCAAGAGTGTTGATCCTAAAAAAACAAGGTTTTTGACAAGTTTCTCCAGAAATCTTTCACGGAAAGTTTTTCTTCTGTTCTTCAGGGATGCTTCTAAACATGTTTCATGGTGAATACACTGATAGCTTTTTTCATTTTGATGCTTCAGGATATGGGACGGGAAATGTGACAAAATAATGTATAACATTTCCTTAGCTTACGATTGATTGAAACAAACAATATGAGAGAGATCACTTACCATTTTATAAAAATTCCTATTGAAGTCCCTTTTAGTTCCTTCGACAATTATCTTCCTCTTGATGCTTTAGGGACTACTCTAGTGCTTCCCACAACTTCTCCATGATGTTTCAAAGGATATCTATATAGACAGAAACACACAAAGGATCAAAGCATCTAGCGTATAGAATGTAAGATAAATGAACTACTTAACTTTGCATATATCATAAATTTAATCAATAACCAATCATAACCTATGTGAGTGATCAAGGAATCCCACAAATTAAAATACATAATTAGGAAAGAATAGTTGTCTTTTATTAAATAAAATGGAGAAAAAACTTACAACCTCAAAGCCTTGATGTTACAAGCCTCTTCTCAGAATACCCAACCCTCTCCTTGGATGAAAAGCCTCCTAGCCTTATTTATGAAGCATACACCTACCTTCAATAGTCCTCCCCAATCCTCTGGCCTTTGTTTGATTTATATGCCAAGAGCAGGAGGTTTGGGATCCTCTTCCTAAGGGATGAGATCCACAAATGGTGGGATAGGTGATCCACAAATAGAGGGAAGTAGCTCCATGATGGGAGGGATAAGGATTGAGTAAGAATCTATTCAAAGTTGTTAGTTGGGAGAGATTTGAATAACAAAGTTGTTAGTTGAGTCATTAGTGCAAGACATAATGTGAGACAAATCACACTTTTGCGCAACTTCTAATAGTATCTTCTACGTATGCGTGAAAACTGACTAGGGTACTGCACAAGAAGTTAAAAGTAGGTTTTTGGGCCTTGAGATCTAGGAATTTCATTCTCTTTGGGATTGTTTGGGTTCTAACCTTGCAAGGAGATGATTTGGAACATTTTGACAGATAGTGAAAGATCCAAACTAATGGTCATTTTCCTAATGTGGCAAAATGACATGTAACATAGAGGGAATAAAATTGTAGACATAAAAGAACATCATGAAAGAGTTGATGAAGTTGTTGTCACCTACTTGACTAGTGATCAACATCTTTGTGAGGTTTTTTACACTAAATGGAATGAACAAATGATTGTGATTGTTGTAAGTTCTTAGTTTCTATGATCTAGTTAATTGAAAAATTCTAAACATTTTACTCTTGGAATGATCAACGAAGCTGTTATCAAGGTCACACCTTCCGCCAAGTTGAAATAATGGCAATGATCTGTAAATGCAATCACTATTTTTTTTTCTTACAAGAGTTGACGAAGTTGTTGATTAGAACGATAACCATGTTTCATTTGTTTCATTTTTTAATGAATTAAAATGACATCCAAGTTTCATTTGTTTCATTTTTTAATTAATTATAATGGAAACCATGTTTCATGAATTATTTTTTAATAAATTAGGGCTTTGGTATAAGGAAGTGAGTATAATTTCCAAAGATGCAAACAAACATTAACATTTTGTGATATGGACTAAATCCATTTACTGTGATTTGGCTCTGGGAAGCTCCCTTTACAAAGGAGTTATGCACGAGATCATATCTGACCGAGTGGAGTGATCAACCCCACTTCATTGGTTACGGTATAATGATTTACATGTATTAAAAATGATGTTGAAAGGTACTTGGGAGTCACTTGGAAGTAGACCTTAGATTAACCATGTTGAGGAACTTTCAAGGGGATTGAGCTTTGTTACTCTGCCTTTGCGTGTGCATCTGATCTATGATTGTTCACCCAAATTAAATTGTTTTACGTGAAAACCTTAGAGACCATAATCTTTGGGCTATTACCCGAGGTGACAGTGGAGGGAAGTCTCTGTTGTACCTAGAACAGACGTTGGCTAGACTCACTTGGACCTTTCTGGAGGGTATTCTTCATTCGAGATGGCATAAATGAAGATTACTTGCACCAGATCATGTACATTAAGTAGGTTGTCAGCATAACTGGTTCCACCCACTCTATCTTTAGCCACTTTTCACATTGATCTCTGCGATGTTGGGTTTCATCACCAACTAGTGATTTTACTGTGAAAAGCTTGTTTGCATGGTTTGATTCCTTAGATTTATTAGCATGTGTTATTTTCTTGTTTTTACTCTTTAGTGACCTTATGTGTGGATTGTGATTTTGAGTTATTAATATTGGTAATAAATTTATCTAGTTTGAATCTAATGGCAACAATGTTGAATGTTACCGATAAAGAATCCCCTTTAATGGGAGTCCTAATCCTCTCCCTGACTTAGCAAATTTTGGTCCTCCTTATATGGCTATGCTGTCACTTCCTAGATTCATGATAGGTTTACCAATGTGATTGTTTTCAACTTCTTTGATCCAAAATACCCAAAATATTCAACCTCAACCGAGTTCACCATCTCAAGATCACCAACCTCATGATGACCCTTTACCTTATTCACCCAACATGTCCTCCTCCCTTTCTTCTTCTTCTCTTGGTAAAAGCGTTGATGCTAATAACCAGGAAACTAAGAAGAAGAAGAAAGGGAAGAAGAAGAAGAAGCAAGTTAAGAAAGAAGTCAACCAACCAACCATGGTTGTATGTATTGGTAATGTTCAGGAAACTTCCAACATGCATCGCAAGCCCATATACCCTTGCAAGCTTTGTAAGGGAAACCACTTCCTTATTGATTGTCCAGGTATTCCTAAGGTCTTGGAAGTATGGTAAAAAAATTCTTATCAACTTACTGTTGATCCATCAATTAGTGATTGTCAGGTTCCGAGGAAAAATGGTAAAGTTAGGTTTCCTTGTCAGTTATGCAAAGGGATTCATCATAGTCACCTTTTCCCTCATATGGACGAAGCCTCAAAATTGTCGGAAAAACTTAATGTTTCACAACAACAACTTCCAACTGGTTACCATAGACTTTCTTCCAACCTACCGTCAGTTGACAAAGTCATTGATCTAATTCCAAGTACAGTCAATCCCACTCTTCCATCAGAGAGTGAAACACATATCACTCAAGTTGATGAGCCATTGGTTGATCAAGTGGTCAATTTGATACCATCTTCAATTGATCCCACTCTCCCTTTAGAGAGTGAATTTAATACCACTTAGGTTCTCCGAGTTATTTCAGATTCTTCTACACATGGGGGCATTTCATCTATTTCCATTGAACCCCCTCTGAGTAATGAGGTTATTTTCTTTGATTAGAGTATATTAACATCACCTTGTCTTCCTTCTTCCACCCCTTTCCAAATTATTGTGAAAGTGTATGGTAAGAATGTTCATCGAAAAAATGTAGATGAAGCTGCTTCTGTCATTATTTTATTTGGGTTCCCCTTAGCTTGTACCCGTTACACAAAATATTTTAGCTTTTAACAGAATCATCATCGAACCTCTAGGGATCCTTCCTAAGTTACAAATTACTCTAGAAAGAAAGATTATATGTATTGATCTTATGGTAGTCCAAGGCCCCTTAGATTCAAATTTTCTCCTTGGGAGAGACTATGTCTATGCTATGAAAGTTGTTGTATCGACACTCTTTTCCATGATGTCTTTTCCTCACAATGGAAACATTGTGACTATTTACCAACTTTCATTCGTTGATCTTGATTCAACTACTAGCCATCCAATGTCCCTTAATGTTCCTTATATGCAAGTGGTATTCACCCCGCCATGGGTTAATTATGTGGAAACCAATCCCATGTTTTTAGTTACCGATGCAAGCAAACCTCTCATTGTTTTCTCGACTCCTTATGACTTAGATCCAATAATTAACATAGGGAACCTTATGGGGGGATTTGAAATGGATTTTCTTACCCTTTTTGATTCTCTTCATGTGTCTTCTTTCCAGAGATCTATTCTTCCTTTTGATGAAGCTATATTGGAAGCCATGGTCGGGAAATATCTCTTGGCATGTGTTTCTTCCAAATGAAAGCCATGACCAAAGTCATTGATAGGAGGCTTATTTTACTGTGTCAACCTCGTTAAAAATGGAACAGGTTCTTAAGAGCATAGTTTTTTTTTTTTTTTTCAAGCTCGCATATACATGAAATGACCTCTAAGGATGGTTCCTTTACTATGCTAACCTCATTAAAAAATGAAACAAACAAGCTCTGAGGATGGTTCTTTTACTGTGTCAACCTCATTAAAATATGAAACAAATACCCATGAGGATAGTTCTTTTATTGTGTCAACCTCGTTAATAAATGAAATAAATACTTGTGAGGATGCTTCTTTTAATGTGTCAAACTTGTTAAAAAATGAAACAATTGACTGTGAGGATAGTTCTTTTACTATGTCAATCTTGTTAAAAAATGAAACAAATACATGCGAGGATGGTTCTTTTACTGTGTCGACATTGTTAAAAATGAAACATGTGCCTGAGAGGATGCTTCTTTTATTGTGTCAAACTCGTTAAAAAATGAAACAATTCACTGTGAAGATAGTTCTTTTATTGCGTCAACCTCGTTAAAAAATGGAATAAATTTCCCGCGAGCATAGTTATTTCCATTTCAAGCTCACATAAAAATGAAACTAATTTATGAATTTCATGAGCATAGTTATATTTCAAGCTCGTTAAAAAAATGAAAGAAGTCCCTTTTTAGACCGAGTCTTTTATGTGATTTTATCAATTAACCTTTATTCATATTCCTAATAGTAATTTACCATTTACTTAAGCAGATCAAACAAAGCTCGGGGAGGCATTTGCCTCTCCATGGATACATTGAAATTATGTTTTGTGTGCAACAATTTTTCAAAACAATGTAAGACAATGATACTTAAAAAAAAATACATGATCAACCGATAGTATAAAAAAAATCTCGACTCCAATAATTGGACCGCCATGTCGACAATTCAAAAACCGCCTTCATCTTCCCCCTGCATTGCTTGGAAACCTGGATTTGTGCATAAAGGTAAGCTTCCGCGCGTTTGTGTGAAGCCTGGATGGCTCATCAAGGATTCAATGAGGTTGAATCTCAGACGTTTAGAATTCAAATTGGCCAAATTGCCATGCTCACCATGGAGAGTGTATGCAATTGCATCGACTTCAGAGCTTGTGCGAAGGAGAGTATCTCACTGAGGAAATATCTCGCAACTAAGGTTGACACAAAATCTGGAACTAGTCGAGTGAAAAAGTCTCACAGATTCAGGTGGGGTTCTGTTGCCCTCTGTGAGATTTGAAAATACCAGAAGATCACTCCAGTGTCTTCCCAAGGCAGGCACTCAGGACTTCAAGACAGTTTTGAGATTCCAATCGTCTATCGTGGCAGCTCTGCAAGAAGCGGCTGAGGCATACCTTGATGAGTTGTTTGAAGACAAAAAAAATCTATGCGTCATCGAGGTTTCTTTGGTTGCTCGCAAAGTGTTTGTAAAATGCCTAAACGGGATAGGTGGGGTAGTATGCAATATGTTTGTCAAAACGTTTCACTAGGACGAAGAGGGTAGGTACGGTCTATCCCTCACTCCTTGCAGAGAGAACTTTGTAAAACAAGGATCTTTAGCTTCAGACTTGCCCGATTTCACCATATTTGTAAAACCTCTTTCACAACGGACTCTCTGTATCATGATGTCAGGGGCTTTGCTACCAAACTCCAAGAACATATAGGAATTCTCGCTGTGCTTTTGAGGCTTTTGTACAAAGGCATGATACTAAGAGAGGAATTCCTTCTAAGTGATTATGGCATCCCAGATAAGGTTTCAATCTCCCCCTTTGCAAGGAACCAAGGGATGGGATCGTTCTACTACTATGCCTAAGTCTTTAAAGGAAGCCCTCAAGTTTGGTCTCAATTCTTTGAATTTTAAGGATTTTTCAGCTCTGAGCTTTGTAGTTGAGCACTCACTGGACACTCTTAGCCTAGAAGTGACAAATGTTGGCATTAATATGAAGGCAATAGATTTTCTAGGATGGGAAACAATATGTCGCTTTAACATATTTTGGCCCTCATCATCTACGCTTAGGGACTGACATATAAAAACTAGACCCATAATTTGGAATCAATGTTTTGCTCTAAAGGATTTTTTTGTTGTAGTCTTTAAATGCCACGAGGATAAACATAAAGTCCTTGAACAATGTACATGGTTTGAGGATGAGTTGGTCTTTCCATTTAACCATGGTTTCCAGACTTTGATCCTCTCACTATGCTGACAATGACTACTTCAGTATGGGTAAGATTGCCTAATTTTCCCATTCACTTCACCCATCCAGATCTCTTAGAAAAAGTTGGCAATTTAATTGTAATATTTGTTAAAATAGACGTGGAAAGGCTTTCAAAAAGCATTTTCACCTATGTCCACATATGTGTTGAGGTAGATCTCGACAAAGGCTTGCCAAATAAAATAGAACTCAAGTGGTTGGAAAATGTGTATTCCCAACCCTTGGACTATGAAAATATAACTTTCAAATGTCAGAATTTCCAACAGGCTGGTCACCTTCAGGATGTATGTCCCTTTCTGTATGGGGCTCCCTCTTTGCAGGCAACTAAGAACTCTAGCTACGGTTGGAGGGATCCTAAAGAAATAAATGAATCCAAAGTTTCAACCGGATAGGGAAGAGACAACTCACAACATCCAGAGTCAGGTTCTGGTATGTAATCCCCTAACTTTCACTAGGGCTCCAAGGATACCATGTCATTCCCCAACAGGGGTGAATCATCCGAGGAAGGAGAAAGGAGGAGGTTTATCCATATTTGTGGTGGCAACAATTGGGCACAAAATGAACCCTGAATCAGACCTTTCTGATAGTGATAAGGAAATGACAAATATAATTGATTCCATGGCATTGAGAGTATCTCACGACAATAGCTAATTGAACCAACCATTGCTGGGATGGACAATTTAGTGGGATGGATTGAATTTCGTAGGCGAAACGAGAAAAAAAATAAAAATAAATAAAAAATAAAAAATAAAAAATAAATAAATAAATAAATAAAAATTAAAAAAAAATAAAAAAATAAAAAAATAAAAATAAAAATTAAAAATTGGGTCTTGTATTTAGAGTTATTTTCCTAGAATGTAGACTCTGATATTTTCCTAGAATGTAGAATCTGAAGTGGGTATATGGGGATTTCCATTGATGTAAAATGACGCATCTCTATTTTATGCTGGTGTAATCCTTTTGCTCTAGGGATTTCTCAGGATATTGGGGTTGGTAAAGTCTATCTGGTGTTTCTGGATATGATTTGAGCTCTTGGGTGTGTAGAAAAGAAAATTGCACGCCAAGGAGATCTGTATGAAAAAACATGTGATCATGTTTTTCTAAAGGAACACAATTGCTACTATTTACAAAAAAAAATGGATAGTGTAGAAGGTATGTGAATCATTTTTTTGTTTCTTTGGTTTGCTCTTATCTTTAATTTATTAAAAAATAATTCATGAAACATGGTTGCCATTATAATTAATTAAAAAAATGAAACAAATTAAACTTGGTTGTCATTTTAATTCATTAAAAAATGAAACAAATGAAGTGTGGTTATCATTCTAATCAACAACTTCATCAACCCTTGTACGAAAAAAACATAGTGACTGCATTTATAGATCATTGCCACTATTTCAACTTAGCGGAAGGTGCGACCTTGATAGCAGCGTCGCTGATCGTTCTAAGAGTAAAATGTTCAGAAATTTTCAATTAACTAGATCGGAGAAACTATGAACTTAGCAAACTCACAATTATTTGTTCATTCCATTTAGTATAAAAAACCTCACAAAGATGTTGATCACTAGTCGAGTAGGTGACAACAACTTCATCAACTCTTCGATGATGTTCTTTTATGTCTACCATTTTATTCCCTCTGTGTTACATGCCATTTTGTCACATTAGGAAAATAACCATTGGTTTGGATCTTTCGCTATCCATCAAAGTGTTCCAAATCATCCCCTTGTAAGGTTAAAACCCAAACAATCCCAAAGAGAATTAAATTCCTGGATTTCAAGGCCCAAAAACCTACTTTTGACTTCCTGCACAGTACCCTAGTCAGTTTTCACGCATATGCAAAAAAGACCATTATAAGTTGCGCAAAAGTGCACTTTGTCTCACATTATGTCATGCGCACATCTCAACACAAGTAAAAAATAAAAAGTAAAGTCTAGAAGCTTTGTTATTCGAATCTTTCCCAACTAACAACATCGAATGGATGCTTACTCAAGCCTGATCCCTCTCATCATGGAGCTACTTCCCTCTCTTTATGGAACCCCTATCCCACCATTTTTGGATCTCATCCCTTAGGAAGAGGATCCCAAACCTCCTCTTGGCCTATAAATCAAACAAAGGCCAAAGGATTGGGGAGGACTATTGAAGGTAGGATTATGTTGCAGAAATAAGGGTAGGAGGATTTTCATCCAAGGAGAGGGTTAGATATTCTGAGAAGAGGCTTGTAACATCAAGGCTTTGAGGTTGTAAGTTTGTTCTCCATTTTATTTAATAAAAAGCAACTGTTCTTTCCTAATTATGTCTTTTCTGATATCATTTGTGGGATTCCTTGATCACTCACATAGGTTATGATTGGTTATTGATTCAATTTATGATATATGTTGAGTTAAGTAGTTCATTTATCTTTCATTTTATACATTTGATGCTTTGATCCTTTGTGTGTTTTTTTCTATGCAAATCTCCTTCGAAACATCATGGAGAAGTTATGGGAAGCATTGGAATGGTCCCTAAAGAATCTAAATGAAGCTAACTGTCGAAGGCACTAAAAGGGACTTCAATATGAATTTCAATTAAATTTTAAGTGATCTCTCTCATATTGTTTGTTTCAATCAATTGTAAGCTAAGGAAATGTTATACAGTGTTTTGTCACACTTCCCGTCCCATATCTTGAAGCATCAAAATGATGAAAGTTTTCAGTGTATTCACCGTGAAGCATGTTTAGAAGAATCCCTGAAGAAGAAAAGAAAAACTTGCCTTGAAAGGTTTCTGGCAAAACTTGTCAAAAACCTTGTTTTCAGGATCAGTGCTCTTTGCATCACTAGTGACCTGTGTTGGTACCTTGTTGCATTATACTGTCCTAGCACTGCCAATGTGGATTTTATTAGGAAAACCCGTGATGAACCTCTTCATTCAGTTTTTCCTAAAGTGGAGGAGAAGCTTCTCTTACTAGAAGTCTCGAGAACGGTGAGCTAGTTACAGGTGAATACGGATTGGAATGAGATCTCCCATTCTTGGTTCTTGATCGTAGTTTCATGGATCTTTCTCTTAATATGTGGAACCTCTCCCTCCTTTTATGGATTCTTAACTCCCTCTCCTTCCCTATAAATGAGATCCCCACTATCCACAACTTGTTGGCTATTGATTGGTTGCCTTCCTAGTGCTAAAATATGCCCAAATGCTACCCATTTTGCTAAGGAGAAAGGAGTGCTTAAAGGTTAAGGATAGGAATTGGAAACTCACCTAAAGGAGGCTTCCAACATCAAGGCTTAAGTGGTTGTATTTCTCTCTTTAGCATCAATTAATAATCATGTTTTTTCTTTCCATAAACATGTCAATCATTGTTCATTTAGTATAATACTCCTTGATTTGTTATATGATTCATATTAGAATGATTTTTTCTATGTATGTGTTTGTTGTCTCCACGTGATTTTTCTTGCAGGTATTCATCCATAACAACGAAGAGGAGATTGAGCTTGGAAGCGAAAGACTCAAGGACGACACCAACGGACGTTAGCATCAGAGTGAGGTAGGTAATCTATCCTCCTTTGTGTTTTCTGGTATAAACTAGGAAAGTTTGCACATATTTGTCTAGTTTGTTGCTAGATCCTCCCATAGGACTAGAGGCATTGTTTATGTCCGCAGAAAGGATTTCCTGCACAATCCATTTTGTTGTAGCCATCCGAATAAAAAGGATCATGTGTATGGATCCAGGACATGGACATAGCCATTCGAATAGAAAGGTCATATGTATGGATCCACGACATGGACGCAACCATCCGAATAGAAGGGATGATGTGTACAATCATGAATATCTAATAACTCCACGCAACTTGGATTTATCATAAAAAACCCAGGGTCTTCATCTCTATCTCGATCCAATCAAAGTACGAATACCACCACGTGAACAGATTTGTCAGAGTTGAACATGGTAGAAAACCACATGATTATTAGTCAATGATGGAAACTGTTAACAAGCATGAGAGAAACCACCAATAATGACGATGTCTCTCAAGGTACAACAAAAAAATCCATGAGTGTGAACAATGAAGCTGAAGTCGAACACTTGCAGAATCATTCGATCGAAGGTGAGTGATGTGAAACTATCGTCGAATGCGAAGAACCTGCCATTGAGGCATGCAAGTTCCAAGGTACTAAAAGGGAGTTTCTAGATCATCTTCCTGGATAATGAGTTGGAGTTGACAGGAAGTGATCTATCAAAGGAGGGCCATAATGTTTCCCACATCATCGACACGAAACATAGGGTTTTGCACAATTGGCAAGAGTGATTCAAGATTATTGCAGAAAAATCAAACATGGTATAAGCAGTTTGAATTGTAGATGAGACTTCTCTTAAACATATCGGTGACATGACTCTAGAGTTTGGCAGCATTTGACTCAACATAAGATCAAAGGTCATGATGACAATAGGATATAATCAAATGAGAGGCAAATGGATTCCCAAAATCCAGTAAGGCAAGTGACGAAGTGAGGATAACCCAAACCTGACGCGAGATACAGACAAGTGTCATGTTCAAGAAAGACATGCTGCCTTTATACAAAATACATGAAAATATGTTTACTTCCATTTTGCCCCACTATTTCTAGTGAGTACCGCATTATTTTTAATCTAAGGTTTGAGGAGGATACCATATGCTTGTTGTATAAGTTCATCTTTTGGATGAATCCACCCTAGTATTTTTAACGAGCCTTAGGAAGGAGTAGCTCGGTCTCGTCATGGCAATAAGTCCTTCGTCGTTTTAGTTTTACGAGTCTGATGGAGAGGTAAATTGACGTATTTTTCATGTTTATGGAGTTTGAAAAATAGGCAAAAAGGAAACTCCAAAGGTCCCTTTTTGTAGATAGTCTCTCGAATCCAAAAATGTAGAAAACAATATTCAAGAGAACCTCTTAGTCACGTGTGACTAAGGTCTTCCTTCTTTGTACATTAGTCTATCTTAGTGTGGAAAAGGGCTAAACTTATATTGATTAGATGTCATTTCATTTACTTTAACGATTTCGAAACGACAAGTACTCGACAATCTTTTCATATTTCGAGAGTCAGAAAAGTTCTGAAAGATGACTCTGGGGGGTTCCTTTTCCGTTTATTTTTTACGAGTCTGAAAAAAGAGATAAAATAAAACTCGATAGGTCAATTAAATATATTACCATCACCAATTAGCCATAACCTGTCACTACACATGTGAACAAACGTTACCCGTTTCGAGAAAGATATTAAAATATAGGTAAAATATTCCATAAATGGTAAAAATACTTTAAAAGCTTATATAAAATCAAAAAGTAAAAGTAAATTTACCATTTTTCATTTGGTAATTTGGAGAGCACATTTTACCCCAAATCCCCTTGATCTTTAGGCGAGGAGTGTGATCGATCCAAGGCACTGTTCGATGAACCGTCTATTGCAGGTAAGAGATATGTCCTTCCTCTACATTTTGATTGTAATTTCAAGTAATTCCATCCATAGGATAGGTGGTTAGGAGGGATTGAACTTTTTTTGAGTTGAGGGCAGTCAGTGTGGGTTTTACCCATCGAACCCGCGCTGCCCTCCTTGAGTTCAATGGTGCCATCCCACTAAAAGAGCGGAAAAAATTATAAACAAACGCGCTAGTGCCATGGAACACTTTTTTTTCAATAGATCTTCAAAATTGCTGATTTATTTGCAAATTTTCCTCCGTAGATGCTAATTAAAACTCTGTTCATTGATGTTTCACAGGTTATTTGCTGGAAAAAATGGTTATTGAGTGGAAGGAAAGAGGTCATGAAGTGGAAGACCATCAAGCATCACAAGATCCCAATTGCATAAGGGCTCTTTGAGCATGTGGATTGCTCAAATTCTTCTGTATTCTTGGGATCAGAACCCAGTTGGAATTACTGCAACACTTAGTAGGATGGTGGGATGTAGACCGCCAGATGTTCATAATAGGGGACCAAGAACTTGATATAGAAATTGCAGACATCTACTTCATCACAGGTTTTTCCAGGAGAGGACAATGAGTTCATTTTTCTAGTCCTTGTATTGGAGGAGAAAGTACAGACATGTTGATAGCTAGACATTGCCTAGGTTCCTGCAAGACAAAGAGTGGGAAGATTGATATCAAAACTATCACAAACCTTCCATTGAGAAAAATTCTACATACTATAGTTCGAGTAGTTGGGGCCCAATCTCTAAACGAAGTGAGCAAGCCTCACTTTCTGTATGCAATGGATTTTCTTAGTCCGACTATGTTTAATTGGTGTGAAGGATTATTGGTCAACATGAAAGACTAGCTCACAAAATGCAAGACAAGTATAATCAAACAATTTGGTTACGGATCGATTTTGGTGATGTTCTTCCTAGAGCGTGTCCCATTGTTCTTGTACCAGTGGGTAGAGGTGGAAGCTCCTGGATCCGGGGATCCACCTCTACTGAGGTGGGGTGAGTTGATGCCTCATCATGGAGGTGGTCAACATATGTCCTTCCCCCCAACGTTCTTTGGATTTCTTTGACAAAAACTCATTATGGTAGATGATTGCGCCTATGCCAGGATAGATTTCCAGGGAGACCCCAATCTCCCACTGCCACCTAAAGCACAATGGACTAACTCAGGTAAAATAACTATTTTTTAAAGTTTTTCAGTTTTTTGATTTTTTCATTATGTGAACTGAGATTGAGACTTATGATGTTTTGCAGATGTGGGACCAGAGAGACCTCCTGATGTTTCTCCGATAGCAAGGAGGGTGGCACGATAGATTTAGGATACACCCTATGTGATCCGAATAAAGAATGACATCCTCCCATGTAATTTACCCATGGTATTGTAAGTGGAATCCACCTATGGTATTCATCCACCCATGGTATTTATCCACCCATGGAATTTACCCATGGTATTGTAAGTGGCATCCACCCATGGTATTGTGGTTGACATCAACACATGGTATTCATTCACCCATGGTATTTACCCACCCATGAAATTTACCTATGGTATTGTAACAAAAAAAAGGTGTAAGTAACAAGCCACATTTTGTAAAATGCCAGATTATCCACCACAATGTAGGCTTTACAGTTATTATCTGTTTTAATAAAAAGGTTTCTTTGTAGTTTTTTTTATTATGTATTATCCTCTTTTCTTCTAGCATTTCAACTTTTTAGATCTTGGGGACCTCCCCCCCAAGATTCATTTCAGTTTTTTAGATCTTAGGGGCCTTCCCCCAAGATTCAAAGCAGTGGTATCAAATTCAGGTTACAACTCCATGGGAATGAGGGTTTGACACACATTTCAGTTTCAATTTTTTTCAGCAATATTCAACAAGCTTCATGCACGTGCTACGACCTCCACAAAGCACTTTCTTGGGCAAAGCAGAAAGAATTTTGTTTTTTCTTTTTTTGTAGGAATTTTTTTGGCGGCGAGTTTGCGGATCATATATGAAATTTTGGGTGAAAAAATTACAAAAACAAATAACAGATCTGCATTCCTTGTGAAAAAATACCCAAATTCATTAAAAAATTAGCCAAATAGGAATCCAGATGAGGGAGATATTGTTGATTTACAATCAGCTGTGTTGCAGAAATTTTTCTGATGGAAATTCGTGGACAGCGGCTCTACTATCATTTTTTGTAGATTTTGTGCAGAATTTCAAAAAAATTATTGGCAATTTGATCCCCTCTTGAAAAATCACCCAATTTAAAAAAAATGGGTAGAATCGGAGTTTGGATGTGGGAGATATCGTTGATTTAAAGTCAGATATTTTTCTTTCAGAATTTTTGTGACGACAGAAGAGTTGCAGTGTGAATCTGAGTTTCCAGAGTGTCCAGATAGGGATTTCAAACACATGGGAAGATGCAAAATGGTCATTCTATTTCCAAAAAATAAGATATAATAAATATTCTAAGTTATGTTGGCTGAATTTTAAATCAGGAGCAATATTCAGAGTGGGTAGGCTTTGGAGACATGCCCTCCCACCCTGCTTTATTAGGCACATGCGTCACATTCATCAGTTTCATCATAGTAGCATCTGACTTGGGTTATTTGGAGATGTGTCTTCCCACCCTAGGCTATGTATACACCTGCTACTTTATCAATGGTCATCATCACAGTTATGGGTCAATCACACAAAATCCTTGTCATTGAAGTCCATTTGCTAGGCCACACATTGTTAGTATCATAGTTGGTCACAAGCATTATAGGGTATCTCTATCCTTGGATCTTCATTTTTCATGGCTATGGGTCATCCACAAACCCACACTTAATCAAAGTCCATTTTCTAGGCTGCCCACTGTCACTATCACAGTTGGTCACAATCATTACATGGTATCTCTATCTTCAGATCTTCGTTCATCACGGTTATGGGTTAACCACAAAAAACACTTCTCTTTAGTGGCTATTCATATTCAACAAAGGCTTCTCAGGAGGGAACTTCACACAATGGGGACCATTGCTTCTTAAGGAGGGAGGAATGATCCGAATGGAAAATGGCATCCACCCATGGTATTCATCCACCTATGGAATTTACCCATGGTATTTTAAGTGACATCCACCCATGGTATTCATCCACCCATGGAATTTACCCATGGTATTGTAAGTGGCATCCACCCATGGTATTGTAGGTGACATCAACCCATGGTGTTCATCCACCCATCGTATTTACCCACCCATGGAATTTACCTATGGTATTGCAACAAAAAAAGCTATAAGTAACAAGCCACATTTTGTAAAATGATAGATTTTCCACCACAATGTAGCCTTTATAGTTATTATCTGTTTTAATAAAAAAGTTTTTTTGTGGTTTTGTTATTGTGTATTCTCCTCTTTTCTTCTGGCATTTCAAATATTTAGATCTTGGGGGCCTCCCCCCCAAGATCCATTTCAATTTTTTAGATCTTGGGGGCATTCCCCCAAGATCTAGATCACTATGAGGAGGGAGCCAATCCTGTGGTAGAGGTGGAGTAGAACCTGGAGACCTTGACGAGAGGCATTCCAGAGTATGCAATTATTGATGATGTGCCACTATGGTATTAGAGGCATACCGTGGGAATGTCAGCTAAATTGTGTTGACTGTTGGGTCGAGTTATTAGAGATGTTTCATGCTATCATGAGAACCATGTCGATGGATAAACATGTCTCCCATTTTATTTTCTGCACTTATGTAGGCTTGAGAAGCCATGTGTCTTAGAACACAATTTTTGATTTTTTATGTAATAAACGTTTTGGAAACCCTATATATATATACATGTTTTACCCTATGTACTAGATTTTCCAATTATGCCATGGTTTTCGTTTTTACATATGTTGCAAATGTCGATCTAAAACATAGTTAGATAATGCATTTGTCAATGTATTTATATGTCTTGGAATGTGTTGATATGTGATGTAATCAAAATTTCTTTTCAAGAGACGAACACACAAATACATCCTTAAAATATTAAGGTTTTTGACGGAATATTGTTTGTTTAATTGTAATACAATGAGTTTTGAATCAAGTTTAACTAACACCCTAATGCCAAGAGAAATAACTTCTGACAATAGTTCAATGACCGCACTATATTCAACTATGTTATTAATTGTATGACCTAAACATATCCCTGTAAACTCACAAACTCATCATTGGGAGCAAAGAGTGTCCACGTAGTGGAAGACAAATTCCATGTATTACGACAAGCGCCATTAGCAAAACCGACATAAGGGAGAGGGTTCGTTGACATCTACAAACCAAGTGGAACAAGCGGTAAGCAGGGGAAAACATGTTCGCAAAATTGCAAACAATCACACCAAAAGATTGCACACTAATGAAACACACACTAATGTACAAAGTATCTACGTAAAATCAAGCATAATACTTTTTAAGGTAGAGCCCATTGCGAGGCTCAGACAACTGATTTCCATCATAGTCAACTAACTCATATGCACCCTTTTGTAATACACGTTTAACAATATAGGGTCCATGCCACATGGGTTCAAACTTTCCAGCACCTAATTTTTCGTTAGCTTGATCATACACTAAGACCAAGTCACCTTTTGTGTATGTATGAGGGGTCACGATTTTATCATAATGAGCTTTGACTCGTCTCTTTTGAGTCTCAGTTACCAATGCGGCAATTTGGCGAGTCTCGTCAAGATATTCTAGGTAAAGAAACTGTTCTTCCTCAGGTGAAGTACCATGAAGTAGTTCGGCAACTAGCTTTAATGACGAATTTCACATTCTATAGGTAGGGTGGCTTATAGACCATAAACCAATTGGAAAGGTGTGAATCTGGTTGCCATTTTGGAAGCAGTTCGATATGCCCATAAGGCCAAAAAAAGCATAAGATGCTAATTATTTTTATGCATCCAAATGGTTCATTTAAGCATAGTGACCAAAAATTTGTTGACGGCTTCAACTTGGCCATTGGCATGTGGGTAATACGGAGTTTAGTTATCGTGACATAAGCCCAACTGAGCCGTGAGTTCTGCCATCATGTGATTTCATAAATGGGAGCCATGGTTGGTGACTATGGATTCTGGTACACCGAACTGAGCTATAACATGGTTGAATAGAAATAGAGCCGCAATATCACTATCAACATTGTATGTAGGCATCACCTCGGCCCATTTCGTGAAATAATCCACGAAAACGATGATATATCCATGCCCCCTAGATGAGTGAGGGTTACAAGTCATGAAATTAATGCCCCATTTTGAAAATGGACCAACACTGATAATTGGGTGCAAGGGAGCGGGTGGGGTTCATTGTTTCTAGTTGTAGAGTTGGCAAGCGTGACATTTCTCGACTACGAGGATGCAATCTTTGAAGATGGAGGGCCAAAAATAACTGGTGTGAAGGATATTTTGAGTTGTATCATAACTTGACATATGACCACCACAGGATCCATAGTGGCGATCATTTAAAGATTTCTCATCTTCCTCATGTGTCAGACATCGTTGACAGACTAAATCCACACCAAGGCAGTATAAGGTATCCCTAAGAATGCGATAGGGTTGGTATTGGTACCGAATTCGTCGTCGTTCAGAGCAAGAAAGCTCTAGTCTAAAGGTCTAATTTTGGAGATATATGATGATATATCCATACCATGGATAATGGGTGGTAATAAGGAAGAGAGGATCATCAATAATCAACTCATTAGATACAGTAGTTGTGTTGGCAGAGGGAAGGTCACAAATCAATTCAATAAAAAATAGTGATTTCTTTGACTTAGCTTTAGTGAACTCTAAGTCGAACTCCTATAGGATGACAATCCATTTGGAGTATTTCCCCCCAAGAAACTACTGAGACAAAATATAATTCATGGGGTTACAATCAGATATCACTATAGTTTTGTGTAGGAGGATGTAGTGGCGAAAACGTTGGACAACATGAATTGCTGCCAATGCCAACTTCTCTACATGGGCATACCGAGTCTCAACATCAAAGAGATTACGACTCAAGTAGTATATAACATGTTCATTTCTGTCATCATCGTCTTGAACTAGCACCATGCCAATGGTATTGTCAATGACGACCAAGTATAGGAAATAATCATGATGGTAATTAGGAGGATGCAACAAAGGTGTGCTAATGAGTGTGGTCTTTAAAGAATCAAAGGACTTCTGAGAAAGGTCATCCCAAATGAATGGGACCCCTTTCTTCAAAAGGCGAGTAAAACCCTTGGCAAGCTCAACATAGTTTGGGACGAAGCGATGAAGAAAGTTTGCCTTCCCTTGCAAACTTTGAAGTTGGTGTAAAGAAGATGGAGGTGGTAGATTGACAATGGCCTCCACCTTAAGAGGATCAATTCAAATGCCTTCTTTGGACACTATGAATCCTAAGAGATGACCAAATTCAATGCAAAAGACACATTTATGAGGATTTAACCAGATATTGTAGTGTCGACAGCAAAGAAAAATCGCTCGTATGTGAGCTGGATGGTCTTGACGTTTAGATGAGTTTGTGGGTAAATCATCAAGATACAAATGAATGATATGTTTGATGTGGTGGAAAGAAAAATACATGACCCTTTGTAAGGTCAAACTATCATTTTTGAGGCCAAAAGGAAGCTTTTTATAGGTTAAAGTTCCCCGAGGACAGATAAAGGCAGCCTTATGTTGATCAACAAGAAGGATATTAATCTGGTTGTACCCAGAAAATCCATCCATAAAGGAAAATATTTCATTCCTAGCACCTTCGTCGATAATTTGGTCAATAAAGGGAGTAGGGTAGTTATCTTTAGGACATGCTTGATTAATATCACGATAATCAACATAAACACATATGGTTCCCTGCTTTCTAGTTACTTGAACGATATTGGAAACCCAATCTTTCAGTGGTATGGGGAAAATAAAGCTAGCTTTGAGAAGATTTTCAACTTTAGCTTTAATGACAACTGTTTTCCTTGGATGCACCGGACAAAGACGTTGTTGAATAGGTTTCACATCCGGGTAGGCTGGGATCTCATGCACCACAATGCTTGGATCAATGCCGGGTATTTCTTCGTAAGTCCAGGTGAAGACATCATAAAATTCTTTGAAAAGGGTCGTATACATCTTAATCTCATCAAAAGAACAAGAGGCCCCAATGTGAATGTTTTCAACTATCCATGTTTTCACAGAGATGTCAATGGGCATGGTTTCTGAGATGTTTCCAAAATTTCCTTCAAACAACACCTCGTGGATTAAGATAGGAGTCTGAAAAGGAGCAGCCGTTGCAAGGGAAACTAAAGTACCTAGATAGGTAGGAATCACATAAAGGCTAAGAAGAAAAGAGGAACGATGATGAATATCATTCCAAGGGGTTTCTTCAAGAGACATGACTTTAGTGATGCTTTCGTCAGTGGGGAAAGTCTCATTCAAAGGATCTTCATAATCCAAAGAACCAAGCCAAGAAGTTTTCGAATATGATTCTAGGACCATAATCAATTGGCCATTGGTTTCAAATGTAGTGAAAACCATAAGGACAACTTGGTAAGCTTGTTTTACGGGGCTAAGTGGCATGGTGTCACCAAAATTATCAATATAATTAGGGCTAGGGATGATCCAAGGGTCATTACTAGACAAGATCATGTTAACTAAGGCGACATTGGTGGGAGGAGGAAGGGGAAAAGTTCCCATTAAGGTAGAGTCTTTGAAAAGGCCCGCTCCGACCTTTTCATAAGGAATGTTGGTTTTCCCAACATAAGGTACATTATTGGTTGAAGAGTTAGAGGAAAAGAAGTACAATTGGTCTACTGTGACATTTTTCCCTTAATGGGGAAAACGAAGTACACGGAAAATAGAAGAGACCACACAAAACATTGCATAAGTCCATCTCTGACCAAGTGGAAGGTTATGATTGAGATTTGCATCAACAACCTCTAATTCCAAATTGACATTTTTTCCTTCTAACTAAATGGACAAAGAGTTGAGAATACCATATGGTCAGAAACCTCTACCATCGAAAGCTTCCAAAGTATTCAGGGACTGGTTGAGAGGAGGGGACCCAATGCCTTTCCAACATGATACGACATAATGCATGTGGAGGCTCCTTCATCAAAAATAGTTCGGTGAATAGTTTTGCCCATAATGACAACTTGTATGAGAAAAGCAAGTTGAGGTGGTAGGCAAGGGACATGATTTTCAAGATCAAAAGTGATCAAGCTGGAATCTGTGGGATCAATTCCTCCAATGGCAGATAACAAAGCCTTCCATTGTGATGGACATGTTTGAAGGACTTCCAAAGCTGACATCGCCGAGGGTGCTTGAGCCAAATCTTCTACAATATTGTAGTGTTTGGTAGCTCGCGCATTGGGATTGTAAGATGATTTCTGAAGAACACCTTTAGGGGGTGGTCGGATTATGGAATCAGTGCTAGGTTTCTCGATATGGAGAGGACCAAAATTAGGTGAAGTGGAGGAAGAGGGCATATCAATGGCATCTTTCTCCACCACGAGTCTTTCAGGAGGTGGATAATATTTTGATCTGGTGGATACGAAAATAGGTTTCGAGCCACTCATGAACACTTGATATCTTCTAGAGGTTTGAGCATGAGGTTGGTCTACCATTTGCGTCTACTGATATGGGAAAGTTCCTTTAGAAAAAATAGCATCCCTATGGTGCCTTTTAGAAGATGACTTACTTCGGAACATCGAGGGAAATCCTTAGTGTAATGATCTTCATCACAAATAAGGCAAGGATATTTAGGCTTTCACTTTGATGAATCGTCAACTGACGGTTTTGGGGAATCTTGTTTGGGGGTATCCTGCTTAGCTTTTCCTTTACCCTTTTTCTTTCCTTTCAAGGATTTTTCTACTGTGGTAGACTGGACAACATTTACCTCTGAGGTTTTACCAAGATTCTTTGAGTTGTCTCCAGTATTGGAGGTCGCAGTGGCCTGAGTAGATTTAGGTTTTGTAGAAGCAGCCAAGGTACTACTAGACCACTGGGCCATAGATCCAATGATACCATCAATGGGTGGTGTATTTGTGGGTGTGGAAGATGCAGGACCAGTCGAAGGTCGTTGGGCACCAGGTAGGAGTTCATACAACGTGCTATATTGTGAATAAACAAGATCCAAATACTGGGCACAGGAAATGACTTGTTCCTCAATTACACAACCACCCATGGCTATATCTTTAGTGATAGGGGGGATGAATGATTTAGTAAACCATTTAGTCAAAAGATTATCCGGGATGTCAAAATTGATGAGACGATGTCTACATCTCCATTCATGGATATGATGTGAGATATGAGTGGCGGTCATCTACTGCAAAGATGTTAAGAGATGGGTTCCAGTATTGTACCAGACAAGTAGTTGGAAATGGGTGAGGAAAGCCATGGCCAGAGAATTGAAATCTTGGAAAGTACCTCGAGGGAGCTTAATGTAGCGTTTGGTGGAAACACCTGTTAAAGTGCACTGGAAAAGATGTAACCAAATTGAATCATCAAACCAAGAGTTAGAAGAACACCATAGGTGGTAAGTCATAACATGTGCTTGAGGGTCTTCTCCAGATTTACCTTTGAAGTTAGGACAATCATTTGGTATTTTAGTTGGTACCAGAGACCAATATGGTGAGTGTAGTATTGGGTCATTTGTAAGTCATGACACATCTGGCAAGTCCAATGTCGCCAAGAGTGGAAGTTGTGGATTATATGGGGTGTAAGGTCTCTGGTATGTACTAAATTGAGTATTCAAACCTTGCTGAGTGTGGGTCTGCCCCCAATGTGGTGGTTTTTGTCCATAAGGAGGTTGACCATACATATTCTGGTAACCATATTGGACGTATGGATTCTGTGAAGCAAACTGACGATATTGTTGTTGGTAAGGTCCCTGTTGCATCTGTTGTGATTGTGACAATGGTTATTTGTAAGGTCCTTGTTGTGATTGTAAGAGAAATTGTAGTGGTGGCTGTTGGTAAGGTCCCTGCTAGGATTGGTAGGAAACATGTGGTTGTGGCTACTGATAAGGCCCCTGTTGGGGTTGGATATGGATTTGTGGTCGTGGTTGCTGGTAAGGTCCCTGTTGGGATTGGAAGGAAACCTGTTGTTGCGACTCTGGGTAAGAAACCTATGGTTGTGAATGTGGGTAATGTCTCTGTTGCGGTTGGATAAGAATCTGTGGCCGCAGAGGAGGATTACCAGTCCCATGAGCATACTACATTTGAGGACCATACTGAATTTGAGGACCTGCCTGTTGATAAGGAGGAACTCCCGATAGTGGAGTTTGGAGTTGTTGAGAGCCAGTAGGAATATATGGTTGTTGGTAGGAAGGTTGAGTCAAGGGGACTTGGTGACCTTGCAAAGGGGTTCCCATGACGTTACCTAATACAGGTGGAACTGGTGTTCCACCTGGGTTAGAAACATCACCAGTGGGTTGCTTCG
Source organism: Pinus tabuliformis (assembly GCA_031772625.1). NCBI lineage: Eukaryota > Viridiplantae > Streptophyta > Pinopsida > Pinales > Pinaceae > Pinus > Pinus tabuliformis. The sequence goes on from CM062818.1 coordinate 769,699,943, forward strand.
CCCCCTATGTGGGAGGAAGGGGTGCATAGTTTCCACTAGAAGCAGGAGATACGTAGGACAGAGGTAGTTCCCCCCAGATAGTGGAACATATGAACTTGTAGGCTCTCCACTCAGAGCGGGGACCATAGTTACTGTGGCTACAACAGGAGGAGCAGAAAGATTAACATGAACATGTGTTTCACCTACCATTACTACAGGTTGAGAAGTTAATGCAGGTTAGGTATTGGTCTGCGCAGTTACCAACACGTTTGGAACAAATGAGCTAGTAGTAGGAGTGACACCAGATGACCAAATGGGGTTATGAAATAGTGAAGTTGCACCATAATTGTCAGAAAAAGCATCATCAAGAGAGTTATAACCCTGTGGGACCAAGGGTGCAGTATAAGTAGGTGGTGTACTCGGCCCACTCGTTAGGTGGTAGGGAGCAGAAAAATAAGGGAAGTTTTCACGAGGAAGATGCAATATAGGATCAATATCTGTACTTGGAATATGAGTTCCAGAAGTTTCCACATGAATACCTTAGGGTGTTCACCCTAAAGGTGGGTTACCACCTTCTGGTGCCATGGTTGGGAATAGTTCTTGGTTTGGAACCCGAGTCGCTCTAGGAGAAGGACTCAAAGGTACGTTATGAGTATCAAAAAGGCTATACAGATGCTGAGGCGATAAGTACACAGGATCTGATTCAAAGACTGGATTAGGAGGAAAAAGTAATAACTCTGAAGTAGGTTGAGGACTAGACAGAGGGGAGTTCTGGGATGAGCCTATTGACTCTGGTATTGGTCGGGAAGTAATGGGTTGGATACTTAGGACAAGACCAAGTTCAAAATCCTAGTTTTTAAGGGATTCAGGCTCAACAACATTGGAACCTACAACTCTAGGTGAATCAGGTGCATTAGCATATCCATTGTGTGTTGTATCTAGGGTCTCATTTTGGACTCCTTGTGGGTCTGCCATGATGTCTTTTCAGGGAATCAATCACTAATTTGTGTTGGTGAATTCTTTGGGCTTAATTATGATTTCACAATTAACCATTAATGTTGAGGACAAAAGGAGTTTTCGTTTCACGGGTAAGATGTTATTCCGTGGTCGATTTATTTTAGAAACTAACAAAAATGAAATAAATAAAAAAGGGGTAAACTAGGCATAAGGGTTTACCAAGCAACCATGAACTGCAATATACACCTTGGTGAACCAAGGACTTAACATGTGGCAACCAATCTCCCCGAATGTTGTGTTCGATGTATCATGGTATACAAGCCAACAAACTCTGTTACCTATGGATGGATATCAACCTATTGGTGACTCCCAAAATATATGCGACAGTACGTGGGAGTGAATTTCATAATAGTGTTGTCTAATGTGTAACCATTCAATGAGAGAATTCCCATATACTTACCATGTGTGGAGCGCCTCCGATTTACCCGAAAGTACTGACACTGGAAAATAACGACAACTACTACATTTAATGATGCCGGAACACGTCTCTAGCCTAGACCTCTAAATGTTTTTGTTAATGTTCCAAATTCTCCTTAGGTTAATTGAGGTAAATTTTAAGTTGATCTTCAATTAAGTTTTGGTTTTAAGGCTCAAAGGTTGATGTCACCTGAACACACCTATGATGCAACTAGTATGAAAAAATGATTTTTTTTTTCAGTTCAAAGAAAGTTGTCTAGCATAGGGAAGAGGTTCAAGCATTGATACAACAATCAAGTATGCAACAAACAAATCTTCCTAATTGGATCTTTCACTTTCACTATTCTAACGTATCCACCAAAAGTAAAATGAAAATTCAATTCACTAACATGCAGCGACATGAATTTTTCACTTTTCTTTTTCAATGCATTCACCAAAAGTAAAATGAAATTCAATTCAAATGCACCTATATGAATTTTTCACTTTTCCTTTTCAATGAATGAGAATGCACTTCTTTTAGCTTTCAACACTAAGCAATGTCATCTATGCTCAATGATAATCCCAAGAACAACTTTTCAATGTAATGTCATCTAATGCAATGCGAAAAGTAACTTCGAGATGAAAGGTAAGAAAATGCAAATTCCATTTCTTTTATGAATTCCAAAATAACTAATAATGCTTTAATCAACAGAAAATAAGTATTCCTTACACACACACAAGTAGAAAACAATAAATCCAGTTGACCTAATGACCTAAAGACTCAACCAGAATTCACTTTTACCACTTCAAACAATGGGATGGACTTTTGCAAACTAATAATAAATAAACCAAACTAATGGAAAATTCAATGCACACAGAGCCAGAGGACACTTCAGAGATCAAGACACACTAGACCTCTCTAGGAGAAACCCTAAAAATTCTTGATTTTCAAGGATCAGCGTGTCTATAACAGCCAAAACCCTTATTGACAAGGGTTTCAACGCTATTGTAAAGGCAAAAATGCACTGAAAACACAATTGTTCCTGGATAAAACTTGTTGGGCGAGAAAGACTTAGGAAAATAAAAAGAAACTAAAAGAGAGATCCAAAATTTACACTCTAAAGAACAAACTACTCACAATGCAGACCCATAATGAACCAAATTACAGATTACTAGGAGGTTGGCCAAACTAATAAAAAATGCCAAACATAAGGAGGTTTTAAGGGCTATAAGCTCCCCATTGGAGTTTCCATTTTGATGTGCATACAATCCTTTCTGCGGACAAAAACTATCCCTCTAGTCTTGTGGGAGGATATAGCAACAAACTAGACAAATATGTGCAAACTTTCCTAGTTTATACCAGAAAACACAAAGGAGGATAGACGACCTACCTCACTCTGATGCTAAAGTCTATTGGTCTCTTCCTTGAATCTTTCGCTTCCAAGCTCAATCTCCTCTTCGTTACTATGGATGAGTACCTGCAAGGAAAATAATGTGGAGACATAAAAAACATACATAGAAAAAACATTTTGATATAAACCATACAACAGATCAAGGAGTATTATACTAAATGAGCATTGATTGACACATTTATGGAAAGAAAACACATAATGTATTATTAATAAATGGTAAAGGGAGCATTATAACTACTTAAGCCTTTATGTTGGAAGCCTCCTTTAGGTGAGTTTCAAATTCCTAGCCTTAACGTTCAAGCACTCATTTATCCTTAGCAAAATGGGCAGCATTTGAGCATAGTTCGGCACTAGGAAGGCAACCAATCAATAGCCAACCAGTTGTATATAGTAGGGATCTAATTTATACGGAAGGAGAGGGAGTTAAGGATCCATAAAAGGAGGGAGAGGTTCCACATATTAAGATAAAGATCCATGAAAGTGGGATCAAGGACCAATAATGGGAGATATCATTCCAATCCTTATTCACCTGTAACCAAATCACCGTTCTCGAGACTTCTAGTAAGAGAAGCTTCTCCTCCATTTTAGGAAAAATTTACATGAAGATTTTCAGCACAGGTTATCCTGATAAAAGCCGCACTGATAGTGCTAGGATACTATAATGAAAAAAGGTACCAACACGGGTCACTAGTGATGCCAAGAGTGTTGATCCTAAAAAAACAAGGTTTTTGACAAGTTTCTCCAGAAATCGTTCACGGCAAGTTTTTCTTCTGTTCTTTAGGGATGCTTCTAAACATGTTTCCTGGTGAATACACTGATATCTTTTTTCATTTTGACGCTTCAGGATATGGGATGGGAAATGTGACAAAATACTGTATAACATTTCCTTAGCTTACGATTGATTGAAACAAACAATATGAGAGAGATCACTTACCATTTTATCAAAATTCCTATTGAAGTACCTTTCAGTGCCTTCAATAGTTAGCTTCCTCTTGATGCTTTAGGGACTACTCTAACGCTTCCCACAACTTCTCCATGATGTTTCAAAGGATATCTATATAGACAAAAAAACACAAAGGATCAAAGCATCTAGTGTATAGAATGAAAGATAAATGAACTACTTAACTCAGCATATATCATAAATTTAATCAATAACCAATCATAACCTATGTGAGTGATCAAGGAATCCCACAAATGATATCAGAAAAGACATAATTAGGAAAGAATAGTTGCATTTTATTAAATAAAATGGAGAAAAAACTTACAACCTCAAAGCCTTGATGTTACAAGCCTCTTCTAAGAATACCCAACCCTCTCCTTGGATGAAAAGCCTCCTAGCCTTATTTATGAAGCATAGACCTACCTTCAATAGTTCTCCCCAATCCTCTGGCCTTTTTTTGATTTATATGCCAAGAGGAGGAGGTTTGGGATCCTCTTCCTAAGGGATGAGATCCACAAATGGTGGGATAGGCGATCCACAAAGAGAGGGAAGTAGCTCCATGATGGGAGGGATAAGGCTTGAGTAAGAATCTATTCAAAGTTGTTAGTTGGGAAGATTCGAATAACAAAGTTTTTAGTTGATTCATTAGTGCAGGACATAATGCGAGACAAAGCACACTTTTGCACAACTTCTAATGGTCTCTTCTATGTATGCGTGAAAACTGACTAGGTTACTGCACAAGAAGTAAAAAGTAGGTTTTTTGGCCTTGAGATCTAGGAATTTCATTCTCTTTGGGATTATTTGGGTTCTAACCTTGCAAGGGGATGATTTGGAACACTTTGACAGATAGTGAAAGATCCAAACTGATGGTCATTTTCCTAATGTGACAAAATGACATGTAACACAGAGGGAATAAAATAGTAGACATAAAAGAACATCATGAAATAGTTGATGAAGTTGTCGTCACCTACTCGACTAGTGATCAACATATTTGTGAGGTTTTTTATACTAAATGGAAAGAACAAATGATTGTGAGGGTTGTAAGTTCTTAGTTTCTATGATCTAGTTAATTGAAAATTTCTAAACATTTTACTCTCGGAACGATCAACGAAGCTGCTATCAAGGTCACACTTTCTGCCAAGTTGAAATAGTGGCAATGATCTGTAAATGTAGTCACTATGTTTTTTTCTTACAGGAGTTGACAAAGTTGTTGATTAGAACGATAACCACATTTCATTTATTTCATTTTTTACTGAATTAAAATGACATCGAAGTATCATTTGTTTCATTTTTAATTAATTATAATGGAAACCATGTTTCATGAATTATTTTTTAATAAATTAGGGCTTTGGAATAAGGAAGTGAGTATAATTTCCAAAGATGCAAACAAACATTAACATTTTGTGATATGGACTAAATCCATTTACTGTGATTTGGCTCTGGGAAGCTCCCTTTACAAAGGAGTTATTCACGAGATCATATCTGACCCAGTGGAGTGATCGACCCCACTTCGTTGGTTACGGTATAATGATTTACATGTATTAAAAACGATGTTGAAAGGTACTTGGGATTCACTTGGAAGTAAACCTCAGATTAACCATGTTGAGGAACTTTCAAGGGGATTGAGCTTTATTACTCTGCCCTTGCGTGTGCGTCTGATCTGTGATTGTTCGCCCAAGTTAAATTGTTTTACGTGGTAACCTTAGAGACCATAATCTTAGGGCTATTACCCGAGGTGACGGTGGAGGGGAAGTCTCTGTTGTACCTGGAACAGACGTTGGCTAGACTCACTTGGACCTTTTTGGAGGGTATTCTTCATTCGAGATGGCATAAATGAAGATTACTTGCACCAGATCATGTACATTAAGCAAGTTGTTAGCATAACCGGTTCCACCCACTCTATTTTTAGCCACTTTCCACATTGATCTCTACGACGTTGAGTTTCATCACCAACTAGTGATTTTGCTGTGAAAATCTTGTTTGCATGATTTGATTCCTTAGATTTATTAGCGTGTGTTATTTTCTTGTTTTTACTCTTTAGTGACCTTAAGTGTGGATTGTGATTTTGAGTTATTAATATTGGTAATAAATTTATCTAATTTGAATCTAATGGCAACAATGCTGAATGTTACCGATCAATAACCCCCTTTTAACGGGAATCCTAATCCTCTCCCTAACTTAGCAGAGTTTGGTCCTCCTTATATGGCTACGTTGTCACTTCCTGGATTCATGATAGGTTTACCAGTGTGGTTATTTTCGACTTCTTTGATCCAAAATACCCAAACTATTCCACCTCAACCGAGTTCACCATATCAACATCACCAACCTCATGTTGACCCTTTACCTTCTTCACCCAACATGTCCTCCTCCCTTTCTTCTTCTTCTCTTGGTAAAAGTCTTGATGCTAATAACTAGGTGACTAAGAAGAAGAATAAAGGGAAGAAGAAGAAGAAGCAAGATAAGAAAGAAGTCAACCAACCAACCATGGTTGTAAGTATTGGTAATGTTGAGGAAAATTCCAACATGCATCGCAAGCCCATATACCCTTGCAAGCTTTGTAAGGGAAACCACTTCCTTATTGATTGTCCAAGTATTCCTAAGGTCTTGAAAGTATGGTAAAAAAATTCTTATCAACTTACTATTGATCCATCAATTAGTGATTGTCAGGTTCTAGGGAAAAATAGTAAAGTTAGGTTTTCCTGTCAGTTATGCAAAGGGATTCATCATAGTCACCTTTTCCCTCATATGGATGAAGCCTCAAAATTGTCAGAAAAACTTAATGTTTCACAACAACAACTTCCAACTAGTTACCATAAACTTTCTTCCAACCTACCATTAGTTGAAAAATTCCTTGATCTAATTCCAGGTAAAGTCAATCCCACTCTTCCATTGGAGAGTGAAACACATATCACTCAAGTTGATGAGCCATTGGTTGATCAAGTGGTCAATTTGATACCATCTTCAATTGATCCCACTCTCCCTTTAGAGAGTGAATTTAATACCACTCAGGTTCTCCTAGTTATTTCAGATTCTTCTACACATGGGGGAATTTCATATGTTTCCATTGAACCCCCTCCGAGTAATGAGATTATTTTCTTTGATTGGAATATACTAACATCACCTTGTCTTCCTTCTTCCACCCCTTTCCAAATTATTGTGAAAGTGTATGGTAAGAATGTTCACCGCAAAAATGTAGATGAAGCTGCTTCTGTCATTAATTTATCCTCATCCGCTTGGAAAGATTTGGGTTCCCCTTAGCTTGTACCTGTTACACAGAATATTTTAGCTTTTAACAAAACCATCATCGAACCTCTAGGGATCCTTCCTAAGTTACAAATTAAACTATAAAGAAAAATTATCTGTATTGATCTTATGATAGTCCAAGGCCCCTTGGATTCCAATTTTCCCCTTGGGAGAGACTATGTCTATGTTATGAAAGTTGTCGTATCGAAACTCTTACGCATGATGTCTTTTCCTCACAATGGAAACATTGTGACTATTTACCAGCTTTCATTCTTTGATCTTGATTCCACTACCAGCCATCCAATGTCCCTTAATGTTCCTTATATGTAAGTGGTATCCACCCCGCCACGGGTTAATTATGTGGCAACCAGTCCCATGTTTTCAGTTACCGATGCAAGCGAGCCTCTCATTGTTTTCTCGACTTCTTATGACTTAGATCCAATAATTAACATAGGGAACCTTATGGGGGAATTTGAAATTGATTTTCTTACCCCTTTTGATTCTCTTCATGTGTCTTCTTTCTAGAGATCTATTCTTCCTTTTGATGAAGATATATTGGAAGCCATGGTTGGGAAATATCCCTTGGCATGTGTTTCTTCCAAATGAAAGCCATGACCCAAGTCATGGATAGGAGGCTTCTTTTACCATGTCAACCTCGTTAAAAAATGGAACAGGTTCTTAAGAGCATAGTTGTTTCAAGCTCGCATAAACATGAAACAACCTCTAAGGATGGTTCCTTTACTACACCAACCTCATTAAAAAATGAAACAAACAAGCTCTGAGGATGGTTCTTTTACTGTGTCAACCTCATTAAAATATGAAACAAATACCCATGAGGATAGTTCTTTTATTGTGTCAACCTTGTTAATAAATGAAATAAATACTTGTGAGGATGCTTCTTTTAATGTGTCAACCTTGTTAAAAAATGAAATAATTGACTGTGAGGATAGTTCTTTTACTGTGTCAATCTTGTTAAAAAATGAAACAAATACATGTGAGGATGGTTCTTTTACTGTGTCAACATTGTTAAAAATGAAACATGTGTTTGAGAGGATGCTTCTTTTATTGTGTCAAACTCGTTAAAAAATGAAACAATTGACTATGAAGATAGTTATTTTATTGCGTCAACCTCGTTAAAAATGAAATAAATTTCCCGTGAACATAGTTATTTCCATTTCAAGCTCACATAAAAATGAAACTAATTTATGAATCTCATGAGCATAGTTATATTTCAAGCTCGTTAAAAAATGAAAGAAGTCCCTTTTTAGACCGAGTCTTTTATGTGATTTTATCAATTAACCTTTATTTCATCTTCCTAATAGTAATTTACCATTTACTTAAGTAGATCAAACAAAGCTTGGGGGGCATTTGCCTCTCCATGGGTACATTGAAATTATGTTTTGTGTGCAACAATTTTTAAAAACAATGTAAAACAATGATACTTAAAATGTTATAACAATAATAGTTTTTTTTTTATTAATTTAGACATATTATTATTATTATTATTATTATTATTCGAAACCATATATAATGTGAAAATTGTTGACATTGAAATAATTTAGTTAACATGAGCATTGATATATTTTATTTATAGATTGTATTCTTCACATTTTTTTTCTATTAATATATTTTCAAATACATTTCAATATTAATTAATTTTATTACTGGTACAAGGAAGAAATTGAATTTTTTTACTTTCAATTACTTATTTTTGCACATTGAAATACTTTATTGTTGTTCATATATATATTTCTTTTCTAAAATTGACATTAAAATAAATTAGTTAACATGTTTATTAAAATGGTTATTTACGACCCAAAAGAAATATGAAAATATAAATAATATCAACTTTATTTGTTTGTTTTCAATTACTTTAAAAGAATTTTAAAAGTTGATATAAAATTATCTTCTTTCATATGGGCATGGAAATATTTTATTTATAACTAAGAGTGAGTGAAATATTTTTATCATATCTCCTTTGTATTGGGTTGTAATATCCACAACAATGGTCTCTTTTTCTTGAAAATGCTTTTGGTTATAGAGAATTCCATAATATGGTTGTATATATGGTACAAACTTTATTTTCTTAGAGAAAATCCTCAGCGTGGGTACCACCCAAAAGATCTGCCCAACTTCATGTTTGTTGATGAATATTTTTGCAGTTGTTCGGATATCTCGCCTCATACCTGCAAACTTATAACCAACCAACATTCACCAGTGCATGCACATTTTTTAACTTATAAAAAAAAGTTCATACCACTAGATCCAATCACTCTAATTATGATGAATATGTGGGATAGAAATGGATGAAACAAGTGATTTTTATAAGGAAAAATGGTAATAAAAGGGGTGATTAGGAGTGAAAAATCCATCCCTCATCACCATGCTTAAGGGTCATTCATGTGATTTGGATTGTAGGGTGTGTTAACTACCATTGGTTGTATTATGATGAACACACACTTTTGAGATAGCTTACTACATGGATTATCATACCCTAACGTGATTTTTATGCAATACACCTCCTTAAGGGGTTTGAGATGTATGTGTCATGCTAACATTCTTCATGAGATACATATAAAATTCATGGTTGCTTGTTTGGGAGGAAAACCTATTTGGAGGAGTGTTGGGAATTTAGGAGGAGAGTATTCAACCATAGGTACCATGGGTACACTTGGATGCTTACATACAGGCTTGTGCTTGACATGAGGAAGCTTGGGTTAACTAGTGATCATGAAGATGTGGTGGGCACAATGGTGTGTATGGTCTAGCAGGGATTATTGGAGCATTGGAGACCTTTAGAGGAGGAATGTTGGGAAATTATTATGTAGTGATCCATTGGGACCCTTGCTTTATGTATGTGCCTACCTTCAAGCTTGACATGTGTCAATTAGAGTTGGAGTGCTTTGCAAGTGGGCCTATTGAATATTTATTTAGGTTGCTTGTTGTGGACATCCACTTTATTATTTTTGGCCTCCCTCACCTATAATATATAAAATGGATGAGAGAGGCTTTTCATTCATCACAACATCATGTTTATAGAAGTGACAATTGTGTGAACTTGTTTCTTTCACTTGTAATTCTTCTTTGTGCTTTTCTCTTATGTCTCAGGCACTAGGGTTCTTGAGTTTATGAAAGATAGGATTTAGGGTTATGTTTTTTTAATAAGAAGACAAGGGATGAAAGGGTTTTGGATAAACCCTAGGGAAGCAAAGTGAAGACTTGTTCTTATGCTTCCTATGAGACAAAATCACTAGAATTTTGTGGCATTGGAAACCCTAGTGCTACTTGGATTGATTGGTGTGGAGAAGACGAAAGAGATTATTTTGTTTTCTATTGTACACTTGCGTTATGTAGTATAGTGCCAAAGATAACTTTTCAACATGTATACTTTCTAGAAATTTGGTTGAGTGGCCAAATTTTGTTAGGATTGACTCCTAGCTAAGAGTTGTTGGACACGATTTGTTATTTATGGTGGATGCCCTAGCTATGGTTTTGAAAGCATCACTTGTGCCAAATTATATTAGATATTGGTATGTAGTTATAACTCCATCTTATGTATATATGAAGCATGCCCTTTTTTCAAAATTTTGTGTACTTACACATATGATTTTCAAGTTACATTGTCATGATAATTGAGTAGTTTCTAAGAGTTGGTTACACAAGTTTATTTTACATAAAAATGATAAAATTTTGTTAAGTGAGTTTACAAAAACATAGAAGCTAAGTGGGTAGATTAATAGTTTAATAAACCTTTTGTAATAAGTTATTTTCATATTTTTTGTAGATTTAGAAGTATGCCCTAAGTGATGGAAACATTGTTCCCTTGAAGTACAATCATATAGTGTTTATTTTTTTGAGCCAACTTATGAAATTGGTTGGATAGAAGTGAAATATACACTATTTTAATGCATGTTTCACATTCATCCCTATGAATAAAAGTTCACAAGTAATAAGTTCAAGGAACCTCAAACTTGAGGTAAAATTTTTGAATTTGTTGTAGCAATTCCCAAAATTTCAACATTTTCTCCTACTTCCTTTATCTCTATTATTCGTCTATGTAAGTTTTTAATTTTTAAAATGAAATAGCTTTGACCTCCTCAAAATCCATAATTCCCTTCTCATTTTGGCGTGTTCTTTATGAGTATTATTCCTACATCCTCTTGTAATAGTTTGGAAGTGGAAGATGTTTTTATTTATATCCCATCCTCTTAATGATATAATTTTTTCTTTGAGTCTCCAACATCTCTCATCTCCTTAAGGTTTAACTAAATTTGAGTATATGAACTTGTATGTGGTTGAAAGAGAATAATTTAGTATTCTACTCTCCTTCATAGGGTTGACTCCACAAGCTTTTGTAAACTTTTTATTTCTTCTATTATATTTTTTTTTTGCAATTTTGTTTATTTCTACTATTAGCATCTTATTATTTGTCCTGTGTATAAGTTGAAAATCCATTACTAGGGGTGGACTAAGATTCTAAACCAATGATTTGAAGTTTTTTTAACCAACCCAAGAGATATTATATCTCATTGGAAATAGACCCAAATCCTTTGTTTTGTCAATTAATAGGGTCATAGTTTTTCACTCAAATATGGAAATAAAGAGAATGGCTAAGGTTAAGGAAGCATGCTCTACTAGGAAAGTATTAAACATATGAAACCTTGGATTTATATTTTTGAAAGCATTCTAGAAAGTTGCAAGATCCCATAGGAGACCTTGTATTTATATTTTCGACATTTTTTCTAGAAAAACATTGGATTCTCTAACCATAACTTGTATAAGTTCAATTACATTGAGGCATAAATTAGTTGGAAGTATGGTGCACTATTAAGGGAATCCTTATGATGTCATTGATTCAAACCCTAATTAATCCTATGTGTTTCTTATGGAGCAACATGGGTACAACAAGGGTTATAATAGTATATGTTGGAATCAACCCCATGTCATGGAAGTACTAGCCTAATCTAGTTTTCGATTACACTTATCCAAAAAAAGAATTGTACAAGTTGGTTATGAGGAAGAATCATTATGGTATTTTCTTCCTTTATTAACTATATTGTATTTCCTTTTTTCTTTATAGCCCAAACACTAAATTTCATGGTAGAAGTTTCAAACTTGATTTTTTCTCAGATACTCATCTTAAACTCATATTAATTGTAGATTCCTTTCCCATTGCCTTTTCACTACTTGTATTTTGTTCTATGATCTATTTAATGATTTTTCATCCATTATTGACTCTAGGACTCTATACCTTAAATAAAATTTATATGTCCCTCTTCATCATTAGAAGATTGATTTGCCCCATCTATAGGGGATCCCTTATAGAATTTCCTAAAAGATCCTTTAATTGTATTTGTCAAGTATTATTCTAAACCATCCTTGCAACCATCAAGGTTCTTCTCAATGTTCAACCTTATGAAATCTTTTGCTTTTTATAGTTATTCGTACCTTGAGTTTTAATTATGTACTATACTTATATTAGAGTGCCTTACATTAGCATTTCTCCTTCCTCCATTTTGAGACAAGGGGTTGGATGTCTCCTTGATGTTGGGTACACTCTTCTCCTTTTCTAAACCCAAAAATAATTAATCCATTAGTACTATTATGATTTTCTACTTTTCCCTTTTTCCTTTGTTACTATTACTTGTTGATTTATTTTCCCACCATTTATCCTAAGAGTGAAGAGATTGTTTTGGACTATCTCTTTCACCTATGATAATTGTTCAAATATCAAGAAGTAGTCCTATGCAAACTGTTCATTCATATGAAAAACATTGCACTTAAATGGTAATTGTTCATAGTCCATTTTTTTTAGGTGAATCTAGACATCAACTTGGAGTTTGAACACTTCGAGGAGGCCCTTATCCAACTTAAATCATACATACAGGCTATCGCAAGAATATATGTCACCTTCTTCAATTTTATCTAGGTATTTTCCCAAGGATTTACTTGAATCATTTCAAAAGTTTTCAAGTTTAGTAGATTGAGAAGTGAGAAGGGATGTTGGATCCATATAGGGGTATTGATTGGAACCTCCTATTTTGGGTTGAAGTCTAATGACCAACAATTCAAATAAATTCCACAAAGTATTCAAATGAAGGGTCCATTTAAAAAAAAATCATGTGTCTTAGAACTAGAAGTGAAATGCATAATAACCTTTTTGATAGAAATAAAAGAAGGAATTAACATTCAAATGGGGTGCCCAACTCTAATTGATCCAATCCTCTAAATTTCTAGTATTGGGAAATAACCTTGTAAATTACCCAACTAAACAATGGTCCAAATAATGCAAATCCCTCCTCTTTAGGTCATTGGAAGGGATTCTAAAATTGTATATTTCTTCCACTCAATTGGCAAACCTTCCCTTAGAGTTTGTTGAGTCATTTTTAGCTTTCTTAATGATTATAATGATCATTTTTTTTTAAATCTATTGAGTTAGATTCAAAGAAATAATATAACAGAGAAGGATAGCCACCCCAAATCCCTAGAGAAAGCATGGATAAAGCTAAAATACATTGTGATTTAAAAAATGAAAGAAATCACCACCTACACAAGAATTTTATTTCTATTGGGTGTTATTTAATACAAGTAAACTTTATTATAAAAAAAATATCCCTTTCCTTTGATTCTATTTTAAATAATCATTTAGTTAATAAAGTATGGTAAAACTAATTTTAGCAAGCGAAACAATTACAAATCCATCATTTGTGCACTTCACCATTAGAATATCTATGCATTTGATAAAACTTGTACATCCATTTATTGCAAGATAAAAACCATTATTCAAGGCTTAATGCAATGTCATTTCAATAGAACAAAGTTATAAGTTTTCCAACACTTTATCAACATAAACTTTCCAAGCTTAATATTACTATGATCACATTTCAGAGTGATAAAAAAGATCACATTTCATCATTTTTTTTTTGGTCAAGTAAGAGTGGAACCTTCTATTAACCATAAAAGTGTAATACATATGATACACGTCTTTACCAGTGAAAAGACAAGCCCGTTGCTAGTTTACCATCACAAGACAAGCCCATTGTTGGTTTACCATTAACAGGGTTTACAAAACCCAAGATCTAACAATAACTCACGAGGTTACAATATCTTGCGGGGTTACATCAACTTTATAGCAAAAGACTAAGGCAAAAAGTTCCTTTCTATTCACCGGTTTCTCATACAAATTGCGAAGCCCATCGGACTTCAAAAAATACCAAAATCGCACCGATCATTCTTCTTCGGTCTGCCCCCCAAGCCCGAACCTGAACGCGCAATCTCCACCGTCGAAACAAACTTCCCATCCGACGGTTCACAAATCCTATGAACAAGAGAGTTTCGTGGAGAATCAACACCGTCGATCAAAGTCTATTTAATCCAACAGTCCACCGTGATTTTGGCCTGAACACTAACACGATGAATAACAAAAATCTAAACCCGAAAAAGATTAGAGCTCCTCAACCTATAGGATTTCGGGTCTGTCCAAGTGGTTAACGGTCGCTCTCTTTCTGGCCCGAAATCCGTTGGATGACTAAGGCCAAAAGAACCTGCGGACTGCGGCCATTCAACTGGCGAACGGGTTAAGCAGCGTTTTACTCCCGCAGTTCTCCTGAGCACCATCGGTCCATCCTGTCGATCCATCGTTCCCGATCGTTCCATATCATTTCCTTTGTTCCTGATCCTCCCGTGTTTAGACTGAGATCCGCTATTCATTTTTGAAACCCTCCTAAAGTAGCTCATCCAGAACAACCCATGACCTCTGTTCCACCAGGAATTATATAACCGCTTCACTTCTTCGATCTTCTTTTCCTTGAGTTTTAATGATTGGGAGATACTGCAGCCCAAGGACCTCATCTCTTCTCGCCTTTCGCTAGTCTTCCTCCTTCTCTCTATTGAAGGTCTAGAAGTGTTCCATATCTTTGGCAGCTCGACAAAGACAATCATCACACAGTTTTCCTGAGGGTATCAACTCCCAAACATGCCGAGTACCACTTCCCTTACTAATCACTCCTTCATTCGCCAAACGATCAGCCAACATGTTTGATTTTCTTTTCACATGGACAAAGTTGACTATTCTTATGATTTTCAAGTGGGTGTGAATACGGTGAAAGACCTGCGATAAAATCCA
Source organism: Pinus tabuliformis (assembly GCA_031772625.1). Taxonomy (NCBI): domain Eukaryota; kingdom Viridiplantae; phylum Streptophyta; class Pinopsida; order Pinales; family Pinaceae; genus Pinus; species Pinus tabuliformis. The sequence goes on from CM062818.1 coordinate 769,715,055, forward strand.
ATGTTTCGACACTTTTTCCAGTGCCATTCCATTGCACATTTTCTTGGCTGCTTTGATAATCAATTCTGAATCTACTTCAATAATGACATTGTGTGAATTTAAATTCACTTGGGTTTACAGGCATTTATCTAAGGCCATGAGTTCTGCCATGTTATTAGTGGCTTCCCCAAGTGACTATGAAATATCTGCTTTATGCATCCCTACTCATCTCTTGTAACACCCTCAAAACCAACTAACCCTAGGTTGCCCTTAGACGCTTCGTCTATATTGACTTTTAAGAAGCCTTGTGGAGGAGGCTTCCAAATATCCATACTTGCATTTGTTTGGCTCACACCCTTGTTTATGCCCTGTGGGACTATTGACTGGAGACCTAACTGCAGTAGTATATAAGCTTCCTGGGGCAGAGGAGGTTTCTCCAGAAGTTTCCGCAACAAACCTCTGACTATTTCTTTGAGCTGTCGTAGAATTTGTGCAATTATGTGTTGGGGCGTGCTTGTGTTTCTCTTGAAAATCCTGCCATTGCATTGTTTCCAAACATCCTAGATGACAAAGCCTGGAATCAGAGTCCAAGATTTATTGACAATTTCATTGTCTCAGAAGTTTTTCCTCCAATTCTTCAATGTGTTGGTGATGTTGAGTCTGTCCTGATCAGTATGCCTGAAGATTGAAGCCACCCAATCCCACACAGTGGACGTGAAAGGGCAGAGGTTGAGTAGGTGATTCATCATCTCCTCTTGTAAGCCACATAGAGGGCATTTGGATGGGCCGACAAAACCCCTCTTCAACAAATTCTCCCAAGTTAGAATTTTATTTTGTTGAACAACCCAAATGAACAACTTTATTTTCATCCAGTGAGGGTTCTGCCAAAGGTTCTTCCATACCTGATCAGGTTTTGGTCGTTAAACCCTGTGACTATTATTTTAGCTTCTTTGAGGTTAAAGTCTCCTTCAGTGTTCCTTCCCCATCTTAGTTGGTCAGACAAGGAGGACACCGAAATCTTCCTTTGCTCCAAATCTTGAGCAAGAGAATCTGTCTAGGCCTTCAAAGGGCTATCTTCACTGTGGCCTAAATCCTTCCAAATTCTCCATTTACCATTGTTCCTGATCTGATCCTAGAAATCACTTACCATAAGTAAACCTTTGTTGTCAGTATCATTTTTGAGAGCGGCTAATTTGTCCTTAAACAAATTGGGTTCTTGTTGCTAGTTGTCCTCCCAAAATCGTGCCAGGTTCCCAGCTCGGATCTCCCAAAAACTATGCTGCTGGACAATACCTTTATTCTCCCAAGCAAGATTCCAAATGTGGGAGCCCTTAATGCACCGTGACATTCGGATGTGATCCCTCTCTTGCCAATTATTTGCATATTTTTGTTTCCAGAGCTTGGCCCAAGGGGTTTCCGATTCCTTGAGCCACCTCCACCAAAGTTTAGCTCCTGAAACTCTGCTGAGGGTTTCAGGGTCATGAAGCCCCAAACCACCATGGGACTTGGGTTTGCAGATCTTGTCCCAAGCTACTAAAGCCCATTTCTTTTTCTCTTCCCCTCTGCCCCATAGAAAATCCCTTTGAATGCTCCTGATCTATTGAAGAACTCCTTTAGGAGCTGGAAGAGCTGAGAACATGAAAAAGGGAATAGCCTGCAAGATAGCCCATGTGAGCACAAGGCGTCCCGCGAATTTTAAAGACATGCATGTCCATTTCTTGATCTTGTCCTGAAGCTTATTCATTATCGGCTCCCACACTCCCTTGCTTAGAGGTTTGTCTATAAGAGGCATTCCCAGGTACTTGGAAGGTAACAGGTCCCTTTAAAACCCAAGAATTTTGGTGATGTTCCTAAGAATAACAATGTCAGTGTTAAAGAAGAAAACTTTTGATTTGTTGAGGCTTACCTCTATGCCAGTCGCCACAGAAAATTCGTTTAAGATTTGTTTGATCACTTTGGCTTCCTTGACTATGAGTATACCCTGTAGCATCGTGTCATCCACAAATTGTTGGTGAGTATTTGCCGCTCCATCCAGGGTAAGTTTGAGACCCTGGATTCTTCCTTCAACATTTGCTGTTTTGATTGCTCTGCCTAGCCCTTCCATCATAAGAACAAAGAGGAAGGGAGAGAGTGTATCCCCTTGTCTGAGACCTCTAGAGGGTATGAAGGTTCTTGAAGAAGTGCCATTAAGCAAGATGGAAAAACTGGCTGTGGATACTAGTGCCATAACCCATCTTATCCAGTTGTGGTCGAAGCCATAAGCTCTTAGTACTGCCTTTATATAAGACCAACTTAGCTTATCATAAGCTTTCACTGGGTTTAGCTGAATGATCATAATAGCTTGTTTATTGCTTTTGAGAGAGTGTACCACCTCGTGAGCTTGGATGATGTTATTGAGAATCTGTCTTCCCTCCACATAGCTAGTTTTCTCCTCTGAGATGAGAGCTGGAAGAAGGGGCTTGAGTCTGTTGGCGATAACTTTGGAAATAATTTTGTACACCACATTACATAAAGCTATGGGTCTGAAACCATCTGGAGTCATGGCTTTTTCCTGTTTTGGGATTAAAGCTATGAAGGAGGCATTAAGATCCTTCAAAACCAATTTGGATATTCTTGAGTCTTCCACCACCTCAAGGATATCCTATTTGACTGTTCTCCAGCAAGCTTTGAAGAAGTCCACATTGAAACCATCCGGGCTTGGAGCTTTGCCATTTTGCATTTCATTGATCACATCACTGACCTCCTCTTCCGACACTGGCCTGTTAAGATTGTGGTTGTCTTCTCTAGTGACCAGCTGAGGGATGTACTTTGTAAATTTACTGATGAACCTATATCTATCGACCAGAGGCTCCTCTGTTATGTTGAGGAAGTGTTGAACAAGGACAAATTCCATTTTTTTGTGAGAGACGAGCTCTATCCCTTGAGAATCTTTGAGTTTTGTGATTATGTTGTGTGCCCTGTGATCTATGGTAGATTTATGAAAGAACTTCATGTTTCTTTCTCCCTCTCTAATCCACTGCACCCTCGATTTCTATCTCCAGAAAATCTCCTCTTGCATGCATCTATCTTCCCATTCTTTCTGCAGAGAATCAGCTAGATTTTTCCGCTCCTCAGTGAAACCATCTGTGATGATGCTCTGATTTATCTCCTGGAGTTTTTTCTCAACTTATTTTTTAGCTTTGAAAATATTACCAAACTCCTTTTTGTTCCAATCTTTAAGCTTGGATTTGATGTGTTTAAGTTTCAGCTGGACCAAGAACATTTTAGTGCCTTGAATGTTCAGATCCTCCCTCCACCATGTGTCGATATTGCTGGTGAATTCGGGGTGAGAGTGTTGGGTCCCTATAATACTAGTGATTACCCCATTACTATTGTAGTTATACCCCTTATTTATATTGTTGTGCCCCTATTACCCCCATATTGTTATTTCTGTGCCCCATAGAATCCCTCTATTGTTATTTTTGTGGCTTTATATTATTATTGTTAGGTCGGCTAGATTATATTGTGACTCCTTAGACTCCTATATATAGAAAGGAGGTTTTGTCATTTGTATCATCGAAGAATTGTTCATTTATGTAATGTAAAGGAGGTTGCCCCCTCGAAGAGGTTGAATTCTAAAGCGTTGATCTATCTTTTCTATCTTTTCTTGAGCTGGTTTCATAACATTTGGTATCAGAGCTTTGGATTCTAGGGTTTTGCTGCTCCAAACAGGTCATCGTGGCATTTTCGCTATAACTTTTTTTTGTGACGTTTCAGAAGTCGCAAAAAACACCCATTTGAGAAGAATTGGCGCTGAACCTTGGGTCTGAATTTCAGAGCTTTTCTCTCGATATTTTCGGAGATATGATCTGAGGAAGTTGGCCTTTTTGCAGACTCCTGAATTACATTCAAAACAGGTGACCTGGGGAAAATCGTCATAACTCTCTCTCTGAGGATCGGATTGAAATTTCGTAAAAAGGTACAGAAAGAGGACGGACTGTAGTTTCTTGTGTATGTGTTTCAGATTCAAAGGTTGAAACAGTGACTCGTGGCACGTCGTACAAGTTCTCTCTACTGAACCAGTCTAAAAGCAAGTCACTGTGGGAGATTTCACATAACTCTTCCTTGGAGAATCCAATTTGGCTCAGACTTGTGGCATTGGAAAGAGGACGCAGAAGGCTACTATAGGTAACAATTTCAGAATTGGATGATCTGAAATTACAGAGATACATCAGATTCAATATTAGGCTTATATAAAGTGAAAAAAGGTGTGTAGTTTTTGTTTTTAATTTTTGTGTAAGCTTGGTTTAACGGAATTCAAAGGGCATAGTAAAGAATTATTATCGGTAACTGATGCCCCGAGGAAAGAAAATGCAAACACCTAGTAAGGAACCTGAAAGCTCTAGCATGACTCATGAAGAAGAAGAAGAAATGCTACATGATATATCAAAATTACAAGAACAAGTGCAACAAATGTCACGCTCACAAAAGCTAACAGAAGCTAAGATAAGTGGTGTGGAATCTAAGATAAAGGGCATGGAAGCTAAGATGGATGATTCGAAGACAGATTTGAAGAGAGACATGGCAGATTTGAAGATAGATTTGAAGACAGATATGGAAGAATTGAAGAAGTTGCTACAAGAAAGGGTCACTAATGGTGAAAAGGTAGTAAAGGAAACTCATGATGAGAACAAAAGAAATGTTAATCATGATTCCATAGACGCTAATGTTGGATCGAAGAATCACCATATTCCAAAAATCGATATGAGGAAGTTTGATGGCAAGGATCCCGCCACATGGATATTACAGATGGAGCAATTCTTCGATCTCAATAATGTGCAAAACGCACAAAAGGTACGTATGGCAACTGTATATTTGGAACCAAATCAGTTTGTATGGTATCAATGGCTTTGCTCTCGTAAACAATTTATCACTTGGGCAATTTTTACGGAAGAATTGATAGCACATTATGAAGATACAAAAAGCAACACTTTTTTTAGCCAATTGATAAGTCTCAAACAAAAGGGTTCAATAATGGAGCACATTGAGGAGTTCCAAAAATTGAACATAAGGGTAAAAGATATTCCAGAGGAGCATAGGATTGATGTGTTCATAGGGTCTTTAAAGGATAATATCCAACATGATGTTCGCCTTTGGGAACCTGATTCATTAGAGAAGGCATTCAGGTTAGCAAGAAAAATGGAAAGCAAAATTATGGCAACTAGGAAGCATACCACTCACAACTATAAAGACGGAAGTGTTGTTGCCCCTAGTCTTCCACAACCTATAAGGTTGACACCACAACAATTGGAAGAAAAAAGAGCAAAAGGGCTTTGTTACAGTTGTGATAGCAAATACACTAAAGGTCATAAGTGTGCTGAGAAGAAATTATTCTACATAGATTGTGAAGAGGAAGAAGAAAAGGAGCAAGAAAGGTCAAAAGAAGAAGATATACTCCAGGAACAAAGCCTAGATGAAGAACAAATAAATCCGACCATATCTTGTAATGCATTGGCGGGAATTACCACTCCTCAAACCATCAAGATAGAAGGACAAATCAAGAAGAAAAAGGTAATAGTGTTGATTGATTCAGGAAGCACCCACAATTTTATTCATTGTAGGGTAGCAAAAGAATTGAATTGCTTCCTATATCCAGCACCAGAGTGTCAAGTGATGATTGCAAATGGAGGAACAATAAATTGCTCTGGAAAGTGCCATAATATCAAGCTATCCATGGGAGAATATGTATTGACTAGCCCAATGCTTTCCATTCCAATGGGAGGTGCGGATGTTGTACTAGGAGTCCAATGGCTACAATCCTTGGGTACAATAGCTTTTAATTTTCAAGAAACTTTTCATCAAATTTTCTACGGAAGGAAAGGAAGTTGAATTAAGGGGTATTGCAGGGAAACCAGGAAAGATAATCAGCTCTAATGGTATGACAAAGCTTCTAAAAAAGGAGCAAAGAGGTGTAATTGCACAATTATGTTGCTAGATGTTTCCACATTGGAATCATCTATTTCTCCAGATCTCCAAAAAGTCTGGACAATCATTCCAAGGTATTTGAGACTCCCAAAGGTCTCCCACCTATGCGTGATCATGATCATGCTATTCATCTGATTCCAGGAAGTGTTCCTCCAAACATCAGGCCGTACAGATATCCCTATGTCCAAAAAAGTGAAATTGAACGTATGGTTGCAGAAATGCTAGAGGCTGGTATAATTCAACCGAGTCAAAGTTCTTTCTCAGCTCCAGTAGTATTGGTGCACAAGAAGGATGGATCATGGCGCATGTGTCCAGATTATAGGGAGCTCAACAAGCTCACTATTAAAGATAAGTTCCCCATTCCTGTTATTGATGAATTACTGGATGAATTGCATGGATCAATTTACTTCACCAAGTTGGATCTTCGTTCGGGATATCATCAAATCAGAATGAAGATTGAAGACATTCCAAAAACGGCATTTAGAACTCATGAGGGTCATTATGAATTTTTGGTCATGCCTTTTGGCCTTACCAATGCACCTTCAACATTTCAAGGTTTGATGAATTCAATTTTCAAACCATTCCTTAGAAAATTTGTGTTAGTATTTTTTGATGATATACTAATCTACAACAAGTCTTGGAAGGATCATGTTGAACATGTTGACAGGGTGCTACAACTATTGGAGGAGAAACAATTATATGCAAAAAGATCCAAATGTTTCTTTGGAGTCCAGGAGGTGGAATATTTGGGTCATATTGTATCTCATGAAGGAGTTAAGGTAGACCCTAGCAAAATTAAAGCCATTAAGGAATGGAAAATCCCCACATCCATAAAGCATCTGCGAGGATTTCTTGGGTTGACAGGGTATTATCGCAAGTTTGTTAAGAATTATGGGAGAATAGCAGCACCTCTAACAACATTATTGAAGAAAGATTCATTTTCATGGACTCCGGAAGCAACAAAGGCCTTTGAACATCTTAAAGAGGCAATGTGCCAAGCACCGGTCTTAGCTACACCGGACTTCACAAAAACCTTTATTGTGGAATGTGATGCTTCAGGAAATGGAATTGGTGCTGTTCTAATGCAAGATGAAAGACCCATTGCTTTTGAAAGTCGTCCAATCAAGGGAAAGTTTTTAAGCAAAGCTATTTATGAGAAGGAAATGTTGGCAATACTCCATGCACTTAAGAAATGGCGACCCTACCTAATGGGAAGACACTTCAAGGTAAAAACGGATCATGATAGCCTTAAATACTTTTTAGAACAAAGATTATCCTCTGAAGAGCAACAAAAGTGGGTCACAAAGATGTTGGGTTATGACTTTGAAATCATCTACAAAAAAGGGAAGCAAAATGTGGTGGCAGATGCACTCTCAAGAAAGGATGAGGATGTGGAAGCATTTTTGTGTGCCATTTCTATTATCCAACCAGATTGGATAAACGAAGCAAGGGAGGAATGGAAGAATGACGAAGAAGTGTGGGCACTTATTCGAAAGCTACAACAAGATTCCAGTACTTCTGATACATTTAGCTGGAAAAATGATTCGTTATGGTACAAAGATCGCTTATACCTCTGTAAGAATTCCCAGCTAAAACAAAAGATTCTTATGGAATTGCACACTTCTCCCTTAGGAGGGCACTCAGGATTTTTAAAAACTTACCACAGGGTTAAGAAGGAATTTTTTTGGGATGGCCTTAAATCAGATATTCAAAAGTTTGTGGCGGAATGTTTGGTTTGCCAGCAAAATAAAGTTGAAACAATTAAGACACCGGGTCTATTACAACCTTTATCCATTCCAAGCCAACGTTGGGAGGAGGTTTCAATGGATTTTATCACAGGTTTACCCAAGTCTGAGGGAAAGAGTGTCATCATGGTGGTAGTTGACAGACTTACCAAGTATGCACACTTTTGTGCATTATCACATCCATTTAAAGCCAGTACAGTTTCTACTGCATTTATGGAAACAGTTCAAAAGCTACATGGAAACCCAAAGATTATTGTAAGTGACAGAGATCCCATTTTCACTGGAAATTTTTGGACAAAATTATTTTCTTGTCTTGGTACTCAGTTAGCTCATAGCTCATCTTATCATCCTCAATCTGATGGGAAAACTGAGATAGTAAACAAATGTTTGGAAGGATATCTTCGTTGCTTTGTATCTGATAAACAGACACAATGGGTCAAATGGTTGCCTCTGGCTGAATGGTGGTATAACACTTCCTTCCATACAGCAACAAAAATGACCCCATTTATGGCACTTTATGGGTATCAACCACCATCCATCACATCATATTTAAGAGAAAATTCTAAGGTTCAGGCAGTGGAACATCACATCGAACATCAACAACAAGTCCTCCAACTCTTAAAGGATAACCTCGTGTTGGCACAAAATAGAATGAAACAACAGGCAGATCAACATCGCAGTGAAAGAAGTTTTGATGTAGGTGATTGGGTATTCCTACGGCTACAACCATATAAGAAAATGTCCCTAAAGCAAGCTAAGAAGGATAATAAATTATCACCAAAGTATTATGGTCCGTACAAGGTGTTGCAAAAGATTGGTACTATGGCATACAAATTGGAGCTTCCTGCAGCTTCTCGATTGCACCCAGTTTTCCATGTTTCATGTTTAAAGAAGGTTATAGGTGACAAGCTCCCAATTCAAACAATATTGCCAGAACTTGACGAGGAAGGAAAAATTATATTGGAACTGGAAGCAGTCACAGAAACAAGAACTCGACAGCTACGAAATCGATCAATTTCAGAGTATCTTATCAAGTGGAAGAACTTATCCGCTGAAGATTCCACATGGGAGGATGAGAATTTTATGCAAAAGTATCCAGAACTACTCAAGCGTTGAGGACAACACTTTTTTGAAGGAGAGGGGCATGTTGGGTCCCTATAATACTAGTGATTACCCCATTACTATTGTAGTTATACCCCTTATTTATATTGTTGTGCCCCTATTACCCCCATATTGTTATTTTTGTGCCCCATAGAATCCCTCTATTGTTATTTTTGTGGCTTTATATTATTATTGTTAGGTCGGCTGGATTATATTGTGACTCCTTAGACTCCTATATATAGAAAGGAGGTTTTGTCATTTGTATCATCCAAGAATTGTTCATTTATGTAATGTAAAGGAGGTTGCCCCCTCGAAGAGGCTGAATTATAAGGCGTTGATCTATCTTTTCTATCTTTTCTTGAGCTGGTTTCATAACAGAGAGAGCCATGCATTTTCAAACCTGAAAGGTCTGTTTCTAGGTGTGCCCATAAAAGTGGCCTCAAGGTGTATAGGCCAATGGTTTGAGCCTCCAAAGGGGAGGATAGAAGCTGTCATGGCAGGGCCTGACAGAAGAGGTCCTTTGAGATGAGAAATCTATCCAGCTTAGAGGCGAATTGAGAAGCCCCTCCTCTCTTATTGTTCTAGGTGAAGGTGCCATTTAAAGCTTCAGTGTCCACTAACCCCATGTTCAGTATGAAGTTTTGGAAGGCAATGGAGTCTCTGCCTAGTTTTCTGATACCCCCTTTTTTCTCTGTGAGAAATCTGATCATATTGAAATCTCTTGCAACAATCCAGGGCACATCAGGGTGTCTCGCTCTTAGCTCCTCAAGGGCTATGAGAAGCTTGAGCTTGTCTTCTTACTTTTGAGGCCCGTAGACATTTGTGATCATGTAACTCTCCTGATCCCCTAAAGGTTGACACACCAATGAAAGATAGTTCTTGGATGCTTCAGCATCCAGGATTCCAAATTTATGGGGATCCTAGAGCATAAGTATCCCCCTCGCCGAGTTTTTTTATTTGAACTGTAGATACTCATACTTGATTAACCATTTGTTATGTATTTCTCTAATCTTCTCCATCGAGCATTTTGTTTCCTGAATAAAAACCATATCTGGTTTTTCTTCTTTTATTCTACTGCTAAGATTTCTTTGTTTCCTTCTACTTCCTATACCTCTAATGTTCCAGGTTGTAAGCTACATTAAGAAAGATTTGTAAATTAGTAACTAGTAAGATCTCTCATTTTACCTAAGTTAATCATGAGTTTCCCACATTTGTTCAACAGCTCATTCTGTCTTTTTCTTCCTCTCTTCCTACTTGGGTTCTTGGGAGATTGTATCTACGAGTCCTCCATTGTATTGACCCCCTTATGCTCCTGTCTTTCACGATTTTTTTTGACTCCAGAGCCCTTCGATTGTGATCTCTAGAGGAAGAGATGTTGAACCCTATCAAATTCATCTTTTGGCAGGGAATCCACTCCTTTGGTGATACCTTGTTCCAGAAACTTCTCTAGATCTAAATTATCCCTTTCTAGAATCTCTTGCAATTCATGGTCCTCCGTTCCAGCCTCATTTGGGGTCATCTCATGGTCCCTACTTATCTCCATACTGCTTGGCAGATCCTCCTTTGTCATAATTTCCATGCTTGCATCCCTTTCCTTCTTATTAGGAGTGATCTCCGATTCTTGGTTCATTCCTTTGTTTCCAACTTCTTCTTCTGGCATCTTAAAACCATTTTGGCTCGGTTGCCTGTCCTCATCAATCTTCTTTTGTTGCCGCTTCCCGCCTTTCCCTTTGCCCCCGACCTTGGTGAAACCCTCAGGATTTTTATCTATTGTGATTTTGACATTTCTTTCCATTTTTTTTGTTGGGAAGTCTCTGTATAGATGCCCATGTTCATGGAATTTATGGCACCTAAAAGGGACATGTTCATAGTCCACTGCCTGCACCCATTCTTCGTCATACACTTCTAAAATGATCGCGTCTGGAAGTGCCCCAGATAAGTCCATTTCCACACATATCCAGGCAAAGGAGGTATATTTTCCTTTCAGAGTCGCATCTGAGATCTTTATAAAATGCCCCAGTTTGTTGCCTATTGTCTTCAGAGACTCCGGCAACCAATAATCCAGAGGAAGGGAGTAGAGTCTGTACCGATGTGAATGTTTCACATTCTGGGACAAAGTTCATCATCCATGGTCTCATGTAGAGGCCTGCAACAATGTAGAAATAAGGTCCTCCTTCGAACACTCTGTCTTTGTCCTCTGGGCTTGTGAAAACCATCATGAAGAAGCCCTTGGATCCCAGGTGAAGGTTTATTCCCCCCTTGGGTTTCCAGTGGCTCCTTATCCATACGTGCAACGCCTTCTTCGTCGGACATATCCCCATGAATTTGCATATAACCACATATTCCGTCATGTGATCTCTATGCACTTGTAGTGTTGGGTCACTTAAAATGACCTGAGGAATTATGGTTGACTTGGGTTTACAAACCCCAGTTGTGCTCATGGAAGCAATTTTCTGATCATTGCCTCTTGTCCTCTTCTCCCTACTGGCTTCCTGCTGATCCCTTTCCTGTTCATGAGGTCTGTTTTTTCCCAATTTTTCTGTGTTAATAGCCTCTGTTGCCATCTCCATAGGTTTCTTGAAACGATGCGTTCCAGCGTCCTTGATTCTGTCCGCCACTATTTGACACTAAGAGGGAGCAACACTCCCCCCTGCGTGTCCTGCCATGGTACCCAATGATACAACCCTAACGTCAACCCTAGCTCAGATTGCAGAGCATCACTTCTTCACTTCCCTATATTAAAAAAAAATCACACATTTCATCATTTTATTTTCCCATTCATTTTTATTTAACTTCATCAAATATATGAAACATTTGTAACCAATTGTTTTATGTCTTGTGAAATCAATTTGCACTAACTCTATAAATCCTTGTTTTGGTTATTTTCATTATTTTGTTCAATGATGTTTAGTAATTTCTGATGACATCTCTTTTTCCACTATGCAGCTTTTAATTTTACTTCTTTTTAAGAAAAAATAGGAGGAGATGATACCAAGACATTGAAATGAACCACATCCCACCCCATGAAGACACCTACCCCTCAAGCTGCATCACAATGGGTTTTTAACTTTAAAGGAAATTGAGTTTTTGATGTTAAGGAACTTTCCTACAATTGTAGCATGCATCCTCTTAACCACGAGCACTTTCAATTTTTGCAATATCTTTAAAGAATGATGGGTTTAGGAAATATATAAACTTTACTACACGGGATACAAAAGTTCTATTTCTCTCTAATCTTCATCATGGAATACATATACATTTTGATTGATCATCACAATATTCTTTGCAAATATTGCATTATCACAACCACACAACATGCTCCAAAGAAAAAGCATACATATTGTTGGAAAGCTCAAACAAATCCAATTATTTAGATTGAAACTAAATCCACCAAGTATTAAAACATTCCTACTCAAAAAATAAGAGAATAAATTATTGATGCAATATTGGATGTTATGTATTAATTATGTTATTTGCAATAATGTGCTTGTTGACAACTCTATATGTCATGTAGTAGCATTCCATTTACTTATGCTTTAATTGGGAGAATTTTAACCTTTGGTGGCATTAGTTTCAATTGAAATAATTATATTTATTTGAGCTTCCCAACATTGTGTACTTGCTCAACCCTCGCCCACCCCTCCAATCTCTAGGACATGTTATGTGGATGAGGGCCAACAATAAACATGATGATAAAACATTTTTTGTGGCTTGGTATAGTTTATGAGTACAAAATTTTATTCTGCAATGTCTTATCCCATAATAGCTTTCAAATTTGGTTTGTGGTAGCATATACATCCCAACCTACCATGATCATTATGGCAATGTAGGTGGAAATAAAGATAGTGGAACACCTACTAAATGATTGGTTGGTTGCAAGATGAATGTGTATTCTTTGCTTGGTCCCTCTCAACCTCACTCTAGGATGGATATGTCATGTGGAAAGTGTGAATATTAAACAAATCTCTCATCTCTTCAACTATATTACAAACATCATCTTAGTTCTAAAGTAGTTTTCAAGCATTGTAATAATTGTTTTACAATAGGCTAGCTAACAACGTTAATTATTTTATTACTTAGTGTAAGGAAAAATGGAAAGAAGATATAAAAGGCCAAATTAATGTTGAATAAATAAGCAACAAGAAAAAATTGTGCAAAACATAAAATATTTAATTCTCATGTAACTAACATGTGAAAAACGCTCTTTGGTGGTTTCCCTTCGCCTGAGAGGAGGTGCAGCGGGACAGTCATCCTCTGCTCCTCCTTTCTCATACAAAGATGCAGTTCACTCTGAGAACCCCAAACCCCCGGAGGTCCTTAAATCTAAGCCCTTCTTGGTGGATAAAATAGATGAAGCCCCCTCTGTTGAAATCACCCATGATGATCTTGCAACCCAACTTCAAGTTTTTGCAGAAAGAGCCATCATTTGCAGATTTAACGGGCTGTGGCCATGATCTCAGGATCTCTATGCATGGATCCATGCAAACTGGACTCATCACTGTAAGATCAGTTTCTGTTCAAAAGGTTATTTCATTGTTCTATTTGATAACAGCAAGCATTATAAAAAGGCTTTAGAAGAAGGCCCTTGGTTCATGGGAACTGCAGGGCTCTTCTTGACTCCTTGGTTCCCAGATTTTGATCCAGCAACTGCAGTCATTACCAGGACACCTGTATGGATCAGGCTTCCAAATTTACCTGCCCACTTATGGCATATTGTTGTGTATAGGGCCATAGGCAACACCTTGGGTAGTTTCATTAGGGGAGATTTCTGGCGGGAAACCAAAGGTCTCCACACATATGCCAGAATATGTGTGGAGCTGGATTTAAGCAAAGGACTTCCAGACCAAATCATTCTCAAGGTCAATGACTTCATTTGGACCCATACTCTGGTTTATGAAAACACTGCCTTCCGCTGCCGCCACTGTCACCTAACAGGGCACCTGCAGAATTCTTGCCCATCTTTGCCTGCAAAATCGAAAAAGGGCAACTTTGCAAAGACCAAACCCAAGCGTTGGACCCCTTGTCCTCCGCCGCCAGCAATGAGTTTTGATTCCTCAAGCTCGGAAGATGAGGAGAGCGATGCAGAACCGGACCAGGCGCCTCAATCGATGGATCCGTCCACTGATACACCTGCGCTCAACACTGTCACAGCAATCTCCCAGAAACGCGTCCATGAGACCTCCTCTTCTGAATCAGATAAGGAGATCCCCGTGTTGGAGAACTCCAGTCTTCAAGTTGTTTTAGCTCATACTCCCCAGGACGGTTGGATAAAAGTCAATAAACAGAAAGGGAAAAAACATCGTGTTGAGAATTCTGCCCCTGTGGGGTAAATGTCAGTTTTTGCTCTCAAGTTAATTGTTGTAGCTCCGTGAATGGTTCACCCCTTCTCTGGGACCGAGGTTGATAGTTTCATCATTTCCGGTCGGCGGGTTTCTTGTCTCTCTTGATTGTACTATATTTTACTTAATAGAAATAGTTTAATTTTACTGAGAAATAAAAAACTAACATGTGAAAAACAAAAAGCAAGAGTTTTAGAGAGATAGGCTGAAAAGTAAAAGTGTTTGAAAATGGAGTGTTTATTTCAAGTGAAAAACATGAAAATAAAGTTAAAAAAACATGAAAATCATACAAGAAAAGATTGTCAGAAAAAGCAATAAAAGTCATTTTTAAGATGCTTAGGTCAAAAGAAAAACAATATATAAAAAAGGAATGAGAAATTACATATAAAGATGTCAAGTTCAAGATACTATAGCTCTAATACAATGTTAATACCACCTATCATTTTAAAGAGTCCATTGGGAAACAAAGTATAAAATATTTAGCTCAATGTTCAATCTTGTATAATTGGAAGGTTGTGAATAGTGCATGCGTGTGCACATATATATATCAAGAGTGGAAGGAAGAATGAGAAGATGTAAAAGGCCAAATTGATATAAAATAAGTTGGTAACAAACAAAAAAATTGTAAACATAAAATGTTTAATTCTTGTGTAACTAACAAGTGGAAAATAAAAAGAGAGAGTTGTAAGAGATATATGCCAAAAGGGAAAAGTGGTTGAAAATGGTCTTTTATTTTATGTGAAAAACATGAAAAGAAGGTACAATAATGTTAAAAACATATAAGAAAAGGGAGAGCCAAAGGAAGACAATAAAAGTGATTTTTAAGATGCATATATGTCGAAAGAAACACTACATATAGAAAAGAATGAGAAATCACATATAAAAGGCCCCAAGATTAATACAATACATATCTAATACAATGCTAATACCGCTTAGCCTTTCAAGACTCCATTGGGAAACACATTAACAAATATTTAACACAATGTTAAATATTAAATGTTTGGAATGTTTTAAATAGAATGTGTGTGTGTGTGCGTGCACGCCCATGTGCACATGTAGCAAGATAATCAAGGTGCTTTACAATGCAAGTAACAAGAGATCTTTACTACTTTATATATGTAATACTAAAGGACAACATTAAAAGGGGTCAATTGAGGGGGTTAGGTTTGGGACAAGATACATTCATTACTTTGTATCTAACAATAAAAAAGCTCAAACTCAATAGGGGAAGAAATTTGATGTTTTGTACATGTGACACTTTAAAAAGTTATAGGCTTAATGATGAAAATAATATTCTATTTGTATGTCATAACTTCAAATCCGAAAAGGGATATGGTATGTATACCATCATACACTAAGAAATCAAATCACTACACAAAGGGGGATCCCTTATAATAAAAATAAGGGTGTATCATACATCAATTTAGTGTCTCAATAGGTTCATCACCTTAACTATTTCTAAGAAGGTCCACAAGGCTTACACCTAGACCTTTTTCCTCCTCAATCTTTAATGGATCTCAATTAAAATGGATATATGATAGTAATAAGAGTGTCTTATTTAAAAACATAAAGAATTTTTTTGATTATATTATTACATACAAATATAGATCATTTTAATAGGATGATACATAACAAACCTCTTCCACATTTATATCTTTTAGTTTTGCATTTATTCATCTTTAGATTCCTCTTTATTTTTAGGTTGCTTTCCTATTGGTTTTCTATTCTGATTCTACCTTAAATTTCTTTGGGGATTTTCCAGATAAACTACCTTGTTTCCTAGTTTTATCCTTCTACTTCCTGATTAGTTTTCTCAAGAATGTCTACATATTTTCACACTCACTTATAGATCAACAAATCCCATGGCACCAACTTTGTCTAAAGGACTCTACTCTTAATCAAGCATTTTGGTATATTGTCAACCAAAACATGTCATTTTTTTTAGATACCATTTATGTATGTATTTCCACACAAATTTACAGACATGATACAATGTCATCCTTGAGAGAGGCTACAACCACATATTTCTCAATTTGGTTACATTTAAAGGAAATTGTTTTCTTCTCATAAGTGAAAAAAAGACAAGATATTAACATCCACAGTAGTTATGTAATTATAGGACCTATAAAGAGTTCCAAATTGAGATGTATCCCCATTAATTTTCAATAGCATTCTACTTTAATTTTGGAAGAGGGTTTTGCATTTTTACAAGGATAAACTTCTTGATTTTTTGGTTTTATTCTTCTACTTCCTCACTAGTTTTATCAAGAATTTCCACTTAGTTTGTCAATCTTTTGCACATCACCCATGCTCATGGAACCAACAATATTTAAAGTATTTTTCTCTTATTCAAGAATTTTGATATATTTTGAGTGAAAAAACCTTAAACTGATTTTACCTAGATAACACTTTTTACATACTCCCACACAAATATGCACACAAAACATTGTCATCCTCAAAGGAGGATACAATAACATATTTCCCAATCAAATTATATTAAGGAAAATTTTCTTCTTTACATAGTTTGAAAGAGAAAGTGTACCCATATCCATACTAGTGCTTTATTAGAAAATTTCTCCAAAGTGAACACAAACACAAACATCTTAAATAGAAAAAATGATTTGTGAAATTAAGGAGCTCCATGGAAAATCATTTTCGAGTCCCTCATATCTAAGTGTGCAATACAAACATTATGTGAATACATTTTCCATTTTTGTCTAAAAATTGTCAACGCTACCCCATGGATTTATTAATTGAGGTCTAATAACAAACTATGTGCTTTTGAATCTTTCCTATTTAGGTGGGTGGCAAAAATACTCTTTCAAAATAATTTTCGATTTTTGTATAAGTTTTAGTGATCTAAGATCTCGTTGTCTAGGTCAGCTAGACTCCATGGATTTGCCAACCGAGGGCTAACAAACCAAATACTATATATAATTAGTTTTAATAACTCCCAAACTAAGTCCAATATTTTACCCATTCATGGATTCTATGTTTGTTAGGATTTTTGGATTTTTGTACCCATAGAATTTTCAAAAGGTAAAACCAACTTTCCAATGACTAACTAGCAAATCCCTTCTTAGCCTCTCTATCGGGAGTCAAAGATCACCTAAGAAAGGGCATGTCTACTTTTTAGTTATCAAAATGTTCATTGTCGAGGATAATTAGCTCAAGTCTAATAACAAACCATGTGCTTCCCAATCCTTCCTATTTAGGTGGGTGACAAAAATATTCTTCTAAAGACATTTTCCATTTTGTCTAATTTTTAGTGAGCTAAGATTTCACCATCCAGGTTAGGCAGACTCCATAGGTTTTCCAGCTGAGGGCTAACAAGCCAAGTACTCTATATAATTAGCTTTAGTAAGTCCTGAACCAAGTCCAACATTTCACCCAATCCATGGCTTCTATGTTTGTTAGGCTTTCTGGATTTCTGTAACAAGAGTTTTAAAAAGGTAAAAAAACTTGAATGGCTAAATGACAAATCCCCTTTAAGCCTCTCTACCAGAGTCATGGGAGCGAGTGCTTCCCCAAGCAAAGACATGTCCACATTTTAGTGATCAAAATGTTCATTGTCAAGGTTAGTTTGACTCCATGGATCTATTAGCTAAGGTCTGATAATAAATTAGGTGTTTCTCAATCCTTGCTATTTAGATTGGGTGACTGAAATCATTATCTGAAAATTGTTGAAAATAATTGGAGTTGTCTTTAGTGTTATTTTTTGGACTTTTGGGTGGAAAAAAATAAGTGAAGTCTTGATTTGTGTTATTTAAGCTGGTTTTTTGACTATATATATGGATTCAACACCTTGAAAAACCCCTAGAGCACTTGGATTGTGTAAGGGTTACCCATCAATTTGTGATTTCAATAAATTCATGCTAGATTTTAGAGAAATTAGACAAAAAAAAACCACCAAACAAACTTCCAAAAAATCACACTATAAACAACTCTAAAATAATTAGCAAATAATTACCGCGGTTCAACTCACCGAACACACCTCGAACACCGACCTTCTGCAGTGCGCCATGACCTATCCGACGTCGAAAATGCGCCACCACCATACCTATTCAGCTTCGAAGAGACATCACCACCATGACCCTTCCAGCCTGAAGAGGAAATTAAGCGACTTATTTTATTTATAAATATAGATGAGGCATAACAGAGATAACATAGATGAAGTTGTACGCTGCATGCTCTTGTAGCAGTATTCTCTCCAATATTTCATAGACGTAGCTACGTGTACTCTGTATCTTTCAATTGGTATCAGAGCCAGGTTGCTCTGTTTCCTTCCATTGCTCTGTTTAGTTTTTAATTACTGGCTATCAATTGTTGATTTGTTTCATTTGTCTGTTGGGAATTACTTGAGGATCCGTTACTGTGTGAATCAAAAAGCAGCCGTTTCGCAGAGATCGAATTATTGTTGGTTTTGAATTGTTGAGTGTCGTAGAGCTGCAGTGGGTTGAAGCATCGACTTCCCTTCTTCATATTTTATTTGGAGTATGAAAGCCGTGAACCGTAAGTTGTTGACATTGTTTAATGCTGCAAGAGTCATCTCTCTGTTGTGAGAAGCTGCTGCATTATGGGCAACTCCTATTTCTTACTCATAGAAAAGTTAATGCAGTCTTACATGCAAGGGGAATAGCAGTTTCCTTGCTGCTAAAGTGCCAAAGTCAACTTTGAGAGAAATATAAATGCAAAGAAACTGCTATTTCCCTAACATGTCTAACTGCATTAACTTTTCTATGAAATAAGAAATAGGAGTTGCCCTGCATTATCTACTCGCTGCACTGAAACCATGTACAGCGAGACCAAATCGTGTATAAGCTTTTTGATACATGTGCACCCTACTAACACATCACTTGACCAAGTGGTATGGTCTTGTGGAGCGAGAGACGATCTCTGTATAGTGATGTTGGAGCACGTGAAAGAAGATGAGCATGTAGTATTGTTGTGTGAATGTTGCTGCGATGTGAGGAAGCTTGTATTTGGAGTGCGGAGGTAGAGTCGCGGATCTGTGATATTGTTTACTGTTTCTATCAAGTTTTCGAGTACGCTATTGTTCCAGGAGGCGACCTCAGAAAAATTGACAGCAGTGTTGCTAAACCATCTGATTATTATTTAGGACTTGTGGGGATGCCCACCTTGACTGCATGGGCTGGTTTCACATGCGTTGAAGATGCCGACGTTTAGGAGAAGTCTTAGGAGATCTGTATAGCGTGGAGTCCTGGGAGAAGTCGCGTGAAGCTTTTGTTTTCAGCCTCCAAGTAATTTGATTGATACATTTATTCAACATAAAAGGTGGGCTGTTGGCCACCTGGAATTGTTTGCGAGTAATTTTTTCCCATATCTATATGGGATTCATCGAATACAAATAGCCCAGCGAATGTGTTATAGTTACTGCCCATTATGGTCTCTGTCTTCCATGCATATACTTTGCTACGGATTAATTCCTGGTCTTTGCATGCTCCCTGGTATTTCATTATTTCCCAAGTTATCTAGTTCATGTTTCTTTCTCTTCGCTTTGTTAGCAATATCTGCATATGGTTACAGTCTGATCGAGTATATATGGATCGTGGGTTCGCTTAAACGTTGGTGGAACGAACAGAGAATGTGGATGATAAAAGGCTTGTCAGCCTATCTCTTTGCTTTAACTGATGTCGCTGGTCAAAAAATAATTGTTTAGTAAGGTGTCATAGTGTAGAGCTACAGACATATTGTGAAACATCGTTGTCTACCACCGTATATTGCGCTGAAGAATATGCATAACTGAAAGAAGTAATGACAGAAGCGATGAAATGAGGAATAGTTCTTGTAGTTTTTGTTAACTCAACTAGAGTCTATACGTTGAAGTTATCAACTGAAGAACTGGTTGTTTTAAGTCGTTTTCATAACGTTCCACCTGGTGATCTTAAGAAATTTAGAGCATTTTAGAAGGCTTTTGAGCGACTGTTATCCTCTTAAAGCAAGACACATTGATTTTTTAAACTACTGTAATATTTTTACGTTTATTTTTTAACAGTGAAATTGTTGCTGGGTTTGGGATGTTTCAGGGCGGACAATTTACCTAACATAGTTTTGAAGGTTGATTTATGTGGCATCCATCTATTTTAATTTAAATGGCATGCACATGTCGATTTCGAGATATTGTGTTGTGAAGTTCAGTGGGAGAAGAAGGCAGAGGCAGAGAAGCTTTGAGTTTGTGTGGAAGTGGAAGTGGAAGTGGAAGTCAAAGAAGGATAAAAAGCCTTGGACCTGCAACAGTGTGTGAAGCAAAGAACAAGCAAAAATCGCATAGTCATAAGAAAATTTTTGGTTTTATTATGTAAAAGAGTGCCTTGCCATTAAAATGGATAAAGGAATGTGTGGATGAAAACATTCTTCCCTTTATTGCAGATGCAAAGACAACAAAGGAAGCTTGGAATATCCTAGAGAGGGATTTTGGTGTTAGGGGGAGTCATCAAGTCGAAGATCTTATGAAGATCCTAGTGTTCTACAACCTATTGAAGTAGTGCTTCAAGATGAAAATGAAGATAGATCTCTAGCAGGAGATCTAAAAGATGAAGAGTTTGCTGAATCTCACTTAAAGTGAATCACAATGTTGGTGGTGTGTTACGAGCAAGAGCTGATTTTGGCATAGATAATGTCTCCAATGGAGAAGTAATTGATTCAATGGATCCAACAATTGAAATTGTTGAAACTTAACTTTGATGAAGAACAATTAAGGATATGTTGTTATTTGGTGAGATAAGTTCACTTGTGTTTGGAAACCAAGTGGAAGAAAACCTGTTTGCAGAGAGGTAGAGAATAAAGATTATGAGGCATCAACAGAATCAAAGAAGGAAGAAGAGAAGAAAGCTCTCATTCCAGAGCAGAATGAGCAAAACCAATATGGTTATGAAGATGATTTTTCATATAAACTTAACATTGATTTTGTGTGTGCAGATGTTAGAAGCAATCGAGATGAAACAACAAAATTTGAAGAAGAATTAAATTTCTTTGAAGCATGGCTTGAAACACCATGTGTTGATGATGTCTACATAGAAATTGCAGCAATGAATGTTGAAGATAGTATGGATGATGTTGAAAATGAAAATGTCAATGAAATTTTCATGTATTGGAGTCCTGAAGAGATGAAATTCTATTATGAACTTATGTTGCAGCAAATTGATAATCAGAAAATTGATGATGAAGAACAAACTTTAAAAGATGACAAGTGGCAACAGTCCACATACAAACAAAGCTTTGAAGATGTAGAAGACATCCATGGACACCCTGAAATGATTTTCTATGTTTTGGAAGAGCTGCAATATCAAATGAAGAAACTAAAATTTGGAACCTACAACAAAAAGGCAAAGATGAAACAATTTAGAGGATATAGGATTTGGAAGAAGAGGACAAAAAAATCTAACCCAAAAGTTTATATCAAAGTTTTGAGTCATTGTAAGCCTAGCTAAGACTTAGACCAATAGACATGTTTGAGTTATGTTAAGTAATGATTAAGTTCTCAATTTAAGTTATGTTAAGTAAGAATTAAGTTGTCAATCATAATTAACTGGAAGTGTTGAAAATAATTACGGCGGGTCAACTCACCGAATAACTGTGCAGCATCGAAGAGGCGCCACCACCATACATGTTCAGCTTCAAAGAAACATCACCACCATGACCTTTCCAGCCTGAGGAGGCAATTAACCGACTTATTTTATGTATAAATGTAAATGAGGCATAGCAGAGATAGCATAATCAAAATTGTACGCCGCTGTAGCTGCATGCTCTTGTAGCAGTAGTTTCCTAGTTTGATGTAGTCTTAGGCAGTCAATATTGTTGTGTTGTTGTTTGCCATTTAATGTAAATTGAGTAGTTTTTGTTAGCAGTTGCAGCTGCGTGTTCTCTCCAATCTTTCATAATTGTAGCTGCGTGTACTCTGTATCTTTCAAAAATAAACCTCTTAAAACTGTTCCGGCAATAACTGGTAGTCGAAAAAGTTTTAGTGTTTTCAAAGCACCGTGGCTGCTAAATCAAAAGTATAGAATTGTATCTGAAGGCTAAGAAGAGACCGTTCATGATTTCAGAACCAGTCAAATTGCCATCTATAAAATATATATTTTCAGCGCATTTTGAGCGTTAGAAATTAATTTTTCCTCTCCCATTCCAATCTAGAGCTACAGATCCTTAAATTCTTGGACTTTCAAACCAGGATATAAAATTGGTGAAAATAGAGACGTGAACTCAACTTCACCGTTATGCATCTAAAGTCTTTGACAGTCAACTTTTCCTCGAAGATCAAATTTATTTATTAGCTCCATAAGTTGTATTTCTCCCCACAGGGAGTAGGATAAAGTAAATGAAGTCTGTGTCTTGTGGGAATTTTAAAGTCTCAGAGTATAAATGTGATAAATATGAAAAAAGTTTCCTGAAAGTTTGATTCTTCCCAGATACTCAACAGTGTGACAATCAATTGCACTCTCATGCAAACCAGGAAAAAAAAAACTTAACATAAAGCAGAGGGAAAAGTTTAATATCTTGAGATTTGGCAGGTTGCATTGACGATTTCCTTTAGTTTTCGACTGACTATATTATTTGCCAGAAACTACACTCTAGATGACAGCAAACTGACTATATTATTTGCGAGAAACTACACTGTAGATGGCAGCCCAAAAAATAGCGAAGGCCAAAGTGGCACATGACTCTTATCCCAGAACCATCTGTTGTAACATGGTGTTCCTATCAAATTGAAAAGAAAGTTTGATCAGTTTCACCAAGTTGTACACGCTAACAATCCATTCAATAAACCACAACAGATCCCACACCACATTCTGTAGCACCGGAGATTGTCCGAGGAACGCCCTTCGGCGGAGGAGCAACAGAGCCGGACGCTGTTACAGGAGCAGCAGCGGAAATGCGAGGAGATGCAAAGTTTGGAGCTGTTAGAGGAGCAGCAATGGAAATTCCAATCCTCTAATAATCTGATGCTCTGGGTCGACTAGCCAGCGCATGGGGTTCAAGCCAAACCGAAAGAGCTTGGAGCTCCCAACCTGCATCACGATTTTTACTTTTGAGGGTTGCGCAGGTCTTATCTCGCGGCATATGCGAGTTCTTATCTCTTTATGCGACTAAGTTCAGGTGGATATGCGCATTATGAACGCCCAATACGCGAGTTAACTGTCCAATTATCACTGTATACGCGGGTTATCACTTGATATGCAAATTATCACCGGTCGATATGCGAGTAATGGTCGGATACGCGGATTAAAATAGCAGAATATGTGGATATTATGCTGATACACGAGTTTCTGTTGGTTACGCGGATTATCATAGCACGTTGTACAGATCATTACGCTGATATGCAAGCTGTTTCTAGCTTTTACGCGAGCGATTTCCGGTGGATTTATGAGTAATCGCACCGAACATGCGAATTTTCTCGAGTTATGCGAACCATCACCACTGATACGCGAATTATCATAACCGGGTACGCGATTTATCAGCTGGATACGCTAATTATCACTAGATACGCGAATTATCATCTGGTACGCGGATTATCACAGCACGATATGCTGATCATTACGCTGATAGGCGATGTGTCCTTTTGATATGGGCGTAGTCACCGCGTCATCTTGCCGTTATTCGAGCTATATCCGCCGGAAATCACCTTGTTATCTACCGGTTGAACGAGCTATACCCGCCGGATATGCGAGTGATCACTGTTACGGGGTTATAGTATATACATCCACCACGTTGGGTGAGCGAGAGGTTGAATGTGCCAGAAAGAGAAGAAGTGTCTCTGAGCCCCTGCGTTGTTCATATGTAATACAGCCAATAAGGGTTCACTACTACGGTCGATTGATCTGCGCTTGCTGGGGCTGCTGCTGCTTCTCCGTAGTTTAATGAGACTGTTTTTTATTATGAAAAGTTATGGAAATTTCAGGTTATATTTTGAAAAATTCTGGCAAGAATTTTTGTAAATTCAAGTTACAAATTTCAAAATTTTAAGTGCCACATTTTTTATGGTGCTGAATCCATTTTCACCATCAAAAACATAATTCAAATACTACTTTTACAAGAATTTTTATCTAGATTTCAACCATTTTTGACCATCCCAACAATTCCTCCACCTCCAACTCCAACTCCATTTGATGCTTACTCAATGGATTTGCTACCTATAAAAAGGGACATCAACGATGGATTTGCTACCTATAAAAAGGGACATCAACAATGGATTTGCTACCTGTAAGAAGGGACATCGTCTTCCTCACCCAGAGCCCTACACATCCAGCGCCTTACTCCATCATTTCCTCGTTACTCCCTTGGTGGCTTACCAAGAACTAAACAAACAATTAAATAAAACATAATTTATTAAGTATCAAATATTACCCTTTTTTTTATATTTCATTTATTTTTAATTTTGACTTTTCCACCTTAAGTGTTAATTTTTATTTTGTTAAGAGACTTTGAGGTAAGAATCACATAAAGAAACTTTGAGTCAAAGTTTTTGGAACTATTAGATGGTTTCCAACCACCGGACTTAAAGTGTCCTCTCAACATTCATAATCAAAAGCCTAAATTTACAAATTATTGTTTTATTGATGTTTCTTTTTTAATTATCTCTTAAACAAATGTTAATTCTATTTTATTGTTTAATTTGGTCTTTATCATTTCCTCTTTCCTTCATGTGTTTGTGTCACATTCATAATATGAATCACATAACCTTGAATTCAAATTATTGTTTTATTGATGTTTCTTTTTTAATTACCTCTTACACAATTATTATTATTATTATTATTATTTATATTGTGATCCATAATGAATTAAGCAAAGTCTTTCGGTAGAAATCACATAAGATAAATTTTTCGCCTATGTGTTTCGAACCAATCATCAAGACCAGAGGAAGACACAGACCATAGCAAAAGCTTAAATAGAGAGTAGGGCTAGTTTTTGAAAAATAATATTTAAATTAATTTATTAAAATCAAATATTATTAAAAAAATATAATAATTATTACTTAGAAATAATCAGAATATATATTATATTTTTTAATTTGGTCTTGATCATTTCCTCTTTCCTTCATGTGTTTGTGCCTTGAAGATGGCTAAAGTATTTACTAAAACGTCCTAGCTTTTGAAAATGACTTATGTCAATTTATATTAATTGCCTAAATGATATTGCAACAAATATGGATTGTAAAATTTCAAAATTTATAACAAGCTCCATTTTAGAAAATATTGTGGTAAGCATACAATTACTTTTTCACACCGACCTGGACCAGCTTGATAATGTTAGGTTGGCACATGGTCCAAGTTTTGCAACCATCTCAAACCTCACCACACCATCATGTACAACATTAAAATCTTTTGCAAATACATCATAGTTGACCTAAATATTATGCGTGGGGAGAGCTAATTTCAAAGTATGCAAGATCGTCCAAACTTTACCATCTTGAGATTCAACAAACGAGGCAACATGCATATAATTTGCACCCAAGGCTTCAAGTCATGCGAATGGACATGACGTAGGGCCAACTCCTTGCTGTCCTTTTAGCTTTGTCTTTAGTTGAAGACTTCTTGCATATATGTAATTTAACTTCATTCTCCTCCAAAATTGGTGTTTGCTTATCCCTTAGCGATGCATATAATTTTTTATTAAACTGAACATTGAATTTGTAAATTCTTTGCTTATTTTCAACTTTTTTCATCCCTTAGTTGTGCATTTAATTTCTAATTAAAATGAACACTAAATTTATAGATAAAAAAAATGTAACATAACCTGTCATCGACAATGCGCAATTGACATGGACATTTGTAAGGGTGAGGTATCTAGAAGGAAGAAGGAGAAACATGATAATAAAGGTTAAAGTGAAAAATGACAAAGGGGGTGGAAAAAGATCAATAGTGATTATGCTATATGAAGTATAAGACAATTAAATTTCATTGCTAGTTAGTAGATGCATAAGGAATGGTGGTTGAATGTGCACGTGCCAAGAATATTAGTGCGGGGGCTAGTTAGTTGATACATAAGGGATGGTGGTTGAATTTGCATGTGCTAAGAATATCAGTGTGGGAGGACATACTTTGACCAATCAAGTTTATAAAAAGCTTCCTAATAAGATATTGAAATAGGGTGAAAGGAGTATGACCATGCACTACTTTGACAAGTTCAAGTTTGATTTTAAGGTGTATATATTTATGAAGTTCAATCTATAAGACAATGGAAATACCATAGAGAGGGAATCTCATGGGGTGTCTAAGACATAAAGGTAATACTTCCAGTTTCCTTTAGTAAGAATGTAAGGGATCATTTGAGAGCCATCCAAGGTGAAGCAATCAAATTGATAAGGCTTAATTTATAACAATTCCATATAATTCACGAGTTACATCACATAAAGTTCTCTCTTGGAAACATTGTCAATAACAAAAGTAACTTCACATTTTTTAGAAACAAATAAGGATTAACCCCCTTCATTCACTCATCCAAAAAGATAAGTGTGAAGCCGAGGAGTGATTGGAAGAGCCATCGTTTTTACTAAGGCAATAGATACCAAATTCGTAAAGTCAACTCAGCCATACAATTATTGATTTGTTTGTTATAAGTATAGAATAACCTGTGATCTAGCGGTGTCTAAGTGAAATTCATGAGCATGATTTAAGGATTTGGTTCAAAAGTTTCTTAACGTTGATCAACCTAATAGGATTAAAGGAGTGGATTGTGGTTCAAAAAGTAATTCCTTAATAGAGAATTGATGTTGAAGGGTACAATAGGAAACATTATTCTGAGATGTGGTCTTGTGAAAACTATAATAATGTTTAGGGTTAGAAATCGAGAGTTGTACATAGAGCATGTAGAATACTTTAATGTGTTATTGTATAGTCTACTTTGAAACCACCAAATTGAATTCATCTTAGCATAGGTCTTCACTATAGCTATGATGACAAAAACTCTCATGAAGAGTAATGTAGAATGTGTTCCAATTAATAATGGCATCAAAACTTTGTTGAAGTACCTCCTTAATAAGTTCAATTCAAAGATAAGTGCATCTTTGAACCAAATGTGATAAGAATTTTCCTACCATTGGATAGCCATACCCTAAGGGTGACCTTTTACTTCAACAAGTCAAATTTATCCTTAAAGTAAGTGGAAAATTCTCTAGCTTGATTTCCATCAAATGAGGAAGGGTCAAGATTAGGATCCCACTATAGGACAATAGGAGGTGATGGTTTCAATATTTTCATATTCATGTGTTCCGCCTATGTTGTTAGATCTTAGATGAAGTATCTTTACTATTTGACAAAAAATTATTGTTTCTAGAAAAGTTGAAATTGCAAATCTATGAGGAAGACTTCCTTTCATTATTTTGATGAGGAACCATGTATATTTCCACTAAGAATTTATTTTGTTTTTATTTTAACTAAGTGAATTATTTCTTGGGATAAATAAGAATTTAATCTTGTTGTCTTAATGAACCCTATCCCTCTTAGATATTGGCTACAAAAACTATATATAGAGGGAACTAAATTCTCTCTCTTGCATTTGTTGTCAAAGATAGGAATGCAAACTATAACGCTAATTGATATAAAGTATTGTTTGAAATACTTATACTTGGATGAATCAAATTTTAAAAGCATATGCAAAATATAATTGACCTCCTTCTATAAACAAGCTGGATATTAAATGGGGATTATCAAGTTTGACCTTCTCACCCATTTTTAGTAGTATATAATATATAGCTACCTTCTATTGAATAATAAATAAACATAGGAATTTAATTCTTCTAATCTTGGTTCCTATACCATACATTTAATTAGAAAAAAAATATTAACCTCCATCCAAGCATTAATATCACTAATAATTATTCACAACAACAACATTTCTCACCCTTTTGTCAAGTTACAAACGTTTATTGGCCTCCAACAAACATATCAACACACATAACAACATCCATTTATCTTCCATTTTTCCTCTTGAATAGAATATTTCTACAATTTTCACATAAGCATTATGTCGTCGACGAGGTCTTAGATAGACAATGATTAGGTACTTTGTTAAGGCACTCCTTGATGTGAAGTCACTACTTCAATTTCCTGCCCTGATTGGGATGATATATTAGACATGATGAAGATGTAATCCAACCAAGCTTGCAAAGAAAAAAACGTAAACATTATGTCCCCAATCACTCAAATTGTGAACTTCATGTAGGATTTTAAGAACAACACAACATCGAGTTATGAAAAAATACTAAATTAGTAATTTGCGTGAAAAAAGAGAAGGGAGAATGAAATTAAATTTAAATAGACTAAGTATATGAAATACCAATTCAAATTCACTTATATTCCTTTGCTTGACTTGAGTACAATTAAACTAGTATAACTGCACAACAAGTGAATGAGAATATTAATGTGAATGAAGGGGTTGATTGATAGGATAATCCAGGTTGTATGTAGAATGAAATGAAATGTAGGAAAGTAAATGGAGAACATAGAAATAAATATAGTATAGATTACAATAATAAGGTGAAAACCCAACCTCCATTAATAACTAAAATAAGATAATATTGTATAACACAGGTTGGCTAGAAATGTGGTAGCTATCTCTGAATAAAGAGATAGAAACTACAAGCATTCACAAAAGCTATTACAATTGGCCAAAATAATTTCATTTTAACATAAATATAGGAACCTAGAGGTCCAAAAACATAATCCTAGGAAATAAAATGGCAAAACTTTATTGGCCTCGAGGTCGTTAGTCGGTACATCAATTTTCCAAGGGCACAACTTTTACATACAATATCCATTTGGGGTGCATGATAGCTTGTTGGAAAGAACTATATGAGGAATACAAATTTTGGCTTGGGAACGGGCATGCAACTATAGACACTAGCCCCGTAAATATCCAAAATAAATATTTTAGGGCCTTAAAACAACCTGAGAAGTTTGAGACCCAAAATTCATAGAAAAAGTGCCAAGAAGATGGAGAATCGTTGAGACAAAGGAATAGTTGGGTAGTCAGTGATATCCATATATATAATTCCTCCATACTTAGGATGAAATTGTCCTCTTTGCATCACATCCCCTCATCATATGGGGAAACCTCTACTGATTTTAGCTCCTGGTGAGCCACTTGCCTTGGTGAAGAAGTTTTCGTACTTTGACAACCCAATAGAATTTTATGTGTTGTCGGTGAGTATCCTTTGTCTTGGTGTCCATGATTTTATCCTGTATATCATATTCAAACAATCAGGAATGATTTCAATGGGGGCCAATTGCTTGATTTCCTTCAAGGTGTCCAAAGAGGTGGATAATATGGTGAAATTAGCTCTACATTAAATATTGGGTGCAAGCCAAGGAAAGGAAAAATGCTTAATTCAAATGAATTTTCACAAAAAAACTTTATGATTGTGTCAGCCACATATTAGAGTGGTATGAGAGTCTTATGGGGTCTTGTGAGGCACTCTTTCTATAAATGTAAATGCACCTTTTCACCAACCTAAAACTTATGTGGAAACCTATGCTTGTCATGTTGCTACTTGTACTTGGAATTAACTTTTAGCAAGATATCATGGACATATTGTTCGAGATGTTGGATCTGTTAAAAAAAAATTCCACTCTATCTAACTGAACAAGCATGGGAGGAGTTTGTCAATGAAGATGAAATGGGAATAACTACATTGATTAGGGCCAATGGTTGGAACCCCATGCACACCTGAAAAGGTATTTGGCTAATAAAGCTATGGAGGGCTTTGTTCTAACTATGTCAAACATATGGAAGGATGTCATCCCATTAACATGGCTTCTTAGAGTTTTACATGTGAAAGATGTGCATAATCATCTTCTTGACTTTTTCATTTGATTAGGGATGAAAGGCAGTTGATTTGATTAATTTGGTATCCATGATAGAGCATAGGCTAGACCAAAAGGTGTTGAGGAACAACTATTCCTATCTGAAACAATGGTTTGGGGTAGCCCAAAATGAACCCAAACAATCTCAAAGGATAATGTAGCAATGGCTTATGTTGTGATGCTTTTCTTACATGGTGCCAAAATGACCCTCTTTGAAAATCAGTTGATAACAATAATCACACAATCATTGACATGCTTCATAGATGGAAAACCTAACATGTAATATGTGGAGAATAACTTCATGTGCTTGTTTGGGATAGGTAGAGGAATGAATAACCCATAATTTTTATGGTTGGTTTAGAAATTATACAAATAGTTCAAGATAAGATATATTGTTGGACATCTTGTCAAAGCTTTGGCTAGTAGAAATATTTATGTAGTACAGCTACTATATTTTCCACACGAAATTTCCTTGCAACTTGACTATAATGTACCTCCTAGAATTGTTTGGCATGCTCACTTGAAGGAACACAAAGGTGGCCCAGGCAGCACAAGATCACATCTTGGAGGTGGAAGTATGGAACTTTCTTTTCTACGATCAACATCTAGTGTGTGTTAGTAAAGTCAGAGTCATCGTTTTATAATTTTGACCACCAAAGGTTCCCCTTCATACACGAGTTAAGAATTATGATTAGCACCATAATTGGGGTTTATTAAGGTATTTTGCAGCATGATTCCTATAGAGGAGAGTTTTGCATTGATGGAAGCACAAGTTTTACATATAAAACATAATGTGACCCTTCTCATGGAAGCCATGACCTATAAGCTCAAGTTATTCAAAGAATATGGGGTTTGTAATGTAGAGGGGAGATAAAAGGGAATATTAGGATATTAGGAAGAAATAAAGGAACCAAATAAAGAACATAAAAACCTGAGTGGCATGAACCATTCCCAGTCCCTATTCAAAATGGAAGCGAGGGTTGACATCAAGTCGTACCAAGGTGAAATTGAAGCTTTGAAGCTAAATCACTAGTTGGAACAAATAAGAGATTGTTGTAGTTTCATATAGAGGAATAAAAAAATATTATGTTTGATCGAATGAAATTAGAGGGCCATTCCATAACCTAGTGGAAAATACATATGGAGACCTTGATGTTGGAGGGAGATCCCCTAGTTACTAAGTGGGAGTATTTCAAAACCTTCATGAAGTCACATTTTTACCCTATTGGGTATGTAGAAAACCAATGGATCCAATGGTATTTATTTAGGTAGAACTAGGGGTAGAGTGCATATGAGTACATATGAAGCCCCTTTTGTTTTCCTAATTTTGTGATGTAATTGAAAACTTATAATGCCGAGATACCAACATTTATGTTGCAAGTTAAAACTATATGATGTGATTTAATGTCATTTTTATCAAGAAAAAAAGTTCTAGAGCTGAAGGAAGGGGGATAGCCAATAAATTATGATTCCTTAAGAGGAAAAATTTCCTTGATTTAATTTTCCCTTTTGATGAGATAGCTAAACTTCTCAAGAAGCTTCTAGTAAGAGGTTGGGAATATGAAGGTTGAAGGTGTGATTACAAAAATAAGATGGAGGATCAATAAAGAGATTCTTATTCCATTAGCTATTCAACTTATTCCATTTTCTCTTTCATACATTATTTTACCTCTTACGTAGAAATTCAAATTAGTATGAGAGTTAGTGGCAAAACCCAGAGAGGATCAAACCTTGTGACTATCTAAGAGCTTTGAGTGACATGTTATGTGATAGGAATTGAATGTGTTGCAACACTCTTTCTTTGGACTAGATGGCTATGAGGACTGAGAATGGTCTTGTTTGTGTGTGGCACATAGAGAATTGAAGAGGGAAGGGTAGAGGATGATCTAGGCGGCTCCAGAAAACATAAAAAAAACAAAAATCCTTGGATTGCAATAAAAATAAGATCAAATCGAATATCTCATCACAAGATTTACAACAATGCAAACGAAACCTTAATATAAGTTCGTATGCAAAAGTTTTGGCTAGTCAAAGTTTTGGTCAAACTAGGTAAAAGAAAAGTCAAAGTCAACATTCTGCCACATGATAGTCCATATAGATAACACATGGAAGAAAATTCATCAGGCTTGGTGGGAACCACAAAGCTGATGTGGTGGCCCAGTCAACAAACCAGGTGGACCCACAAGCAGGTGACAAGGCATTGCCACAAGTCGACACATGGAAAGTAGGTTGCAAATGATGTGGAAAAATGAGAGCCTACCACATGGCCCATCACATGGTGCCATATGACACCTAAAATTAGACCCAAGTGGCCTTGGCATGGTGTAAACTCCATTTTTGTCTTATTTTCATGATTTTGGGAGTCGTTATAATATGGACATACTTATATCATATATTATATGGTTTGAAAACTATATTAAAACCAAAATTTGGCTTTAAAACCATATTAAAGAAAAACTGGGAGTCCATGGGTTTTGAACTTAAAAACTTCCCCCAAAAAAAGTAACTTAATATGACTATGGCAACCATTATTCCAACCACACACTTTGTCTTATTCACCCTCACACTTTGTTATAAAATGCCATTCAAATGGTTCAAAGGGGAGTACGGAGAATACATGAGAGATGAGGATGCAAGCAGGCCAATGAAGTCATGAATCTAAAGAAGATTCTAGGAATATTGTTAGATCATATGTTAAATAATATTTCAAAGAATATTCTCTACGACGAATCTTAGAGATTACCTATGGGAAGAATTTTGAAGGTGTCAAAATCATGTCGATTTTATACTCATTTGACCTAGATTTTTGCCAAGAGTTTGATGGTGTAATCCATTTCTTCATTTGAGTAGAATATTTTTCACCCATGTCCAAAAGAGAATCTTGTGAGGAATCTAAAAGATTCTTTAGGAGCCTAGATTTGACCGTGATAGAAAGGGGTCATGTTTATACTGATATTTCATAGTTTTTCGTAAGGAATGCGATGGCATAAGATATTTCTTCATCGGAGTAGTCGATTTTTAGGTTGTACCTAGACTTGGAGGTATAAGGTTCATTGTTGCCATGTGTTCATTTGATTTTTGTTGAGACAGTGATTTGATTATGGGATCCACGTATGTCACATTGTGAGAGGATCATTGTATGCCACTTTATGTTTGTTCCTTGTCATGCTGAAGGAGAACATCTTGTGAGTGAGAGTTATTTGTAGGAGAACCTCTCATGTAGAGACATACCACTCTAGGTAAGGGGGTTCATCCTTGTATTGACAAATATTACATCATGTACTCATCATATTCTTGCAGTAACTAATGAACTGACCTCTCCACTCTTGACCCACGGCCCGAATACGTAACCACAATGGGTGAACTCCGTTATCATATCGTGTGTTTATGATTGTTCATGATTATTGCTTCTTGTTTCATGTTGTTGGTTTTTTGAAGTTATTCATAATATGCATTTCTAATGATTTCAAAAGGAAATGTAAGTGTTAGTTAAATTTCTTGTATAATGGGGATTTTTGTTTGAAATAATGCATGAAAATTTCCTAGATCAAGTGGTATCAGAGGGGTCTCACCTTTTTGCCAGGGATTGTGAATTGAGTGTGAAAGAAGGGAAATGGAGGATCACAAAAATCTACAAGGCCTTCTATAGGATGGAAATCATTGTAGATATAATGTGTACAAATTATGAGGAGGAAATGGAAAAAGGGAACATGAGAAAAAGAGAGAAGAGGATGACTCTCTATTTCCATATTCAGGAGAATATTCTTCTTCTTCTTCTTCTTCTCATCGTTCAAATGAAGGGATAAATGAAAGCCTTAAAGCAGGGAATGTTGAATTGAGGAGACTTCTACAAAAAGAAAAATAGGAGAAGCAGATATTGCATCTTCAATTACAAGCCATGGAAGAGGCCTTGGAAAAGATGAAGCGCAACAAAGTCTTGCGAACCCATCATCACCTGCTTCAGAATCAACAACTGAGGTAAACAGAGTTGCTAGTTCTTCAGTTTCATTTTCACATAATTCTATTTCTGTTGGAAGCCTTGAGGTACCCATTTCAGGATTCAGGTACACTGAAAGAGAATGCTCGAAGGCAACATAAACAGGGGGTTCTTTAGGGAAAAAATCCAATCCATTTCCCAAATAATCAAGGAAAAAGAATGATGGGAACACATCAAAATATTCCCAGGACAGTGCACATTGAATAGGAAGTGTTGAGGCAGACTCTCATAATCAGGATTTCATAAGAGATAACCAAGAAAAGTATAAAAATTATTAGTATTCTAATGTTCATTTTGAGTACAAAAATATTGTTAATTATGAGCAGAAATCATGACATAGAAAACCATGTAGTTTTTGTGGCTCGTATAAGCATGTTGTTGCCAAGTATTGGAAGAGAATGGTAGAAAGGAAAATAAAAGACATGTAAACCCTTCTCCACAATAGGGAAAGAAGAAGGTTAGAAATTTCTGGAGGAAAAAGAATTTTTGCAGCCATTGTAACAAGCATGGACATCAAAGAGCCACATGTTTAGAGCTCCATCCAGAGTAATGAATGAAGGAGGACCATAAAGAACATGGGAAGGAAGAAGGACCTGTTAATGAAGCAAATTGATGAGAAATATAGCTACAGGAAGAGAGCCCATTAACCTGGTTCAGTAAGATATGGGTAACATTTTTAAATATTTGAGCATGGCCACATTTTGTAAATCACATGTTTCGACATGTTTGTAAAAGTGATGAAGTGTTTTCCATCGCTTATGAAAGAAACATGATGATATTTTTGTCCCTTTTTTATACTTGGGGTATTGGTTTTTATTATGATTTTGAGGTAAACTTGACCAAAGAGTGTGTTATAAAATTTTGGCAAGTATGGGGTTTGAGTGGGTCATGTTTGGTCTTGTAAAAGAACCTGTATTTTGCAAAGATTGTACTACATGTTTGCACTGGGTATAGGTGTCGATCCATCACTTATGGATCTGAAGTACAAAGGTGAAGGAGAAGGAAGTGTGGCCTCTTAGGGAACTTGTCTTGTAGATAGGGGAGTACATCAGATTGTAGTTTGTGTTCATGCTTTTGGAGGACTAAAAGGTCCTCAGTGGGAATGAATGATCTAGGTGGCTCCATAAAAGCTGAAAAATAAAATTCCTTTGATTGCAATTAAACCAATATCAAATCAAAGTTTGCAAGGTTTCGAACGACGCAAATGAAACCTCTATCTGAGTTCGTATGCAAAAGTTATGGGCAATTAGAGTTTTGGCCAGACTAGGCAAAATTCAAAGTCAAAGTCAACATTCTACCACATGGAAGGCCATACATATAACACATGGAAGAAAAGTTAGTAGGCTTGGTGGACCCAAAAATATGATGTGGCAACCTAGTCAACAAATCAGGTGGACCTAAAAGCAGGTGACATAGCAGAACCACAAGTCGACACATGGAAAATAAATGGTAGATGACGTGGACCAATGAGAGTCTCCCACATGGCCCAACCACATGGTGCCACCTGGAACCTAAAAATTAGGCCCAAGTGGCCATGGCATGGTGTAACCTCCATTTTTGTCTTATTATCATGGTTTTCAGAGTCATTACAATATGAACATATGTACACCATATATTATATGGTTTAAAAACTATATTAAAATTAAAATTGGGACTTAAAACATACTAAAGAAAAGTTGGGAGTCCATGGGTTTTGAACCAAAAATTTCCCCAACAACAAGTAACTTAATATGACTATTTCAACCATTATGCCAACCACACACTTTGTCTTATTCACCTTTACACTTTGTTATAGAATTCCATTCAAATGGTTCAAAGGCGACCATGGAGAATGTAGGAGAGATGGGGGTGCAAGCAGGCCAATAAAGCCATGAATCTCAAGAAGATTCTAGGAATATTATTATATCATATGTTAGGGAATATTTCAAAGAATATTGAGGAATCTTAGGGATTCCTTCGGGGTATAATTTGAAGGTGTCAAAACTATGTCTAGTTTGTACTCATTTGAACCAGCTTTTTGCTAGGAGTTTGATTGTGTAGTCCATTTATTCATCTGATTAGCATATTTTTCAGTCATAAGAGAATATTGTGAGGGATCTAAAATATTCCCAGGGAGCCCATATTTTGCCATTACAGAAAGGAGTCATTCCATACTCAGATTTCACAGTTTTTCATAAGGAACCTGATGGCACAAGCTATTTCTTCATTTGAGTGGTCAATTTTTAGGTTGTCCCTAGACTTGGAGGTATAAGGTGAATTGTTGCCATGTTTTCATTTTATTTTTGCTGAGATGATGATTTGATTATGAGATCCATGTATGCCACATTGTGAGAGGATCATTGTATGCCACTTTATGTGAGATTGTTCCTTGTCATGCAGAAGGAGAACATCTTGTGAGTGATATTTCTTTGTAGTAGAATGTATCATGGAGAGACATTCCACTATAGATAAGGGGATTCATCGTTGTATTGACAAATAGTACATCATGTACTCATCATCTTCTTGGTAGCAATTAATGAAGTGGCCTCCCCACTCTTGACCCAGGGCACAGCGACGTAGCCCACACTAGGTGAACTCCATTATCATATCGTGTGTTTATGATTGTTCATGATTATTGCTTCTTGTTTCATGTTGATGGTTTGTTGAAGTTATTTAAAATATGCATTGCTTATGATTTCAAAAGCAAATGTAAGTGTCATTAAGAGGTCCTGTATAATGGGGATTTTTGTTTGAAATAATTCACGAAAATTTCCTAGATCAAGGGACTATAGAGGTTAGAGGACTCCCTTGTGTTGTGTAGACTTGAATGGTATTTTTCTAAATGTTTATGAGCCTGATCAGATATTGAAAGGGTGAAAATTGAGTTTCTCATATGTCTAAAGGAGAGTAACCTTCAATTTAATGTTAAATATGGTTTGAAAACTATGTGCTAAATCCTCAAGTTTAGTTTTCTCTCAAGTCATCAAGAATCTAGCTTGGGGGTGGCTAGCTGCGAGAAAGTCTATATCATAATCTTGCCTATGGTTGGGTGGAGAGAAACTCACCCTTCTTTAGTTCCAAAATCATTTTTTTAATCAGATAAGTAATTTATGTTTGGTAAATGAAATTCAGTATTGCAACAATATATGTATGCAAATGTAACAATTGAAATTGTTTATTCTTAGTAAGTTATTTTTTTTTAATGAGATCTATTTACGAAAAGTAAGCATGTGGAGGATATGAATTATGTTGCTAATAAAATTGTTAATCATTTTCTTAAACTTTGTGTAAAGAAATTGAATTGATTTGAACAATATTTTCTTCCTGGTAGAGATCATAATAATAAATTTTCAAATTGATGGGTTGGTTTTCTGCATGCATATCTTCCCTATTAACTACATGCTTCTTTTTCTTTAATTTTCTCTACAAGATACAAGTCACAAAATTTTCCTCTAATTTAAAGAGATGTGAGGTGAAAAAAAGAAGATGAGGAAGAGTTTTGGGGGCATTCTTAGAGTTTAAAGGTGGAAGTCATAATGTAAATTATGGGGTAAATAGGTCATCTTGGTATTTTCACTATAATTTTTTTTTTTTTTTTGGAGATTACAATGGCTGAAAGTTAGATAATAGTGAGGGGAAATCTCATTGAACATTTCATTCAAAATTTCATATTTTGGTTCTTTATATTTTTAGATATATGGTTTGAGGAAGTTCAACTTCTTGAATTCTTCGTCAAACACGTCATATTAGCATTTTCACTATATATTTTCTTTAAGGAGATTTCAAAAGCTCAAACTTGGATCATAATGAGGGGAAAT
Organism: Pinus tabuliformis; assembly: GCA_031772625.1. NCBI lineage: Eukaryota > Viridiplantae > Streptophyta > Pinopsida > Pinales > Pinaceae > Pinus > Pinus tabuliformis. Next base: position 769,752,798 of record CM062818.1, read on the forward strand.
ATTATTTAATATTTGGTTCAATATTTAGATATTGGTTCCGTATAGTTTTGGAGATATGACCTAAGGAATTAGGGTATCCTAAATGCTCCTGAAATTAGGGTTCCAAAATGTACTAAAACTTTATTTCTTTTAGGTTTAAAAACTTAAAAATTAGAGGAGACATAGAAGACATATCAAGGTAAATATGGTATAAGTTTTACCTTGGTTCTCTATAATTTCATATATATGCCCTGAGGAAGTTGGGTATCTTAAATGCTCTTGAAATTAGAACTAATTATTGTGTTAGAAAAGAACAAAAGAAATAGGGAAAAAAAATTGAAACCCCATATCCTTAATAAGATATTAAGGAATTGGGTTTGAGAAAAATATGATGCCCCATAGCACTAATGAAGGATGACGGGGTTGGGTGTGTGAGGAGTCCTATTAGAGCTAAGCTTAAACATTAAAACCTGATGGGCTTGAGTATAGCGAATACTTTAAGTTTTAAATTAACATCTATGCATGCATGTGTACTTATGTGAAATTATTTTTCTACATGTATGAATACATTGATGTTACTTGAAGACTGACTTGATTTTGATGTAGCAAGATAAACATGTAGGGTGGTATAGTCTCGGAAAAAATGAATTAAAGATAATAAACATGTTTATTTGTTATGAATTTGATGGTATGGGCTAGAGTATAGAGAATACTTTAAGTTTTAAATTAATATCTATGCATGCATGTGTACTTATGTGAAATTATTTTTCTGCATATATGAATACATTGATGTTACTTGAAGACTGACTTGATTTTGATGTAGCAAGATAAAAATGTAGGGTGGTATAGTCTCGGAAAAAATGAATTAAAGATAATAAACATGTTTATTTGTTATGAATTTGATGGTATCGATAGTATTTATTTATTTTTATTTTTTTTCAGCAAATATGAATACTTTCTAGCAGTGAAAAGAAAGAGAAGGATGTTCAACATAAAGGAATAGCTTGGTACTGAAATGATCTATTTTAAGGAAAAGGGGAGATAAGAGGGAAAATATCTCAACCTTATTGAGAAAATGAAGAGCTTGAAGGAATACCTTTGGAGTTGCAGAGTAGATAATGAATGTTTAATCATAGAAAAAGAAAGATATGAAGAATTGAACTCGATGTTCTTGCAAAGTTTTTCTAAAATTCAAAAGAAGTTGCAACAGGGACCAAATGTTGGAAATTATGGAAAAGAGCCATCTAAGAAAATGGACATGCCCTCAAAAAATTAATAGGAATTGACCATAAACAATACAAGGAAGAGTACAACGAAGAAAATACACCAAAGTATAAATGTGGCTACTTCCAATGAAGCCTCCTCTAATTCCTCTAGTGATGGGACAACTAGCTCAAATGGGACGAGCAAAAATAACTCACATTATAAAAAAGAAGAAGAAAATAACTCACATTATAAAAAAGAAGAAGAAGAAGCACTCTAAATTTACATTTCATAAAGAATTCAAGAAGGAAAAACCACCCACATTATTAGGACCGAATAAATACTTCCACGTGCATGATTATTAAGAAAGCATTAAGGTAAGAGTAAAAATATTTAACATGCATGGAAAGGAATACATATGGTGGGAAGATCTCAAAAATGTGAAAGGAATAATAAAAGGACATATCTTGGAAGTAGCTCAAAAAGTGCTTTATAAAGTACCTATTAGCAAGGTATTATGATGAAAAGGTCAAATAATTCATAATTTAAAGCTTGGAAAACTCACTAGAGTTGTTGCACTATGTGCCTATTATCAAATATGAGAAAGTGAAGATTCAAATATTCATCAATGGATTTCCTCAGACTTACCAAGGCTGGATAGAATTTAATGAGCCAAACACTCTAGATTACACAATAAGATATGCTAAGTGCTATTATTAAAAGTCAAAGCACAAAGTAAAAAAACGAAAGTCTTGGAAAAAGAAAGAAAAATATGGCATGCGGGAAAGAAAGTCAATATTTCATCAGCATAAAGTTGACAAAATAGTTTTCCAATAAGAAGTAAGCTTCAAGAAAAATATACTATGAAAAATGAGATGAAGCCAACAACAAGTTTGGAAGGAACAATAGGGTATTAGAAAAAAGTACTTTGAAATATTGGAATTGTGGAGATGAGCACTTACTCCAATATTTCCCCCATAGAAAAGAGGATATTGAGATAAAGGTATACCAAGTACAAGAGGATATTACAGTCAATGATGTTGCAAGATAAATGCATAGGATTCATGCAACCTTTGATAATAAGCAAGCATGTCATCAAGCATATGTGGTTGAAGTAGAAGGTAAAATTTCTCATCATCCTATTTCCATATTGATTAATTCTAGAGAAAACCTTAGTTATATTTCACCCGAAGTTGTTGACGCATGTGCTCCTCAAAGACGTAAGCATAATGAATCATGGCTAGCTCAACTAGCTAAAGGCACCAGGAGGAAAGTAATTGAAATGGAAGAAGCATGCCCAATAATTATGAATGGGTATCAAATCCATAGATGTCCAAAATTGTGTATCAAATCCACAGATTTTTCTCTTTGGATTTGTTGATCAGTTGGATGAGTAAGAGAAAGTCTGTAATAGCACTTTCAACTACAAAGGGAAAATACATGGGATCCACTCATGAAAGCAAAGAAGTAGTTTGGTTGCAGAGATTGTGTTCAAGAAGAATCGGGTGATTTTCCCCTTTGGTGCTAAGAGGGTTGAACAGATATTAGAGCTTGTGCACAGTAATTTGTTTGGACCTATTTCGGTTCCATCACTGGGTAAGTCTATGTACTATGTATCAACAAATCCACGGATGTCCAAAAATCTACCCAATCCTGGTCTTCCTTGGTAGCACAAACCATAATCATTAGTTCCATGCAAATACCTGAAAAACCACTCCATTGCTGTCTAATGCTCCTTCCCTGATTTTGACATAATCCTGGTCAATACTCCCACTGCATTTGCAATGTTTGGTCTAGTACAAACCATTGCATACATCAAGATACTAAATGCACTTGAATATGGAACACAGGACATGTCCTCTTCCTCTTCTTGTATCTTGGGATATTGTTCAACAGATAATTTTACACCTACAGGAATAGGAACCTTCACCAGTTTACTATCCTGCATATTAAACCTCCATAGTATTGTCTCAAATTACTTCCTCTGGTTTAACCAGAGCTTCCTATTTGCCTTATATTTTTTAATTTCCATGCCAAAAATATAGTTTTCATCACAAAGATCTTTCATGTTGAATTTGGAGGACAATTAGGTCTTCAAATTCTGGATAATTTCTTTTCATTTCCAACCAACAACATATCATGCACATACAAGACTAGATAAATAACACAGTCACCAATTAATTTAAAATACACATAGTGATATGCTTTTCTTTTGGTGAAGCCAAGTCCCCATATAAAATGTATCAAATTTATGATACCACATCCTCGATGACTACTTTAACCCATATAGAGACTTTTTAAACTTGCATACCAGTTCTTTCTTACCCTTCATAGCAAAGCCTTCAAGTTGCTTCATGCAGATCTCTTCTTCCTGATCCCTATGAAGAAATTTTGTCTTCACATCCATTTTTTATACCTCAAAATCAAAAGCAGCAGCAACAAATAAAAGTAATCTAATAGAAGCTACCTTGGCAACAGGAGAAAAATATGACCAAAATCAATTCCCAGCACCTGGGAATAACCATTTTCTACCAACCAAACTTTGTATTTCTCCACCTTTCCTTCTGCATTCATCTTCTTCTTAAACACCCATTTGCTTCCAATGGATTTCCTTCCAGCCAACAATTCCACCAGATCCCAAGCCTCATTTTTGTGCAAAGATGCCATTTCATCAACCATGGCCTCTTTCTAGTGTTTTCCATCCTCTAAATCTACTGGTTCCCTCATAGTTCATCATCAGTAATAGATAAAGCAAAATTTGAACAGAAAGCAGATGGACTATAACTTTCTAGCTGCCTTCTTTTTCGAACGGATATTCTCACATCTAGAGTTTGTGGCTCTTAGTCTTCTAATTTTCTGTTGTAGAGTATAATTATTCCTCCTTTAGCTCAAACTCTATCTTCTCGGGTTCCTTTGGTAGGACTTCATGTTTAATAACATCTTTCACCTCTCTAAACACCGCATCTCGGTTGTACACAACCTTCCTTGTTTCTGGGTTCCAAAGCTTATAACCTTTTAAACCATCCTTATACCCAATAAATATGCACTTTTCAGATTTACTATCCAACTTTGTTCTTTTATCCTTTGGAACATGTACATATGCATTACATCCAAATACCCTCAGGTGTGAAAGAGAAGGTTTATTACCAGTCTAGACCTTTTATAGAGTCTTATCCTCCAATGCTAATGATGGTGATCTGTTGACTAGGTAACATGAAGTCTCCACCGCCTCTACTTAGAATTCATGTCCTAACCTAACACCACTGAGCATGCTTCTTGCCCTTTCCATCAATGTCTTGTTCATTCTTTCTACAAATCCATTTTTCTAAGGTGTGTATCGAGTAGTCTTTTGTCATACTATACCACATTTCTTGCAAAACTCTTCAAATTCCTTCTTGAAAAACACTCCACTGTTATCTGTCCTCGACACCTTATCTTCTTCTCTGTCTCGCTTTCGACCAAAGCCTTAAATTCTTTGAACCTGTCAAAGACTTTAGATTTCTTCCTGAGGAAATATATCCATGTATTCCTTGAGAAGTTATCTATAAATGATACATAGTACATAGACTTACCTAGTGATGGAACTGACAGAGGTCCAAACACATCAATGTGCACAAGCTCTAATATTTGTTTCACCCTCTTAACATTAGAGGGGAAACTCACCTGATTCTTCTTCTCATATACACAATTTTCACAGAGATCAAAATCCAGAGAGAAATTAGACATACCTTATATCATCCCATTACCATGAAGTATTCAAAGGCCATTCTCTCCAATGTCCAAGGATTTGATGCCATAGCATGGTCTTTTCTCCAGAGACCACTAGATATTCTGCTCCACTTTCAGGAACCACATAACTGTTGCACTCATCAATAATAGTGCTATCTTGAAGCTTGTACAGAGTTCCAATCCAAACTCCCTGCATCAATACCAGTGCTCCCTGAACCATCTTGCAAGTATCTTTCTTGAACACTGTTTTTACACCTGCATCATCCAACTTGCTTATAGAAATCAGATTTCTAGCCAATGCAGGAATATGCAAAACACCCAGAAGTGTTCTAATCATTCCACCTTGAAACTTCAACTTCACTTTTCCGTGACCAATGATTATAGCCTTCCTTTCATCCCCTAAGAAGACATCACCACCATCACATTTCTCTTACTCGCAGAACCACTCCCTGTGGGGAGTGAAGTGAAAGGATGCACCTGAGTTAGTCAACCATGCCTCATGATCTACATGTGTACTTGAAGAAGAAGACAAGTACACATCCCCACCTTCATCTGAGGTGGTTTTCACCTCTATAGAAGGAGCATCCTCATATCCCTTTCCTTTCTCAGGAGGTCTAGATTTACAGTCCCTTTTGAAGTGCCCTTCCTTTCCGCATTTCTAGTACACCTTTACAGGTTTTCTTAGAGATTTAGATTTCCCTCTAGATTTAGATCTCGCACTCAAGGAATTATTTTTGTTTATATTCTGGGACCGTCCTCGAACAAACAAGGCATCACCATTTTGGCCTCCATATTTTTCGTCTCATCTCCTCCAACAGCAAGGATGAGACTATTTCATCAAACTGCAAGGCAGTTGCCTTGCTACCTATTGCAACAACCAGACTATCCCACGAATCTGGTAGAGAAAACAATGCAGTTATCTTCATCTAAAATTTTAATACCAAAAGATAATAACTAGCTTACCACAATATTGAATGCGTTTAGATGCTCTATCACCAAGTCTCCATCTTTCATCCTCAGGTTATACAACTTTTTCCATAGGAACAATTTATTCACCTGAGACTTAGATTGGTACAAAATCCCTAACTTGTTCCACAGAGCCTTCATCGAAGCTTCCCCTTATACATTCAACAATAATAAATTTGAGACGCACAATTGTATTGTGCTCTTTGCCTTCTGATCCAACTTTGCCAAGTCTTCAGCTGACATTGTTGTTGGTTTAGTACTGAGATCTACCACGATCCACTGATATTTATCCACCAGTAGATCATCCATCTTGAGTTTCCACAACTCGAAACTCTGACCATTAAATTTCTTGATCTCTATCTTTCCACTGCTTTCCATTTTTTTTCACCATAAGAATCGATCCTACAGATCTCCCACTGAACAGGGTCTATGATACGAAATGTACAACTATGATACAAAATGTAGGTTTTAACCCCTACAAAAATTACCTGCATACGAATTCTAAGAACAAAAAATAAACAATGGCAAGAGCATAAAACATAAAAAAAAATATACATAGAGATTTTCCCCTGGATCCCGAATCGGGGACTACTAGATTGATTTTTCATTATGTTCCTTTTAATGTTACAATATATATATATATATATATATATATATATATTATATATATATATATATATATATATATATATATATATATATATATATGCCGAAGCATCCATAGACCCCAATCCATTAACCTTGGATTAGAACATATAATCGTAGTTCCCTTAACCGGATCTACAAAATACCATGGACACAAAACCATCATGCCTAAAACCATGTGTGAAATCCATGCAGAAAACCATAGGTATGTCCACCCACCTAATATAGGGTCCAAAAAAATTTCATGAGGCACTGCCCTGCATCCCATGCAGGGGGGCCACCGCCCCTTGCATTCCCCCCGATAAGGGGGGAAGTCGCCACGCCATGACCCCCCGGTGACATCTTGCACAACGTATAAGGGAGTCTCCCCCCCCCACCCCCGCGCATGTGGGGTAGTCATGGAAAGAATACAACATAACCCAACAGGATGGACATAAGCCTCGAGAAAGTTTTTTGCAACTTATTCCGATTCTAGAGTGGAAATGGGATACTATAACCATGGATTTTATCATTTTATTTCCCAAGACAAGTAAACAAAATGATTATATCATGATTTTGGTGGAAAATTTAAGCAAAGAATCTCATTTTTTTGTGATGAAGCCCACTCACAAAGAAATTTATATTCCTGAGATATTTGTGAAACAAATATTCAGGTTGCATGGCATGCCAAGGGTAATAGTGTCAGATAGAGATGCTAAATTACTTCAGGATTTTGGAAAGCTTTGTTTGGATAAATAGAGCCAAAGATAACATTCAATACAACTTATCATCCTTGAAAAGATGGATAAAAAAGGAAAAGTTAGTTTTAGTAGACATGCTCTATATGTATGTAATGAGTAGACCAAGTAAATGGGTGTACTATTTTCCATTGGCATAGCTTTCTTATAATAATGGCTATCAAGAATAATTGAACATGAGTCCCCCTTGAAGAAATGTATGGTGGGAAATGTCATACACAAATTAATTGGGAGCATCTAGTGGATATAGTTATTCATGGACCTAATGTGTTACAAGAGATGGAGAAAAATGTTTTATCGATCAAATAAAATTTGAAGGAAACCCAAGATCTTAAAAGAGCTATGCAGACAAGAACATAGCTCACAAGGAGTTCAAAGTTATATATCATTTATATATCTATACTAAGCCAAATATAAGTTCCTTGATAATGGGAACTTGTGTCAAATTAGTAGCTTTCTATTATGGGCCATTTGATGTTTTGGAAAGAGTTGAGCCAATGGCTTATAGGCTTTCCTTACCTCCAAACATTAAAGATCATGATGTATTTCATGCATATTGACTTAAAAAGTATTTTTATGATTTTAATCATGCTATTGATTGGGCTATGATCCAGGTGGAAATCAAAGGAGAGTTCAAACTAGAACCACAATGCATACTAGGCGGGAAAGAGATATTGCTTTAGAACTAAACCATTGTGTAGGTTAGGTACTGTTAGAGTCGGACTAGTTATCCCTCCATCAGAGATCAAATCTCTTTTGCATTTCATGATTAGGTGTCCCATCAGTTTTGATCAGTTGCATTTCGTTAGGCATGCCATAACTCTGATGGAGTGGGTTGTGTCACTCATTTCCCTCGTGCTTGGCACTGCTGGTTTAGGCCTGTTTATTAAAATAAGTCTTCAAAGTTCATTTACAATCATGTTTTAAATTTTGAGGTCTTAGGTCTAGGGTTGAGTCAATTTTGTCTTGAAAAGTCTTAGAAGACTAGCAGGCCAGAGGGATGTCTTTGATAGATCATCACTTCAATAATTTTCATCATTGTACAGCTGAATTAGGACTTCTCTTCAAAACTTTGTCTTGAAGATAAGTCGCCATCTCATTTAAAAAAAAAAAAATTGTCAAAATTTTCAGTTCTTCAATCGTTCAAGTGCAGCCTTGGTCTCCTTTGCCAGAGCATATCAGAGCTATCCCTGCAAAAAACTATCAGTGAAAATCATTATTTCAACCAATTTTAAAGGGGAAACCAAAAAGGTCAAAGCCTATTAATTTTCAAAAAGTGTCAGCAACCAAACATAAGAAAATGGGTTTTGGGTTACGAAAAAATCAACAAGGAGTCTATATGAAGATATTTCTCCTCATTTGCAAACCATTCCACATTCCAAGAGCAAAGAGCATTGTTCTAAGGCCATTTTGTGAGTTTGTGGGCAAATCGGACCGTTTCCAGAGCGCGCTACGCACCAGTGGCGCGCTACGCATCAGGCAACGATTCTCAGTGCAATTTTACACGGGTGAGGTGCATCAGGAGCGCGCGGCGCGTTGGGTGAGGCACGCTACGCATTGGAGTTTATGCCCAGAACTTTGCCTGAAACACACTCAAACACCTCTTCTCACGCATCAAATCACAGGTAGGCTTTTATCCACGGCTCGTTCTTGGTTTTGAAAGATTTATGTAAAGAAATCATGCTATATTTGCCATGAAAAACCAAGTGTAAAAACACTCATTTTCCATTAGTTTGTTGTGAGGATTTAAATGCCAAGATTGCTGTAGGGTTTTCAAACATAAATGTTGCCAAGGTTTTCCCATTTCTTGTGTTTCCCACCCCCTATATTCACCTATAGTTTCCCAATAATTCCTCATAAAACCCTATACTATTCTCCCTCGAATCCTAACCCCTCCCTTCTACTACAAACATATTTCCCTACCCTACTTCATCCCAAACCCTAAAAATTCAAGATTTCCATGTCCCTTCCCTTCCCTAAATTCCTTGTTTTATTTCCATTGTCCCCATTTCCCTAATGTTTCCCCTTTCCTAACAATTCCCTTGTATATTTGTGTCCCCTTGGTCACAGCATTTTGAGAAAAAGAAAAAGTCTACAGTCAATTTTGCACACAGTTGTATATCAGCATATATATATATATATATATATTCGAGCTACCTTGTTTTTAAAGAACATGTCAGAGACCGAGTCAGCTTATGAGCAGGATTATGATAGTGATTCTACACTAGAGGTAAGTGTGCCAAGGAGGTATCACAAAGGTGGCAAAGGTGGTCGGCATGTCAGGGAGGAGCCTACTTCTTTGGCTCAATTGCAAGCTTGTCCACTTGCAATGGACTGTTTTCGGTATCAATCATGTTTCGAATACTGTGAGCGGATCTCACAAATCCAGCATCATCGGGAACTAGTCCGTTTATTTGTTCTACATTTGCAGGATGGTCATGTAAACCTTGCTGGAGTAAATTTCACCTTGTCACCCGAGATTATTGCTCAGGCCACTGGGATACCAAATGTAGGGGAGGAATGGAGTAAACGCCAGCAGTTAGACAGATTCCACTATGAGCCATATATCAAGCCCGGATGTGTAAGACACTTGACTGCAATTTTTCCTTTAAGATTCCTAAGGGATGAGTATGCACCATTGATGAAACTCATCATTCGATATTTCAGTTGTGAGGGCAGATTCTCACGTCTCTATGCGTACCATGTCCGTTTGTTGATGCATTTTACCAGGGTACGTATGATGAACATTCCATTTTTCATGTGTCGCAACATAGAGAGGATGGTGCCTTTAGTACAATGGAAGAGCCCAGCACATCAGCATAAGAGCATCTATCATTATGCATTGATCAAAATTGTAGTGATGCATCAGTTGGCACAGCAGGGTATTACTGGGGAAGATTTCATTTCCCGTGATTACTTTGCACCATTACAACCACCTCGTGAGATAGTTCATGATGAGGGAGGACCTTCACACCAGCCAGACATTCCTGAGACTGGGCATATAAGTTCTCCTCCATATGTGACATATCAGCGAGGTCACAGGACATTATTTGAATCTACACGACGAGTACTATCTCCACCCGGGGTGGAAGGGGTCTCGTTGACTTCATCGGCACAACGATTGTTATCTCCACCTCGTGTGGAAGGGGCATCGCTTTCGACAGTAGCACCGCAGGTACAGGATAAGGGCAAGAAGCCCAAGCATGAGGAGGGACCTTCTGGTGAGCCATCCGGGTTTGTTACTATTCATGATGAGACAGCTTCAGAATCAGAGAGGACCCAATATACCAGGTATCTAGAGTAGCGGAATAAATAGCTTGAGGACCAGCACATGATCATAGAGCTACATAACATCCGTGAGAATCTCCAAGTTGCCCACATAGGCAAATTGAGTTCACCTCTCTAGAGCAACAGGTAAATGAGGATCGAGAGGCTAATCTCGAGAGGGTCAACATCTACTTGGAGGAATGGCTGAAAAGGGCCGATAGAGATCATGCATTATTGAAACACATGGTTATGCATTACAAGGTCCGGAACCTGTTTTGCAAGGCGCGAATTAGGAGTCTTAAGGCAAAATTGAGGAAAATGGTCAAGAAGCAAAAACGGCAAAAGGAACTTGATCGTCTTTGGATTTTGGCGGAAGCCTCTTTGATTGAGCATAGTACTTGATTGGGGACCCCCAGCTCAAATTTCAACAAGTTTGGGGAAAATTTTGTCAATTTTGAAATTTTTTTGTAAAAAACATGTTTTGGGGCTCAACGCGTAGCGCGCCGCACGCTACCCTTAAAATTGGAAGGTCCAAATCACGAAAGGTTTGAATTTTTGGATTTTTCATGATGAAATACACCTTCTCAGCCACTTCCAAGGCATTTCATCAAGGTTTGGGTCCCCAAAAGGTCAAAAAACATGCAAAAAATGACCTCACTGCCCCTTTTTGGACACACAGGTAGCAGCCTTGGGCGAATGCACTTTTTGAGGGGAAAATGGACATCAAATTGGAAAATTCTACTTGGGTTGGAAAGTAGACATCCAGGGCTTTCCAACAAACCAACCTGAGCTCAATTTGGATGCCGGGAAGTGCCCCAAAAGCAGGTGTAAAGGCGCGCTACGCATCAGGAATTTTTGCAAAATTTTCATCTTCAGCTCAGGAAATGAAGCCAGTTTGACTAGTTTTAGCTTGTGATGGGATTTTTCACCCTCCTTGATGTAATTAATGTAACGTTATGTTGACTTGACACTTATTTACCTATTCTAGATGATTCATTCATAAAATAGCAAAAATTTAATGAATGAATTGGTTTCCTAGCTTATAGAGGCAAGTTGTTTTGACTGCCTAGATTGTAGTGCTTTGTTTAGAATTGGTTGAAACAGCTCCTAGGATGATGAGCTCGACCCCTAGAGGCAAGGGAATGTGTTAGATTGCCTATATTATTTTTTTTCTTAGTCATTTTCAGGGTTGGACTCTTGGGAATAGCTTGATACACTATTGTACATATTTTATCTACAATTTTGGCAAAGGATAGACCAGGGTTTTGCAACACTATTTGGGATTCATGTGGCCTTATGTGTTGATGGTGTGTTTCTCTCAGTACTTGTAAGTTGTGTATGTGTACCATTTTCCTTATTTAATCTTCTGCAATTAAACAAATGAAGTGTTAAGGTAGAATCCATAAATTTGCTATACTCTGCCTTTAAGTTTGTTTAATTTTCCATATTTTCTTCAGTTTAAGGAGAATCCTTGAGACTTCCTAGCTCTCCTTAGCTCCTCACCTGTCAGGACTATTCATTCACTCACTTTAAAGGCATCAAAACAATCGCCTATCTTGCCCCAAGTAGACCTCTACAAAAGATGTGCCTCATCCCCGCACCCAAAATTGCCTTTCCCTTGAATTCAACAAAAATTCAAAAAATAAATTCCATAATCCGTGTACTTCATACCTAGCCTAAAATTAGTCATCAATTCAGTCATCTCGAGCCTCTTTGATTACCTTTTGCCGAGATTGATCGGAGAGAGCCCTCTCCTATCCTCGTAGGGCTAGCTACGAGGCTGGGCGTGGTTTGATGTGGCCTCGAGTTTTGCCTTCCTCAGCCTAAGGGAAATTCGAACGCTAACATAGTGGCAACCATACTGGGGATAATAGTTTGCTGGTTGATGTGTTTGTTTCATGAGTCTTAGACGGAGTCTGAAGTTATGCCAGGTAGCCTTCGAAACGCTTTTGCTATGCATAAGCGAAAGTAGATAAACGCTGCTTCAGTCAATCTCCGGTGAGCTTGTGAATGTAGCACTTCATTTGTATTTACCCCAGTACACTTATTTGTTCTAGACCTTGGATGGTTGAGTCTAGCAAATTGATAGGCTGAAATTTACTGTGTCCCTTTGATTGTTCCGAACAATTCCACACTGGCTTCTAGAAGATACACGAGATTAAATCCTGATCCAAATCCACCTCCTATTTACGAAAATCCAAACTTGATTCGAAAATCCTCCGTCAAGAAAGCTCAGCGACTTCCTTGGTTAAATCTCATTCATGTCCTGCAATTTTTGAGTATCTTGAAGAACTTGACTTTGACGAAAAATTTGAATTGTCACTGTTTAAAACTCAATCTGAAAGTGCACTTGATTCTCTCGTTCCAAATCCTGACTTTGCTGCAGCTCTTATATTTGAAAAACATAATAAATTAATTGAAAATTTTATCTTGAGGCACCTACAGAGTGACATTCAGGCTACAAATCTTGCTGATTTCCTAGAAGCTGCATCTGAGAATATTGGATCTGCTGTCATGGCTTCCGCTTCAAAAAATCCCACCGAACCACCTTTCATTCCCACTATTCCCCTGCAACCTATAATCACATATCAACAGTCCGCAGTGAATTCTACTTCCTCATCTCATGTCGCTTCTCCTCCACATACACCTCCTCATATTCCTCATACTTCGGTTACATCTACTCCACCAACTACTCCCAGACCAAATCCACCTAGAGCAATGGCTGCTCGGTTTGCTCCTCTCGCTCTTCCTCAAGATTTGCATGATATGCCGACGGATTATCAGAGTAAGATTCCTTTATTTGATGGCACTCCTCAAAGTGTGTCCGCTCAGCAGCACATAGACAAAATGGCAAATTTTTGTGATTTATATGAGATTGACGAAGAGGATGTAACTATGCGATTGTTTGTGCAAACATTCGGAGGAGAGGTAAGAAAATGGTTTAGAGGATTGGGAGCCAGAAGTATACCTATGTTGGCTGAACTTCAGAGACAGTTTCTAGATCGTTGGGAACTCAAAAAGGATCCGCTTCAGATCAATGCCGAGTACAATAATATCAAACACAATCATGGTGAGTCTGTCCAAGACTACATTATTAGGTTCAATACAGTTTATAATGCTATTTCGGATGATTTAAGACCATCTAGAAAATCAGCTCTTCTCAAATTCCCGGATGGTTTTGATCTGGAGATGGCGTATTCATTATAGGATAGAGATCCACCTACTTTAGAAGATATGCAAAAGATTGCTGTTAATGTTGAGGCGAATCTGAATGACAAGAGAGCACGGTTGAAGGCAGAGAAAAGAGTGACTATAAAGGATGAATCTACATCAGAACCGCCCTGGCTTCGTGAGATGGAATTTTTTTTCAAAAGAATGAACCTTGACAAATCAGAATTGCAGATTTCTAATCCAAATTACCGTGGCCAGCAACAACCTCAGTTCAAGAATTAAACAACGTGAACAAAGAGTACAAGAGTCGGCAGCCCAACAACCGATCAAGACCCCTCTTTTGTAGAATTTTGTGAGCCAAGATTCAGATGAAGATGCTAATGTAGTAGGGGACCAAAATCACTTATTTACTCCTGATGATCTGCCCATTTACATCACTGAAGAAGAAGAGTATGGAGAAAGTTCAGGCGCCCAACAAGATGAATATTTTATCTTAGCTAATGATGCAGAGGTAGATGATTACCAAAGAGGATATCTAAATGCCTTGTCCACTCAACAGAAGCAGTATTCATTGAGAAACCGAGAGGTGCCTATCAATCCGATTCAGAAAAGAAAAGAAACTACAACACCAAAGACGGATTCACCGATACCACAGAAGAAAGGAAAGGAGACAATTGATTCCACAACTAGCAAGATATCAGCAGCAGAAAGGACAAATCAGGAAAATATAATCAAAGATAGGAGAGAAGTTATGGTCAAAGAAGTCGACAAAGTTTCAGCATTTAGTTTGGAAAATGAAATTTCCAAATTAAAAGTATCTATTCCTGTGACTGAAATCATGAAAAATAGCAGCTACCGAGGTCAAGTCTCTAAAATTCTGAATTTTGATCCCATGTTAGACACGGTGAACGTTGAAGATGATCAGCCAGAATTGATATTCGGGCCAACATTGGATGGTGAGTCCCCTGAAAGTGATGTTCCTCCCTTTTATATCAGTTTGAGATTGCATGAATATGTTTTGCACAATGCTATGTTCGATTCGGGTGCTTCGCACAATTTGATGCAAAAGGCGATTATGGAGAAACTGGGGTTAGAAATTACAAGAAAATATCATGATTTGTATTCATTTGATTCCAGCCGTGTAAGATGTATCGGGCTCATCAAAGATTTGGTTGTTAAGCTTAGACCAAATCCCAGCGAAGAATGTCTTGATGGATGTGGTTGTGGCGAACATTCCTCCACGTTTTGGTATGCTACTTTCAAGATCTTGGGGGGCTAAGTTGAAGGGTACTCTACAGTTAGACTTTTCCTATGCTACAATTCCAGTCTTCGATCAAATGAGAAAGATATATTGAGAGCAAAAGATGAAATACATGATAACCAGCAAAGAGAAGCCAATCAATCATCCTATAAATTATGTACATACAGATTTGGAGTCATTTGTTTTATTTGCTGATAGTTTTAATGATCTAGATAGTCAATTAGTTCAGGCAGAAGATATACCAGAGATCACTGAAAATTTCAGAGAATTTCTGCAAAAGGAAAGAGGAGAAAATCCAGCTATTATGGAGCAATCAGCTGAAGATAAGGGGTAGCAAACAGAAAAAACAGAGCTAACACAATTTCAACACTTGGAAGAAGATGAGGATGGTCTTTGGACCATGGATTTTGATGGCGCAGTAGGTAGTGAGGGTGTTGGTATTGGTGTGTGGATTCGAAGTATCTTTTCCGCTCAAGACAAAGTTCCAAGCAAGGTGAGAGTGTGTTCTTATAAACTAGCATTTGACTGTTCAAATAATGAGGCAGAATATGAGGCTCTCATCGCTGGCCTTAAGATTCTTAGAAAGCTGAAAGCGAAGAAGATTGCAGTCTATGGTGATTCCGAGTTGGTGATAAAGCAAGTTAAGGGTGAGTTTCAGGCCAAGCATCCTCGTATGAGGGCATATCGAAATGGAGTCTTAGATATTTTGAATTTATTTTCTAATCATACCTTGACATGTGTGCCTCGCATACAAAATGGTGTTGCTGATGGACTTGCTAAGGCAGCAAGAAATTTAAAAATTCCAATGAATTCTAGCAACAAGTTTGAGATTCATGTGAAACATCGTCCCACCGTCCCAGACAATCAGCGATGTTGGAAAGTCTTTCAAGATGATGAGGAGATCAATCAGTTTCTGCAAAATAAGGGTAAGTTCAAAGATACCTCAATAGATACTGAACATGATGATGGTAGTGATGATATACAAGTAAATCAAATGGATGTGCTGCAACTTAAAGACAACATTATTCCTAAGGGATTGATTCCTTTAGAGGAGTTGTTCGACCAAGATGATGTGGCCCGCAAACTGACCTTAAGACCGACTGAAAAAGGTGTTGAAGAGGTAAACATTAGGACAACTGAGAATCCCAAGCGAGTAAAGCTATCAAATTCATTGTTACCAAAGGTGAAAGCAGACTATGTAAAATTGTTGTCTTTATGTTCTGATGTTTTTGCATGGGATTATTCAGATCTAAAGACATATGACACAAATATCATTCAGCATACTATTCCTATTAAGCCAAATCAGAAGCCTTTTCGTCAAAAGTTGAGAAGAATCAATCTGAAACTGCTGCCATCAATTGAAAAAGAGGTAAACAGATTGTATAAGTCAGGAATCATTGTGCCTATCCGATTTTCAGATTGGATATCAAACTTGATACCAGTAAGGAAGAAAACAGGTGAGATCCGATTATGTATTGACTTCAGAAATTTGAATAAGGTGTCCTTAAAAGACAATTATCCGCTGCCAAAATGGACCATATATTGCAGCAAGTAGTTGGAGCATCAAGAATGTCACTACTCGACGGCTATTAAGGATACAATCAGATTTTAGTACATGAAGATGATCGTGACAAGACAACATTCACCACTCCATGGGGAACATTTCATTATGCAAAGATGCCGTTTGGTTTGAAAAATCCAGGAGCCACCTTTCAGCGCGCAATGGACATGGCTTTCGCTAATGAGAAAGATGTATTTTTAGTTGTTTATCTTGATGGCTTAACCGTTTTTTCAAATTCTGATGAGGAACATTTGTATCATTTGAAAATTGTTTTCCAAAAATGCAGAAAATATGGCATTTCACTGAATCCGAAAAAGAGTCTTTTCACCATGGATGAGGGCAAACTTCTTGGCCACATCATATCTAAAGACGGTATCCGTTTTGACCCTGCACGTGTTGAAGCCATTCAACAAATTGAACAACCCCGGAACAAGAAAGAAATACAGTCCTTCAATGGTAAACTGAATTTTCTGCGTCGCTTCATTCCAAATCTAGCAGAGCATCTTAGAGAAATCACAAGCATGCTAAAAAAGGACAGTCAGGTAAAGTGGACCGAAGAGGCGTTGAAATCATTTAATTTAGTGAAGTTAGCTCTTTCTTCAGCTCCTATTTTGATCAGCCCAGACTACACTTAGGATTTTATTTTGTTCTCATTTGCTTCTGAGCACACTTTGGCAGCTGTATTAATGCAGAAGAGGGAAGGTGTTGAAAAGCCCATTGCTTTTTTCAGTCGGATTATAAGAGATGGAGCATTGAAATATAACATCATTGAGAAGCAAGAACTTGCGCTTGTAAAGGCCTTGAAAGATTTCCGTGTGTATATATTGCATTCCCATATTCTAGCTTATGTTCCTAATGCAGCAGTTAAAGATATTTTTGTACAGGAAAATCCAGAAGGCAGGCGGGGTAAGTGGATTGCTGCATTATTAGAGTATGATGTGGAGATTAAACCAACCCAGTTGATCAAAGGTCAAGGACTCGCCAAGTTAATGGCTGAAACGAATTTGCAAGTTCTAGACATAAATTTGATTGCTGTTATGTCTGATGAAGATGAGGAGAATTCATCCGTTCAGGTATCTGAAATGTTTCTTTCTTCTCCTTGGTATGCTGACATTTTATATGTACTTCAGCATTTGTCTTCACCTCTCGAAATGCCTAGAAACAAAAGTAGAACATTGAAATTGAAAGCTGCAAAATTCTGCATACTAAATTCTGCATTGTATTGGAAAGATCCTGGTGGAATGTTATTGAATTGTTTGGTAGAGGAAGAAGCGAAAAGAGTTGTGGAAGACTTTCATAGAGGTGACTGTGGAGGCCATCTATTTTGGAAAGCCACAGCGAACAAGATTCTAAGGGCAGGTTATTATTGGCCTTCATTATTTTCAAATGTATATAAGGCTGTTAGGAATTGTCATGAATGCCAAATTTTCGAAGGGAAGCAGAAACTACAGCCTTTGCCTCTCAAACCAATTGAAGTCAGTGCACCTTTTCAGCAGTGGGGATTGGATTTCATCTGGTAAATTCATCCGGCATCATCAGGACAACATCGATGGATATTGACAGCCACAGACTACTTCACAAAATGGATTGAAGCAATTCGTACTCGACAAGCCACGGATGCAGTAATTATCTCTTTTCTTGAAACCAATATTTTGTCACGTTTTGGATGCCCAGGTAAGTTAATCACAGATAATGCAGTAGCATTTAAGTCAAAAAGGATGGTTGAGTTTTTTTATAAGTACAATATCAGCTTGGGACATTCAACCGCATACCATCCTCAAGGAAATGGATTGGCGGAGTCATCTAATAAATCTTTGGTCAATATCATTAAGAAATTGTTGGAAATCAGTAAAAAGGGTTGGCACAAGAAGTTGATAAATGCACTATGGGCTGATAGGGTGAGTCAAAAAAAGTCTATTGGCATGTCTCCTTTTGTTATGAAACCAGCTCAAGAAAAGATAGAAAAGATAGATCAATGCCTTAGAATTCAGCCTCTTCGAGGGGGCAACCTCCTTTACATTACATAAATGAACAATTCTTGGATGATATAAATGAAAAAAACTCCTTTCTATATATAGGAGTCTAAGGAGTCACAATATAATCCAACCAACCTAACAATAATAATATAAAGCCACAAAAATAACAATAGAGGGATTCTATGGAGCACAGAAATAACAATATGGGGGTAATAGGGGCACAACAATATAAAATAAGGGGTATAAACAATATAAGGCTAATATTAATGGGTAATCACTAGTATTATAGGGACCCAACATGCCCCTCTCCTTTAAAAAAGTGTTGTCCTCAACGCTTGAGTAGTTCTGGATACTTCTGTATAAAATTCTCATCCTCCCATGTGGAATCTTCAGCGGATAAGTTCTTCCACTTAATAAGATACTCTGAAATTGATCGATTTTGTAGCTGTCGTGTTCTTATTTCTGTGACTACTTCCGGTTCCAATATAATTTTTCCTTCCTCGTCAAGTTCTGGCAATATTGTTTGAATTGGGAGATTGTCACCTATAACCTTCTTTAAACATGAAACATGGAAAACTGGGTGCAATCGAGAAGCTGCAGGAAGCTCCAATTTGTATGCCATAGTACCAATCTTTTGCAACACCTTGTACGGACAATAATACTTTGGTGATAATTTATTATCCTTCTTAGCTTGCTTTAGGGACATTTGCTTATATGGTTGTAGTCGTAGGAATACCCAATCACCTACATCAAAACTTCTTTCACTACGATGTTGATCTGCCTGTTGTTTCATTCTATTTTGTGCCAACACGAGGTTATCCTTTAAGAGTTGGAGGACTTGTTGTTGATGTTTGATGTGATGTTCCACTACCTAAACCTTAGAATTTTCTCTTAAATATGATGTGATGGATGGTGGTTGATACCCATAAAGTGCCATAAATGGGGTCATTTTTGTTGTTGTATGGAATGAAGTGTTATACCACCATTCAGCCAGAGGCAACCATTTGAATCTAAAACACACACACAAGAAACTACAGTTTTTCCTCTTTCTGTACCTTCTTACGAAATTTCAATCTGATCCCCAGAGAGAAAGTTATGATGATTTTCCCCAGGTCACCTGTTTTCAATGTAATTGAGGAGTCTGCAAAAAGACCAAATTCCTTAGATCATATATCCGCAAATATCGCGCAAAAAGCTCTGAAATTCAGATCCAAGGCTCAACGCGATTTCTTCTCAAATGGGTTTTTTTTGCGACTTTTGAAACGTCACAGAAAACAAGTTATAGCGAAAATGCCACGATGAACTGTTGGAGCAGCGAAACCCTAGAATCCAAAGCTCTGATACCAAATGTTATGAAACCAGCTCAAGAAAAGATAGAAAAGATAGATCAATGCCTTAGAATTCAGCCTCTTTGAGGGGGAAACCTCCTTTACATTACATAAATGAACCATTCTTGGATGATACAAATGAAAAAACCTCCTTTCTATATATAGGAGTCTAAGGAGTCACAATATAATCCAACCGACCTAACAATAATAATATAAAGCCACAAAAATAACAATAGAGGGATTCTATGGGGCACAGAAATAACAATATGGGGGTAATAGGGGCACAACAATATAAATAAGGGGTATAACTACAATAGTAATGGGGTAATCACTAGTATTATAGGGACCCAACACCTTTTGAGTTGGTGTACGAAACAGACATGGGTTTTCCAACTTTGCTTGTTGTCCAGGTAGTCAAATTGCTTCAAGAAGCGGGTAGTGAGGAAGATCCTATGCAGAGAAGGATTAATCAGATGATTCATTTACAGCAGACATGGGAGGAGGTATTTCAAAACACTTGCAAGTTGCAGGAGCGCATCAAAAAGATTTATGACCGGAAAGCAAAGGCAGACACATTCGAGCTAGATGAAGTAGTTTCGAGATGGGATGCTCGACATGAAGATAAGGGAAAGCATGGAAAATTTGAAAATTTATGGAAGGGTCCTTACAAGATTGCAGCATATCGCGGCCAAAATGCTTTCCTCCTCAAAGAAATGAATGGAGATGAATGTCCTGGAGGGCCGATTAATGGTCAGCTGTTAAAGAGATACTACTTCTGAGTATTTATTGCTCATTTCATCATCATTGTACATATCATTTTACTTTTATTCTATTGCACATGTAAACTAACTTATCATCTTCAGTCTGGGGCCCGAGGTGAAGGCTATAATTCTGAAAATGAAAGTTAGTTAGTCTAAGTTTGTCAAGTCAGTTTCTAAATCTTTTAGTTTTGAGTCTAGTTTGGTCAAAGCGGTTTTTGGTTTTTCAGTCAAATTCTCAAGTTTTTGTGTCGGAATAATGACTCCATCGCATGGAAAATTTTAGGGGCTAATGTTCGCCCAGTGGGCTAATTTTCCATGATTTTTCCAAAAAAAAGATTCGCCAATTTCCAATTTTATAAAATACGATTCACCCAAATTTTAGAATATAAAATTATTTTACCTTAAAATTCGCCAACCTTATATAGAGACTATATAAAAATAACTATAAATTTGAATAATTTTACAAATATATCAATAAACATTTATAATTTGCATATTAGGGATTAGCGAGATTCGCCAATGTTTTAAACTTCAAGAAAATTTTCCATCCTTAAAATTTTCCTTGCTCCATCGCCCAATGGATGAAGGCACTATCTAGCTCTTACAGAGATCTGCGGTTCTTGGCATCTCCAAGGAGCTACCATCCCCATTGGAGCCAATGTTAGAGTCGGTCTAGTTATCCCTCCATCAGAGATCAAAGCTCTTTTGCATTTCATGATTAGGTGTCCCATCGGTTTTGATCAGTTGCATTTCGTTAGGCATGCCATAACTCTGATGGAGTGGGTTGTGTCACTCATTTCCCTCGTGCTTGGCACTGCTGGTTTAGGCATGTTTATAAAATAAGTCTTCAAAGGTCATTTATAATCATGTTTTAAATTTTGAGGTCTTAGGTCTAGGGTTGAGTCAATTTTGTATTGAAAAGTCTTAGAAGACCAGTAGGCCAGAGGGATGTCTTTGATAGATCATCACTTCAAAAATTTTCATCATTGTACATCTGAATTAGGACTTCTCTTCAAAACTCTGTTTTGAAGATAAGTCGCCATCTCATTTAAAAAAAAAAAATTGTCAAAATTTTCAGTTCTTCAATCGTTCAAGTGCAGCCTTGGTCTCCTTTGCCAGAGCATATCAGAGCTATCCCTGCAAAAAATTATCAGTGAAAATCATTATTTCAACCAATTTTAAAGGGGAAACCAAAAAGGTCAAAGCCTATTAATTTTCAAAAAGTGTCAACAACCAAACATAAGAAAATGGGTTTTGGGTTACGAAAAAATCAACAAGGAGTCTATATGAAGATATTTCTCCCCATTTGCAACCCATTCCACATTCCAAGAGAAAAGAGCATTGTTCTAAGGCCATTTTGTGAGTTTGTGGGCAAATCGGACCGTTTGCAGGGCACGATACGCATCAGGCAACAATTCTCAGTGCAATTTTACATGGGTGAAGGGCATCAGGAGCGCGCGACACGTTGGGTGAGACGCGCTACGCATTGGAGTTTATGCCCAGAACTTTGCCTGAAACACACTCAAACACCTCTTCTCACGCATCAAATCACAGGTAGGCTTTTATCCACGGCTCGTTCTTGGTTTTGAAAGATCTATGTAAAGAAATCATGCTATATTTGCCATGAAAAACCAAGTGTAAAAACCCTCATTTTCCATTAGTTTACTGTGAGGATTTAAATGCCAAGATTGTTGTAGGGTTTTCAAACATAAATGTTGCCAAGGTTTTCCCATTTCTTGTGTTTCCCACCCCCTATATTCACCTATATTTTCCCAATAATTCCTCATAAAAACCTATACTATTCTCCCTCAAATCCTAACCCCTCCCTTCTACTACAAACATATTTCCCTACCCTACTTCATCCCAAACCCTAAAACTTCAAGATTTCCATGTCCCTTCCCTTCCCTAAATTCCTTGTTTTATTTCCATTGTCCCCATTTCCCTAATGTTTTCCCTTTCCTAACAATTCCCTTGTATATTTGTGTCCCCTTGGTCATAGCATTTTGAGAAAAAGAAAAAGTCTACAGTCAATTTTGCACATAGTTGTATATCAACATATATATATATATATTCGAGCTACCTTGTTTTTAAAGAACATGTCAGAGACCGAGTCAGCTTATGAGCAGGATTATGATAGTGATTCTACACCAGAGGTAAGTGTGCCAAGGAGGTATCACAAAGGTGGCAAAGGTGGTCGGCATGTCAGGGAGAAGCCTACTTCTTTGGCTCAATTGCAAGCTTGTCCACTTGCAATGGACTGTTTTCGGTATCAATCATGTTTCGAATATTGTGAGCGGATCTCACAAATCTAGCATCATCGGGAACTAGTCCGTTTATTTGTTCTACATTTGCAGGATGGTCATGTAAACCTTGCTGGAGTAAATTTCACCTTGTCACCCGAGATTATTGCTCAGGCCACTGGGATACCAAATGTAGGGGAGGAATGGAGTAAACGCTAGCAGTTAGACAGATTTCACTATGAGCCATATATTAAGCCCTGATGTGTAAGACACTTGACTGCAGTTTTTCCTTTCAGATTCCTAAGGGATGAGTATGCACCATTGATGAAACTCATCATTCGATATTTCAGTTGTGAGGGCAGATTCTCACGTCTCTATGCGTACCATGTCCGTTTGTTGATGCATTTTACCAGGGTACGTATGATGAACATTCCATTTTTCATGTGTCACAACATAGAGAGGATGGTGCCTTTAGTACAAAGGAAGAGCCGAGCACATCAGCATAAGAGCATCTATCATTATGCATTGATCAAAATTGTAGTGATGCATCAGTTGGCACAGCAGGGTATTACTTGGGAAGATTTCATTTCCCATGATTACTTTGCACCATTACAGCCACCTCGTGAGATAGTTCATGATGAGGGAGGACCTTCACACCAGCCAGACATTCCTGAGACTGAGCATATAAGTGCTCCTCCATATGTGACATATCAGCGAGGTCACAGGACATTATTTGCATCTACACGATGAGTACTATCTCCACCCTGGCTGGAAGGGGTCTCGTTGACTTCATCGGCACAACGAGTGTTATCTCCACCTCGTGTGGAATGGGCCTCGCTTTCGACAGCAGCACCGCAGGTACAGGATAAGGGCAAGAAGCCCAAGCATGAGGAGGGACCTTCTGGTGAGCCATCCGAGTTTGTTACTATTCATGATGAGACAGCTTCAGAATCAGAGAGGACCCAATATATTAGGTATCTAGAGCAGTGGAATAAACATCTTGAGGACCAACACATGATCATAGAGCTACATAACATCCGTGAGAATCGCCAAGCTGCCCAACATAGGCAAATTGAGTTCACCTCTCTAGAGCAACAGGTAAATGAGGATCGAGAGGCTAATCTCGAGAGGGTCAACATCTACTTGGAGGAACGGCTGAAAAGGGCCAGTAGATATCATGCATTATTGAAACACATGGTTATGCATTACAAGGTCCGGAACCTGGTTTGCAAGGCGCGAATTAGGAGTCTTAAGGCAAAATTGAGGAAAATGGTCAAGAAGAAAAAACGGCAAAAGGAACTTGATCATCTTCGGATTTTGGCCGAAGCCTCTTTGATTGAGCATAGTACTTGATTGGGGACCCCCAGCTCAAATTTCAACAAGTTTGGGGAAAATTTTGTCAATTTTGAAATTTTTGTGTAAAAAACAGGTTTTTGGGCTCAACGCGTGGCGCGCCACGCGCTACCCTTAAAATTGGAAGGTCCAAATCACAAAAGGTTTGCATTTTTGGATTTTTCATGATGAAATACACCTACTCAGCCACTGCCAAGGCATTTCATCAAGGTTTGGGTCCCCAAAAGGTCAAAAAACATGCAAAAAATGACCTCACTGCCCCTTTTTGGACACACAGGTAGCAGCCTTGGGAGAATGCACTTTTGGAGGCGCAAATGGACAGAAAGTTGGAAAATTCCACTTGGGTTGGAAAGTAGACATCCAGGTCTTTCCAACAGGCCAACCTGAGCTCAATTTGGATGGCGGGAAGTGCCCCAAAAGCAGGTGGAAAAGCGCGCTATGCATAGGGCTCAGGCGCGCTACGCATCAGGATTTTTTGCAAAAATTTCATCTTCAGCTGAGGAAACGAAGCCAGTTTGACCAGTTTTGACTTGTGATGGGATTTTTCACCCTCCTTGATGTAATTAATGTAACTTTATGTTTACTTGACACTTATTTACCTATTCTAGATGATTCAATCATAAAATAGCAAAAATTTAATGAATGAATTGGTTTCCTAGCTTATAGAGGCAAGTTGTTTTGACTGTCTAGATTGTAGTGCTTTGTTTAGAATTGGTTGAAACAGCTCCTAGGATGATGAGCTCGACCCCTAGAGGCAAGGGAATGTGTTAGCTTGCCTATATTATGTATTTTCTTAGTCATTTTCAGGATTGGACTCTTGGGAATAGCTTGATACACTATTGTACATATTTTATCTGCAATTTTGGCAAAGGATAGACCAGGGTTTTGCTGCACTATTTGGGATTTATGTGGCCTTATGTGTTGATGGTGTGTTTCTCTCAGTACTTGTAAGTTGTGTATGTGTACCATTTTCCTTATTTAATCTTCTGCAATTAAACAAATGAAGTGTTAAGGTAGAATCCATAAATTTTCTATGCTCTGCCCTTAAGTTTGTTTAATTTTCCATGTTTTCTTCAGTTTAAGGAGAATCCTTGAGACTTCCTAGCTCTCCTTAGCTCCTCACCTGTCAGGACTATTCATTCACTCACTTTAAAGGCATCAAAACAATCGCTTATCTTGCCCCAATTAGACCTCTGCAAAAGTTGTGCCTCATCCCCGCACCCAAAATTGCCTTTCCCTTGAATTCAACAAAACTTCAAAAAATAAATTCCATAATCCTTGTACTTCATACCTAGCCTAAAATTAGTCATCAATTCAGTCATCTCAAGCCTCTTTGATTACCTTTTGCCGAGATTGATCGGAGAGAGCCCTCTCTTGTCCTCGTATGGCTAGCTACGAGGCTGAGCGTGGTTTGATGTGGCCTCGAGTTTTGCATTCCTTAGCCTAAGGAAAATTCGAACGCTAACAAGTACAATGGAAGCGCTCTAGAGTAGAGAAAGATACTTGGGAATTCAAGGATTCGAAGAGAGTGGCATATCCTTAATTGCTTTTTGCATAGTAATATAAAACTAAGAATAATGTTCCTTCAAGGGGGAGGGGATTGTGACACCCCTTTTACTTTCTTTATTTTGTGATGTAATTGAGAGCTTATAATGTTGGGGTACCAACATTGATGCAACAAGTTAAGACTCTATGATGTGATGTAATGTTTATCTTTATTAAAAGTAAAAATGAAATTTAGATTTGAAGGAAGGGGGATAATTATCATATTATTATTCCTTGAGAGGAAAAAATTCCTTCATTTATTTTTCCCTTTTCATGAGATGGTTAATATTCCAAAGAACCTTCTAGTAAGAGGCAGATAGATCATGAGGGATCGCAATGAATCTTCTAATTCTGAAACCTATCTTTAAAACTAAACTAGGAAATATAAATGACGGTTGTAGGGTTTAATTAAAGATGGTTAGAAGAACAATGAAGATGAACATGGTTTAATAGCTCAAGCAATTAAGAATATGAGTTTTAACCCTGTAGAAAGAATGATGAAGAGACCTAAGATATGGAGGAATTTCCAACATGGTGGAGCACTTATTAAGATCCTTTAAATCTTAAATATGAGTACCATTCATGGTAAATTCACAATCATAACTTAAAAATATCTTCTACTACATTACACGCATGCTAGCAGAAGAAAAATAATAATAAATGATCACACATTGAAGGAAAAAACAATGTTGCAATACCCAAAAAACTGGAATAAAACTAGTTTGTATTCTTTAGTTTCAGATAGATGCCTTCATTACATATCTTCCAGTTAGCATTCTCCAAACCCCCCACAAAATGTTGATTTCTCCTTTTTTATTTTCTGCCTCTAGCCTAGTTGTTCCTTGATTAGTTACATAACTACTTCTGAAAAAATTATAAACATGTTTTTTATTCTTTTTAAATTACAATATATATAATTTTAAATGAGTTCCCGTGAATCAAATATAAAATATCAACAAATTTTAATATTATATATATACATAAATAATATTAAAATTACACTCCACCATTATAAAACTTTACAACGATGTCTTAGTCTAATACATTGGGCCCTTAAATAGAACCACAAAAAATAAAATTTGAACTATAAATTGTGGATGTGGGCCTCATTTCTTTCATTATGTATACATCATTATCCAAGGATAGTTTTTGTAAATATCATAAAATGCTTGTACGGGCGCACCAAATTGGTATGTGGAGAATAGGAGAGACCCATCGGGGTGAATTCTAGCCATTGATCACTTGATGAATGGTTTGGGAAAACCACTCTAGGACACCTTACTACTCGTTAAATTTCATTGCCCAATGAATCGTTGAGCACTAATGGATCCAGGGCATGGAACATTATAACCATCAATTTTTTTTTTGTCTCCTGTAGGTGATATGAATATGTTGTGGTGTTTCAAACTCTTCTCTAGTCCTTGGCTCCAATCATTGCAAAAATGGAGGAATAAGACAATAAATTTTCCAGCGCTTGGAATAAGCTATATGCGCTTTCATTTTTTAAGATGCCATGTTCTGCAAGAAACTCCAAATTGATGCCAACATTTCGATGTAAAATATTTAACCAATGATGAAGCTATAGAATTGGCCATAATTCTACTGACTCTCTCTCCATGTAGCCATATCATATCAACATTTTTTTATTGGTGATTAAATTTGATAATATTATTGTTATCATGCGAAGATGGGAATATCATCTATATAATTTTAAAAAGATATGAATGTCATGTTGCTTCCCTTATACACAACTGATAACAACACACAATGATTCCATGAAGGATCTATCTAAAATTTCTCCACTATACAAGCCCCTTCTTGTTTTCTTCTTCCTTAATTTTAAAAATGGTGTTTCTACTTTTCAAAATGTGGCACCATAGCATGGCATCTAGATTTTATGTTGAAGTATTTATTGAATTAAGTAAATCCTAACTACACATTCCTTCTAGAAAAAGCTACTCATAGACACAAGGTTGCCACGCACATTCTTAAGGATGACATTTCTTGTAACATTAAAATATAGGGAGACTCTGAATTTGACATGTTATTAAACACCATTTCAAATAAAATTAGGTGAAACCAGTAAATATCATAGAAGCCTCTCAACTTTAACATTTTCCTCAGTTTGAATTCACCATTTATTTTCTAGATCTTCTAGTTCCATGAGGCACTTAATTAGCTCGACAATACTTGCAACATTAGTGACTTCTTATGCTGCAAAAACATCATTTTCCATTTTCACCTCTATTTCAATCATCGAAGCGAGTTTTGCATCGATATTGATAATATTTAATATCGCAACGAGATACTCATCAAACTTTTCTCGGGCTCTCTTGACCCTACTCTTCCAAGCACTGTACAAAGGTGTTGACAAATCATTGCATGTAGTTATTAGGGTTTGATTCCTCTTTTGTTGATAATTTATTGTGATATGTATTGGATTCTTTTACTTATTTATTATGTTATGTTTCATCAAGAAATTACCAAACCAAGAATGCATGAAGATCACAAGAACAAGAGACACAAGATGTAGGCACTCAGCTAGGGAAAAACCCCTCTTCAAGGGGAAAACCCATTCAAATCCTCTTCAATAATAGACTCAAGTCAAACTTGAGACAATCCAAGACCTTTTGACCAAGACAAATACTTCCTCCAATCGCCAAGTCAACCCTCCTTCCAAGTAGAAAAAACCTACATCATTAAACAATAGTCAACTCCTTCAAAATTGCTTCAATCTGGAATTATGGTCCCCTGTAACTCAGAATTTTGGACTTGTAGTTACTATGGAAATTTCGGCCCCTGCAACTTGGAATTTCAGACCTTCAGTTATTGTAGAAATTTCATCTCCTGCAACTTTCCCAGAAACCCAAGAAAAACT
This sequence comes from Pinus tabuliformis, assembly GCA_031772625.1. Lineage (NCBI taxonomy): Eukaryota > Viridiplantae > Streptophyta > Pinopsida > Pinales > Pinaceae > Pinus > Pinus tabuliformis. The sequence goes on from CM062818.1 coordinate 769,781,398, forward strand.
CACATGTGTGAGAGAGAGATTCCCAAAAACTTTGATTTTGATCTTCCTTTAATTTGTCCTTCTTCCTCCTTGACCTTGCACTCTTCTTCTTCTTCTTCCATCATTGCAGATTAAACATTTTGATGATTGAATACCAAATATGTCGATATCTTCTTCTATTTATATTGATTCCACATGGTCGAATACCCCTAAACCAGGTTGACTTGGTGAGGAGGTGAAAAATAATTATTTTGGCTCAAAATTAATTTTCTTTATGTAACACCCTCCTCCCATATCTACCCAAGTAACTGGCTAACCAGGGTAAATATGTGACTAGAAGTTACTATGATATGATTTGACCTCCTAATTTTCCTTGAGTAAGTGGAACCGACAAGAAACACACCATACAAATCTTCCACATCAACAATGGGACTCGAGAACTAGCCCCTGTGTCCCACTGAGGTTTTAGACCATTAAACCCCTAGACGCTCCCTTGAAATGGGAAATCATGCATCCAACGGGCTCCAGATGCTCCTGGATCATTGGTATGCATGCGTCTAGGAGGCTCCAGATGCTCCCGCAACATGGGTATGTGTTGTTTCTTAAGAAACCAATTTCCTGGCTGTAGGGAAATTGTGCTTAAGACATTAATAAATATCACTTACTGTCACTTATTGTTTGTTGTGTTCTCAAATGAAGGACCTAGAAACTTGGTTTTAAACTCTTAATACATGTATGACCAGAACATCTCAGAATGCCATTTGTTGCTAAATATAAATGATGGATGAGGAAAGTTTGAAGGAGAAGTTAAAGATAATATGCTGATTTTTCACAGAAACTACTATCTGCAACTTAGAGGAATTATGATAATGAAGATTGAATCATAGACAATATGCTGATCTTTCACAGAAACTATTATCTATAATTTAGAAGGGAAGTGAGGACTTCAAGTATAGGAGCGCTCTTTAAGGCACTTTAACCTTATCTACTTAAGTAAATAAAGACCTGCTACTTCATTACTATACTTGAAAAGAAGAAAACATAGCATGACACATGACAGAGAGCTTACAAAATTATATGCAACAACTCCTGGAAACTTCTGATTTTTCATTAATCAATGATGATATCAAGAATACAATGGCCTAGTCTCTGGGTTCTCCAAAGTTCGAACCACCAACCCTTTCTCTGTAAAATTTCCTCCTTTTATACATTTGTGAAACTGTCAAACTACTAAACTGTTTCCCTAACTATCTGAACTAAAAATTATTACAAAATTTTACAGAGGTTTAAAGACACCTCAAAGAGCATAAAATAATAGGAAACAACTAAATTTAGAAGAGGATAATAATTGCTGACTTGCTCTGTTAATCCGCAGTTGAGTTTCTTCTGTAGATGCTTTAATAATGCTTAATTTGCTTAAACCGTAATTAACTGTGTTGACCTGTGTAAACCTGGGCTTATGCATGTGTCGGGATTTAATCAACCTTTATAAACCTTCAATATCCCTTTATTAACCCAAATATATATAAATATATATATATATATATATAGATATATATATATATATATATATATATATATATATATATATATATATATATATATATATATATATATATATATATATATATATATATATATATATGCCCACTTAACATTATTCATATCACGGTCTTCACCTATAAACCCTTATATCGGTGCCGAATTCATTATAAACCATTTATAATAAATATATCTATAAAGCATGCATTTCTGCACTTTTCAAAGCGTCTGCACAGTTCTCTTAGGCAACAGATTTGCCTGATAGATCCCCACCATAGATCTGTGCTTAGTGGATCAGACGGTCCATAAAGATTTCGGGCGAGACATTAGCCCTAAGAATACCTGCCCGAAATGGGTAGTTTTCTCTCTCGACCTGATTGCCACATGTTGAATGCTGAGTGGGATCGGGTGAGCCCACTAAAAATCACTTACCACTTTACATCTGCCCGAAATTCCACCTTTTAACTTAAAATCCGCCTTTTCTTCGAATTCGGCTTTAATGTTAATTTTTCCGTTTACACAAAAAAATCAATGCAAAACACATAAAGCAGAACTGAAATGGAATTAACCCAATTTAATAAATATATCGGGTTCGGAACCCAATCGAAAATCACAATCGGCATAGTGAACATACACACAAGGTGCTTTACGGACCCGACAGAGTTATTAAGCACATTACATATCATTTTGGGTCCAGCCATATTGCAATCGGCATAGTTATATTTGTATGTATTAAAACTATGCGATAATGCAGACCCACCGATTTATAAAACATAACCTATATGAGTTTCAGGTCCGCCATCGCAAGTCGCAATCGGCGGTTTCAACATCCATAGCTCTGTGTAAGGGCAGACCCGACGGGACTTAAAACCACAATATATTTACCTCTCAGGTCCAACCCTTCAATAGTTTAACACTTATTTCTTTATAAATCCGATATATTACATATATATGTATATATTGGTTATGGCTCCATTTTGGTTGCGATTTAGCTTTATCACATGGCCAATTTCTTTATACTTATTCCTTTGTAAATCCGACATTTTTCTTTATTTCCTTCTCATTTCGATATGCACTTATATATATACATATCTCTCCATATATACATATAGCTCCATATAACCTTTTATATCCGATTCTTTTGCATTTCTCCCTTTAGCGATGTCGATATATAACAAACAAAATATTTCATTTCTTTTAGAATTTTCAGTAAGGGTAAAGGATATAAAGGAGTTTTATAACTCCCGATAGTGATATAACTGATAAATAAACCTCAAGCCCAATATAAGCTACAACAGTATGCATGCGTCCAGGGACTTTTCTGCCCAATGATGTGTCTGCGTCTCCGGGATTTGAGGCCCACAACCCAGGTCACTACGCTGAATTCAATGACAATTTCAGAACTGAAATATAACAATAGAGCAATGATACAAATGCAATTACTTGAACAAGGACTTGACTGGACCCCTACTAGCCATGGCAGGCATTTCGTCAAACATGTCACAAATATGTAATCTATAAGTTTAAACAATAGATCTAAGCATAGGGGTCTCATACTCATCTGAGAATCGTTAAGAAGAATTGATGTATCAACAAATTAGCTACAATTTCATCCATTATGCCATAGATACATTGTTCATTCATTTACAAGTAAAAACATGATGAGATCCATACATAGCCACCGTCATAATACATGTGCATATCCAGCATAATAGTAACAAAAATACCAAGGAAACAATACCCATATAATCCACATATAAATTGGTATAATACTCATGAAATAACAAGGATAAATAGCCTCATATTAGTGATGCAAAGGCAAACCAGTTGTGGGACTTCCAGGAATCACCTGACTTTGACTTGGTTGATCCAAATCTCTCTTCATCCAATCACCCCTGCGTCATATTTTAAGCATGAATGTGGGATATCATAAAACACATTAATAAAAACCATCCAAGGCTTCTAGAGGTCAAACAACCTCAACCCACCAAACAGTGATTCCACCTCACAGTCGGACATCACAAAACCATCATCATATTGGTCTTTACCCAAGCCTTCCAGGGCTCTAGAGCATTTGTTCCAACCAAGGCCCTGGAAGTAGTAACTCAACCCACCAAGGGCTCTAGCGCGTTTTTTACAACCAAGGCTCCAGGACTAGTAACTCAACCCAAGTTGTTACAGGGCTCTAGAGTGTTTGTACAACCAAGGCTCCAGGGACTAGTAACTCAACCTAAGCTAAAGGAAACATGAGAAGCAACCATAAAAATAAGGAAATGAATGCACAACACCATGGTTATCCAGGAAATGGCAGGGCTAGGAAAATCCACTATCAATCTAGGCCATCCTCCATGCCAATGACATATCATGACCAATAAACCACATGCATATGTCATGCATGCCAAAACTAGTGAGGAAAACATACATGCAACTCGATACCTACAAGAAAAACATGTTGTAGTTGTTGATACTGATGTCCTCTTACACTTTCCTACTCTTCCTTTTCCTTATTTCTCTAAAACTCCAAGTATTCCACACTCCTCCAAGAGTGCTCCAAGAAAATTTAAGTATCCAAGAGTATGAGATAGATAGCTTCAAAACTAAATTGACAAAAGTTTGTGAACTAATCCTCACAAACTTTTTTATTAATGAGGTCTCTATTTTCTTCTTTTTCCATTATTTTCCTTCATTTTCCTCCTAACATGCAACCTATGACTTTTCACCTCCCTTTTCTCGTAATTTTCCATTATTTTCATAAATAAATGTGCCAAAATGCCATTTTTCCTTTCCATAGACTTTTCGATTTCCCTTTCCAATTTCCTCGAACATGAATCAATCACCAGTGATCCCCATCACTATGATTTTTCTCAAAATTCATCTTGGAATAAGCGTCCCATCAACTGTGTTTATTATTTTTCATTTATTAGCTTTTATTACATGGAATTTTCACCAGGGCTGCTACAGAACCTCGAACACTATCCTTGGTTTTCAACAACTCCTACAACAACCGCGCTACTGTAAGAAAAACATACTATCCATGGAGCTTTATAACTTAGCTCATTGCAGTATATACAATGATCATCCTACTGAGAAGCAAACCAACATGACAAAATAACAAGTATAAAATCATAATGACATGACATCCATACCACTTATTGGAGCTTTATAACATAGATCATGGCATTATCTACATCCATATACATATGTACATATACCAAACATCACCAAAACTTGTACCAAAAACATATACCAAAGACATATACCAAAATAGTCGTTCAACCAGTGAATAAGGAAGGATACATAGCTCGCATCTGATCTGTCATCTCATATCTAGCTTCATCGGGCCCAAAGTGCTTCCATTGCACTTTAACCTTCTTGATTGCTCGATTTCAGAGCATGAACATCTTTAGCTGCAAAATACACTACAGTTCTAGCTGGTATTCTCCTTCAGGCTCCACCTGTAATACAAACTAGTCAATCACATGATCAACATATTTAAAATACTTCTTAAGCAATGACACATGGAAAACATCATGGACTTTCACTTTCAGAGGCAGTGCAAGTAGATAGGATACTGGCCCAACACTCTCAATAATCCTGAAAGGTCCACAAAACCGAGGTGCCAGCTTGGCACATGATCCAAACTGCAAGGAGCTCTTCCTTGGTTTGATGTGCAAGTACACTTGCTCCCCAACACGAAACTCATTGAACAACCTATTTTGATCTACATAGCTCTCCTGCCTATCCCGTGCTGCTTTCAAATTATTCTTGATTACCTAAATTTCTCGCTCCATGTCTGCTAACATGTCTTGTCCAATCAACACCCTGTTAACTGTATCACTCCAATGAATGGGAGTATTACAACTCCACCCATACAATTACTCAAATAGACTCATCCTCAAGGATTCCTAATACCCATTTTTATAAGTGAACTCTTCCAGTGGAAGGTACTCTTCCCACTTCCACTGCTGATGCATCTCATGCATCCTCAACATGTCCTCCAGTATCCTGTTGACCCTCTCTGTCTGTCCAACTGTCTATGGATGATAAGCTATAATGAATGCCAACTCTATGCCCAAACCTTCAAATAACTCTTTCCAAAACTTGGAAGTGAGCTTCACATATTTGTCGGACACAATATTCCTCCGATCTCCATGCATCGCAACCACATCCTTGATGAAGACCTCTGCTACATCACTCACTGATAATGTAGACTTCACTGGAATGAAGTGTTCTACCTCTGTCAACCTGTCCATCACTACCATGATGGAATCATTTTGTCTCATTGTCCTCAGAAAACCTGTGATAAAATCCATGGAAATTACCTCCCATTTCCACTCTAGAATCGGAGTCGGCTGTAGCAGTCCACATGAATGCTTACACTCTTCTTTCACCTATTGAAAATCCAAGCACCTAGCCACAAACTCTACTATGTATCTCTTCAATTTCAGTCAATAATATAATTTCTTCACTGTTATCAGTGTCTTCTCATAACCTAGGTGACCTAAATATGGTTTTGCATGAAACTCCCTCAAGATCACCTTCTTGAGCTCATGGCTATCTGGGACATATATCTTGTCTCTAAATATAACTAATCCATCCATCGTGAGATGATAGTCAACATCATGTGCACATGCATTTGTACATGTACTTGTACCACTACTTGTGCCACAACATGTACCACTACCTGTACCTGTACTCTACTGCAACTTGTGCAAAATCTCCATATACCTATCATCTTCCTGACTTGCTTGCAAGATCATATCCTCTTAATTACGTATAGTAGGAGCTCATAGTTGCTATGTGATTTACCTGTATCTTCCCTATAAGAGCATCTACCACCTTGTTTTCTTTACCTTTGATATATCTGATCTCAAATTTGAACTCACTGATTGTGGCCAACCATCGAGCCTCCCTTCCATTCAAATTTGGTTGGCTAATTAGATACCACAAACCACTATGATCACTCGTTAATACAAACCTCCTACCAAGAAGATAGTGCCTCCACATATTCAATTCATGTATGATCACTGCCAGCTCAAGATGCACACTACATGTCTTTCCTGCATAAGGACTCCACCAAGTCCTCTCTTGCAAGCATATGTACATACTACAAATTATTTTTTTGGATTTGAGATCTTTAGCAATGGAGCATGTGTCAACAATTTTTTGAGCAACTCAAAACTGGCTGCACACTCCTCTTTCCATTCAAACCTCTTTCCTTTCCTTTGCAATGATGTGATAGGATAAGTAATATGCGAGAAGTTCCTGATGAACCTCCTATAATAACTTGCTAACCCCATGAAAGATCTCACCTCATCCACATTCTTGGGAGCTACCCACTCCATGATAGCTCTTACCTTTTCTGGGTCCACTACTATGCCATCCTTGGAAACCACATGTCCCAAGTAGTGTACCTTAGTCTGAAAGAAACTACACTTGCTGAGCTTAGCATACAACTGATGCTCTCTCAACAATCTCAACACTGCTACTAAATTCTCGGCATTCTCTTCCTCATTTTTAGAATATACCAATATATCATCAATAAAGACAATAACAGACTTATCCAAAGAAAAATGCAAAACACTATTCATCAAGCACATAAATGCAGCTAGATCATTAGTTAAACCAAATGGAACTACAAAAAACTCATAATGCCCATACTTGGCCTGGAAAGATGTCTTGTAGATGTCTTCTTCTTTAATGTGTACTTGATGACATCTGAATCTTAGATCAATGTTTGAGAACACTGCTCCTCCCTTCAACTGATTGAACAAGTCATCAATCCTCAGTAATGGATACTTGTTCTTGATTATCACTTTGTTCAGCTTCCTGTAGTCAATGCACAACTTGAGAGTACCATCCTTCTTATTCACAAACAATACCGGTGCCACATGGTGATACACTTGGCCTAATGTATCCATTTTCCAACATTTCCTTCAATTGTAGCTTCAACTCTACCAACTCAGGTGTACTCATCCTGTAAGGTGCCTTTGATGCCAGAGCTACCCCTGACACCAACTCAATAGAAAAGTCTACTTCCCTGTGAGGTGGAAACTCTAAAATATCTGCAGGAAATACATCCTAAAACTGTTGTAGAACTAGGTACCTTCTCAAAACATATGTATCCTCAACTTCCTTACCTTTGTCACTAGAAATGTGTAATGCAAATAAAATACACCCTTTCTTGTGACTACGCTTGGCCTGCATAACTGTCACCATTCTAACTGATGCTTTTTCTTCTTACCCCACAAGAATTTTTGTTCCCATTGTCATCCAAGCAATCAATGCATTTGTCATAAGAATCCACCTTAGTTCTATGAAGGTACAACCAATCCATGCCCAACAACATACTGCTCATTTGATCCATAGGGAGAGTCCGAGGAACTCTAGTCTACCATATTGCTAGTCATCTTTGATATTCTTCCTGCAAGGTATATCATGTCAACTAAACCAAATCACAATAAACCAGCATACCTTAGCATAATTCGGGGAGGATAACTCATCTGCAAGATCAACAAATCAACATAATACATGTATAACATAATCATGACAACATATAGAAATATAACACATATGCATATAAACATCATTCTAGCTAGAGTCCAGTCATCAATGCATGACCATATGAACTAAACATACCATGACCTCATGAATGACAACAACCACCACATCACTATACACTTGACCACATGTGAATACTAACATGCATACACAATGCATACTCAACCATACACTCATGACGACACACTCCACAATAACACCGTCAACTCCCTGTGGTGACCTCATTGTAACTATAACCCATACCATAAAACTGCAACAAACACATGGTCTTACAACACAAGAAACACATATGCAACCAACATGAACGCATGACCAACACACAACCCATCCAGTCTAAGGGGCGAACCATGATCTAATACAACTCTATAACACCTTCCTCCCATATCTACCCAAGTAACCGACCAACCAAGGTAAATATGTGACGAGAACTTACTGTGATATGATTCTACCTCCTAAGTCACCTTAAGGAAGTGGAACCAATGGAAACAAACCACACAAACCTTCCACATCAGCAACAAGACTCCCATGAACCATTTGAACCTCTCAGGTAACTAACCCCTGAGTCCCACTGAGTTTTTAGACCATTAAACCCCAGATAATCACTTGACATGGGAAAGCATACATCCAAGAGGCTCCAGATGCTCCCACGGCATGGGTAGGCATGTGTCTAGGGACTTTTCTGCTCAGTGTTGTGCCTATGTCTCCAGGATTTGAGCCACTTTTTCAGGCCCAGAGCCTAGGTCACTGCCCAGAACTCAATGACACTTTCAGAACTGAAAGGTAACAATAGAACAATGATACAAATGCAACTACTTGAACAAGGACTTGACTGGACCTCTGCTAGCCATGAAATGCATTTCGTCAAGCAAGTCACAAATATGTAATCTACAAGTTTAAACAACAAATCTGAGCATAGGGGTTTCATACTTAACTAGGAATTGGTAAGAAGAATTGATGCCTCAACACATTAGTTGCAGTTTCATCCATTAGGCCATAGATACATTGTTCATTCATTTACAAGTGAAAACATGATTAGATCCATACATAGCCACTGTCATAATACATGTGCATAACCAACTTAATAGAAACAAAAATACTAAGGAAAAAACAACCATATAATCCACATACAAATCGGTATAATACTCTTGAAATAACAAGGAGAAATAACCTCCTATTAGTGATGCAAAGGCCAACCAGTTGTGGTACTTCCATGAACCACTTGACTATAGACATGATTGAGCCAAATCTCGCTTCAACCAGTCACCCTCGTGCCATATTCCAAGTATGAATGGGGGATCTCATAAAACACATCAATCAAAACCATTCATGGCTTCCAAAGTCCAAACCACCTGAACCCACCAAACAATGATTCCACCTCATGGATGGATATCAAAAAACCATCATTGCATTGATCTCTACCCAAGCCTTCTAGGGATCTAGAGCATTTGTTCTAACCAAGGCTCCAGAACTAGTAACTCAACCCACAACTAATACATGGCTCTAGAGAGTTTGTTCAACTAAGGCTCCAAGGCTAGTAACTCAACCAACCAAGGGCTCCAAATAATTTTTACAACCAAGTCTCAACGACTAGTAACTCAACCCCAACTATTATAGGGCTCTAGAGCGTTTGTCCAACCAAGGCTCTAGGAACTAGTAACTCAACCCAAGCTAAAGGAAACATGAGAACCAACTTGAAAAACAAGGAATGAACCCACAACACCATGGCTATATAGGAAATTACAAGGCTAGGAAAATCCACTATTGATCTAGGAAATCCTCCATACCAATAAAAGATCATGAACAATAAACCACATGCATGCCAAAAATAGTGAGGAAAACATACATACAAATCAATACCTACAAGAAAAACCCGTTGTAGTTATTGATCTTGATGTCCTCTTGCACTTTCTTGCTCTTCCTTTTCCTTCTTGATCCAAAACTCCAACCCTGCCATACTCCTTTAGTAGTTCTGCAAGAAAATCTAAGTGTCTAAGAGTATGAGAGAAAGAGAATAGAGAGAGAGCTCCAAAACTAAACTGAATAAAGTATGTGAATTGATCCTCAGATCCTTTTTATTAATGAGGTCTCTATTTTCTTCATTTTCCATTATTTTCCTTCATTTTCTTCCTCACATGCCACCTATCACCTTTCACCTCCCTTTTCTCCTAATTTTCCATTATTTTCATAAATAAATGTTCCAAAATGCCATTTTTCCTTTCCAAATCCTTTTCCATTTCCTTTGCCAATTTCCCCAATGATTAATCAATCACCAGTGATCCCTGTCACTATGATTTTGCCCAACATTCAACTTGGAATAAGTGTCCCATCAATTGTGGTTATTATTTTCCTTTATTAACTTTTATTACATGGAATTTTCACCAAGGTTGTTACACTCTACATGATACAAAAGCCCAAGAAGGGTCTAATAAATGTGACTGTTGGCTTATTGGGGCCTGACCCAGGTTCAGAGTTGATTTAGCCAAACAAATATCGGTACTATTGGCACTTTTGGCAACAGTCCACAGAGTGCGGACTGAGGTCTCACCCAAAGTAGTATGGGAGGGTGTTAGAACCAAGTTTCCGCACCCTGGAGATGTCTAATGAGTTCAAGTGGTCTGTGGTTTGACCTTGCGTGCAAGTCACTATGCGCGCTTTCCCTTACCTTGCAGCCTGATATAATGCCTTCACACAACCCTATCGAGGGGCTGAACGTTGTGCTCCACATTATTACCAAGACGTCAAAGGTATTCCAATGTTAGTTAATTAACTTTGCCTACTTGAGCGCTTTAAGTATACTTAACAATATAAACCATTCATACAAGTGCATGTAGTAAATAAACAGTATATTTTCAAATCATATCAAACATGCATTAACCCAAGAACAGATACAATGAATTATGATAAAACTTCTCTTTATTAATTTCTTCCTCGGTTACAGACTTGACTCTGGCCTGCACACTCAATGGCAGGGGTCCGCACACTAGCTGTGGACTACTAGGCCTTTGTACACTCAGCTGTAGAGCCTTCTCCTACTCTACAACCCAAAGACACACTTTACACTTGTGACTCAATCACTTAGACTTGTTACTCTTCTTTTTCCTTATCTATCTTTTACACTTAAAACCTCACTTTATTTATAAAATCCCATGGTCTGCGGACCATGGGTAGGTCTATCTAGCCGACATTACATTACAAAACTAGGGTGGACAACCTTGTGACTCTATCATACTTTCGTGCCCCGTGCTCGCAATTCGTGGAGCTTTATAACAAGATTGGGTCAAAACTTGCGCTTTGAGCCCCAAAACATGCCTTGGGTGATTCCATGCCCAACAGGCCCCCAACACAAACATCGTGACTCGTGCTCGAGTCACTCTGTCGGCATGGCAATCTTTGCATGGAGTCCCTCCAACTGTTCTCGAACTGCACGAAGGTCAGCAGTGCACTAAGCTGCTGCTTGATGGGTCTACTACATACATTGTTCCAAGACCTCTGTCTCTGGAGTGCTTCTTTGCATTTATGTGTGCATCCCTTGTTTGCGTGTGTGCTTGCCTTCAACGTTTGTGCCGCATCCACCTGCTCCATCTGTGCTTTAGCCTGCTGCATCCGTGCAAGCCTCTAGGTGAGGACCATTGTCCGCACAGTTCCTCGGACACTATCATACTTCTGTTGGATTTCTCGCACCTCTGTCTCTAAGTGCTAGATGTTGGGGTACTCCTGTAGAGTTGTGAGGACCTCAAGTGATTCTACCAACATGCTGGTGCAATCTCACACTGCACCTCCGATTTCCTCCAATCCCATTGTGATAGGCTAGCACGCTATTCTATGACTTCCGGGGGAGTGGATGGCTGCACCTTTAACCACAGCTCGACGATATGAAGATTCAGCTCCAGCTGAACCTTTGTCATGTCCTCTCTAGCCTTGCAAACCCCTGCCGCTAACTTATGGATCCACACCTCTACTGGCATATCTGCTGGGATGGCCAGCTCCGAGATGCTTCGGCAAGCGTCGTCCACCAGCTTTTGATTTTGCAACACCAATTCATCACACTGCAAGCTTAGTTGTTCCATATTTATCTTCTACTCACTTAGGACTTGGAGCACGCGACTCTCCCTATCTCGCAGCTCTACAATTATCCCATCCTGCAACACATATAATGTCTTGCACGGGAGGGCAGCGAGATTAACAGCGAGACCTTTCAGTGTGGTAACCAAAGGCCTATCGACCTCATTTGATGTCACTAGTGCCCCTTCCGGCAGCACTATTGTGTTCTTCAGCCGTGTGCACAACATCTGCTCTGCTTCCGTGGATCTGACTGTGAGGTTGGTCGAAAGGGTACCAACTTGAGGGGGCTGCACTAATTCCTACAACTGTGTTCTGAGGGCCCCTAACACAATCTGGTTCTCCTGCATGAAATCTTGGAGAGCCTCATTTGTGACATCACACACCATCTCACTGATGTCATGCAGATCACCCTCGATTAGGGTGATCAGGTCAATGGACAACTTTGAGGCCTTGACCTTCTTCTGCAACCCTGCCCGCTCTACTGGGTGTTGGCACTTCAGATGTGTGGACGTAGTTCGTGGGTCTATGCTTCCTTTTGTTGTTTCTACTTCCTCTGCCTCCTGCCCCTACGAAGGCATTGTTTGGCGCTCGCCCGCCTTGGTGACTACTGCATTTTCTGCTGCTATTGTTGCGGCCTTTTTCTACTCCACTGCTTTCTATGATGTGTCCTACGCTACCCGCACTTTTTCTACTATTGTTTCCTTCCTTCATTTTTCGGCCAACTGTGCGATGCACAGCTTGGCATCATCTTTCTTGTTTTGTGCTGCTGACTTCTCTATTTCTGCAATGTTTGGGGCACGCCATTCCGACAGCCATGCCTCTAAGACATTGAAAATGGCATCATCGGTGGCTACAAAAGGTAGCTTTGTCCACTTCTTCGTCGCATCCTTGCGTGCCCTGATATATATGTTATGCATGTCTGCCTTAAATTTTGCAAAACTTTGCAGACTGTTGTAAACCATGGGTGAAAATCGCGGCTTACGGTTGAACCACATTCAGATGTTCATTTGCATGAGCACCCAGAAGATCTTACTGTCGTGTATCCCGTTGGAATCCTTCGTGACCTAGAGTGAAGGATACTTCGCAGCCTCCGGTAAATCTCTGTCAATAATGGGGAATTAACTATCCTTTGGAAATTCCCCAACTACAAGCACTATGGACAACAACAACCATGCACAGTGGAATGTTTTTCCCTGTTCCTGGGCTTCGATGCAATTCTCTAAAAATTCTATGTAGAGGAATTCAGACCAGTTAAACTGGACCCCCTCCGTGCACTGCTCGGCCAGTGCGACCACCGGCGCAGGTACCTCGTCTGTGCAGCACTTGCACATAATTTTATCGGCGAGGATTTGGATTGCTACGTGTACTACTTTGTCCTTGATGCTAGAGATGGCGTAGCCCCTCTTCTTCTTTTCTAGCTTTTACTTCTTCTTCATGGCCTCCGAGATGGCAAAATCACTGCCCTTTCCTTCCGATATGGTTGCGGGGTCTTCTCCTTGGTATGGAAGCGGGGAGACGCGATGAATCAAGTTTGCCGTGATGGGGATGGTCTCCTCCAGACATAAGCACCCATCATGCACCAGGCAGAGCAATTGCCTGATGATGAAAATGGTTATTAGGGCATGGTGGAAATGCGACACCCAAGGTAGGTTCAACATCCTAGCCTTCTCCACTCCGTGCAACCACTTTCGCAGATCTAATGCTGTCACCACCCCCGCGATGTTCTACTTCATGAGATTTCTGGTCTCAAGGTGTGGGAAATTCTCGTGGTCAGCGTGGTCCCAATCTTCAAATTTCATGGTTGGTACGCAGCCCAAGTGCGTGCCTTCAAACATAATGCCATTTGGGAGAAGCGGGGTCTGGAGCGAGCTCTTGGTCTTGTCTAGGTCCTTGGGCACTTTGGCCTTCTTTTTTCATGGGGGGACATAGGTGGGTAGTTTTGTCGTAGGGTGCCTAGGCTGAGTATCCAATTCTATGCCTTCATCTTCTTCTTCTATAATGGTAAGATCCTGCAAATCATATTCTTCTTCGTCTATTTCTATAGTAACAGCTTTCCATTTCTCCTCCATCAACAGTTTGCTGCACAGCGGGTTCCATAGGGACACTTGTATGGAAGCCATTTCTTGTTTATCCTTCTTGGGTCTTGGTGTGCACGGTGATTTCAGGATTTTTGCCACAATCCTGGCACCTTCTGGAACATCCCCCACAGTTAGTTGTTGTCATTATATCTGTGCTGCAATCTGTCACTCACGAATTCAGGGGCTCAATCAACGGTCGGATCAAAACACTCATGGTTCTGATCAATTGCTTATTTCATAAATAACCAAGTGTTGTTTGCTGGGAAACCCTTTGTATTTTATAGCATTTTTTGAATTCGAATTCAATCGTTCCCCCCAATTCCGGTTCATTAAAATTTTTTGGGCAGAATATTTTCCCAAATATTGCCCATAAATCGCATCTTAAATGCCTGCTGCCCGCTCCATTTGGCCTCAAGTTGAGCATCCCATCATGAATAGTGACTTCAATAGTCACTTTCTGGCCAACCTATGCGGCAACACAGCCCCCCATGCGTGGTCGCGGACCTTGTGACTCTTTGCTTCTGCGCACATCTCCAATATCGCGTAGCTCTCGAGCAAAATAGTTTATAGTCCCGTGCTCCCTTCCAACTGCCTGGAGTACTAAGAATGTATTTCCGTCGACTAGTTAAGTGGCCACACCACTCGTATAGAGTTCCATCTTGCCCTCCGTCATGGTTCTTGGAGAATCCCCACCTTTTATTGTTATGGTCGGCATCGCGCACTTCACCATTTGCAACATGCTACCTTGGTCAATATGCTTAGCAATATGCAGTCCGAGCCAAGGCATAAGACTAATCAATTCATGACGATAGTTCTCAAACTTGTCAACATGATCTTATGCACCTTGCCTTAGCATCCTAGTTTTTTCGACGAGAAAATCTTCCTTGATGTCATCCTCCAGCTTCTTGACTTCCGCATCCACCAGTGTGCTTTTCTTTCTTAACTGTACCCTTTCTTCTTCAAGTTCTTGGAGTCTAAGGTTTCCATGTTGGATTTCTTCCTCAAGTCCCATGCATTTTGTTTCTTGTGGTTGTGTGATTCCCCCTTTTTGAGCTTTGCAAACCATCATATCTATGGGTGCTTCTATGCACGGACTAGGCTTTGCATGCTCCATAGGGATTACAGCTTCTGCTTCATACTTCAGCTTCGAAAGGGCTCGCATGGTTAGGGTTTTGCACATGGTCCTATAAGCCCATAGAACCGTTGGTACGCATAGGTACCAGTCAGTTCGCTTCACATGGTGGACCACATTCAATGCTTCATGTACTTTGTCAAAAGCTTCTGCATGCTTGGTCTGACCATACTTCCTGGTCGTTGTTTGCGCCATTGCCTTGCCCATTCCTGCTCACCGATCATGTTTCCTACCATGCGGACAGTGTGCCTTCATGCAGGTTGCGCACCATATGCCTGTACCCATTTGGAAAGGTGGGCACGCGGGCTGTTTCATCCATCATACTTGGCTTTCATCCACATCTGAGGCTTCCCAAATCGTAGGTGCATCACCCTTCTGCATTCATGCCAGCCCTCAAAATTCTGCTGGTGCGTATCCCACCACCTTGTGGGTGTAGCGTAGAGTACCCATTTCAGAGCATCAAACCATTGTTGTTATGACACTTCTCTTTCAAATTTGTTCAGGAAATCATCCACCTCACTCAACCTATCATACATAGGTAGGCCTCTTACCTCTGTTGCCACGCAACGCAGCAACCTTGTCATCATGTTACAGTTGAGGGTGGTTACCTTGTGTAACTGGTTCTACCATCATTCTATTTCCTCATCTAAATCTGAGGTGCAGGAGCTTTCGTGCTCCCACGAGAGTCTGCCATATTCTGTTGGATTCACCCAATCCTGCTCCCACGCAGTTATCTTGTAAATACAGTCTAGATCGTCATCGATATCATAGTCGCACATCGGCTTTGTGTAGTGCGATCCTTCCACAGGTTCTAAAGGTACCACTACATGTAGTGAATTTTTCTCAAAAATCATCTTGCACTTCATTAGATTTATCACTCCATTCATGTCAGTGGCCCAATCTATTCCTAGTAGCGTGGGATAGGGATTGCTGTCATCAACAATCTCTATCACTTTGAAATTTGCAAGCGCGCTCGCACTTTCGATATCTACCGTTATTCCATGCAATCTTCCCATAGGTAGGATCTTTTGCTAATTCACCATTCGTAATTGAATAGGAGACCATTGCGACGTAGGCCTATCCATGTGCTCCCATGTCTTCTTTAGCAAGACGTTCATGTCTAATCCTAGATCTAAAATCACTTGATTCATTTCATACTCCTCTATCTACGCGGTAAATATCATTTCTCTTCCTATTCGCATTGTGTGCTTCCCAATCTTTTGGACTACGCACAGTTCTCCTGGCATGGTCCTAGCACATCTAGTGATGAGTTCTTGCAGTCCCTTCACAGCTTTGTTGTCACACAAAAGCTTCATGCATGTCTCCAAAAAGGTAGTGAGCATTGATGGGTCCATTTCCGGTCCCATTTTGTCTTTACTTCTTGAATTGGAGGCCTCCATGAAGCTCTTCTTAGCTTCCATGAATGTCTCCTTAGCACGCTCTAAATCAAATTCTAGTTCCTTTGTTGGAGCCTTGTGAACCCAGGCACTCTCTTTGGGTTGCTTGCCTTTTTCATCTCCTATCGTGATACCACTTCAGAGCATAATATTTACATTTGGGTCTTCCTCGTGCGGCTCAAAGCTCGTCATTTGCAGGTTTTGAGTCAGGGGAGGTTGGAGTGCTCCTTTATTGCGCAACCTCGCTATCAACGTGGGACAATCCTCCGTCTCATGATCAAACTAGGTACAATATAAGCATTATGGTCTCATCGGATTTGTACAATCGTGGGCATAATGCCCCAGTCCTCCGCAATTGTAACATATCAATTGTCTGCGACCTCTTCCTAGTCCCATTCCACCTCGACCTCATCTGTGCCCCTGAAATCCAGTGCACGCCATACCTGCGTTTTGATCAAGGGCCTGCATTTCAGTCTGAACTCTATAGGTGCGAGTCCGATCCATCATCAGTTCACAACTTCTATAGGTGCACTCATCGTCGCCTACTAACTTGAAAAAATTACAGAACAACTGCTGGGAACTCTGCGTATACTTTTGTAATAGATGGTAGTTATCTGTAGCATGCTTGCCTCCTATCTAACAAATCGTGCACCATAATGCAGGCGCCACACTCGGTCCTGCTTGTGCCTCTGGTATCAATGGAATTGGTCCTCCTCCTACCAGGTAGTTCGCAAAGACTGGACAATGGTCCTTGTCATGTCCCTGGCCCTTGTACTTTATGCACCATACCTCCTTGCGCGCTTCTGGGTGAGCTATCCTGTCTTGTTTTAAAATCTACATATCAAGACACAAGTTTTTCAACTGCGCATGGATCTATTGAACTCCCAGGTTAGGATCTTGTATCGAGGTCTCGTGTAGTCTCATTGTGATCTCCAAGGCCTCAGACCAAGTGGATGGCTTCTGCTGTGACAGTGCGTTCCTTAGATGCAGTGTTAGTGATGCTACAAACCATGGGCGGTGTTTCCCATCTGTCAAGGTCATGTTGGCTTCACGAATCATACCCTTCAATCTCTGATCCATCTCCCAGGGGGTCCTGCCTGGAAGCATCGTGATTTCCTTAAATCCGATGATCGACTGCGTTTTTTACTTTAGTCTGCTAAATTCCGTGTTTAGCGCAGCTTGGATATCTGCAATCCATGCATTCAAATTGTCATTGGAGTACTTAATGTACCAAGTCAGTGCGCGATCCTGCAAAGCACTGACCAATGTTGCTTTCTTTATATTATCATCCGTGACTTCCTGCACTTCCCATACAGCCCTTACCATGAACCAAAACTGGTCCAGATCTTCATTCCCTACTCCTTTGAACACCATAAATTTTATTGTGCTTGCCATATTGAACTGTGGTGATGGCGGAGGTGGTGTGGGTGAAGAGGGGGGTGAATATGGTGAAGCGGGTAGTGGTGTAGGTGGAAGTGGTATGTGAGGAATTCGCTACTTTATCAAACTGATCGCACTTCTTGGTGAGACCTTCGCAAGCTCTTCCTTGCTTTCTTGTGGAGGTGAAATCAATGGGCTAGTTTCTAGTTCTGCACTACCTTCGTTTTTGTAGATCCTCCCACTTCGCATATCCCCAAACATCAATATTCGCATAACCCGCTTTTCACACAGTAGCATTTTAATCCAAGTGTTCAAAGATTTAACATACTTACCTCGCGGTCCTTTGAGGAAGAGTCATTCTTCCTCGCTACAATTGACTGAAGTATCTACCATGAACTCGGTGATAAATCCCCCTATAATTCGATCGAGCTAGTGATCCATAGTGCACGCAATCTTATCTTTTGATACTTTCGGTTTGCGCACCAACTCTGGGGTCCACACAATAGGTTTGTCGAGCCTACACCTTCCTTCACTGTCTGCTAGCTTCACGATCCACTCGTACAACTTAGAGGGGAAGGATGCAAGAAAAATTTCGTGGATTTCCATATATAAGTAGCAATCTAACCACTCTTCCTTAAATAATCATGGATTCCTATTTTCCTACGCCGCGAAATCGTGAATCTTCCTGTCCAACCACTCTTCAATTCCTTTCTTTATCATATTCCAGTGATACGACATCAGACATCTCTTATGTAGATCCCGATGCCGGCAATGGAACCATTTGTTATCTTATTGGGGCCTGACCCAGGTTCAGAATTGATTTAGCCAAACAAATCTCGGTACTACTGGCCCTTTCGGCAACAGTCTGCGGAGCGCAGACTGAGGTCTCACCCGAAGTAGTATGGGAGGGTGCTAGATCCAGGTTTCCACACCCTAGAGATGTCTGATGAGCTCAAGTGGTCCGCGGTTTGACCCTGCGCGCAAGTCGCAACATGCACTTTCCCTTACCTCACATCTTGATATACTACCTTTGCGCAGCCCTACCGAGGGGATAAATGTCACGCTCTGCGTTATTACCTAAGACCTCAATGGTATTCCAATGTTAGTTAATTAACTTTTCCTACTTGAGAGCTTTAAGTATACTTAACAATATAAACCATTCATATAGGTGCGCACGGTAAATAAACAATATATTTTCAAATCATATCAAACATGCATTAACCTAAGAACAGATACACATAATTATGATAAAACTTCTCTTTATTAATTTCTTCCTTGGTTACAGACTCGACTCCACCTTACACACTCAGTTGTGGACTACTAGGCCTCTGCGCACTTAGCTGCAGAGCCTTCTCCTACTCTACGACCCAAAGACACACTTTACACTTGTGACTCAATCACTTAGACTTGTTACTCTTCTTTTTCTTTATCTATCTTTTACACTTAGAGCCTCACTCTATTTATACAATCTCATGGTCTGCGGACCATGGGTAGGTCTATCAAACAGGAATTACATTACAAAACTAGAGTGGACAACCCTGTGACTCTATCATACTTTGATGCCCTGCGCCCGCAATTCGCAGAGCTTTACAACAAGATTGGGTCAAAACTTGGGCTTTGAGCCCCAAAACATGCCTTGGAGGGATTCCATGCCCAATAGTGACATTGAATCTTAATAACCAAGATAAACCCTAGAATCCTATAATGGGGGATTTCACCTAATAAATAAGTAAAGTGAGCATGAAACCCATGCTTCATAATAATTTTCTTTCTCTTGTTTTTTAGTTTTAAAATAAATAGATAATGATAAAGTACAATAGTAATTATGAAGACCAACCATAGTTACATTCTAACCAAAAGGTTCAAGAATTAAAGGTATTATAGACTCATGTTCATGGAGGTGCCTATGTTACTTTATGCAATGGATCGATAAGATTGCGAAATACATAGACACTGAAGCAGTTAGTGAAAACATAACAGTAAAACATGTAAACATGACAAGTTTAATAAGGAGTTCACCCAATGCTTTTGGGCTATGTTTCCTAGTCCAGCGTTTAGTGGTGGCCTCTCTATTATGTTTTCATGTAGAGTTTTTACAACAGTGAGCTCAATTTGAGTCTCACTCAACAGATATAAATCAGTAGGATTGGACTTGGATCCTCCAAGTCTCTGGAGTACACAGACTCTCCTTACTGAAACTCGACCTCTATTGGTCATAGTAGTATGAGCCCAATCTGATACTCATACATGATAGGTAAGTACAGAGGATTTTGCTTGAACCTCTCAAGCCCTTTTTGGAGTATACAGACTCTCTTTGACTCTCTCTCTGGCCCTGTTTGGCTCGATGTTGCCTTTAGGTTAGCTCGGCTTATTCTCTCTATTCTCTGCTCTTGGCTTTTTGCCTTGACTAACTCACTCTCTTCCTTTGTTTCTGTCAGTTTGTGGCTTTAAAGCCAATCTGCTTTTTGACTATTCATTTCCACTTCTCAGCACTTCTAGTTCTCCTGCCTCTCTGTCCGTTTGAATTCCCTTGTTCTACGTCATCATCACTTTGTAACGATTCACAGGGAGGTGGCCACCTATTCTGCAATAGGTGAGTGTGTCAAGTTCCTTGGACACATTTGAACAGTCATTATTTTTGTTTGCTCCAAGATTTCTCGTGAAATACGAATCTTTTGCCAACTCATCGTCCACATCAGACTCCAAATCCCATATAATCTTGCTTTATCATTGGTCAAATCCGGTCATTCATCGGGACACACCTCCGCTGTTAATCTGGGCCCCCTAGATCCTACAGTCGTCGTGCATATCAGGCAGATAATTAGCTCGACGGTTACCTATCCGATATGCACGGTTTTCTCTCTCCTCCATTGGACACGTGTCACTCGTTGTGTGGCATTGGGCGGGACTCAGTCTAAACCGCTTACTGGCCCCAAGGCCCTTCCAATATCCTACCTGGTTTTTTTGTGGAATCCTAGTCAGCCATAACCAAAACCGGTACTTTTCCATGTTTTATAACCTTTTCGGGTTCGGCCGCTTGAGGGCTTTCCTTCACTGAGGGGGACGCCCTGTGATACGCGATTAGTGCTAATAGCGTATCAGAATCTACTCCTGTTCTCTGATCTGGCTCTCGGTTTTTCTAGTTTGTCCCCAGTGCACATTACCATGGGCCCTCGGTCTGTGCACTTGACCGAGGGTCCTCGTTGCTCCGTGCTGGTCACAATCTGCAATTTTCACGAGGATTCCTTCTGATAGCTCGATCCTTTTAAGACTTGAATCTTTTTGGCATAATTTTACAGAGTTATGAAAACTTAGAGAGTGTTCTAGGATCCAATTCGGATCACGGCCTTCCCACTGAAAAATCTTTTGGACCACCAAAAGTTGGTTTTTAAGCACCAATCAAATGAGGATACAGTTTCCTCGCCTACTCAATTTCTATCCATTTCGCACTGCTTGGCTTCGAACCTTTGAGTCCAATTCTCAGGTACTCAACATTCCCCCTACGCGTAGTTCTCACCTTCCTATCTAGAACTGTATCTTCCTGCAATTCATTGAGATATTCAGGTAATAGATCATCAATAGAAGGCAATTGACTCTGCTCCTTGGGATCTTCAATCAATGAAGGTTCAAATAGTCTCAAGTTGTCTACATTAACTACTGAGTAGACGTGCATGTAAGCTGGTAAATCAAGGCGAAAAGAATTCTCACCAATTTTCTCAAGTATCTTGAAAGGTCCATACCTTACTAGCTTCAGTTTCTTACCTTCAACTTGCATCCTTTCTTTGCTGATATACAGCCGGACTTGATCACCAACTTGGAAACTATGCTTAATCTGATGCTTGTCATGCCTTGCCTTGTACTTGGCTTGGATCTTTTCCAGTTGTTCCTGTACTACTTGGTGAATCTCTTGGATTTGTTCGATGAACTTGGTTGCCTTGTCCACATCATTGTGTCCATCAACCGTTATGTCTTTACCAAAGACAAAATCCAAGCGAGACCTTGGTGTGAAACCAAAATAGGTCTCAAAAGGAGATATTTGTGTAGAAGAGTGTTTAGCTTGGTTGTAATCATGTTGCACATAACATAAATGTTCATCCCAAAGCTTGGGATGCTTGCTGCAATAGCCTCTCAGCAACTGGATCACTGTTTTGTCGACCACTTCTGTTTGGCCATCTGTTTACCGATGAAAGGTTGTGCTCTTCTTCAGCCTGGTGTCCATCGATTCCCACAAACTTGACCAAAATTTCCCAATGAATCGGATATCTCGATCAGATATAATGGAAGTGGGTAATCCAGAATGAACCCATACATGCTGAAAGAACAACTTTGTAATTTGTTTAGCTGTAATTTGTTTGTTACAAGGTATTAAAATACACATTTTTCTGAACCTATCCACAACAACTTATAAATAGTCATGACCTTTTCTAGATTTAGGCAATCCCCCAACAAAGTCCATGGAAACACTTTCCCAAGGATGAGAAGGGACTGGTAGTGGAGTGTACAAGCCTAGTTTTCTGTTGCTGGGCTTGCTTTTAGCACACATGGTACACCCTCTTACATATCTAGAAACCGTCTCATTCATTTTTGGCTAATAACAAAATCTTTGCAGCTATGAAATTGTTTTACTTACCCCAAAGTGACCTGATATTAGAGAAGTGTGTGCTTCTCAAATTATCTTTACTCTTTCGGTTTGAGGAATGCATAACTTTCCCAAATGATACAAGAGTTGGTCCTTAACATGATAATCCAATTCTTCTACTTGTTTGCCATGACTTAAAGTTGCATATACATCTTTAAAATCTATATCTTTTGCATACTGTTCAGTGTAGCTTTCATGCAATATTGAATTATGCTTAAGTATAGTGGTTGCATTTATGATTGGTCTGGAAAACATATCTGCAACTTTATTGTGTATTCCTTTTTTATATCTGATAACAAGATGAAACTGTTGTAGAAAACCAATCCACCTATAATGTCTTGATTGTTGCAACTTAGTTTGTGAGTGTAAATATTGAAGTGGTTGATGATCAATATGTATAGCTGTGTCTTTTCCCATTAGGTAATGTTTCCACTTTTTCACACTCTGTACTAATGCATACAATTCCTTATCATACGTGGGATAATTGACTACTGCAGAATTAAATGTCTCAGAATGATAACATATGGGTTTACCGTGCTGCATCAACACTGCTCCCATGGCATAGTCACTGGCATCCATTTTGATCTCAAATGGTCTTTGAAGATCGGGCAGTGCTAGTACTAGTGTTGTACTAATCTTTTCTTTTAAGGTGTCGAAGGATTTCTGCTATTTGCCTCCCCACTAATACACCTTGTTCAATCCTGTAAAAGTATGTAAGGGAGCTGCAATCAAGGAAAAGTTAGAAATAAAATTTCTCCAATACTGTGCTGCTCCTAAGAAGCTTCTAACTTCTGTAGCAGATTTGAGTTTAGGCTAGTTTACAATGACTGCAACCTTAGAGGGATCTATCTTCAATTCACCACCCCCTACAATATGACCCAAATAATTCAAAAATGTTTTTCCAGATTCAAATTTTGAGAGCTTAACATAAAGATTCTCTTTCTTCAAAACATCTAGAGCCTGCTTAACATGCTTTAAATGTTCTTCCCATTTTTTATTAGATATAAGAATTTCATCCAAATATACAATGAAAAAACCATCAATAAAAGGTTTGAGTATATCATTCATTATTGTCATGAAAGTAGCAGGAGCATTAGTTCAGACAAAAGCCATAACCAACCATTCATACAATCCCTGCTTGGTTTTGAAAGCAGTCTTCCATGCATCTTCCTCTGCAACTCTAACCTGATGATAGTCAATATGCAAGTCCAACTTGGAAAAATAAACAACTTCTTTCAAATGATCTAATAGATCATCTATGCGAGGGAGGATATAATGATTTTTTATCGTTATCTTATTCAGTTCTTGGTAATCAATGCACATTCTCCATGAGCCATCTTTCTTTCTCACCAAGACAATTGGAGACCCACAAGGCGATGTGCTAGGTCTTATGAACCCTTTCTCGAGCAACTCCTGTACCTGCTTCTTGATTTCTGCATTCTCTAAAGCAGACAACCTGTACATTCCGATGTTAGGCAATGGAGCATCTTGCTGCAAATTAATATCATGTACTATTTCCTTTTTGGGTGGCAGACCTTTAGGTTCTTGAAATAGTATATCATATTCTGAAACAACTTTTTCTAAATCAGCTTGTTGTTTAGCATTACAGCCCTCAAATACATTGGTTTTATCAGGTTTCTTTTCCTTTACAACCATCAGTAAAAATTGTTTGCACAAATTTACAATTCTTTTCATCTGCCCTGAGTTTATGAGAGTATAATTATTCTTGAGTTTGTGAGCTCTTACAATATATTTGATTCCATTCTTAACGAAGTGATAGTTGTTTTAAGCTCTATAGAAAATAGCTTTCCTATCATACAAGTAAGGACTTCCAAAAACAATTCCACATATATCCAAGGGAACAATATCTAACTCAACCTCATCTACAAATGCTACCCAAAAGAAAACCTAAGTTTACATTATCTAGTCACTTGTAGCCATGCTTTATCACATAACCAACCTAATGGATATGGATTTTTGTGAGGTGTGGTTAGTAATCCCAACCTCTTTACAATTGCTTCAGAAAGTAAATTTACTTGTGAGCCACTATCAAACAAAGTATCAATCTTTTGATGCTTGGAAACAACTCTAATATGAAATAGCTCATGTCTTTTCCTCTCATTTTCTTCATTATCAGTAGATTGTGCAGAATTACTAGTATATGCTTCAGAATTTTTACCTTTAATACCTGTGGCTGCAATTGTTGTTTCATCTCCTGAGTCTGACCCCAAATCTTTTTGAATAGCTACAAAAATCTTCTACTTCTTTCCATCGTACTTCTTGGGTTTCAGCTTTGGATGCAGAATCCAGTAGTGTTCATCATCATGCCCATCCTTTTTACAGTGAGTGCATGAAGATTTGGTCTTTTGTACAGTATTTGTCTTCCTCTCTTTCCATTTCTGTTTTCTTTTCTCCTTATTCTTACTTGCAATGGAATTTGATGATCCCCCCAACTTTTGGGTTCACATTCTTGCCTCTAGCCTCTAGATGTGTAGCTTGAACAAATACCTCATCTATGCTAGTGGGTTTAAACATGAGAATTGTGTGCCTTAAGTAGTTGTGTAGACACCCTATATACTTCAATAGAGTTTCAGGTGAGTCTAAAGAAATTCCTAGAATCAAAGCTCTTTTCCTAAATTCTTGAGTGCAACTTTGTACACTTTGCCCTTTTAATTGTAGAAGAGTTTGCCAACTCATAATGGCTTGTTGCATATAAGCTAGTGGATAGAACTGCTTTTTAATTGAAAAAACAAATTCACTCTAGACAGAAAGAATTTTATCATTCTTCTTTAGGTCAGCTTGTGTCCTGCCTTCCCACCATACCAAGGCAGTGCCTCCAAGGTGTAGGTTAGCCAGTTGAATCTCGCTACTGTCTGAATCAATGCTCTGCACTCTACAATAAACATCAATCTATCTAATCAAATTACCCAGCTTCTCTACATTGAACTCTCCATCATATATTGGTAAATCAAATTTAACATCTAATTTAATCAAAGATGTCTTCTTTTTGTTTTCAGGGCTACTAGGAGGTGTGGGAATTTTTCTTCTTTCCCCTTTCCTTTAGAGTGTTCATGGAGGAAAGATTCTTCTGCTCCTTTATCTTGTTTGGATTTTGATGAATCTTCCTCCCTACCTTTCTTAAATTCTCTATACATTTCCTCTACCATGGCTCTCATGGTCATGAAACTATCCATGAACTAAGGGTCTGATTCCAAGGGAGTTTCTTCTGACATTTTCCTCTTAGGATAGACTCTTCCAATTTCAGGGTTAGTTTCAACCAACTCTCCTTCTCCTAGTTTAAGCTTTGATCTAGTTAGCATTCAACAACAAAATCCAGCACAAGCTTGTCTAACCTTAGTAAACTTGAGCTCTGATACCACTTGATCTGGAATTTATCCAGGACAAAGAATTAAAGGTATTACAGACTCATGTGCATGGAGGTGCCTATGTTACTTTATGCAATGGATCAATAAGATTGCGAAATACATAGACACTGAAGAAGTTAGTGAAAACATAATAGTAAAACATGTAAACATGACAAGTTTAATAAGGAGTTCACCCAATGCTTCTGGGCTACGTCTCCTGGTCCAGCCTTCATTGGTGGCCTCTCTATTATGTTTTCAAGTAGATTTTTTACAACAGTGAGCTCAATTGAGTCTCACTCAACAGATATAAATTAGTAGGATTGGACTTGGATCCCCCAAGTCTCTGGAGTACATAGACTCTCCTTACTGAAACTCGCCCTCTATTGGTCACAGTAGTATGAGCCCAATCTAATACTCATACATGACAGGTAAGTACAAAGGAGTTTTCTTGAACCTCTCAAGCCCTTTCTGGAGTATACAGACTCCCTTTGATTCTCTCTCTAGCCCTGTCTGGCTCGATGCTGCCTTCAGGTCAGCTCGACTTCTTCTCTCTATTCTCCGCTCTTGGCTTTTCGCCTTTACTAACTCACTCTCTTCCTTTATTTCTGTCAGTTCATGGCTTTAAAGCAAATTTTCTTTCTGACAGTTCATTTTCACTTCTCGGCGCTTTTGGTTCTCCTGCCTCTCTGTCTGTTTGAATTCCCCTGTTTTGCGTCATCATCACTTTGTAATGCTTCACAAGGAGGTGGCCACCTATTCTGCAATGGGTGACTGTGTTGGGTTCCTTGAACACATTCGAATGGTCATTATTTCTATTTGCTCCAAGATTTCCCGCGAAATACGAATATTTTGCCAACTCATCATCCACATCGGACTCCAAATCCCATATAATCTTGCTTTACCATTGGTCAAATTCGTTCATTCATCAGGATGCGCCTCTGCCATTGATCTGGGGCCATAATTAGCTCGAAGGTTACCTATCTGATATGCACGGTTTTCTCTTTCCTCTGCTGGACGCAGGTCACTCGCTGTGTGGAATTGGGTGGGACTCGGTCTAAACCGCTTACCGCCTCGAGGCCCTTCCGATATCCTACTTGGTTTTTTTGTGGAATCCTGCTCCACCGGAACTGAAACTGGTACTTTTCCATGTTTTATAACCTTTTCGGGTCCGGGGGCTTCGAGGCTTTCCTTCACTAAGGGGGACGACCTGCGATAGTGCTAATCGAGTATCAGAATCTATTCTTGTTTTCTGAACCGGCTCCCAGTTTTTCTAGTTTTTCCACAACATGCGTTACCATGGGCCCTCGGTCTGCGCGCTTGACCGACGGTCCTTGTTGCTCTGTGCTAGTCACAATCTGTAATTGTCACGAGGATTGCTTCTGATAGCTTGATCCTTTTAAGACTTGAATCTTTTTTGCATAATTTTACAGAGTTATGAAAACTTAGAGAGTGTTCTAGGATCCAATTCAGATCACCCAACAAATTCAATTTTATTTCCTAGATGACACATGTGAGCCAACATCCACACTAGTTTGGTTTCTTCCTTCAGCATGAAGCTTGATAAGCAAAGAATTTACCTCTTCTTCTATAGCTTTAATTAGATCCATGAAAATGGACTGTGAAAGATTATATTGTGATAGTAGTTACTGCCCGATAGCATGTGCATCTATCATCTTCTAAGGAAGATGATTTAATTGTGGCAAAACTAAATTATTCATGGTAGTTCCTACAACAATGGTCTAAGTTGCAACAAAAAATAAGTTTGCGTAGGATAGGTTCAATAAATGTAGTGGAAACATCTCCACTTGCAAGTAAAGCTACTACTGGAACAATTAGTGATGTGCCAAATGAAGTTGAATTGTCATATTTTGGAGGAGCTTGTAATAGTCAAAATTCCAGTTTAGTTACATGATTTGTTATGCATATTGGCTCTCCAGGTCTTCCATCTAAATGTACTTTTTCCCCTCATAATGAAGTTGGAAGAATTGAGAAATATCAAGCTACCTTTACGTGTGATATAATTTTAGTGAATACCATTAAAAATTCGAGACCTCTTTTTAAATTTGCATTAGAATGTGGCCGACATATCAACTCAATGCGATCATGATTTACTTCCTTTGTTCTCATAATTTTCATAAATGCACGAGACTTCGAATTTGTAGACCTCATTGGACCATCAAACAAATGATCTTGCACAATCATGTCCAACATCATTAAGAAATTTCAGAATGTAATGACCAAAGGAAAATTCTTGTTAGGGATATCTATAAAACTATCTAAAATATTTTGAACCTCACTTAGGTCATCATTCCTCTTGTGCATTTCCAAGAAGGTAGCATGATCCTTTCCTAATGAAGATGTGTCAAAGCTCTCTAATGATAATAGTTGATTATTGTGATTTCCCTTCACGAAATCGAGACACACATGTTAGCCAATCGTGGATTTCTACAAGATTTGTCTTCTTTGAAATCATTAACTTCATCTTTCTCATCCTTGCAACTACCACTTGTCAATGTTGATAAATTTCTTCGTATTCACAATTAGAGGAAATACTTGTGTAGTGGAGAGTGCTTTGGAAGTTGTTTCATTTTATTACACTAAGAATAGTCCCATATTTCTAAACCAAGAACATCTTTTAGTATTTTATATAAACATTATTTATAGTTTGTGTCGACGAATTGTGCAATATATGGGCTCTTGAGGGCTCCTCCTCTCAGTGCCTTGTATGGGCATTGCCTTCATGGAGTATGGTTGTTAATTGATGGAATTTGGTGCTCGAATTGTGACTTAGAATACTTGACTTGGAGATTGGGCCTTCGAGCCCAATAATTTTATAAAAACAAATTTTTTGCATAAGAAGCTGAGAGCTAAAAAATGGTCTTAAAAAGCCAGATTTTCCCCAAATTCAATTTTTTTTTAGTAAACAAGAATTATAAAAAGTTTGTCATGTGAAATCATGACCCCTAATTAAATTGTTGTCCTCCATAGTAGGATTTAGCTACAAAAATAGGATTAGGGGGTTTCGTGTGTGAAAATGCACCACAAATTTTAGAAATGTGGTCATAAAGTTGGGTACCAAAGAACCCAAACATACTCCTCAAGTATCTAGGAGGTATACATAGTCATCTATGGTATAAATTGATGTTATTCAAACATAGATCAATGGATTATTCTTGTGTATAGGCATAGTACCTCGATAACATATGTTAGAAGAAAGGGGAATCAAGTAGGTTAAAGAAAAAGGAGCATCGAGATGCTTCCAAGGAGGGGAAGAAGAAGATGAAAGGGGGAAAACATTAAAATATGGCAACCAGAGCATTCTACTGTAAATATCCTAACAACCATTAAAATAGTTGCAACATTGATGACGATATAGAGTATAAGTTGTTAGAAATTAAATAATAGATAAATGGAACACATAAAATATTATGAAATCACAAACAAAGAAAATCATAAAACAAGAGCGACACAGATATACATGGTTCACCCAATTTTGGATACGCACATGGAGAAACATCCAGGCCTTCCTTTTATATCATCTATCAAAATGAAGAGATACAACCAACATCAAATCCATTGTAATTTCCTCTTCACTCTCACATAGTATCCTCTCTCTTTCTCACACAAAATAATTATACACATCCACAATACAATTCCATCAAATAAATCTAGGGTTGCCTTCTAGTGAAAAACCCTAAATTAACATAACTTCTACAATCAAATATTTCGCCTAACGAACTACCTAGATTGACTACAAAATTACAATATTTTACAAGGCAATTCTTATCAAAAATTATCTTCAAGGGCTTCTGCCCCCCGACCCCCTACTAGGGGGGCTCATAAAATTGTCATTGCCCCCACTATACCCCCCTGATGGCGATCCTACGAGCGACGTTTCCACCCCTGTTAGGAACTGGGTTCGAATGCAGCTAAAATGAGACCTATGAATCAAGAAGATAATTAGGCTCCACACATATTGGGCCTCAAATACGTGCATGTTTTCATCATTCAATACTACCATTCATAACCTATATTCATGTACTATTACACTCATTTCACACCATAATTCCATCACTTGTCGCCAATTCATGTCTTATGCCTCATGGTTGATTATCATTAGTTTTCTTATATTTTCTATGATTAAAGATGATTTTTCCATGATTTACTAATGATGTTTTTTCTAAGTTCATTTTTCATAGGGTTCCATTGCCGAAATTCTTCACAAGTCAGTTGAACTAGTTGGTACAAGTAGAGTACAGGAATATCCAATTTGGGGTTTCGACATTTTGGCACACTTCCGGGGAAAACCGAGGGAGGTTATTGTCCAAAATAATGTTTTAATACATGTCCATGTGTTTTATTGCAACTAGGTTTCACATGTGGGTCCCTAGGAGCTAATTAACAAATCTGCTCAAAATGTCCACAATTTCCAAACTGGAAAATATGAGAAAATGGGTTTGTTAACCATATAACCAAGTATCTATATTCAAAATATTTTCTCTAGATTCGATTTTTTCTAAAAGTTATAAGTGGATCTTGGAGGAAGTTTTATAAAAAAATGACTGCTTTTCCAGAGTTCTAGAAACTTGCAAAAAGAGCTAGACAACCAACTTTGGGCACGATTTACGAGGATCATGATTCGAATGAGATAAATCAAAGAGAGGTTTTTGTTGAAAATATAACAAGTTAGGTTCCCTCCAAACAGGTTTCCAAAATTAGCCATGGTTAGGAAGATATGCCAATATCTTTAGGGTCAATTTGTTAAAATTGTTCAATTTTCCATAATTGAGAAAAATTACTAATTCGCCTTGTAAATCTTATAAATGGCTCAGCCATGGTTTGTATTGTAAGCTTTTGAAGTTTGTAAAAGGAAGAGAAACAGGGAAGTAATAAAGGATGGATTGAAGCCTTGTTGCAATAATAATTGCATGTTAATTTAATTTTGTTTCATCTCTAAATTCTCTATAAGTATTATGACCGTGTTTTGAATTTTATTTCCATTGAGTTAATATAAATTGATCCAGGAGTGGCAAGGGCCCACCACCACCTAGAAGCAAGTTCTGTAGTTCATTCCAATCATAGGGATTAGATTTGCAGAGTGAATTTTGTTTAAACATTGCTTAGATCTTTGAATGTTTTCATTTCTGCACTCAATACTCTTACTCTGTTTTGTAATTTGAAGTTGAATGTTGTAGATTTCATTACTTAGTCATCAAAGATCAACAAGGATTCACTGAGCAATGATCTGTGATCTAAATAATACTTTTGGTACAATTGCATGGCATGGGACAACAAATAAACAGAAGTTAATCACCGTATCACAAGTCTAGAAATGAATTTGTTATCCTCTATTTACTTTCTATACGTTACCAAGTTTTGCAGCATTATAAATCTGTGATTAATGCTCAGGAAAACAGTAAGACAATGTTGATTGTGAGTGGAGTGTGTGAGTGTTGATATGATTAGGATAGGATTAGAGTTTTTTTACAATTGAAAGCTGATAGGAATCGATATTTCTTAAGTTTAATCATTTTAGTTATAAGATTGGATTTCTGAGTTAGGTATAGAATACAGTTAGTTTAAAGAGAGTTGCATTTCATTTTTTTTATGCTTGTTGATTTCTCATGTCCTAGGAATTAGATTAGTTACAATTTTGTTTGAATTGTGGTTATTTTCTGCATTAGAATAGGGTTTATTTCAACTGCAAGTGTGATTACTTTCCCTCATTAGATTAAGATTACTTTCTTGCATTAGATTAAGATTACTTTCTTGCATTAGATTAAGCATGTTTATTTTTTGGCATTAGATTAAGGTTACTTCATTGCATGTGTGGTTACTTTTCTGTACTAGATTAAGTTTCATTCCATTGCAAGATTGGTTACTTTTGATAGTAAATTGATTTAGTTTCAAACTATAAATAGCAATTTTGTACTTAAACAGTAAATTGATTTTCTTACTCTAGTTTAGATTATACGCTTTGATCATGCATTACCTGTTCTTGCACCACGAAGCTTACGAGTTCCATATTGATAATTTAATATTGGAATTTTAACACATATAATTTCCCCAACAACACCTAGTAATGTCCCACTTGGAGACTAATTATAACAACCCAACCAATGCTTCACTTGTTGGACAATGCTCCCACTTGGACTTGGTTGTTTCTCATATTCACCATCATACTTCAAAACAAATTAAAAATGAGCAGAATCTTAGTTTCTTCCTGGTTTCAACCTTTGTTAACATATCTGCAAGATTCTGGCTAGTGTGTGTCTTTTCCACCTTCAACTATCCATCTTCCAAAATGACTGCATGAAATTCTACTTGATTTGTATATGTTTAGTCTTGGAATGAAATGTTGAGTTCTTTTCAAGATGAATGACACAATGGATGTCATTGTATAAAATTCCCATCTCATGCTTCTTAACCAATTCATCCATAAACCTTTGCAACCAAATCATTTCTTTACTGGCCTCTATAGCATCAACATACCCCGCTTTCATTGTTGAAAGTGCAACAACACTTTGCCTTTTTGAAACCCAACTGAGAGTAGTTTTACCTATAGTAAAAACATACCTTATGGTGCTCCTCCTATTATCACTATCATCTGATATATCTGCATCAACATATCCCTCTAGAGAAATGTTTGAATTACCAAAACATAAAGCTTGATTAGTTGTACCTCTCAAATACTTGAGAATCCACTTCACTACCATCCAATGCTCTTTTCCTGGATTGTTAATATACTTGCACAAAAATCCCATTGCATGTGCAATATCAGGCCTTGCACATACCATTTCATACATTACGCTTCCAACTGCTGAAGCGTATGAAACTTTAGACATATAATCTATCTTCTCCTGGGTCTTGGGACACATATCCTTAGTTTTAAATGGATATCCAAAGGTGTATTAACTCATTTTTCATTCTGAATATTAAATCTTTCCAACACCTTTCCTATGTACTCACTCTGAGATAATGTTAATTTGTGATTTTTCTTATCTCTAGTTATTATCATACCAAGGGTTTGTTTTGTAGCACCCAAATCCTTCATTGCAAATGAATTTGCCAATTTTCCTTTGAGCCCATTTATTTCCTACATGATAGATCATGCAACAAACATGTCATCTACATACAATAGCAATATAATATAGCTTCCATCATTTTTCCTTTTCAGATAAACACAATGGTTAGAGTGACATCTAGTATAACCTTGTTGAGGCATAAACTTGTCAAATTTTAATACCACTACCTTGGAGCTTATTTTAATCCATATAAGCTTTTCTTCAACCTGCATACTAATTTTTCCTTCCTTTTGAGGTCATACCCTTAAGGTTACTTCATATAAATATCTTCCTCCAAATCCCCATGGAGAAAGGTTGTATTTACATCTAGTTGTTCAAGATGCAAATATTCTATTGCCATTAAACTTAAAATGGTTCTAATTGAAGTCATTTTAAAAATAAGAGAAAAAATTTCATCATAGTCTATACCTTTATTTTGTGTAAACCCTTTCACCACAAGTCTAGCCTTATACCTCTGTTTTCCTCCGTCTCCTTCCTTTAATGTGTAAACCCATTTATTCTGACACATTGTTTTACCTATAGGAAACCTGAATAAGTCCAAAGCCTAGATATGTACCAAGGAGTCCATCTCTTCTTTCATGTCTTGCTCCCACTTCTTCCTAGTTACTACCTGCATTGCCTGGTCATAACATTCTTGTTCACCAGAATCAGTTAACAATACATATTATAATGAATGAGAGTATCATTCAGGGGGGCTACTTAGTCTCGTAGATCTTCTAAAACCAATTTGAGGTGTTTGTTTCTATTGTGGTTGTTTTTGTTGTTGTGGCTGTTGATCATTATGCTTTTCAGGAATCTTTACCTTTTCTGTGATCTAATTAAGAATTGTCTATTCTTTTCTTTTCTTTTCCTATTTATTTCCCTGCATTTGATCCATATATGAGACCTTTTCATTTGATCGAGGAGGATACAGGTGGATATTTAGGAAAGTACCAGTGGCATGACAAAAGGCTCAAAACTCAAAGTTACATAATTTGGATAAGCTTAGCATCGGATTGAAGTGCTTGTCATCCTGATTCTAATGGTGCGAACAACACTCAAGTCCAAGTCCACATGAAAAATTTAGAGCAAGTCAAAGTTTTAGTTTGACTTGTCCAGGTAGCAGGGAGAAGATGACATGACATAGTTTCACCGAATAGGGAGTGCCACGTGACAGGATGCCACTAGACCCTGCATATTGCATATCGGCAAAGAGGAGGAGTGCTTAAGGAAGAATCGGCCCCTGGTGTTCTTGATTGCGATTGTGATATCGCATATTGCATGCCAGAGGGGTCACAAATCGGCCCCGGCAGGACTTCCTTGTGATGTGATATACATCACATATCGCAATCGCACAAAAGGGCTAGTTCTTGTGATATGGTTCAGGGGAAAAGTGTCAATTGCAATTTCATGGTGGGAGGTAATTGCAATACTAGGATAAGGGGCCTAGACCCAAAATGTTATATAGTGTGATTAATAAACCCGGTGGGTCCGCGGGTGTTGCAAAGTGCTAACCATTGTGCCAAGGATTTCATGCCGATTGTGATATTGTGATAGGGGGCCCGGACCCAAAATACCATATATTATGCTTAATACACCTGGCGGGTCCGCAGATGTGGCAGAGCGCTAGATCAGTGTGCCGAGGGTTTCACACCAATTGCGATAATGCGATGGGAGTGTCGGACGCGAGACATTATGGCATACAGTGAATACTCCTGTCAGATCCATTGTTATCACGGGATGTTGTGTTTGGGAATTAGACTCTCCATCGATAAGCTAGAAGCGCCAATAAACCTGCTGCCAAGACTCATGTGATGTTGTAATGGGTTTCTTTATTAGACATTGGATTTTCTATTGCGGAAGGGTTGTTGCCATGAATCCTTCTGCCTGCTAACCTTGAGTTTTATGTCAAGAACTGCCCCAATTTTTAGGAATGTTGCCATGCCATTATATATATGGCTATTTGGGTCTCAATAAGGGGGAGAGAAAAGAGAGAAGCATAGATTTGTAGAGAAGAGAAGTGGCACCTGCTCTTGGTAGGTATCCAGAACCATTCCTCAACAATTCACGAGGTTCCAAGAAGGTTGCAAGGCTCGATTATCCAAATGGGGTGTTCAGGCATGCATTTTTGCACTATTTTTCACGAGGAAGTCAATGGTGTTGTTTGTTTCTAGCACTGAGTTCTCCATTTTCTAGCTATCTTCCAAATTGGAGGTATAAGGATGTTTATGTAGAAATCTTCTTGTACTTCTCTCTTTTCATGCCACTTAATAAAAGAATGCCTCCCCACTATTGAGCAGGGCCCGAGATGTAGTCCAAATTGGATGAACTCCGTAATCAAATCTCTGTGTCCTGATATTTTGTGATGATGTCTCTTGTCTTTCGTTTTCATGATGATGTCTTTATGGTTTTTAATCGTTGTAACTCATGTTAATTCCAATGCATCTATAAGTAAAAAAATCCTGGATCAAGATGGTATCAGAGCAGGGCTTAAGATGCTCATCCTCTGAAGCCTATCTTTGGTTTCCGCACTCATGCAATTTGGAGACACGACGATTATTGAGGCTCATGGGGGAGAGATACGATACAATTTCCATTAGAGTTTGCGTGAATGACAAAGTTGTGCATGAATGATTAAGAGTGCAGCCATGGAGTGCGACAAGGGAATGCGTGAGACTTTCCTGCGTATGTCCAAGATGGTGGATATTATGTATACAACATATGAGAAGCACAAAGAGGAGGAGACTCAGGGATCAGAGAGTGATATATCATCTACCTCTTTCGGTTCTTTTCAATCATTTCCTTCCTCAAATGCAAAGATTAATTAGAGGCTTCAATAGGAGAATGCATAATTAAAAAGGCTCCTATAGCAAGAGAAAGAGGAGAAACAATGACTGCTATAGTAGTTGCAAGAAAAGGAGGAAGCCTTGGAAAAGATGAAGCGTTATCCATGTGAGGTAAATTCTTTCATGCTGAAAATTATTCCTGATACTAAATTTGTTGTTTTGAAAATCATACCACATGAATAGGTTCTAAATTGTTGAAGAGAATGGGGTATGAAGGAAAAGGCTTGGGCATTAATGGCCAAGGCATTGTCAATCCCATCAAAGTAGAAGAATTACCCTGTTGAACAGGACTTGGGTATGTCAGGAGGGAAGCTCATAAATGCACTATTACAACCACTAAACCATCAATGATAGATGATGAGAAGCCCTCATCAGTTCTTTCCAACTTGACGGTGGAGGTAAAAGAGGTCGAAATCCCTTTAGTTTCATCTTCACATAGTTTAATTTCTGTTGGAAATGTGGAGATACCAATTTTACGGACAAATATGAGACTCCTTACCAGGATGAGGTATAAGGAAGAAGAAATTGGTGTTAAAAGCCAAGGGATAGCTCATCCATTAGAGGTTGAGCAAAGACCTCGATTTGCAGGCACTGAAGGATAGTGCTCAAAGATGTCAAAAGATTCCATGACATCGTTAAGATCGTCGAGGAAAGAGGATGATGGGGACACATCACCATAAACGTATGGTAGTATGCATAATAGAGACATAGTTGAGGAAAGCTATTATTCCTGTGATCATACTAGAGACCAACAGAAAAGGTATAACTAGTCTCGGTATTTTAATGTTCATTTTGATTACAATTGCATTGTTAATAATGGACGTAGATCATGGCATAGAAGGACTTGCAATTTTTGTGGATTGCATAACCATTTGTTTGTTGAGTGCTGGAAGAGAATGATAACACAGAAAAATATGAGGTGTAGAAGACCCTCTAAACAATAGGCAAAGAAGAAGAAGATCAAGTAGATCTGGAAGGTGAAGGCTCATTGTAGTCATTGCGACAAAGGTGGTCATTAGAGAGCCACATGTTGGAGGCTCCATCCAAAGCAGTGTCGCAAGGACAAGAGCATTCGAGCATGAACCAGGTGAAACAATTGTTCGACCAACAAATGCGGCACAGGGAATATGATCCATTCACTTTGATAATTGAGATATGGTTCTTCTAGGTGTGGTAGAATTTCATGGCTTTATTTTTTTCATATGTTTCATTTTAAAATGTAAAAGTGGTGATGTGTTTTCCATCACTTACTGCAACAACAATGATGCTTGGCATTATTTTGTGTTCCTTTTTGAAATATGAAAGTGATGATGTGTTTCAATCACTTGTTGAAGCAACAATAATGTTTAGTCTTGTTTGTGTAAATCATTTGTTGCAGTGATGATGTGTTTTCCATCACTTGTTGAAGCAACAATGATGTTTGGCCCTGTCTTGATAGCTGGAGTATTGTTTCCATTTTTATGTAAACTTAACCATAAAGTATGTGTTATGAACTCATGGCAAGTATGGGATGCTTGGCTCATTTTGGTCATAGACCTAAACATGTAGTTTGCAAGATATTGTACTACATGTTTACAGGGGATGCAGGTGTCGGCTGATCACTTATGGCTCTGAAGGACATAGGTGAAGGAGAAGGACAGATGACCTATTAGGACACTCATGGTGCAGACAGAGTACAAATTAATTGCAGATTAATTAATACTTTTGGAGGACCAAAATCCTCTCTTAGTGGGGAGGATTGATCTAGGAGGATTAGTCGAGGAGGACCCAAGCGGATTAATCCAGGTGGATATTCAGAACATTATTAGTGGCATGAAAAAAGGCTCAAAACTCAAAGTCAAAAATCTAGATAATATTAGCATCAGATCAAAGTGCTCATTGTCCTGATTCCAATGGTGTGAATGGTACTCAAATATGAGTCTAGATGAAAAAGTTAGAGCAAGTCAAAGTTTTAGTTTGACTTGTCCAGATAACAGGGAGAAGATGAGATGGCATAGTTTCAGTGAATAAGGGAGAGCCATGTGGAAGGATGCCACTGGACCCCGCATATCACATATCAACAAAAAGGAGGAGTGTTTAAGGAAGAATCGGCCCCTAGTGTTCCTAGTTGTGATTGCGATATTGTATAGTAGGCTGAAGGAGTCATGAATTGGCCCCGACGGGACTTAGTTGCGATGTGATATATATCGCATATCGTAATCGCATGGAAGGGTTGGTGCTTGCGATATGGTTTAGGGGAAAAGTGTCAATTTCGATTTCGTGGTGGGTGTCGATTGTGACACTGCGGTAAGGGGCCTGAACCCAAAATGTTATATAGTGTGATTAATAAATCCGTCAGGTCTATAGGTGTTGCAGAGTGCTAACCATTGCATCAAGCGTTTCACATCGATTGTGATATTGCAATAGGGGGCCCAGACTCGAAATACCATATATTATTCTTAATACACCTGATGGGTCCACAGATGTGGTAGAGCACTAGATCAGTGCGCCGAAGGTTTCACACCGATTGCGATAATTTGATGGGAGTGTCGAATGCGAGACATTATGGCATATGGTGAATACTCCTATCATATCCACTGTTATCACTGGATGATGTGTTTGGGCATCAGACTGTCCACCGATAAGCTGGAAGCACGGATAAACCTCCACTAAGACTCATGCGTTGTTGTAATGGGTTGTTTCCATGAATCCTTCCACCTGCTAACCTTAGGTTTTATGTTAAGAACTGCCCCAATTTTGAGGGATGCCACCATGCCATTATATATATGACTATTTGGGTTTGAAGAAGGGGGAGAGCAAGAGAGAAGCATATATTTACAAAGCATAACAGTGGCACCTCCTCCTGATAGGTAGCCGGAACCATTCCTCAGCAATTCAAGAGGTTCCAAGAAGGTTGCAGAAGGCCCGATTATCCAAATGGGGTGTTCGGATAGGCCTTTTTAGACTATTTTTGCCAAGAAGTCAGTGGTGTTGTTTTTTTCTAGGGTTGGACTCTCCATTTTCTAGCTATCTTCCAAATTGGAGGTATAAGGATGTTTATGTAGAAATCCGCTTGTACTTCTCTTTTTTCATGCCACTTAATAAAAGAAGGCCCACTATTGAGCAGGGCCCGGAGATGTATTCCAACTTGGACAAAATCTGTAATCAAAACTTTGTTTCCTGCACTTTTGTGATGATGTCTCTTTTCTTCGTTTTTCATGCTGATGTCTTTATGGTTTTTAAGCGCTGTAACTCATGTTAATTCTGATGCATCTATAAGTAGACAAATCCTGGAACATTATTGAATATGACATCTTTACTCCTAATTATTTTGTGATTTTCATAATCATATAGGTAATAACCAAAATCATTAACACCATATCTAATAAAGGTACATTTCTTTGATTTTGCCTCAATCCTTGTTCTATTTTCTTTGTTAATGTGTACAAAGGCTTCACATATGAAAGTCTTTAGAAATGAGTAGTTTACCTTTTTACCTGTCCATGCCTCCTTTGTAATACCACCATCTAAGGTACTTGAAGGTATGTTTATTAGATAAACAACAATATCTACAACCTCTACCCAAAATTTTAAAGGTAATCCTGCATGCAATCACATGCACCTTGCACGCTCCTGATTCTTTTGTTAATCCTTTCTGACACACCATTTTCTTGTTGTGTTTTGGAATTGTATTCTCTCTATGAATTCCATGTTCTAAACAATAACTATCAAACTCCCTGCTGCAATATTCACCTCCATTATCTAATTTGACACACTTCAACTTTTTCCTTGTGTCATTCTCAACCAAAGTTTTCTATTTCTTAAAAGTATCAAATACATAATATTTATTTCGGATATTGTAATGCCTCCTCCCATATCTACCCACTTTCACGGGATTTATCGGTGTAAACATGAGATGGGGTCTTCTATAACAAGAATCAACCTCCTATATGACCTTGAGGAAATGGAGTCGACAAACCAAGGCCTTATTGACTTCCCTCAGGTGCTACAGGTCCCCATGAGATACCTAACCACTCCATATCTCCAACCCCTGAGATAACTTTCTTTTTCATTGTACTAGACCCTTAGTCACTCCCATGATAAGGCCTCCAAGAGACTAAAACCCTCTAGTCTCTCCCACAAGCCTGCATCCCAGTAACTTCATTCCTTTTTAGCAAGTTCTATGCTAGCTTCCGTAAGATCTAAACTAATTTTTTAGGTCTATGATCCAAACCTCTGCCTAGAACTTGATATAACCTTAAGAAGTGATAACTATCATAATGACAAAGCTTCTAACTCAAAAATTTATCATGGACTCACCCTATCCCATCCTAACAATGACATTCATTCCATAAAACACATGATGAACATGCTACCTATAGGTTATGAATGAATATATAAACATAGATATCTGAAACTTATATGAGGATTACCGTGAAGGACTAATTCCCTCTCACAATAGCTACCATAATAGAAAAGATAGAAAAAATAGTTAAAACCAGCTCACAAAAAGATAGAAAATATAGTTGAACGCCTTAGAATTCAGCCTCTTTGAGGGGGCAACCTCCTTTACATTACACAAATGAACAATTCTTGGATGGTTCAAATGAAAAAACCTCCTTTCTATATATAGGAGTCTAAGGAGTCACAATATAACCCAGCCGACCTAACAATAATAATATAAATCCACAAAAATAACAATAGAGGGATTCTATGGGGAACAACAATATTAATAAGGGATACAACTACAATAGTAATGGGGTAATCACTAGTATTATAGGGACCTAACATGCCCCTCTCCTTCAAAAAAGTGTTGTCCTCAACGCTTGAGTATTTCTGGATGCTTTTGTATAAAATTCTCATCCTCCCATGTGGAATCTTCAGTGGATAAGTTCTTCCACTTGATGAGATACTCTGAAATTGATCGATTTCGTAGCTGTCGAGTTCTTGTTTCTGTGACTGCTTCCGGTTCCAATATAATTTTTCCTTCCTCGTCAAGTTCTGGAAATATTGTTTGAACTGGGAGCTTGTCACCTATAACCTTCTTTAAACATGAAACATGGAAAACTGGGTGCACTCGAGAAGCTGCATGAATCTCCAATTTGTATGCCATCATACCAGTCTTTTGCAACACCTTGTACAGACCATAATACTTTGGTGATAATTTATTATCCTTCTTAGCTTTCTTGAGGGACATTTGTTTATATGGTTGTAGCCATACGAATACCCAATCACCTACATCAAAACTTCTTTCACTATGATGTTGATATGCCTATTGTTTCATTCTATTATGTGCCAACAGGAGGTTATCCTTTAAGAGTTGGAGGACTTGTTGCTGATGTTCGATGTGATGTTCCACTTCTTGAACCTTAGAATTTTCTCTTAAATATGATGTGATGGATGGTGGCTGATATCCATAAAGTGCCATAAATGGGATCATTTTTGTTGTTGTATGGAAGGAAGTGTTATACCACCATTCAGCCAGAGGCAACCATTTGACCCATTGTGTCTATTTATCAGATACAAAGCAACGAAGATATCCTTCCAAACATTTGTTTACTATCTCAGTTTTCCCATCAGATTGAGGATGATAAGATGAGCTATGAGCTAATTGAGTACCAAGACAAGAAAATAATTCTGTCCAAAAATTTCCAGTGAAAATGGGATCTCTGTCACTTACAATAATCTTTGGATTTCCATGTAGCTTTTGAATTGTTTCCATAAATGCAGTAGAAACTGTACTGGCTTTAAATGGATGTGATAATGCACAAAAGTGTGCATACTTGGTAAGTCTCTCAACTACCACCATGATGACACTCTTTCCCTCAGACTTGGGTAAACCTGTGATAAAATGCATTGAAACCTCCTCCCAGCGTTGGCTTGGAGTGGATAAAAGTTGTAATAGACCGGGGGTCTTAATTGTTTCCACTTTATTTTGTTGGCAAACCAAACATTCCGCCACAAACTTTTGAATATCCAATTTAAGGCCATCCCAAAAAAATTCCTTCTTAACCTTGTGGTAAGTTTTTAAAAATCTTGAGTGCCCTCCTAAGGGAGAAGTGTGCAATTCCATAATAATCTTTTGTTTGAGTTGGGAATTCTTACAGAGGTATAAGCGATATTTGTACCATAACGAATCATTTTTCCAGCTAAATGTATCAGATGTACTAGAATCTTGTTATAACTTTCGAATAAGTGCCCACACTTCTTCTTCATTCTTCCATTCCTCCCTTGCTTCGTTTATCCAATCTGGTTGGATAATAGAAATGGCACAGAACAATGCTTCCACATCCTCATCCTTTCTTAAGTGTGCATCTGCCACCACATTTTGCTTCCCTTTCTTGTAGATGATTTCAAAGTCATAACCCAACATCTTTGTGACCCACTTTTGTTGCTCTTCAAAGGATAATCTTTGTTCTAAAAAGTATTTAAGGCTATCATGATATGTTTTTACCTTGAAGTGTCTTCCCATTAGGTATAGTCGCCATTTCTTAAGTGCATGTAGTATTGCCGACATTTCCTTCTCATAAATAGCTTTGTGTAAAAACTTTCCCTTGATTGGATGACTTTCAAAAGCAATGGGTCTTTCATCTTGCATTAAAACAACACCAATTCCATTTCCTGAAGCATCACATTCCACAATAAAGGTTTTTGTGAAGTCTGGTGTAGCTAAGACCGGTTATTGGCACATTGCCTCTTTAAGATGTTCGAAGGCCTTTGTTGCTTCTGAAGTCCACGAAAATGCATCTTTCTTCAATAATGTTGTTAGATGTGCTGCTATTCTCCCATAATTCTTAACAAACTTGCGATAATACCCTGTGAACCTGAGAAATCCTCGCAGATGCTTTATGGATGTGGGGATTTTCCATTCCTTAATGGCTTTAATTTTTCTATGGTCTACCTTAACTCCTTCATGAGATATAATATGACCTAGATATTCCACCTCTTGTACTCCAAAGAAACATTTGGATCTTTTTGCATATAATTGTTTCTCCTCCAATAGTTGTAGCACCCTGTCCACATATTCAACATGATCCTTCCAAGACTTGCTATAGATTAGTATATCATCAAAAAATACTAACACAAATTCTATAAGGAAGGGTTTGAAAATGGAATTCATCAAACATTGAAATGTAGAAGGTGCATTGGTAAGGCCAAAAGGCATGAGCAAAAATTCATAATGACCCTCATGAGTTCTAAATGCTATTTTCGGAATGTCTTCAGTCTTCATTCTGATTTGATGATATCCAGAATGAAGATCCAACTTGGTGAAGTAAATTGATCCATGCAATTCATCCAGTAATTCATCAATGACAGGAATGGGAAACTTATCTTTAGTAGTGAGCTTGTTGAGCTCCCTATAATCTGGACACATGCGCCATGATCCATCCTTCTTGTGCACCAATATTACTGGAGTAGAGAAAGAACTTTGACTAGGTTGAATTATACCAACCTCTTGCATTTCTGCAACTATACGTTCAATTTCACTCTTTTGGGCATAGGGATATCTGTACGGCCTGATGTTTGGAGGAACACTTCCTGGAATTAGATGAATAGCATGATCATGATCACGAATAGGTGGGAGACCTTTGGGAGTCTCAAATACCTTGGAATGATTGTCCGAGACTTTTTGTAGATCTGAAGAAATAGATGATTCTGATGTGGAAACATCTAGTGAACATAATTGTGCAATTACACCTCTTTGTTGCGTTTTTAGAAGCTTTGTCATACCGTTAGAGCTGATTATCTTTCCCGGTTTCCCTGCAATACCCCTTAATTAAACTTCCTTTCCTTCCGCAGAAATTTTCATGAAACGTTCTTGAAAATTAAAAGCTATTGTACCCAAGGATCGTAGCCATTGGACTCCTAGTACAACATTAGCACCTCCCATTGGAATGGAAAGAATTGGGCTAGTCAATACGTATTCTCCCATGGATAGCTTGATATTATGGCACTTTCCAGAGAA
Organism: Pinus tabuliformis; assembly: GCA_031772625.1. Lineage (NCBI taxonomy): Eukaryota > Viridiplantae > Streptophyta > Pinopsida > Pinales > Pinaceae > Pinus > Pinus tabuliformis. Next base: position 769,825,388 of record CM062818.1, read on the forward strand.
ATTTATCGTTCCTCCATTTGCAATCATCACTTGACACGCTGGTGTTGGATATAGGAAGCAATTCAATTCTTTTGCTATCTTACAATGAATAAAATTGTGGGTAATTCCTGAATCAATCAACATTATTACCTTTTTTCTTCTTGATTTGTCCTTTATCTTGATGGTTTGAGGAGTGGTAATTCCATCCAATGCATTACAAGATATGGTCGGATTCATTTCTTCTTTATCTAGGCTTTGTTCCTGGAGTATATCCTCTTCTTTTGACCTTTCTTGCTCCTTTTCTTCTTCCTCTTCACAATCTATGTAAAATAATTTCTTCTCAGCACACTTATGACCTTTAGTGTATTGTATATCACAACTGTAACAAAGCCCTTTTGCTCTTTTTTCTTCCAATTGTTGTGGTGTCAACCTTATAGGTTGTGGAATACTAGGGGCAACAACACTTCCATCTTTATAGTTGTGAGTGGTATGCTTCCTGGTTGCCATAATTTTGCTTTCCATTTTTCTTGCTAACTTGAATGCCTTCTCTAATGAATCAGGTTCCAAAAGGAGAACATCATGTTGGATATTATCCTTTAAAGTCCCTATGAACACATCAATCTTATGCTCCTCTGGAATATTTTTTACCCTTATGTTCAATTTTTGGAACTCCTCAATGTGCTCCATTATTGAACCCTTTTGTTTGAGACTTATCAATTGGCTAAAAACGTGTTGCTTTTTGTATCCTCATAATGTGCTGTCAATTCTTCCATAAAAATTGCCCAAGTGATAATTTGTTTACGAGAGCAAAGCCATTGATACCATACAAACTGATTTGGTTCCAAATATAAAGTTGCAATACATACCTTTTGTGTGTTTTGCACATTATTGATATTGAAAAATTGCTCCATCTGTAATATCCATGTTGTGGGATCCTTGCCATCAAACTTCCTGATATCAATTTTTGGAATATGGTGGGTCTTCGATCCAACATTAGAGTCTATGAAATCATGATTAACATTTCTTTTGTTCTCATCATGAGTTTCCTTTACTACCATTTCACCATTAGTAAGCATTTCTTGTAGAAACTTTGTTAAATATGTCTTCAAATATGTCTTCAAATCTTCCATGCATGTCTTCAAATCTTCCATGTTTGTCTTCAAATTTATCTTCAAATCGCCCATCTTAGCTTCCACGTCATTCATCTTAGCTTCTATGCCTTTCTTTAAAAAATCCATCTTAGCTTCTACGCCTTTCTTTAAACCAGCCATCTTAGCTTCTACATCTTTCTTTAAACCATCCATCTTAAATTCTGTTCCTTTTTGTGCAAGTGGCACTTGTTGCACTTGGTCTCGTAATTTTGATATATCATGTTGCATTTCTTCCTCTTCTTCATGAGTCATGCTAGAGCTTTCAGGTTGCTTACTAGATGTTTGCATTTTATTTCCTCGAGGCATCAATTATTGATAATAATGCTTTACTATGCCCTTTGAATTCCTTCAAACTAATTTTTCAAACCAAGCTTATGCAAAAATTAAAAAGAAAAATACACACCTTTTTTCACTTTGTAGGAGCTTGATATTGAATCTGATGTATCTTTGTAATTTTAGATCATCCAGTTCTGAAATTGCAACCATCGGTAGCCCTCTGCGTCCTCTTTCAAATGCCACCAGTCTGATCCAAATTGGATTCTCCAGGGAAGAGTTATGTCAAATCTCACACAGTGACTTGATTATAGACTAGTTCAGTAGAGTGAACTTGTATGACGTGCCACGAGTCACTGTTTCGACCTTTGGATCTGAAAAATATATACAAGAAACTACAGTTTGTCCTCTTTCTGCACCTTCTTATGAAATTTCAATCCGATGCTCAGAGAGAAAGTTATGATGATTTTCCTCAGGTCACCTGTTTGGAATGTAATTCAGGAGTCTGCAAAAAGACCAACTTCCTCAGTTCATATCTCTACAAATATAGTGTGAAAATATCTAAAATTCAGACCCGAGGTTCAAGGTGATTTTGTCTCAAATGGGTTTTTTTTTAGCTTCTGAAACGTCACAGAAAAAAAGTTATAGCGAAAATGCCACGATGACCTATTTGGAGCAGCGAAACCCTATAATCTAATGCTCTGATACCAAATGATATGAAAACAGCTCACAAAAAGATAGAAAAGATAGTTGAACACCTTAGAATTCAGCCTCTTCGAGGGGGCAACCTCCTTTACATTACACAAATGAACAATTCTTGGATGATTCAGATGACAAAACCTCCTTTCTATATATAGGAGTCTAAGGAGTCACAATATAACCCAGCCGACCTAACAATAATAATATAAAGCCACAAAAATAACAATAGAGGGATTCTATGGGGCATAGTAATAACAATATGGGAACAATAAGGGCACAACAATATTAATAAGGGATACAACTACAATAGTAATGGGGTAATCACTAGTATTATAGGGACCTAACAAAAGTCTTTAGAAATGAGTAGTTTACCTTTTTACTTGTCTATGCCTCCTTTGTAATACCACCATCCAAGGTACTTGAAGGTATGTTTATTAGATAAACAACAATATCTACAACCTCTGCCCAACATTTTAAAGGTATTCCTGCATGCAATCACATGCACCTTGCACGCTCCTGATTGTTCTGTTAATCCTTTCTGACACACCATTTCCTTGTTGTGTTCTGGAATTGTATTCTCTCTATGAATTCCATGTTCTAAACAATAACTATCAAACTCCTTGCTGCAATATTCACCTCCACTATCTGATTTGACACACTTCAACTTTTTTCTTGTGTCATTCTCAACCAAAGTTTTATATTTCTTAAAAGTATAAAATACATAATATTTATTTCGGATATTGTAATGCCTCCTCCCATATCTACCCACTTTCACGGGATTTATTGGGGTAAACATGAGATGAGGTCTTCTATGACAAGAGTCAACCTCCTATATGACCTTGAGGAAATGGAGTCGACAAACCAAGGCCTTATTAACTTCCCTCAGGTGCTACAAGTCCCCAGGAGATACCTAACCACTCCATGTCTCCAACCCTTGAGATAAATTTCTTTTTCATTGTACTAGACCCTTAGTCGCTCCCATGATAAGGCCTCCAAGAGACTAAAACCCTCTAGTCTCTCCCACAAGCCTGCATCCCAGTAACTTCATTCCTTTTTAGCAAGTTCTATGCTAGCTTCCGCGAGATCTAAGCTACTTTTTCAGGTCTATGATCCAAACCTCTGCCTAGAACTTGATAGAACCTTAAGAAGTGATAAATATCATAATGACAAAGCTTCTAACTCAAAAATTTATCATGGACTCACCCTAGCCCATCCTAACAATGACATTCATTCCATCAAACACATGATGAAAATGCTACCTATAGGTCATGAATGAATATCTAAACATAGATATCTGAAACTTATATGAGGATTACTGAGAAGGACTAATTCCCTCTCACAATAGCTACCATAATATCAATTAGGTCATGTATTCATTAACTAGTCATTCATCAATTAAAAGGTGATAAGATCCATACTTAAAGCTGTCATAAAACCATGACTATAAAAAACATATAACTAGATAATTAACAATCATAGAACGACCATTAAAGGCACATAATAACAAGTACATTTACTCATAAAAGACAAGAGGAACTTAGCTCTTAGTAGCATATGAAAAATCCAACCAAGTCAAGGACTTCCAAGTACCATTAGACCATAGATTGGGCTAAGCCAAATATTTCTTTCAGTGAATCACCCTCGTGCCATATTCCAAGCGTGAATGTGGGATCTCAAGGGATAAAATATCCTATAGAAAACCAATGGAATCCATAGGTTAAACCACATCCACCCTCACACTACCATGATCTCACCTAAACCAGCCCTAACTTCACAAAACCAAACTGAGCTTGGATGCCTTAGAATTCCTTCACTATCCCTTAAGGAATTTTCCTATTTCCACCCACTTGTTGAGGGCTTCCCAGAGAAGACCATCTCCATCCACAACCCTTGGGATTTTCCCGAGACCACCTCACTCAAATCTAAAACTTACAGCAATCCAAATCTCAACCAAGAACGAATCCCATCACACCATGACTATCTAGAAATGGCAAGGAAAGTTTGAAACCATTGTAAAAACCCAAAAAAACCCATGCCAATGACAAAAAATGAACCAAATACACACATTCATATACCATGTATGCCAAAACCATCTAGGAAATCATACATGCAACCTATTACCTGCAAGTATCCCCTTGAATTTGTGTGATCCTAGGTTTCCTTTGCTTTCCTTGTCCTTCCTTTGCTTGTTTTCTTGCTTTCTCCTCTTGGTGCTTTTCTCCTCTCTCACACTAACTCCAAAGACAAACTTACAAAAAAGGTTCACAAAATTGATGCTTTGATGTCTCTAGTTTCTTCATTTTTCTTCTATTTTCCTTCAATTTCCTCCTCACATGCAACATGTGACCTGTCACCTTCCTTTCATCCTATTTTCCTTTATTTTCATGAAATAAATGCCACTAATGTTGTTTTTCCTTTTAAAATCCTTTTCCATTGCCTTTGCCAATTTCCCCTTAGACATAATAAACAACAAGGGATGCCCACTAGGATACTTTACCCAACATTCATCTTGAAATACATGTCCCATGACCTTTGTCTTATTTTTCCTTTATGAACGTTATTACATGAACTTTTAATCCAAGGTTGTTACAGACCCCTCCCCCTTATGGGAACACTACCCTGGGTGTTAAAATAAACTTATAACCAACAAAACTACTGGAAATTAAAACATACTACCAACGGAGCTTTATAACCCATCTCATTGCAGTATTTACAATGAACAACCTGCTCAAAAGAAAAACCATCATGACAACCATACTGCTTATTGGATCTTTACAACACAACTCCTTGCGGTATTTACAATATCAACCATAATTAAATATGTACATATACCAAAAAATCATTTTCCTCTAGTGACAAATAATGAAGGATGTATATCCCACTTATGATCAACCATCTCCCATGTAGCTTCTTTGAGCCCAAAGTGCTTCCACTACACTTTAACTTGCTTGATTTCTCTGTTCCAGAGCATGAGTTGTTTTTGCTACAATATGCATTGAGGTTCCAGCTGGAATTCTCCTTCTAGTTCCACCTGCAATATAGACCAATCAATAACATGATCAACATCCTTTACATATATTTTAAGCAATGAAACATGGAAAACATCATGGAATTTCATTTTCGGAGGAAGTAAAAGTCTGTAGGCCACTAGTCTAATCCTCTCAAGGATCTCGAAATGACTGCAATACTAGGGTGCCAACTTGGCACATGACCCAATCTTGAAGGAGCTCTTCTTGGGCCTGATGCGCAAGTAAACATGCTCCCAACTTGAAACTCATTAAATTCCCTGTGCTAGTCTGCATAACTCTTCTATCTATCTTGTGGTTCCTTTAGATTCTTCTTGATAACTTGCATTTCTTGTTCCATCTTTTCCAAAATGTTTGGTCCAATCAACACCCTATTCATTGAATCACTCCAGCTGATGGTATATTACAGCTTTTCTTGTAGATAGCCTCAAATGAACTCATCCTCAGTGACTCCTGATAACCATTGTTGTAAGAAAACTCAACCAATGGAAGATACTCCTCCCACTTCCTTTGTTGATTCATGACATACATCCTCAACATATCCTCCAATATCATGTTGACCCTCTTTATCTATCCAGCTATCTATGGATGATAAGCCATACTAAAGGCCAAATCTATACCCAAACCTACAAATAACTCCTTCCAAATCCTACAAGTGAACTTGCAATCTCTGTTAGACACAATCTTCTTTGAAACACTTTGCACCCTCACTATCTTCCTGATGAATACATGTTGCACCTCACTAGATAAATAAGTAGTGTTCACTGAAATTAAGTTAGCTACCTTGCTTAACTTGTCAACCATAAACATGATGGAATCATTCTTCTTCGATGTCATTGGTAAACGTGTAATGAAATCCATGGAAATGACATCTCATTGCCATTATGGAATTGGAGTAGGTTATAAAAAACTAGTTGGGTGCTTACACTCAACTTTCACCTACTGACAGTCCAAGCATCTAGCAACAAAATATGCCACTTCCTTCTTCAAATTCGGCTAATAGTAGAACTTATTCACCACTTTTAGAGTCTTCTGATATCCGGGGGTGACTTGAATATGGATTGACATGAAACTTGCTCAAGATAAGCGTCTTAAGCTCACTATCATCTGTCACATAGATCTCATCTCTAAATCTGATCAAGCCATTTGTTGTGAGATGATAGTCCACATCTTGATCACCTGTACCCTATTGTAACCTATGCCTAAGTTGTTGATACATGTCACCCTGTTGTCCTATCTATAAGATCTGATCCTGTAAATATGTCCCATAAGAGCTCACCGTTGCAATATGGTTTACCAACACTCTCTTACTAAGAGCATATGCAACCTTGTTCTCCTTTCCATTAATGTTTCTGATCTCAAAGTCAAACTCACTGAGGGTAGCCAACCATCTAGGTTTCCTGATAGTCATATTAGGTTGGTTAAATAGATACCTCAGTCTACTGTGATCACTCATCAATATAAACCTCCTACCAAGAATATAGTGCCTCCACATATTCAATGCATGAATAATAGATGCCAAATCAAGATCATGCATTACATAATTATGCTTGTGTTCATTCAATTTTCGTGACACGTAGCACATCACTTGTCCCTCATGCATCAGGAATCCACAAATTCCTCTCTTGCAACCATCCTTGCACACCACGAACTCTTTGTTTAGATCTGCAATCTTTAATACTGGAGCATTTGTAAGAAGCTACTTAAATTGCTCAAAACATGCTACACATTCCTCTATCCATTCAATTTTTTTCCTTTCGTCTGCAATGATGTAATAGGATAGGCAATTGAGGAGAATTTTTTAATGAAACTCCTATAGTAACCTGCTAATCCCATGAATGATCTGACCTTATCCACATTCCTAGGAGCTGCCCACTCCATGATAGCCCTTATCTTTTCTGGATCCCCTGTTATGCCTTCATTGGAAACAACATGTCCCAAGCAATGTACTTCTATCTAGAAGAAGCTACATTTATTAAGCTTGGCATATAAATGATGCTCTCTTAGAAATCTCAATATTGCTACTAAGTTTTCGACATGCTCTTCCTCATCCTTAGAATATATAAGTATATCATCAATGAATACAGTCACAAACTTGTCGAAATAAGGACGCAACACACTATTCATCAAGCACATAAACCTAGGTAGAGCATTAGTTAAACTAAAATGAACTACAACAAACTCATAATGCCCATACTTGGTTTGGAAATCAGTCTTGTATCCTCTTATTTGATGTGTACATAATGATATCCTGATCTCAAGTTGATCTTCAAGAACATTTTTGCTCCCTTAAACTAATCAAAGAAATCATTGATCCTCAGAAACACATGCCCATTCTTAATGGTCACCTTGTTTAACTTCATGTAATGAATGCACAATCTGAGAGTACCATCCTTCTTCTTCACGAAGTATACTGTTGCACCCCAAGGTGATACACTTGGCCTAATGTATCCCTTATCAAGCATTTCCTTTAACTACAAATTCAATTCTACGAACTCTGGAGTGGTCATCCTGTAAGGTGCCTTTGATGTTGGTGCTTCTCCTGGTACCAATTCAATAGAAAAGTCCACTTCCTCATGGGGAAGAAACTCTGGAATATTTGCTGGAAACACATCCTGAAACTATTGTAATATACGATACCTCTTGAATATTTATGCATCCTAAACATCCTTACCCTTGTCACTAGAAATATGAACTAGAAATAGTACACACCCCTTAGTGAAACTATGATTTTCCTGCATAGTTGTGACCATTTTAACTGATGTAGGCTTCCTATTTCCCTCCAAGATTCTATTTTCCTCGTTATCATTGGGGCACTCAATAGCCTTGTTATAGAAATCTACTTTGGTTCTGTGTAGATATAGCCAATCCATGTCGAAAAGAATATTATATGATCCTAATGGAAGCACATTTAGATGTTTTTATGTAGAAATATAGTTCAGCTCAAATTCACAAGCTCTTACCCAATAATGAGCTCTCTTCTTAGTACCTGTAATCAACTGCACCAACCAAGAATCTACATGCACTTATTTTTTCAAACCATAGTTATCCACCAGGTTAGGATTAACATAACTATAATTAGATCCAGGTTCAATCAAAATAGAAATAACTCAGCCACAAATCTTATTTTCCATCTCAATTATCGTTGCCTGGTGATCTTCCTGTTTATTGTCCACAACTACATGAACCCAAGGAATGTTATGGCCCACATTACCAACTATTTGTGCCTCATAAGCATTGTTGATCATAGGCTTTCCATATTGGTACAATGGACAATCCTTCTTGCAATGATATTTTCCACCATGGAAAATTTTAGGGGCTAATATTCATAAGTGGGCTAATTTTCCATGCTTTCTCTAAAAAAAAGATTCGCTATTTTCCATTTGTTTCTAAAGGTGATTCACCTAAATTTTATATTATAAAATTCTTTTACCTTAAAATTTGCCAAAATTGTATAAAGACTACATATAAAACTATTAGAAATTTGCATGTTTTTACAAACATATCACCAAACATTTTATAATTTGCAATTTGGGGACTAGTAATATTCACCAAGGTTTCTAAATTTTAAGATAAATTTGCATCCTTAACATTTTCCCTTTTTGCCACATATCCAACACTGCAACAGTCCCCGACCATCACCTCTATTCTACTTCTCTCTAGGCTACGACCCATGTCCCTTCTCAACTGCATTGAACTTCTTGTAAGGAGAAACACTTAATTTCTCACCTCCATCCTAATTTAATCCCCACTTCTGTGACCACTTCCATTTAACTATCTCATTTCCCTTCAATTCATGCTTAGGCTCAACCTTATGCTCTGACTACTCATAACAATGCTTTATTTTCTTGATGGATTTCTCCATTGACCTAGGCTCATCAAACTCAATATGGTCTCTATATTCTGCTGGAAACCCACTGATGAACCTTTGAATCTTTGCTTTCTCATCCTTGAGGTAAGGAACATACTTCAACAACTCCAGGAACCTGCTAGTATACTCATCATCTGTCATAGAAACCATCTACAACTCATAAAACTCCCTAGCTCTATCATCATAATACCTCTCAGAAAATTACTTCTTCTTGAAGAGTTTCTTGAACTCATCCCAAATCAACTCTTCTTCTCAAATTCCCTTGACATTCTTCACACATTGTCATCAAATATATACTTTCCCTTTAAGACTGAAGGTAGCTATTTTTCCTTTCATGTTCTCTAAATAATTATGCAATATGAAGAATTTCTTCATCCCAAGCAACCATGCCTCTGCATCTTTTGACTTCTTCATCTCTCGATCGAATGTAGGGGGCTTGAATTTCTTGAAATTCTCAGGAAAGTACTCACCCCCCATAAGGATGATGGCAACAATGATGGTGATCATGTCTCGTCAATGAGGAATTAGAATTATACGCATACATACTAGTCCTCTCGTCATGTGTATCCAATGATCTTCCACCTCTGACTATGTCCCCTCTATCCAACCTGTATCCTAACTGAGACCTGCTACCATAGGCTCCATTAGTCTTCACTTCCTGATCTTGACTAATCCTTAGTTATCCTTGTCTCTGCAAGTCTCATAAACTCTAAAGGATGACTACATTGACCTCTTCCTACTTTTCCTGAGCCCTTGCAAGTATTTCCTGGGCCTCAATGAACCTGTCATTGTCTACCTTACAACTTCTGATCTCTACCCTCAAACTCCTCAATGTATATACTATATCAAGAGAATTCTTTCCCATGGCCTTTTCACTATGTCTCTCTTGTTCTCTGATCTATTTAACGTTATTCAACCCTTGATTTACTCTAGGATCCTATATCTTGAGTAAAATAAACATGTCCCTCTTTATCATTAGAATGTTTAGTTTCCCAATCTCTATGGGAGACCTTATAGAATTTCTAAGAGATCCTTCAATTTTGTTTGTCAAGGATTAATTTGAATCATCCTTGCAAACATCAAGGTTCTCATTTATGTTCAACCTATCAATTATTTTGCTTGTTATAAGTTATTTGTACCTTGATTTTGGACTTGGTGCTCTAGTTTTATTAGAGTTCCTTACAATGGAATTTCTCCTTCATCCATTTTGATTCAAGGGTTTTGCGGTCTCATTGTTGTTGGGTACACCATTCTCCTTAAATAAACCCAAAATAGTCAATCTAATAGCCCTGTTGTGATTTCTTACTTTTCCCTTTTCCCTTTGTTTTTATTTTAATGGAATGGGTAGAAATATTTGTATTAAAAATGATAGATTGGTTTCTAGGTTAGGAACTTTTCATTTTTCATAATTATTAGGAGGTTCACTGATCATTCCCATCAAAAAGTAATTTTCCCTACACCTAGGAATTCTTTTGGCTATATACCTAAATTGACATATATACCACAATCTCTACAAGATACACCTAATAATAGAACATAGTTGCAATACATCAACTAAGTCTAAAGGAATGACTTGAGCCTAAAGGCTTAGTTTCCAGGTCTACTTTGTTTGGATCTTTGACTTCTTCTGGCATCTCTAGATTTCATTCATCTTCTCCCCATCTCTATTTCCTTGGTTGGAATACATAAGTATCCATATCCACTTGGTTATTGTTAGATCCTTGACCGAACATTTCTTCAAATATACTCATTATCCACCTCCATGAATGCCTAAAGTTTTTTGAATTTCTTTTGAAGCAACTCACATTCATTGTTTAGAAGAACTAGTTGCACTACCCTTTCTTGGTCTGCCAAATTGATCCAATGCTTCATGAGCTCCAATAGGGACATTATTTCTTTTGTCAACTTATCAATTAATTGGTTCATATGGGCTTTATCCTATTCAAGGGATTATTAGTTTTATGTTTCCATTAAGCCCAACCTACTAAACTATGCCTCTAGAATATTGATTGCAAGTTGCCAACTTGTATCACAATTGTACGGCAAAAGTGATAGTCATACAACTTCAAAGTAGAATAAATATATGGAGCTCCTCTCCTAAAATGAAATCACCAACTATAGATTATTAATGAAAGGCATGTCTAAACCATGGAACCTAGGGAGTATCCCACTCCAACAAATTCCATAAATGCACAATCGTTGCAGAGGATTATCACATTTATTTCAAATTTTTTGACTTGGGGACCTCCTCTAGACACCAAGTATATTAATTTGAAATTTCCCTTATTGCCTTCCACATATCCTGATCAACTTCTAGATGTCTCTCCCCTTTTGTTTTTTGTAAGAGTCTTAGGTAGGTTTCATAATGTCTCACGCACTCCATCACCCTTTTCCCAATAGATTTTTTCTATTGATTCGATCTAACTTGGAGGAGGCACGAGATTTGATCTGGGTGATATAAATGAATTTTATTATGGTTATTCCAATTATTTTTTATATTACTAAAATAACCATTTTTCAACCAAGGTGCCCTATTTTTTCATCAATAATCTGTTTACAAATTATCAAAACAAGGTGTAAGAGATTTAGAGGTAATCCATATCCATCACACCTTGATCTAGCCTAGCTCACTTTTTTTCTAGCACATCTGCCTTAGTGTTCAAGCGGTGAAATAAATGAACCCTTTATCCTTTTTTGCTAGTATCCTTTTCTTTATTTTCCCACCATTTATCCTAAAATTGAAGCTCTTGTTTTGTACTATCTCTTTCACCTAAGGGAATTGTTCAAACATCATGAAGTATTCCTAGGTAAAAAGTCCTTCATATGATAACCATTACACTTAAATGGTAAATGTCCATATTCCAGTTTTTTAGCTAAATCTAGACACCAACTTGGAGTTTGAACACTTTGAATGTAACACACCCCCTAACCTCCCTTAGACCAAACTAGGATGTAAATAGATAGTTACTATATGGACCCAACTTCCAAGGTTCATTTGAGGAAATGGGGTCTAAATTATTCATGATTTTTTAGTTTCCTTAAAACCAAAAATAAACAATGCCATTGCATTCATGTTTCCAATACCTTAAAGATTATTTAGATTTTTCCTCAATCCGACTTACAGTTACAAATATATGACCTTTGAAATATGTTTCTTTTTCTTATTCCTAGTTGGGTTAATAAGAAACTACATTGTGGCACCGACATGGTACTCATGTGGTGCACACAGGACGATCCCACCCGACTAGGGTTCCACCTCATCGCTATGCCACTATGGCTTAGCCACGTAGCCTAGCCTAGGCTCCTACCAATGAGGAAGTAAGGGTCAACCTCCCTAGGAGGAAACCCCTTGTGCACATTACCAAGGTCCCAACCTTCAACCCCGAACCTTACTTGTGTGAAAAATCGGTGACATGATTCCTGCTGTAGCAAACTGATGATATTTATCCTATTTGTTAAATTACTTGAACAAATTATTTGCAATTTCTATGGAAAATATTGAAATACATACATTGAAGCCTACAAAAAATAAAATACTGCAGAAACTAAATATTGCATTGGAGAGAAATAAACACACACATATACATTGTTTCTTTTGGCAAATGTCCCTCGAAAACCCAATGTGGGAAAAGTGGTGCAAAAACTTAGAGTTTTATTTATTATGTAGTAGTAATCTTAGTATAAATTGTTAGATGCCCAATTGGAAATTTGATACAAAGAAATAATGACAAGAAGATAGTGAGAAAAATCTCACACTGTCACTAGTGATCTGAATATGATTCAGGCTCTAGCTGGTTGGCCCCATGCTACGTCTGCATCAACCTATGTGGATTTGCATCACATTATTTGGGCTCTATGTCACCTCCTCCTCTGATCTACTACTTGTTGGAACTTCGATCCTCTGGCTCTCTGGTCTCACACCCTGATTTCTGGCTCTGGAATTTGACTTTCCCAGTTGAATCTCAAACTCCCTCTTAAGCTCTATGTGGCCTCTGTGTGGCACTGCACTGCTTCTCTAAACCTCTCTCTGTCTTCTCTACCTTACACTCCCTATATCTAGAAAATTCTCATTCTATCTACTATCCTTGCCCCTCTCTCACTGCTTTGACTCTACTAAGTCACTTCCAACAAATCATAGCAGCTACTCAGGAAATCTACTTCCCAACAAAATCAAACTACACAAGTGTGTTCTCCAAGTGCCCATCGAACTCCTTATAATCTCTCATTGTAGCACCAAATACCAAGATTAAAATATAATCAAGGGCTAAGATTAACTGGGAGTTGATCCTCATCTTCTTCTAGAAGATTCACACCTGATTTAATTAATACCCTTTAATTAACCAGATTTCATAAGTTTAGACTTAGGGAACCATTTGAAAAAGTTAATTGTTTTAATCAAATCATCTTTAGATGGAATTTTCCCAAACAATTTCTAGGTATTAGAGAATCTATGGGTCTTAGCCTCTTTGCAAAAATATCGAGGGAAGAGCACATCCGATGCTACATAAATCAACATTCCCTCTTAGCAAGGAATGTGCTCTAGTGCTGCAACCCACTGAAGCATCACTTTGTCTCTACGACATCTCTTATTGCATTGTTGATGTCTGGCTACTATTTCCCACCAACTACTACACAAATATGATTGTTGCATCCATGTTGTTGGTGGCCCTGCTGAATTGCTGCCAACACTGCATCTATACTGAAACTCCCTCTCCATCTGTTGTTGCTGCGACTGCACAACTACAACAGAAAAGCATCCAAAATATTGAACAATTATGGTCAGTATGATGCATCCTTCATCTGAGTTCTGATTGTTGCTAGCCTCTACGTTTCCACTAAAGCCTCTACACTGCTACTCACTCTGCTCTGTGCCAACTATACTACTGCCAACTCTACTCAATCTCAGAGCGCTACTAGCTACTACATGTGTCACTCTAGCACCTGACTGCACCAACTACCATTGGTCCATCCTGCTACTGCTAACTATGGGCTCCCGTAGGAAGCTCTTGATCTAAGAGGTGGACTCCTCAAGGATCCTATCCATCATGTAGCTCTTTGGGGCTACAATTCCATATCGACTCGCCTCACCCCTGGAGGCATCTCGAAAATCAAGGACAAATATTTCTCAAGTCTAGAGGACAACCTGTCGATCTCAACGGATGAAACTTGTTGATCCTACTTCTCTTATTTTTCCTTCTTTCTAAGAGGACACTGAGTGATGTAGGGGCTCAACTCACCACACCTGAAGCACTTGATCTTTGAAATCTTCTTCTTTCTTCTGCACTACTCTTGTTTCCCCTTTGATGCAAGGGCCACAAACTCCTCTTCATTCACTTGCTTCGTACCACTGCTTCTACTGCCACTAATGGTGGCCTTCACCACACATGTTCCAAATCTGACAGTTTTTCTCTACCCATGATGCTTTGGATGAATACTTTCCAATCTTCAAAAATCCTCTTCAACGTTAATCGTACAAACTCTGAGGGCTAGGGTTTTGACCCTACTGAAGCCAGATGGTCGTAGACATCATGAAGCCTTGTAAGGAAGGGTTCTACATGCTCCCCTTTCTCTATCCTTGTGCATCTCAGCTTCTCCTCTAAGTACATCTTTCACTGGTAGAAATATCCTTCGTACAACATAGCTAATGCTTCCCACATTTAGTGGGAAATATCCTTGCCAGCTATATGGGATACCACATAATCTCAAACTCCTTCGAGAATGATCCTCTTAGATATTTCCATCTCAGCCTTGTACTTCTTGAGCCGATCTTCATCGGCAGGTACAACTACCACATTATCGACATAAGTTTTGAGATCATGATCACCTAGAAGGTAGGAGATCCTAGCCTTCTAGATCACATAGCTGGAGGCTCTGTCTAACCGATATTGATCTCTCAACCATGCTGATGCCATCTCTATGACAATGTCAAACTCCTCTTTTCCTCTGCATTGCTACTACCCAGGTATTCACACTCCTTTTTGGAGTGAGAAATCCCACACACAGCTACTGCTTCTTTGCTAGAAAAATTCGAACTTCTTGGCTAGAAGTCCCCTAAGGAAATTATTCCCTTAGTGTGTGCTATTCCTTCTCCTAACATTATTTGCACTAGTAAACTGTTACAAAATTTGTGTCCCAACTGAAGATCTTCTTTGCAAGGAAAATGCTACTACTCCCTCTACCTCTGGTGCTCTTCGATCTGGGAAATTTTATTCTCTATCGACTCACTCAAAGAAAAAATTCCCATGAAAAACTGACCCTTCTGGCCAAGGAAATATGATGCCCTTGAGATTTTCAATTTGTTGCCTATGCAAAAATTCGAACTACCTCCTTCCTTCTGCACTGAGCTCTCCCGCTTACAAACTGGCTCTGATACCATGTGAAAAATCGGTGACCCGATTCCTAATACATCAAACTGATGATATTTCTCATATTTTTTAAATTAATTGAACAAACTACTTGCAGTTTTCTACGACAAATATTGAAATACATACATTGTAGCCTACACAAAATAAAATAATGCGAAAACCAAATGCTGCACTGGAGAGAAATAAACACACACATATATACTGTTGTTTTTGGACAAATGTCCTCGGAAAATCTCAATGTGGGAAAACCCATGCAACAACTAAGGGTTTTATTTATTATGCAGTAGTAATCTAAGTACACATCGTGAGATGCCCAACTGACAATCTGATACAGAGAAATACTTACAAGGAGACAATGAGAAAAATCTCACACTATCACTGGTGATCCAAATCTGATCCAGGATATGGATGGCTGGCCCCAGGCTGCCTCTACGCAGCCTCTATGTCATCCTATGCAGATCTGTGTCACAGTCTCTGGGCTCTGTGTCACCTCCTCTGATCTTCTGCTGGATGGAACTTCGATCCTCTAGCCCTCTGGTTTCACACCCCGAATTTTGGCTCTGGAATTCGACTTTCCCAGCTAAATCTCAGACTCCCTCTAAAGCTTTGTGTTGCCTCTACATAGCACTGCATTGATTCTCTGAACCTTTCTTTGTCTTCTCTGCCTTGCATTCCCCAGATCTCAAAAATTCTCCTCAAGTCTACTATCCTTTCCCCTCTCTCACTGCTTTGACTTTACTAAGTCACTTCCGACAACTCATAGCTGCTACTCAGGAAATCGACTTCTAGCAAAATTAAACTGCACAAGTGTGTTCTCCAAGTGCCCATCAAACTCTTTCTTATAATCTCTCATTGGAGCACCAACGACCAAGATTAAAACATAGTCAAGGGCTAATATTAACTGGGAGTTGATCCTTGTCTTCTTCTAGAATATTCACTCTTGATTTAATTAATACCCTTTAATTAACCAGATTTTCTAGGTTTAGACTCAGGGAACCATTTAAAAAATTCAATTATTTTAATTAAATCGTCTCTAGTTGGAATTTTCCCAAACGATTTCAAGGTATTGGAGAATGCATGTGTCTTAGACTCTCTACAAAATCTCGAGGCAAGAGCACATTCGATGCTACAAAAATAAATAACCCAGGCCCCAACTACTAACCACAAACTAGCCATGCACCGATCTAACTTACTTACTATTCCTTAGTAGCTCAACCCCTGACTAGTGAGCCCTGACCCAACTAGTTCAACTTTAGTTCTTAAGTCAGGCGCGAACTCGTCTCGAATTCCACCTCTTATTTTACTGGCCTGAACTTGACCTGACTCGTCCCATTAATGAAGTTTAGTCTATTTACAAGTCGTTTTCTCTTAGAAATATTTCATGGATTTCCTCAGATGCCCTCGTGGCCTAGGTCTCACTAAGGGCTTTGATCCCTTGTAAATTGTGAATTCCATATCATATTGGGTTGTAGGTCCACATTTCTCCCATGATGTAACAATAGATACACACACACACACACACACACATATATATATATAATATTTTCCTCGACTCCTCTATGGGCCCACCTTCTATCCCACTTGTTGGGTGTGGAGCCTGATTATCTTTTGTATTCAAAGGTTTCGGTGGGGCTAATCCCCCCCAGCTGGGGGGTCCGGGGGCCAGCGTCCCCCGACGGGGGTTCGGGGGCAGAAGCTAAAAATAGATGTAAAATTTCCTTGTAAAAGTCTAGTAATTTCTAGTCAATCTGGGTCGTTCATTATGCGGATGATATGATGGTAGAAGTTATGTTTAATTTAGCATTTTTTTCCCTAGAAGGCAACCCCTCACTATATATGAGGGAATTGTATTGCGTCTATGTAGATCTATATTTCTGAGTGAGGAAGAGAGAGGATATTGAGAGGAAAGAGGGAGTTACAACGGATCTGTTGTAGGTTGTATCTCTTCAGTTTGCTGGATAATATAAGAAAAGAAGGACTGGTTGTTTCTCCGTGGACGTAGCCCAAACTGGGTGAACCACATAAGTGTCTCTCTTGTTTTATTCGTTTTCTGCGTTTATATTTCTGAAATATTTTATGTGTTCCATTGCTATGTAATATATAATTTTCTAACACCACTGTGGTGGTAGCTTTACAATTCAATGACTGTGATGCAAATATGGACCCCCTAGTCAATGATATAACACATGGTTCCAAATTTCCCATTTGAAAACTCCCGACCCATAGGAAGATCAACAATTGATAATAAATTCAGACCCCACCCCACTGCCATGTCATATGGGGGGTCTACATACCTAGTTCTAGAGAAGAATTTTCCCCTCTTACCTAATGGCCCTAATATCTCATGTAAATATGACGACAAAAGTTGAGTGCACATCCCCCCTCCTCCTCGTTGATGTTATAGAGTGGTCTACATTCCATTACAATCCTCTGATTATCACTCATCATAGTAATTGGTTATCGCTAACACCGAGGTTCTATCCCTTAGTCACAACACCTAGCCATATGAACCCTTAAGGCTAATGTCCCCTTCCCAAATGTCTTGGTAGCTTTGGCCTTGTTTTGACCTTTGGCAAGGTTTTTCCTTGGCATCCATAGTTCCTAGGCCTTAACCTCTATCCCTCCCACTAGGTCACATGCTTCGTCATCTGACCTAGGGCTATGTTTGATTTTTGAGCCACCAAGTCACAGTGTGATACTTCATTATGTTATATTTAGATATATACAACTACTCCCATATGATGAGCCCCAATTTTTGGTACAATTTGGGCTCATTTGGCCTACTTTCTTTGCTCAAACCATTCATCTTTTATTTCTTATGCATTCATTTCTTGGTTTATTCGTGTTGTTTGTAGGAAGAAGGGTAGGCATTCTATCTACGTGACTAATACATGATGATTTCAGGTTTTTGGCATTAAAAGGGAGCAAAGACCATGAGAAAGGAGGCAAGGAGACAGTAAGGTGGCACTGCTGGTTTTTAGGAGAGGATGTCCACAGTCTTGGGGACCTTCCTCGTGATTCCCACCATAGCTCCGAGCTCCAACCAATCTCCCCACCGAGCTTAGAGGCAACCAACCGTTCTACAGGAACAGCAGTTACAACTGTTCTACAGGATCAGCAGTTTAACCTTCAGTTGGACAGCCGAGCTCCACAAATCAAGGAAACCTGTTGGACTATCATTTTGCATAAATACTGAGGCCGTAGCCTTTGATAGGAGCTTTTTGAACTTTTGCATTACTCTTGTAATTTCGAAGTACGAGCTACAGCTCGGTGTTGGTTCTTTTTGTAAGCCAGTTTTGGCATGACATCAGATTTTTGGTTATGAATAAAGGCAGGTAGATTTTGATCTCATTCTGAGTTTCTAAGGGAGCTATAGCTCTCAGGTTAGGGCCCAACCTGAGAGCAATAGATCTCCTCGGTGTTGTAATGTTATTTGCCTTTCGTTCCAGCACTTCGTTTCTTTACTTTGACATGCAATTCGAATTTACAGTCTGCTGATTTAGTTTTTTTATGAGATTGAATAGGATTAGTTTATGGTGAATTTGCTTCCAGTTGTTTAGGTTAGAAGAGGATAGTTATAATTCATTGGAGCTCCAGAAAAAGGTTGTTAGAGATCACTGCCATCTCTGCTTAGGGATTGGGGTGCAGTCCATATCAACCACCAAAAAGAAACGCAGTTCTTCTCACGTCCATGCAAGATGCAACAGTTACTTTAGTCGTGGATCCATCCATGCACTTTGGTCTTGATCATTACTTCTCCATTACACTTCCATGCACGAGTTTCTTTCACAAATTTCACTGCTGTTCATTGGTTCAAAATAGCACAGTTAACATAGGTTAAAGAGTTCTCGTGTTTGGTGACATTCATAGACAATTTGTTTCATCTACACTGCTCCACACCATTCCATTACCTTCCTCTTCTTTTCAACCACACCTGAAGCCTCTCAACCGACCTCTATTCAGAACGTTTACCTTCCAACTCTCCCATTACTCACATAGCTCCATGTACTTAACCTTTCGTTGATCCCATCCTTCTAGCCATCAACCCACTGCATGCACTCTTTCTCCATCTGACTTCTCTGCTCCTGAGCCATCACCAACTCCATCTCCATCTCACCTATCCTCCCACACCACTCCAACACTTCACCATCTCCCAAAACTCCCACGATCGAACATCCTGTAGAATTGCATAGACTTCCTGTAGAACCCCTGAGTTTCCTGTAGGATCCCCTGCAGACTTCCTGTAGAAGCTTGCAAACTCAGTTGCTGAGCATCCGAACGTGGTAGACTTGTGTAGACTGATGCTAGAGACCCTCTGGGACCTCTCCTAG
This sequence comes from Pinus tabuliformis, assembly GCA_031772625.1. Taxonomy (NCBI): domain Eukaryota; kingdom Viridiplantae; phylum Streptophyta; class Pinopsida; order Pinales; family Pinaceae; genus Pinus; species Pinus tabuliformis. The sequence continues at coordinate 769,845,083 of CM062818.1, forward strand.
CCATCCTGACCTTGCCCATGCTTTCCTTCCATTCGAACCGCTCCTGCACAGTCAAACCCTAATCAAAAGCATCATCACAATAAATCTAACCACTTAATGAAAAAACACAAAAACATGTCTTTTCAGATGCAAGTAGCTTAGATGCATGTATTTCAGCTCACTGCAAGTAATGGCATCATTTGTAGAAGTTTCATTCACAGTTTTGCATTGTAAGGGCCTAGCTAGTCAAATTAGGGTTTACTAGGGTTTTCATGCTTTGTTGGCTTTCAGTTTCTTTCTGCAAATAGATTAGCCTCCTTTGAGTTAGCTTTCATCCATCACTCATAAAGCTTCTTCTGTGAGCATATAGAAGTTGGCTTGAGCCCTAGCGGACTTGTGCCAGCTGACCAAGTGACAGCTGCGACAAGAGCTAGTACTTGTGCATACAGCACCGTCGCTTCCAAGTTTGTACGAACTACCGGGTTGATAAAATTAGAGATAGGAAGCTCCAGGAGTTGTAGCATTATTGCTACAATACTGGAGCCCACCATCTTTTTGGCGCCGTTGCCGGGGAAGCGTCAGAGTATTAGTAATTGTTGCTTTTCTTCTACTTTCTTACTCTTGCCTTCTGCTAAGTAGTTTATTTCATTTCCGTTCTGCAAAAGTAGCATAGGCATTTCCTGCTTTCATAGATTAGCATTTCCTTTCTGCAAGCGTAAACTAGCATTTCCATTCTTGCAATTTCATTTGAGCAAAGTAGATTAGTTCTTTCCTGCTTCCAGTTTAATTTTGCATCTTTCATAGTTAGTTGTAGATCAATCTGTTTCAGTTTTGCAGGTACCAAGAAGAAAAAAGCAAAAACAATCAAAAGAAAAAGAAAGTCTTTTCCATTTCATGCCTCGTAGGAACCGAGATAGATCAGGAAAATTCCTACCAAACACCCCCACCACATCACTGAGTCACCCTTCTCTCTTCTTTGGTGACAGTGACCCAGAAGAACCTATAGGTGAACATCCTGAGATATACAAAGATCCTATAGTAGAAGAAGAGTTAGAGACCACTCCATCTGAAGCTATGGCTGACAATAGAAGAGAAGATGAGAGAATAGAAGGTGCCTTCCCCATCCGAGAGACCAATGGAGAGATGAAAATGAAGAACATTAGCCCCTACGCCTTACCTCACTTCCATGGGCTGACTACTGAGGATCCGGATACCTTCCTGTTTGAGTTTGTTGTCCTTTGTAGAACCTATGACTATACTGAAGATGAGCAAAAGCTGAAACTTTTCCCTTCCACTCTTAAGGATGCAACATTATGCTGGTTCATGGGCTTACATGGGAATAGTATCACCACTTGGGCTCAGATGCAGCAAGCTTTCAATACCAAGTACCGGGATTACTGTAGGTCCAAGGAAACAAAGGGGGAAATCTTTCAGATGACCATGGGAAATGATGAGTCCTTAGAGGATTATGAGGAGAGGTTCCAACTAAGCTATAAGCGGGCCAAGTGCACACTTGACCCTGAATCCCTCAAGTTGGTCCTGCTCCGAGGAGTCCCTGAAGACCTCTTAGATACCCTTCGCATGTTAGCTGGGGGGGACATTTACCAACTGCCTTATGAGGACATCAAGGCTGTGTTTAGAAACCACTCCAGGGCAGCTCGGAAACGAGGTAGAGGAAACCACCTCTCAACCAGTGTCCCTTTCTCCAAACATGAGCTTGCAAATCAATTAGAATATCTTAAGAGTGAGGTGAGACAGACCATTGCCATGCAGCTTGACACATTCAGGATTCAGCAAAAGAAAGAAGAAGCTGAGAGAGCCTTGGATGTCTTCTGCCCTAGGTGCACAAGGAGACACCCTAAGAACGAATGTCCACTGCATTCGGTTGAAGTGTGTTTCGTTTGTGAGGAGGACCATCCCACAAATCAGTGTCCAACCTTACCTGGGTTTAAAGCCATGTACCAGGGGACAGAAACTCCCACTGAACCTCTCTATTACCTCAACCAAAGGAGGCCACAAGGATCTAGACCTTATCAGCAGGGGATGCAAGGGGCATCTCAAGCTTATTACAGCCCCAACCAATCGACTCCTATGCCTTCCTGGGGTCCCCCTGCTCATCCTTCATGGTCCATGCCTCCTCCATGGTCTTATCCACCTCAGTACCCCACTCAACCTACTTCTCATTCATATCACTCACATGCCCAGCCACAGCCTCAATGGAATGCACCTCAGTTGGGGTGGAGGCCCCAATACAACACTCCTCCTGCCATCTTGCCTCCACCACCAGTTCAACCTCAGCCATTACCTCCTACTCCTCCAAGGCAACCTCAAATGCCTGCTCAACCGAACCCGAACCCCAACAATAGACAGGCCCAACAAGTATACACTGGGGAAACCTCATGCCCTACCTATGCTGTGGAGATCCAGGAGATCAATCTTCAATCTGGAAAGACTCTACCAGATCGCCAACCTCCTCCCCCAGAGGATGAGGAATATAAACAGGAAAGTGAACCAAAGGTTATTCCACCCTTTCCTGAGAGACTAACAGCCACCACACAACCCAACCCAGAGGAGGATGAGCTTCTGGGTGAGCTCAAGCAGTTGTGTGTAAAAATACCACTTCTCCAAGCCATCAAGGATGTGCCAATATACAACAAACTGGTTAAGGAGAAGTGTTTCAAACACCCAGGAAGACGGAAGAAAGATGCTTCAACTATCAATGTCATAGGACAACTGTCTGACCTTATGTTAGGACAAGTCATCTGCCCAAAGTACCTAGATCCTGGAAGTCCTGTAGTAGATGTCCACATCAATGGCACCATTATACCTCACACCTTGATTGATCTGGGGGCTGCCATTAATGTGATGACCAGGGATACCATGCTTAAACTCAATCTTCAGGGTTCCTTGAGGAAGACCTTGACCGTACTGCAATTAGCAGATCGCTCCACCGTGACTCCCGAAGGGATTGTGGAGGATGTCTTGGTCTCTATTGACTCTTGGGAATACCCTGCAGACTTCCTGGTTCTATAACCAAAGGCAAAGCTTACTGGATATCCTCTCATTTTGGGAAGGCCTTGGTTAGCTACTGCAGATGCTTACATAAGTTGTCGTGCAGGAAACATGACCATCAAAAATGGTCCCATGTCCAAGTAGCTAGTCCTATACCCTCCTGCCCAACCCTCCTTGGAGCATGACTTACCACTCTGGTTGGAAGAAGGAGAGGAAGACGAGGTGTACTCAGCACCTCTGTGCACCTTAGATACCACTAGAAGAGACCCCCCAACCGAGGATGACTTGATCGAGACCTTGATCCAGAATCCACCTTCCAGTGCAATACCCTTAGAGAAATTGGTGGAGGATGCCCAAGCTAGCACCTTAGTGGATCTTTGTACAACCAACCCTGTTACTCCCAGAGTCAAGAATGTGGAGTTCGGCCCTGAGAAAGCATTGAAGATTAGCTCCTCCCTATCTCCTTCCCAGGAAAAGTAGCTGTGTAGTCTGTTGGCCAGCCACCTAGATGCTTTTGCTTGGAGCTATAAGGAAATGAAAGGAGTCCATCCTTCGGTCTGTACCCATCATATATACATCAAAGAAGATTGTAAACTGGTTAGGCAACCTCAGAGGAGAATGAATCCAGCCCTTAAGGACATTGTCAAGGAAGAATTGCAAAAATTGTTGGATGCCGGGTTCATCTACCCCATCTCAGATAGTGAATGGGTGCCCCCTCTAGTGTTGGTTCCCAAGAAAAATGGGAAATGGAGAATCTGTGTGGACTACCGAGAACTGAACAAAGCTACCAAGAAAGACCATTTCCCTCTACCTTTCATAGATCAAATGTTGGATGGACTGGCAGGAAAGAAGTTCTTCTCTTTCCTAGATGGGTTTAGCTGGTACAACCAAATCCAAATCAGCCGAGAAGACCAAGATAAGACCACCTTCACTTGTCCTTGGGGTACCTTTGCCTACCGAGTCCTTCCCTTTGGGCTATGCAATGCTCCTGCTACCTTCCAGAGAGTTGTCTTGAGCATCTTCTCAGAGCTGGTCCATGATGCAGTAGAAATCTATATGGATGATTTTACTCCTTATGGGGCCAACTTCCAGGAAGCATTGTCCAACTTGGGAAAAGTCCTAACCAAATGCACCGAGATGAACTTGTCCCTTAGTCCTGAAAATTGTGAATTCCTAATGACTGAAGGGACCGTGCTAGGCCATACCATTTCTTGCCAGGGGTTGCAGGTGGATCCTAACAAAATTTCTCTCATCAAGAGGGTTCCACCTCCTCAAAAGGCAAGGGATGTCCGGAGTTTCTTAGGATTAGCAGGATACTACCGGAGATTCATTAAAGATTTCAGCAAGCTAGCCTCGCCATTGTTTGGCTTGTTGGAAAAAGATGTGGAGTTTAAATGGACTGACGATTGTCAGAGGGCTTTAAATGAATTAAAGGACAAGTTGGTGTCAGCTCCAATCCTGAGAGGTCCAAACTGGGCCCTACCTTTCCACATCCAGGCTGATGCCTCGAACAAAGCCATAGGTGCAGCTTTAGGACAAGTTGAGCAAAAACTTCCATATGCCATTTACTTTGTTAGCAAAAACTTGTCCAAAGCCGAGCTGAATTACATTGTAACCGAGAAAGAATTCTTGGTTGTGGTCCATGCACTGAACAAGTTCCGACATTATATTACTGGTTACCAGACCTTTGTACATACTGACCATGCTGCAATTAGATATTTAGTGAATAAACCAGATGTGAATGCTTGTATTATTAGATGGTTACTTTTATTGCAGCAGTTTGATTTGACCATTGTTGACAAACCAGGTAGAGAAAATGTTGTTGCTGACTTTTTATCTAGATTGGATTTGTCTGCAGATGAGGATGGAACAGTGGATGACCAGATTCCCGATGAACATCTGTTTGCTATTTCAGTACTCTCTCCATGGTTTGCTGATATAGCAAACTATCTTGTTTCAGCACAGTTCCCTCCGCACCTATCTTCCAGAGAGAAGAGCAGAATCATCAGAAAAAGTGCCTCATTTACTTGGATCGGGGGCAATCTGTTCAAGCTTGGCCCCGATCAGATCTTAAGGCGTTGTGTAAGGGAGGAGGAATTCTTTGATATCCTCCTCACTTTTCATGATGGGCCTTGTGGAGGACATTTTGCAGCAAAGAGAACTGCCTTCAAAATCCTGTAGGCAGGCTACTATTGGCCCACACTTCATCAAGATGTCAGAAGATATGTCAGTCAGTGTGACCAATGCCAAAGAATGGGGAAACCGACCCAAAGGGATGAGATGCCTCTCCAACCTCAAGTGAATCTTGAGCCATTTGAGAAGTGGGGCATGGACTTTGTGGGCCCAATCAACCCCTCTTCGAGGCAAAGGTCTTACATCATTGTGTGTACTGACTATTTGACAAAGTGGGTAGAGACCAAGGCAATCAAAGCAGCAACAGAAGAAAAGGTGGCCGAGTTCCTAAGATAAAAATTCTTCTATAAGTTTGGCTATCCAAGAGAGCTGGTCACCGATCAAGGGAGCCAGTTCACCTCCAACCTGGTTGAAGATCTACTAGCTCATCACAAGATCAAGCATAGGACTTCTACCCCTTATCACCCTCAAGCAAATGGGCAGGTGGAAGTCACCAATAGAGCATTAGAAGGGATCTTGACTAAGGTGGTGAGCAGCAGCAGAAAGGACTGGGCAGATCGCCTGGTTGAAGCCACATGGGCTTACAACACCACTTGGAAGACCACCACCGGCTTCACACCGTATGAGCTGGTCTATGGGAAGAAAGCTTTGATGTCCATTGAGTTTGAATACAACACTTTGAGGATGGTAGCTCAGCTGGACCTAGATCTCAGCCATGCACAACAAGAAAGGCTACTGCAGCTGAATGGCCTGGATGAGAACCGAATGCAGGCCCTCCTTCACTCAGAAGTGGTTCAACTTCAGAGAAAGGTGTGGCATGACCAACATCTCCATGAAAAGCAATTTCAGCCGGGAGATTGGGCTTTGTTGTATGACTCCAGATACAAAGATTTCAAGGGGAAGCTGAGAACCAGATGGCTAGGACCATATGCAGTGGAAAAATGCCATGACAATGGATCTGTCCTCATTCGAACCATTGATGAGGAAGCCATTCCCATGCTTGTCAATGGGCATCGATTGAAGATCTACAGGAGACCTCTCTCAAGACAAGAGTTCATCAAAACTATGGAGAAATCTGTATTGGTCCTAGAGAAGGGTTCTGCCTCTGTTTTTGGCATACCCTGAGGGATATTAAAAAAAATAAAAATAATAATAATAATAATAATAATAATAAATATCCTTGGGTGAAAACCTCTCTGAGGCGCCCAAGGCAGGTGGTAGGGGTGAAAACCTCATTGAGGCGCCCCTATTGTCTTTCAAAAACAAAAAAAAAAACAAAAAAAAGAGAAAAGGTTTGAAAAAGATCCTTGAGTGAAAACCTCTCTGAGGCGCTCAGGGCAGATGGCACGGGTGAAAACCTCTTTGAGGCGCCCCTATTATCTTTCAAAAAAAAAAAAGAGAAAAAAAGAAAAAAAAAAAAACAATAAGCAAAATATGGTAAAATTGCATGCAGGTTGCAGATGTTCTATGGAGGAGAGGAAGCCCTTCAACTCAAAGCCAAGGGTCCTTATCATGTTGTCAAGAGACCTCACCAGCACCTCCTCCAAGGGCACCCATGTTTTTTCAAGGTATGTGCAATTTTATCATGGTTTGAGTCCTCTACAGGAAGATGCAGTCTTTCTATAGGAAGATGCAGTCTTTCTACAGGAAGATGCAGTCTTTCTACAGGAAGACGCGGATTTTCTACAGGAAAGTGCAGACTTTCTGCAGGAAGCCCGAACTTTCTACAGGAAGCTCTGTGTTCTACAGGAAACTTCCTGTAGAAGTTTGGGACGGGCCAGAATTCATTTTAAAATGAGATCTAGTGACTATGGATCGGTTTGGACGCATGCAAGCCTCTGTTGGCACCCTTGCACATTGCTGTTACCTTGCTCCACCATCCTTGTCGACATGCAACCAAGTTCCCTGCACCAACAAAGCAGATCGATGAGTTCTCACGGGAAAAGCCATTTTCAAAGATAAACAAGTGCTGAGATCCCATACCACAGGCATCAGAAGCTCCGGGAGCGTGATCGAAAGGCCAGATCCTCCGTCGTGCAGCATGCACCCAAGGAGGAAGAACTGTTACGAGACACCCCGCGGGAATCCTGTAACAATTAAACCTGCTAGAGTGGATACCATTCACAACACCGCCATCTGCAATGAAACGCGGGCGCAGGCAACCAAAGCATCCACTCCATCGTCGGCAGCCTGTAACCATGAGCCTCCGGGTCTGTGTAAGTTCGCATGCAGCAGGTAGATCCACTCACCATCGTCCAAAAACTAGAAAAATCGTGTGCAGCCACGCAGGTAAGTATCTCGACCCTTCCTTCCATCAAATTGCATGAATTTTACTTTGAATTGTTTGCACATCGTAAAAGTGAATGGCTGAGCGGCCGTATGGCCAGTCGACTGGCCACGTCGGCTAGTTATGGTATAATTGGATGTTTGGGTGGCGGCCACGACAAAGAGAATGAGCAGCACGCACGTGAGAACACTCCCGTCGGAAGCAATGAGTTTAACAGAAAAAGGTGGCGGCAGATCTGTGGGAATGGATGCGGCAGCAAGTGAATACGCAGGCGAATGATGGATGACGTCGCCTAACGGTCCGGCGGGGACAGCTCACCCCCCGCGCCACGGATTGCGCCGATTCAAAATCTAATCGGCTAGATTGTGTGCATGCATTTATCAACCACCACTTCAAACTCGAGTGGCTATTCTGATCTCCTCTGCACTTTGATACGTCGAGCTTTTGGCTACCAAAACGCCGGTGAAGCACACCTCGAGCACAAGCCAACTACAATCCTCCCCGAAATTTGCGCACTGCTCCTACAGGAACACAGTTTCTACAGGAACACAGTTTCTACAGGAACGCAGTCTCTACAGGAACGCAGTCTTCTACAGGGAAGCGGGTGCCTCACGAAAAAGGTGGCCAATTAAAGAGGTAACCCTAAACTCTTCATGCAACTGGTTAGTAAGAGTGGCAAGATCATCGTCCACAGTCTGGTCATAAAGATATCGGTGAAATTGTTGTTTGCTGTGTCTGTACTGTCGTTCTACAGGATGTCAGTATAATTAGACTGTGTTGAATTTTGTGGATTATGTGCATGCTCTGTCTCAATAGACCAAATCTCTTTCGCATTTGCCACCTTTAGTTAAAACAACCGTGTTCATCATGCTGGGTGGGTTTATAAGACGGGAACCCACTGATTCAACCAAATTAAGGGAAAACTAGGCAGTGGTAGAGCTCTTCACACGAGCACAATGGATGTCTTTTTGTGATAAGCTGCAAGGTTACGATGATGAAGTGGCCGAAGAATTCTTGCAGGCTCTGAGGCCGAAATCCCAGACACTGGCCACAGTAAACTTCAGAGGTCTAAGCCTCAAGCTCACCCCGCAGCATATCAGTCGGATCACAGAACTTCCTATGGGTTTGCCGTGGGATAAGGAAGAAAGAAAGCTGAGCCAGCAGGCAAAGAAAGAATTCTTTCCACCTGAGGAGGAATTCTCGGAGGACAAAAATGGTTTGCGAAGAACGAGTCTGTTGCCACCATGGAATGAAGTCAGTTTGTAAATCATGAAATATATCACTTGTGAAGGCCGTTTTAGCATCGTGTATGCATATCACTTTCGGTTGCTCACTGAATTGAGGCACCGGATTGATCTTCCTGTAGAACAAAAACTGAGCATCCCTTATTTTCTATTGCAGTCTCTAATGGAGTGTGCCACAAAGCTAAAAGAGGGCATACCAGATCAGATAGCCCACCATGGGTTGATCAAGCTTCTTGTGGAGGATGCGCTGCATTCATATAAGGTTCCCCTCTCATGGGAATCCTTCCAGAATTTGACAAAAGATGGAGACATTAAAATGTTGATCGAAGAAACGGGTTCCTCCAGCAGTGAGGAACAAGAAGCAGTGGCCGAGGGACAGAGATAAATAGGCCAGAAGACCCCGACCACAGTGCCGACGAAAGAATAAAGGAAGAAGCATGAGGAAAAGGAGGACAAAGAAAAAGGTGGCACACCTATCTTGTCAGCAAGAGAAAAGAGGCTGAAGAGCAGAATGGACAAAGCTGAGGTGGTCCACGTCAGCCCAAGTACCTCAACAGCACCTGCAACCAAAGCAAAAAGCAAAACTCAGGCAGGCAAGCAAGCAAAGGTGGAGACACCTGTGTCTACAGGAAAGCAGAAACAGGCTTCTACAGGAAGCCCGAAATTGCAGAAACAGGCTTCTACAGGAAGCCCGAAGACAGAGACAAGGGCTTCTACAGGAAGCCCGAAATTGGAAAAAGGGGCTTCTACAGGAAGCCCGAAAATCATTAAGAAACAGGCTTCTACAGGAAGCTCGAACACAGAGACAAAGGCTTCTACAGGAAGCCCGAAGATTACCAAAGCAGGGGCTTCTACAAGAAGCCCGAGAGTGGCTAAAACCGGGTCTTCTACAGGAAGCCCAAAATCGGGAAAGAAAGGATCTTCTACAGGAGGTCCGGAAGTGGGCAAAGCAGGGTCTTCTACAGGAAGCCCAAAATCTGAAAAGGAGGGGCCCTGTACAAGGAGCTCTGAGAGAGAAAAACGCAAGAAAGAGAAGGCTGGTATTCTCGAAAAGGAGGCAGCAGCGGCGCTGGCCGCCCTCAGTACACCTCCAAAGCCGAAGGAGAAGAGAGAGAGGGAGACCCCTCTACCATCTGAATCCAGGAGAAGCAAGAGGATAAACACGGGCAAGCCACAACCTCCACCCAGCAGCCAAACCATTTTAGGGGATGTCCCTACTTCACCCAGTGCAAGAACCCCCTCTAAAACATCAGCCACCCCCGAGAGGGGAAGCCCAAAAATAACTTCCTGGACACGAAAAATAGGCCAATCGCCTTCCGAAGCCCGGCTCAAGGAAATGGAAAAGGGGGAAGAAGCGCCACCTTCCTCACCACCAGGGGCAACAAAGGCAGGGCCGCCAAAAACAGGAAAGGAAAAGCATGCTCCGGGCTCTAGTTCTCGGCCAAAGACGAGGAGGCAGAACAAAGTTGCTCAAGGATGAGCAAATAGTTTAGCTGGGGGGTGATGATGAGCCCCAATTTTTGGTACAATTTGGGCTCATTTGGCCTACTTGCTTTGCTCAAACCATTCATATTTTATTTCTTATGCATTCATTTCTTGGTTTATTCGTGTTGTTTGTAGGAAGAAGGGTAGGCATTCTATCTACGTGACTAATACATGATGATTTCAGGTTTTTGGCATTAAAAGGGAGCAAAGACCATGAGAAAGGAGGCAAGGAGACAGTAAGGTGGCACTGCTGGTTTTTAGGAGAGGATGTCCACAGTCTTGGGGACCTTCCTCGTGATTCCCACCATAGCTCCGAGCTCCAACCAATCTCCCCACCGAGCTTAGAGGCAGCCAACTGTTCTACAGGAACATCAGTTACAACTGTTCTACAGGATCAGCAGTTTAACCTTCAGTTGGACAGCCGAGCTCCACAAATCAAGGAAACCTGTTGGACTATCATTTTGCATAAATACTGAGGCCGTAGCCTTTGATAGGAGCTTTTTGAACTTTTGCATTACTCTTGTAATTTCGAAGTACGAGCTACAGCTCGGTGTTGGTTCTTTTTGTAAGCCAGTTTTGGCATGACATCAGATTTTTGGTTATGAATAAAGGCAGGCAGATTTTGATCTCATTCTGAGTTTCTAAGGGAGCTATAGCTCTCAGGTTAGGGCCCAACCTGAGAGCAATAGATCTCCTCGGTGTTGTAATGTTATTTGCCTTTCGTTCCAGCACTTCGTTTCTTTACTTTGACATGCAATTCGAATTTATAGTCTGCTGATTTAGTTTTTTTATGAGATTGAATAGGATTAGTTTATGGTGAATTTGCTTCCAGTTGTTTAGGTTAGAAGAGGATAGTTATAATTCATTGGAGCTCCAGAAAAAGGTTGTTAGAGATCACTGCCATCTCTGCTTAGGGATTGGGGTGCAGTCCATATCAACCACCAAAAAAGAAACGTAGTTCTTCTCACGTCCATGCAAGCTGCAACAGTTACTTTAGTCGTAGATCCATCCATGCACTTTGCTATATATCATTATTTCTCCATTCCACTTCCATGCACAAGTTTCTTTCACAAATTGCACTGCTGTTCATTGGTTCAAAATAACACAGTTAACATAGGTTAAAGAGTTCTCGTTTTTGGTGACATTCATAGACAATTTGTTTCATCTACACTGCTCCACACCATTCCATTACCTTCCTCTTCTTTTCAACCACACCTGAAGCCACTCAACCGACCTCTATTCAGCACGTTTACCTTCCAGCTCTCCCATTACTCACATAGCTCCATGTACTTAACCTTTCGTTGATCCCATCCTTCTAGCCATCAACCCACTGCATGCACTCTTTCTCCATCTGACTTCTCTACTCTTGAGCCATCACCAGCTCCATCTCCATCTCACCTATCCTCCCACACCACTCCAACACTTCACCATCTCCCAAAACTCCCACGATCGAACATCCTGTAGAATTGCACAGACTTCCTGTAGAACCCCTGAGTTTCTTGTAGGATCCCCTGCAGACTTCCTGTAGAAGCCTGCAAACTCGGTTGCTGAGCATCCGAACATGGTAGACTTCTGTGGACTGATGCTAGAGACCCTCTGGGACCTCTCCTAGCCATCCTGACCTTGCCCATGCTTTCCTTCCATTCGAATCGCTCCTGCACAGTCAAACCCTAATCAAAAGCATCATCACAATAAATCTAACCACTTAATGAAAAAATACAAAAACATGTCTTTTCAGATGCAAGTAGCTTAGATGCATTTATTTCAGCTCACTGCAAGTAATGGCATCATTGGTAGAAGTTTCATTCACAGTTTTGCATTGTAAGGGCCTAGCTAGTCAAATTAGGGTTTACTAGGGTTTTCATGCTTTGTTGGCTTTCAGTTTCTTTCTGCAAATAGATTAGCCTCCTTTGAGTTAGCTTTCATCCATCACTCATAAAGCTTCTTCTGTGAGCATATAGAAGTTGGCTTGAGCCCTAGCGGACTTGTGCCAGCTGACCAAGTGACAGCTACGACAAGAGCTAGTACTTGTGCATACAGCACCGTCGCTTCCAAGTTTGTACGAACTACCGGGTTGATAAAATTAGAGATAGGAAGCTCCAGGAGTTGTAGCATTATTGCTACAATACTGGAGCCCACCACCATAGTGGCCTCATCAAGGCCCTCATCCTGATCCAAATCTTGGGAGGAGGCCCCCAAGATCTAAAAGATTGAAATGGATCTTGGGGTAGAGTCCCCCAAGATCTGAAAACTTGAATTGCCAGAAGAAAAATAGGAGAATGCCCAATAAACAAAACCACAAAGAAACTTTTTATTAAAACTGATAATAATTGTAAAGGCTACTTTGAGGTAGACAATTTGTCCTTTTACAAAATGTGACTTTTTACTTATAGTATTTTTCAGTTACAATACCACGAGTCAATTCCATGGGTGAATGAATACCATGGGTGGATTTTACAATACCACGGGCAGATGCCATTTACAATACCATGGGTAAATTCCATGGGTGGATGAATACCATGAGTTGATTCCATTTTCCATTTGGATCACATCCATATAGATTTAGAACCACGTACGTATTGATTTGATTGCATGCAAACTGCATGTTCAATCCCTAAGATTGACACCTTGGTGCACGTCCGCACACACACATGCACATATCCATTATTATTAATCCTCGATTTCGATCATTAATTCCTCAACCAAATCTTGGTAGTTCTTTTAGCCATCAACACACAACTAAGCCCAGTCTTATGCATGGTTCAACTCAGAAATTAACCATTGCATAGAATGCAATCTGGTCAACAAGAAATAATTATCCATTGTACCACTATAGGGAATTGGTATCCCCAAATGTCTAAAGGTATTTAATGACTACATTACATAACCAAGCATTCAAATCATTAAACTTGTCAATGTAGTCATATTAGTTATTCATGATTCCACCGCTAGTAACAAAGGTTATTATCCCTTTTGTAATATGAATGAACCCAACATACATGCTATACATAATTACATGCAGATTCCAAACACATGAGATTATGAACATTTGTTCCACTGCATAGGATTAAGAACATAGTATCATGATGGTGACTATCTACCATACATATGCCTTCATACTTAGAAAAACCAGAATCAATAATAATTTGTTCATAGGGAGTAATGTATTCTACATACTCCAGGCAAGGTATTTTCTCAATAAATGAAGATACGGTATCCACATGAAACACAATAAAACTTATAGCATTTAGCTTATAGATACGTGAAATAATTTCATAAAAGACATAAGAAATTCAAACATTTCAACCACTAATTTCGTATACAAATGTCCTATAATCATGTAGCATTTTTGAAAGTTATACATTAAATTCCACAAGGAAAATATCTAACTTCATAGCTCTCGATTAAATTCATTCATTTAACATAAGGAAAATGGTCAAACAGAAGGTGGGAGCTTAATTTTCCACCCAACCTTAGACTCACTGCATCCAAAATCACTTGTAGTAGTCACCCTCGATCTAGATCCATGATCTAAAGGGAATGTTATTTTGTAGTTTTACTTGGAAGACATACTAATCTCAACAAGGATAGGAATCACTTATATCTCCAAGTGATTTATCAACTTTGCAGGAAAAAAAATTTCGCAATATTGTGTAGTTTATCAACTATGGAAAGCACTTCTAAGGGTGTTTTATCAGCCCAACAACAAGAACCCTGGGTGGTTTGTCAGAAATTTCTTAGCAATCACCCTTTTATATGTGGTTTCTCAGCCCTTAGAAAACACCCTGAGTGGTTTCTTAACCAATTCTTGGCAAGCACTCATTCTGAACTCCTCGAGATTTTCTTGAATTCCTCTTGGTCAAAATTTCTCTTTTTAGGGAATTCCCTTCCCTCATCTCATAGCCTTTGCAATGCTCCTCATGCTCTCCCCCGAGAAGAATTCCAACCGCTTCATTGTTGTGGAATTCCCTTTTCATTTTTCTCATGTGTTTCTCTTCATGGTTCTATTGGACTCTTCATGCTCCACTTGGAAGCTTCCTCTAATTTTTCTTGATAACTTCCCAAAAATTAAACAATGGTGCCATCTAGCTCCACAAAGAATTATTTTTTTGCTTCCTCCTTGGATCATGGATCTGTGGTCCCACTCCTTAGGCCATTTACAAAATAATATATTTTTTTATAATTTAGAGTCGTTACATTACAAAAATCAAGAGAAAGTCCACTAGGGCTGTCACATCGAAGAGGCCCTTCTCTAAATTAACTCTTACATATAGGCTATCATAACTATATATGTCACCTTCTCAAAAGTTATCTACATATCTGCCAAAGTATTTACTCATCATTTCCAAAGTTTTCAAGTTCAATAGATTGAAAAGCGAGAAGGGACGTTGGACCAACATAGGGTACTTATTGTAACCTCCTATTTTTGGGTTGAAATATAATGACTAACAGTTCAAATAAATTCCAAAAAAGATTCAAATCAAGGGTCCATTTCCGAAAAAAAAAAAAACCTTGTAACTAGAAGTGAAATGCATAATATCCTTTTCGATAGAAATGAAAAAAGAATTAGCATTCAAATGGGGTGACCAACTCTTATTGATCCAATCCTCAAAATTTCTAGTATTGGGCCATAGTCTTGTAAATTACCAAACCAAAACATGGTACAAATAATCCAAATTCCTCGTCTTTAAGTTAATGTAAAGGATTCTAAAATTGTGCATTTCTTCCATTCAATTGACAAACCTTCCCTTAGACTTCGTTGAGTCATTTTTAGCTCTCTTAATGATGATAATGATCAATTTTTAAAATATGTGTAAGAACTTGTGATTCACTTTTTTATCCAACGTTTTAGACTTTCCAAGTAAGTCTATCATCAGGGAATTGTAGTCCACAATTTGAGATGCATGAGCGTGAATAACAAAGCTTATGCATGATTAAAAATGAATCATAGGTTCTTCCAAATATTTTTCAAAGCAACAAACCTGTATGAACTCACTTTTTCTCATAATGATCATTTTTTTTAAAGCTATTGAGGTAGCATGAAAGCACTAATATAAGGAAGAAGGAGCTACCCCAAATCCCTAGAGAAAGCATGGCAAAAGGTAAAATTAATTTTGATTAGAAAAAATAAAAATAAAAGAAATTAACCACTTACACTATGATTTTATTTCTATTTGGTGTGATTTAATACAAAGAAACTTTACTATCAAATAAATCCATTTTTTGTATCATTCTATTTAGTTAAGAAAGAATGGAAAAACTAATTTCAACAAGCGAAACAATTACAAATCCATCATTTGTGTATTTCACCATTAGAGTATTTATGCATTTGATGCAAGTAGCACGCCCATTCCTTGCAACCTCAAAATCATTATTCAAGGCTTAATGAAAATCGCATTTCAATACAAATGAGATGATAAGTTTTCCAACACTTTATCAATATAAAATTTATAAGTTTATTATTAATACGATCCCATTTCAGGGTGATAAAAAAAAATTACATTTCTTTATTTTATTATCCTTTTATTTGTGTTAAACTTCATCAAATATCTAAAACCTTTATAGTCACTAGTTTGATGTCTTGTGATATCAATTTGAACTAACTTTATAAATCCTTGATTTGATTATTTTCATTGCTTTTTCAATGATGATTGGTATTTTATAATGACACCCCTTTTTCCACTATGTAGTCTTTAACTTTTTTTTTTCTTAACCAAAAATAAGGTGGAGCTAGTATCAAGATGTCTAAAGACACTACATCCCACCCCATGGAGACACCTACCCCTCAAGTTACATCAAAATGAGTTTAACTTTAAAGGAAAGTGAGTTTTAGATGTTAAGGAACATTCCCACAATTGTAGCATGCATCCTCTTCACCACTAGCACTTTCACTTTTTGCAATATCTTTAAAGAATAATGAGTTTAGGAAATATATAAAATTTACTGCAATGGCTATAGAATTTTTATTTCTGACTAATATTCATCATGGAATGCATATATGTTTTGATTCACCATCACATTATTCTTTGCAATATTGCATTATTCACACCCACAAAACATGCTCCAAAAAGCAAGCATACATTTTGTTGGAAAGCTCAAAAAAATCCAATTATTGAAATTGAAACTAAAGCCACCAAGTATTAAAACATTCCCAATTATAAAATAAGTGAATAAATTATTGATACAATATTGGATGTTATGTATTAATTATGTGGTTTTCTTTGTGACAAGTGCTTGTTGACATCTCTATATTTCATGAAGTAGAATTCCATTTACTTATTGTTGTGCTTTAATTGGAAGAATTTTAATCTTTGGTGGCATTATTTTCAATTTAAATAATTGGACTTGTTTGAGCTTCCCAATAATGTGTACTTGTGCATCCCTCACATATCCCCCTAATCTCTAGGACATGTTATGTGGACATGCGTCAACAATAAGCATGATGGTAAGCAATGTTTGTGGCTTGGAATACTTTATGAGTATAAGATTTCTTCTACAATGTCTTATTCCAAAATAGTTATCAATTTGGTTTGTGGTAGCATATGCATCGCAACTTACCATGTTGATTATGCAAATGTAGGTGCTAACAAAGCTAGTGGCACTCCTACTAAATGATTGATTATTTGCAAAACAAATTTAATTCTTTACTTGGTCCTTCTCATCTTCACTCTAGGTTGGAGATGTGACATCGATGGTGTGAATATTAAACAAATTTCTCCTCTCTCCAACTATATTACAAATGGCATCTTAGTTTTAAAATAAATTTCGAGTGTTGTAATCAATTTTTCACAACATGCTCTTTCATAGTGTTAATTAATTTTATTAATGACTAGAAGTAAAAATGGAAAGAAGATATAAAAGGCCAAATTAATGTAAAATAAATAGATAACAGGAAAAGTTTTGCAAAACATAAAATATATAATTCTCATGTGACTAACATGTGAAAGAAATCATTTTAGAGACATATGTTGAAAAGGAGAAAGTTGTTGAAAATTGAGTGTTTTATTTCATGTGCAAAACATGAAAATAAAGTACAAAGAACATAAACATTATACAAGAAATTAGTGTAAAAAAAACAGACAATAAAAATCATTTTTAAGATGCATATGTAAAAGGATACACAATATATCAAAAAGAATGAGAAAGTAAAGTACAAAATATCTATTTTAATGTTCAACTTGTATAATTGGAAGGTTGAATAGTGCTTGAGTGTGTGCAGACAGATGTATAGCATGAGTGGAAGAAGAATCATAAGATATAAAAGGTAAAATTAATGTAAAATAAATAGATAACAAGCAAATATTTTGTAAACATAAAATGTTTAATTCTCATGTGACTAACAAGTGAAAAATAGAAAGTGAAAGTTGTAAGAGATATAGGTCAAAAGGGAAAGGTGGTTGAAAATGGCATTTTATTTTATGTGTAGAACATGAATATAACGTACAATAATGTAAAAAACATACAAGAAAATAGAGAATCAAAAGAAACACAACATACAAAAAAATGTGAAATTAAATATAAAGGACTCAAGGTCAATACATTACAACTCTAATAAAATGCTAATACAACCTAGAATTTAAAAGAGGCCACAGGGAAAAAAAGTATAAAATATTTAACACAATGCTCAATCTTAGATAATTGGAAGGCTGTGAATAGAATATAATTGTGTGTGTGTGTGTTCGTGCACGCACACATACATGTAGAAAGTAGGGATGGTGCTTTAAAACATAAGAAAAAAGATATATTTACCACTTTATATATGTAAGACCAAAGGCCAACATTAAAAGGGTCGATGTAATGGGTCAATTTGGGGGTAGGATACCTTCATTACTTTGAAAGTATTAATAAAAAGGTTCAACCTTAATAGGGAAATAACTTCAATATCTTGTGAATGTGACACTTAAAAAGGTTATAGGTGTAATGGTGAAAAAAATATTCTCGTTGTATGTCACAAGTTCAAATCTGAAAAAGGATAGGATTGTACACCTCCATACACTAAGAAATCAAATCAATGCACAAAGGTTGGTCCCTTATTACACAAATAAGGGTGTCTCATACATCAATTTGGTGTCTCAATAGGTCAATAATCTTACCTAGTTCTAACAAGGTCCACAAGGCTTACACCTAAACTTCTTTTCTTCTCAATCTTTAATGGATATAATTTAAAATGGCTATACGCAAGTAATATTGTCTTATTGAAAATCATATATAAAACATTTTATTATATTATTATATACAAATATATATCATTTTAATAGGATGATACATAACAAAACGTCTTCCCCATTTATATCTTTTAGTTTTTTGTTTATTCATCTTTGGATTATTCTTTATTTTCATGTTACCTTCTTACTTGTTTACTAATCTCATTCTACCTTAATTTTGTTGGGGCTTGGGATATACTACCTTGTTTCCTAGTGTTATCCTTCTACTTCCTCATTAGTTTTCTGAAGAATGTCTACTTAGTTTCACAATCTCTTCCAAATTGGCAAATCCCATGGCACCAAATATGTTTAAAGGACTCTTCTTTTAATCAAGCATTTTGGTATATTTTTAACCAAAACACATCAAACTATTTTTTTCTATGTAACATTTTTGTATGTACTTCCATGCAAATATATAGACATGATACAATGTCATCCTTAAGAGAGGCTACAACCACATATTTCTTAATTTGGCTTGGTTTAAAGGATAATTTCTTCTTCCCCAAAAAGGACAAAGGGTACTAAAACTCAAACTATTGATGCAATTATATGAATTCTAAGGAGTTCCACATTGAGATGTATCCCTATTAGTTTTGAATCTCATTCTACTTCAATTTTGGTAGGTTGTTTTGCATTTTTACAAGGATAAGCTTCTTGTTTTCTTAATTTTATTCTTCTACTTCCTCTCTCTAGTTTTATAAAAAAAATTACTTAGTTTGACTATCTCTTGCAACATGCTCATGGCACCATCCATATTTAAAGCATTTTCTCTTAATCAAGCATTTTGATATATTCTTAATGAAAATACGTTAAAGTAATTTTCCCTAGGTAACATTTTTTAAGTACTTCCACACATACATGCACACATGATGCACTATCATCCTCAAAGGAAGCTACAACCACATAGTATCTAATCAAATTATAAGGACAATTTTCTTCTTTACATAAGTCGAAAGAGATAGGTCACCCCACCTCGTGCTAGTGCTTTATTTGAAACTTCCTCCAAAGTGAACACAAACAAAAAATAAATTAAATAGAAACAATGATATGCGAAATCGAGCTACATGGAAAATTAATTTCTAGTACTTCCTATTAAAGTGTGCAATAAAAACATTTTGCCAAATAAATTTTCCATTTTGACTAATTTTTAGCGATCAAAATTTCATTGTCAAGATTGAGAAAACTCCATGGATTTATTAGATGAGGTCTAATAACAGATTATGTGCTTTCGAGTCCTTCCTATTTAGGTCGGTGACAAAAATATTTTTCCAAAGAAATTATCCACTTTTGTGTAATTTTTAGTGATCAAGAGTTCATCGTTCATGGTAGCTAGACACCATGGACTTACAAATAGAGACTAACAAATTAAGTACTCTATAGAATTAGATTTAATAAGTCCCAAACCATGTCCAACATTTTACCCAATCCATGGCTTCTAGATTTGTCAGTTTTTTTGGATTTCCATGCCAATAGAATTTTAAAAGGAAAAAACAACACTTCAATGACTAAAGGTAAAGTCCCCTTTAATCATCTCTATCGTAGTTAGGGGAGCCAAAGCTCCCCCAAGCAAGGTCATGTCTAAATTTTGGTGATCAAAATTTCCATTGTCAAGCTTGATGCCATGTGCTTCCTAGTCCTTCCCATTTAGGCAGGTGACAAAAATATTTTCCCAAAGAAATTTTCCATTTTTTTTTCTAAATTTTAGTGATTCAAGAGTTCATTGTCCAGGTTAGCTAGAATCCATGGATTTTCCAACTAAGGGCTAACAAACTGAGTATTCTATATAATTAGCTTTATTGAGTCCCAAATCAAGTCCAACATTTCACCCAATTATTAGCTTCCATGTTTGTCAAGATTTCTAGATTTCCATATCAAGAGCTTTTAAAAGGGTAAAATAACGCCAATGACCAAAGGGAAAATCCCCTTTAAGCCTCTCCATGGGATTTAGGGAGCGAATGCTTCCCCAAGCAAGGGCATTTCTAATTTTTAGTTATAAAAATGTTCATTTTCAAGGTTGATCAGACTCTATGGACTCCATGATCTATCAGTTGAGGTCTAATAACAAATTACATGCTTCTCAGTCCTTCCCATTTAGGTGGGTGACAATAATTTTCTCCCAAAGAAATTTTCCATAATTTCTAGTGACATAAGAGTTCACTATTCAGGTTAACCAACCTTCATGGATTTGTTAACAAACCAAGTACTCTACAAAATTAGCTTTAATAAGTCCCAAACCAAGTCAACATTTCACGTAATCCATGGCTTCTATCTAGCTTTTTGGATTTTTGTACCAATATAGTTTTAAAAGGTAAAGAAAAACTCCAATTAGTAAAGGGGAAAATCCCCTTTAAGCCTCTTAATGGAAGTTAAGGGAACTAGAACTCACCATACAAGGGCATGTAATGAGTATGGACTCCCCACAAAAGGACATGTAATTAGTATGTTGAAAGCCAAAAGTAAGTGCCAAATCAATTATCTCTTCATTTCACACAAAATACTTTATTTTATCTAATATATAACTAATAGTAAAAAACACACTAATTTTATTGTTAATTTATAAAGTTGCAATAAGATAGTTGTGCTAATTAAACCATATACTTAAGGATTATTTCATTCCAGGTAACTAAAAATTGCATTATGCATTAATAAAATTTCTATCTAAAAATGGTATTTTCTCAAACTTGTTTGGAAGGGCTTATGGTAAGCGCTTAATAATAAAAAATAACATACCAATTTACACATATTGAAAGACGAATTTGCAGATGTTGCAAGACGAATTATGTTCTCTCTCAATGCAATGCCATAGACGAATTATGTTCTCTCTCACTGCAATGCCATATATAGAGGATGGCCAATTGTGTTTCCAAATTATATTATTATTAAGAAGACTATTTAACAATGCCATATAGAAAGGATGGCCAATTGTGTTTCCATATTAAGAAGAATATTTAAATAAATAATAACTTTAATCTTTCAATCTATTAATTATTATGGAAGCTGCAGCAATTGTTTTACAATACATAAAAAGTCCAATTATATAAAATCTAGAAAATGATAACTACCATTTAAAATATTGAAAAAAATTGAAATCTGAAAGCCCAATTATACAAAATCTATAAAAAAAAATTGAAATCCAAAGACCCAATTATACAAAATCTACATAAAAATAACCACCCTTGAAAATATTGAAGGAAAGATTGAAATCCCCATGTAAAATAAACCTTCTAACACTGTTACAACAATAATATACAAACGGTCTCTCTAACCTACTCAAAACCCGAATAGGTGTAAACCATCTTTTCCTACCCTAAATAATTTGATTCAGCATTGATAATTTTCATGATTTTATGTACGATCGTTGCCCAACTTTTATTAATAGCAAAACTAAACTCTCAATGGTTGGCATTAAATTTAATAAAGACTGAGATAACTGGTACTGTAAAAAGGTATTCATGTTTTAACAAAACGGCGTTGCTGAGCAAGATATAGATTTATATATAAGCTTCGAAAAAAACATATGGAATTGTATCACTCGCTTAGAAAAGACCATTCATAATTTCAGAACTAATCAAATAACTATTTGTATTTTTTAAGTGGAACTGAGTTTTAGAAATTTGTTTTTATTCTCTAATTCCAATTTCTAATTATAGGTATAGATCTTTAAATTTTTGGAATTAGAATATAAAATTGGTGAATTAGAATATAAAATTGGTGAAAATAGAGAAGTGAATTGTTATGCATCTAAAATCTTAATCAACATTACTTTGAACTTCAAATTTATTATGTTGTATTTTTACTTATCAGTATAGATTCATCTTAAATACTAATGTAATATGAATTTTGAGAGATCCAATTTTTTCACTTAGCAATTTTTTTTATTAGCAAATATTATTTAAATATTTTGTATAGTTTTTTAATTTTTTTGTTTTTTTTTTTTATTTTATTTTTTTAGAATTTTTATTTTTGGCATTATTAAAATTTCAACTTTAATGATGGACTAACAGATTTACGCATCATACTGGACTGTAAAATAAACTTCTCAGCTCAACAAAAAATAGTATAAAACAACTTTACACTACACTGCTAGATTTACAAAAACAAAAATTTAAATTCAATTTTCTATATCTTGTGGGCACCTTTGAATTCTCAAAACATAAATGTGATAAAAAAATAAAAAATATATCTTACAAGTTGTTTAATTGTTCCCCGATACTCAACACTGTGACAATCAATTGCACTATCCTGCAAACCAGGCAAAAATAAACTTAACATAATAAACTTAACATAAGCCAAAGGGAAAAGTTCAATATCTTGAGATTTGGCGGGTTGAATTGACGATTTTTTTTTTAGTTGTGACTTTTTCCATTTTGATTTTTGGTTCATTATTTATTCCCTATTTAAGTGATAATTATTCTTTTACTAATGTTGCTTTTTTAAATACCTCATAAACAATTACTAATTTTTTTTTTATATAAATTTTATAAATTTGGTCTTGATTATGTCCTTTTTCTTTTATGTGTAAATTTTTTATGAATTACCCAAATTATATTTCAACCAAGATTAATTGGAAATTTTCAAAATGTATAGCAAGTTCTAACTTAGAAGAAATTTTGAGAAGCATACTATTAGCTCAACACATCAACTTAGACCACCTCAATACTCAATAATGTTAGATTGACACATGAAAATAACATAAGTTGCACCGACATGTCATAGTTGGTCAAAGTTGTGCGACCATCTAAAAACTCAACGTGCCATCATCTACAACCTTAAAATCTTGTGCAAACACATCATAGTTGACCTGAATATTACATGTGGGGAGAGGTAATTTGGAACTACACAAGAAAGTCCAAACTTTACCATTGCGAGCTTCAACACACGCGACAACATGCATATAACTTGCACCCAAGACTTCGAGTTATGCGAATGAACATGATGCATATAACTTGCACCCAAGACGTCAAGTTATGCGAATGAACATGATGCAAGGCCAACTTCTTGCTGCTTTTTTAGCTTGTCTTTGCTTGAAGACTTCCTACATATATGTAATTTAACTCCTTTCTCCTCCATTTTTTGGAGCTTGCTTATCCATTAGGTATGCATTTAATTTTTTATCAAACTGAATATTGAATTTTTAAATTCTTCGCCCATTTTGGAGTTTTTTCATCCCTTAGTTCTGCATTTAATTTCTAATTAAATCAAACACTAAATTTGTATATCATGATAAATGCAACCTAATCTATCATCAACAATGCGGAATTGGCATGGAGATTTGTAAGGGAGAGGTCTCTAGAAGGAAGAAGGAGAAAGATGATAATAAAGGTTAAAGTGAAAAATGACAAAGGGAGTGGAAAAAGGTCAATAAGATCAATAGTGATTATGCTATTTGAAGTATAGGAAAATTAAATTTCATTATTAGTTAGTAGATGCATAAGGAATGATGGTTGAATCTGCATGTGCCAGGAACTTTAATGTGGGGAAACATACTTTGACCGATTAGCTTTAACAAAAGCATCGTAATAAGAAATGAAAAGAGTGTGAAAGGAGTGTGCTTATGCAATTCTTTGATAATTTCAAATATGATTTTAAAGTGTATATATTTATGAAGTGCAATCTATAAGACAATGGCATTACCATAGAGAGGGACTATCATGGGTGTCTAAGACATAAAGGTAATACTTTCGATTTCCATTCATGAAAATGTAAGGGATCATGTGAGAGCCATCCAAGGTAAAGCAATCAAATTGGTAAGGTTTACTTTGTAAAAAATCCATATATTTTGTGGGTTACATCACATAGATTTCTCTCTTGGAAACATGGTCAATAAAAAAAGTAAGTTCACATTTTTGAGAAACAAATAAAGATTAACCTCATTCATTCACTCATACAAAATGATAAGGGTGAAGGTGAGGAGTGATTGGAAGAGCCATCATTCTGTCTAAGGCAATAGAGACCAAATTCTTAAAGTCAACTTAGTGATACAATTTTGATTTGTTTGTAATAAGTATGTAATAACTCGTGATCTACAGGTGCCTGAAGTGCAATTCATGAGCATGAGTTGAGTATTTGGTTCAATAGGTTTATTAATGTTGATCACTTTAATAGGGGTAAGGGAGTGGATTGTGGTTCAAAAAAATTCCTTAATAGAGAATTGGTGTTGAAGGGTATAATAAGCAACATTATTATGAAATGTGGCCCTATGAAAAATGTAATATTGTTTAGGTCTAGAAATGGAGAGTTGCACCTGGAGCATGTAGAACACTTTAATGTGTTATTGTATAACATAGCTTAAAACCACCAAATTGAAGCCATCTGAGTATAGGTCTTCACTATAGCTAGGATGATAGAAACTCTCATGAAGAGTAATGTAGAATGTGTGTCAATTGGCGATGATACATCAATGTACCATGTTTATTGGATCTTCTAGGTGACTCGACTTCAACTCATTTATACGTACCTAGTAAGATGTACTTGGGCATCTTAACTCTCATTGACATTAATGTTGAGTAGTCTCGTGTTGGTTAACAACATTCATTAATGGTCGGTAATCCAACTATTTCTTTCTATGTTGGACATCAACAAAATTTATTTACATAGAAAAGAATTATGCCACGATTTGGATATGAATGAAGATTGTATAGTTCCATGACATTTACAACAGATTGTAGCAGTGTTCCAATAAATCAAAACTTATCTTCAGAATTCAGCACCAACAACTTAGTTCCAACAATAAGACAGTGCAAATGTACCAATTTCAGATCTCATTCTATGTTCATACAACCAAGTAGATCATATTGTTGCACTTCAAAGATCAATGATCCAACATTAATAGCCAAAAATATCCTAGCCATACAAAGATCTCTTATATTCATAGCTCATAACCTTCCCAGGTAGGTGAAGGTATGTTGTTTTCCATTCTTTTAATCAAGTATTCCTTGAATGCTAAAATACATATATTTGGAAAATTTCCTTATTTTCCCTTTCGTATCCTTCCCTATTTCATGTCATTCTAGGTATTCCATATTTGCTACATTTTCCAAGGATTGAAAAGATCTTCAATTGGGGGGGAGTGGGTATTCATCATTCCTTATATTCATTACACTATTTTTTGATTCCATATTTCATAACCTCATATAATGTTCACCAACATGTTTTTCCCAATTGAAAGTTGTTGTTCTTATAAACACCTTGATTGACATCCATAATGCATAAATGGTTTTCATATGAAGAATACATTCCTAAGAAAAACTACCATATGAAGGATGTTCCAAATAATTTTTGCAACCATTGAAACATAAATTTTCAATAATATATCCATAATTTTGTGGTTGCCTATACATAGGTTATTTAAAGAGCATGTTTTGCACAACAATTTCAAGCAAATAAGGCTAAACAGATTGAATGGTTGATGCACACATTACTGAAACATCATTTGGAATGTATTCATATGGTTGAATTTTCAATATCATTCTTTGTTGTAGTAAGAAGAAGAGTAAAAAGGAAAGTGTTGTCACACAAGAACCAACACTTGCAATATATATGGTTGTCACACAAGAACCAACCATAACAAAAAAATGTTGCTACACATCAGAAAAGAAGACTCCATTACACAGTTCAAGAAATTCAATGCAAGGTTTCATGAGGACATGCAACATCTTCATTTCGGGGGAATGTTGGGTTTCTCAAATACTATCTTTCTACCAACCATTCACTTCACTTTTGCTTCACTTTTAAACCATATTTCTCTCTCCCATACCATTACATTAAACTTTTTTCATGATTACATTGGGTTTAGACCTATTATTTTCCAATGCATATGTTTTAGTCTTTTTGAGTGAATTTATGATTAAATTTTGGAAAAATAATATGTTTTCACTTATATATGGAAGTGGAATAAGTTTCATGATGTTTGTGTTAGGTAAACTTGACTGAGGATAGAGTCAAAGTTGACCAGGTTAAACAGTGATGATTTTGGGGCACATGGTATTGTGCACCCATAGTATTTTGCCCATGGTATTATATGTAATGGAGCTTATAAAAGGCTAGAAGGACTTCATTGTAATGCAAGACCTGGAGGTGAGCAGTGAAGGCTCACTTGGTTGGATTGGCCAGGGTTTTGGCCAATGCTAATAAGATCTTATTAGGTTGGGTTTTTCCCTGGATTTGGGGTTTTCTCGGATAAACATTTGTGTTTATGTGTTTATGTTTGTTGCTGGTTATTTTTTATATTTATTCCTCTCAGTAATTATTTATGTTATGCAGTAAATTTCTTAACAACTGGTATCAGAGCCAGATATTGGCTTCAAAGGGATTCTTTGATGCCAGGGGTTTATAGTGCCTGATGAGATCAATGCAGCAGATCTGGGTCTGGAAAATAATGGTGGAACAATCGTACACGGAAGAACCTCGAGGAGAATGTGCGGAAGATAGTGTTGTAACTGCCAGGGATCGCAGTGCATTTGCGATATTTACCGGTTTGGAACATGCTGACGAATTGTTCGGGATTCATGCGGCTATTTAAAGAAGGTTGAGAGATACCTTTGGTAATATTAAAATTCAAGGCTGATTTTGTTCAGAGCTTTTTTCGTAGGGAATTGATAAGGGATATTTCCTGTGTGTTCTATGCCATGTTGAAAGATGGAGTAGGCGTGGGCTGCATGCAGGTCAACAGAAGAAAATTGTTCATGCAGCTTCGAAAATTGTTCGTTTTCTGCTACGTGAGGCCATCAGTGCTGGAATCTATGAGGTTCTCGTCGGGCTCGCAGTTGGAGCGGTTTGATAGAAGTTTTTGAGCAAATCAAATTGAGAGAGGATGGATCATAATCGCAACAGCAATAAACAAAAAAAAATTAATGAAGTCAAAATTATTGCATGTAAATGGGCATACTACTGTAAGACTTGGTAAGGCATGTGTACCCCTCGGTGATCACCGGTAAAGTCTGGGTTAGACCTAGGTGATAGGGGGGATGTCGGGTTAACAATACCTCGAGTAAAAGCTTGAGGGGGGTAAGAGCTAGAGTGAGTGGATTGTTAGGTAAACTTGACTCAGGACAGAGTCAAAGTTGACCAGGTTAAACAGTGATGGTTTTGGGGCACATGGTATTGTGCACCCATAGTATTCTGCCCGTGGTATTATATGTAATGGAGCTTATAAAAGGCTGGAAGGACTTCATTTTAATGCAAGACCTGGAGGTGAGTGGTGAAGGCTCACTTGGTTGGATTGGCCAGGGTTTTGGCCAATGCTAATGAGATCTTATTAGGTTGGGTTTTTCCCCAGATTTGGGGTTTTCCCAGATAAACATTTGTGTTTATGTGTTTATGGTTGTTGTTGGTTATTTTTTTATTTATTCCTCTCAGTAATTATTTATGTTATGCAGTAAATTTCTTAACAACTGGTATCTGCATAACATAAATAATTACTGAGAGGAATAAATATAAAAATAACCAACAACAACCATAAACACATAAACACAAATGTTTATCTGGGAAAACCCCAAATCCGTGGAAAAACCAAACTAATAAGATCTTATTAGCATTGGTCAAAACCCTGGCCAATCCAACCAAGTGAGCCTTCACCGCTCACCTCCAAGTCTTGCATTACAATGAAGTCCTTCCAGCCTTTTATAAGCTCCATACATATAATACCATGGGCAGAATACTATGGGTGCACAATACCATGTGCCCCAAAACCATCACTGTTGAACCTGGTCAAATTTGACTCTATCCTGAGTCAAGTTTACCTAACAGTTTGTAGGTGTATTTGAAGACTTCAACAGAGTCATATTTGACCACTAGGTCTCAAATTCGAATTTCTTCTTCAACCCCTTGAATATTTGATAAAGATTTGGGAGATTCCTTCAAGCATATTTTATGGAGAAGAATCATGGAACTTTTGATAAGATTTCTTATCAAAGATATTAGATATTTTTGCGAGGAATTTTTAGAGATGTTAGTTGCTAAGTGTTAGCACATGGTTGTAACCACATGAGACACTTGTGGATTTAGGAGAGATTCGTGGATCTTAAATCTTTGTTAGTTGTCTAAATTTCATGTATAAATAGGAGTGCCTCCTCCATTCCAAGAGGAGGAATCTTGGAGTGTGTATCCAACTTATGATGGAATAGAATAAAGCTTCATTTTACATAAATTTCCATTCTATAGTTTTAGATGTAAATCAGTTGTTATGATTTATGGTATAAATTAGCATAGTTTTGATTCAATATTTTTTGTTTCAGTTTTATGATTCAGTTACTTAGATATGTTATGATTTCTATATTTTGGATGATTTTGGTTTAAAATCTATTTTGCGTACAAAAGGACAACCAAGGATTTAAGTTAAATTATCTTTCTATCAAATTATGAATCACAACTAAAAAGTCATCCTTTTTCATTTCTTGAATTCCGGTTTATGATTTGATGCAATGGTAATGTTGTTGGCGTAGAACTATGAGGAAGGACAACCAGGACCTCCTAAGTTAGGAACCTCTTCTATTAATTTCTACACATCACAAACTGATGCTCTTTAGTTTCTCTTCTTGAGGATAGTACTGTGGGGAAGGACAACTAGGACCTCCTAAGTTAGGAGCCTCTTCCTTTGCTTACTGCATCTTGAATGAAAGACTTTGCTTATTTATGCATGTAGATCAAGTTTTCATGGATTTACGAAATAGTTTGTCACTATGATCTTAGGAGAATTAAGCTCACTCGAAATGGATCAATGAAGCATTTTATTTCATTACGACCAAGTTTGCTTAGCTTAGAGACAATTTCCTACTCTTGCATATATTTTGTTGGCATCATCACAAGCTTATGAGTATCCCTGGTTTTTAATTTAATGAAAGCAATTTTAGAAATTGAATTGCCCAACAAGATTAGAACGTGGTTGAAGTACCTCCTTAATAAGTTCAATCGAATGATAAGTGTATATTTGAACCACATGTGCTTATCACTTTTCCACCATTGGGTAACCATGCACTAAAGGTGGCCTTCTACTTGAAAAAGTCATTTTTATCATTAAAGTAAGTGGCAAATTCCCTAACTTGTTTTTCCATCAAATGAGCCTACAAAATAGGGAAGGGTCAACCTTAGGATCCCACTGTAGAACAATAGCGAGTGATGGTTTGGGAATGTTCATATTTGTGTCTTCCACCTAAGTTGTTAGACCTTATATGACCTATTACTACTATTTGACAAAAAAAAATATTGTTTTTAGAAAAGATGAATTTGAAAATCTACAAGGAAGACTTCCTTTGATTAATTTCATGGGGCGCATGTGTATTTCCATTAGGATTTTTTGTTTTTTATTTTTATTTTAAATAATTGGATTGTTTCTTGCGATAAATAAGCATTTAATCTTGTTGTCTTAATGAAGCTTGTCCCTCCTAGAGTTTGGCAGCAAAAACTAGATATAGAGGGGACTAAATGTTATTGTTTGTGTTTGTTGTCAAAGGTAAGAATGCAAACAATAACACTAATTGATATATAATATTGTTTGAAATAATAATACTTGGATTAATCAAAATTTAAAAGCGTATGCAAAATATAATTGACCTCCTTTTATAGACAAGATGAATACTAAATGGGGATGATAAAGTTTGACCTTCTCAACCATTTTTTAGTAGTATATAATAACTAACTATCCTATATTGAATAATAACTAAACATAGAAATTTAATTCTTCTTATCTCAACACCTCTATCAACCAACATTGACACTTAGAACTAGTTTCTTTTACTCTTTTTCCTAGCGAGACACACTATAGTCATGAAATCATGAATGAACCCAATGTCATTAGTAGGGGCTCACCAAACCAGAAAGATCGTTCAGTAAAGTCCAGATATAGCAAGTTTATACTGAAATAAATTCCCCATCCCAAGAGTGTGAGGTGTCAAGGAGCTTTGTTGAGCTGCCTCTGCTCCCCTAAGGTTTTAATACTAAGTCTTATCTTATTAGACACCCGAATTTATTTCGTTCAACTAGTATTCTGTCATTTTTTACTCCATGACTACTTCTAGAACCTTTTAGAAAAAAAAAACCTTTCAATTTTCTAGAATCCCCTAAAATTATTGACAAAAGCATCATGTATTTTTCTTTTAAATCTTTATAGACTATCAAGGCATGCAAAATCTTTTAAATTTTTCATTTTTAGATTACGGTTAAATCGGCTAAGTTATTGTGAAGCTCTTCAAAATTGAAAGTCGATCTTGAAATATCTTTGATCCTCGACAAGGTAATGGAATTTAAAATTGTAGATAATTTCAATTAAGAACTGGAAGATTGTTTCTTCGGAGGGATATTTGCTCAGAAATTGTTTTAAATTTTCTTGAATCCCACAAAAACGTTGTTTAATTTTTTTAAGGCTTTATAGACAGTAGGCCATGTAGAATCTTTTAATTTTTGTCGTTTCAAAGAACGGTTAAATCGACTAAGTTGTTGAGAAGCTCTTCAAACTTGAAATTGGAGCTTGAAATACCTTTGATCCTCGGCAAAGTAATGGAATTTAACATTGTAGACAATTTCCCTAAAGATCTTAAAGATTAATTCTTCGGACAGATATATGCTCAGAAATTGTTTTAATAATTATGCACTACAGATTTTAAATTTTTGTGTAGGCATGAGATGACCTTTTTGGAACAATTCATTGGCGATTCAGCAGGTAGTCTTGTTGACAAAATTGTTTGAATCCGGGGGGAGTGATCAAACGAATTCGACGATTACTAATCTACCGATTCCGGATGAAAACAAAGGAATCTGCATCCGTTTCTTTGCTCTGCAGTAGGGTTAATTATCTTTGTAAGGTTGCCAAACCTAGATGAAACCTGCAAAATCTTGGACATCTCTCTAAATCTGGCTAGATATTTCGAAGTTCAACATTTCTGTCTCCATTTTTTAGTTTGTTGAGTACATATAGGCTTACTACTTTTACATCATGTCTATCGAATATCATGATGTCCATTGAATATGATACTTAATAATATTTGCATATGAACTTTTTCCTTATTAATTTAGAGTCCCTCACTAAGACACCGTTTCTAGCATTAGCAAGCCATCCCAGACACATCGCTCAACACAATGTTTTCACAAGTTATTCATCTACACAACAAACTAGGCTTGGGAATAAGGTCATCGTGCTTTTTTGGTCAAAGTTGGTCCTAAATCTAGATCTCATGGGACCATTTTTTAAGTGGGAAAGTTATTTTTTAATATATAAATTAATGTCTATGACGATAGAGGGTTAAGATTCAAGCTGCAACAAGGGTAAAGTCTGCAAACAATAAGCAGCAAAAGGATGCTTGAGATTGTGTTTCTCTCTAGTTGTAGGAAGCCTAACAAATGGCTAGCATGTCCTGGTTACACGACACCATACCATTTGGGTTACAGGACATCATACAATTTAGGCTATGAGATGATTGGGAAATGGAATAGAATATATGTGAACTTAAATGTTTGAATGGAATAGAATATGTGAACTTAAATGTTTTCTAATTATTGCTAACTCCAAATTAGCTTTAAAATAACATCCATTGAAATCTAAAATTTCAAAACTTTTTATCATACGTTTTAATAAAAATAGGGAAATCATACAATCTTTCCTGCAATAAGAAGTCGAAACAAACACTTTGGGATAAAAATTTGTTTGGGTTTGGCAAGATATTTTTGTTAAAAGATTGGTTAAAACATTGAATACAGTTGTATGTCAAAAGAGGAAATAATGTTAAGTAAACACCAATTGAACGCCATAGTCCAAGCATGGACTAATAAGCATAGATACTCTGCACCATTAGATTGGCACAAACAAAATTTTAAATTCAATTTTTCTCAATATTGTGGGCATCCTTTGAATTAATTCTATAACAATCAATTGCACTATTTTGCAAACTAAGGTAAATTAAACATAACATACCAGTGAGGGCACAAATGTGATAAATATGAAAATGTATTCCAAAATTTTGACTTAACACTATAACAATTAACTGCACTATTTTGCAAATTAGGATAAATTAAACATAACATACAAGTGAGGGCACAAATGTGATAAATATGAAAATGTATCCCAAAATTTTGACCTAACAATGTGACAATCAATTGCACTATTTTTCAAACTAGGATAAATTAAACATAACATATAAGTGGGGGCAAAGTATAATATCTTTATATTTGGAATATTTTTTATCAAAGTTTATGCCTTAGTTTTCGGATGACCAAATTATTTGCCAGAAATTACAACCTATATGACAACCCAAAAAATAGCGAAAATCTATCATGGCATTAATCGTGCAGATGCACAATTTTGAGTGGAGAGTTTGCATTAAAAGGGGAATTAGGTGGAGTAGCAATATCCGCTGGTTATCCACCGGATATGTGAGTGATCAGTCTCAGCTATGCAGTGAGCAAGAGGTTGAACGTGCCCATAAGCGAAGAGGTGTCTCTGAGCCCATGCATTGTCCAGAGCCTACCCTGAATTGGTTGTTACCTTCATTATTGCGCCTGCTGGGGTTGCTTATCTCGTTGCTTATTTGGTGTTTCTCACTCTGTGATTCATTCGTTCTTGGCCCAGAGCCCTAGACATCGAGTCCCTTACTCCATTGGCTTCTTAACAGAAACTAAATAAATAATTAAATGAAATATTTTTTTATTAAATATTAAAATATTACAAATTTCAAGAGGAAATAATATATTTTCTCTCTCTTATTTCATTTATTTTTAATTTTGACTTTTCCGCTTTAATATTTTAACTTTTGGTTCAATATATTTTCTTTTCAAGTGATAATTATTCTTTTATTATAATTATTTTTTATTGATGTTTTTTTTTAAACCTAATACAAATTCTATTTTTCAAAATTTGGTTTAAGTTGGTAATTTGAAAAATTTACACAATTTCTTAAAAGGATTTACCTAAATTTCTATGATATCGTAACAAGATCGACCTCAAAATTTCAAAATCTATAACAAGCTCCACTTCAAAAATAATTGTGGGAAGCATATCATTGCTTTCACACAGTAACCTAGACCACGACGATAATGTTAGGTTGGCACATGATAACAACACAAGTTCAATGCACTTAAATGTCATAGTTGGTCCAAGTTTTGCAACCATATCAAACCTCACCATGTCATCATCCACAACCTTAAAATCCTAATACATCATACTTGACCTGAATATTATGTGTGGGGAGAGGTAAATTCAAAGTATGCAAGAATGCCCAAACTTTACCATTTTCAAATTCAACAAACGAGGCAACATACATATAATTTGCACCCAAGGCTTCAAGGCATGCTAATAGACATGATGTAGGGCCAACTCCTTGCTGACTTTTTAGCTTGTCTTTGGTTGAAGACTTGTTGCATATATATAATTTAACTTCATTCTCCTCCAGTTTTAGAGTTTGCTTATCCCTTTGCTATCCATTTAATTTTTTATCAAATTGAACATTGGATTTCTAAATTCTTCACCCATTGTGGAGTTGATCCCTTAGTTGTGCATTTAATTTCTAATTAAACCAAACACTAAATTTGTAGATCACGATAAATGTAACCTAACCTATCATTGAAAATGTGGAAATGACATGCACATTTGTAAGGGTGAAGTCTCTAGAAGGAAGAAGGACACAAATGATAATAAAGGTTGAAGTGAAAAATGATAAAAGGGAGTGGCAAATGATCAATAAAGTTTATGCTATCTAAAGTATAAGGAAATTCATTGCTAGTTAGTAGATGCATAAGGAATGGGTTAAATCTGCATGTTCCAAGAACATCAGTGTGGGGGAACATACTTTGACCAATCAAGCTTAGCAAAAGAATCCTAATAATACATGAAAAGAGAGTTAAAAGAGTATGGTTGTGCAATATTTTGGTAAGTTAAGTATGATTTTAAGGTGTATACATTTACAAAGTGCAATCTATAAGACAATGGCACTACCATAGAGAAGGACTATAATGGGAGTGTCTAAGACATAAAGGTAATACTTTTGATTTCTTTTAGTGTGAATGTAAGAGATTATGTGAGAGCCATCCAAGGTGAAGCAATCAAATTGATATAGTTTACTTTATAACAATTCCATATAATTCATGGGTTGCATCACATAGAATGGTCTCTTGGAAACATGGTAAATAACAAAAGAAACTTTATATTTTTGAGAAACAAATAAGGATTAACCTCCTTCATTCACTCATCCCAAATGATAACTGTGAAGGTGAGGAGTGATTGGAAGAGCCATCATTTTGACTAAGGAAATAGATACCAAATTCTTAAAGTCATATTAGCCATACAATTATTGATTTTTTTGTTATAACTATATAATAACTCATGATTTAGTGGTGTCTAAGTGAAATTCAAGAGCATGAGTTAAGGATTTGGTTCAATAGGTATGTTAATGTTGATTAGTTTATTAGGAGTAAAGGAGTGGATTGTGGTTCAAAAAATAATTCCTTAATAGAGAATTGGTGTTGAAGGGTATAATAGGCAACGTTATTATGAGATGTGGTCTTGTGAAAATTGTAATATTGGGTTAGAAATCGAGATTTGTACCTAGATCATGTAGAATACTTAAACGTGTTATTGTATAGTCTACCTTGAAACCACCAAATTTAATCCATTTGAGCATAGGTCTTCACTATAGCTAGGATGATAAAAACTCTCATGACGATTAATGTAGAATGTGTGCCAATTAATGATGGCATCAAAACTTGGTAGAAGTTCCTCCTTAATAAGTTAAATCCAAATATAACTACATCTTTGAACCACATGTGCTAAGCATTTTCCCACCCTTGGATATCCATACCCTAAAGGTGACCTTTTACTTCAACAAGTCAAATTTATCCTTAAATTAAGTGGAAAATTCCGTAGCTTGATTTCCATCCAATGAGCCTACAAAATAAGGAAGGGTCAACCTTACGATCCTACTATAGGACAATAAGGAGTGATGGTTTGGAGATGTTCATATTCATGTCTTCCACCTAAGTTATTAGAGCTTAGATTACCTATAGCTACTATTTGACAAAAAAATATTTGTTTTAGAAAAGTTGAATTTCCAAATCTATGAGGAAGTCTTCCCTCCATTAATTTCATGAGGAGCCATGTGTATTTCCATCAGGTTTTTTTTTTTAATAATTAAATTCTTTCTTGGGCTAAAAAAGCATTTAATATTGTTTTCTTAATGAAGCTTATCCCTCTTATTTTTACTACACAAACTAGATATAGAGGAGACTAAATTCCCTTGCTTGTGTTTCTTGTCAAAGGTACGAATACAAACTATAACCTTAGTTGATAAGATATTATTTGAAATACTAATACTTGGATCAATCAAATTTTAAGAGCATATGCAAAATATAATTGACCTCCGTTTATAGAGACGATGGATACTAAATGGGGATTATCAAGTTTGACCTTGTCACTCATTTTTAGTAGTATAATATCTAACTACCCTACATTGAATAATAAATAATATATATATATATATATATATATATATATATGTATATATACATATATATATATATGTATATATACATATATATATATATGTATATATACATATATATATATATGTATATATACATATATATATATATGTATATATACATATATATATATATGTATATATACATATATATATATATTTATATATACATATATATATATATATGTATATATACATATATATACATATATATGTATATATACATATATATATATATGTATATATGTATATATATATATATATATGTATATATATATATATGTATATATATATGTATATATATATATATGTATATATATATATATGTATATATATATATATATATATGTATATATATATATATATATATATATGTATATATATATATATATATATATGTATATATACATATATATATATACATATATATATATATACATATATATATATATATATATATATATATATATATATATATATATATATATATATATATATATATATATATATTCTTATCTTGATTCCTATACCATACCTTTTATCAACAAAATTTTATTAACTTCCATCTAAGCATTAATCTCACTAATAATTGTTCACAACAACAACATTTCTTACCCTTTCATCAAGTTACAAACTTTTATTGGCTTCCAACCAACATATCAACACACATAGCGACATCCATTCATCCTCTAATTTTTCCTCAATAATAGAATATTTCTACAATTTTAACATAAACATTATGTCCCCAAACACTAAAATTGTGAACTTCATGTAGGATTTTAAGCATAAGCATAACATCGAGTTATGAAAAAATACTACATTACTAATTTGCATGAAAAAATAAAATGGATAATGAAATAACATTCAAATAGACTAATTACATGAAATACTAATTCAAATTCACTTATATTCCCCCGCTTGGCTTCATTACAATTAAGCTAGCATACATGCTCATTTCATGTAGGATTTTAAGAACAACCATAACATCAAGTTATGACAAAATACTACATTAGTAATTTGCATGAAAAAAAGAGAAGGGAGAATGAAATAACATTCAAATAGACTAAGTTGATGAAAGAATAATTCAAATTCACTTATAATCCTTTGCTTGAATTGTAGTATACCTAGGGGGGATATTATGGGGTATGGGGTACAAATGGAGGTACCCAAGGGAATAAGGTAATAAGGTTATGGTCCTTAGTTAATAAATAAAGTGGTTAACCCGCATCATGTAAGGGACCACTAGTAGTTATGAATAATGTGATAAGCCCATTGTATTAGATATATGGTATTGAGAGACCCATGGTAATGACTCAGGGTATTGTATGTATGAAGCCTATATAGAGGCTAGAGACTCCCCATTGAGAGAGGTCAAGATTATTGTATTGGAAAGCATATGGCTTGTGGAGTGTTCTCCTTCCTTAAGGAGTAGTTTTATGATACCTCCCTTTGTACCCCATACCCCATGAATTGAGTACAATTAAACAAACATACCTGCTCAACAAGTGAATGTGAATGTCAGTGTGAAAGGAGGGGTGGATAGATAGAATGATCTAGGTTGTACATGGAATGAAATGAAATGTAGGAAAGTAAATGGAACATATAGAAAATAATATAGTAGAGATTATAGTAATATGGTGAAAACACAACTTCTATTAATAAATAAAAAAAGACAATATCAGATAACACAAATTGGCTAGAATGGTAGTAGTTATCTCTGAATAAAGAGATAACAACTACACACGTTCACAAAACGTATCACAAGATGCCAAAATAATTTCTATTTAACATAATGAGAAAAACCTAGAGGTCAAAAAACATAACCATAAAATATCAAATATCAAAAAATGTATGGGGCTTGAGGTGGTTAGTTTATAAATCAACTTTCTAGGGGCGCAATGTTTACATACAATATCCATTTGAGGTGCACAATAGCTTGTTGCAAAGAACTATATGAGGAATAAAATGTTTGGTCAAGGCTAGGGAATGAAATTGCAACTAATAGGCCCCCAAATTTCCAAAATACATTTTTAGGGCTTTAAATTAACCCCAAAAGTTTGGGACCCAAAAATCATAGAAATAACATGAAGAAGATAAAGAATTATTGAGACATTGGAAGATGTGGGTAGTCACTGATATCCATATATATCATTCCTCAATCCTTAGGAAGAAATTTTCCTCATAGCATCAAGTCCCCACATCATATGGGGAAAATTCTATTGAATTTAGCTTTTGGTGATGCACTTTCCTTACTGAAGAAGTTGCACTACATTGACAACCTGGTAGAATTTTATGTGTTTTCGATGGGTATCCTTTGTCTTGGTGTCCATGATTTGATCCATTGTATCCTATTCAAATAAACCAAGATTGAGTTCTATGGGTGCTAATTTCTTGATTTCCCTTGAGGTGTCCAAAGAGGTTGATAATATGGTCAAAGCATCTCTACATTAAATACTAGGTGCAAGCCAAGGAAAGGAAAGATGCTTAATTCAAAATAAATTCCACCCACAACCTTTATGATTGTGTAAGGCCCATATTATAGTGGTATGAGCTTCCTATGGGGGCTTGTGAGGAACTCTTTCTATAAATGTAAACACAACTTATCACCAACCTAAAACTTATATGGAACCCTATGTTATATATGTGCCTACTTGTACTTGGCATAAGCTTTTTGTAGGTTATCATGGAAATATTGTTGGAGGTGTTTAATCCATTCAAAATATTTGGCTACTCTATCTACCTCAACCTAAGCATGGGAGGACCCTATCAATGAATATGAAATGAACATAACTACATTGATTAGGGCCAATAGTGGAACCCCAAGCACTCCCGAAAAGTAATTTTGCCAATAGAACTATGAACATCTCTATTATATATATGTTGAAAATAAGGTAGGATTTCATCCCATGTACATGGATGCTTGGAGTTTTACATGTGCAAGATGTGCACAATCATCTTGCTAACCACTTCTATTTGTCCATCTGATTAGGGATGAAATGAAGCCAATTTGGTAAATTTGGCATCCATGAGAGACCATAGGTTGGACCAAAAGGCCTTGAGGAACATGTTCCTATTGACGTGTGTTGGAATCTACCAACATGCAAAGGGGTCTCCCCGATGAAATATCCCAATTAGACTTCACATCGTTTGGGATAGGAGCCCTTCTGAAATTAAGTCCCAACTATCGTTATTATTAAATATTTCCCTTGGCTTCAATGGTTAGCACAAGAGAGCAATGCACATGTACTTTTGAAT
Organism: Pinus tabuliformis; assembly: GCA_031772625.1. NCBI lineage: Eukaryota > Viridiplantae > Streptophyta > Pinopsida > Pinales > Pinaceae > Pinus > Pinus tabuliformis. The sequence continues at coordinate 769,884,141 of CM062818.1, forward strand.
GAGAAAATGAGTATGCCTTGTGAAATGTTCAAATCTAAGATATATCAAGTTTCTTCTAGTGAAAGGGAAAAGAAAGTGAGTCTTTAATAGAAGAGTAGTAGTAATAATATAATAAGGACACACAAGCATATATATGAAAGAATCGTTAGAAAACTAGAAAAATAGTTCACATAGAAGCACCAATCATTAAAACAATTACAACACACATTTAATAATATATGCACCAAATCCATCAAAATAGTTCAATTTATTTCGTACAAAATTATAATGACGTGCACCAAAAACAATCAAAGAATAGTCATACAATGTTTATGATATATGCATGAAAGTGTGTCAGCTAAACGAGCTTCATATATTAAGTGAAAGTTCCAAGATACATAGATATAGTGAACATCACTAGCTCCAACAATATAGTGTTAGAGCTACGAACTACTCTCCAAAAGAACTATATTCCTCTCTAATGCCTAGCTGGAGAAGCCAAGGTGAAAAGTTCTTTCTCGATTTATGAGGGTGTATATATAACAAATGAGATGGCTTTTCACCTCCCTTGTGACTCTTTGACTTCCCTCATGACTCTTGAGTTTCCAACTAACTTTTGGAATTTCCATGTGACTCTTTGACTTCTTCATGAATTTTCACATTATATAGATGACTCTTGAACCTCTACTTTACATTAAATTTCTTATGATATTGACAATTACATAATTACATCCACAAATGATGTGGCACATGATGATTCATTTGACACCTTGAAGTGACTCCTTGAGAAGACATGACTTGACACTGGTGATATGAAATGGATGATGATGTGGCAATATCAAGCCACTCTTCATCTTGTTGTTCTTTTGTCCTCTTGAGAAATGGTACATGATTTTACTCTTCCTCCTCCATAAGGCTTGAAGATAGAGAGTCCCCATTGTGATCTTGATCTTCCAACTTCTGTCGCAATCTAATGTCCCTTCATCTCCTTAATGATAAAATTTTATTCACAACTTCATAAATGTGTCTTCTAGCATGAACTCATTCTTCTTCTACTCAATCATCATCTTGTCATGAAAAAAATAGTTCCTACAAATAAAATTCATTGATGACAAGACAACATAAGTTTGGAAATATCCTAATCTAGCTTGCTTCACGAAGACGCTGATTGAGTTGGAATTGGGTGCTGGTCTAAGAGGTAGACTCACAGATTGCGTAGTGTGTAGTTCTAGGGGCCAGGTGTGATGGGCTAAAACTTGAGACTACACAATGCGCAGTTTTGGAGGCTTGGGCAGGGAGACTGCGTAGTTGAGGAGTTTAGTGAGGTAGTCTTGAGCCCTATGATTTCCCAATGTGTAGTTTAAGAGAGAGAGAGGCCAACAGATTGTGTAATTGTGTAGCTCAAGGAGGCAGGGAGACAACTTGATGCTTGTCATTGTGTAATGCACAAAAGGAGGATGAGTGGGAGGAAAAACTACGCAGTTTTGGAGGTCAAGGGGCTAGGGTTGAGCACTGAGACTACATAATACACAGTCCTTGGAGGAAATAACTGCACATTCCATAGGTCTAGGAGGCAAGGGATCATATTGATACTTGACACTGCATAATGCATAGTTACAATAGGTTGAGTGAGTTCAAGTTAATTTGGTAGGAAGCTTTCCATAATTTGACTATGTGTGGGATCAGTGAGGTAAAAGTAAAACTAGGATTAGACTTATGAATGATCACACATACTCAGAATGAATAATGTCACAACATTGAACACTCAGAACATAATAACACCATGATCCCTTCAATGCGACAACAAAACAACAACCCCCTCCAAGTGCGACGCTCAAGATGTGCTTTGGGACGACAGTGATGACACTAGTGCGATAGTGCATGAAACTTTAGGAATGAATCTAATCCATGTCTATATGATAAATAGGACTCATCAACACCATATTTACCCCTTGAAATGAGTCATAATGCCACTTTTGCAATGTGCAATAATTCCCATGACAAAATATGAAATTTTAGTTTTCTTCACAAAGGGACTAGAAAACATAGAGAATATGCATTGGATGACCCCTACTACTAGAAGCGATAGGTTATAAGGTCAAATTAGGCTCAAAAATTTAGATGTAGGCCAAAATTTGAGAGGGCGTTGTAGCAACAACAACACTTGGTGACACACTAGAATAACTCCAACTTCTTTGCCTTGGTCCAATCTTCATGTAGGGACTAGTTCTACAGGAAGTATTGATTCATCGTGTAAATTTCTTTGGCTTCCCCTTCATTCCTTTATCGATTGAACACATTCACAGACTAGCTAAATCACAATTGTTTTAATTCATGAAAAATTTAATATGTTTGTGAGCTTAATGATTAGAGCCCTAGTTTTCAACTCCTATGTTGCTTCGATGTCAGTAGACCTTGACAGTACCCTAACAGAGTCACTACAGGATCACAAGAATTTCTTTGTTTCCAGCATGCCTGAATAGTACCCCAATGAAGTTGTTTGCTTCAGCTCTCTGCGTAGGAAGCCTTTCTTCTATCACCCTTCATTTATTTTATTTATAGGATTGTGCTTTGACACTTATTATTTCATGGGGCGGAAGAGGGATCCCGACTTATTAAGAGAAGAAGAGGTTTTTTCTTTAGAGAATGATATATATATATCTCTGATGTTAACATACTCATTATATATTTTAGCCATGTCCTTCTCTACTAAATTGGATCAACGTGAAAAATACTGAATCAAAAGAACCGAGCTTAGAAATGAGTTTCCTAAAATAGAAATGGGTATCATGGATCTACATAAGCCTTTCCTTACGTATGGATCGTATTTTCCTTCAAAAAATCATCGAACAAAAGATATGAACTAAGACAAAGAAGAAGGAATGAGGGTTATCCAAATGTTGCATTGTCACAAGGCCCTTTTCAATTCCTCCACATAAATTGGAACCAAACCAAACATTTCACACAAAGATTAATTCACAAAATAACACGAATAAAAAAACAAAAAATGTGACAAAACAAACAAACAAAATGTAGATGCGAAAAGGAATATGTACAAAGGGTAGTGTCACAACCCTATAAAACTATTAAAAATATTGTTTAAGTTCTTGGCCATTGAAGGAAATTGAATCCATCTTCCCATCCCAAGATTGAAGATGATAAGTGTGTTGGCTAAGTTTTTCATGAACTAGATGGGGTCCAATCCACAGGGATTGGAACTTAGCGTGTTTCCCCTTCTCTTTGTGGGCTTTATCCCACTTCAATACCATGTCTCCCACACTGAATTTCTTCTTCCCTACAGAATTCTTATCAAACCATCTCTTGATACAATTTTTATGAAGATAAAATTTGTCTTTTGCTTTCCTCCTTTTTGCCTGTAGATTTAAGAGAGTATCTATCCTACTCTAAACCAAAAGACAAGGCTTACCCTAAGATTCTTGCTAAAATTGAAGAGCAAGCAGGTAAATGTTCAGAGGTAGGATGGATTCTTTTCCATACACTATAAAGGAGAGGTTTTAAGGGAGGGTTTAGGCGTGACATGGTCAACTCATAGATCATTCACCAAAGCAATGTGTCAGTTTCTCTATTCAAAGTAGATGGTCATTTTGATAATACAGAGGAGGTTTTTATTAGTTGACTCAAAAAGAGCATCTCCTTGTGTATATTAGTTAGATGAATGTTTCAATACAATGCCATTTTCTAATATGAAATCATAAAGTTTAAGTGATGAGAAATAATTTTCATTATAAAAATCAAGTGATGTCGAAATGCCAAACCTATTGATGATATTTTGTTTAAGGAAATCAATGACTTCCTGATCATTCACTTTCTTAAGAGGAACTACTTATGTCCACCATGTGAAGTATAATCTGTAGAAGTGAGAATATAAAAACATTTCTTTGATGAGTGTGGAAATATCTTGCCAATAACATCTAGGCCCCATTGTTTGAAATGTTCTTCTATAAAAATGGGTTGCAATGGGGCAGTTGGCTTTCTACCATGACCATCACGTTTTTGATAGACTAGACACTTGTGGGCATAAGCATGAGTATCATTGAAAAGTGTGGGCCAATAGTAGCTGGCCTACATAACTTTGTGTGCAATTGTGTCACCCGCATAATGTCCTCTTGTTGGTCCATTGTGAAGATCACACGATACCATTTCTAAGTCAGGTGCTTCTAGGCATCTAAGTAAGACCCCATTATGGTGCTTTCGAAAAAACACTCCATGTACCAATTGGTGTGATAAAGCTTTCATTCTGGTGGCCCCATTTTTTTTGCATCGATAAGTGTGAGGGAAAGGTACCATGCTCAAGATATTGTCACACATATGTGTACCAAAAAGTGGTTGCATCAGTGAGGGTAGTTCGATATTATACATTTCAATTTCCTCCTCCTAGCTAGAGGAGTCATCTTCTGGCATACTTGTTGATTCTGCTACTAAGTAGCATAAACCATGTCCTTTTATGGTGTGAACTAGTTTGAACTTGAGATCATACTCTCATAAACTAGTCATCCAGTTTGCTCTTTTATGCCCCAGCTCTTGTTGAGCAAACATCGATCTGACTATTGGGTGTGGCACAAAGATGATAACATGATTATTCATAAGATAAGTCCTAAAGTGTTTTAAATCCTTATAAAATGCATAAGCTTGTTTACCGATGGTAGGGTAATTTAGTTTTGGTCCCTGCAAGTCGAAGCTCAAGAATGAAATAGGCAGCTTGTTCCCTTGATCATCCTTTTGTGTAATAATGGTCGTCAGAGAAATGTTAGAAGTGAATGTACACAACATGTAATATTTGTTGAAATTTAGACTTTATAATGTTGGAGCTTCAACAATTTCTTATTTAATACGTGCAAATTCATCCTTTTCCCTTTTATCCAATTTGTATATTGCATCATTCTTTATCATCTCTTGCAATGATTTTACGATCCGAGCATAGTATGAGATGAATTTATGAAGGAAAATGATTTTCCCTAAGAAGGATTGCATAAAAATTTTACTCAATGAGAAGGGAATATGAGTGTATGTTTCGACCCACTCTGTGTCTACTTTGATACCATATTTCATGTTAATATGGTGTAAGATATTTCCCTCGAACACTGCAAAAATGCTCTTCGTAGGATTTAATGATATCCTGTATTTGCGACATCGCTTGAAAAAATTATTTAGATGAGGCGGGTGATTAGATATTTTCTTCGAAAACATTGTCATGTCATATAAGTAAACCACCATGCTCTATACAATTAGTCCATGAAAGACAATGTCCATCACACATTGAAAGGTATCTCCTGCATTGATGAGCCCAAAGGGCATTCTCTTGAAAGTAAAACTAACCCACTTTGTTCTAAGGGCAGTCTCATTTCTATTAAGCTATTCCACCAAAACCTGGTTATAACTGGAAAATCCATCCAACAACGAAAACATTTCTGACCCTGATACTTTTTGTAGAATTTGTTCCATCAAAGACACGTGGTAATTATATTTGTCTGGAGCTTAATTCAAATTGTGAAAATCAACACACAAACGAATTTCCTCCGACTTATTTCTTATGAGTACCTAATTTGATACCCATGTTGGATGATGAAATTTAAATATGATCTGAGCACCCAACATCTTTCTTATTCTTTCTCAATGAGGGGCTCAAGCGTAGGATGAAATTTCCTCAGTTTTTGTTTAAAATGCTTGGCCCCTTCCTTGATAGGAATCACATGCTGGATCATTCACATATCATAAGTTTTCAAAATGTGAAGACATCTTATATTATTTAAAAATGAAGATAAAACTTTACAACTCTTGAGGCGTACAGAAAGTATTGATATTCAAAAACTTCAGATCTTCCTTTCTCCCAAGATTTATATATTTGTGTGAGAGTGTAGAGCTATGAGCCTTTGCATTGACTAGCCCCTTGAACTAATTCTTCAGGTCGTACAAATTTTCTAGTTATACCATGCCCTTAGGCATGGGATTTACTCTGCTTTCTAGTTCTTAACTTGCAATGCTCTTCAATGATAGTTGTGTCCTTGAACACATCAACATTCACCAGAAAATACAATATCTATTGGTCACCATTGAAAAAATGAAAATTAATTATATTATCAGGAATAGTTGACCTATAAATAATCTCAATTGAAAATCCATCCTTTAAAGGAGACAAGCTAGCAACAACATTTTCTAATGTATGAGTTGTAGCATTGCAAATTCGAGGAACAAAAATGATATTAAAAGTTTGGAATTGCGAAATCAAATGCCATACCTCTTGTTGATAATTATTGAGATTAGGTGACACATATTGTATCATATTTCGTACCTGTATCAAGATGATTTCAAAGTCACCTACTGCTTTGAGAACTTGAACTTTGAGGTCAATGACTTTCTTCAAACTAAGAATGAGTGATTCATATTCGATAACGTTATCAGTGAACTCGAATTCCAAGTGTTAAGAGATCAAATGTTTTTTCTATCATGGGTCTATTAGAATACAACCATCTCTAGATCCATCCAGTTTATTAGAACCATCAAAATACAAAGTCCAAATATTAGCAAAACTACAGCTATGTCCTACACCACTACTATTTATATCTACTGTAAAAAGGCCATTTTCACCAATTGGATTTTGCGAAAGGAGTTCCAACTGTGTATCTGGTGGGATGGGCAAGGATTGTGCAAGGTAGCACCTATGATCTACTTCCAGAAAGAAATATCCAAAAATGATTTTTGCAAATCTTATGGTCTCATTATGTCCCTCAAGTGGTGTCAAGGTATGTTTCATGTATGGCTCGCTTTCTACTAGAATCTAGTTATTCCTACCCTTTTATGGAAGCCACAAATGTATCCATTCATTAAGAAGTATCCTTAGAACTTCCAGGATCAATCTCTACTCAGAAGTAATCTAAAGGCTTCAGATATGTACACAATCACAATGTTTATGAACTGGTGAACTCTATGTTCTAATGAGAAATGAATGAAAACATTGTTAAATTCACCAATGGTCTGGAAAAATGATCTGTCCAATTGTATGATTCATGCATTATTCTTATCCCATTTAGAATTAATTTTCTTAGTGATAGACAATGAAATGGCATTCGTAGATGCACTAGAATCAACTAAACAATTATGGAAATTATAATTAAATATTTAAAATATTAACAAAAACGAGGGGCATGAAGAATTAGAATTCAAATTAACAGTGTTTACTTCAGATTCGATTGTATTGCGAGACTTATCAAACATTACCTAAGAAGAAAAATCTTCCTTACTGATTGATGAGTGTGATGAGAGTGCTTCGAGAATCAGTTCTTGTTGACTTGTTATCTTTGTGATCTCAAAGAGTGAGATGTTAGTGCAAGCTCTATCATCAATAATGTTGTCATCAATATTTTCAATTTGAATGGGTTGTGTTGATGAATCAGGTGGTGTGGCTTTGTTCTAAACTTCAAAAGTGGTGGACTTGCTCTTATTATTGGTGGACGCTTTTTTAGAATATGGAGTGCTTCCCAACTTGCTTTGTAGATTCTGAGCTGAATTAGAAGGTGGAAGAATTATTCGTAATAGTTGCTTCTTTAGATATTGCTCATAAATAGGTCCCTTTCTCATCAAATTATAATGACCATTTGACTATTAAGGAGGAATTTCACTCACTAATGGTTTATTGACAGTGTTCTTATCAATGTTGTATATAACAACAAACATATTTATTGAGTTTCGAGAACTGGAACTTTCATCAACCACGGCTGGCTCACTTGCTTCCTCATTATGCTTAGATTGTTCTTCCACAGATAAGGTGTCTTTAAGATTAGTCATCATGGTATTCATATTATGATTCCATTGTGGGAATGTTTCCTCTGATTGTTTTTCTTGATGGAAAGTATGAAAATTGTCCATGCCCAAACTTTTGATGTTGAACATTGTGTTAGAACTTTGAGCAATTTTAGTCGGTTGTGAGTTATTATTCCTTTTCAAGAGAAACGACTTGAAAGGCTTATTCTTGGTTGATTCCTCGATTAACCTCCCCTTAAGTTTTGATACTTAGTTGGTGAGTGCATTCAAATACTTGGCCAATATTTTAGTGTCAAAAGAATCTTTCTCCTTAGACTTGGAAGTGCCTTGGGTCTTCTTACCAGCTTCCTTGGAGTCTTTATAATCTTCATCATCATTGATGGCTCCAATAGTACACAAGTATTTCTCTAAAAAAAATTCTTCTACAAAGTTTAAAGCCGCTTTTTCCTTTGCAACTCTTTTTATGAAAATAGAAATGTTAGTTGGTAAGGAAGTTGTGTAGTCATCTATACTTATATAATCATGTGGCTACATATTTACATGGAACACATTAAATATAGGGTTAAATCTTTGATTAAAATCTCTTTCTTTCCCTTTTTCTCCCATCTTAATATTATCAAGCTCTTTCAACAACATGTTCATAGTTTTATCATCAATAAACTTTTCCAAAAATATTTTTTTAAACCCCCTCCAAGCATGGATTGAATTGATAGGAAAACTATGGTACCATATTGTTGCTCTACCTTCTAAAGTGAAATGAAAGATTCTACAAGAAACACCATCATATCATACCTATAGCATCCATAGATGCATGTAGAAATCATCAATATGGTGCTATGTATTATTCTTCTTTTCAAGATCAAACTGTGATAACAACTTTTTTGGATATTTAGGAATTCTATGAATATTATCCAGAAGAGTGAGCGACCCTTGGGCCATCGAATACAAGTCTTGATCAACCATTTCTTTATCTTCCTTTTCTTCCTCCTTTTTTGAATCTAATGAGCCTTCTCCTTCACCATTCAAGCCTTTGTTATACTCAAAATCAGCTCTTGGTTGTTCTTTGTTTGAAAGAACTAAATCTTCCTCATGCTCTTCATCAATAGGTGGAAGTACCGCTTGCTAAACTATTTATTCTAAAGGTTCTTCTAATTCTTCAAGAGTGGTAAAGACCAAATATTCCACCACTGTAACCAATACACCAGTATGAGTTGTTTCTTTATTTATGGGGTGATGAGGGAGACTATTTGTGATAGGAAGCAAACCAATATATTTTGCAAATCAACGGATAATATGATGAATTGGCTAGAGTTGTTCGTAGGTAACTTCAAAAGCTAACTCTGGATTAGGTTGAGAAGACCCTTCTACTTCAGGAATAGGAGTTAGGGTGGAATAACGAATATTACTTCCTTGTACAGAAGACGAATGATTAGGATGAGATGATTTATCAGCCATAAAAGGTGGTTTCCCTCCCTCTAGTGCCAAAATGTTGACGGCGTTGGAACTGTTAGCCCTGAGGTGCAGTGCTGTTGTTTTGAAGACTAAAGGGGGGAAATGGTTTATGCTATTGTCGCGGAGAGGTTCCCATATGGTACATCACCTCACTTTTCTCACTCATCTACTCCCATCCACGTTCACTCATGTCCTAACCCAACCCTAACATCATAACAGAGCTCACTTTCGCCTTGGCCTATGTGAATTAATCCAATTTTTCCCCCATGCACTATTGCACCAAAGCCCTAAAAACCTTACCTTTCCGCCCATATGCGCCCCTTTTCACATTTCTCGAGGTCATCTCATACCTTCATGTCCCCCCGCCATCGATCTTCCCACTGATCTAATGGCCTGCACTTCACCCGACTAATGTTATATGCTCAATCAATCATCATTGTTAGATCATTTCCGCCAGATCTAATGGCTATCACGCATATCAATCAGGAAACAAGCGACAGAGATACCCGCCCGATAAAAGCGGTTTCCTCTCTCTCCTCCGCTACTACGTGGCGCCCGATGAATGGAGTAGGGCGGGCTCCAACCTTTACCGCTTACTGCCCGATAGAAACCATTTCCACTTGAATAAACCACTCCCGGGTGTTATCCTTCGAGCACCTCCACCACTCGATAGTCATTCGATCTACCCATATGAGATTTGATGGATTAGACTTATTCCACTCCCGCCATGACTTCAAGCCTCCGACAATTGATCTCCTCTGTCCATTCCTCCTGATCCAATGACGCTCGTTCACGATCACCATTGTTCATCCTCCACCACCTGACCAACATCGCGACCATCGATCCACACCATCCAACGGCCCAAGTGTCCCCATACCCCACTTCCCATCAATCACCCTGTGAGGAAATTTGTTGGCTCCGTCAGTGTTTTTGACAGTCGGACAGTTCAATTGAAATAACGGAATACATGGCCGAAAAGAAAAAAAAAACAGCACGATGTAGCCGAACCAACATAAATGATCATGGAACATCCCAGCACGAGTGAACCACTTGACAGCGCGATGAAATTACCAGAATTTGGTTACCGTGTTTGTTAGAAACAGAGCCCTCTGAGCTCATGTTTGTCTAGTTATGGCATCAAGTAGTTAGAAGACAGAGGGGATAAATTAAGACATCTCTAGCGTCAGAGAGTTCAAGGGCATTGTAAAAAGCCTATAAATGGCTGAAAGTTGGTCGTATTAAGGGTTCAAATTTCGGAGACTGTGGATACTCTATTCCTCTTAGTGTCTCATCTTCATTCCAGTAATACAAGCTTCTTTTGTTGTTACATGTTCAATTGCCACCTTCTCCTCTGTTCTAAGCTTGCACTTGAATAGGTTATTCATGATTTTCTTCTGTGTCTAATGCCAGATAATTGTCTTCTTATCTTTGCGTTGATAAATTAGATTTGCAAGCTTCATTTACTTTCTGTAGCTAGCCATTCATATGTGTTTATGTATGTATCTGCTGGTACAGTTAGGATTCTCCACCTATTCATTGAATCTACAAACTATTGAGCATTAGTGGTCTAAAGCCTTGTCAAGCTGAGGGTGTTCATGCATGTCTTGAGTGAAAACAGAGTGAAATAGTCATCTAACTTGATCCAGACCCTAATCCATTCCAATAGTTTAGAGAATGATATTGAAGATTTATATGTTACCAAGCATCTCCGAGCTAAACCTAGGAGAGTTTCCTGGAGTGATAACATAATTGGCGCTGCTGCTGGGGAGAGGAGACTGAAGCTTAGCTTCCCTAGGGGATGACACAGACCAACTTTGATGATAGACAAATTTTGGACACGATTTGGGTTGTAATCATCTATTGGGAGATTCTGCTAAAGGACGAACCTCTCGGCGACTCCACTCCATAGTTCTGGCTCAGTTTGGGAGGCATACTCAGAGAAATCCTCAGAAGCCACGAGCTGACCCAGTACCTGACTCTGAAAAATCATCAAAGAAAGAAAGGCGTTGTAGAAAGGAGCATTAAGTTCAGGTAGTTCTAAACAATATTCTATATCTCTTCGAGAAAATCGTGGAATAGAACAAATACATGTTGAGAGTATAGCATCTAATACTAGCAGTGAAGAAAAAATCTCAGAGATTCATATAGCTTCTTATTATTTAGGTTCTTCTTTTGTCGTAAGCCCAAAGGAAGCCTCTCCTCCTATCCATCATACTCCTTTAGTCCTATCAGTCACTCCTCAACCCCTTGTCATTCAGACTTTCAGTACCCTTATAGCCACCACAGTTATGGCAGCACCACAAGCACCTACCAAAATGGAAAGAATCATAGCTGCTAGGTATGGACCTCTAGTATTGCCCACTCCTTTGAATGCCATGCCTACTGGAGAATATCAGAAGTATATACCTAAGTTCACTGGGACTGAAGGTGTTACAGCTGAGGAACATCTTGAATTATTCTATAGCTATGTTGATAACCTAGACATTAGTGAAGCTAATGTATGGATGAGAGTCTTTGTCCAAAGTCTAGATGGAGAGGCTAGAAAATGGTTCAGAGAACTGACCCCAAGGTCTATAGCAGATATTGAGGCTTTAGATGATGCATTCCTAAAGCATTGGGGGGATAAGAAGGATCTACTCTACTACCACACTAAGTTTGGGAACTTAAAGAGGGAAAATGGTAAGTTATTGTCTGATTTTAATAAGAGGTTTAACCGCATGTACAATAAGATACCAGCTAAAGTAAAACCCACCACTACCTCTGCTAAACTCACCTATGCCAGTGCCTTTAACTCTGACTTCTGTCTACTATTGAGGGAGAGACAATGTGCTACCTTAGCTGATATGCAGGATGCAACCTTGGAAGTAGAATCAAACATCATGGCTGTAGAGAAGCTCAGGGGGAATGTTGATAGAAGGAGACAGAGGGGCGAACCTTCATCATCTTTGGATCCCAAGATAGATAAAATGACCAAGATGATAGATTCATTAACCTCTGAAATCTCCAAATTAACGGTTGATCAGCACCCTGGGAAAGGAAGAGTTCCTAATACCTTTTTCCCCTAGAAGTCCAAATCCATATAGCAGAGCTAATGAGTAGTTGCAGATTCTGCAAAGAAGCAAAGATGCCAATGAAGACCAAAGGGTGAAGACCCCTTTACAGAATGTAGTCATGGAAGAAGAATAGTTTGAAGAAGATGATGAGATCCATTGTCTTGAAGACAAAGGCAGTGCCTCCTTTTTTACCTTAGCTGCCTATGAAAAGTCATTATTCAATGACCAGATCAGCCAAGAGTGGGATGGTGGAGCCGTTCTGCAAACTGATGATAAACACAGATATGATATGAGGTCGAAGATGAATAATTCCAAGGAAACTATTGTTCAGAAAGTTGTTGTCCCTGCCATACAACAAGCTAATAAGCAGAAACAACCAGCAGTTGATCCCATCATCCTCAAAGCTCCAACTTACGAGGTAAGAGGCCTTCACAAGTCTCCTTCTCCTTTTAGTTTTCTATCATAAATTCAGAAGCTAAGAATGCCTATACCTCTGATTGAACTAGTGAAGAATGAGTCCTTCAAGAGATCTATCCTCGAGGCCATTGAGCCTAAAGCCATCCAAGCCTCCACTGACTATGTAAATCTGCAAGATGACAAACTAGCTACTGTTCTCAGCCCATTTATTGAAAATTATGATGACAACTCCCCATCATTCTATGTCTCTTTGACTATTCATGACAAAATCCTTCATAATTGCCTTTTGGACACAGGAGCCAGCCATAATCTAATGCCCAAGGCTGTCATGGATGAGTTGGGTCTTGACATTACCAAGCCTTATCATGACCTTGTTTTCTTTTGACTCTAGAAAAATGAAATGTTTTGGATTAATCAAAGACCTAGCCATCACCTTGTTTCAGATGCCCATGAAGAGCATGATGATGGATATTGTGGTAGCAAATGTACCTCCCAAGTTTGGCATGTTTATTTCCAGAAGTTGGATCAAGAGATTAAATGGAACATTGCAAAATGATCTGTCCTATGCTACTATCCCAGTTTTTGGAGGTGATATTAGGAGATTATACAGAGAAGCTCAATTGGCTTATATCATCAGTAATGAAAGGAATCCCACTAATCATCCCGTCTATGTTGTCGACACTGATTTTGGAGCCTGTATTCTTCAGATTGAAGAATCCTAGTTGGCCTCCATGCAGCTTAGGAAACCGGTTTTCCAGATTACAAAGGAAGAAGGCCCACAAATTTGCGACATGCTCTTTGATGGAGCTTGCTCTAAGGAAGCTGCAGGGGCAGATGTAGTCCTTGTGTCCCCCACACAAGAATGCATTCATTTATCTTTCAAGTTAACTTTTCAGGTCACAAATAACATAGCAGAGTACGAAGCCTTGATATTGGGCTTAAATGTTGCTAAAGAAATGGGCATCAAAGGTCTGAAGGTGTTTGGAGATGCAGACCTTATCATTCAGCAGGTGAACAAAACTTTCCAAGCAAAGCATCCAAGGCTGAAAGCATACAGAGATGAGGTATGGAAGCTCAAGGGTTCTTTTAATAGTTTCAGCATTTCTTACATCCCTAGAATGAAGAACCAGCTTGTTGATTCCCTTGTTGTGTCTACTAGCACGTTTATTCCTCCTTTGCCTCCTAAATTGACTTATGAAGTTCAGGTGAAATATAGACCATCTCTGCCTGACAATGTCAAATACTAGAATGTTTTTGGAGGTGATGATGAAATTAATAGGTTTTTACAAGTCATTGATGAATTTTCTTAAATGCGTATTGACCAAGAAAACAAAACCATTGAAGAAGGTAACCAGTCCAAGCTAACGGACAAGATTGGTCAGGATAACATTGTTCAGTTTCCTAGTAACCATATACCCAAAGGATTGGTGCCCCTAGAGAAGTTGTTTGATCATAATGATGTACCTTATAAGCCTACCAAAAAAGAAAATGAGTATGTAGTTCAGAGACATTGTTGAGGGACAAAGTCCCCTAGGGTTTTGGGTCAATACCCTAGCAAAGCGGGGTTTATCTACAATGAAAAACAAGCATTCCACACAGCCATGACACTAAAATAAGCAAACTACATGAAGAGAGGTGCACCTAGGGGTCCTTCGTTCGGGTAGATCCAGCCAGGTTCCAAACCCTCTTAGAGTTCCTTTCGATCCTTAAACCTGCAAAACAATCAATTCAAAGAAGCATAGTATTATATGGACCAAGCATCATATAGGAATAAACTTCATAAGATATTGAAAGGCAGTTAGTTATACAATTGAAACAACGATTCGTATGCAAATCATAACAACAACATCATAAGAATGAGGAAGATTGATTTCGGGAATAAGACAAGTGTTTCTTTATTGTAGATAACTAAAACAAGGTAAGGAATGATATCACCTGAATCTTCCTCTCGTTGGGTCCAAGCAAAACCGTCCTTCGGATCTGTCCAATCCCAAGTCTTCAAAAGGCTCCTTCCATGACTCGCATAAAGATATCTCCACTAGTGAAAAGACATCATAACTCAAGGAAACAAGGGTTTCCCGTAATGGGGGAAGTGTTGGAAGAACAAGGATCTTGAGACCTGATCAGTGATAATCTCAGCAGAGTGATTTTTCTCTCTATTCTCTCCTCCTTTAGGCCTTCCCATTGAAGCCTTTTTATACTTCTCCCAAAGTAGTTTTTTAGTTGGGAATTTGTTGGAACAGTTGGGCCATGGGCACTAATAGGTAATCAACAGGTAAAACCCATGATCTCTGCCTGAAATTAAGGAGATTTAATTTTTTGAAGTGTTTTAAGACATATATGCGGGTTGCGTATACACAGACTCGCATACACATGCGTTTAGCTCAGGGCAATGTCGCGTATAGGGAGTAAAACAATGTTTTTTAAGTATTTGGACCAGGTCTGGAAGGAGGGGTTGCCCTAGGCCATGAGTGCAGCATCACAAACATCAAGAGTGAGATTTGGAGCTATAACAGATGCCCCCTAATATATGAGGTCAGAAGGGGTACATGATGGCTGAAATGTATTAAGTACATGGAAAGGAAACCTGTCAAAAACTGAGAAGGACTTCACTAGAGTTCAGCCTGCCAAGCCACAAAAGGAGATCAGAAAGAAACACTATCTGAGGCAGGCATACCCATGCTTAGAGAAAGTAAAGCATGTCCACATATCAAGTACAAGCAGATCCACTAAGTATACAAGTATAGAAGACTGGAAAATACATAATGGATCATCTGATCACGATCGAACAAGTACATGTCTGAATATCACATATAAGAATGTCAATGATGCTGAAGGATGAATCTGATCACTGATATCAAAGACTGATCCCAAAAGTACCAAATGAACATGATGGAGTAAGATGGTACTACACTGCAAACTCAGGTGCCAGCATATAGAATGTCGCCATGAATGACTGCAACATATAAGGTGGAGTGGTATCAACTAGCAGCAACAAAAGAAACTGTCAAGTGAACCAATGAAAGTTGATGCAACCCGAGGTCTTCACTGACTGTCATGGTACATTTCTACACCATGGGAATTAATCATCTGAAGTTGACCATGTGAGAAATCGTTTGATTACCGGTAATTGATGTATATTGTTAACAAATGCGAGACTACTCACCGATAATGATAATGAGCATCAAGGTACCCAGTACAATCTAACAAGTGTGAATAGATGAGTTGGAGTTGAACACCTGTAAGAATCTATCAATCAGGAGACAATGATGGTTTCCCACTGTCGATAGTGAAGGATTTGCCAGGGACCAGAGGCCAAGCCAGATTGTATTTGATTGGATCATTTGTCAATTTCATGAGATCTGGCAAATTCAGCGTTGCTAGAAAAGGAAGCCTAGGAGGACCTTGGGGGTTCCACCCAGATTGGGTGAAGTTCCCAAAGTTTTGAAAAGATTGGCCTGGATTTTGTAAGGCACCAGGCTGCCCGAAGTAACCAGCAGAACCAACTGAATCAAAAGGTGAACCTTGTGATCCAGCAAAACTCAGAGTTTGACCAACTCCAGTTGAAAAACCTCCATAACCAGCGAAGCTCCCTCCTAAAGCATTATAAGGAGTCGATAACCCTTGATAAGGATTCCAAGCAGAAGCTAAGGGAGGAATACTTCGAAACGAACTAACTGTGGAGTACATCCTATTCCCTTGTTGGATGAAAAATTGATTCCCAGTTCCTATGCCACTAACTGTGGGGTTGGTCCAACCTTGAAAGGGATTGTTGCCTTGTCCTGTAGAAGAAAAAGGCATAGATCCTATCACCAAGTTGGAATGTGGTAAATGACCACTTCCAAAAGGAAACCCCTAAAATAATGTTGACCCACCCATCATGGATGTGGAGGCACTAAATGGAACTGATGGAATACCCTGTGAATGGGTGCCAAACGGGAAAAATCCAAAACTAGATACATTGGCTTGGGAATTTCCACTCGTAGAAGGAATCGAGGTAGACCCAACTAAGTATGTGCTAGCAAAAGACCCAAATAAATATGCAGAGGGGATGGAAATAGTTCCTCCCCTTTGTACTGATGTTGGAGTCTGCACAGTTGTAGCATTTGTGGTAGAAGTCATGCTTCCAATGGTGGTCATCAAAGGTAGGCGCGTAATATGACCTGGACTTGACGGTCTATGCATCAGAGTCCGAATGTATTGTAATATGTCTGGATGACTAGAAGGTAGAGGAGAATTTGGAGCCACTAATGACTCTGGGAGTTCTTCTACCTCAATGTTATCTTCCGATTGAAAGAGAACTCGAGAAAGAACTGGGGTGTTCCTCTCTAGTTTTGTGGAAGTACCAGGCCTATCTTGAACACTAATGCCCCCGGGGGGAGGATCAATCCCTGATGCGTCGGCTGCCACAGAATGAAACCCACTGGCAGTATTACCTCTGCACCTTCTAGGAGAAGGCTCTAAACTTGGTGGTGAAATACCACGAAGTCTTCGAGACCGTCTACGCGATCGGTCAGCCACCTTGAATTTTTTTATTAAGATCTAATTAAAGAATCAAGAAAAAAATGAAATCTAGGCCAACTAAGAGCACAGAGCACACACTAAAAAGTCCCTAAAAGATGTCAACCAGTCAAACAACTTTCAAGTATTTCCGCTCCGGGTGATGAGGACTGAACACCAAAATACGAGAAAGTGAAGTAAGGGCATTCCGAAGATAGTCCAGGATAATGATGGCCCAGTCCTACTAGCGAAGGTAATAGAGGAAGTTACGCAGACCTCCTAACAACAACCTGTGCCAATGCAAGCCCCCAAGCTTCGCAAGGGTGCCCTCCAGAAGTATTGTTGAGAGTGATACAACGTAGACCTCAGGTGCCACAGGATTCCCCTCCGTAGCCACCTGTGTAGATCCCTTGGAGAAGCAACTAAGGTTACCAACTTGTGTTAGAAGCCAGGCGAAATAGTCTTGAGGTAAGATCCGACAAGTAGGAGAGGGGGTATCTCTCTTCCTTATCTTCAAAAACCCTCGTGCTTAACTCCCAGATCTGGAGCTTTCCTGGTCTCCCTAATGCTATTGGATTTGCACTCGCTATTCAGACTTCTATGTTTGACAGTTTAAAGTGGCCTTGGAGAGTTTTCTCTCCACTCACCTAATCCAAGGCCCTAAAATATCCTAAAACTTGTTGGTGTGTCTAAATTGAAAATATAAAAAGGTTCTAGTATATTTTAATTAACGCTTGTTTTTAAATGGGATGTTCTTAAGTCAAGAGATAAGCGGAAATGAAACTTGTGGTGTTTTTCAATGCAAAAGAAATTAATAAAAATCAAACTATATGAAAATGCACTCGTTTCATTCTTCGATGAAAGAAATTTCTACCAGGTTCTAAGGAACTTCTAAGAAAGCAATAAATTTTTCTTTTCTTTTCTTTTAACAAGCTTCACACTCACAAAAATTAACAAAACTATGGATGCCCTAAAAGATGCACAAACTATCCTAATGCAATGAGTATATGTTGATGCAAAAACTTAAGACTACTCTAAAGCAAAGAATGAAAGTAACTTGTTTATCGCTTCTAATTAGCCACTTAAGATGTTTAGATAGAATATAAGTTGCTAATGCTCATTTTCATCCAAACACTAAAAGAAAATCTCAAGACAAACAAAAATGTGCTTTCACTCGCAAAAAGAAACCAAATCAAAACAAGGCCAAAGAAAGCAAAAAACCAAGTTTTCAATAAGTTTTCTTCAAAAGAAAAAAGCAAAAATTGACTTTTCAAAAGTGATCCAAATACTATTGAAAACTTTGAGACCAAAGAATAGGCAACAAAAACACTTTGCAAGTTATCAACTCGAAATGGGCGAAAACTCAACAAAATAGGTGTTTCAAGATGCTCTTAATGACCAAAAAGTAGCAAAAAGAGCTTGGTGACAATGATCAAAATATCAATAAAGACAACTCTCAAAATCGTCACTCAACAACTTTCGAAAAGCAAGAAAAGTAAATGGCCACAAGATGCAGTTTTGACACAAAGTAAGAAGATCACAAAGATAATGTTTATCACAAAGATTGAAACTTATCTTTCTGCCCTAGAAGACCAGAACAACCAAGATTATCAGAGAGAAATCTCGTGTGCTCAAACACAAATGATGACACTTGCAACAAAACAAAACAAGGCCAAAACTTTCTACAACCGGAGAGAATTCGAAACGGGAAACTTGCTGTAAAAACAGAGACTGACGACCAAACTTGACTACTCAGGAAACACTTAGACTGGCAAACAAATTTACTGAACAAGAAAGATTTGCAAAAATATTGCAAAATTATGGCATACGTGACTGTGTTAATGCACAGCTGCATATATACGCGATTCAGCCCAAAGAAAACTGTGTATATGCGGGTTAATATGGGGAAACTTGTGTACATACGCTTCTGTAACATTGAAAAACAATGTATACAACAGTTCACAAGAAAAAGCAAAAAAGGGGTCTGAAGAAACTGTTCAGACTTAAAGTCTGAGTTCCTATAGGAACAGACAACTCAGTTATAGCAAGAAAATCAAAGGCTGAGCCCTAATTGGCTTAAATTAACCCAAACTAGGAACAACAATACTATTGTCCCCAGTGGAGTCGCCAATTCTATTGAGGGAAAAAGTCCCCTAGGGTTTTGGGTCAATACCCTAGCAGAGCAGGGGTTATCTACAATGAAAAACAAGCATTCCACACAGCCATGACACTAAAATAAGCAAACTACGCGAAGAGAGGTGCACCTGGGGGTCCTTCGTTTGGGTAGATCCAGCCAGGGTCCAAACCCTCTTGGAGTTCCTTTCGATCCTTAAACCTGAAAAACAATCAATTCAAAGAAGCATAGCAGTATATGGACCAAGCATCATATAGAAATCAACTTCATAACATATTGAAAGGTAGTTAGTTATACAATTGAAACAACGATTCATATGCAAATCATAACAACAACATCATAAGCATGAAGAATATTGATTTCGAGAACAAGACAAATGTTTCTTTATTGCAGATAACTAAAACAAGGTAAGGAATGATATCACCTGAATCTTCCTCTCGTTGGCTCCAAGCGGAACCATCCTTCAGATCTGTCCAATCCCAAGTCTTCAAAAGGCTACTACCATGACTCACACAAAGATATCTAAACTAGTGAAAAGACATCATAACACAAGGAAACAAGGCTTTCTTGTAATGGGGGAAGTGTTGGAAGCACAAGGATCTTCAGACCTAATCAGGGATAATCTCAGCAGAGTGATTTTTCTCTCTATTCTCTCCTCCTTTAGGCCTTCCCATTGAAGCCTTTTTATACTTCTCCCAAAGTAGTTTTTTAGTTGGGAATTCGTTGGGAACAGTTGGGCCACGGGCACTAATAGGTAATCAACAAGTAAAACCCATGATCTCCGCCCGAAATTAAGAATATTTAATTTTTTTAAGTGGTTTAAGACATATATGCAGGTTGGGTATACACGGACCCGCGTACACACGCGTTTAGCTAAGGGAAATGTCACGTATATGGAGTAAAACACTATTTCTTAAGTATTTGGACCAGGTCTAGAAGGAGGGGTTGCCCTAGGCCATGAGTGCAACATCACAAATATCAAGAGTGAGATTTGGAGCTATAACAGACATAATGTAGGGAGTCCAAACCATCCAAAGTACATAAATCTGTCCAATCGCTTGTCTTCTGCTCAAAGTTCTAAGTATTGCACCCTGATGAAACAATTTGCTGATATTTTTGCTTGGGAGTACAGTGATATTAAGACTTATGACACAAACATCATTCAACATAATATTCCACTGGAGAAGAACACCATCCCTTTTAAGCAGAAATTAAGACCTATCAGCCCTCTCTTATTTCCTTTGATTGAAAAGGAAATCAAGAAGCTATTAGATGCTAAGATCATAGTTCCCCTAAGGTATTCAAAGTGGATAGCTAACCTTGTGGTAGTGAGAAAGAAGAATGGAGAAATCAGGCTTTGTGTTGACTTCAAGAATCTGAACAAATGCTCTAAAAAAGACAACTACCCCCTGCCTAAGATGGAACACTTGTTGCAAAAAGTTTCACGGGCTAGATTCATGTCTTTCTTAGATGGATTTTCAGGTTACAATCAGATTGTTGTACATCCAGAAGATCAAGAAAAGACCGCCTTCACTACTCCTTGGGGCACTTTCATGTACTCCAAGATGCCTTTTGGATTGATGAATGTTGGGGCTACTTTTTAGAGGGCCATGGACATAGCCTTTGTGGGAGAAAAGGACAAGTTTGTCCATATTTACCTTGATGACATAATAGTCTTTTCCAACAGTCACAAGGAGCATTTGTAGCATTTGAAGAAGGTGTTTCTAAAATGCAGACAGTTTGGAATTTCTATGAACCCAAAGAAGTCACAGTTTTCTCTGGAAGAAGGTAAACTTTTGGGACATATTGTTTCTGTTGAAGGTGTGAAGATTGATCCAGCAAGAGTTCAAGCAATTCAAACATTGTCCATCCCAAGGTCAAAAAGGGACATTCAATCTTTCCTGGGTAAGATTAACTTTGTCAGGAGGTTTATTCCAAATTTTGCAAAGCTAGTGAAGCACATCACTTCCATGCTGAAGAAAGGATCAAAAATAAAATGGATAGATGATGCAAGAAGCTCTTTTGAAGCCATCAAACAAACTATCATGGAAGCTCCCACTCTAATCAGCCCAGATTACACCAGGGATTTTTATATCTTCTCTTTTGCCTCTTATGATACACTTGCAGCAGTTCTATTGCAGAAAAATGATGAAGGTGTAGAGCACCCTGTGGCCTTTTTCAGCAAAACTTTGAGGGATGTTGAACTAAGGTATGACCTTATTGAAAAACAAGCTTATGCTCTCATAAAATCTTTAAAGGCATTCAAAATTTATATTCTACATTCCATAGTTGTTGCGTATGTACCTTCAGCCTCAGTAAAAGATGTCCTAACTCAGATAGATATTGATGTAAAGAGAGCTAAATGGATTGTGAAATTCATAGAGTTCAACATAGATATGAAGCCCACCAAGCTTGTCAAAGGCCAGGGCTTGGCTAAGCTTATGGCTGAGGAAAATTTCCGTTTGTTATACATAAAGTGCATGGGTTTAAATTCAGGTGGTGAGCAGACAGAGGAAGCAGCAGAAGAGCAAGAGCAGGATCAATCTTTCGCTAAAAATCTAGCCACCTATGAATGGTATTCCAATGTAGTTCATTTTTTGCAGAAGCTAGAAGTCCCTCTAGGGTGTAGCTCAAGTCAAGCCCGGGCCATTAAGCTCAAATTAGCCAAATTATGCATTAATAAAAACTTGCTTTATTGAAGAGAGCCATCAAGGATTCTCTTCAGATGTCTAGACAAAGGACAACCTGTGGAAGTCATGCACCAGTTCCATTCGAGCATCTGTGGAGGGCATCATTATTGGAAAACCACAGCACACGAGATCCTGAGAGCTGGGTATTATTGGCCTACTCTGTTCTCTTATGTGTTTTATTTTGTGAGGCCTTGGGACAAATGTCAGAGGTTTGCAGGAAGACAACAGCTAAAATCTCTACCCTTGAATCCAATGCACACAAATGGTCTATTCCAGCAGTGGGGCTTGGACTTTATAGGTGAGATCAATCCACATGCTAGTGGCCAACAAAAATGGATCTTGGTAGCCACTGATTATTTCACCAAATGGATTGAGGCGATACCCACTAAAAATTCTAGTCATCAGGTTATCATAAAGTTCTTGAATGAGAATATTTTCACTAGATTTGGTTGCCCAACCAAACTAGTCACTGATAATGTAGCAGCTTTCAGGGAAAAAGAATTGGTGGACATGTGTGAATCCATGGGCATTCAATTGGTGCATTCTACCTCATATTATCCTCAAGGCAATGGCTTGGCAGAATCATCTAACAAGAGACTTGTAAGGATAATCAAAAAATTGTTGGAGGACAACAAAAAGAGTTGGGATTCCAAGTTGAAATTTGCACTGTGGGTTGACAGGGTTACCAATAAGAAGTCCATAGGAAATTCTCCATTTAAGCTAGTTTATGGCACTGATGTTGTTTTTCCTATCCAACTGATTCTCCCTATGGCCAAGTTATTGCAAGAAGAACAAGATGAAGAGAATGACATTGCGAGGAGAATGAGTAACTTAGTTGAATTACAGCAAATCAGAGAACAACTAATTGAGAAGTCAAGAATTCATCAGAAGAAGATCAAAGAAGCCTTTGATAAAAAGGCAAAAATGGATAGTTTTCAGGTTGGTGACTGGGTTCTCAAATGGGATGCATTGAAGGAAAAGAAAGACAACCATGGTAAATTTGGTGCCTTATGGACAAGACCGTTTTCCAGTGCTCAAGTTCAGATGAACAATACTTTCATTCTGCAAAATTTGGAGGGGGAAGGTGTTTTTGATGGCCCAGTCAATATGCGGTTCTTGAAACTTTACTTCATATGAGGCCTTAAGGCCTTAATATTGTAATAGGTTTTTTATTTTTTTGTTTTTATGCAAATAAACTCCATGCCCAATGGAACACTAGGAGATAAGTTTGTTTTGGTTGTTACTGGAAAGGCAGCGGTCTGCAGTTCTTGAAACCTCATAGGAAGGTTTTCATCCCAAAAGGAGCCAGTGTTAGCCCTGAGGTGCAGTGCTACTGTTTTGATGACTAAAGGGGGGAAATGGTATATTCTGTTGTAGATCACCTGATAATGCAATATACTAAAGCAAAATACTTGATCTACTTCTACAATCAATTCAACGGAAGCTTAATCAATTTGAGAAACATCAATAAGAACACATATAACTGATATGGAGAAATCAAACACACATAACACAGAAGAAATATCCAGGGGAAAGCACCAGCTTAAAACCCCATCTCTGTATTATCATACAAGTGGATATATAACTAGTATTACAAAAAAGAATCAGCTCAAAAGCTATCATGCTCTCTCTGCAATACCTCTGCTGCTCATAAACAGTCAAAGGACTCTATCTAACCTCTTGTCTGCTCTCCAAGCCTCCTATTTCTTTGTGTAATTTTGATTGGGGTCTAGTGCAGCCACTTGTGTGAATTGGCCTCTTCACACACTCACTAACTTCTGATCCAACTAAGCAGTCTTGAAGGAGATAAATCCTCATCATGGATGAGCTTCCTTTATAGGAAAAATATTCATCCAACTGATAGTACATTGTCCCTTCTCTGATCTCAACTGAGTCTTTGTCTGAACTAACATGCATGAGTTATTCATGAGAGAATATTTAGTTATCTGAAGAACAACAGTTATATGCTAGCGTGCATTAACTGACTAAACTTACTTAATTTAAACAAACTGTTTAAATCAAATATAACTGGACTTGACTCAGTTAACTAAGCCAACTAATTACTACTCAATACAAAACTCATCTTTATCTCTTTAACTGATGCATAAATTCCTCAATTAATAGAGAAACTGTTGCATGTCCTCACATAGACTTCATGTTTGATTTTTCACAACTAATTACCTCATGGTGAATTAGTCAATTTATTTTCAAATAGTTGTTAAGTTCAAATTCGAATTTTACTTCCTATTTCTAGTCCAGGGACTCACTAAAAATAGGAATCCATCCAGAACTGCTAAAAATAGAAATTATATTTTTAGCACTTCCATTTTTCATTCCCTGTTGCCCAATCCAACACTAGTACTCAAATTGCTATTTTTAGCATTTCTTGTTGCCATTTTTCAACACTCCCTCTCAACAAGAAAGGCTTCCTCTCGAACCTGATCTTGTACCTTCGGAATGTTCTGCATGCAACTCTCCTACCAAGTGTGGTTGCTCCAGCAACTCTCGAAACAAAAAAACTCCCAACTGACCTCTCTGTTGGGCTAGAAACATACTCTGATGCTAAAGCTCTACCTGCTGCTGACAAGTACTCCCTCTCTGACCTCTAAGATGCTACAACACTCCATGCATCTTGCACCATTGCACACCTCTCTGTGCCATCCTGCACTGGTGCAACACTCTTGTGCCTCTCACATTGTTGCAGCCTACTAGCTCTACATAATCCTGGGACTCATGCATTGTAGCTCTCTCTGCCGCTGCATCTATCTCTACCCAATCAGTCAGTCCTACTACTCCTCAGCGGGGCTCTTGTAGCAAAGTCAAATCAAAGACGTTGGGTACCTCAAGGATCTTGCCCCTCCTCCTTTGGACGATCACTCCACATCACCCCACCTCCTACCTGGAGGTATGGCTGCATGTGATCCCTCTTCCCACTTGGCTCGAAGTTTTGCCCTACTTGAGGTCTCTGCATGAGTAGATGTCTCTACTCAATCTCCTCTCAGCTTCTCTAGTTGTGGCTGCTCCACAGCCTCCTGAAGCTGCTGCACCAATCGTGGCTCCTCCACAATCATCTGAGACTTCTTATGGCGTTGCATGTTGAGAGGTAATGTACTCTCCCTCTCAACTACCAAGTCTCCATTAGTTGCCTTGCTGCTCAAGACTTTGCATGCATCTTGAACCTCAAGAGCATACAGGTTCATGACCCATGAACCAATCTGCTTCACCTGTCTAGTGATGATGTGTCTAAGGAAAACCTTTCCCTTACTGAAGACTACATCATAGCCTCTGTCTTCTAGCATCGTGATCGACACCAAGTTTCTCTTCAATCCTGGTACATATTTGACATCGATTAAGGTAAGGCGAGCTCCATGCTCCCTCTGAAAAATAACCGTGCCTACACCTCAGACACTATACTTTTCATCATTACCCATCTCTATGAGTATCTGGAGATCTTTCACCTCCAAGGTACTGAATAAACTCTTGTTTCCAGTCATGTGGAAAAAAGCTCCACTGTCAAGAAACCAACCACTTCCCACCATGGATGAAACCACGGATGCGAACAGTGTGAAATCCAACTCGAATTGTGAGGCCAAAGCCTCACCTTCAGATCCTTCCCCGGATCCTTTCTTGGATTTCCTCTGTGGACAATTTGTAGCAAAATGGCCCACCTCATGACAATGAAAGCATCACACTTTCGATTTGTCAATATTATTCCCACCATGGGAAGGACTCGAATTGGAAAGAGAATCCTTTTCCTTCCCCTTCTTCACCTTACTCGCTAAGGCATAGTTTTCCTCATCCTCCATGGATGAAGAACCATCTCTAGTGCTTCTTCTTATCTCCTCCTGCATCAGATCTGACCAAAGTCTTTCCTAATCTAGCAGTTTTTCTCTTCCATTAATCGAGTCCTGGTAGCTATGCCAGCTCTTAGGATGACCGAGAAGTGCAAGACTCACCATGTCATCATCAGTTGTCACGATCCCTACACTTCCAAGCTCATCCTTGCATGAGGTGAGCTTGTTCAAATACATAGAGACCGTGTCTCTCTTTTCACACTTGATCTTTCGAAGTTTTTCCTTCAGTGCCAACTTTCTCTAATCATTGCTATTCTGATAAAGATATTTCAATTTTTTCCACATTGAAAATGGAGTCTCCTTCCCATGGAGGCTCGAGACAATGTGATCTCAAACTCCCTCCAGGAGCACTCTCCTTGCTCTAGCCACAAACTTTTTCCATTCCACCAGTTGAGTAGCATCAGTCAACTTCTGGACTTCTTGATCAATGAAGTCCTTTAGACCGTTATCTTCTAATACTGCCTCCATGCGATCCTTCCAGGCTATATAATTCGAACTGCCATCAAGGGCATATTCGAGTCTCAAACCACTGAATGCCATTGGTGAAATAGATGTGATAAGAACTCAATTCAATATTCAGAAATCACAAACTTCAACTTCTCCCTTCTTGTATGATGTTCTTCCTTGATCACCTGTGCTCTAATACCATTTAGAAATTCCCACCTGTAGATCACCTGATAATGCAATATACTAAAGAAAACTACTTGATCTACTTCTACAATCAATTCAGCGGAACCTTAATCAATTCGAGAAACATCAATAAGAACACATATAACTGATATGGAGAAATCAAACACACATAACACAGAAGAAATATCCAAGGGAAAGCACCAGCCTAAAACCCCATCTCTGTATTATCATACAAGTGGAAATATAACCAGTATTACAAAAAGAATCAGCTCAAAAGCTATCCTGCTCTCTCTGCAATACCTCTGCTGCTCATAGACAATCAAAGGCCTCTATCTAACCTCTGCTCTGCCCTCCAAGCCTCCTATTTCTTTACGCAATTTTGATTGGGGTCCAGTGCAGCCACTTGTGTGAATTGGCCTCTTCACACACTCGCTAAACTTTGATCCAATGACAAAGTCCTGAAGGAGATAAATCCTCATCATGGATGAGCTTCCTTTATAGGAAAAATATTCATCCAAATGATAGTACACTATCCCTTCTCTGATCTCAACTGGGTCTCTGTCTGAACTGACATGCATGAGTTATTCATGAGAGAATATTCAATTATCTGAAGAACAACAATTATATGCTAGCATGCATTAACTAACTGAACTTACTTAATTTAAACAAACTGTTTAAATCAAATATAACTGGACTTGACTTAGTTAACTGAGCCAACTAATTACTACTCAATATAGAACTCATCCTTATCTCTTTAACTGATGGATAAATTCCTCAATTAATAGAGAAATTGTTGCATGTCCTCACATAGACTTCATGTTTGATTTTTCACAACTAATTAACTCATGGTGAATTAATTAATTTATTTTCAAACAATTGTTAAGTTCAAATTCGAATTTTACTTCCTATTTCTAGTCCAGAGACTGACTAAAAATAGGAATCCATCCAGAACTGCTAAAAATAGAAATTCTATTTTTAGCACTTCCATTTTTCATTCCTTGTTGCCAAATCTAGCACTGGTACTCAAACTGTTATTTTTAGCATTGCTATTTTTAGCACTTCTATTTTTAGCATTTCTTGTTGCCATTTTTCAATAGGATGTATTGAAGGAGAAGAAAGGAAACCATGGTAAATTTGATGCATTATGGACAATACTGTCTGTCATTACTCAAGTTCAGATGAACAATACTTTCATTCTGCACAATTTGGAGGGGGGAGGTGTTTTTGATGGCCCAGTCAATGGGCGGTTCTTGAAACTTTACTTCATATGAGGCTTTAAGGCCTTAATATTGTAATAGGTTTTTCAGTTTTTGTTTTTATGCAAATAAACTCCATGCCCAATGGAACACTAGGAGATAAGTTTTTTTTTATTGTTACTGGAAAGGCAATAGTTTGCAGTTCTTGAAACCTCACAAGGAGGCTTTCATCCCCAAAAGGAGCCAGTGTGAGCCCTGAGGTGCAGTGCTACTATTTTGAAGACTAAAGGGGGGAAATGGTCTATTCTGCTGTCATGGAGAGGTTCCCATACGGTCCATCACTTCACTTTTCTCACTCATCTACTCCCATCCACGTTCACTCATGTCCTAACCCAACCCCCACATCATAACAGAGCTCACTTTCACCTTGGCCCTGTGTGAATTAATCTAGTTTTGGCCCCATGAACTATTGCACCAAAGCCTCGAAAACCTTACCTTTCTGCCCATATGCGCCCCTTTGCACATTTCTCGAGGTCATCCTGTACCTTCATGTCCCCTTGTTGTCGATCTTCCCACTGATTTGATGGTCCGCACTTCACCCGACCGACGTTATATGCTTGATCAATCATCACTGTTAGATCATTTCTGCTAGATCTAATGGATATCGTGCATATCACTCGGGAAAAAAGAGAGAGTGATACCTGCCCAATAAAAGCAGTTTCCTCTCTCTCCTCCACTGCTACGTGATGCCCGATGAATGGAATCAGGCGGGCTCTGAACTTTACCGCTTACCGCCCAATGACCGCACAATAGAAACCATTTCCGCTTGAATAAACCGCTCCCAAGCGTTATCCTTCGAGCACCTCCACCGCCTGATAGCTGTTCGATATACCCATCTGAGATCTGACAGCTCGAACTTATTCCACTCCGGCCACGACTTCATGCCTCCGACAATTGATCTCCTCCGTCCATTCCTTCTGATCCAACTTCCCTCGTTCGCGATCACCATAGTTCATCCTCTGCTTCCTGACCAACATCCCGACCATCGATCCACACCATCCAACGGCCCAAGTGCCCCCGTACCCCACTTCCCATAAGTCACCCTGTAAGGAAATTTGATGGCTTTGTCAGTGTTTTTGACAGTTGGACAGTTGAACTAAAATAACGGAATACATGGTCGAAAGGAAAAAACAACAACACGATGCAGTCGAACCAACATAAATGATTATGGAACATCCCAGCATGATCGAACCACTTGATAGCGCAGTGAAATTACCAGAATTTGATTACCGTGTTTGTTAGAAACAGAGCCCTCTGAGCTCATGTTTGTCTAGTTATGGCATCAAGTAGTTAGAAGACAGAGGGGATAGATCAAGACATCTCGAGCCTCAGAGAGTTCGAGAATATTTTAAAAATCTTATAAATGGCTGAAAGTTGGAAGTATTAAGGGTTCAACTTTCAGAGACTGTGGATACTCTGTTCCTCTCAGCATCTCATCTTGATTCCAGTAATACAAGATTCTTTTGCTATTACATGTTCAATTTCCACCTTCTCCTCTGTTCTAAGCTTGCACTTGAATAGGTTATTCATGATTTTCTTCTATGTCTAATGCTAGATAGTTGTCATCTTACCTTTGTGCTGATAAATTAGATTTGCAAGTTTCATTTACTTTTTGTAGCTAGCCATTCATATGTGTTTATGTATGTATCTGATGGTACAGTCAGGATTCTCCACCTATTCATTGAATCTACAAATTATTGAGCATTAGTGGTCTAAAGCCTTGTCAAGCTAAGGGTGTTCATGCATGTCTTGAGTGAAAACATAGTTGAAACAGTCATCTGACTTGATCCAAACCATAATCCATTCCAATAGTTTTGAAAACGATATTGAAGATTTATATGTTACCATGCATCTCCGAGCTACAACCTAGGAGTGTTTCTAGGAGTGATAATAGGAACCCTCCAACATATAAAGGGGTCTCCCCGTTGAAAAGTCCCAATTAGACTTTACAAAGTTTGGGATAGGAGCTCTTCCAAAATTAAGGACCAACTTCCATTATTCTTAAATATTTTCCTTGGCTTCAATGGTTAGCAAAATAGAGAAATGCACATGTAATTTTGAATGAGAAAGTGAGTATGCCATGTGAAATGTTGAATTGTAAGATGTATCAAAGTTCTTCTAGCAAAAGGGAAAAGAAAGTTAGTCTTTAAAAGAAGAGTAGTATTACTAATCTAATAAATACACATTGACATATATATGAAATAATCATTAGAAAACTAGTGAAATAGTTCACATATAGTCAGCGATCAGTAAAACAATTACAACACACATTTAGTAAGATATGCACCAAAGCCACAAAATAGATCAATTTATTTAGTACAAAATTATAAAAATGTACACCACAAGCATTCAAAGAATAACATTACAATGTTTACGATATACACATGAAAGTGTGTTAACTCAATGAGCTTCATATATTAAGTGAAAGTTCCAAGATAAATAGATATAATGAACACCATTAGCTCTAATAGTGGAGCGTTAGAGCTACCACCTGCACTCCAAAAGAACTATCTTCCTCTCTGATGCCTAGTTAGAGAAGCCAAGGTGAAATTTTTTTTCTTGAGTTAGGAGGGTGTATATATAACAAATGAGACAGCTCTTCACCTCCCTTGTGACTCATGGACTTCCCTCATGACTCTTGAGCTTCCAACTAAATTTTCAAATTTCCATGTGACTCTTTGACTTCTTCATGAATTTTCACATTCGATATATGACTCTTGGAATTCTACTTTACATTAAATTTCTCATAATATTGAAAATTAGATAATTAAAGTCACAAATGATGTGGCAGATGATGAATCATTTGA
Organism: Pinus tabuliformis; assembly: GCA_031772625.1. Lineage (NCBI taxonomy): Eukaryota > Viridiplantae > Streptophyta > Pinopsida > Pinales > Pinaceae > Pinus > Pinus tabuliformis. The sequence goes on from CM062818.1 coordinate 769,914,692, forward strand.
CACATTGAAGTGACACCTTGACAAGACATGACTTGACACTAATGACAAGAACTGGATGATGATGTGGCAACATCAAGCCACTCTTATTGCTACTATCCTTTTTTCTTCTTGAGAAATTTTACATTATTTTCCTCTTCCTCCTCCATAAGGCTTGAAGATAGAGTTCTCCATTGTGATCTTTATCTTCCAACTTCTGTCACAATCCAACGTCCCTTCATCTCCTCGCTCAATGATAAACTTGTATTTATAGGTTCATAAGTGTCTTATAGCATGAACTCCTTATACTCAATCATCATAATGTCATGAAAAAGTGTAGTTCCTGCAATTGAAAGTCACCCATGACAAGATAAAATCACTCCAGAAATATCCTAGTCTAGCTTCCTTCACGAAAATGTTGATTGAGCTTTAATTGGGTGTTGTACTAAAAAGAAGACTTGGGGATTGCACAATGCATATTTCCAGGGGCCAAGAGTGATAAATAAAAGCTTGAGATTGTGTAATGCACAGTTCTAGAGGCCTGGGAAGGAATATTGTGCATCTAAGGATCTCATTGAGGCATTCTTGAGCCTTGAGATTATCCAATGCATAGTGCAAGAGAGAGAATGTTGAATTTTCTAAGTCTATCCGTTAGAAAAATAATCTGTATTCTACTGGTTTATTTCTTCTATTTGTTTAAATTTGAAAAAGTTATTTAATACATTTAAACATCGAAATAAACACAATACAGTCACAACATCTACAGATCATTAATTGAATGAAAACAAGCACACAAGTGACATCGTTATTTTTGGACAAATGTCTCCGGAAAAACCCAATGCAGGAAAACCAGTGCAATTATTCAAAGGGTTATATTATTATGCAGTCTTTCTGAGTAAAACTAGGTTCCTAACCAGCTCACCCAACATAGAAAATTACACGGAAAAAATACCTCTATATCTGGAAACATGTATTCAGAAAACCTGTCCCACGAAACCCTCTTTGGCATAACTGAAGCTCAGCATTGGCCCTTCTAGCCTCTGCGTCAGACTTTTGCTGACCTGCATCAGCCCCAGGACCCTTTGCATCAACCCTCTGAGGCATTGCACAACCCCTGGGACCCTCTACGTGGATGACGCAACCCCTCTAGCCTCTGCACTGTCTTTGCGGGGCTTTGTGTAGCCTGGACTGGCTGTTGTTCTCACTCTCTTTGCTTTTGCGTTGGTCTCTCATTATTTTCTCTACCTCTCTACCTCATACTCACTTCCCCTCGCTATTGATCACTGATTCAACTTTTCTTAGCAACCTCGCTTTAGCAAAATGAATGACTGATCACTCTGGTGTGTTCTCCAACTGACCCTTAAGCCTCCTCTTATAATTTTCTCATTGGTCCTTCCATGGTCGAGATTAAATCTCTAATCAATGGCTAAGATTAGATTTGGCTTGATCCATGACTTTTGGAACCTTCTAACCTAGTTTTATATTAATACCCTAAAATGTTTTATTTTTCCTAAGTTTAGACTTAGGGACTCCATTAAAAATATTAATTATTTTAATATCTCCCAAATCAGGTACAATCTATCCAAACCATTTATGGGTCTTGTAGATCTCATGTGTTTTAGCCTCTCCACCGATTTTCATGGCTAGAACACATTCGATGCTACCATAAATCAACACTCCCTCTTAGCGAGAACTGTGCTCTAGTAATACTCCTCACTGAGCATCACTCTAATTATCTGGCACCGGTACCTATGCTGATGCTAGGCCTCCCTGCCCAAAATCCTTTGCACTGCTGAATCTTGTACTACTGTCCATGGCCCTGTCACTACCAATGCTACATCCATACGACAGCTCCCTCTACATCCGTGTTGCTACTGGTCCATCCTCCCAACACTGCATCTACACTGCATCCCCCCTCATCATGCTACATCATGCTACTCAGTTACTGATAAGTAAGTAACTACTCCACCCAACTTCTGACATCCCTGTCATGCTAGAAACACTTCCGATGTTGAAGCTCCCTCTGTCGCTAAGCAGTGCTCCCTCTACTGACCTTTGTGCTGCTGCAACAACTACTTGGATCTCACACCTTTACAAACCTCTCTTTGTCATCCTACACCATTGCAACACTCCCATGCCTCTTGCACTGTTGCATCCTACTAGCCTCGCATTGCCCAAGGACTCCTGTACTATAGCACTCTCTGTCGCTTCATCTGCATCTATCTCTACCGACATCCACCAGTCCTGCTACTCATCTTTGGGGATCCCATAGCAAGGTATAATCCAAGAGGTTGGGTACCTCAAGGATCCTATCCCTCATTGCTTGTAGCCCTCATGACTACAAATCGATTTCTCCCCACTTCTTCTCAAGTGGTACATGAGCACTCATGGCATAATCGTCATCCTCCTCGACTTCTTTCTTCACCCTTGTTGGCTCTGCCTCCGAGTCAGAAGCCTCTCCCTTACTCTTCTTCCTCGGACACTGGTTCGCATAGTGACCCAGGTCCCCACAATGGAAGCACTTGACCTTGGAGAAATCTTCTTCTTTCTCTTCTCCTACTTTCCCGTAGATGCTAAAGATGCATCCTCTTCCTCTTCCTTCTTGATCCTGACCCTTTTTCACTACTCCCCACCTTGGTCAGCCATCTGATCTCTTCTTGAGGAAGATTCTCCCACAATTCTTCCAAATCCGAAAGCCTCGTCCTGCATAGTATGCTCTAGACATATGTCTCCCAATCCTTGGAGGTTGCGTTAAGTGTGGTCCTTACTATAAATTCCTGATTCGGCAGGGCCCCTATGGAAGTTAGCTGGTCACGGATCTCCTTCAACCGACTGACGAAGACATCTATCTCCTCTCCCTTCTGCATCTAGTATGACCTTAGCTAATTCTCCAGAAGCGTCATCCTCTACATGAAAGTATGGTTGTACAATGTCTTCAAAGTGTCCCACATCTCCTTTTCCGTTTCCTTCTCGGAAATATGTGGTACCACATGATCCTTCACCCCATCAAGGATGATGCACTTTTCCTTCGCCATTGCCTCCTTGTACCTTTCATTAGCTATTGGGTCAATTGGGATAGCCATCACTCTAAGGCAAAGCCCTTGATATGATGTTTGTTTAGAATGGACAAGATCCTGGCCTTCCAGACCACAAAGTTGGACGCTCCATCCAACCTATCCTGATCTCTCAGCCCATTCATGGCCATCTCGTTGCTATTCTCTTTAGACTCCTCCGAGTCTCTCTACTTGAAGTTCTTGGTTCGACTCCTACTGAGTCTCTCTACTTCCCATCTAGAAGTTCTTGGTTTGACTCCTCCGAGTCTCTCTACTTCTCGTTTGGAAGTTCTCTTCTAGACTCCCTCTAAGTCCTGATTTCCCTCCTAGAAATCCTTCTGCCAACCGACAAGTTGCCCCTCTCCTATTGTTTGTCCAACAACAACACTGATCTGGATTCCTTGGCTAGAAATCCACCTCGGCAGCAACTCCCTTTACCTTGGTCTTGCCCTGTTAGGTACTGTTCTAACCACAGTACCCCACCAGCTTCGCTCCGCAAACTACTCACAACCTCCTATGCCCCAAAAACTGAAGGATTGAGCCTCTTGGCTCTCCGCAATTCCGACATCAAAAAAACAACTAGTTGCGTCAACCATTCTGGCCTTTGCGTGGCTTTGTGTGAGCCAGTTTCTACCCTCCTTAGCCTCTGTGCTGCCTCTTTCTAGCCCAGACTTGATGACGCAGTCCCTCTACGTCACTCCTTCCTCTATCGCTTTCTGCAAGGATCTACTCTATCACTCAAGACAGTTGAATATGTTGCAAATGCTTTGTTAAGTTGATGCCTTCAGTTTTCTTGTGATCTGCAATCTAGCTCTTATACCATGTTGAATTTTCTAAGTCTATCCATTAGAAAATTAATCTGTATTCTGCTGGTTTATTTCTTCTACTTGTTTAAATTCGAACAAGTTATTTAATACATTTAAATACTAAAATAAACACAATATAGTCACAACATCTACAGATCGTCAATTGAAAGAAAACAAGCACACAAGTGACATCGTTATTATTGGAAAAATGTCCCCATAAAAACCCAATGCGGGAAAATCAGTGTAGCTATTCATAGGGTTATATTATTATGCAATCTTTCTGAGTACAACTGGGTTCCTAACTAGCTCACCCAACAGAGAAAAATACACAGCAACAATACCTCTATATCCGGAAACAGGTATTCATAAAACTTGTCCCACGAAACCCTCTTCAACACAACTGAAGCTCAGTGCTGGCCCTTCTGGGCTCTACATCAGACTTCTGCTGACATGCGTCAGCCCCAGGACCCTCTTTGTCAACCCTCTGAGGCACTGCGTACCCTCTAGGACACTCTGCGTCACTCCAGCAGCCTCTGCGTGGATGACGTAGTCCCTCTGGCCTCTGTGTTGCCTCTGCTGGGCTCTACGTAGCCTGGACTGGTTGCTGCTCTTACTCTCTCTGCTTTTGTAATAGTCTCTCAGTATTGTCTCTGCCTCTCTGCCTCGTACTCACTTCCCATCATTATTGATCACTGATTCAACTTTGCTTAGCAACCTCGCTCTAGCAAAAATGAATGACTGATCACTCTGGTGTGTTCTCCAACTAACCCTTAAACCTCCTCTTATACTTTTCTCGTTGGTCCTTCAACGGTCAAGAGTAAATCTCTAATCAACGGCTAAGGTTAGATTTGGCTTGATCCATGACTTTTGGAACCTTCTAACCTAGTTTTATATTAATACCCATTAATATTTTATTTTTTTTAAGTTTAGACTTAGGAACTCCACTTAAAATATTAATTATTTTAATATCTCCCAAATCGGGTACAATCTGTCCACACCATTTCTGGGTCTTGGAGATCTCATGTGCTTTAGCCTCTCCACCAATTTTCATGGCTAGAGCACATCTGATGCTACAAAAAATCAACAGAGAAAGGCTAAGGGATTGAAAAATTGCATAGCTCAAGGAGGTAGGGAGACAAATTGATGTTTGTCAACACACAATGTATAGAAGGAGGTTGAATGAGAGGATGAACTGCACAGTTATGGAGGCCAACGGGCAGGTTTGTACATTGAGACTATGCAATGCCTAGTCCTTGGAGGAAGGAACTACACATTGTGCAGTTCTAGGAGGCAAGAGATCAACTTGAGACTTGCCATTGTGTAATTCACAGTTCCAAGGCGCTGAGTGGGGTCAAGTTGATTGGGTAGGAAGCTTTCCAGAATTTGACTAACTATGGGATCAGTGAGGTAAAAGTGAAACCATGATTAGACTTATGAATGATCACACACACTTAGAATGATTGACATCGCAACATTGAACACTCATAACATAAGAACAACATGATCCCTTCAATCCGAAAACAATACACCAACCCCCTCCAAGTGCGACACTTAGGATGTGCTTTGTGACGACAGTGATGACACTAGTGTGACATTGCATGAAACTTTGGGAATGAGTCTAATACATGCCTGTATCATAAATAAGATTCATCAACACCAATTTACCCCTTGAAATGAAACATAACTCTGATTTTGCGATGTACAAAACTTCCTGTGCCATGTTGAAAATAGCAACAAGAATGCTAAAAATAGAAATGCTAAAAATGGCATTTCTATAGATAGCATTTTAGGATATATTCCAATTTTAATTTTTCCTTGAATTAAAATTCAAGTTTAGTCTCACCAGCTATTTGAAAAGTAATTAATTAATTCATCTTGAGTTAATTAGTTGGTGAAATTAAAACATGAAGTCTTTTTGAAGTCATGCAACAATTATCCCTTTGATTGAGGAAGTTATCCCTTAATTAAGGAGATAAGGATGAGTTGTATTTGAGTTGTAATTAGTTAGCTCAGTTAACTGAATTAAGTCCAGTTAAATTAGTTCCAAACGGTGGGAGGAGCTAATTGTGAGTTCTATCAGTTAATGTATGCATGCATGCAACTAGTGTTCTCCAGATAACTGAATATTCTCTCATAAATAACTCATGCATGTCAGTTTAGACAAAGACCCAGTTGAGATTAAAGGCAGGGACTGTGTTCTATCAGTTGCAAGAATATTCCCATGTGAATATCTCTTGCATGCAAAAGGAATTCATTCCTTGAGAATTGCGCAGTTTCTACAAAGGTTAGAGCAGTGTGTGAGGTGAGAATCACACAGGTTACAATTGGAGGACCCAAGGAAAACTTCACAAGGAAATAGGAGGCTTGGAGGACAGAGGAGAAGGCATATGTGTTGTCTATTCTGTCTATGAGCAGCAGTGAGGGATTGTACTGAGAGCTGAATAGATTGAGAGCTAAAGCTTTGTGTAATCCTAAGTTATTTCCACTTGTACGATAATACAGAAAGTGGGGTTTTTAGCTAAGGCTTTCCCTAGAGTATTCTTCTGTGTTACATGTGTGATTGAATCTTCTTCCATATTATATGTGTTCTGTTTGATCTTGCTCAAAATCGATTAAGCTTCCGCAAGTTTGATTGTAGAAGTAGATTAAGTATTTTGCTTTATTACATTGCATAATAAGTTTAATCTACAGTGAGAATCTCTACATGGTATCGGAGCATAGGTGATCAGAGCTATGAACAACATATTGAGAAGGGAAAAGTTCGAAGTTTGAAGTTCTTGAATGTAGGTACAAAATTGATTTCTTATCACATATCAAAGTTCACCAATGGCATTCAATGGCTTGAGACTCGAGTATGCCCTGGATGGCAGCTCAAATTACATAGCATGGAAGGATCACATGGAAGCAGTATTAGAAGACAATGGTTTGAAGGACTTCATTGATCAAGAAGTCCCCAAGCCAGCAGTAGCTAATGCCCAAGAATTGGCAGAATTAAAGAAATGTGTGGTGAGAGCGAGGAGGATTCTTCTGGAAGGAGTTCGAGACCATATTGTCTCAAGTCTCCATGGGAAGGAGACTCCATTTTCAATGTGGAAGACATTGAAGGACCTATATCAGAACAATAGTGACCAGAGGAAGCTCTTGCTCAAGGACAAGCTTCGGAAAATCGAGTGTGAAAAGGGTGAAACAATTTCTACATATCTGAACAAGCTCACCACCTGCAGAGATGAGCTTGGAAGTGTAGGAATCACGACAACTGATGATGATATGGTGAGCCTTGCTCTCCTCCTCTTCCTAAGAGCTGGCATAGCTACCAGGACTTAGTGAATGGAAGAGAGAAACTGCCGGATTGGGAACGACTATGGTCGGATCTGATCTAGGAGGAGATTAGGAGAAGCACCAAAGATGGTTCTTCATCTAAGCATGCTGATGAAGAAAATCTAGCCTTAGCAAGTAAGGTGCAGAAAGGGAAAGGGAAGGCTTCCCATTCCAAATTGAGTTATTCCCATGGTGGGAAGAATATTGACAAATCTAAAGTGAGATGCTTTAATTTTCATGAGGTGGGCCATTATGAAACTAATTGTCCATTAAAGAAATCCAAGAAGGGATCCTCGAAAGGATTAGAATGTGAGGCACTAGCTTCTCAGTTCGAATTAGATTTTACCCTCATCGCATGCATGGTTTCATCGATGGTGGGTTGTGTTTGGTACCTGGATAGTGGAGCCTCATTCCACATGACCGGCGATAAGAGTTTATTCAATATCTTGGAGGAGAAAGACCTCAAGATGTGCATAGAGATGAGAGATGATGGAAAGTACCGTGTTTTAGGTGAAGGTACAGTTGTGTTTCAAAGGGAGCATGGAGCTTCTCTCAACCTGACTGATGTAAAGTATGTGCCTGGGCTGAAGAAAAACTTGGTATCAGTCACAATGTTGGAAGACAAAGGCTATTATGTAGTCTTCAGTAAAGGAAAGGCGTTCCTGAGACACATAGCCATGGGTCAGACCAAGAGGATTGGGATTCGAGTGAAGAATCTCTACAAGTTGGAGGTAGATGACTGTGCTGCATTGAGTTTCAAAGCAAAATTGGTGCAAAGCCAAGATATTGGCGAGTTATGGCATAGACAATTGGGCCACTTGTACCATGGGGCCTTGAAGATAATGCAGCAAATTTCTACCAGACTTCCCAAAGGGAAACTTGAGCAAGTGGACACATGCAAAGGTTGTACCTTGCGTAAGTATGCAAAATATTCCTTTCATGATCGATACAGTCGAGCTGAAGTAATCTTGGAGCAAGTTCATACAGATGTGTGTGGATCATTCTCGACAGCCTCCACCGCTAAACAAAGGTATTATGTGATTTTCATTGATGATTTTTCTCGTAAATGCTGGATCTATTTCATGCAGAAGAAGGATCAAACCTTCTCAAAGTTTTGTGAGTTCAAATCTTTGGTTGATAAAGAATCAGGGAAGAATATCAGGGCCTTGAGAAGTAACAATGGTGGAGAGTATGTCTCTCAAGAGTATAAGGACTTTTGTGCAGCAGAAGGAATTAAACAGGAGTTGATAGCACCTCATAACCCACAACATAATGGGGTGGCCGAGAGGAAGAACAGAACAATTGTGGGGGAAGCTCAGGCGATGCTACATGACCAAGGCCTACCACTTCATTTGTGGGTTGAGGCATGCAACACAACAGTCTATTTGAAAAATAGAAGCCTGCATCGCATACTTGGGATGAAGACACCAGAGGAAGATTTCTCCGCGAAGAGACCAGATGTGGGTCACTTCAGGATCTTTGGCTCATCGGTTTATTGCCATGTGACTAAGGATGCCTGGAAGAAACTTGAGCCGACAGCAGAGTTGGGGATACTTGTGGGGTACACTGATACACCCCACAACTATCGGGTGTATTTTCCTACCAGTCGGAAGACAGTGGTTCGCAGAGATCTTAAGTTTGATGAGCAGAAGGCCATGCGAGTTTCCCTTAAGAGGGAGCTCCAACTACAGGATATGGAGGAACTTTTGGTTCCTAAGGAGGAGGAGCCTCAGACTGATGCGGAGCAGCTGCATGCAGAGGTTCCAAGAGTGGAGACATCCACTCAAGCAGAGTCTTCCAGAGATGGATAGAAGCACACGAGAGAAGCTAACAGATTGTTGTCGAATGTGAGAGAGAATGTGGGAACCATCTTCTCAGTGTAGAAATAGGAGGGCACCTGATAGGTACACTGGATACATGGCCCTTATTTGGGAATGTGTTGAGACCGAGCCATCTTCCTTTGAGGAAGCAGTACAACAGCCGATTTGGGTTGATGCTATAGTGGAGGAGTATGACTGCATATTTCGGAACAATGTTCAGGATGTGGTTCTAAGACCAGAGAACAAGTCAGTTGTGAGTTCTCATTGGCTTTACAAGGTAAAGCAAGCTGCTCATGGTAGTGTGAAGAAACATAAGGCAAGGTTTGTTGCCCGTGGTTTCTCACAGGTCGAGAGGATTGACTATGATGAGACTTTTGCTCCTGTAGCAAGTTACTCATCTATCATATTAATGTTGGCACTATCAGCACAGATGGGTTGGAAGATCCATCAGATGGATGTGAAGACTGCACTCCTCAATGGCAAGATTGAGGAAGAGGTGTACATAGAGCAGCCAGAATGTTTTGAGACCTTCGATCGTGAGTCGCATGTGTGTCGACTCAAGAGAGCTTTGTATAGGCTAAAGCAAGCACCTCGTGCTTGGTACACCAATATCAACAACTACTTCACCGGGTTGGGATTCATAAAGAGTGAAGCGGATGCAAATTTGTACCGCATCATGGTGGAAGGTAAGCAGTTGATCATTGTTCTTTATGTTGATGATCTGATATTGACAGGTGATGATCAGTTGATCATGTCTTGCAAGGAGGACCTTGCAAGAGAGTTCGAGATGAAATACATGGGTCTCATGCACTACTTTCTAGGCATGGAAGTGTGGCAGAAGGATGGGGAAGTGTTTGTGTCTAAAGGCAAGTATGCCAATGAGATACTTAGGAGATTCCACATGGAAAAGTGCTAGCCCATGCAGACTCCTCTAGTAGGTAACTGGAGGAATGAGGATGCTACTTCAGGAGAAGTAGTAGAATCTACTGTGTACAGGCAGCTTATGGGTTCAATGATGTACTTAGTGAACACATGACCAGATTTGTGCTATGCATTGAACCAACTGAGTCAAGCTATGGTTCAGCCTACCAAGCTATTTTGGAAGAGAGCGAAGCATGTTTTGAGATACCTCAGAGGAACATCTCAGTTTGGATTATGGTATAGACGGTCAGAGGGAGTGAAGCTACAGGGCTCCACAGATGCAGATTGTGTAGGGAGTCCATCAGATCGAAAGAGCACATCAGGAGGAATTTTCGACCTTGGTTTAGCTGCAGTTTCTTGGTACAGTAGGAAATAGAGGTCATTTGCACTCAGCTCAGCAGCGTTGAATACATGGTTGCAAGTCAGGCAGCATGTGAGGCCATTTGGATGCGGAAAATTCTAGTTGGTTTGTTTGATTAGAGGATGGATCCAACTGTGATCTATTGTGATAACTAAAGTTGTATCAAACTCTTTGAGAATAACCAAGCATATCGACATTCGGTATCATTCGGTATATTGTGATAACCAAGCATATCGACATTCGGTATCATCATCTCTGAGACTGTGTGGCGAGGAGGATCATGTTGTTGTAGTATATTTTGGATGAGGAGTAATATGCTGACATTTTGACTAAGGGATTGTCAAAGTGTAAATTAGAGTCCCATAGAGACAGGATCGGGGTGGCAGATAATCCCTTTCTTGTTGAGAGGGAGTGTTGAAAATAGCAACAAGAAATGCTAAAAATAGCATTGCTATAGATAACATTTCAGGATATATTCCAATTTTAATTTGTCCTTGAATTAAAATTGAGAATTAAAATTCGAATTCAGTCTCACGAGCTGTTTGAAAAATAATTAATTAATTCATCTTGAGTTAATTAGTTGTTGAAATTCAAACATGAAGTCTTTGTGAAGTCATGCAACAGTTATCCCTTTAATTGAGGAAGTTATCCCTTAATTAAGCAGATAAGGATGAGTTGTATTTGAGTTGCAATTAATTAGCTCAGTTAATTGAGTTAATTCTAGTTAAATTAGTTCCAAACAGTTGGAGGAACTAATTGTGAGTTCAGCCAGTTAATGCATGCATGCATGCAACTAGTGTTCTCCAGATAACTGAATATTCTCTCATAAATAACTCATGCATGTCAGTTCAGACAAAGACCCAGTTGAGATTAAAGGCAGGGACAATGTACTATCAATTGCAAGAATATTCCCATGTGAATATCTCTTGCATGCAGAAGGAATTCATTCCTTGCGGATTGCACAGTTTCTGCAGAGGTCAGAGCAGTGTGTGAGGTGAGAATCACACAAGTTACAGCTAGAGGACCCAGGGAAAACTGAGCAAGGAAATAGGAGGCTTGGAGGATAGAGGAGAAGACATACGTGTTTTCTATTCTGTCTATGAGCAGCAGTGAGGGATTAACTGAGAGCTCGATAGCTTAAGAGCTAAAAAAATTTGTAATATTGAGATATTTCCACTTGTATGATAATACAAATAGTGGGGTTTTTAGTTGAGGCTTTCCCCAGAGTATTCTTTTGTGTTTCATGTTTGATTGAATCTTCTTCTCTATTATACGTGTTTTGTTTGATCTTGCTCAAAATCGATTAAGCTTCTGCAAGTTTGATTGTAGAAGTAGATTAAGTATTTTTCTTTAGTACATTGCATAATTAGTTTAATCTACAGTGAGAATTTCTACATGCCAAAAGATGACACTTTAGCTTTCTTCACAAAGGGAATAGAAAACTTAGAGGATATGCATTGGATGACCTCTACTACTAGAAGAAACAACTTACAAGGTCAAAGTAGGATTCAAAATTAAGATGCAAGGAAAATTTTTGGAGGGTTTTGTAGCAGCAACAACATATCCCTATCTAAAACAATGGTTTTAGGTAGCCCAAAATGAAGCCAAACAAGCTCAATGGAGAGTGTAGCAATGGTTAAGTTGTGATGTTTTTCTTGCATGGTGCAAAAATGGACATATCAGAGAATCAATCGACAACAACAATGACACAATCATTAACATGCTTCATGGATGGAAAACCTAACATGTAATCTATGGATACTAACTTCGAGTGTTTGTTCAGGGTAGGTAGAGGAGTGTATAACCCATACCTTTTTATGGTTGGTTTAGTAATGACACAAATAGTACAAGATTTGATATAATGTTGGATATCTTGTTGAAGTTTTGGCTAATAGACATATTTCTACAATACCACTACTATATTTTCCACATGAAATTTCCTTGCGACTTGACTATAGTGTACCTCATAGATCAACCTGGAAATCTCACTTGAAGGAACACAAAGGTGGCCGAGGTAGAATAAGATCACATCCTAGAGGTGGATACATGGAATTTTCTTTCCTATAATCAACATCTAGTGTGTGTTAGTGAATTGAGAGTCACTATTGTATAATTTTGACCACCCAAGTGTTTCCTTCCTACAAGAGTTAAGAATTGTTGTTAGCACCACAATTGGTTTCTACTAAGGTAGTTTGCAACATAATTGGTTTTATCCTAATTTATTTGATGTTCAAATGGAATTGTTGCAAGTATGTGGACCATTTTTTATGCTAGTCATTTTGAACCTTTCCTTGTGTCTACATAAATTGTAGAGGCTTGTGATTAGTGTGGATGATCATCTCCTTCCACAAAATATAATGCTTTGATTTTTAGTAGGCCTGCATGATGGGGTACATATCCTTGTCAAAGGTGGGATACCTTCGAACAATATTAGTGAGTGTTTCACTATGATAGTCCATTGGACATCCTTGATGAATGAGGATCGGACCAATAACATAGTTAAAGGAATATATCTTAATCTCAAACAGATTTTGTAGGTATGGTAGGGAGATTACTAACATGGAATAAACACAATGTTTTAGATCCCATGATCTAGATTGGATCGTTATATCATTCTCATTCATATCGATGCTTTTAGAGTGGAAAAAGTGGAGGAATCAACTAGATGTTTTTGAGGTATCAAATGGATGCTTTTGGGGATAAAGCTATTTTGCTTAAGAATTACACCCTTTTGTACTATTCTACACACAAGGACCTTTCCAACAATGAAATAATCACTACAATTGGTGTTTGTATGCAAATGTTATGTGACTCGAAAGTTGACCTTCCAATTTTGACCACCATAATTCCAGAGGATGTTGCATTAGCGCCCATTATTCATGGAAAAGGGGATAGTCATATGATAATGATGAATATGACTCTAGAATAATCCATATTATAACTCTAGCTAATAGTTGAACAAGTGAAACTTAACTACAAGTAGGCTATTGGGTCATGTTATAATAGATCCACTAGGAGGAAAAGGGATTCCATTCTATTTGAGGGTTTTTCTTCCATAAATAGGAAGAGTAGATGAATGTGGACAGGGAGAGAGGAAATAAATAGGAATTGTGCATTGTAGTATCCCGCAAGCCACATACCTCACTTCTCTATACTTACAACATTTTTCCATTTTGAGAAAGAGAGTAGAGCAACCTCACCTTCTAGTTGGGTTTTATCTTGAAAAAGTTTCCTACGTTATATATTATGTTATTTTTTATTATAAATTACATGCATGTGCAAACACACCCCCCCCCCCTCTCTGTATTTATTATATAATTGTTATTAGACCATAAGTTTTTTTTTCCCTAAAAGAAAATTCATAATTTCATTAATAGGTGAAATTACATGTTGTAGATACCCTTGGGCATATGTTGTACTGTCGCTGATAATCCACTGTCAAAAGATCAGAAATAATTACAATAAGATCCTGAGGGGTGTACTGTGTTGGTTCATAACCAAAAATAGAAATCAAAAATGTCACCCAGAAGGTGATGACTATTTTTAATATAATATTTACATCGATTTTGAATATCACTGCAAATGAACAAAATTTATAAGCAAAAATTCTGAAAATTAGGGGTTGTTCCCCCTCTGAAGTTCCCTGTCATTGTATGGCCTGTGGAAGTACCAATATGTTCTTGCTGGTGTGTGTTCTATGATCAGCCATTCTCCTAGAGGACGATTCGTCGCTTCTTTCGAAAGCTTGTCTGTGCTTTCATTTCGCTCCCCGGAGGGGGAGCCGAACCTGCAGCCAATTTGGAGAATGTGCGAGGTGGTGAAGGAGGGATCTTCCACGGATTTTTTGTGTTCTATGTCGACACCCCTTCAGCAGCCTCAGGAGGGACTTTTACATGTTGATAGTCGCTCATATTACGCCTTCCGAGAGACGATGTTTGACCACTCGAGAAGTCTCCCAAGCCGGCGATGAGAGTAGCGGGCAATCCTTGTACAGATGCCCCACTTTGTGGCATCTTCTGCAGCGAAAAGGCACTCCTTCATAGTCGGGGAGCTGGCTGCGAGAGAAGTGCCTCCTGTGGAGTGTAATTTTCTCCTCGAGTCCCTCCCTGGTATCAAGATGAACTAGGATTCTAGCCATGGTCATGATTCCAGTTTTTTCGTAGGACTGGTTGTGCTCCAGGTAAGTCCCTAATGCGTTGCCAATGCACTTGAAAACCTGAGGGGTCCAGAATTGCATTAGCAACCCTGGCAGTCGGACCCAAATTGGTCCCGCTCCCAACTGCTCTCGTTCCAGGTCAAATAGAGGATCCCATCTCTTCAGTAGCATGGGTGCCATCTCAATATGCCAATAACGAGAAAGAATCTAGTCCGTATACTCTTCTCTGTGAAAACGGAGTGCGAACCAACCACGCACCAAAACACTGATGACTGGGAATTCTTTTAACAGGGACCCCCAAATTTCCATAGTCCATTGTCGGAGGCGCTCCACGGAATAGTTTCTTCCCTGCACACGCCCAACGAGAACCTTCCTTGCCGTATCAACTACATCTCCCATCTGAACGTCCTTGCCGTATCAACTACATCTCCCATCTGAACGTCCTTGCCGAAAGTCAGATTTATGTCTGTATCTACTGCCTTGAGGCATCTTCCCTTTTTTGGCTTGTCCGTGCGCGGCGTGTGGGGTGCTCTCTCGGTAGACTTCTGCACACTTCAGTGGAACTGCGAGGGGTTGACAGAGTGGATCTAGGGTTTGGGATGGGAGAGCTAAAACATCCGGAGCGAACCGGAGAAATAAGGTTTATGCTGCTGGACCCAGGATGAGCAAAGGAGTGTGGAGGGTGAGTAGGGTTTGATGGACCAGCGGGTGCGAATGAGTATGAGGGTGCGTTCAATGGCATGGAAGGAGGCAGAGACGATACCGGGGGAGAGTCAAAGGTGGGGAGGCTTGAAGGCTGGTGCCGAGCAGGTTAAGGGTAGCCAGAGAGAGTGGAGGGAAGTCCAAACCGGGGAGGTCTTCAATGTGGACATTATGTTAATAATTTAATATTAACATAAATATTAATTTAATCGGCCTAGCCATGTACATTAAATGACTAGTAGAATAGATAGGCATTAAAGCACTTACATTATGATACATCTCATATTACCAAGATTTAAAAAATCATAAAAATTAATCACATTATAACTTTATTTTAAATTAGTATTATTATTAATTATAAAAGAATTAATATATGAGTTATAAATATATACATTTAAAAAGGCATGCTATAAAATTTTTAATGGTGGATATTCACCTCCATTTTACCGTAAGGGTTTTTAACATAACACATATTTACATGACATTTTTTTTAAATTAATTTTGAGATAAATATCAAACTTTGATCAATGAATACTAGTAGAATATTTCGTGGAAATAATATCCTTGCTAACCACCTAGTAACCAACCTATATCCATTTAACTCTAAATCTACCAAGCACCAAGATGGACAAATCACTTTGCACTCTAAAAGTAATTTTCACCTCAAGATATTTGATTCCTCTTAATGCTCGTTAGATCTAGAATTGTTTTGATTATTAATTATAATTAAAATTATAATAATTATTTTATTTTATTTTATTTTGATGTATTTTCATCGAGTAAAAACATTTTATTAATAACTATAATTACAATGAAATTTTATTTTTTTTGTTTTGTTTTATTTTTATGTAATTTAAATGAGACAAATGTTTAACTAGAGAAGACATGACATTAAAATATACTTTTGAGAGTAATTATTCATAATGAATAAACTCAAACTTGCTTTTTAATACAATTATTGATAATTAATTAAAAATTTAAAAATCTTATTTTTAAAAACCTATACAACAAAAATTTAATAGAAATTTATTTATTATTAGTGTAATAGATCATGTGTATGCTTATTTTTTAAATATAACACTTATTTTTGGCTTTCATACCACTTCCATTTCTTTCCTAGGTAAATACAAATACATGACTATCAACAAATAAATAGTATAGTAAATGTATAATCTTATGAAGTAAAAGTAAATATATAATCACAGATTTAGAAATAAAAGAAAGTGATTACTCAAAACCCAACCCATCCATTTAGAGGAGATGACTGAGAATTTTGATTAAAAGAAAAATTAACTCGCAAACATTCGATAAAAAGGAACGCCTATCCTCGTAATCAGAATATTAAGATTTAAAGTAAGATCACATACATTAAATCATTTTCACATCCCTTAAAAAATGATTGTAATTAAAGCTTTTTGTTTTAGTTAATTGAGTTTGGGGTTTTGTAAAACCGTTTTTATTCCACAGGTAGTTGCCACCTTTAACCTCTCAACTAATATCACTAATTAAAACTCATATAAACCACAAAAAAAATTCATTCATAGGTAAAACCCATGCAAAAAGGAAGGAAGAACAAAGAAAGGTTATTCCTATTCACATTCTTCCAGCTTTTGGTGACAAACGGATTTGGAATATGTTCTTTCAACACTCCTGCTTTCAAATCCTTGCTTTGCATACCGTGCTTGTCCTTTCTGTTGCATTGGTTATTGGCCCAGTGCTTTACCAGCGGAGAAGACAGCTTGCACATCTCAAAGAATCACATAATTGGGTCATGAAGTTGCAAGTATGTACCCATTGCGATATTATGAAGTTGGAGAATCAACGAACGGAGACATCTTTATTTCTAAGTTTGCATCATGGGAATATAAAAAAATATCATAAGATACAAAAGGGTGGCAGTCACTAACCAAGACATCTCTAAGAAAAACAAATGTCAGAAGAATTAGACATCTCTAAGAAAAGCAAATGTCAGAATTCCAAAAAAGCATCTTGTACAAAAACAAATACATCAGCTTGCAAACAAAAAAACTGTGTATACAGGATATCCATATTGCAAAAACATATACATCAGGTTCAGGAAAAGGCATGAAGCGGGCCCCGCTGAGACAAAGTTGAAATAATAAGAAAACCGTGAAAGAGGCAACAAGAGACTAGCGCCAATTTTTATGCACCAAAAACGCGGTGAAGTGGGCCATGTGGAGAGTACGACTCGTACACATTGAAAGAATGAGGAAGAAGAGAGTCGGTGCCAATTTTTATGTACTGAAATTCAGGTTTGTATGTGTAAATACAACATTTTTTTAACCATGGGAAAATTTAATTCAGTTGTTATATTAATGCACTCATATATAGTATTTATAGATTTTTTAGATTGGTAAAAAGTTTTGTTATTTTATGTTCTTGTGGGACTCTTTACGTTGGTAAGATTTTCGTTCTATTAATGAGCGTTCAGCATACATAAAATATGGGAGCATTGGGTCTTCTGCCTTCGCACACGTGGGAAGACTAAGCATCATGTATGTATTGAGGAGAGTCTTGTTATTGTCAAGGTTGTGCAATTTCATCACCGGAAATTTAGGGAAGCCATAGAAATTGAAGAAAGTCCAAGCAATCTCAATATAGATGATTGTTCGAAAATTAGCAGTTGTTGGATCTCGGGCCCTTTCTTCCTAGCCAACCCTTTCCCTGTCGCCCGGACCCCTTGTGTTGTTGGATCTCGGGCCCTTTCTTCCTAGCCAACCCTTTCCCTGTCGCCTGGACCCCTTGTGTTTTTTTCCCCTCGTCCTTTGGATTGTTTTTCTAGTGTTCCCTTTCTTCTCTTTGGGTTTTCATTCTGTAATTCCTGTATTAATTTTTACAGCTTAATTATTATATAAATGAATCTTTTATTCATAAAACATACATAACAAGATTATAAGGTTTTATACCAATTACTCTATAAGTAAAAATAAATAAAATTATAAATTGAATTAACTAACTAATTGAAAAAATATATATATTTTAATTTTATATTCTAAATCGATAAAAATAAATAGAATTAAATTATAAATTGTATTAACTAACTAATTAAAAATAGATATAAATTTTCCAATTGACTTTTATTTATATTCAAAATAGAAATTGCTTCATTTCTAATTTAATTAAATTAAAGTATGAATTAAGTCATAAAATCATCTAACTAATTAGGTTATCTAGATATTACTCATTTATTTTTATTATTTAATATAATAAAATTATTATATGTTTTTTTAGTCTTTCATAAAAAAAATAGCCTATTAGTTAACTTAGTTAAATTCAAGGAATTTACACTTAATAGTAAATAGAAGTGAAACTAACTTTCTAATAATTTAATTAACTAATTACATGTCCGGTCACCAGGTCTAATGTAGCCTTTTCTTGGTCAAATTGTAGCCATTCCGGATCAAATGTAGCCATTAGATAACTTGCTCTCTCTATTTATATTGCAGCCATGATTTGGTTCTTCAACTTATCATGACGATGAACCACACTTCAACTTATCGTGACGATAAACCACACTTGTCAACAAATATATTATAATGTGATTTCCCAAAAAAAACTCTAAAAAAACTTTATATGGATCACACAAACCTAAATTTACCAATATATAATCCATATTAAACTATGTCACTGCGTTGCAGAACAATTAACTAAATTTTTTGTTATTTTATAAACTTCACTATAAGTTTTTCTTTGCAATGTGATGACGTATGACGCCGCAGGCTCCATTGCCCAAGATATATCGTCATGGCACTCATGTCACTTCACTGCGTGTAAAACTGAAGTCCTTTATCAGTTTTATGATTGTAAGATTATATTTTTAGGTGGGTGACTCCTATTTCGTAGACCATAGCAAAGTTAATGCTATGTCCTTACACCCTCTGACAGCGGCAGACAGCCTCCTTGACGTCATGGCGCCCTTACATGCTCGACCATGGATCATGGCATGCATCCCTCTCCGACGATTACAGGTCACGCAGCTCCGGCGACTCTGCCGTCTGCCGTGCTCCTGCCCATCGACCCTGCCCGCCTCCACTTTGGCCTCCACTCTGGCGTATTGATGAGGCACATTTACCAACCTCTGCCTATGATCATCCATCCATCTGGCTGTTTGTATTGATGGTCATGAAACGCGGAAGCATGCGTAAGATAGGCCCATCCATTCCTGTGATATTGATAGCCATGAAATGGCCTCATACGAAACACAAGACCCGCCCCGCCCAAATTCGAAATTTGAAATGGCCTCATACGAAACACAAGGCCCGCCCCGCCCAAATTCGAAATTTGAACTTGTGCCGATGTATTAATGGGGTCGGAAATATTGGTTGCCCTCTACTAGTGTTCTTCTGAAACTGAAACCTGTGTTTGTAGCTCTCGCCGAGAGGGCGACCCAAAAGGATAGAAGCGCTTCACACGGAATCCACATTCATATGTAAGTGGCATCTCTGCTTCACATCTATTGTTCGGAGGAACTTTTCAGGCAGCGATGGACAAAATAGGCTCCGGTAAATGGACCATTTGGATTGTCGTCCTGTTGTTGTTCGGGATGATTTTATTGGTCGATGTTACCACTCAACTAGGTAAAGAAGCAATTTTTTTGTATTTTTCCCTTCATTTATAAATAAATTAACCTCTTCATTCCTAAATAAATTAACCTCTTCATTCCTGGCATTGTAGGTGGATTTTAGAACATCAATTGCAGAGGGAAAGCAAAACACAGAGGCGACAACAATATAACATGGGTCAATGATGCTAATTACATAGACGTCGGGCAGACAGTAGAGATAGGGAACGCAGCTGAACAAAGGTTCGGTTCTTACTTGAATAATCTCAGGCTTTTCCCAAAGCCTCTCGACAAGTCTTGTTATGAGGTTCCTGTGGCCTGGTCTTATCCTGGAAATTACAGTGGATTCCAACAATTGCCAAGCTTTTCTTACTCTATTGAGACACTCGGTATGTTGCATAGGCCAGGATCAGGAAATAGCAGTCTCTCGGATTTCCCCTCTCTTGAGGATCAACGCGCACTATTTCAAAAAAAAAGGAGTAATATATTGCGCTTGAATTGAATCTTGGTTTTTTTTTCATTTTTCACTGTTTCTTTGGATTAAAACACAGAGGTGAGGGTTAAAAGTTGGTAACTTAAGAAATGTTCCTCCACAGCATTCGGTCGAAAACGCTCTGCAAAAAATTCATTCGGTCATTATTTACATACACTCTTCCACAACATTCAGTAGAAAGCACTCTGGGAAAATTTTCAGGGATTCTTTACTTGACATATATTAGCGGAAATGATGAATTCATTGACGTCTGTTTGTCATAAGCTTTAAATCCGTCCAGAAAAGTTTAATTCAAATCGAATGCATCCATTGAAATGAAAAGGTTAATTCATTTATTTTTTTTCCCTTATTTGAATTTTGTTAATTTTTAAAATTTTAAATTTTAAATAAATAAAACTATTATATAAATGGATTTTGATTAGAAATTTTTAAAATTATTATATGTTAAAGAAATAAAATTATTGTATAAATATAGGTTGAGGATGAGGACTAATAAGAAATTATTGAGAAAAAAAAAATTAAACTTTATTTTTATGTTTGTAACATAAAATAAAAGTATTTCAAAATGATCATAAAAGTATTTCAAAATTATCATAATTTTAATAAAATTAAATTGTTAAAACACATTGTTTTTCATATTTGAATTTTTTAATTTTATAATGTTGATAACCTTTTTTATTTCATAAGATTTTTGGAATTAATAAATGCCAAATTTCATATAACTTTGGATTGTTTTTCTAGTTTTTTTTCCTTTGGGTTTTTTCATTTAATAATTTATGTTTTAATTTTTACGTCTTAATCCTTATATAAATGGATAAAAATATGTTCTTCATGAGACTTAGATAATAGGATTATAAGGTTTTATATCAATTAATCTGGTTAATCTTTGATTAAAATAAATAAAATTATAAATTGAATTAACTAACTAATTGAAAATAGATATAATTTTTCTATTAACTTTTATTTGTATTCTAAATAGAAATTACTTCGTTTCTAATATAATTAAATTAAATTATAAAACTAACTAATTAATTAGGCTATATAATTATTACTCATTTATTCTTAGTATTTAATATAATAATATTATTATATGTCTTTCTAGTCTTTGATGATTAAAAAAGTCTATTGGTTAATTTGGCTAAATGCAAGCAATTTACATTTAATCGTAAATAGAAATAAAACTAACTATCTAATTATTTAATTAACTAATTATATGTCCCTCTCCATATCTCTTGGTCCTGTCTGGTTACCCAATCTAATGTAGTCGTTTCTCTCTATTTATATTGTAGCCATGATCTAATGTAGCTATTTCCTGGTCAAATGTAACCTACTCTCTCTATTTATACTACAACCATGATCTGGTTCTTCAACTTTTCCTGACGTTAAACCACACTTGTTGGTGTTTTCCATGTTAAACTCTTCTCAAAAAACTTGATATGGATCACAGAAGCCTAAATTCAATAATATTTGTATTATAATAAAATTATACAATATTAATATTTCTATTCACATGTACAAATTTTTCATCTTTAAAAATGAAGTAGTTTTTCTTTGTTAATGTTCACATTTGCACACCATCTCACATGAAGTGTTTTTTTCATCACTTCTCTCCGCATTTCATTTGCAACATTTCTCTTTTTTTTTAGAAAATCTAAGAATCTGCATGTACGATGTGATTATTGCCGAAAACCATCTTAATAATCATCATTGCTTTTAACTTGAAATTACTTATTATAAATAAAAACAAAATGGAAGAAATAATGATAAAAATCCTACACAACAACAATACACATAAACCATGACATGATAAATGTCAAAACATTTACTCCATTAGACATCTCACATTGTCCAAAATAAAAAATCAACTAAATTATAACTTTATTTTAAATTATTATTATTATTAAAAGAATTAATATATGACTTCAATATATACAAATATTTTGAAAAACATATAACAATATTCTTAACCATGGAGATTCTTAACAATGCCATGGGTTATCAATACTACATGCTCAATATGACGTGTTAATATGACATTTTTTTAATTAATTAATTTGAGACAAATTAATTAAAATATCATAACTAACTCTTAGATAAGTCTTAACCTTTGATGTGTGATTACTATTATAAATATTTCAGCATATTCTGTGGAAGTTAAATCTCTATCATCCACCTAATAATCATTTCTGGGCATATTCCATGGAAATTAAATCTATACCATACACCTATTAATTATTGATAATTAAATTAAAATTATAAAAAAAATATTCTAAAATAAACAAGCTTATTAGCATAATTAATTAATAAAAAATATTTATAGTATAATCAAAATGTAGTTTCTCTAACATGTGAACATCTTATTTACAAATTTCATAAGTTTTTTGCAATATTAATGAAAATCTAATAATATTTTATTTTATTTTATATATATTTTTAATTTGGATAAGACTACATCATCATCATATTCAATATATTACTACAATAGAGTAGTGACTTCACATCAAGAAGTGATTATCACCATAATGGAATAGTGACTTTACATCAATTTTTTTTTATATCCAAAACTAAATAAACACATTCTTTTATTATACTACTAATTTAACAAAATATACATAATTCAATTTAAATATTACAAGTTTATATATATATATATATATATATATATATATATATATATATATATATTTCACATAAAATTTATTTATTATTATCAATTTTCTGTGGGTTAAAAAGAGGAATACATCTCCCAAATCCATTCATCTTGGAACAAAGAGCTTGTTGTTGTTTTAACAACTCTATAATTTTTAAATAATTATTTAATTGGCGGAGTTTTCCTCACCTTATATTTAAGGGCTATATTAATTTTGGTAATTTCTTTGGAAGATGTCATTATCAAACTCTATTTGAACGAAATTATATTACGTTTGGTAATTTCTTTGGAAGATGTCATTATCAAACTCTATTTCAATGAAAAACATGATTACATCGTGATTAATGTTCACCATAGTATGGAAAGGCGAGAGCTATTTCCACCTCTATAGAAACATTAATGCTCTCTTAAGAGATTCTAAGGACAGTATTGGGACACGGGTTCTGACATCCCCTCCATTCTTCGGCTAACAGATTCTGATTCCATAGTAATGGAGATATGCATGATGCCATCATCCATGTCGTTGTTTGTATTGATGCGCATTGAAATGAGCGACATGTGTATCATGGCATGTCATGTATCATATGCTATCTACCATCTGATATTAATTGCCACCAAATTTTGAATTGTATAATGGCGCTCCAAATTGGAATTTTGAATCTCAAAACCCGCGCTGCCATATTTTGTTGTAATTGAAAGAAGCTTTGGTCGGTTATAGTTTCTTTGCTCAGCATGAGCTTCCGGACGAGTTTGGTGCTAATCACGATTGCGGTGATTCTGGCTATCGTTGTCTCTGCTGGGGAGAAAACTCATTTTAGCGTTGCCATTGGGATATTGGGATTCTGGGTTTATGTATCACATGACAGGCTGTTGCTCTGGAAGATGGGAAGGCCTAGTTTCTTTGCTCAGCATGAGCTTCCGGACGAGGTCGATGCTGATGGCGATTGCGGTGGTTCTGGTTATCGTTGCCTCTGTTGGTGAGAAACTCATTTTAGCGTTGCCATTGGGATATTGGGATTCTGGGTTTATGTATCACATGACAGGCTGTTGCTCTGGAAGATGGGAAGGCGTGCATGCCTCCCGACATCATCAACCTACCATAGCTGAATCCAATAACAAATCTCATGCCTTGTATTTGGCCTCTGTGAGTCTCAGGTTTATCAACAAGGGTGTGAAGAGGGGATTGGAATTCTAACATAATTACTCTTACCAGTTTGGCTCAGTGTATTTACTTCTGTAAATTCCTGAGTCAACATTTTCCACCCATATACTAGCCATAATTTCGATCGTCCCCTACCCTAGCTCTTATGGTGCTCACTGACCTCCTAGCCTGGTGGCTTCTTTTCATAATGTCCCTCGTTGGAATCCCCTCGGGGGTACTTGCTTTTGATCGCTTTAGTGAAGTCCAACATTTGGGCATTTTAATAATAATCTCGGGCTTCCTTTTTCTCTTAACTCTTATTTAAATACTTTACAAGAATTCTTTTATGAATCCTCCTCTTATCTCGTAACCTCGAGATATCAAGCTGTTATCACAAATCAATTTAAATTTCTTCTCGATATTTCATTTTTACCTCTTTCCATCTCGGAACCTCAACATATCCTATTTTTGCAATCTCGTAAGTTAATTTAAACTCTATCCGATATCTCTATCCTGATATCTTACATGGCACATTTCACGTGGTTTTACCATCCCGTCTATTTTAAATGATTTAATACGATCTCATAGGCTTTTGGTCAACTCATTCATTACTAGATAGTCTAACCTATCACTATGCATACATGGAGTTCTCTTTTATTATCTCTATACCATTACACTGACTTCTATGTTATCATGGTGTTAGAAAGCTTGGATGTATTCTTAATTATAATTTCAACACACTTCCAAGAATTTATTCCTCGAGATGACTATGTGACTTTAGGGATATCCATTCTATTCGGCGTGTCCGCATGGATCTCTATTGATATGCTTTCATAATCTGTGGCTTAATCATATTTTGGTCTTTATTCTACTATCATATGCCCGTCCCATTTTGTTTTGTCTTGTAATATGCATCTTTGTTATCTTTTCAAGGCATTCTTGAGAAACCATTATAACAATACAGTCACCTGGTAAGCAAATACAAAATATGCAAAGGTAATGGATTCTGGTCAATTTCAAATCCTTTTGTGGTTCACCTATTGTTAATATATCACTCCATACAAAAGATTCAAGTCCTCTCCATATGCACATAAGTGCTATGATGCAGGAGCATCCAACTCAGGCACCATGACCGGGTGTCGGTCTCTGTGAGGTCAAAGAGTTGAGTTTACTTTTAGTTGTCTTTATGTTAGTTAACAGAATAGTAAGTAGAACTTTTATTCTTGTCTTAATTTCTAAATTAGTTAAGGGTAGTTGATCAGTTAGGGTTATTTGTTTTTCTGTTGTTAACAAGTCATGGATTAATGATTGTCCTTTTATTTTAAAAGGAAAAAGACAAGTGTATCTTAAGGGAAAATCTTGTCATAAGATAGAACGAATGACTAATAACCAAGTAACTGTAAAAGTTTGTAACTGAAAAACAACTATATAGTTTCATTAACTGGAACAAGGAACCTATAAATGTAACAGGACAAATCATGTAAGGGGTTCAGTTCAGTACCTTTCGCACTCAAACAATAGCAAGAATAGAGAAATTAAGTTCTGTCCATCTGTATGTCTACTGTACTTTATTATGTTTTCCAATTGATGACTATCTGAGCATACAACTAACTCTACACAGATTCTTGAAAATAAATTCCTTTTGTTTCCTGAGAGAAAGAACCGGTTCTCATAGCGAGATCGAAGAGCAGATACAATATGAGGGTTTGTAATTCGTTTGAAACAAACAGCGAAAATAAACCAAGAGTGATACAACGAGAATTCGGTACAGGCCAAATACCCACAGGCCGGACGAAAGTTTCCACCATACAATTAAATTGACAGCCATATAACATTGCCAACATAACTATAGGGTTCATGCACATTTATACATCATATCTCAAGCAAACTGAAGAAGCATAACAACAGTTCTGGCTACGAATTCAGAGCAAAAAAATAGCGAACGTTATTCAGGTATACCAAACTAAGTCTTATCATATCTCCCTAAAGAATTTTCCTTTCAAAAAAATTGCAAAGTCCAGCGTATAATAATTACATAACAGTGATGTAAGAATTAAGTTGTGAACGCTCAAACCATGAACGATAAACCCTAGGTGAGGGTTTCAACCACATATTCATACACAGCATAGACACGTACACCCTTGAACGACAAACCCTAGGTGAGGGTTTCGACAGAAAATTGCAACTATAAACAGAAAATTGCAGTCAAGACATAGTGGAAGCCCAGAATTCCAAGTAGTAGAGCAAAGCTCACAGTGTGAGTCATTCAAAAAGCAACGTGGGTGACAAACGCATACAACCCGAAGGCATAAGTTAAAGACCAGAACGAACACTACAAGAAATTCGAAGAGTCAGAGCCTACCGGACAAGACCGAGACGTATATGGCCAAACCCTCCAACTGCAAACCCTTAACACCTGCACAATCATGATACACAGGTGTCAGAGCATAAATTGTAACAGAAGTGAAATACAGAGCTGGAAAGGGAAACAAAACAATGAAAGTTGCATTCGTCTTACCTGAGAGTTTGCAGTGAGACCCAAGATCGGCATTCAACCAATAGCGCCGACTGACTGTGGAGACGAAGGAGCAGACCAGGTCAGAGACTGTGGAAAAAGACCCATAAATTGAAATAGAGAAAGAGCAATTACCTGTGTATTAAGCCGAGAATGAAAGAAATCCATCGAGCTAAACCTGGAAATAAGCAAACATTGAGTTGCCAACCAGAATGAGCAATACCAGTGCATGAGTTGAAATACGGCAGCCTGTTGAACCCACGGTACAAGGAAAACGAAAACACAATAGAGGTCACTTACCCAGGCAGCTACAGGACGAACCACAACTGTCAACGAACCAAGGATTAAAGGCAAACACACTCATAGCAAAGAACAACCAGAGGCACGCCCAAGACTCGCAACATTGCTTCCCACCAAAATCAGTATTTTATCTCCAAAGAACACTGAAGAAGCGTATCAAAGTGCGATGAAAGCTGAAGAGAAAATTACTAGAAGGCAGAATGCTCGGAGAGGACGAGGAGCCGGCCGGGGAAGAGGCCAGTCATATGGCAGAGGGCGGACTGCTAGTAATAATGAGGAAGGTAGCAGTTCCAAAGCTTCTGGATCAGCGGACAGAGGTGATAATGCGAGAGGCGGTAGGTCATCCCAGCGAGGCAGGGGAAATGGCCGAGGAAGAGGGGCTGGTTACAAATGTTACAGGTGTCATAAATGGGGACATAGATCATTTGAATGTCTAGAGGCAGAACAAGCTAGACAGCGGGGTGCATATGTTGCACAACCAGAAGAAGCAGCAGCACCTCCCCAAGAAGCAGAAAATGCTCCAGAGACAGGGGAAGCCCTGGTGCTGCACAAGGTATTGTTAAAACCAATCAAGGAGGTCACCGAACAGACACAACGGAAGGCTTTGTTTAGAACAGTTTGTAAGTCACGAGGTAAGTGTTGTAAGTTAATTATTGACAGCGGTAGTACTGATAACTTAGTGTTTATAGAGATGGTAGAAAAGTTGGAGTTGAAGTGCTTGAAACATCCCAACCCTTACAGAGTCTCATGGCTACAAAAAGGCCATCAGTTGCTGGTGGATGAACAGTGCGAGGTGGAGTTTCAAATAGGCAGATATAAGGATAAAGTCATTTGTGACATCATGCCAATGGATGTATGTCACATACTGCTAGGCAGGCCTTGGCAGTACAATAGGAAAGTGGTACACGATGGATTGACGAACTGTTATAAGTTTGTTAAGGATGGAATCAAGCATACGCTTGTGCCCATCAAAGAAGAAGGGACAACAGGGACAAGTGAACCAAAAGCATTGTTGGTTAGTGGAAAACATTTTCTGAAACAAGTTGAGGACAGTGAGATGGGTTACGCAGTTGTAAAGAAAACAAGGACAGTGTTGTTGCATATGGAGGTATCAGATTTACCTATATAAATCCAGCAGATGTTGTAGGAGTTTACAGATATAGTGGTGGATGACTTGCCAAACAAATTACCCCCCAAAAGAAGCATAAGTCATCATATCAACTTCATACCCGGAGCTAGTTTTCCGAACAAAGCGGCATACCGAATGAGTCCCAAGGACAATGAAGAGATTAGAAAGCAGGTGCAAGAATTGTTAGACAAGGGATTGATAAGGGAAAGTTTAAGCCCTTATGCAGTCCCAACAGTTCTCACCCCCAAGAAGGGAGGATAGTGGCAGATGTGCACAGACTCAAGGGCCATCAACAAAATCACCATCTGGTACAGGTTTTCGTTACCACGGATGGATGACATGATGGATTGTTTAAGCGGAGCAGCATATTTCTCTAAGATAGACTTGAAGAGCGGGTACCATCAGATTCAGATACGAGAGGGGGACGAATGGTAGACAGCCTTTAAGACGAATGAGGGGTTGTACGAATGGTTGGTCATGCCATTCGGACTGAGCAACGCGCCCAGTACATTTATGAGGTTGATGAATGAGATGTTGAAGGAGTACATCAGGAAATTTGTGATCGTATACCTGGATGACATACTAGTTTTCATCAGGACAAGGGAAGAACACCTTCAACATGTACGGAAGGTGCTGGAAAAATTACAGCAGAATAAACTGCTGATAAACTTGAAGAAATATACCTTTCTGTAGAAGGAATTGATTTATTTGGGCTTTGTAATAGCAGAAAATGAACTGAAGATGGATCCGGAGAAGGTGGCGGTGATAGTGAATTGGCCATCTCCAACAAATTTATTCGAGGTACGTAGCTTTCATAGACTAGCGAGTTTTTACCGGAAATTCATAAGGAATTTTAGTGAAATTTGTGCACCTATGTTGGACACCATTAAAAAGGCCAGTTAGCCTTTTCGATGGACGGATGCAGCGGAGAGAAGTTTCCAGTTGTTAAAGAGAAAGATCAATGAGAGGCCGATCCTGAGATTTCCAGATTTCAAGAAGCTTTTTCAGGTTCACTGTGATGCTAGCGGTACGGCTATTGGAGCTGTACTCAGCTGGGAAGATAAGCCTGTAGCATTTTTCAGCAAGAAGCTGAATGAAAGTCGACAGAAATATTCATCGTATGATAAGGAGTTCTATGTTGTTATATAGGCATTAAAACACTGGAGGCATTATTTGTTGGGAAACGAATTTGTGTTGTTCTCAGATAATTCTACACTACAGCATGTAATGCAACAGCACAAGTTGAACCACAAACACACCAAATGGGTGGAGTATTTGTAGAGTTTCAATTTCGTATTGAAGCATATTAGTGAGCAGGCCAACAAGGTGGTGGATGCACTAAGTAGGAGAGCTCTACTTCTGCAGGAAAGCACTGTGCAAGTGCTGGGTTTTGAGCACTTAAAAGACTTATACCATACTGATACAGATTTTAAGGAGGCCTACGAGGCATGTCAGAATCCCTTGGTGAGAGATAACAGTCCATGGTTGGACTACAACCTACAGGAGAAACTGTTGTTTAAGGGAGGACAACTATGCATACCTGACTGCTTGATGAGAGAGAATATTATTCGGGAGAAGCATAGTGGAGGTCTGGCCAGACATTTCGTCATGGACAAGACACTCGAGTAGCTTAGTCATTTCTACTTTTGGCCAAAGATGCGGAGGGATGTGCAGCGATTTGTGGCCAGATGTAAAGTGTGCCAGTTGGCAAATGGTCACAGTCAAAACATGGGACTGTACACACCGTTATCTGTTCCAGGCAGACCGTGGGATTCAGTCAGCTTGGACTTCATCTTAGGTCTACCTAAGACATAGAGAGGTTATGACTCGATGATGGTGGTAGTGGACAGATTCTCGAAAATGGCGCATTTCATCCCTTGCAGGAAAACCAGTGATGCCACTCACGTGGCCGACTTGTTTTTCACAGAGATTGTCAGGTTACATGGGTTGCCTAGGTCTATTCTGTCGGACAGGGATGTGAAGTTTACAGGACACTTTTGGCAGACCCTATGGAAGAAAATGGATACAAAGTTGAGTTACAGTTCTGCTTTCCACACCCTTCAGCCCTTGACTTCTGCGAAATGCGATTAGCAATATAATCATGACCGTCGATTTGGTTCTCAATCCGACGGTTGTCGCATCATCGCACGAGAACTTGCGCGACGTTACCACCCTTCGAACTGATAGCATTCTATGTTGCGGTTTATAATTTTTCGGGTCCGGCTTTCTGGATTGACTTCTGCGCTTATTCCAACCCAATATCCATTGGATGACAAAGGCCTTAGATCCTACGGTCTGTGGACTTCAACTCGCGCACAGGTTAATGGTAGTCCTAACCCCGTAGTTGACTGTGATTCCAAAATTTGACTATGAGATCAACAGCTGTGATGGAGTGCAGGACTTCAGCTGGGATTAAGAAACCAGTACACTCATATCCCCCCTGCTCATCTCAGTCATTGATCTTACCTTTCCATATACGATGCTGCGGCAAAAATATGTTGTATACGATGCTTGAAGAATTCTTCCATGGGAAATATCACTAACTAGTGGAGGTGGAAGCAGCGGTGAAGGTTATGTGAAGGAGATGGTTACCTTCGCTATCACGCATATTTTCCGTATATGCACATTTTCTGTATATGCACAATTTCTATATATGGAATTTGCACATATACGATGTAGATAGATAAACGATGTGCATATACGGAAGATATGCACATATAAGAAAGTCAGGGATGAAGATGGCTAAAGAAAATGCTCATAGGGGTTAGTAAGGAACAAATTAATTAGGAGCTAAGGGTTTCTGGTTTAAAATGAACCCAAAATTGGACAAAAAACCCCTAGTCTGGAATGAGCAGGGTCAGGGTGGAAGAGGGAGACAAATGACAAAAGGAAATGATTAGCAGGGGAGGGGAAGAGTCACCTACCTGACATGGTTACGCACCTCCTCCAAGTCATCGAGCGTCTTTGTCTTTCGTGTGACCAAGCTGAATTGCCCAAATGACTGGCGAGGCCAAATATTTATAAGTTTGGTTTCATATGTGGGGGTTGCAGGGGTCGCACAAGTATGATTTCATGTGTTTGCAACCCTTAAGACCTCGCAACCTCAAGGGTTCACAAAGTCGTGTGGTTTCATAGGTCGCCCTTGTTTGGTCTCCAAACCTTTTCAACCTTGTGACCTTGCGACCACAAGGGTCGTGAACTCAGATCGGTCACACAATGCATGGAAGATATGCACATATAGGAAAGTTAGGGATATACGGAAGATATGCGCATATTTTCCGTATATGTGCAATTTCCGTATATGCGCATATCTTCCGTATATGCACATTTTCCGTACATGCGCAATTTCTGTATATGGAATTTGTACATATCTTCGTTCATGTATCTACATCGTATATGCGCAAATTCCATATACAGAACTTGCGCATATATGGAAATTGTGCATATACGGAAGATATGCGCATATCTTCCGTATATGCACAATTTCCGTATATGTGCAAGTTCTGTATATGGAATTTGCGGATATACGATGCAGATACATAAACGATGTGCATATACGAAAGATATGCACATATAGGAGAGTTAGAGATATACAGAAGATATGCACATATCTTCCGTATATGCGCAATTTTCGTATATGCGCATATCTTCCGTATATGCACAATTTCCATATATGCAAAATTTCTGTATATGGAATTTGCGCATATACGATGTAGATACATGAACGAAGATATGTACAAATTCCATATACAGAAATTGCACATATACGGAAATTGTGCATATAGGGAAGATATACGCATATACGGAAATTGCGCATATACGGAAGATATGCGCATATCTTCCGTATATCCCTAACTTTCCTATATGTTCATATCTTCCATATATGCACGTCGTTTATGAATCTGCATCGTATATGCGAAAATTCCATATACGGAAATTGCGCATATACGGAAATTGTGCATATACGGAAGATACAGGCGTACCTTCCGTAAATGCACAATTTCCATATATGTGCAATTTCCGTATATGGAATTTGCGCATATACGATGCAGATTCATAAACGACGTGCATATACAGAAGATATACACATATAGGAAAGTTAGGGATATATGGAAGATATGCGCATATTTTCCGTATATCTTCCATATATGCTCAATTTCCGTATATGCACAATTTCTGTATATGAGAAATTTCTGTATATGGAATTTGTGCATATACGATGTAGATACTTGAACGAAGATATGTACAAATTCCATATACAGAAATTGCGCATATACGGAAATTGTGCATACACGGAAGATGTACGCATATACGGAAATTGCGCATATGCGCATAAAGATATGCGCATATCTTCCGTATATCCCTAACTTTCCTATATGTGCATATCTTCCGTATATGCACGTCGTTTATGTATCTCCATCGTATATGCGCAAATTCCATACACAGAAATTGCGCATATAGGGAAATTGTGCATATACGAAAGATATGTGCATATCTTCCGTATATGCACAATTTCCGTATATGGGAAATTTCTGTATATGGAATTTGCGCATATACGATGTAGATACATGAACGAAAATATATACAAATTCCATATATGGAAATTGCGCATATACGGAAATTGTGCATACACGGAACATGTGCACATATTCGGAAAGCGCATATGCGCATAAAGATATGCGCATATCTTTCGTATATCCCTAACTTTCCTATATGTGCATATCTTCCGTATATGCACGTTGTTTATGTATCTGCATCGTATATGTGCAAATTCCATATACAGAAATTGTCCTTATACGGAAATTGTACATATACGGAAGATATGCGCATATCTTCCGTATATGCACAATTTCCATATATCCGCAATTTCTGTATATGGAATTTGCGTATATACGATACAGATACATAAACGACGTGCATATACGGAAGATATGCACATATAGAAAAGTTAGGGATATACGGAAGATATGCGCATATTTTCCGTATATGTGCAATTTCCATATATGCGCATATCTTCCGTATATGCACATTTTCTGTACATGCGCAATTTCTGTATATGGAATTTGCGCATATACGATGGAGATACATAAACGACGTGCATATATGGAAGATATGCACATATAGGAAAGTTAGGGATATACGGAAGATATGCACATATCTTCCATATATGCGCAATTTCCGTATATGTGCACATCTTCCGTATATGCACAATTTCCGTATATGCGAAATTTCAGTGTATGGAATTTGTACATATCTTCGTTCATGTATCTACATCGTATATGCGCAAATTCCATATACAAAAATTTCCCATATACGGAAATTGTGAATATACGGAAATTGCGCATATACGGAAGATATGCGCATATCTTCCGTATATCCCTAACTTTCCTATATGTGTATATCTTCCGTATATGCACGTCGTTTATGAATCTGCATCGTATATGCGCAAATTCCATATACAGAAATTGCGCATATACGGAAATTGTGCATATACGGAAGATACGCCTGTATCTTCCGTATATGCACAATTTCCGTATATGTGCAATTTCTGTATATGGAATTTGCACATATACGATGCAGATTCACAAAGGACGTGCATATACGGAAGATATGAACATATAGGAAAGTTAGGGATATACAGAAGATATGCGCATATCTTTCGTATATGCACAATTTCCGTATATCCGTATATCTTCTATATATGCACAATTTCCGTATATGTGCAATTTCTGTATATGGAATTTGTACATATCTTCATTCATGTATCTACATTGTATATGCGCAAATTCCATATAGAGAATTTTCGCATATACGGAAATTGTGCATATATGGAAGATATGCGCATATACGGAAGATATGCGTATTGTAGGTTTTAACCCTGTACAGAAATTACCTACATACGAATTCTTAAACAAAGAAAATAAACAATGCGAGAGCATAACCCATAAAACACATATGCACAGAGATTTTTCCCTGGATCCCAAAACCGAGACTACCAGCTTGATTTTTCATTATATTCCTTTCAATGTTACAATACATATTTATACATGCCGAAGCATCCAATACCATGAACTGAAAAACCATCGCGTTCAATACCATGTGCGAAAATCATGCACAAAACCATAGGTAGGTTCACCCAACCTAATATAGGGTCCAAAAAAAAATTTCCCAGGCCGCTGCCCCGGACCCCGTAGAGGGGGGCTACCCGCCCCCCTCAAACCCCCCTGTGACCCCCCCGCTGCGCAATCGGCGCAACAAAAGGGGGCTCCCGCCCCCCTCTAACCCCCCGTTTAACTACGTGTATTAGTCGTGGAAAGAATATAACACAACCCAACAATCTCCCACTTGTTGTTTTCTTTCCACAGGGGGCCACAGGAGAGCTTAGTCATTTTTCCAGCCCTAAAACACCCATTGTTTCTCTACACCAAGAGAACTTCTCAGAGCTCACAGATTTTGTCAATGCATCTGCAGTATTCTTCAAAGTGTCCACCTTTACCAGCAACACCTTTTTGTCTTCTATCATATCCCTCACAAAGTGATACTGAACATCAATGTGCTTTGTCTTTGAATGATAAGCAGGGTTCTTTGCCAAGAAAATTGCACTTTGGCTGTCACAGTCTATTCTTATAGCTCCCTGTACTAACCCCATACTTGAACACAATCTCTACAACCAAACTGCTTCCTTGCTTGCATGAGTGGCTGCCATGTATTCTGCCTCTGTAGTTGATAGTGCCACTACAGATTGTTTCTTACTCATCCAACTGACTGCACCTCCAAATAGGTTAAACGCATACCCACTTGTAGATCTTCTCTGATCCAGATCTCCAGCCCAGTCTGCATCAACAAAACCATGAATATCCAACACTCTGTCCAATCCTGGTCTTCCTTGGTAGCACAAACCATAATCACTAGTGCCACGCAAATACCTGAAAACCCGCTTCACTGCTGTCCAGTGCTCCTTCCCAGGCTTTGACATAAACCTGCTCAATACTCCCACTGCATGTGCAATGTCTGGTCTAGTACAGACCATTGCATACATCAGGCTACCGACTGCACTTGCATATGGAACACGGGACATGTCCTCTTCCTCTTCTTGTGTCTTGGGACACTGTTCAGCAGATAACCTTGTTAGTGTCGGTCTTGAGCCCTCCATCAGTGATCAATAGTTCTTTGCATATGCATAGGTAGGTGTCTCATTAGTGTCAGTTTTTGCATCCCGCTAGGCATGCCATAAAACTAAATGGAGGGCTGGTCTTTGTTCCCTTCTTAGGCTTAGCTAGATCAAGTCATACCACAATGAAATTGAGTCATACTTGTTTTTGTTTTTGTCTTGAGGTCCCATGGTCTTAGGTCTAGGGTTTTAAGTCAAAAATCACTGCAAGGTCATGAGTCCAAACCCAGTGAGTGCCCAGCAAGCCAGAAGGAGGTATGTACATATGTTTCATTGTTATTTTCATCAGCTACAGGTCATTTAATGCCTTGGATTTAAAAACCCTGTTTTTAAGTTCAAGGCCATGAGAAATTTGTAAAAATAAAGAAATTTTCAAAAGTTTTCAAAAGTGTTGGCAACAACCCTCGTTCCTTCGCCACAGCCCATCAGATGGTCAACCTGCAAAAAGAACGAAGTCAAACGCCTCAAAGAGCTAATTTCAGGACAAAATGAACTCCAAAACAGTGTTAAAAGAGAATGCAAAATGAAAACATTATAAAGTGGGTTTCTAAAGTCAAATTTTTTTAAAACGACCCTATAAAGGTAAATTCCCTCCTTGCAAAGTTTCATTGTGCATTTGAGAGCGAAAAATTACAAGCAAGAGGCAAAGAGGGCGAATTTGGGCGATTTCCAGCAAATTCCAAGCTTTGGAGGGTGCGCGACCACTCCACAGGGGTGCGCGACCACCTGGGTGGTGCGCGACCACTCCATCCAATTTTCGCAGTGTATTTTTGGTCGCGCGCGACCACTCCAAGGGTGCGCGACCACTCCAAGGAGGGGCGCGACCACTCGTTCCGCCTTCACAAAAACTCACCCAAACTTCAATTTTCTCTCAAATTCGCTCGTGGATTCTACAAGGTATGCCTCCTTTATCAAGTTTTGAATTGTGTCATGGATCCAAAGGAGGGTTATGGTCATAAATATCATGCAAGAAATTAATGAAATATAGGTTAAGTGACTTGATGTATTTGCAAGCTTATGTTAGGTTGTATTGTTTGTTTTTCAAGGTAATTTTTCCTTTATTCCCTTCCATTATTTTCCCATTATAAATTCACATGTGTTAGAGTGTCATTTTCATTAATCTCATTTGCAAAGAAGCGCTAAAACCCTACCCCAAATTCCATGAAACCCTAACCCCTCCTAAACCATATTTCAAACCCTAGTTTTCTACCATGCATCATGCTCAAACCCTAAACTATTACACACAACAAATTATATATGTAAATTGCACAGCAAAAGAATGAAAACAAATATAGTAAAAATAAAAGAAAATGATGACAAGGCATGCTTATAATCACACAAAAAACAGAGTAAAAAATATAACTTGCATAGCCTTATAAAAAACAAAAGAAAAATGTCATCTTGCTGTAAATATCAAAGGTTAGAAGCTGTGTGAAAATCATGACAAAGTTTATCAAATGTACCAGCTGCTAGCTATCAAAAAGGAGCAGTTTTGTTGTGCTAGGGTTTGTGCATTAACATGGTATCATCTCCCTTTCCCTAGACTCCGTTTTCCTACCTATTCCCCTCATGAAAAACCCAATTCAATTGCCTATCCCTTCTTCAAACTCCCTATGCAATTGAATCTCCTTCCCTATTGTCAAAACATGCAATGAAACCTTAATTCACTCATGACAAATGCAATTATGAAGCTGCCAGCACTATTGAAAGACTATTGTTGTGAAAATTGGTTGGCAGACTTTGTTAATAGGTTTCATTACTCCCTAACCCTAATTCCCTATATCCCCTCATTCCCCTAATTCCCTTGATACAATCCCTCTCCCTTCCATTGCAAAATAATCATAGCAACCTTTCTCTTCCCCTTGTAATCAAATACCCAAAACCCCTGTTTTCCATTAGCATCAAATGGCCATTTTTACATGTGAAAAAATAGAGTATGCTTATGAAAGGCATTAAAAGACAAAATAAGCAAAGGAGTAGCCTGTTACTTGTACATCATTGATGCTACCCTATTCCCCTGTGCCCATGCCATTATTTCCTCCATGATGGAGATTTTTTATTGTCCTTTCCCTTGGTGCTCAAAATACAAATTTTCCCTAATAAAGTATTAATTTGCAAATGATGAGAGATAGAATGACATGTTTAACATTGTGTGATTGTTTCTTTCGAAATTCCCTGTTGTTTATATATATATATTCCCTTTCCTTATGTAAATTCCCTCCCCTAACATTTCCCTCATGATTTTTCCCCTTGAAAACAGCATACTTCACAGCATTTTGCAGGCGGGGCAGCAGTCATCTTGACTTATTTATTCCACCTTGCTCAATAACACCATGTCAACCACTGAGACTAATGAGCAAGGTGATGACCGATCTTCATCCACTGAGATTGAGACACAGCGGAGGCCTTGCAAAGGAGGTAAGGGTGGTCATCACAAGAGGGAAGAGCCCACATCATTGGCAGAGTTGCAGGCTTGCCCATTGGCAATGGCTTGTTTTCAGCACATGGCTTGCTATCAGTTTTGCGAGAGGCTTGCACAGATTCAGCATCATAGAGAGCTGGCCCGGCTATTTGTCCTACACCTTCATGACGGGCAGGTCACCCTTGCAGGGGTGAATTTTGTGCTTTCTCCAGAGGCCATCTCACAGGCTACCGGGATACCCAATGTGGGTGAGGTATGGCCAAAGCGCAAGTGGCTGGATTTTGTTTACTTTGAGCCATATGTCAGGCCAACATACATACACAACTTGTCAGGGAACTTTCCTTTCAGATTCCTCCGAGAGGAGTATGCTCCTATCATGCGGCTTATCATGCATTACTTCACATGTGAGGGAAGGTTTTCACGAGTCTTTGCTTGTCACATTCGCCTGTTGATGCACTTTACCCGAGTGAGGATGATGAACATCCCGGCTTATCTCTTTCATGACATTCAGAGGATGGTGTCCGTGTTTCAGAGGCAGTCCCCAGCTCAGCAGCTCAGGAGCTTGTGTCATCATGGTCTCATCCAGCTGGTTGTTTCCCATCAGCTGAGTCAGCAGGGCATTTCTTGGGCAGATTTTATCTCCCATGAGTTCTTCACACAGCCACAGCCAGAACCAGAGGTCATTCATGAGGTGGGAGGTCCATCACACCAGCCCGAGATTATTGTTCCGAGACATGTGGCTTCTTCCCCTCGGGTCACCTATCAGAGAGGTCCTAGGACCTTATTTGCAGCAGCTCGACGAGTATTTTCTCCACAGCAGGTGGAAGGGGTCTCGTCATCTTCTTCAGATCAGCGAGTGTTATCTCCACACCAGGTGGAAGGGGCCTCGCATTCTTCATCAGCAGAGGCAGTACGGGAGGGAAAGCAACCCATGATTGAGGATGAGAGAGCTGGTGATACACATGATGATTTCATTGGTCGTGATGCCCGCTCTCCTTCTTCAGATTTTTATGAGATTATCAGGCAGAGAGAGGAGGAGAACCTCGTGTTGCAGCAAAAGCTCCAAATGGCTCAATGGACCATCACTTATCTAGAACAGCGCACCAAACAATTAGAAGAAGAAAAAGAACTTGATGAGCTATGGAGGATCCGCAATGATCGAACTTTGAACCGTAGGAGGCCCGGTGACCCATTGCCTGCTGACCGGGAGTCCATGCTTATCCGTGTGAATGCACACTTGGAGAGATTGTTGGAGAAGGAAAATCGTGACAAAGAGCTGCTACGCAACATGAAAACACACTATTGGGCAAGATTGCATGTTTGCAAGGCTAAAATGAAAATTCTCCAAAGGAAGCTGTCAGAGGTCCAGAAGAAGAAGAAAAGGACAAACCCACTCCGTATCTTGGCTGAGGCATCCCTCACTCAACATGGTACTCATTAGCCTTCATCCAGCAGCAAAATCAAAAAAAATTGAGAGTTTTGGAGCATTTTGGAAATTTACAGGTTTTTTCCTGTGGAGTGGTCTCACCCCCCGCGCGACCACTCGTGAGGATAGCTCGGAATTGCAAAATTTGACATTTTTGGAAAGGGTATGCAAAGACTAAAATTACCTATACTTGGGAGAAGCCTGATTTTGAGATTTGAGCCTCCAAAAGCTCAAAATACATCAAAATTTTGACTTTCTGCCTACTTTTTGAGTTGCAGAAAGTGACCTTGGGAGAATTGACTTTTGAGGGGTCAAATCAACTCCAAATCCAGAAATTCCACTTGGGATGGAAAGTAGACAGACAAAGCTTTCCAATGAGCCATCT
The DNA here is from genome assembly GCA_031772625.1 of Pinus tabuliformis. NCBI lineage: Eukaryota > Viridiplantae > Streptophyta > Pinopsida > Pinales > Pinaceae > Pinus > Pinus tabuliformis. The sequence continues at coordinate 769,954,019 of CM062818.1, forward strand.
TGCACCTGATTTGGACCAGTGGAACCCACTCAAAAGTTGCTGCAAAGGGGCGCAACCACTCGAGCAGGGGGCGCGACCACTCGAGCTGAATTTGGCAGTTTTGACTTTTCAGGCCAGAAAACACTATTTTCACCTTGGTTGATGATTTTTACTTGTAGATGATGGATGAATGTATAATTTTCATGGCACATTGATAGATTTTATCTCTCTTTACCCTTCTAGAAGCTTCCTTGATGTAAAAAGTGAATAATTAATGCATGGATGAGTTAGCTAAGTAATAGAGGCAAGTTGTTTGACTACCTATTATCTAGTGCTTAGTTTAGAATCAGTTCAAACTGCTCCTAGGAAGCTGAGCTGGACCCCTAGAGGTGGGGAAAGGAGTTAGATGGTCTATATTATGCCTTCTCTTGCTCATTTTCATGGTTGGACTCTTGTGGGAGAAAGTTTTTATTGTGTATTGTACATCTATTTCTGCAATTTAAGGAAAGGAAGGCCAGGGTTTTGCAGACATCATTGTGGATTCTTGTGGATTGATGTGTTGATGGTGTGTTCTCTACATGTTCTTGCAAGTTTTTTTATGTATTCCACAACTCTCTTTTGCTTCTAATTGGACAGATGAAGTGGTAAAGTTTGAATTCATGCTTTGACATGCTCAGCTTTTTAGTTTGTTCAATATTTATGTTTTCTAATGTCTAGAGAGGATTCAAAATGGTTGTTTGCCCTCTTTAGCTCCTCCTCTATCATCCTTGATCATCCATCTCAGATTAAGGCATCAGCGCCCACTCCTACCTTGCCCAAAGATCCCCTGCAAAAACTGTGCTCAATCCCCGCACCCTGAATTGCACTCCCTCCAATTGCCACCAAAAACCCCAAAAATCATTAAATCAACCCCCCTATCAATTTACTAGCCTAAAATATTTATTCCTGATTGGTCAGCTTATCATATTGAAAGATCTACCGAATCTGACCCGAGAGAGCTTTCTCATACCTCGTAGGGCTAGCTACGAGGTGAAATGGTTTGATGTAGCCTTGAGAGTTTGTCTATCTCAGCCTAGGTGAATTCCAAGCACTAACAAACCTCACACCTACAGGAATAGGAACCTTCACCGGTTTACTATCCTGCATATTAAACCTCTGCAGTATTGTCTCGACATACTTCCTCTCGTTTAACCAGAGCTTCTTCTTTGCCCGATCTCTTTTAATTTCCATGCCCAAAATATAGTTTGCAGCACCAAGATCTTTCATGTCAAATTGGGAGGACAATTGGGTCTTCAAATCCTGGATAATTTCTTTGTCATTTCCAACCAGCAACATATCATCCACATACAAGACCAGATAAATAAAACGGTCACCAATTAATTTAAAATACACACAATGATCTGCTTTGCTTCTGGTGAAACCAAGTCCCCGTATAAATGTATCAAATTTCTGATACCACATCCTTGGTGATTGTTTTAACCCATGCAGAGACTTCTTTAACTTGCATACCAGTTCTTTCTTACCCTTCACCACAAAGCCTTCAGGTTGCCTCATGTAGATTTCCTCTTCCAAATCCCCGTGAAGAAATGTTGTCTTCACATCCATCTGTTCTACCTCAAAATCAAAAGCAGCAGCAACAGATAAAAGTAATCTAATAGAAGCTACCTTGGCAGCAGGAGAAAAAATATCACCAAAATCAATTCCCGGCACCTGGGAATAACCTTTTGCTACCAACCGAGCTTTGTATTTCTCCACCTTTCCTTCTGCATTAGTCTTCTTCTTGAACACCCATTTGCTGCCAATGGGTTTCCTTCCAGCCGGCAACTCTACCAGATCCCAAGCCTCATTTTTGTGCAAAGATGCCATTTCATCAACCATGGCCTCTTTCTAGAGTTTTCCATCCTCTGAATCCACTGCTTCCTTCACAGTTCTGGGATCATCATCAATAACAGACAAAGCAAAATTTGAACTGAAAGCAGATGGACTATACCTTTCTGGCTGCCTTCTTTCTCGACCTGATCTTCTCACAGCCGGAGTTTGTGGCTCTTCATCTTCTGATTCCTCCTCTGTTGCAGAGTCTGATTCTTCCTCCTTTGGCTCAAACTCTATCTTCTCAGGTTCCTTTGGTTGGACTTCAGATTGAATAACATCTTCTACCTCTATGAACACCACATCTCGGCTGTACACAACCTTCCGTGTGACTGGGTTCCAAAGCTTATAACCCTTTAAACCATCCTTATACCCAATAAAGATGCACTTTTCAGATTTACTATCCAACTTGGTTCGTTTCTCCTTTGGAACATGTACATATGCATCACATCCAAATACCCTCAGATGTGAAAGAGAGGGTTTCTTACCAGTCCATACTTCTTGTGGAGTCTTATCCTCCAACGTTGATGAGGGTGATCTGTTGATCAGGTAACGTGCAGTATCCACCGCCTCTGCCCAGAATTCCTGTCCTAACCCGGCACCACTGAGCATGCTTCTTGCCCTTTCCATCAACGTCTTGTTCATTCTTTCTGCGACTCCATTTTGCTGAGGTGTATATGGAGTAGTCTTCCGCCGTGCTATACCACACTTCTTACAAAATTCTTCAAATTCCTTACTGCAAAATTCTCCACCATTATCTGTCCTCAGCACCTTTATCTTCTTCTCTGTCTGATTTTTCACCAGAGCCTTAAATTCTTTAAACCTGTCAAAGAATTCAGATTTCTTCTTAAGGAAATATATCCATGTATTCCTTGAGAAGTCATCTATGAATGATACATAGTACAGAGACTTACCCAGTGATGGAACTTTCACAGGTCCAAACACATCACTGTGCACAAGCTCTAATATATGTTTCGTCCTCTTACCACCAGAGGGGAAACTCACTCGATTCTGCTTCCCATATACACAATTTTCACAGAAATCAAAATCCAGAGAGCTATCATTCATACCTTCTACCATACCTTTACTATGAAGTATTCGAAGGCCCTTCTCTCCAATATGTCCAAGCCTTTGATGCCACAACATGGTCTTCTCTCCAGAGACCACTAGATTTTCTACTCCATTTTCAGGAACCATAGAACTATTGCACCCATCAACAACAGTGCTACCTTGCAGTTTGTACAGAGTTCCAGTCCGAACTCCCCGCATCAATATCAGTGCTCCTCGAACCATCTTGCAGGTATCTTTCTCGAACACCGTCTTTACACCTGCATCATCCAACTTGCTTACAGAAATCAGATTTCTGGCCAATGCAGGAATATGTAGAACACCCGGAAGTGTTCTAACCCTTCCACCTTGCAACTTCAACTTTACTTTTCCCCGACCAATGATTCTAGCCTTCCTATCATCTCCTAAGAAGACATCACCACCATCGTATTTCTCATACTCGCAGAACCACTCTCTATGGGGAGTGAAGTGAAAAGATGCACCTGAGTCAATCAGCCATGCTTCATGATCTACATGTGTACTTGAAGAAGCCAAGTACACATCCCCACCTTCATCTGAGAAGGTTTTCGCCTCTGCAAAAGGAGCATCATCAGATCCCTTTCCTTTATCAGGAGCTTTAGATTTACAATCCCTTCTGAAGTGCCCTTCCTTTCCGCATTTCAAGCACACCACCTTTGTAGGTTTTCCTAGAGATTTAGATCTCCCTCTAGATTTAGATCTCCCACTTGATGACTTATTTTTGTTTCTGTTCTGGGACCGTCCTCGTACAGACAAGGCATCACCATTCTAGTTGTCCATATTCTTCCGTCTCATCTCCTCCGTCAGAAGGCTGAGACTATTTCATCAAACTGCAAAGCAGTTGCATTGCTACCTATTGCAATAACCAGACTATCCCATGAATCTGGTAGAGAACACAATAGACTGATGCACTTATCTTCATCTGAAATTTTAATATCAACAGATAATAATTGACTTACCACAGTATTAAACGCATTCAGATGCTCTGTCACCGAGTCTCCATCTTTCATCCTCAGGTTACACAGCTTTTTTCGCAGGAACAGTTTATTCACCAGAGACTTAGATTGGTACAAAGTCCCTAACTTGACCCACAAAGCCTTTGCCGTAGCTTCCCTTGATACATTCAGCAATACTGAATCTGAGACACACAATCGTATTGTGCTCTTTGCCTTCCGATCCAATTTCTTCCATTCTTCATCGGTCACTCCCGATGGTTTAGTACCCGGATCTACCGCGATCCACTGATCTTTATCGACCAACAGATCCTCCATCTTGAGTTTCCACAACTCAAAACTCTGACCATTGAACTTCTCAATCTCGATCTTTCCACTGCTCGCCATCTTCTTTCACCACCAGAATCGATCTCGCAGATCTCCCACTGAACAGGGTCTACCACAGGCCCGAGCGAAACCCCTCAGCAACAAAGGCGTCCCCTTGAAGCCAAAACAGCTCTGATACCAAATGTAGGTTTTAACCCTGTACAGAAATTACCTGCATACGAATTCTTAAACAAAGAAAATAAACAATGCGAGAGCATAACCCATAAAACACATATGCACAGAGATGTTTCCCTGGATCCCAAAACCGGGACTACCAGCTTGATTTTTCATTATATTCCTTTCAATGTTACAATACATATTTATACATGCCGAAGCATCCAATACCATGAACCGAAAAACCATCGCGTTCAATACCATGTGCGAAAATCATGCACAAAACCATAGGTAGGTTCGCCCAACCTAATATAGGGTCCAAAAAAAATTTTCCCGGGGCGCTGCCCCGGACCCCGTAGAGGGGGGCTACCCGCCCCCCTCTAACACCCCGTTTAACTACGTAGGTTAGTCGTGGAAAGAATATAACACAACCCAACACGTATATCTTCCATATATCTCTAACTTTCCTATATGTGCATATCTTTCGTATATGCACATTGTTTATGTATCTGTATCATATATGCGCAAATTCTACATACAGAACTTGCGCATATACAGAAATTGTGCATATACGGAAGATATGCGCATGTCTTCCGTATATGCGCAAGTTCTGTATATGGAATTTGCGCATATACGATGTAGATACATAAACGAATATATGTACAAATTCCATATACAGAAATTACGCATGTACGGAAAATGTGCATATACGGAAGATATGCGCATATACGGAAATTGCATATATACGGAAAATATGCGCATATCTTCCGTATATCCCTAACTTTCCTATATGTGCATATCTTCCGTATATGCACGTCGTTTATGTATCTGCATCGTATATGCACAAATTCCATATACAGAAATTGCGGATATACGAAAATTGTGCATATACGGAAGATATGCGCATATCTTCCGTATATGCACAATTTCCGTATATCCGCAATTTCTGTATATGGAATTTGTGCATATACGATGCAGATACATAAACGACGTGCATATACGGAAGATATGCACATATAGGAAAGTTATGGATATACGGAAGATAGGCGTACGCAATTTCCGTATATGCACAATTTCCGTATATGGGCAATTTCTGTGTATGGAATTTGCGCATATACGGAAGATATGCGCATATCTTCCGTATATCTCTAACTTTCCTATATGTGTATATCTTCCGTATATGCACGTCGTTTATGTATCTGCATCGTATATGCGCAAATTCCATATACAGGAATTGCGCATATACGGAAATTGTGCATATACGGAAGATACAGGCATCAAGAGGACTTGTAGATCTCAGTATTAACAGAGGATATAAATGCATGCAGAGGTCAAAACATAAAACCCAAGGCAGAATTTAACTGAACATTATTGGACAAAATAATTGATCTCCCCTTCCACCTACCTTTGCTCTTGCCAGTGCCACAGTTAAGATACTATATAACACATGGAGAACTGCCAGCATAAAGATGAAGATGTGGAGTTGATGCATGCCGCTTTGGGAAACCAGAGGATACTTACCCTAAATACAAAGCAGCAGAGTTATAAAGTAAAATCCAACATAAAATAAATATTTAAAATTTGTATGGGAAGCCAATTTCAAGATCGTCTAAATCAACTCGATCTCGGCAGGAAAATCAATCAAAGAATCATAGGACCTGGATAAAGAAACCATGCGCATTAAGACTAAGAGAAGGGTTTGGCCTTTACATGTGTGGAGCTACAATGTTGGCTACCCTTAGAAGCAGCTAAGACGCGTCTCCATGGGACCTCATGTTCAGTAGACATTGATTCCCATAGAATTTTTTGCATGCGCTCCTTTTCTTGGTCATTATCCCCTTCCACCTTTATATCGCTAGAATCAATTTCCTTCTTACATGGAAGCATAATATAAGCTATTTTTTTGGGTATACAAATCATGGAAATGGGCTTCTATCCAACTGTCAGTAGAAGCGATATGAAACCCAGAAGCATCAACTCTGCAACCCAAAAAGACAATTTTCAAAAATATTTGCTCAGAGGACATATTCAGAAATTCTAGCCAGCAGGTGCTAAAAGAAATCAGTGTAGTTGCCTGAAATTAAAGGCTGAAATTCAATTTAGAAAATCCAAAACAAGCTATTAATGCAATCTAAGCAGATCAGTTAAATACATAAAACAGATATTGTCAAGTTCAACCCATGTAACCATTTTAGAAGGAGGTTCTATCTAAAACAGCATAAATTTGTGGTTCAAATTAGTTTCAGAGTATTAGGGGGATAAACTACAAGAAGCAACATGGTGGATATGAGTGGTTTCGAGTATCCATTACCTGCTTTCAATTTTTCAAGCGCTTCATATAGAGCCTTTTTATTTGTTCTGGAGAGCCACTGTAAATATAATGACAGAAAAGGGCTTTATTAGTACAGATGCAAGCAGAATTCAAAACTTGTAATCCTGCAGAATTTCCGTATATGCGCATATCTTCCGTATATGCATAGTTTCCGTATATGCGCAATTCCTGTATATGGAATCTGCGCATCTGCGATGCAGATACATGAATGATGTGCATATACGGAAGATATGCACATACAGGAAAGTTAGGGATATACGGAAGACATGCGCATATCTTCCGTATATGCCCAATTTCCGTATATGCGCACATCTTCCGTATATGCGCAGATACATAAACGAAGATATGTACAATTTCCATATACAAAAATTGCGCATATACAGAAACTGTGCATATACGGAAGATGTGCGCATATACAGAAATTGTGCATATACGGAAATTGCGCATATACGGAAGATATGCGCATATACGGAAATTGCGCATATACGGAAGATATGCGCATATCTTCTGTATATCCCTAACTTTCTTGTATGTGCATATCTTTCGTATATGCACGTCGTTCATGTATCTGCATCATATATGCGCAGATTCCATATACAGAAACTGTGCATATACAGAAGATATGTGCATGTCTTCTGTATATGCCCAATTTTCATATATGTGCATATCTTCCGTATATGCACAATTTCCATATATGCACAATTTCCGTATACAGGAATTGCGCATATACGGAAACTGTGCATATACGGAAGATGTGCGCATATACGGAAATTGGGCATATACGGAAGATATGCGCATGTCTTTCGTATATCCCTAATTTTCCTGTATGTGCATATCTTCTGTATATGCACGTCGTTCATGTATCTGCATCGCAGATGCGCAGATTCCATATACAAAAATTGCGCATATACGAAAACTGTGCATATATGGAAGATGTGCGCATATACAGAAATTGGGCATATACGGAAGATATGCGCATGTCTTCCGTATATCCCTAACTTTCTTGTATGTGCATATCTTCCGTATATGCACGTAGTTCATGTATCTGCATCGTAGATACGTAGATTCCATATACAGGAATTGGGTATATACGGAAATTGGGCATATACGGAAAGACATTTGCATATCTTCCGTATATCCCTAACTTTCCTGTATGTGCATATCTTCAGTATATGCACGTTGTTCATGTATTTGCATCGCAGATGCGCAGATTCCATATACGGAAATTACGCATATACGGAAAATGCCCAATTTCCGTATATGCGCAATTTTTGTATATGGAATCTGCGTATCTGCGATGCAGATACTTGAACGACGTCCATATACAGAAGATATGCGCATACAGGAAAGTTAGGGATATACGGAAGATATGCGCATGTCTTTTCATATATGCCCAATTTCTGTATATGCGCATATTTTCCGTATATGCCCAATTTCCGTATATGCGCAATTTATGTATATGGAATCTGTGCATCTACGATGCATATACGGAAGATATGCACATACAAGAAAGTTAGGGATATACGGAAGATATGCGCATATCTTCTGTATATGCCCAATTTTCGTATATGCGCATATCTTCCGTATATGCGTATATCTTCCGTATATGCACAATTTTCGTATATGCGCAATTCCTGTATATGGAATCTGCGCATCTGCGATGCAGATACATGAACGACGTGCATATATGGAAGATATGTACATACAGGAAAGTTAAGCATATACGGAAGACATGCACATATCTTTCGTATATGCCCAATTTCCGTATATGCGCACATTTTCCATATATGCACAGTTTCCGTATATGCGCAAATACATAAACGAAGATATGTACAATTTCCATATATAGAAATTGTGCATATACGGAAACTGTGCATATACGGAAGATGTGCGCATATACGGAAATTGTGCATATACGGAAATTGCGCATATACGGAAGATATGCACATATCTTCTGTATATCCCTAACTTTCCTGTATGTGCGTATCTTCCGTATATGCACGTCGTTCACGTATCTGCATCGTATATGCACAGATTCCATATACAAAAATTGTGCATATACGGAAACCGAGCATATACAGAAGATATGTGCATATCTTCCGTATATGCCCAATTTCCATATTTGCGCATATCTTCCGTATATGCACAATTTCCTTATACAAGAATTGCGCATATACGGAAACTGTGCATATACGGAAAATGTGCGCATATACGGAAATTGGGCAAATACGGAAGATATGCGCATGTCTTCCGTATATTCCTAAATTTCTTGTATGTGCATATCTTCCGTATATGCACGTCGTTCATGTATCTGCATCGCAGATGTGGAGATTCCGTATACAGGAATTGCGCATATACGGAAACTGTGCATATACGGAAGATGTGCGCATATACGGAAGATATGCGCATGTCTTCCGTATATGCCTAACTTTCCTGTATGTGCATATCTTCCGTATATGCACGTCGTTCATGTATCTGCATCGCAGATGCGCAGATTCCATATACAGGAATTGCGCATATACGAAAACTATGCATATACAGAAGATGTGCGCATATACGGAAATTGGGCATATACGGAAAGACATGCGCATATCTTTCGTATATCCCTAACTTTCCTGTATGTGCATATCTTCCGTATATGCACGTCGTTCATGTATCTGCATCACAGATGCACAGATTCCATATACAGAAATTGCGCATATACAGAAATTGGGCATATACGGAAGATATGCGCATATCTTCCGTATATGCCCAATTTCCGTATATGCGCAATTTCTGTATATGGAATCTACGCATCTGCGATGCAGATACATGAACGACATGCATATACGGAAGATATGCGCATATCTTTCGTTTATCCCTAACTTATCTTTCGTTTATCCCTAACTTTCTTGTATGTGCATATCTTGCGTATATGCCCAATTTACGTATATGCGCATATCTTCCGTATATGCGCAATTCCTGTATATGGAATCTGCGCATCTGCAATGCAGATACATGAACGACGTGCATATATGGAAGATATGCACATACAGGAAAGTTAGGGATATACGGAAGACATGCGCATATCTTCCGTATATGCCCAATTTCCGTATATGCGCACATCTTCCGTATATGCACAGTTTCTGTATATGCGCAGATACATAAACGAAGATATGTACAATTTCCATACATAAACGAAGATATGTACAATTTCCATATACAAAAATTGCGCATATACGGAAACTGTGCATATACGGAAGATGTGCGCATATACGGAAATTGGGCATATACGGAAGATATGCGCATATACGGAAATTGCGCATATACGGAAGATATGCGCATATCTTCTGTATATCCCTAACTTTCTTGTATGTGCATATCTTCCGTATATGCTTGTCGTTCATGTATCTGCATCGTATATGCGCATATTCCATATACAAAAATTGTGCATATACGGAAGATATGCGCAGGGAAAATTTTAAGACCCCCCCTAAATTTATAAATATAATAAATGGGCGAATCTCCATGGTATATAAGAAAAATGGAAGGCGATTTTATCAATAATATAATATGTATATATAATTTTTTGGCGAATCTCTCACGAGGCATGGCGAATATTTTACTCAATTATAAAATCTTGTAAGATCTTGGTGAGTCTTTCACTAAATAATAAATCTTTGTAAAGTCCTAGTGAATCTTAGCATAGGCTACATGCTGGTTTAATTCCCCCATTTAAATAGGCTACATTCCAGGCGAATACCATGGGTCAATACCATGCGCCATTTTGGTGAATACCATGGGTCAATACCATGTGCCATTTTTATTTTTATTAGAATATTTTACTCAATTATAAAGTCTTGTAAAATCTTGGCGAGTCTTTCACTAAATAATAAAACTTTGTATAGTCCTAGTGAATCTTAGCATAGGCTACATGCTGGTTTAATTCCCCCATTTAAATAGGCTACATTCCAGGTGAATACCATGGGTCAATACCATGTGCCATTTTTATTTTTATTAATTCTAATATTAGGGTTAATAATGGTTTTTTGCATGGTATTAATAACAATCTAGTCCATGGTATTTGTCCCATAGTATTTTGGCCATAGGTTTCACATAAATATAACCCATTTTTTGAGTGTTCGTAAATATAAGGTTACTTATGGAGTAAATATAAAAAAATGTTTTATTTGTTTACCATACCTCTCGTTTATTTATATTTTTATTAATTTACCATACCTCTTTTACAAATATGGTATTTGGCTCATAGGATTCACTTAAATAAAACCTCTTTCTTGAGCCTTCATAAATAGAATGAGGGTTATGGACTAAATATAAAAAGAGGTTTTATTTATTTACGATACGTCTAGTTTATTTATATTTTTATTTATTTACCATACCTTTTGAGTAAGTATAAAAAGATGTTTTATTTATTTACCATACCTCCACTTTACTTATATTTTTATTTGTTTACACCCTTACATGTATATAAGGTGACTTATAGAGTAAATATAAAAAAATGTTTTATTTATTTACCATACCTCTCATTTATTTATATTTTTATTAATTTACCATACCTCTTTTATAAATATGGTATTTGGCCCATAGGATTCACTTAAATAAAACCTATTCTTGAAAATGGGCCAATGGATTCACTTAAATAAAACCTATTCTTGAAAATGGGCGAACGGAAGGTTGTAAGTCCTAATTTCAAGGGCTAAATTTACCTTTTTTACCCTCTCCCTTAAAATAAGGTGGGCTATTTGAGGTGATTTGTAAAAATGTACTATGATACAAAATATTCGCCCACTAAAAATTTAAAACCCCTTAATTTCGCCAAAGGGCAAACATTCGCCCCTAAAATTATCCTTGGATATGCGCATGTCTTCCGTATATGCCTAACTTTCCTGTATGTGCATATCTTCTGTATATGCACGTCGTTCATGTATCTGCATCGCAGATGCGCAGATTCCATATACAGGAATTGCGCATATACGGAAACTGTGCATATACGGAAGACATGCGCATATCCGGAAGATATGCGCATGTCTTCCGTATATCCATAACTTTCCTGTATGTGCATATCTTCCGTATATGCACGTCGTTCATGTATCTGCATCGCAGATGCGCAGATTCCATATACAGAAATTGCGCATATATGGAAATTGGGCATATACGGAAGATATGCGCATGCCTTCCGTATATGCCTAATTTCTGTATATGCGCAATTTCTGTATATGGAATCTGTGCATCTGCGATGCATATATATGAACGATGTGCATATACGGAAGATATACACATACATGAAAGTTAGGGATATATGGAAGATATGCGCATGTCTTTCCGTATATGCCCAATTTTCGTATATGCGCACATCTTCCGTATATGCACAGTTTCCATATATGCGCAATTTCTGTATATGGAATCTACACATCTGCGATGCAGATACATGAACGACGTGCATATACGGAAGATATGCACATACATGAAATTTAGGCATATACGGAAGACATGCGCATATCTTCCATATATGCCCAATTTCCGTATATGCACACATCTTCTGTATATGCACAGTGTCCGTATATGCGCAACAGAAATTGGGCATATACGAAAATTGTGCATATACGGAAATTGGGCATATACGGAAGATATGCGCATATCTTCCGTATATGCCCAGTTTCCGTATATGCACAATTTCTGTATATGGAATCTGCGCATATCTTCCGTATATCGCAGATGCGCAGATTCCATATACAGAAATTGCGCATATACGAAAATTGGGCATATACGGAAGATATGTGCATGTCTTCCGTATATGCCCAATTTCCGTATATGCGCAATTTCTGTATATGGAATCTGCGCATCTGCGATGCAGATACATGAACGACGTGCATATACGGAAGATATGCACATACAGGAAAGTTAGGGATATACAGAAGATATGCGCATGTCTTTCCGTATATGCCCAATTTCCGTATATGCGCATATCTTCCGTATATGCACAGTTTCCGTATATGCGCAATTCTTGTATATGGAATCTGCGCATCTGCGATGCAGATACATGAACGACGTGCATATACGGAAGATATGCACATACACGAAAGTTAGGGATATACGGAAGACATGCGCATATCTTCCGTATATGTCCAATTTCCGTATATGCGCACATCTTCCGTATATGCACAGTTTCCGTATATGCGCAATTTCTGTATATGGAATCTACGCATCTGCGATGCAGATACATGAACGACGTGCATATACGGAAGATATGCACATACAGGAAAGTTAGGGATATACGAAAGAAATGCGCATATCTTCCGTATATGCCCAATTTCCGTATATGCGCATATCTTCCGTATATGCGCAATTCCTGTATATGGAATCTGCGCATCTGCGATGCAGATACATGAACGACGTGCATATATGGAAGATATGCACATACAGGAAAGTTAGGGATATACGGAAGACATGCACATATCTTCCGTATATGCCCAATTTCCGTATATGCGCATATCTTCCGTATATGCACAGTTTTCGTATATGCGCAATTCTTGTATATGGAATCTGCGCATCTGTGATGCAGATACATGAACGACGTGCATATACGGAAGATATGCACATACAGGAAAGTTAGGGATATACAAAAGACATGCGCATATCTTCCGTATATGCCCTGTTTCCATATATGCGCACATCTTCCGTATATGCACAGTTTCTGTATATGCACAGATACATAAACAAAGATATGTAAAATTTCTATATACAGGAATTGCGCAGATACATAAACGAAGATATGTACAATTTCTATATACAGGAATTGCGCATATACGGAAACTGTGCATATACGGAAGATGTGCGCATATACGGAAATTGCGCATATACGGAAATTGCGCATATATGGAACCCTTTGTGATGACGGTAATAACATGGGTGGAAGCTCAAGTTATTTGGAAAGGAATTTGATGGTGGTTCTGAATTCGTTGGTGGAGAATGTTAATAAGACGTGCTACAGTATTTCATCTCATGGAGAGAATGGAGATGTGATGTACGGTCTTGCTCAGTGCAGGGGAGACCTCAATGTCTCTGCTTGTCGGGCATGCGTTTCAAACTTTGCGAAGCTTTGCATTGATTTGTTTACCAAATGTATTTCCGGAACCGCTCATCTCAGCAGATTCTTTTTGAGATATGCCATTGATAAATTTTATCCAACAAATTTGCAGAATGCATCAGCGGACACCTTTACAGTTTGCGATAACACTTCAAGAAAGGGCGCAGCTGGAAACATTGGGGGTTCCAAAGATTGGAATATTGCCTCTTTATTGACCAGTGTTAAGCTGAATGCTGGGTCGAGTAATGTGAGTTTCAGTACACTAAGTGATTATGGGGTTTATTCTCTGGCGCAATGTTGGAGAGGCCTTACTATGAATCAATGTAAATAGTGCCTCTAAATTCTGTACGACTGTTTAGGTTGGTCGTTGCAATCGTTTTCTCAGGCTGCAGAATCCTCTGAGGAGTGGGGCGCTTCACCTGACTGGTGTCGGTTGCCTCCTCCGTGGCCTCCAACGCAGCCGTGGATCCCTGATGCATGGAGAGCCTGAGGAGACTGATGAGGACACTTAGTTTTTGTGAAAGGACTCTGACTTCCTGAGTACTGAAATTGAATTCCATGGCATTAAGCTTAGCCAAATTCTCAGCTGAAATGAGAGAGATGGCCTGGTGAGCTTTTGTGATGTCTTCAGCCTGCATGTTGAGCGCCTTGGCTAGCATGGTTTTCATCCTCCACATTTCTCCCTGGGTTCGAACAAATTGAGTAGCTCTTGTAGTCGTTGTGCCTAGATCAGATAGCCATTCCACTTCCTTCTCCAAAGCTTCCGCGTCCAAACGTTCTTCCTCCTCTGTTACTGTAGCTTCGAGCTCTTCGATTTTGCATTTTTCTTTCTGGGTTGTTCGGGTTTCATAAGCCTCCCGGGCCTTCTGCAGATCCCGGTTAGCGGAAACATTTCGACTTCCCTCACGCACCATAATGTTATTGTAGGTCGCGGAATCACTGAAAATTCTAGCAGCACTACGAATGTTAAGAGGCGAGCCGGGAGAGAGCAGTGTTCTTATCCTCTGGTTGGATGTTTTAGATATAGTTTAGGGTGGGAAGGTCTGGATTGAGATCTCCCACTTCATCGTCGGATAGGCGCTGTTCCTGCCATAATAACTGTCATTACGAATTCCCAATTCCTGTTCATGATGCGTATCCAGAGCCTTAACTCTGCGACGCTTGGGGCTATTGGTTGAACGCCATGTGTCCTCCCCTGTGTTTTGCTGACGGCGCCGATCATATTTTTTGTTGATCGTCCTCCTCGTTCACTACACTTTGTCCTTGTTTATGATTTCCCACTCTTCCTCATGTACTTCATGGGCCTGTCACCCGTTGTTCCTTCGGTTGGCTATCTTCATTCGCTATTAAGGCGTGATCCATCGTACTTCTGCATCACTCCTCCCTTTAACGAATGTCTTGTCTCGAGAGAAGTAAACACTTATCCTGAAGTTCTGTGCATGTGACATCATGCCAACAGGTGTCCGGGTATGTGAAGTGATGATCGATCCCATAGTTGGCCAGACAATCAGCCACTGCGTTTGTTGTTCTTCTCACTGCTTGCAGGATGATTCTGTCAAGTCTTGTGAGGTGCTCTGCTATGAGCTCTGTGACCTTGGCCAACCTCCAATGCTTTGTTACCTTACTCTGTTTCGCCCCCATTTTCATTCTCCTTGCTGCATTGATAGCCAAAAGAGAATCCCCTTCCACCACTGTAGCTCCTGTTTCCAGGCGTATTAGAATTCGTAACCCTTGCTCTAAAGCCGCAAATTCCATTTCATTGTTGGTTCCTTCACCCAATGATTGACGGAAAATATGTTGTATCTCTCCTTTGTAATCCTGAAGGACACCTCCTATACCTGCCAGACCAGGATTCCCACGAGAAGCCCGTCAAAGTTGAGTTTGTGAAAGCCTGTTGGTGGTGGCGACCAAACATTCATGGAGGGGCTTTGTTGTTGTCGCAGTTTAGAGGAGACAATGATGGATCCTGTCTCAATTCTAAATGCCTGCAGAATTTGTAAGTCAGTGACTAAGAAATCCTTGTTCTGTTCTGCTTTCCCTCTAGTAAGAGACGTTTCCCTCATGTTTTGCAAAATGGTGGCTTTAATAAACTCTATGGTTTTAGCTTCATTTTGAAACACCCTTCTGTTTCGTTCTTTCCATACCATCCACACTATAAACCCCGGGATTAATTTCCATAATGTATTGACCATTGGGTTTTGGAAAAATTACTTCGCCAATTCCCTATGCGTTCCTGTATTGAGTTTCTATCCCTGTCTGTTCTCTTAAATATGGCTTCCATCCAGTTCCATAATCTCTCTGTCCATTTACAGGTATTGAGGAGGTGATTCATGGATTCCTCCTCAATTTCACAAAGGGGGCATCGTGAGGGGCCTATGAACCCTTTTTTCCTTAGGTTCTCCCAGGTAAGAGTTCTTCGGTGCATCAAGAGCTAGAGGAAAGTTTTAATCTTCGGCCAAAGATCAGCATCCCAAAATTTACTATACCAATTGACTTTTTCCCTTTGTTTGTTTTCTTCAATATAGATTCTTGCTTCTTTGAGGGAGAAATTACCCCCCTCAAGCTTGCCCCAACGCAGTTGATCTGCATCACGATCATTCCTTATTTTCCTTTTGGCCAGCTCTGTTTGTAGTGCTCTTATAATGTTATCTTCCTCTACCGGCTGCTCTGTATCGTTGAATATCCACTGATTCCATGCTTGATTATTATCGTTAGGTTTCCAGTAATGACTTACTATTGTCCTCCCTAGTTCCTGGTTTCTTCTCTGAATGGTTAGGAAATCAGGGCTTTCGAGCTTAGGTAACTGCTGCCAAGCGTCTTCCCAGAACAGGGCAGTCTGTCCATCACGTACTTACCAAAAAATTTGTTCCTGAATTATGCTCCGATTAGTTCTTGCAAGGTTCCATATTGGAGATCCGTCTGGGGGTTCTTGTATCCTGATCAAATTCTTTAAGCTATAGTGATTAGCATACTTTGATTTCCAGTGTTTGGCCCAGGGTATATTCGGTTCCTTTACCCATCTCCACCATAACTTGGCTCCACATGCTCAGTTGACGGTATAGTGGTCCTGAAGATTTAACCCACCCAGGTGTTTGGGTTTGCAAATTTAATCCCACGCCATTAAAGACCACTTCAGTTTCACTGAGTTGCCCGACCAAAGAAAATCCTTCTGAATGAGTCAGATTTTCTGAAGCACACCTTTAGGTGCCGAGAGAATAGAAAGCATGAAATGAGGAATAGCCTGGAGGACGGATTTGGTGAGGACTAGGCGGCCTGCAAAGTTGAGGGTCCTATGAGTCCAATGTTGACACTGTTTCTCTAGATTGGCAATCATTTTTTCCCAATGGATTTTTTGCCAAGGTTTATCAGTCAGCAGAATGCCTAGGTACCTTGAAGGGAGGTTACACCTCTTGAAACCGAGGACCGTAGATAGATTTTTCTGGACTGCTAGGTGCGCATTGAAAAAGAAAATGGAAGATTTAGCTAGATTAAGTTCCATACCTGAGGCTAGGCTGAAGCGATTGAGAATGTTTTTGAAACCAAGAGCTTCTTTGACAGAGGGTGTACCATGCAGCATTGTGTCATCGACAAACTGCTGATGAGTTATTGCAGGGCTTGAGGGCAAGGGTTGGAGACCCTAAATTATGCCATCCTATTTTGCTCTTCTGATAAGCCGGCTAAGACCATCCATTAGAATTACAAAAAGAAAGGGGGATAGGGGATCCCCTTGTCGTAAACCTCGAGAGGGTCTAAACTGGGTTGTGGGAGCTTCGTTAACCAGAATGGAAAATTTGGTAGACTTAATCAATGCTTGGATCCAAATTATCCATTGCTTCACAAAGCCAAAGGCATCCAAAATAGCCTCCAAATAGTTCCAACTGACTTTACAATAAGCTTTTGATAAGTCCAACTGCATTAGCATGCCCGCTTTTTTCTGAGTTTGGAGAGTATGAATCATCTCTTGAGCTAGTAGTATGTTGTCCATAATCTGTCTCCCTTCTACATAACCAGATTGTTCTTCCGAAATGATACCTAGAAGAATTGGTTTTAGTCTGTTAGCTATGACTTTAGATATGATCTTGTACACCACATTGCACAATGCAATTGGCCGGAACTTCAACGGAGTGTTTGCTTCCTCCTCCTTTGGAATAAGGGTTATGAACGTAGAGTTGAGGGATTTTAGGATGGAAGAGGAGCGCCGGGAATCCTCCACCACTTCCCATACCTCTGTTTTGATTATTTCCCAACAGGCTTTGTAAAAGTCGATGGTGAAGCCATCCGGTCCTGGAGCCTTACCATTTGGCATATCTTTCACCGCTTCTTCCACTTCTTCCAAGGTAATTTCTTGATTTAAAGCCTTGTTTTGATCCTCTGAGATGAGCTTGGGAATAGAAGTCACTAGGTCCCTAATAGCTACCTCTCTGTCAATATTAGGTTCCAATGCAATTTGGCTGAAATGATTTATGAGAAGGCTCGAGATTTCATGATGAGTTTGCACCGAGGTTCCCTGATCATCCTTTATTCTTAATATTTTATTAGCACCTCTGTGATCAATGGCAGATCTGTGAAAAAATTTAGTGTTCTTTTCACCTTCCTTAAGCCATTGAATTCTAGATTTTTGCTTCCATAGAGTTTCCTCCTGTTGGCATCTGATCTGCCAATCCTGCATGAGTTTCTGTTCTGTATTCATTATTTCTTGATTAATATTTCCCTGGATCCATTCCTTGTGAATTTGTTCCAATTGCTCCTCTAGCTTCTTTTTTTCCTTGAAATGTTGCCGAAGACTTCTTGATTCCAGGATTTTAACCTGGTTTTGATATGTTTAAGTTTAGCCTGGAGAATGAACATTTTAGTGCTTCTTATGCCTAACGGTGCCTCTATTTTCATTGTGAACTCTGGATGACTAAGCCAAAACTTTTCAAATCTGAAGGGTTTATTCCTTGGTGTGCCTAGGATAGCCGCATTCATTATTATGGGCCAGTGGTCTGAACCTCCACTTGGTAGAATGTCCGAATCCATAGTAATCCCTTCCAGAAGAATGGTTTCTGTCACTAAGAACCTGTCCAGTCTAGAGGCGATTTGCCTATCACCCCCTCTTTTATTATTCCATGTGAAAGTTCCACTCTTGGGGAAGATGTCTACCAGCCTGGTTGATTTAATAAAGTCTTTGAAAGCTTCAGAATCCTTGTTGAGTGATCTGATGCCTCCTTTTTTTCCATGAGCGAAGTGATCATATTAAAATCACCTTCGAAAATGGCTTTTGCTTGGGGATATCTCTGCTGCAAGTTGGATAGAGCTCTGAGCCATAACAATTTGGCCTCTAGTTTCTGAGGACCATAGACATTTGTGCAGAGATAGGTGGCTGGATTTCCTACCATTTGGACTTCTATAGATATATGAGATCTGGCAGCTTCAGAGGATATAAGCTGGAGAACCTGAGGATTCCAAAGAATGGCCAGGCCCCCTTCCCATCCACTGCTTGCTGTTTCTAGGTATTCCATTCGTTTACCCAATTTTTTACTGATATTTTCCATTGTTTTGCTAGAGCATTTAGTTTCTTGCAAAAAAATTATATCTGGTTGTTCCTTTTTGACTTTTTTCTTTAGTAACCGCTGCTTCTTTAGGCTATTAAGCCCTCTAGCATTCCATGAAAGTACTTTCATAATTAACAAATTTTAGGAGGTGAGTGTGAATGCCTCAAGGGCTTTCATCTTACCTGAGTTTAGGAGCATCTGACCAAGTTTTTGTAATGCTTCCTTGTTTTTTTCCGGTGTTTTGAGTTGGTAGTGGTTTGATGCAGTCCTTGAGCTCTTACCCCTAGCCCTTTTTCTGTTTCCAAGCTCCTTCTTTGCAAATCCAGTTCTGCTTGTTGTCTTGCTATGAATAAGTTGTTGATTCTGTTCACCTCCTCTTCTGATATGTGTTCCATGCATTTCTTCTTCCAATTTTCTACCATGTTTGGTAAATCCATACCTTCTTGTTCAAGAATGTCGCTTAGTTCCATATCCTCTAGCCCTATTTCGCTAGTCATCATCTCTGAGTCTTCTTCTAATACTTCTGTTGGTCCCTGAGCATGTGGGATGTTGTTGGATGGAATAGAAATGGGTTCTTTTGTTCCTGGTGTGGTTGTGGTCTGGCTTCCTCGCAATGTCTCCCGCTCTGGATTGTTGTCCTCTGAATCCGTCTCTGATTCCAACACCTCAAAAGCATGGCTTGTGTTTCTGAAGGAGGTATTTGCTTTATTTTGTCGTCTTTTGTTTGCTCTCTGTCTAGCATTAGGTCGAACAAAGGCCTCCTTATTCTTATCTCCTCTATTATCCTTGGGTTTCTCCGTCGTTCTGTTCATTGGGCATTCTAGATCAAATGTCCATGTTCATGACATTTTCTGCAACAAAATGGGATCTTCTCATAGTCTGTAGCATGAAAATACACTTCATCTCTGTATTCCAACCATAGGCCCTCATGAAGAGCTCCCGAAACATCCATCTCGACACAAATCCTTGCACAGGAGGTGTATCTTTTCTGTAATGTTGCCTCTGAAGCTTTGATGAAGGTGCCTAACTTGTTGCCTATATGGTCAAGTGCTGCATGTCCCCAGTAGTCAATTGGTAGAGAGAACAAGTGAATCCAGACCGATACCTGTTTGAAGGTTTCTTGTTCCGGTGCGAAGTTGGGTCTCCATGGTCTCATGTAAAGACCTGCTGAGGCAAAGAAATATGGGCCTCCATCAAAGATTCGATCCTTGTCATCCAGATTGGTAAAAACCACTGTGAAGAATCCTTTGGCTCCTAAGTGGAGTCTTACATCCCCTCTGGGTTTCCATTGCTACTTTATCCACATGCACAAGGCTCGTTCTGTTGGCCAGAAACCCATAAACTTGTAGAGCACTGCATGTTCTGCCATGTGGTCGCGGTACGCCTGTAGTTCTGGGTCAGAGATTATTACCCGTAGGGTGTCAGTTGCTTTGGGCTTGCACGGTCCCTGGGTTTCTTTCTTTTTGCCTCCCGTCGTTGTTCCTTCTTGTCCTGCCTTGGTTTGGTTTAGATCCTCCTTGTCTCTTGATCGTTCATTCTCAAGCCCGTTTTCGTGTGCTCTTACATCCTCAGGGGAAGGGTTTTTCCTGTCTCTGTTCTCAGTATTGTTGCTGCCAATGATTTCTTTTTGTTTCGGGGTATCTTTGCCCTCACTGTTTAGCTCTCCTTTGTTGGTCAGATCCTCCTTTCCTGACTTCACAGAGCCTGATATTTGCACCCCGTCTAGTGCAGTTCTTTCCTTGTGCATCATTACCTGTTTATAAGATGGGGTCCCGCTGGACCGCGCGTTTTTCATCTGGAGGGTCAGAACCTGCCCTCTTCTATGAAGCTCTGCTGCTCTGGCACTGTTCTCCTCCAGAGTTGGTACTATGGCTGCAGCTTGAGCAAGTCTTCTTCAAACCCTAGCCGCCATGCTCACACCGTTCCACCGAATATCGGATGTGTGTGTGTGTGTTATTATTTATATAACTATTAATAATTACAAATGGTTAATATTTAATAGCAATTTTTACAATATATATCTAATAATTATTAATGTGGTTGATAAATGCCTATAGGCTTATATCAACCACATTAGTAAATGTGGTTGTGCTAATTTATCTTTGTGGAGTTTATAAGTAAAATGTTTTGAATCATAGAAATCTTATTGCTATGGTTGATAAAGCAATTCAATATATAATTTTAGTGTAATATTGGTTGATAAGGCAATTTAATATATAATTTCTGTGTCGTATAAGCTCTAAAGTAGTTATATCTCTTTTTCCTTTTAATTAAATTAATTAATTAAAAAGATAATGTGAAATGAATTATGTTTTTTGGGCATGTAGTATTGATATGCCGTGGTATTCTAACAAAATTCATTTACAAATTAAAAATATCCATGATGAAGTGGAGTGAATTTCTATAATTAAGAATATTGGTAAATGTTTTTCTTTAAGTGTATATATTTTTAACTTATATATCAATTTTTTTAATAATAATAATAATAATAAAGAAATAATTTAGTTGTTTTTTATGATTTTTTGTGTCAAAAGTACTATCAAGTCAAGTATGGTAGAGATGTATCAAAAGTAATATCTAGTCAAGTATGGCAGAGATGTATTGTTTAACATTTTGATTAGTTCAAAATAAAATAAAATAAACCTCTCATGACTTAAAGAACACCATCTCATAATAACAAAAAAACAAATATCTTAAACCAATATACCACATTTGTATATTGTGTATGTGTTTTTTTATTGGTTTATAATTGAGAAAAGTGATAACACAAAACAAAAATCTTAAACAGATATACCACATTTATATATTGTTTTTTTTTAATTTGTTTATGGTCAAGAAAAATGGAGAGTGCTATATCTCTTCAAGTTTTTCCAATTTTTAGAGTTTTACAAATTTTTTATGATTTCTATATTAACACTAATTGCATAATTGTCTAAAACCTTTCTAATAATTGTCTAAAACTTTTCCCACACAAAATACACTTTCCAGCACAATACAAAATGATCTCAAATAAATATATAACATTTACAATATTATTTTTAATCTATTTTCAATTTATTTATAATTAACTAATAATAATCTCTTATCTCAACAATGTTAAACAATCTACTAACACATTCACCATCCACTATTAATAATGTTAAACGTATCACCAACTTCCATATAACTAATAATAATGTTAAACAGAGCACCAGCTTCCATATAACTTAGTTAAGAATTTACTACAACTAGAGTTGCTCTCATCTCTCTGTCATCTACTTTTATCATCTATTAAAGTTGCTCTCATATGTCATTTTTTTTTTGTGGTTTCATCTGGTATCATCTTTTATTTAAACTATAGTCTTGGTACCCATAATAACTATTACTACACTACCACTTAATTGCCTAAAATATAAGAAACAATTACCTTTCAAACATCATAACATTTTGTCAAAATTATAGCTTGAAGTGATAATTCAGATTGAAGTGATAGATTTTTTTTAGCGGGGAAAGTTATTCCTTTAATATTGATTATTGATGGCATACACGACCATACATGACCACACCAAGAAAAAGCATAGTACATACTCTAGGAGTTATGTACATTGATCAATAACACAAACACATGAAACGAAAGCACATTCTCAGAGTTGAAAATTAACAATTTTGGCATTTGAAAAGATATGAAAAATGGTTTTAAAACACATCCAATCATCATTATACGAGCAGAATTTAAATAATTTCTCACCATCTATAAATGATAATTTTGACCTTAAAAAATAGTAATTTTAACATTTAAACGGGCCATAAAAATTTACTCGAAATATTCAATGGGCAATGAAAATATATATTCTATTACTCTTTTTACTATAAATTTAAAAATGCTAATACAAACACACATTCCTTGATAATATCAACTGAGAAACGATAAATCATAAAACCAATTGATAAAAGACATGGATTTGATACCAGAGTATTTTTTCACATATTTTATAACATAGTAATGCATTTCGGCCAAAATTTCAAAAATGATCAGACTCTTCAAACTAGACAACTATTCCACTTTGATGGTTACTGCACTGTACTTATACACCTTTTCCTCTTGCTGCAACTGTAAAACTCCCAAACATACTCATAATTTCAACATCATCTGTCAGGCAAGAGCTCCAAGACCTGTGTTGTTGCTCCAGGCAGGATGAGAACTGCCATCAATGTCTGCATGGCGATTTCCATCTGCTGGACGGTGAGACAGTCCTCCCACTGTGACCGTGCAATCTGGGCATTGAGATGTCTGCGTTGGTCCTCCGCATTCCCCCACCACGTAGTAATGGCCATTGGGACATTGATACCAGTGCCCTCTTCCTCCCACACCTTTAGTAATAACTTCAATAACCTCTAGTTTCACTCGATTTTCCAGCCCCACTCTAATTTCGGCGGTTTTTTCATGATCAGGGTTTTTCTGCAGAATGATGTCGCAAACAAATCGCCAAACCAGAAGCAAAGTCGTTTGGAGCAGAACAAACTAATGCCCACTGTAAGTAGTGCATCAATGGCCAACTCATTATCTGCTAATTTAGAATTAACATTATTGTTGCTGAAACTATATTTCAGTCTCAGCGTCAGAAGCTTTTCAAGCATGAGCACCTTGTAGGAGCTGTGCTCTATGATAAAAGAGAGATGGTATATTGCTTGATCATGGTCTTGCAATCCACAGAGTGCACAGGATTGGCAACTCTTGGCATCTCCTCCCCGTGATGAAGATGTCCCCTTTGTTATTCCCTCAGGGTGCCGGTTTTGCTGAGGTTGTTTCTGCTTCGTCAGTTGCTGTTCTCCGAGAGTGGGTACAATAGCGGGGCATAACAAAAAAATTGAGTGCTATTGCCAAAATTGAAATTGTTTAAGATCTCAATTCATTTGAAAATAAAATATGCGCGCCCATGCCAGTTTGAAATCGAAAACAAGGAGGTTTGAAATGGTAATATGCGCGCCAATGCCAGTTTGAAATCGAAAACCGAGGAGGTTTGAAATGGTAAAGGAGAGAGTGGAGGCCAAAGTGGAGGCGGGCAGGGTCGATGGGCAGGAGCACGGCAGACGGCAGAGTCGCGGGAGTTGGGTGACCTGTAATCTCCGGAGAGGGATGCTTGCCATGATCCATGGTTGAGCATGTAAGGGCGCCATGACGTCAAGGAGGCTGTCTGCCGCTATCAGAGGGTGTAAGGACATAGCATTAACTTTGCTATGGTCTACGAAATAGGAGTTGCCTTTTTAGGTGGAGGGGTGCCAGGTGGTAAGATTTATGTATAGTGGTGTACAGAAATTTAAAGAACGCATTCGAAATTTTTTCCTTTTACTTGTCAAATCGATGCGGACACATAAATTTTCCGTGGTTTTTTTTAGGCACTGTAGATGTCTTGAATTTCTTTTCAATGTTTTTTCTAAGTCCGAAAGATTCGGCAAGGATTTACAATTATAATTTGTCTCATTGTAATTGTGTTTTTCTACTGGTAAAGATAATTATGACAATTATTTTCATTAAATAACCGTTGATAATAACCAATAATAATTTTAGGCATAACATGCTTAACTCTTCCATTTATTATGTTTAACTTCATTTTCAAACATAATATTGTCCCACAAGTGAAGGTTCTCAATAAAAGAGGTGAATAATTTTTTATATTTTTTCAATTTTCTATTTCATAAAAATAAGAATAATATAAATTATTTTTTATTATTGATTTTGAGTATAAAGTAGTTTTTTTACGGAGGCGGAGGAATTGTCCGGAGGGTCAAAAGTGGTCAGGAAAAAAAATTTCAAAAAATCTTGTAGATGTAGTGTTTGAATCATGTTTTTGATGGTGGAAATAGATTCAGCACCATCAAAAAAGTAAATCCCTGCCATATTTTTTCAAAATATGACATGAATTTCCATAACTTTCAAGGCAAAAAAACATTACTTTAGACTACGGCGTTTTCTACTCATAAAAAAGTAACAAATAAAAATATTAATATACAATTTTAAATATAGTTATAAAATCAAATATCTTCATAAATATTTATATTAAATAAAATGTAATCTATGAATGTATCAGCTTTCAAAAATATCACTTAAATATAAAATTAAATATGGAAATTATATTTATAAAGTATATCTCTAAATTTATGGAATTATATATTTTGTAATATTAAGCCAAAATTATGGATGCAAGAAAAGGTATATAAAAGAATTTAAAATTTTGTAATTTATTAATAATAATAATTAAATGTATGAAAAGTGGTAGTGATTGTTTTAAATAATTTTAATTTCTTTTATTAAATCTAATTTAAATAGTTGAAAAGATTGTCATTCAAACCATCAAAATTTCAAAATGAGAGTCACTTGGTACAAAAAAACAAAAGCAGTGACGAGATAGTTAAATTAGTAACGAGATACTTTTCACGAGGGGTTATCAAGTATAATATGTATTAAAAAAAATAATTTTTTTTAGTTAAAGAGTAAAATTGGAAATTTATACATAAAAAAATTCTTGATTGAATAAATTTGTTAATCTTTAACAAAGTGAGCACATTGGGATCATTGTGGATTAGACCTTTCTGGTGTCTATTTTTCTCAGAATGGTCGAGACCAACTCTCAGCTATGATGTAATATTTTGGCAGTTATATATCTTATATAATACTATCGTGCTTTTTCTCTCTGAAAAATCTTTAACAAAGTGCAATATGTATTAAAGATCTATACTTTTCTATTCCATTTCAGATAATTGTCACTTGGAAATATCGAGGGTGGTGGCACGCTACGACATAAATATATTTTTAATATAACTGAGGGGTTTTGGTCCTTAAGACATGCATTTCATATTTAATTCATATCCTTCCTAGTATTTGGTGACACATGATAATATCAATCTCGAGCGGGGTGTATGAACATTCCGCCGGTAGGGATATATAACTGTATTTCACAATTCATTTTTGGAATGGTGACGCTCCTTAATTAGGTTACATTATGGGTTGATCGGGAGTTGGAATTAAGGTTCCATTATGGGTTGATTTGGAGTTGGTATCTAATTGTCTGGCTCTCCGTATTAGGATTTTCTTGGGTACTCTTGTACCTCACTTTCCATCACTGTCCTTTGCTTTGACTTATTTTATTCTCCATTACCGTCAGGACCCTTACCTTTCTCCTAATGTTTCTGTCTTACTCCTTCGCACATGGCACAATTGCTAGACTTTATTGTGTCCTTGGATGCTGACATGTCGACACAGGAGGCCTTCATTCATGCAATGGTTTTTGCGGAAAGAATTAACTCCCCTCGGTTCTCTACGATTCCTCATCAGGCGACTGCTAGCGTCTTGAACTCCTCCCAGCCTTGTGCATGTAACACAGGTGGCATCCCGATCTCATATGGTTCCTCTAATCATTCTCATCTAAGGAATGTTCCTCGATCTAGCACGCATGCTCTTGGGAAAAACATCAAACCTTCCCCGAACACAAAATTACTCATCTTTGGATATGATGTAATGTGGGATCAGGTTGTCAGTCTACAGAAGCGTGCCTTAGTGGGCAGATGGTATTTTGCAGACATGAAGGAGCTCGATATGCAGCCATGGGTAAACAATTCCTGGTCCTCCACACTTGGATATCTGTCGAAAGTTAGCATACTGATGAATGGTTGGTACAACTTCCATTTCATGTACCAAGAAGACCTTGAACGCATCAAAATCATCCCATGGGTTCGTGGTCGTAGTTTCCTCCACCTACACTGTTGATATGTGGGCTCGACCCTCTTCGTGATACACCAAGGAATAACTTCGTGTGGGTCAAGATACACGGCCTCCCACTGGAATTCTAGACGTGCAGGGTTCTCATGGAAATCAAAAACTCTATAGGACAGTTTGTATATGTCAATCTAAAATGCATGGGCGCCAGTGACAAGCGGGTAGCGTGGATTCTTGTTGAAATGGGTTTCTCTGGTGGATTTCTTAGTCAGATTGATTTGGCATGGAATGATAATATCCACCATCATCGACTGGACTATTGGTGTATTCCTTTCAGATGTCTATTGTGCCACCAAACGGGCCATCTATTGGAACATTCCCAAAGAGGTTTGCTCAAAAGGGTCACCATGGCCGCAGCAGAAATGGTCGTTGGGACAACTCTTTGAAGGTGGTGAAAGAGAACTCGGTACACTCAGGTACTAATCACTCCTCTGAAATATCGCCCATTAGCAATGATTTTCTTTCCACTCCTGTTGATATTTCCGTTGGTTTATCCCCTAGCCCTCCCCCTCACTATGTTCCCCCTTCTGGTATCCACTACAGGAGGCTTGTTTCTTCCCCCCGCCTCTTTTACCTATCAGGGACCAAACCTCTTCCCCCAAGGCCTCAAACCCTTTAGGTGACCCATTGGATATTCCCTTGCAACCTCCTTCACCTCCTTATGCCTGCAGTCTGACCCCTCCCCCGTTGATTCTCTCCCCCCCTCGTTCCCCCTCTTGGTCAATAGATGGGGCTAGCCTTTCCCAGCATAATTCAGTGGACATCGATATTGAGTTCCTGATGGCGAACCCATCTCTGGATTTGGCATCCCTCACTATCCACAAGGGACCCCCTTGGCCCTCATAGCTATCCATCATTCTCTACTAGAAATTTCACCATTCGGAAAAAGGGGAGACGAGAACCTCGAACCAAATATCCGCAAGACTTGGACGGTTTACGTGATATCCCCATCGCATCTTCTTTCAATCGGGTTCTTAGAGAATTATCGCCCGCATTTGCACCTGTTAAATGAACTGTCTCTCACTGAATATGCGTGGCCTAGGGGACCACTCAAAACTTCTATCCCTCAAGCATCTCTTCCTATCCACTCACCCTTTTATTCTATTACAGGAGACTATGTCTTCGGCAGAGAAGGTTCTTAAATATTTCTGCAACATCTTTCCTACTTGACATATGGTTGCAGTTAATTCTCGAGTTCATTCGGGCGATATGGATGCCCTTTGGGATCCAAGATGGGCTACTATGTCTGCTTATAAATTCTTTGGTGGTATCCTTCTATCAGGTTACATTAGGGATGTTTCTGCTAGATTACATTTCCTTAATGTGTATGCCCTGTATAATGATAGAGTATGGATGATTGTGATATCCTCCAAATCGGGTCTCTTATTCTGGCAGGTGATTTCAATGTTGTTCTGTCTGGAGATGAATGTTGGGGTGTCAAGTGCAAAGCGAGCCCTCTCACTGACCATCTCTTCCAACTATTTGAGTTCAATCATTTTCAGGACATTAGACCCCTAACATTGTCTCCTACCTGACATAACGGTCGTGCAGGTGATGACCATATTGCTAAAATATTGGACCGGTTCACAGGAATTCTTGTTGAAGAGGTTGGGCTGTGTCAGAACTTGGGTGGAAAAATCCCTGATCTCAGACCACAAGCCAATCATATTACAATGGCAATTGGAGCGGCCGCGTCTGGGCATACCCTTTAAATTCAACAGAATTTGGTTGGAGGATGAGAAGCTTAATTCACTAGTAGAAATTTTTTGAGGTCTTTCCCTCAGGTGGATGGAAAATCCCTGATGTTGCACATGTTTGATCTACTTCAAGCATTGAAAAGTCATATTAGGGTTTGGGAAATAGAAAAGTAAAGTGCCTTGGCCAGAGACTTGAATCTAATAATGGGTGAAATTGAACACATCTACCTAATCAACAGAGAGGGGCAATACTTTTGGAAATATTTGGGAATCACTCAAATTATAGGAAGCAAGAAAGAGGAAAATCCTGTCCCAACAAGAGTCATCCTGGAGACTCAAGAGTCGAGCCCTTTGGCTGCGAGAAGGTGATAATAACACCAATTTTTTCCATCGATATGCCAGCCAGAGGAAAAATCAAAACACCATTTAGAACATAAATAGATTGGACGGTATTGTTGCCTACACTACATCGGACATCCAGAATGAATCCATACTACATTTTTGGTCCATATTCCAGAAGTGGCATGGAAGCCACATTGAGGATCAGTTATGGGGCGCTGGAGAGTATCCTCTTATGTTTAATGATGAATCAAATGAGGAGGTTTATCGAACAATCACACTTGAATAAATCCTACAAGCATTGAAAACTTATCAAAGGATAAGATATCAGACCCGGATGGATGGACCGTGGAATTTTTCTTACATTTTTATGATCTGGCTGGAAAGGACTTGCTTAACATGGTGGAGGAATATTGGACACTGGGTCGTGTCTCGGGAGCTATTAACTCCACTTTCATTGCCTTGATTCCCAAATCGTCTGATATGTCCACCTTCTTGGACTATCGCCCCATATCGCTCTACAACACAATATATAAACTCATCTCCAAAATCATTGTTGCGCCCATCAAAGGCACACTCTCCCACCGCATCTCCATGGAGCAGTCGGGTTTCCTCCATAATATATTGATCCATGATGTTGTAACTATTGTTCAAGAGGTCATACACTCAATACACACGAGGAAGATGTCGTTTATTGTTATGAAGGTGGATCTATGGAAAGTGTATGACTATGTGGACTGGTCATTTCTCAGACTTATTATTACTAAGGTAGGTCTATCCACTGGTATAATAGAATGGATTATGGCATGGGTTACATCGACGCACTTTGCAAATCTGATAAATGGCTATCCATCCAATTTTTTCTCTGCTGGCAAGGGACTTTGACAGGGATGTTCACTTTATCCACTATTGTTTATCTTATTGATGGATTTCCCAAGTCTTAAAATTAGAAAGGCAGTTTTGGAGGGCCATTTCGAAGGCATCAAACTGGCGGCAGGCATCAGGATTTCCCATAATTTGTTTGTAGATGACATTCTGGCATTTGGAATGGCCTCCTACCAACAATGGAGGCATCTACATGACATATTGCAACGATTTCGGGATGCATCCAAGATGATGGAAAATGTTGGTAAATCTTTCATATTACATTCTGCTAGAGACCCAAGAGTAATCAAGGAAATCAATGATTTGTTCAATTTCTGGATTGTGCCTTTAGGTGAAGGTCTCACATATCTGGGTTTCTGAATCAAACCCAACAAGTACAATGCCTCGGATTGGTAGTGGCTATTGGATAAGTACAGAAGCGGATAAATGGGTGGACACAAAGGAGCTTAACATTGGGTGTTATATTTACCCTAGTACAAGCAGTTTTACAACAGATGGTTGTTTATTGGGCACACCTATACACACTACCTGCATCTGTCATCAATAAGATCAAGCAGATCATGACAGAGTTTGTTTGGTCCGGCAGGGAGGGACACCGTAAAATCCATCTGTGTAAATGGGATATGGTCTCTTCTCCCAAGGAGTTGGGGGGTTGGGGTAACATCGATACCTGCCTTTTCGGTTGTGCACTCATTCTCAAATCCATGTGGTAGGCTTTCTTTACAAATAACATCTGGAGGGACATTGTTGCCTCTAAGTATCTGCATAACAGGGGGATCAAATATTGGATCAGGTTGGGTCATATTGGAAAATCACAGGGTTCGTACATTTGGAGAGGTTTTCAAAAAATGGCCGCATATTTCTTGTAGTGACTCTGCTGGGCTTTCGGCATAGGTAACCATATTATGATAGGCATGGATAACATCAAAGGGATGGAGGTTGAACAGGCTCTGTTGGAAAACTTGATAATATGTCTTCAACAACGAGGCTTCCTTTTTTTAGAACAAGTGATCGAAGGTTGGAATGGATATGCGTCGGTCTGGAAAAGTGTGGAGTCGATGGGCCTGCCAAACTCATATGCAACCAATTGGAAGGAATACATTACTCGATTGAGACAGGCGGGCCTTTGTAAACATGATGAGGGTGACTCTCTTACCTGGGCAGAAATTTTGGTGCAAACAGGATTGAGGTGGCGGATACCTACAGGTACCTATTTCATTTAAATCACTCTGATCCCCATCTGTGTTGGTTTTTATTTGTTTCGAAAATTGACATCCCCGTCAAGATCATTTTCTTTAGTTCACTTGCTTGGAAAAACAAAAATCTTACTTGGGAGAATCTCTGTAAGCAGGGCTAGAAGGGACCGGGAAGGTGCCCCCTGTGAAAGAATGCCATAGAGAATAACGATCATCTCTTTTTAGAATGTTAGTTCACCGCCCGCATATGGTCTAGCATATGCTCTGCTCTAAACATTTCCTTCAGGAATTTTGATTGCTTGGAGGATTGTTTTTTGTGGTGGATGCATCAGGGAAAAAAGAAAAAGGCCATCCCTTTCCTTACCACTTGGGAAATATGGTGTGCAAGAAATCGACTCATTTTTTAAGGGACCTCGGTTGTTCCTTCAGTCATCATTCACAAGGTAATACTCAGTTTTCAAGAAGTTAGGATTTCGTCCAGTGTGATTAAGGATGGATCCCACAAATTTTCTCCATATGAATTACAATTCCCGACTGGTTACTTTGATGGGGCTTCCTAGAATTTTGTCTGTGGTTGTGGCGCTTGGCTGAGAGTGGATCACTTTCACCATTATAGACTTCACTGGAATGGGGGACAGGGACTAACATGAGGGCAGAAACTCTTGTCCTATGGGGACTGTGTGGATCACTAGACAACTTTGTATTGACACACTATATGTGTATGGGGACTCACAAGTCCTCATAAAGGGTATCACGACATATCCAGATTTCTCTCCCCCATTTCTCTGAGGCTGGATTACTCAAATCAATCATCTCATGGGTACATTCACTAAGATTACATTTCAACATATTTACCGTGAGAAGAACCAGGTTGCAGATTCACTATCTAAATTGGGGATGGCTGATACATTTGGTAACTTCCATTACACATGCATGGAAGGTGGGACAGAGTTGGCTCAGGGATCATTTCCATCACCTTAGTCTTTCAAGATGGCACTATGATCTTATTGAATAGATGTTTTTTGTTTGCTTTTAGATGTCTCTGTTTACAATATTTTTTTCATATGGGGAGCCACATTTGAATATTTTTCCATCTTATATCTTATATAGTTAATTAGTACCAAATTTTGGCTAACTCTTTGCGTGGGTGGTCTCATTGAATATGGAATTTTTTAGCTTCCATCAATATATTTTGACATACACATTTCTGATTATGTCGAGCTGAAACGTACTCATGCTTCTTATTTCGAACATATGCACTAGTACATAATATAAACCAATATTTTTTTCATAAAAATAAAAATAAAATAAAAAGTCCAAGATATTTAAGCAAAGGCTCTCTCTGCAATACCTCTGCTACTCATAGATAGTCAAAGGCCTCTATATAACCTCTGCTCTACCCTCCAAGCCTCCTATTTCTTTGCGCAATTTTGATTCGGGTCCAGTGCAGCCACTTGTGTGAATTGGCCTCTTCACACACTCGCTAAACTCTGATCCAACTACGCAGTCCTCTAGGAGATAAATCCTCATCATGGATGAGCTTCCTTTAAGGGAAAAATATTCATCCAATTGATAGTACACTGTCCCTTCTCTGATCTCAACTTGGTCTCTGTCTAAACTGACATGCATGAGATATTCATGAGAGAATATTCAGTTATCTGAAGAACAACAATTATATGCTATCATGCATTAACTAACTGAACTTACTTAATTTAAACAAACTGTTTAAATCAAATATAACTGGATTTGACTCAGTTAAATGAGCCAACTAATTACTACTCAATATAGAACTCATACTTATCTCTTTAACTGACGGATAAATTCCTCAATTAATAGAGAAACTGTTGCATGTCCTCACATAGACGTCATGTTTGATTTTTCACAACTAATTAACTCATGGTGAATTAATTAATTTATTTTCAAACAATTGTTAAGTTCAAATTCGAATTTTACTTCCTATTTCTAGTCTAGGGACTGACTAAAAATAGGAATCCATCCAGAATTGCTAAAATTAGAAATTCTATTTTTAGCACTTCCATTTTTCATTCCTTGTTGCCCAATCTAGCACTGGGATTCAAACTGTTATTTTTAGCAGTGCTATTTTTAGCATTTCTTGTCGCCATTTTTCAATAGGATGTATTGAAGGAAAAGAAAGGAAACCATGGTAAATTTGATGCGTTATGGACAGGACCGTCTGTCATTGCTCAAGTTTAGATGAACAATACTTTCATTCTGCACAATTTGGAGGGGGAAGGTGTTTTTGATGGCCCAGTCAATGGACGGTTCTTGAAACTTTACTTCATATGAGGCTTTAAGGCCTTAATATTGTAATAGGTTTTTCATTTTTTGTTTTTATGCAAATAAACTCCATGCCCAATGGAACACTAGGAGATAAGTTTTTTTTGGTCGTTACTGGAAAGGAAATAGTCTGCAGTTCTTGAAACCTCACAGGGAGGCTTTCAACCCTAAAAGGAGCCAGTGTGAGCCCTGAGGTGTAGTGCTACTGTTTTGAAGACTAAAGAGGGGAAATGGTCTATTCTACTGTCGTGGAGAGGTTCCCATACGGTCAATCACCTCACTTTTCTCACTCATGTACTCCCATCCACGTTCACTCATGTCCTAACCCAACCCTCACATCATAACAGAGCTCACTTTCGCCTTGGCCATGTGTGAATTAATCTAGTTTTGTCCCCATGCACTATTGCACCAAAGCCCCGAAAACCTTACCTTTCTGACCATATGCGCCCCTTTGCACATTTCTCGAGGTCATCCCAACCTTCATGTCCCCCCGCTGTCAATATTCCCACTGATATGACGGTCCGCACTTCACCCGACCGACATTATATGCTCGATCAATCATCACCATTAGATCATTTTCGCCAGATCTAACAGATATGACGAATATCGCTCGGGAAAAAAGAGAGAGTGATACCCGACTGATAAAAGTGGTTTCCTCTCTCTCCTCCCCTGCTACGTGATTCCCGATGAATGGAATTGGGCGGGCTCTGACCTTTACCGCTTACCACCCGATGACCGCCTGATAGAAACCATTTCCGCTTGAATAAACCGCTCCCAGGCGTTATCCTTCGAGCACCTCCAATGCCTGATAGTCGTTTGATATATCCATCTGAGATCTAATAGCTCGGACTTATTCCACTCCAGCCATGACTTCAAGCCTCCGGAAATTGATCTCCTCCGTCCATTCCTTCCGATCCAACGGCCCTCGTTCACGATCACCACAGTTCATCCTCCGCTGCCTGACCAACATCCCGACCGTCGATCCACACCATCTAATGGCCCAAGTGCCCCCGTACCCCACTTCCATCAGTCATCCTATAAGGAAATTTGTTGGCTTTGTCAGTGTTTTTGACAGTCGGACAGTTGAACTAAAATAATGGAATACATGGCGGAAAGGAAAAAAACAACAGCAGGATGCAGCCGAACCAATAGAAATGATTATGGAACATCTCAGCACGAGCGAACCACCTGACAGCGCGGTGAAATTACCAGAATTTGATTACCGTGTTTGTTAGAAATAGAGCCCTCTGAGCTCATGTTTGTCTAGTTATGGCATCAAGTAGTTAGAAGACAGAGGGGATATATGAAGACATCTCGAGCCTCAGAGAGTTCGAGAATATTTTAAAAAGCTGATAAATGGCTAAAAGTTGGAAGTATTAAGGGTTCAACTTTCAGAGACTGTGGATACTCTATTCCTCTCAGCGTCTCATCTTCATTCCAGTAATACAAGATTCTTTTGCTATTACATGTTCAATTGCCACCTTCTCCTCTGTTCTAAGCTTGCACTTGAATAGGTTATTCATGCTTTTCTTCTGTGTCTAATGCTAGATAACTGTCATCTTATCTCTGCGTTGATAAATTAGATTTGCAAGCTTCATTTAATTTCTGTAGCTAGCCATTCATATGTGTTTATGTATGTATCTGTTGGTACAATCAAGATTCTCCACCTATTCATTGAATCTACAAACTATTGAGCATTAGTGGTCTAAATCCTTGTCAAGCTGAGGGTGTTCATGCATGTCTTAAGTGAAAACAGAGTTGAAACAGTCATCTGACTTGATCCAAACCCTAATCCATTCCAATAGTTTAGAAAACGATATTGAAGATTTATATGTTACCATGCATCTTTGAGCTACAACCTAGGAGTGTTTCCAGGAGTGATAACAGGAACCGTCCAACATATAAATGGGTCTCCCCATTGAAAAGTCCCAATTAGACTTTACAAAGTTTGGGATAGGAGCTCTTCGAAAATTAAGGACCAACTTTCCATTATTCTTAAATATTTTCCTTGGCTTCAATGGTTAGCAAAATAGAGAAATGCACATGTAATTTTGAATGAGAAAGTGAGTATGCCATGTGAAATGTTGAATTGTAAGATGTATCAAAGTTCTTCTAGCAAAAGGGAAAAGAAAGTTAGTCTTTAAGAGAAGAGTAGTATTAATAATCTAGTAATTACACACTGACATATATATGAAATAATCATTAGAAAACTAGTGAAATAGTTCACATATAGTCAACGATCAGTGAAACAATTACAACACACATTTAGTAAGATATGCACCAAAGCCACAAAATAGTTCAATTTATTTAGTACAAAATTATAAAAATGTACACCGCAAGCATTCAAAGAATAACATTACAATGTTTACGATATACGCATGAAAGTTTGTTAACTCAACGAGCTTCATATATTAAGTGAAAGTTACAAGATACATAGATATAATGAACACCATTAGCTCTAATAGTGGAGCGTTAGAGCTACCACCTGCTCTCCAAAAGAACTATCTTCCTCTCTGATGCCTAGTTAGAGAAGCCAAGGTGAAAATTCTTTTTCTTGAGTTATGAGGGTGTATATATAACAAATGAGACAGCTCTTCACCTCCCTTGTGACTCATGGACTTCCGTCATGACTCTTGAGCTTCCAACCAAATTTTCAAATTTCCATGTGACTCTTTGACTTCTTCATGAATTTTCACATTCGATATATGACTCTTGGAATTATACTTTACATTAAATTTCTCATAATATTGAAAATTAGATAATTAAATTCACAAATGATGTGGCAGATGATGAATCATTTGACACATTGAAGTGACACCTTGACAAGACATGACTTGACACTAATGACATGAACTGGATGATGATGTAGCAACATCAAGCCACTCTTATTGCTACTATCCTTTTTTCTTCTTGAGAAATTTTACATTATTTTCCTCTTCCTCCTCCATAAGGCTTGAACATAGAGTTCTCCATTGTGATCTTTATCTTCCAACTTCTGTCACAATCCAACATCCCTTCATCTCCTCACTCAATGATAAACTTGTATTTATAGGTTCATAAGTGTCTTATAGCATGAACTCCTTCTACTCAATCATCATCATGTCATGAAAAAGTGCAGTTCCTGCAATTAAAAGTCACCCATGACAAGATAAAATCGGTCCAGAAATATCCTAGTCTAGCTTCCTTCATGAAGATGTTGATTGAGCTTTAACTAGGTGTTGTACTAAGAAGAAGACTCGGGGATTGCACAATGCATATTTCTAGGGGCCAAGAGCGATGAATAAAATCCTGAGACTGTGTAATGCACAGTTCTAGAGGCCTGGGAAGGAAGATTGTGCATCTAAGGATCTCATTGAGGCATTCTTGAGCCCTAAGATTATCCAATGCATAGTGCAAGAGAGAGAGTGTTGAATTTTCTAAGTCTATCCGTTAGAAAATTAATCTGTATTCTGCTGGTTTATTTCTTCTACTTGTTTAAATTTGAAAAAGTTATTTAATACGTTTAAATATCGAAATAAACACAATACAGTCACAACATCTACATATCATCAATTGAATGAAAACAAGCACACAAGTGACATTGTTATTTTTGGACAAATGTCCCCAGAAAAACCCAATGCAGAAAAACTAGTGCAATTATTCAAAGGGTTATATTATTATGGAGTCTTTCTGAGTAAAACTAGGTTCCTAACCGGCTCACCCAACATAGAAAAGTACACAGCGAAAATACCTCTATATCCGGAAACATGTATTCAGAAAACCTGTCCCACAAAACCCTCTTCGGCATAACTAAAGCTTAGCGTTGGCCCTTCTAGCCTCTGCGTCAGACTTTTGCTGACCTGCGTCAGCCCCAGGACCCTTTGCATCAACCCTTTGAGGCAGTGCACAACCCCTGGGACCATCTGCGTGGATGACGCAGTCCCTCTAGCCTCTGCACTATCTCTGCTGGGCTTTGTGTAGCCTAGACTGGTTGTTGTTCTCACTCTCTTTGCTTTTGCGTTCGTCTCTCATTATTTTCTCTGCCTCTCTACCTCATACTCACTTCCCCTCACTATTGATCACTGATTCAACTTTTCTTAGCAACCCCACTTTAGCAGAATGATTGACTGATCACTCTGGTGTGTTGTCCAACTAACCCTCAAGCCTCCTCTTATAATTTTCTCATTGGTCCTTCCATGGTCGAGATTAAATCTCTAATCAATCGCTAAGATTAGATTTGGCTTGATCCATGACTTTTGGAACCTTCTAACCTAGTTTTATATTAATACCCATTAATATTTTATTTTTCCTAATTTTAGACTTAGGAACTCCATTAAAAATATTAATTATTTTAATATCTCCCAAATCAGGTACAATCTATCCAAACCATTTATGGGTCTTGTAGATCTCATATGTTTTAGCCTCTCCGCCAATTTTCATGGCTAGAGCACATCCGATGCTACCACAAATCAACACTCCCTCTTAGCGAGAACTGTGCTCTAGTAACACTCCTCACTGAGCATCACTTTGATTATATGGCACCAGTACCTATGCTGATGCTAGGCCTCCCTGCCCAAAATCCTCTACACTGCTAAATCTTGTACTGCTGCCCATGGCCTTGTCACTACCAATGCTACATCCATACGACAGCTCCCTCTACATCCATGTTGCTGCTGGTCCATCCTCCCAACACTGCATCTACACTGCATCCCCTCTCATCATGCTACTAAGTTACTAAGAAGTAAGTAATTGCTCCACCCAACTTTTGACATCCCTGTCAAGCTAGAAACACTTCCGATGTTGAAGCTCCCTCTGTCACTAACCAGTGCTCCCTCTACTAACCTTTGCGCTTTTGCAACAACTACCTGCATCTCGCACCATTGCAAACCTCTCTTTGTCATCCTACACAATTGCAACACTCCCATGCCTCTCGCACTGTTACAGCCTGCTAGCCTCGCATTGCCCAGGGACTCCTGCACTATAGCACTCTCTGTCGCTTCATCTGCATCTGTCTCTACTGACATCCACCAGTCCTGCTACTCCTCTTTGGGGATCCCATAGCAAGGTATAATCCAAGAGGTTGGGTACCTCAAGGATCCTGCCCCTCATTGCTTGTAGCCCTTGTGACTACAAATCGACATCTCCCCACTTCTTCTTAAGTGGTACATGAGCACTCATGGCACAATCGTCATCCTCCTCGACTTCTTTCTTTGCCCTTGCTAGCGCTGCCTCCAAGTCAGAAGCCTCTCTCTTACTCTTCTTCCTCAGACACTAGTTCGCATAGTGACCCAGTTCCCCACAATGGAAGCACTTGACCTTGGAAAGGTCCTTCTTCTTTCTCTTCTCATACTTTCCCGTAGATGCTAAAGTTGCATCCTCTTCCTATTCCTTCTTGATCTTGACCCATTTTTGCTACTCCCCACCTTGGTCAGCCATCTGATCTCTTCTTGAAGAAGATCCAACCACAGTTCTTCCCAATCTGGAAGACTCGTCCTGCCTAGTATGCTCTGGACATATGTCTCCCAATCCTTGGAGGTTGAGTTAAGTGTGGTCCTTACCATCAATTCCTGATTTGGCGGGGCCCCTATGGAAGTTAGCTGGTCACGGATCTCCTTCAACTGACTGACGAAGACATCTATCTGCTCTCCCTTATGCATCTGGTATGACCTTAGTTGATTCTCTAGAAGCATCATCCTCTGCACGAAATTATGTTGGTACAATGTCTTCAAATTGTCCCACATCTCCTTTGCCATTTCCTTCTCGGAAATATGTGGTACCACATGATCCTTCACCCCATCAAGGATGATGCACTTTTCCTTTGCCATTGCCTCCTTGTACCTTTCATTAGCTATTGGGTCAACCGGGATAGCCATCACTCTTAAGGCAAAGCCCTTGATACGATGTCTATTTAGAATGGATAAGATCCTGGCCTTCCAGACCACAAAGTTGGACACTCCATCCAGCCTATCCTGATCTCTCAACCCATTCACGGCCATCTCATTGCTCTTCTCTTTAGACTCCTCTGAGTCTCTCTACTTCTCGCCTAGAAGTTCTCGGTTCGACTCCTGCTAAGTCTCTCTACTTCCCATTTAGAAGTTCTCGGTTTGACTCCTCCGAGTCTCTGTACTTCCCGTTTGTAAGTTCTCTTCTGGACTCCCTCTAAGTCCTGATTTCCCTCCTAGAAATCCTTCTGCCAACCGACAAGTTGCCCCTTTCTAATTGTTTGTCCAACAGCAACACTGATCTGGATTCCTTGGCTAGAAATCCGCCTCGGCAACAACTCCCTTTACCTTGGTCTTGCCCTGTTAGGTACTGTTCTAACCACAGTACCCCACCAGCTTCGCTCCGCAAACTACCCACAGCCTCCTATGCCCCAAAAACTGAAGGATTGAGCCTCTTGGCTCTGCACAATTCTGGCATCGAAAAAACAGCTAGTTGTGTCAACGCTTCTTGCCTTTACGTGACTTTGTGTGAGGCAGTTTCTACCCTCCTTAGCCTCTGTGCTGCCTCTTTCTAGCCCAGACTTGATGACGCGGTCCCTCTGCGTCACTCCTTCCTCTATCGCTTTCTACAAGGATCTATTCTATCACTCGAGACAGTTGAATATGCTGCAAATTCTTTGTTAAGTTGATGCCTTCAGTTTTCCTGTGATCTGCAACCTAGCTCTTATACCATGTTGAATTTTCTAAGTCTATCCGTTAGAAAATTAACCTGTATTCTGTTGGTTTATTTCTTCTACTTGTTTAAATTCGAACAAGTTATTTAATACATTTAAATACCAAAATAAACACAATATAGTCACAACATCTACATATCGTCAATTGAAAGAAAACAAGCACACAAGTGACATCATTTTTATTGGACAAATGTCCCCAAAAAAACCCAATGCTGGAAATTCAGTGCAGCTATTCATAGGGTTATATTATTATGCAGTCTTTCTGAGTACAACTGGGTCCCTAACTAGATCACCCAATAGAGAAAAATACACGGCAACAATACCCCTATATCCTGAAACAGGTATTCAGAAAACTTGTCCCACGAAACCCTCTTCAACACAACTGAAGCTTAGTGCTAGCCCTTCTAGGATCTACATCAGACTTCTTCTGACATGCGTCAGCCCCAAGACCCTCGTTGTCAACCCTATGAGGCATTGCGTAGCCTCTGGGACACTCTGTTTCACTCCAGCAGCCTCTGCGTGGATGACGTAGTCCCTCTAGCCTCTTCTAGGCTCTGCGTAGCGTGGACTAGTTGCTTCTCTTGCTCTCTCTGCTTTTGTAATAGTCTCCCAGTATTGTCTCTACCTCTCTACCTCGTACTCACTTCCCCTCATTGTTGATCACTAATTCAACTTTGCTTAGCAACCTCGCTCTAGCAAAATGAATGATTGATCACTCTCGTGTGTTCTCCAACTGACCCTTAAACCTCCTCTTATACTTTTCTCGTTGGTCCTTCAACGGTCAAGAGTAAATCTCTAATCAACGACTAAGATTAGATTTTGCTTGATCCATGACTTTTGGAGCCTTCTAACCTAGTTTTATATTAATACCCATTAATATTTTATTTTTCCTAAGTTTAGACTTAGGAACTCCACTTAAAATATTAATTATTTTAATATCTCCAAAATCGGGTACAATCTGTCCACACCATTTCCGGGTCTTGGAGATCTCATGTGCTTTAGCCTTGCTCTCCTCGTCTTCCTAAGAGCTGGCATAACTACTAGGACTCAGTGAATGGAAGAGAGAAACTGCCGGATTAGGAACGACTATGGTCGGATCTGATGTAGGAGGAGATCAGGAGAAGCACCAGAGATGGTTCTTCATCTAAGCACGATGATGAAGAAAATCTAGCCTTAGCAAGTAAGGCGCAGAAAGGGAAAGGGAAGGCTTCCCATTCCAAATTGAGTTATTCCCATGGTGGGAAGAAGATTGACAAATCTAAAGTGAGATGCTTTAATTTTCATGAGGTGGGCGATTATGCAACTAATTGTCCATTGAAGAAATCCAAGAAGGGATCCTCGAAAGGATTAGAAGGTGAGGCACTAGCCTCTCAGTTCGAATTGGATTTTACCCTCATCGCATGCATGGTTTCATTGATGGTGGGTTGTGTTTGGTACCTGGATAGTGGAGCCTCATTCCACATGACCGGCGATAAGATTTTATTCAGTACCTTGGAGGAGAAAGACCTCAAGATGCGCATAGAGATGGGCGATGATGGAAAGTACCGTGTTTTAGGTGAAGGTACAGTTGTGTTTCAAAGGGAGCATGGAGATCCTCTCAACCTGACTGATGTAAAGTATGTGCCTGGGCTAAAGAAAAACTTGGTATCAATTGCAATGTTGGAAGACAAAGGCTATTACATAGTCTTCAGTAAAGGAAAGGCGTTCCTGAGACACATAGCCACGGGTCAAACCAAGAGGATTGGGATTCGAGTGAAGAATCTCTACAAGTTGGAGGTAGATGACTGTGCTGCATTGAGTTCCAAAGTAGAATTGGTGCAAAGCCAAGATATTGGTGAGTTATGGCATAGACAGTTGGGCCACTTGCACCATGGGGCCTTGAAGATAATGCAACAGATTTCTACTAGACTTCCCAAAGGTAAACTTGAGCAAGTGGACACATGCAAAGGTTGTACCTTGCGTAAGTATGCAAAATCTTCCTTTCATGATCGATACAGTCGAGCTGAAGCAATCTTGGAGCGAGTTCATTAGTGGGCTCCAGTATTGCAGCAATAATGCTACAACTCCTAGGACTCCCTTCTTTACTTTTATCAACCCGGTAGTT
The DNA here is from genome assembly GCA_031772625.1 of Pinus tabuliformis. NCBI lineage: Eukaryota > Viridiplantae > Streptophyta > Pinopsida > Pinales > Pinaceae > Pinus > Pinus tabuliformis. Next base: position 769,996,266 of record CM062818.1, read on the forward strand.
TGTAACAAACTTGGAAGCGACGGTGCTGTATGCACAAGTACTAGCTCTTGCCGCAGCTGTCACTTGGTCAGCTGGCACAAGTCCGCTAGGGGCTTAAGCCAACTTCTATGAGCTCTTAGAAGAAGCTTTTTAACTGATGGCTGGAAGCTAATTCAAAGGAAACTGATCTACTTGCAGAAAGAAACTGAAAGCCAAAAAGTAACATAAACCCTAGCAAACCCTAATTCTACCAGCTAGTCCTACTGATGCAGAGGAGAGAATGAAAACTACTGAAAGAGATGCCATTACTCCTATGAAGGTAAAATACATGTGTCTAGACTACCTCTATCTGAAGAAAACATCTTTTTGTATTTTTGAATAAGTTATTAGAATTATCATGCATGTGCTTTTTAACTGGCTTTTTACTGTGCAGGGGTGGATCAAGGAAGAGAAATGCTTGGAAAAAGTTGGGAAGGTTCAGGGAGGGTCTAAGGAGTCCCTAACACCCTTTCGGAGAGTTTCACAAAGTTTGGCTATCCAACAACCTCATTTGTGAGCTTCTACAGGAAGTCTGCAGGGGTTCTACAGGATGTTTCAGGGATTTCTACAGGATGTTCAGAAATTTCTACAGGATGTTCTAAAATTGGATTTTGGAGGATGGGTGAGTGAAAGAGGATGCATGAATGGATAGGGAGGTAGGGTAGGGGTCTGAAATGACCCAGTGACTGATGGATGAAGTGATGAGAGGATGTGGAAAGCTAACTTGACTTAAGGAAGGCTAAGACAATGGAAGAGCAAGAAGGTAAGGTTACGTGAGCAGAAGAGTAGTTGTGAGATGAGGAACCTAACTAGGGGATGGAGCAGCTGGCCTGGACGAAGCTTAGGTGGACGAGAGTGATGGAGATGCCCTGCGCGGTGCACACTTAACCGAATCAACCAAGTCCTACACACAATCAAAATCTTAGCTAATCTATCCTAACTGTCAACGAAGCAAATCAACAACAGCTTTATTTCTAAAGAGAACCATGTACAACACTTAATCAAAGAAACATCTCAAAAGGTCTAAATGCATGACTAACTTCTACAAATAAAGACATTACACCAAAGATTGCATGGTCAAGCAACCTAGTGTTTTTGTTGGGCAGCACTGTTTCTACAATTCCAGCCCCTGATCCAATAAGGGAGAGGTGAAACTGAGAGTGTAGACAACCCATTTTTCTAGAGCTTTATTGATTATTATCCTATCAATCTATTCTACACATCTGAAGCAATTCTATTCCTCAATAGTGACCTATTTAACCAACACAACTAAACCTTGCTCAACAAAACCACGTTTCAAATGCATAAAGGAAAGATAACAATACAAAGAAGGAGGTCCTAGGCTCTCAGGTTGGGCCCAACCCCGAGAGCTATGGCTCCTATAGAAAACTCAGAGCTGATATCAAATATGACTGCTTCTCATTATCAAAAAATAATCATAAGTCAAGAGTTATGCCAACAATGGCTACAAGAGAACAAAACAGAGCTAGCAGCACTGTAGTGCAAAATATGCAAGAGTTTTTCAAAAGTCCCTCATGAAGGCTGAGGCCTTAACATTTATACACCACGAGGCCCTAGCTGGCCTCCTAAATCCATGGGACTTGGCTGCCCAAACTGTGAGTGAACAACTCCTTCCAAAAAATCTGTTTGGTTGCCTTCTAGATCTGGTTTTGGTTGCCTTTAGAGCTCGGAGTTGGGGGTGAAGATCCCGAGGGAGGCTATTTAATGCCATAGACAACCCCCCTACGAATCCTCAGCCCAAGCTTGGCTGTCTCCTAGCCCATGTATGCTCGGTTTTGCTCCAACAAGTATCAAAAAATCCTGAAATGAGCACATGTTAGCCACCTAGGAAGAGTGACTACCCTTATTCGTACAAATGACATAAACATACTAAAAAATAATGCATAAGTTATGAAAAATGAAGGATTAAACAAGGATAATTAGGCCAAATGAGCCCAAAATGTTACCAAATTTGGGGCTCATCATTACCCCCCTGCTAAAATGATTGCTCATCCGTGAGCAACTAGTCCAACTCCTCGTCTTTCATTGCTTTAATCGCCACTCTCACATTCCAGGCTTCTGAAGTAGTATCCTCCTCACTGTCATGGAATCCAACCTTCTTCTCCACCTCTTCCCACTGCTTATGCTCTTCTTTTTCTGTGCTTCCTTCTACCAATCCCAAAAGCAAAGGTGGGTTTAGCTTGAGGCCGATCAAGTTGGCCTGGAGGTTCTGCATGGACTTCTTGTATAGAGGCACCCGTACTAGGGCGTCCCTCATTCTAGGTGGAGTGTGATACTCCCTGATTTTGAGGCTGTGGGACAATGTGTTCCACCTTCGGGTGCAAGCATGAACACAATTGTCCCCTAATAATCACTCCATATCCTCGAAATGTGCTATAGCCTGAGCCTGCTGATCCATGTATTTTAATAAAGCCTGAGAGTTGGTTGCTAGGTGTTGGTGGGCTGATATCAATGTAGTGGGGTCCCCTGGCTCTGCTCTAATCAGCAGTGGTTCATGTAACTCTCGATTCATAACATCTTTGACCTCTGTCGCTCTCTTTTCTTCGTGGTTTAACCATGAGGTAAATGCCATCAGCTGCATATCTCCCACGACTATGTTGGGGTCCCATGAAGTTATGTTTGGAAGGGCCAAATTATGGAGGTAGAACTCTGATAGCTTGGCCTTGTCCTCTATTGAGCTGTTGTTGCATAAATCTGTGAACTACTGGGGGTTTTGGATTTGGGAGATACCCCTCTGTGCCAATGCATTAATTTGGAATTGCAGCCACTGGTCCCGTAGGTATAAGCCATAAGATTTGGCCGACTGCCTACATTGCAGAGCATCCATAGCCCAACTGGCCATGCAGGCCAGTTGTGCCTCTTTTTCTTGCACCTGCTGTTTGAGAGCTTGTATCTCTATGTTTGCTTGCAATTCCCTTTCCTGTAGTTGTTGGTTTAGTTCCTCAAGACCAGCTTGCATTCCTTCTTTGCCTTGAGGTTCTGCTGTAGTGTCCTCTGATGTTGTGCCCCTTTCTTTCCTCTGTTCCTGTAGCTGCAGTTTGAGCTTCTCATTCTCTTCCTGTAGAAATACTCGCTGGCAATTTCCCACATGTTTTGCCATAGCTAATTCTCTTCTTGCCTCCTTGAGTTGTTCCTCCAAGGGGCCTATATCTGCTACTCCTTTAGATTTAGCTATCCTCATCCATGTGTGGGTCCTCACTCTTTCTTCCTCCAGTGCAAAGAAAAGCGGCATTGTGAATTTCTGTGGAATAATTTTCCTAGCCTCCAAAAAGTTATAATAAGAGCTCAAGCTGGGCTGGGGGCTAGGTTCCATAATGTGCTCTACCTCTTCTTCCCTTTGTGGTGATGTGGCTGCCTCCCCCTCCATCCTTTCGGTCTCTTTGAGCCTGGCCAATGTTTCCTGTAGAACGGCTTCAGCATCCTGTAGAGGGGTTTTTGAAGCTAACCTTTCCATTCTCTCCCTCCAGGTAGTTGTCTTCAGGCTCCCCCGCTCATAAGTGACTGATACTTTGGAGGGGGACTTCTCCTTTGGCGAGGTAGGGGTGTCTTCAATGGTAATTGGGTCTTTGGATGGAGGTTGGGGCCTGCCGGTTTTAATTCTTACACTTCTCCTCGCTTTGAAATACAGAGGAGTCTCCCTCTTTCATTTTTCTTTTGGCTTGGGAGAGGTACTTAGGGTGGCCAGCACAGCTGCTGCCTCCCTAGCAAGAATTTCGGCCGTTTTCTCCTTCTGTTTTCCTTTCTTAGGACTTCCTGTAGAAAGCCTTGTAGTGGCTGATTTTTGGCTTCCTGTAGAAGCCGTTTTTAACCTTCCTGTAGAAACAGACGGCACCGTTTTAGCCTGCTTGGCTGAGGGTGCTTTTTCTTTTAACTTTGCTGAGGCTGCCTTAGAGGTGCCCTCACTGACGTGGACTTTTTCAGTCCTTTCCACCCTGCTCTGTAGTCTTTTCTCCCTGGGTGTTAGTGTGGTTTTGTCACCCTCTGTTTTGGCAGCTTGGTTTTTCTCTTGTTTTCCCTTATGTTCTTTCTTTGGTGTTTTGGCCAGGGTTTCTTGGCCTTTACCTTACTTCTCTTCTTGAATGTGTTCCTTCTCCTCGCTGCTGGAGGAGGTGAGCTCCTCAGCCAAAATTCGGATGTCATCATCCTTAGCCAAATTTCGAAAGGTTTCCCAGGAGAGAGGGATGCTGTACGTGTGGAGTGCGTCTTCCACGAGGAGCTTAATGAGCCCATGATGGGCTATCTGGTTTGGCATTCCCTCTCTCAATTTGGTGGCACACTCAGTCATGGACTGCAGGAGGAAGTAAGGAAGGCTCAACTTTTTCTCTGAGGGTAGGTCCATTTGGTGCCTAAGTTCTGTGAGCAACCGGAAATGATATCCATACACGATGCCAAATCGCCCCTCGCACGTGATATACTGCATAATATGGAGGCTGACCTCACTCCAGAACGGCTGTAGGCTGGTTCTTCGAACTCCATTCTTGTCTTCTGAGAATTGTTCCTCTGGCAAAAAGAACTCCTTCTTAGCTTTCTGACCCATTTTTCTCTCCTCCTTATCCCAAGGTACCCCCATCGGTAGATCAGTTACTCTGCTAATGAACTGTTGGGTGAGTCTGAGGGTCAATCCTCTGAAGTTGACAACGGCCAATGTCTTTGACTTTGGCTTCAAGGATCGCAGGAATTCTTCAGCAACCTCGTCATCGTGACCTTGAAGCTTGTCACAGAATGACATCCATCGTGCACGAGAAAACAGGTCCACCACCTCAGGGGTTTCCCGTAACTTCTTTGAGTCTGTAGGCGCTTTTCTAATGAACCCTCCCGGCATGGTAAAACTTACTGTGTTGGCCTGAGCTTGCCTGCTCGTATACAGAAGTGGATCTTTGGGATTTCCTTAGACAGAGCGTCGAGCTATGTCTCTGTTATGTACACAGTTTATAAAATTCACGAATTTCTATGAGTGAGCCTTAACAGTGGCTCAATTATAAATCAAGCCCTAGAGAAAATCCCGCATACACACTATGATGACAATTCTCATGCAGCGATAAGAAAATGCTTGTAAATTCATGCACGGACTGTAATTCACGGTTTCCTACCCCTTCAACACGTTGATTTCACCACCTTTCGAACCAATTGCATGGGGGAACTATGTTCAGGCTTACCTCATTCCAGAATTGCCACCTTCGACGTGAACAGTCCAAATTCCTCCATAAGGTTGAGCTTCCTGTAGCGCAGCTTCCTGTAGAAGTCATGCACGGATTCTGGGGAGCGCTTCAGTGGTTCTGGGTCTTCTGTGCAGCAACAGGACGTTGGAACAGGCTGAAAACTTGAAGTAATAGCCTTCAGAAAACTTAGGATGCGTACTCGGCTGCGAAACGGTTGAGAATAAATGAGTGCAGTGCGCCATACGTGATCTAGCTGGCGGATTTGAATTTCTGCCAAATTCGTGGCGCGGGGGTGAGCTGTCGCCGTCGGCCCATTGGCCGGCGTCACCTGCTATCATTCTGCTGCATGTATGCCTGACCGCTGAATCCTTCCCTATATATCTACCGCCGCCACTCCTGTTAGATCGCCGCTTCTCTCCGACTGGACGCTTCCCACGTGTCCATTTCCTGTCTTGTCGACACAACCAAAGCTTTTCGGATCCGACGAGGCTGTCGGGCTGGTTGTGGTGGCCAGTTGAATGGCTACCCAACTTGTTCAATCCATTCATTTCCATAGTTACACACATTTTAGAGCATCGCTTATGTAATTTGACGAAACAGGGTGAGGCACTTACCTGTGCGGCCGTGGACGTGATTTTTCTCATGCTTCAGGACGAGGGGTGATGGATCCACTTGCTGCTACTTCGTGCACAGGCACGGGAGCTCCTTTTTATTGACTGCTGCTGGTTGCGAGACCGGTTTCCTGGCTGTGGATGGTGCATGCGCCAGCTTCATGAGTTGCAGGTTCCTTCATGGTGTGTGCTCTAGCCGGATCAACTGCTACAGGATTCCTGTAGGACATCCTGTAGTCGTTTCTCCTCCTAGGGTGCATGCTGAAATAGTGGAGTCACGTTCACAGGTGCAGGGTCCTCAGATTTCCTTGACAGGTAGCGCATTGGGCCTCTGCATGCTTTATTTCCCACTTAAAATTATTTCTTCTGAGAGTCCAACGTTCTGGTATGACTGTGCAAGTATTTCAATCATATTGCGGAAATGGTGGTGAAAGGAGGCGACAACAGTGGGGGATGGAGAAAAACATTGGTTGCATGCCTCCTTATTGGACTTCGAGCTTCAAATTCTTCTACATAGTCGGTCCTGGCCCGTCCAAAGATTCTACAGGAAACACAAAACTTCCTGTAGAAAGTCATGTAGCTTCCTGTAGAAGGCTAAACTATGACCAGATTGTGCCCAAACCTTGGAAGAGATGAGTGTTTATGGAGGGAATGCTGGTGAGGTCGCCTGGTAGCATGGTAGGGACCCTTTTCCTTGAGTTGAGAGGCCTCCTTTTTTGCATGGAATACCTGCAACCTACATTAATTTCCAAAGATTTAGCCTGTTTTTCTGTTTCTGCCTCCTTCTTTTTCTTTTTTCTCTTTGTTTTTTTTTCTTCTTCTTCTTTTTTTTTTTTAGGAGACAGCAGGGGCGCCTCAATGAAGTTTTCACCCCTACTATCTGCCTTGGGCGCCTCAGAGAGGTTTTCACCCAAGGGTCTTTTTTATTCCAATTCTTTTTTCAGAGAGACAGCAGGGGCGCCTCAATGAGGTTTTCACCCCTACCATCTGCCTTGGGAGCCTCAGAAAGGTTTTCACCCAAGGATCTTTATTATTATTATTATTATTATTTATTTATTTATTTATTTATTTTTATTTTTATTTTTTTTATGATGCTCAGGGTATGCCCAAGACAGAGGCAGAACCCTTCTCTATGACCAGCACTGATTTTTCCACAGTTTTGATGAACTCTTGCCTTGAAAGAGGTTTCCTGTAGATCTTTAGTCGATGCCCATTGACGAGCATGGGGATGGCTTCCTCATCAATGGTCCGAATAAGAACAGACCCATTTTCATTACATTTCTCCACTGCATATGGTCCTAGCCATCTTGTCCTCAGCTTCCCCTTGAAATCCTTATGTCTGGAATCATACAGCAGTGCCCAATCTCCCGGTTGGAATTGCTTGTCATTGAGGTGCCGGTCATGCCATATCTTCCTCTGAAGTTGAACCACTTCTGAGTGGAGAAGGGCCTGCATTCGGTGTTCATCTAGCCCATTCAGTTGCAATAACCTTTCTTGTTGGGCATGGCTGAGATCTAGGTCCAGCTGAGCTGCCATCCTCAATGTGTTGTACTCGAACTCAATTGACATCAAAGCTCTCTTCCCATAGACCAGTTCATAAGGTGTGAAACCGGTTGTGGTCTTCCAAGTGGTGTTGTAAGCCCAAGTGGCCTCAACCAGGCGATCTACCCAATCCTTTCTGCTGCTGCTCACCACCTTAGTCAAAATCCCTTCTAATGCTCTATTGGTGACTTCCACCTGCCCATTTGCTTGAGGATGATAGGGGGTGGAAGTCCTATGCTTGATCTTGTGATGAGCAAGCAAGTCTTCAATTAAGTTGGAGGTGAACTGGCTCCCTTGATCGGTGACTAACTCTCTTGGGTAGCCAAATTTGTAGAAGATGTTTTCTCTTAAAAACTCAGCCACCTTTTCTTCTGTCGCTACTTTGATTGCCTTGGTTTCCACCCACTTTGTCAGATAGTCTGTGCACACAATGATGTAAGACCTTTGCCTTGAAGGAGGATTGATAGGACCCACAAAATCCATACCCCACTTCTCAAATGGTCCAAGAGTCACTTGAGGTTGGAGAGGCATTTCGTCCCTTGGGGTCGGCTTCCCCATCTTTTGGCATCGGTCACATTGGCTGATATATCTCTTAACATCTTGATGAAGCGTGGGCCAATAGTAGCCTGCCTGTAGGATTTTGAAGGCAATCCTCTTGGCTGCAAAATGTCCTCCACAAGGCCCATCATGATAGGTTAGGAGGATGTTAAAGACTTCCTCCTCCCTTACAAAATGCCTTAAGATCTGATCGAGGCCAAGTTTGAACAGGTTGCCCCCGATCCAAGTGAATGAGGCACTCTTCCTCACAATTCTGCTTTTCTCTTTTGAAGATAGATGCGGAGGGAACTGTGCTGAGACCAGATAGTTTGCTATATCAGCAAACCATGGAGAGAGTACTGAGATAGCAAACAGATGTTCATCGGGCATCTGGTCGTCCACTATTCCATCTTCACCTGCAGGTAAATCCAGTCTAGACAAGAAGTCAGCAACAACATTTTCTTTACCTTGTTTGTCAACAATATTCAAATCAAACTGCTGCAACAAAAGTAACCATCTAATAATACGAGCATTCACATCTGGTTTATTCATTAAATATCTAATTGTAGCATGATCAGTATGTACAAATGTTTGATAGCCAATGATGTAGTGTCGGAACTTGTTCAGGGCATGGACCACGGCCAAGAACTCTTTCTCAGTTACAGTATAATTCATTTCTTCCTTGGATAAGTTTTTGCTGACAAAGTATATGGCATATGGGAGTTTTTGTTCAACCTGTCCTAAGGCTGCCCCTATGGCTTTGTTCGAGGCACCAGTGTGGATGTGGAAAGGTAGGGAAAAGTTTGGACCTCTCAATATCGGGGCGGACACCAACTTATCCTTTAATTCATTCAGAGCCCTTTGACAGTCGTCCGTCCATTTGAACTCGACATCTTTTGCTAAGAGGCCAAACAGTGGCGAGGCTAGCTTACTGAAGTCTTTAATAAATCTTCTATAATATCCTGCTAAGCCTAAGAAACTCTGAACATCTCTTACCTTCTGAGGAGGTGGAACCTTTTTGATGAGAGCAATTTTATTAGGATCCACCTGCAATCCTTGGCGAGAAACGGTATGTCCTAGCATGGTTCCTTCATTCATCAGGAATTCACATTTTTCAGGACTAAGGGACAGGTTCATTTCAATGCACTTGGTTAGAACTTTTCCCAGATTGGACAATGCTTCCTGGAAGTTGGACCCATAAGGAGTGAAGTCATCCATATAGATTTCTACCGAATCATGGATCAGCTCAGAGAAGATGCTCAATACTGCTCTTTGGAAAGTGGCAAGAGCATTGCATAGCCCAAAGGGAACGACTCGGTAAGAAAAGGTACCCCAAGGACAAGTGAAGGTGGTCTTATCTTGGTCTTTCGGGCTGATTTGGATCTGGTTATACCCACTGAACCCATCTAGGAAAGAGAAAAACTTCTTCCCTGCCAGTCCATCCAACACTTGATCTATGAAAGGTAGAGGAAAGTGGTCTTTCTTGGTGGCTTTGTTTAGTTCTCGGTAGCCCACACAAATTCTCCACTTTCCATTTTTCTTGGGTACCAACACCAGAGGGGACACTCACTCGCTATCCTAGATGGGGTAGATGAATCCTGCATCCAACAGTTTTTGCAATTCTTCTTTGACAATGTCCTCAAGGGCTGGATTCATTCTCCTCTGAGGTTGCCTGACCGGTTTACAATCTTCTTTGATGTAGATTTGATGGGTACAGACCGAAGGATGGACTCCTTTCATCTCTTTATAGCTCCAAGCAAAAACATCTAGATGACTGGCCAACAGACTATACAGCTCCTTTTCCTGGGAAGGAGATAGGGAGGAACTGATCTTTAACGTTCTCTCGGGGCCAAACTCCACATTTTTTACTCTGGGAGAGATTGGGTCAGTCACACAAAGGTCCACTAAGGTGCTGGCTTGAGTATCCTCCACCAATTTCTCTAAGGACAATGCGTTGGGAGGCGGATTCTGAATCAAGGTCTCAATCAAATCATCCTCAGTTTGAGGACCTCCCCTGGTGGTTTCTAAGGTGCACAAGGGTGCAGAGTACACCTCATCCTCCTCTCCTTCTTCCAACCAAAGTGGTAAGTCATGCTCTAATAGAGGTTGGGCAGGAGGGTATATGACTAGCTGCTTGGACATAGGACCATTTTTGATGGTCATGTTTCCTGCTTGGCAGCTTATGTAAGCATCCGCCGTGGCTAACCAAGGTCTTCCTAAAATAAGGGGGTATCCAGTAAGCTTTGCCTTTGGTTGAAGAACCAAGAAGTCCGCAGGATACTCCCAAGAGTCAACAGAGACCAAGACATCCTCGACAATCCCTTCGGGAGTCACGGTGGAGCGATCTACCAACTGCAGGACCGTCGAGGTCTTCCTTAAGGAACCCTGAAGGTTGAGTTTGAGCATGGTATCCCTGGTCATCACATTAATGGTAGCCCCTAAATCAATCAAAGTGTGGAGTATGATGGTGCCATTGATGTGGACATCAACTACAGGACTCCCAGGATCCAAATACTTTGGAAAGATTACTTGCCCCAACATAAGATCAGACAGTTGTCCTATGACATTGATGGTTGAGGCATCTCTTTTTCGCCTGCCTGGGTGCCTGAAACACTTTTCCTTAACCAATTTGTTGTATATCGATACATCTTTGATGGCTTGGAGAAGTGGTATTCTCACACAAAACTGTTTGAGTTCTCCCAGAAGCTCATTCTCCTCTGGGTTGGGTTGTGTGGTTACTGTTAGTCTCTCAGGAAAGGGTGGAGTGGCCTTGGGTTCACTTTCCTATTTATCTCCCTCGTCCTCTGGGGGAGGAGGTTGGCAATCCGGAAGAGTCTTCCTGGATCGCAGGTTGATCTCCTGGATCTCCACAGCATAGGTAGGGCATGTTGTTTCCCCAGTATATACCTGTTGGGCCTGTCGGTCGTTAGGATTCGGGTTCGGTTGAGCAGGCATTTGGAGTTGCCTTGGAGGAGCAGGAGGTAATGGTTGTGGTTGAGCTGGTGGTGGAGAAAAAATGGCGGGAGGAGTGTTGTACTGGGGCCTCCACCTCGGTTGAGGTGCATTCCACTGAGGCTGTGGCTGGACATGTGAGTGAAACGAATGAGTAGTGGGATGAGTATGGTATTGAGGTGGGTAAGACCATGGAGGAGTCACAGACTAGGAAGGATGAGCAGGGGGACCCCAAGAAGGCATAGGAGCAGATTGGTTAGGGCTATAATAAGCTTGGGATGTCCCTTGCATCCCCTGCTAGTAATGTCTAGGTCCGTGCGGCCTCCTTTGGGTGGCTCAGTTCCTTGGTACATGGCCTTAAACCCAAGTAAGGTTGGGCATTGGTTTGTGGGGTGGTCCTCCTCACAAACGAAACATACCTCTACCGAGTGTAATGGACACTCGTTCTTAGGGTGCTTCCTTGTACACCTAGGACAGAAGATGGCCAAAGCCCTCTCAGCTTCCTCTTTCTTTTGCTGGATTCGGAATGTATCAAGTTGCATGGCAATGGTCTGTCTCACCTCACTTTTGAGGTCCTCCAGCTGATTAACAAACTCATGCTTGGAGAAAGTAGTACTAGCTGAAAGGGGGTTTCCCCTACCTCTTTTCCGGGCTGCCCTAGAGTGGTTTCTAAACACAGTCTTTATATCCTCATAAGGTAGTTGGTAAATATCTCCTCCAGCTAGCATGTGAAGGGTATCTAGAAGGTCTTCAGGGACTCCTCGGAGCAAGACCAACTTGAGAGATTCAGGGTCAAGTGTGCACCTAGCCCGTTTATAGCTAAGTTGGAACCTTTCCTCATAATCTTCTAAAGACTCATCATTTCCCATGGTCATCCGAAAGATTTCTCCCTTCGCTTCCTTGGACCTACAGTAGTCTCGGTATTTGGTATTGAAAGCTTGCTGCATCTGAGCCCAAGTGGTGATACTGTTTCCAAGTAAGCCCATGAACCAACGTAATGCTGCATCCTTGAGGTTAGAGGGAAAGAGTTTCAATTTTTGCTCATCTTTTGTATAGTCATAGGTTCAACAAAGGACAACAAACTCAAACAGGAAGGTATCAGGGTCTTCAGTAGTCAATCCATGGAAGTGAGGCAAAGCGGAGGGGCTTATGTTTTTCATTTTCATGTCTCCATTGGTCTCTCGGATGGGAAAGGCACCTTCTATTCTCTCATCTTCTCTTCTGTCCTCAGCCATGGCTTCAAGTGGAGTGTTCTCTAACTCTTCTTCTGTTATAGGATCTTCGTATATCTCAGGAGGCTCGCCTATAGGTTCTTCTGGATCACTGTCACCAAAGAAGAGAGAAGGGTGACTCAGTGAAGTGGTGGGGGTGTTGGGTAAAAATTTACCGGTTTTATCTCTGTTACTACGAGGCGTGAAATGGAAAGGCTTTTGATTGCTTTTTGCTTTGTTTCTGGTACCTGCAAAACTGAAAATAGATTGAACTGCAACTAACTATCTTGCTGAAATGAAAATGCGGAATTGAAATGAAAGCAGGAAACGACTAATCTATTTTGCTCGAATGAAATTCCAGGAATGAAATGATAGTCTACGCTTGCGGAATTGAAATGCTAATCTACGCTTGCAGAAATGAAATTGCTAATCTACGCTTGCAGAATTGAAATGCTAATCTATGAAAGCAGGAAATATCTATTTTACTTTTGCGGAAATGAAATTGCAAAATGGAAATGAAATAAACTATTTAGTAGAAGGCGAGTGTAGGAAAATAGAAGAAAAGCAACAATCACCAATACTCTGATGCTTCCCCGGCAACGACGCCAAAAAGATGGTGGGCTCCAGTATTGCAGCAATAATGCTGCAACTCCTGGGACTCCCTTCTTTACTTTTATCAACCCGGTAGTTCGTAACAAACTTGGAAGCGACGGTGCTGTATGCACAAGTACTAGCTCTTGCCGCAGCTGTCACTTGGTCAACTGGCACAAGTCCGCTAGGGGCTTAAGCCAACTTCTATGAGCTCTTAGAAGAAGCTTTTTAACTGATGGCTGAAAGCTAATTCAAAGGAAACTGATCTACTTGCAGAAAGAAACTGAAAGCCAAAAATTAACATAAACCCTAGCAAACCCTAATTCTACCAGCTAGTCCTACTGATGCATAGGAGAGAATGCAAACTACTGAAATAGATGCCATTACTCCTATGAAGGTAAAATACATGTGTCTAGACTACATCTATCTGAAGAAAGCATCTTTTTTTATTTTTGAATAAGTTATTAGAATTTTCCTGCATGTGCTTTTTAACTGGCTTTTTACTGTGTAGGGGTGGATCAAGGAAGAGAAATGCTTGGAAAAAGTTGGGAAGGTTCAGGGAGGGTCTAAGGAGTCCCTAACACCCTTTCGGAGAGTTTCACAAAGTTTGGCTATCCAACAACCTCATTTGTGAGCTTCTACAGGAAGTCTGCAGGGGTTCTACAGGATGTTTCAGGGATTTCTACAGGATGTTCAGAAATTTCTACAGGATGTTCTAAAATTGGATTTTGGAGGATGGGTGAGTGAAAGAGGATGCATGAATGGATAGGGAGGTAGGGTAGGGGTCTGAAATGACCCAGTGACTGATGGATGAAGTGATGAGAGGGTGTGGAAAGCTAACTTGACTTAAAGAAGGCTAAGACAATGGAAGAGCAAGAAGGTAAGGTTACGTGGGCAGAAGAGTAGTTGTGAGATGAGGAACCTAACTAGGGGATGGAGCAGCTGGCCTGGACGAAGCTTAGGTGGACGAGAGAGTGATGGAGATGCCCTGCACGGTGCACACTTAACCGAATCAACCAAGTCCTGCACACAATCAAAATCTTAGCTAATCTATCCTAACTGTCAACGAAGCAAATGAACAACAGCTTTATTTCTAAAGAGAACCATGTACAACACTTAATCAAAGAAACATCTCAAAAGTTCTGAACGCATGACTAACTTCTACAAATGAAGACATTACACCAAAGATTGCATGGTCAAGCAAACTAGTGTTTTTGTTGGGCAGCATTGTTTCTGCAATTCCAGCCCCTGATCCAATAAGGGAGAGGTGAAACTGAGAGTGTAGACAACCCCTTTTTCTGGAGCTTTATCGATTATTATCCTATCAATCTATTCTACACATCTGAAGCAATTCTATTCCTCAACAGTGACCTATTTAACCAACACAACTAAATCTTGCTCAACAAAACCACGTTTCAAATGCATAAAAGGAAAATCACAATGCATAAAGGAAAGATAACAATACAAAGAAGGAGGCCCTAGGCTCTCAGGTTGGGTGCAACCCCGAGAGCTATGGCTCCTATAGAAAACTCAGAGCTGATATCAAATCTGACTGCTTCTCATTATCAAAAAATAATCATAAGTCAAGAGTTATGCCAACAATGGCTACAAGAGAACAAAACAGAGCTAGCAGCACTGTAGTGAAAAATATGCAAGAGTTTTTCAAAAGTCCCTCACGAAGGCTGAGGCCTTAACATTTATACACCACGAGGCCCTAGCTGGCCTCCTAAATCCATGGGACTTGGCTGCCCAAACTGTGAGTGAACAGCTCCTTCCAAAAAATCTGTTTGGCTGCCTTCTAGATCCGGTTTTGGTGGCCTTTGGAGCTCGGAGTTGGGGGTGAAGATCCTGAGGGAGGCTATTTAATGCCATAGAAAACCCCCCTACGAATCCTCAACCCAAGCTTGGCTGTCTCCTAGCCCATGTCTGCTCGGGTTTTCTCCAACAAGTGTCAAAAAATCCTGAAATGAGCATGTGTTAGCCACCTAGGAAGAGTGACTACCCTTATTCGTACAAATGACATAAACATACTAAAAAATAATGCATAAGTTATGAAAAATGAAGGATTGAACAAGGATAATTAGGCCAAATGAGCCCAAAATGTTACCAAATTTGGGGCTCATCATCATACAGATGTGTGTGGACCATTCTCAACAGCCTCCACCACTAAACAAAGGTATTATGTGATTTTCATTGATTATTTTTCTCATAAATGATGGATCTATTTCATGCAAAAGAAGGATCAAACCTTCTCAAAGTTTTGTGAGTTCAAATCTTTGGTTGATAAAGAATAAGGGAAGAATATCAGGGCCTTGAGAAGCGACAATGGTGGAGAGTATGTCTCTCAAGAGTTTAAGGACTTCTGTGCAGCAGAAGGAATTAAACGGGAGTTGATGGCACCTCATAACCCACAGCAGAATGGGGTGGCCGAGAGGAAGAACAAAACAATTGTGGGGGAAGCTCATGCGATGCTGCATGACCAAGGCCTACCAATTCATTTTTGGGTTGAGGCATGCAACACAGTCGTCTTTTTTCAAAATATAAGTGTGCATCGCATACTTGGGATGAAGACACCAGAGGAAGCTTTCTCCGCGAAGAGACCAGATGTGGGTCACTTCAGGATCTTTGGCTCATCGGTTTATTGCCATGTGACCAAGGATGCCTGGAAGAAACTTGAGCCGACAGTAGAGTTGGGGATATTTGTGGGGTACACTGATACACCCCACAACTATTGGGTGTATTTGCCTACCATTCGGAAGACAGTGGTTCGTAGAGATCTTAATTTTGATGAGCAGAAGGCCATGCGAGTTTACCTTGAGAGGGAGCTCCAACTACAGGCTATGCAGGAACTTTTGGTTCCTAAGGAGGAGGAGCCTCAGACAGATGCGGAGCAGCCGCATGCAGAGGTTCCAAGAGTGGAGACATCCACTCAAGCAAAGTCTTCCAGAGATGGATAGAAGCGCAAGAGAGAAGCTAACATATTGTTGTTGGAGGTGAGATAGAATGTGGGAACCATCTTCTCAGCGTAGAAGGAGGAGGGCACCTGATAGGTACACTAGATACATGGCCCTTGTTGGGGAATGTGTTGAGACCGAGCCATCTTCCTTTGAGGAAGCAGTACAATAGCCGATTTGGGTTGATGCTATAGTGGAGGAGTATGACTCCATAGTTCGGAACAGTGTTTGGGATGTGGTTCCAAGACCAGAGAACAAGTCAGTTGTGAGTTCTCGTTGGCTTTACAAGGTAAAGCAAGCTGCTGATGGTAGTGTGAAGAAACATAAGGCAAGTTTTGTTGCCCATGGTTTCTCATAGGTCGAGAGGGTGGACTATGATGAGACTTTTTCTCCTGTAGAAAGGTACTCATCTATCATATTGATGTTGGCACTATCAGCACAGATGGGTTGGAAGATCCATCAGATGGATGTGAAGACTGCACTCCTCAATGACAAGATTGAGGAAGAGGTGTACATAGAGCAGCCAGAATGTTTTGAGACCTTCGATCATGAGTCACATGTGTGTCGATTCAAGAGAGATCTGTACAGGCTAAAGCAAGCACCTCGTGCTTGGTACACCAAGATTAACAACTACTTCACCGGGTTGGGCTTCACAAAGAGTGAAGTGGATGCAAATTTGTACCGCATCATGGTGGAAGGTAAGCAGTTGATCATTGTTATTTATGTTGATGATCTGATATTGACAGGTGATGATCAGTTGATCATGTCTTGCAAGGAGGACCTTGCAAGAGAGTTCGAGATGAAATACATGGGTCTCATGCACTACTTTCTAGGCATGGAAGTGTGGCAGAAGGATGGGGAAGTGTTTGTGTCTAAAGGCAAGTATGTCATTGAGATACTTAGGAGATTCCACATGGAAAAGTGCAAGCCCATGCAGACTCCTCTAGTAGGTAACTGGAGGAAGGAGGATGCTACTTCAGGAGAAGTAGTAGAATCTACTGTGTATAGGTAGCTTGTGGGTTCAATGATGTACTTAGTGAACACATGACCAGATTTGTGCTATGCATTGAACCAACTGAGTCAAGCTATGCTTCAGTCTACCAAGCTATTTTGGAAGACAGGGAAGCATGTTTTGAGATACCTCAGAGGAACATCTCAGTTTGGATTATGGTACAGACGGTTAGAGGGAGTGAATCTACAGGGCTCCATAGATGCAAATTGTGCAAGGAGTCCATCAGATCGGAAGAGCACATCAGGAGGAATTTTCAACCTTGGTTCAGCTGCAGTTTCTTGGTACAGTAGGAAATAGAGGTCAGTTGCACTCAGCTCAGTAGCGCTGAATACATGGTTGCAAGTCAGGTAGCATGTGAGGCCATTTAGATGCAGAAAATTCTAGTTGGTTTGTTTGATTAGAGGATGGATCCAACTGTGATCTATTGTGATAACCAAAGTTGTATCAAACTCTTTGAGAATCTAGTATTTCATGATAGGTCCAAGCATATCGACATTCGGTATCATCATCTCTGAGACTGTGTGGCGAGGAGGATCATGTTGTTGTAGTATATTTTGACTGAGGAGCAAGATGCTGACATTTTGACTAAGGGATTGTCAAAGTGTAAATTAGAGTTCCATAGAGACAGGATCGGGGTGGCAGATAATCCCTTTCTTGTTGAGAGGGAGTGTTGAATATAGCAACAAGAAATGCTAAAAATAGAAATGCTAAAAATAGCATTGCTATAGATAACATTTCAAGATATATTCCAATTTTAATTTGTCCTTGAATTAAAATTGAGAATTAAAATTTGAATTTAGTCTCACGAGCTGTTTGAAAAATAATTAATTAATTCATCTTGAGTTAATTAGTTGGTGAAATTCAAACATGAAGTCTTTGTGAAGTCATGCAACAGTTATCCCTTTGATTAAGAAAGTTATCCCTTAATTAAGGAGATAAGGATGAGTTTTATTTGAGTTGCAATTAATTAGCTCAGTTAATTGAGTTAATTCCAGTTAAATTAGTTCCAAACAGTTGGAGGAACTAATTGTGAGTTCAGCCAGTTAATGCATGCATGCATGCAACTAGTGTTCTCCAAATAACTGAATATTCTCTCATAAATAACTAATGCATGTCAGTTCAGACAAAGACCCAGTTGAGATTAAAGGCAGGGATAGTATACTATCAATTGCAAGAATATTCCCATGTGAATATCTCTTTCATGTAGAAGGAATTCATTCCTTGCGGATTGCACAGTTTCTACAGAGGTCAGAGCAGTGTGTGAGGTGAGAATCACACAAGTTACACCTGGAGGACCCAGGGAAAACTGAGCAAGGAAATAGGAGGCTTGGAGGATAGAGGAGAAGACATACGTGTTTTCTATTCTGTCTATGAGTAGTAGTGAGGGATTAACTGAGAGCTGGATAGCTTAAGAGCTAAAACTTTGTGTAATATTGAGATATTTCCAGTTGTATGATAATACAAATAGCGGGGTTTTTATCTGAGGCTTTCCCTAGAGTATTCTTTTGTGTTTCATGTTTGATTGAATCTTCTTCTCTATTATATGTGTTTTGTTTGATCTTGCTCAAAATCGATTAAGCTTCTGCAAGTTTGATTGTAGAAGTAGATTAAGTATTTTTCTTTAGTACATTGCATAATTAGTTTAATCTACAGTGAGAATTTCTACATGCCAAAAGACGACACTTTAGTTTTCTTCACAAAGGGAATAGAAAAATTAGAGGATATGCATTGGATGACCCCTACTACTAGAAGAAACAACTTACAAGGTCAAAGTAGGATTCAAAATTAAGATGCAGGGAAAATTTTTGGAGGGTTTTGTAGCAGCAACAACATATCCCTATCTAAAACAATGGTTTTAGGTAGCCCAAAATGAAGCCAAACAAGCTCAATGGAGAGTGTAGCAATGGTTAAGTTGTGATGTTTTTCTTGCATGGTGCAAAAATGGACATATCAGAGAATCAGTCGACAACAACAATGACACAATTATTAACATGCTTCATGGATGGAAAACCTAACATGTAATCTATGGATACTAACTTCCAGTGTTTGTTCAGGGTAGGTAGAGGAGTGTATAACCCATACTTTTTTATGGTTGGTTTAGTAATGACACAAATAGTACAATATTTGATATAATGTTGGATATCTTGTTGAAGTTTTGGCTAGTAGACATATTTCTACAATACCACTACTGTATTTTCCACATGAAATTTCCTTGCGACTTGACTATAGTGTACCTCATAGATCAGCCTAGAAATCTCACTTGAAGGAACACAAAGGTGGCCGAGGTAGAATAAGATCACATCCTAGAGGTGGATACATGGAATTTTCTTTCCTATAATCAACATCTAGTGGGTGTTAGTGAATTGAGAGTCACTATTGTATAATTTTGACCACCCAAGTGTTTCCTTCCTACAAGAGTTAAGAATTGTTGTTAGCACCACAATTGGTTTCTACTAAGGTAGTTTGCAACATAATTGGTTTTATCCTAATTTATTTGATGTTCAAATGGAATTGTTGCAAGTATGTGGACCATTTTTTATGCTAATCATTTTGAACCTTTCCTTGTGTCTACATAAATTGTAGAGGCTTGTGATTAGTGTGGATGATCATCTCCTTCCACAGAATATAATGCTTTGATTTTTAGTAGGCCTGCATGATGGGGTACATATCCTTGTCAAAGGTGGGATACCTTCGAACAATATTAGTGAGTGTTTCACTATGATAGTCCATTGGACATCCTTGATGAATGAGGATCGGACCAATAACATAGTTAAAGGAATATATCTTAATCTCAAACAGATTTTGTAGGTATGGTAGGGAGATTACTAACATGGAATAAACACAATGTTTTAGATCCCATGATCTAGATTGGATCATTATATCATTCTCATTCATATCGATGCTTTTAGAGTGGAAAAAGTGGAGGAATCAACTAGATGTTTTTGAGGTATCAAATGGATGCTTTTGGGGATAAAGCTATTTTGCTTAAGAATTACACCCTTTTGTACTATTCTACACACAAGGACCTTTCCAACATTGAAATAATCACTACAATTGGTGTTTGTATGCAAATGTTATGTGACTCGAAAGTTGACCTTCCAATTTTGACCACCATAATTCCAGAGGATGTTGCATTAGCCCCCATTATTCATGGAAAAGGGGATAGTCATATGATAATGATGAATATGACTCTAGAATAATCCATATTATAACTCTAGCTAATAGTTGAACAAGTGAAACTTAACTACAAGTAGGCTATTGGGTCATGTTATAATAGATCCACTAGGAGGAAAAGGGATTCCATTCTATTTGAGGGTTTTTCTTCCATTAATAGGAAGAGTAGATGAATGTGGACAGGGAGAGAGGAAATAAAGAGGAATTGTGCATTGTAGTATCCCGCAAGCCACATACCTCACTTCTCTATACTTACAACATTTTTCCATTTTGAGAAAGAGAGTAGAGCAATCTCACCTTCTAGTTGGGTTTTATCTTGAAAAAGTTTCCTACGTTATATATTATGTTATTTTTTATTATAAATTACATGCATGTGCAAACACCCCCCCCCCCCCCCCCTCTCTGTCTTTATTATATAATTTTTATTACACCATAAGTTTTTTTTCCCTGAAAGAAAATTCATAATTTCATTAATAGGTGAAATTACATGTTGTAGATACCCTTGGGCATATGTTGTACTGTGGCTGATAATCCACTGTCAAAAGATCAGAAATAATTACAATAAGATCTTGAGGGGTGTACTGTGTTGGTTCATGACCAAAAATAGAAATCAAAAATGTCACCCAGAAGGTGATGACTATTTTTAATATAATATTTACATCGATTTTGAATATCACTGCAAATGAACAAAATTTATAAGCAAAAATTTTGAAAATTAGGGGTTGTTCCCCCTCTGAAGTTCCCTGTCATTATATGGCCTGTGGAAGTACCAATATGTTCTTGCTGGTGTGTGTTCTATGATCAACCATTCTCCTAGAGGACGATTCGCCGCTTCTTTCGAAAGCTTGTCTGTGCTTTCATTTCGCTCCCCGGAGGGGGAGCCGAACCTGCAGCCAATTTGGAGCATGTGCGAGGTGGTGAAGGAGGGATCTTCCACGTATTTTTTGCGTTCTATGTCGACACCCCTTCAACAGCCTCAGGAGGGACTTTTACATGTTGCTAGTCGCTCATATTCCGCTCTTCCGAGAGACGATGTTTAACCCCTCAAGAAGTCTCCCAAGCCGGCGATGAGAGTAGCGGGCAATCCTTGTACAGATGCCCCACTTTGTGGCATCTTCTGCAGCGAAAAAGCACTCCTTCATAGTCGAGGAGCTGTCTGCGAGAGAAGTGCCTCCTGTGGAGTGTAATTTTCTCCTCGAGTCCCTCCCTCGTATCAAGATGAACTAGGATTCTAGCCATGGTCATGATTCCAGTTTTTTCGTAGGACTAGTTGTGCTCCAGGTAAGTCCCTAATGCATCGCCAATGCACTTGAAAACCTGAGGGGTCCAGAATTGCATTAGCAACCCTGGCAGTTGGACCCAAATTGGTCCCGCTCCCAACTGCTCTCGTTCCAGGTCAAACAGAGGATCCCATCTCTTCAGTAGCATGGGTGCCTTCTCAATATGCCAATAACGGGAAAGAATCTAGTCCGTATACTCTTCTCTGTGAAAACGGAGGGCAAACCAACCACGAGCCAAAACCCTGATGACTGGGAGTTCTTTTAACAGGGAACCCCAAATTTCCATAGTCCATTGTCGGAGGCGCTCCACCGAATAGTTTCTTCCCTGCACACGCCCAACGAGAACCTTCCTTGCCGTATCAACTACATCTCCCATCTGAACGCCCTTGCCGAAAGTCAGATTTATGTCTGTATCTACTGCCTTGAGGCATCTTCCCTTTTTTGGCTTGTCCGTGCGTGGCGTGTGGGGTGCTCTCTCGGTAGACTTCTGCACACTTCAGTGGAACTGCGAGGGGTAGACAGAGTGGATCTAGGGTTTGGGATGGGAGAGCTAAAGCATCCGGAGCGAACCGGAAAAATAAGGTTTATGCTGCTTGACCCAGGATGAGCAAAGGAGTGTGTAGGGTGAGTAGGGTTTGATGGACCAGCGGGTGCGAATGAGTATGAGGGTGCGTTCAATGGCATGGAAGGAGGCAGAGACGATACCGGGGGAGAGTCAAAGGTGGGGAGGCTTGAAGACTGGTGCCGAGCAGGTTAAGGGTAGCCAGAGAGAGTGGAGGGCAGTCCAAACCGGGGAGATCTTCAATGTGGACATTATGTTAATAATTTAATATTAACATAAATATTAATTTAATCGCCCTAACCATGTACATTAAATGACTAGTAAAATAGATAGGCATTAAAACACTTACATTATGATACGCCTCATATTACCAAGATTTAAAAAATCATAAAAATTAATCACATTAGAACTTTATTATAACTTTATTTTAAATTAGTATTATTATTAATTATAAAAGAATTAATATATAAATATATACATTTAATATATAAATATATAGCCATTCAATTCCTTGCTTTCCGTGAAACCGTGCTTGTCCTTTCTGTTGCATTGGTTATTGGCCCAGTGCTTTACCAGCGGAGAAGACAGCTTGCACATCTCAAAGAATGACATAATTGGGTCATGAAGTTGCAAGTATGTACCCATTGCGATATCAGTAAGTTGGAGAATCAGATCGGTCCGTTTCAAGTATCTACCCATTGCGATATCATGAAGTTGGAGAATCAAAAGGCTGGCATATGACAGTCACGAACGGAGACATCTTTATTTCTGAGTTTGCATCATGAGAATATAAAAAAATATCGTAAGATACAAAATGACAGTCACTAACCGAGACATCTCTAAGAAAAGCAAATGTCAGAGTTCAGAGTTAGACATCTTTAAGAAAAGCAAATGTCAGAATTCCGAAAAAGCACCTTGTACCAAAAAACAAATACATGAGCATGGAAACAAAAAAAAACTGTGTATACATATACATCAGGTTCAGGAAAAGGCATGAAGCGGGCCCTGCTGAGACAAAGTTGAAATAATAAGAAAACCGTGAAAGAGGCTTGAAATAATGAGGAACAAGACTCTAGGCGCCAATTTTTATGCACCAAAAACGCGGTGAAGTGGGCCATGTGGAGAGTACGACTCGTACACATTGAAAGAATGAGGAAGAAGAGAGTCGGTGCCAATTTTTATTTACTGAAATTCAGGTTTGTATGTGTAAATACAACATTTTTTTAACCATGCGAAAATTTAATTCAGTTGTTATATTAATGCACTCATATATAGTATTGAAATAGTCTATAACGCGACTTTTTGAAAGTCTTTCCGGCGGGTTTTTTTGGTCGAAATCCGGCAAGAATTTATTGGAATCGCAAGTTTGATAGCTAGTTTCTGCACAATGAAAGCGTCCCAGGGGTTTTCGAGGGTGCTGAATCCAAATATGCAGTTAAAAACCCATTTTAACTGCAACAAATCAGGATTTAACCTCAATTTCTTCCGCCGGATTCCGTCACCGGAATCTCCAAAAAGTCGCATTATAGACACCTCCTATAGTATTTATAGATTTTTTAGATTGGTAAAAAGTTATGTTATTTTATGTTCTCGTCGGAGTCCTTACGTTGGTAAGATTTTCGTTCTATTAATGAGCGTTCAGCATACATAAAATATGGGAGCATTGAGTTTTCTGCCTTCGCACACGTGGGAAGACTCAGCATCATGTATGTATTGAGGAGAGTCTTGTTATTGTCAAGGTTGTGCAATTTCATCACCGGAAATTTAGGGAAGCCATAGAAATTGAAGAAAGGCCAAGCAATCTCAATATAGATGATTGTTCGAAAATTAGCCGTTGGATCTCGGGCCCTTTCTTCCTAGCCAACCCTTTCCCTGTCGCCCAGACCCCTTGTGTTTTTTTCCCCTTGTCCTTTGGATTGTTTTTCTAGTGTTCCCTTTCTTCTCTCTCGGTTTTCATTCTGTAATTCCTGTATTAATTTTTACAGCTTAATTATTATATAAATGAATCTTTTATTCATAAAACATACATAACAAGATTATAAGGTTTTATACCAATTACTCTATAAGTAAAAATAAATAAAATTATAAATTGAATTAACTAACTAATTGAAAAAATATATATTTTTTAATTTTATATTCTAAATCGATAAAAGTAAATAGAATTAAATTATAAATTGTATTAACTAACTAATTAAAAATAGATATAAATTTTCCAATTGACTTTTATTTATATTCAAAATAGAAATTGCTTCATTTCTAATTTAATTAAATTAAAGTATGAATTAAGTCATAAAATCATCTAACTAATTAGGTTATGTAGATATTACTCATTTATTTTTATTATTTAATATAATAAAATTATTACATGTTTTTTGAGTCTTTGATAAAAAAAAATATCCTATTAGTTAACTTAGTTAAATTCAAGGAATTTACACTTAATAGTAAATAGAAGTGAAACTAACTTTCTAATAATTTAATTAACTAATTACATGTCCGGTCACCAGGTCTAATGTAGCCTTTTCTTGGTCAAATTGTAGCCATTCATCAAATGTAGCCATTAGATAACTTGCTCTCTCTATTTATATTGCAGCCATGATTTGGTTCTTCAACTTATCGTGACGATGAACCATACTTATCGACAAATATATTATAATGTGATTTCCCAAAAAAAAATCTCAAAAAACTTTATATAGCTCACACAAACCTAGATTTAACAATATATAATCCATATTAAACTATGTCACTGCGTTAGAGAACAATTAACTAAATTTTTTGTTATTTTATAAACTTCACTATAAATTTTTCTTTGCAATGTGATGACGTATGACACCGCAGGCTCCATTGCCCAAGATATATCGTCATGGCACTCATGTCACTTCACTGCGTGTAAAACTGAAGTCTTTTCAGTTTTACGATTGTAAGATTGGAAGTAACTCTGTCTGGAAGTAACTCTGTCTGTTGATTCGCACACATGAAGGAAAGAAAAAGACGGAACTTGATCTGAGAGTTTTGATATGTGAATACATATAATATTAATTACAATATACATGTTAATTTAAATACATTAATTAAGCCTCATTAGTACTAACAAACCAAATTTCTCAATATATCCCCAAATTTTATATATATTTTCAAATTATTAAATTACAAAAACTAACAAATACATTTATGTTGTCCTGCTATGTTCACTTAATGTAAAATTGATTGTACACGTCAGCCAGAAAAAAAATAATAATATTTACTCTCACATTTCCATTCATAAACGTATATTTACTCTCAAATTTCCATTCATAAACCTAAATAAAAGTTCTCATAAACGTAAATAAAAATTCTCAGACTTTTATCACAGTGCATTCAACAAAGATGCCGATGTTCTATCAAAAGAGGGTCTCTCTATTCCGCCTGGGGCGATTCTTTACATGGCATATATGCAGGGGGCGAGGCACCATCCCATTGGTCTGTGGCATACAGAAGTTTTTCTACAGACATTTCGGTTGTTAAACGTCACAGGCACAATCTATACAGTGTTTGATATTGCTACTTTATTTGCCAGATTTTAAGAACTCTTTATATAGTGTTTATGTTTTAACTTTTTCTCTGTTGTGCGGTTGATATGAGGCATATGTTTCATATGTTCTCACTTTTTGAGGGATGATCCATTTAATTTTGGAAATCATGTTATGAATCTCTTCATTTCATTTGATGTTTAATAATTTCTGTTTTCGGTTGTGTTAGATTTGTATTTTTCATTGTATCAATTATTACAAGTTATTTTATTGAATATTTTTTACTTATTTTGAAAGCATTATTTTTTTATTTATATCAAAAAATTTCATAAAATTGCATATATTTACACATAGGTAAATATCACTATTTTTCCATAATTTACTTTATATATAATGTTTTTAGTAACTATTTTTTGTTTCATCTATGTTTAAAAGGAAAAATTTAACATTTAAAGAAATTTGAAAAACTTATCCCTAATTATTAAATTCACCATTTAATTAAATATTCTCTTATATTATTTTCCAATAAATATAATCACTTTATACTATATACAAATAGTCCAAAAAGCTTTAGATAAACAATAATTAGATACACTATTAAAACACTCCAAATATTAATTTATAGCAATTACTCTTTCTCTCTCCATGGGAATCTGCATAGTTCATTAGACTTATTCTGAATCGTTCTTGTGAAAATAATCTGTAGATTTGGAGCATATAAATTATGTAATTATAAAATTACTTCAAATATAATATAAAATATAATTAGATATTGAGATAAACTAATGATGAAATATTGTGAATATGGAGATATTGGAATAAAATAATAAAAAATGTGTTGAATATGCATATGTACATATTGGTATATAATGAGATGTCAATATATAATAATTTAATGATTATGAACTTTTTAAGTTGTTAGAAAATTTAATTTAAAGGAAGGACAATTTAAATTAATTTTTGAGTTTATGGATGAGCTAATATATTAATAAAAAATGATAAGGGATTTTTATTTAGGGTAAGATTAAAAGAAAACAAAGGTTAAAGGTAATAGTGTGTATATTTTTAATTATTTAAAAAATTTCAGTGATAAGAGGGATAGTGTGTATATTATTAATTATTTAAAACATTTGAGTGATAAGAGGGATAGTGATAGTGACGGTGATAAAATATTATTTACCCATTTAAAATTTAGATATGAAAGTATAGTATATGTTTTTTTTGGATTTAATTATCATGAATTTAATTTTGCTATTATTAACAGTCATATTCATCTTGGAGCAAAAAAATTGGAGGATTATTAGTTACTTGGAAATGTATTAATAACTCTTTTCCAAAAGAATATTAGCATTGAGGCCAACACAACCTACATCTTCTAGCTTATCAATATATATGCCAAAAACAATAAGGTATAAGGGACACCCTTATTTGACTCCTATATAGCATTTAATTTATTCCAACCAACCCTTAGTATTCCTAAGTTTAACATCAACTCTCAACTCAAACCAAAAAAAAAAACAAAACAAAACCATTATCTCTTTGAGCTTCTTGAATAACTTTATCTTAAAACCTATACAAAAAAATCAAAATGAGGTATATAAAAGGCAATTAAACAATAGTTCAGCTATCTAATTATAAATAATGTATTTGAAACTTTAAATAACATTATTGCAAAATTATAAACTTTGAAAAACTAATGTCATCAAATTATTTGTAAATTATAATTATTATGATTAAATACATACCATTTAAACCTAAAATTTTCCCATTATGTTTGAGAAAAAAATGTAACGATGGCATCACTACACATGGACCAATGAAGAAAAGGGATGGATTTTGTATTTTAAAAGGGCAAAGTTCTTTAAAGGGAGTATTGTATGAAATTGAGAACTACACGAAATATCATAATTATTTTAACCGTCACTATAATGTTGTAATTGTTCATATTTTTTTAGAAATCGAATAATTGTTCATATTTTGAATAATTGTGCATTTGAAACCATTCAAAGACAATATTAAAACAATCACAAAATGTGTTCAATAAATATTTTAAAGCTAATTTTGGAATTTATTCCATAGAATTAAGGAATGTTACACTGGAAAGGAATTGCAAGAAAAGCACTGCAAGCAAAGCATTACATTGGGATAATATATTAATGAAGGGATAATATATTAAAGTAGTGTGTTCTAGTGAATATATAAGATAAAAATATATTGAAGAGAATATTTGGTGATTACATCATAATAAAGTGGGTGGGTTGAAAACCATAGAAAGGTAGCATTAAGAAGTCATTTGAAGGGAAACATTATAACCAATACAAAGGCTAACATCTAACTAAAGTGTGCTTATAGATTATATCCAAATACATTTATAAAGTGTTACTCCGTGATTTTAGATTAATTTTAAATATGAAAAAAAATTAATATATAAGAATGTGTTCTTTTAGAAATTTAATAATATAGTTTTAATTTGGTATTTCTGGATTCATTATGATTAACTCATCGAAAATTTATCAAATTCCAACCAAAACTTCTAAAACATCTAGGTTTTAGACAACCCCTTTAAAATATTTATAAATACATAAAGAAAAATAATAATATAATTTTAATTTTAAGATCCACCTATATATCATTATTTTTTTAAAACAATGAAGAGATATAGACTTAATTGTTTTAGAAACACATTTACTTAATGGTTAAGAACATTTAAATTATAATTATTATGATTACTGTATGATTAAAAATTACATTATTAAATAAGAAACACTATCTTAATAAATATTAAGAAATTCAAATAATTAAAAAATTTATAAATATATAAAATTATGTTGAAAAATCTCACAAACTTAAAACAGACTACATTTTTTGTTACTTAAATTTCCCAATATTTATTAATTTAACCTCCATATACCCCATAATCATAATCAATGGATAAGGAAATCCAAGTTTCCTGCTAATTGATAATGTCAAATCTTATTTATGCGTGGTTGCTTGAGGGAGGAAATTTTGTTGGATTCAATAAAAGGGCGTGAGGTATAATTATGGATATTTACGTGTGCATTGCTGAATAAAAATTTGATTGACTAATAAACAAATACGAGTTTTAAATGTAATTGGTTATTATTAATATTATAGGAATTTGGGTAATGTATATGTTTTTAGCTAGAATGTATTAATTTAAATAATTAAATGTATTTAATATGTTATTGAGAATTGTTTAAACATTTTTTTGAAATAAATAAAATTGTATAATTATATAACAGAATAATGAAAAAAATCTTCTCATTAAATTACATACATATTATAATAGGTTAGCAAAATAAGATATGGATTTTATAAAATTATATTATAAAAAGTTATATTAAATCTCTTAGTGTAACTTTTTTTTAATTGTTGCATAAATTATAATTAAAAAAAACATTGTATAATAAAAATATGTATAAGAATAGATTAATTAAATAAAAAATATATTTTCATTTTTTTAAAAATAAACTTTAAATACCTTACTTAATATATGTTTAAATTCATGTGTTGTTAGATTTTCTATTTTTTATAATTTGGCAAAGATTGTTTGGAATTACAAGTAAATTTGAGTTGTAAACTCTTCACAATCAGAGTGTATGCACTCAAAAAACCATTTTAAACAACCAAAAATTTTAAACAACCATTTTAAATTCCAACTAAAAATTCCTAAACATCTAGGTTTTAGACAACCCATTAAAAATATTTATAAATACATAAAATAAAAATAATAATTCAGTTTTAAGATTAATATCAACCTATATATCATTATTTTTTAAAAACAATGGAGACATATAGAATTAATTGTTTTAGAAACACATTTTCTTAATGGTTAAGAACATTTAAATGATGATTATTATGATTACTTTATGATTAAAAATTACATTCTTAAATAAGAAACACTATCTTAATAAATATTAAGAAATTCAAATAATTAAAAAAAAGTTATAAATATATAAAATTATGTTGAAAAATCTCATTTAAATTTCTTTATATTTATTAATTTAACCTCCATATACCACATAATCATAATCATGTAGATATTAATGTAGTCCAGTAGAATGATTAAGTTGTGATATTAATGCAGCCTATTACAAGGATTATCTTTTGATATTAACAATTTATTGTTTTATTAATAAATAAATAAAATGATTTTAGAATAATTCTAAATATGAAAAAAATTAATATATAAGAATGTGTTGTTTTAAAAATTTAGTAATATAATTTTAATTTGATATTTCTCAATTCATTATGATTGAGTCAACAAAAATTTGTCAAATTCCAACCAAAAATTATTTAGGTGGTTATTACACCTTAAAGACTACTCATTTAGGTGGTTACTACACCTAATCAAAATTGACAATAGTTAACTATGATTCACATTACATACATAATTAAAATATATAACTAAAATAAATTCACTACTATACAAAACAAGTAGCCATGCGATCTTGAATCTCCAAAAAAAACCAAGTTGTTCCCCAACTATTTTCTATTAGTTAAAATTTCACTGTTACACAACCATTAACATTTTTTATCCTTAACACAATGGAAAATTGTGTAGTCTAAGAAAAAGATAACATGGTGTTTTCTAGGCCATTTTTTATTGGCATTATAAATTAGGTGTTGTCCTTCAACCTACCTAATGAGTTGTTCTTATTTGATATTATAAATATATTTGTAGAAACAATATAGCATCAATATTAAACATATACCTTAATATAAACATAATTATAGGTTTACTAACATTAATAATCTTGGATTATAGAGATTAGGTTTAAAAAATTATGGAATTGTGTTCGGTGTTGTAATAATGTTATGATTGCTCATTTGATTTTATACAATGTGTATATGTGAAGTTTTTCTGTATGTGTAAATGGTAAATTATGTATGTATGTTACTTTTAATTTTATTCAACATTAAATTGTTTTGTTGATATCAAATGTGTTTTTTTTACTATTAGGTGATTTCATTGTTTCATCATGGATCCAGCTATTTGGTGTTGTCTTCCATTCGAAATTCTTGAAATTGTCTTCCTCTAGCTCCCTTTATCGGTTCTTGTAAAGTTTAGCACTATTTGTAAGAAATGGAAGAATGTTTTTCAAAACCCTTCTTTATTATTACATTGCAAGCATGTCTCTATGAACGAATTTGGATTTCTGTAGTGAAGACAATTGTTTTGTTGCTCAATACCTTAATTAGAATGGGCACATATCTCAATTTCATTTGCGATTTATAGATTCAAGATACATAGTAGAGTCTATTGTTGCACCAATGGTGGTTTTATCCTTACCAACAGAATTCTCCCATATGCACAACGATTTTGTAACGAATCCATTTACAAAGGCATTTAGAAACATAGGGCCAATATGAATTCAAGAATGGGGATTATTTTCATTATTTCAAAATGTAAGCAGCAGAAAATATGACTGGGTTGTTCTAAAACATATGTATGATAGAATGTAGTCTAAATTTTATGTTTGCAGTAGTCTTGATAGGGTATGGCAAAGGGATGTTGTTCCATTTGATGACACTTCACCCCTAAGAATGTAGGTTTTTATAAAAGTAAATTTTTTTGGTTGTATCTGGACAAGGAGCATAAAGATTATCCTCGGTACATGTATACAATCTACTAGTTTGATGTAATAAAAAATGAATGGAGTTTTTCATTTGTTCCAATTAGTGACATACGATGTATATCATTAGTAATATACATGGATCAGTTGATATGACTTGTCAATGATGGCTCCACTTCTGTATGGTCAATTGAAGAATTGGATCATTTCCAATTTGGTCAACCGTGTGTTGAACAAAGAATTGACTACTTTGAAGATGATTGGGGTTTCAAATGGAATTTGTTGGAATAAATTTCTATGGATATAAATAGCAGATGTCTTGGTTATCTTCCATTTTGAATAGTCCATGGTCGGGTTCTTATGTGCAACTACAGTGAACTTCATTTCCTATTATATGGCATGATGACTGGCATCTGTTTTCCAATAGATATTGATAATTCAACTAATGAACAAATGTTTGGATTTTGGTGCCCAATGTTGGTGGATTGCAATGATTTGATTGATTATGGAAATGTTTTTGCAATTTCTCCCCGTATGAATTCTGTTGATGAGATTCCACTATTGGATATGGATATGGATTCTTAGGAAATTAGTATTGTTAGGAGTTCCTATAAATATTTCCATTTTATATACTCTCTATGGTTGTGGAAAATATTTTCATTTTTGTCTCTATACATACTATGGGTCTTTATGGTAGTATTTTAAAATTATGTTTGTATCAATCTTTATGATGTAAAATGATTCATATTGTTTCCCCTAAAGTTTTCTTAATTACATGCAAATGTGTCTCGATGTTATGCATTTTTATTTGTTTGTATAATTATAATTGCTATGAGTTATGTTATACATGTTATTTGTATTGGTTTTTGTCATTGATTCTCAAACAATGTTATATGTTTACGTACATTTTAATATTTGCATTTATGTTTTGATAGTATATAGCTCCAAATTTTTAGATATACTTCCAAGTCATATAATTATTAGACTATTGTGTCCCAACAGTATGGATTTCGTTTTGATTCTAATATGATACATGGAAATTTAGAATTTTTTGTTTAAGCCATTTCGAAGAATTCATTTCTATTTTTAGCCATTTTGAAAAATTCGTTTTTGTTTTTAGCCATTTGGAAAAATCCTTATACATTTTGATAAGTTTATATGGTTGGAAAAAATAAAATATACAACTTTTATGTTTTTTTACGATATCCAAAAAAAACTTGTGCCTTTTTCATTATTTTGTGTTTGCTTATATTAGATATTTTTTATGTTCCATGTTTATGATTCCATAATGAATATTTTATTATTCATTATAGACATGTCATCTGAAGGCAGAACCTAGCATACAAGAAAACGAAATTTGTCACTAGAATCACATGAGAGGTCTAATGAAAATTGTCATTTACGGTATCAACAAAATAAGGATGCCATAAATGAGCATAGGAGAGATACATATCATACAGAACGAGTGAAGACACTCTTAAAAATGATTTTATAATTCCTCGTAAGTATCGTAATATGGGTGATGTAATGGAAAGAACATTTCCTGTTGATAGTTCATTATCAGGATATATCCCTTGTTAGCATAATCTTGTTGTTCAATGCTCTCCTCAAAATGTTCATAACATTTGGGAAACATATTGTAATAAGAAAGAACACCATATTGATAATGTGGATGAAAATGTCCACCCTAACCCTTCCATGTGTCCAATTTCATGTTTTGATGGCCAAAGGGTGCAAAACATCCATGGTGGAGGTAATGATGACATTGTGTGTGATGATTTAGATGATAGTTTACTTGGTCATTTGTTTGATAATTTGAAGCTAGTTTCTAGAAACATCAGATCTTCCAATCCCGCTTCTCAAAGTAATGTGGTCCCACCAAGAGAATCAGCCATCCCTAATAGCATCTCACGTGGAAAATTGGAGGTAACACAATTATATTTTGATTTTTGCTACAATAGTGGTTGTTTTATTACATTCCTATATTTACAAAGTTTTGTTTACTAAACATATAAGTTATTTTATTCTCTTGGAATATGATACAACTCATTCTAATAGAGGTCTAGAAATTAATTCCCAAATCATTCCATCTACTAATTTGTGAAGTGAAGATGAAGCATGTCATAACCTTCTTTTGCATTCTCCTCGACAATCAAATTTCCAGACTAATGTAAATTTTCAATGTTTTTTATTTTCTTTTCATTTTTTAAATTTCTAGTTGGTTGGACATTGAATTTTATGGCATATTTTATATTCTTACAACAAGACACAACTCATTTCAATAGAGGCATACAAATTAACTTCGTAGATGTTCCATCTACTGATGTTAGAATTAAAGAGGAACCATCTCATAATGTTCATCCACATCGCCAAACAAATGTAATTGTTGAGTGCATTTGATATTTTTCTCATTTTTACATTTACTGTTGGTTGGACATTGTATTTTGTAACCTTTTATGGAGAAAACATGATTTCATCTCATTAGGTTGGAGAATTACAATCCAAAACATCAAATTGTAAAACTAATGTAGATGTTCAATGTATTTTATTTGTTTTCCATTTTCGAATCTTTATTTGTTGGACATTTAGTTTTATAACGTATTTTTTTTTTTTAAATAGGAAAACAACTCATTTGAATAGAGGCATAGAAACTAACTCCCAAAATGTTCCATCCATTGATGTTACAAGCCAAGAGAAACCATCTCATAACTCTCATCCACATCAAGACACAAATGTAAATTTTGAATGCATTGTATCACATGCCTAGAAAATACCATTCATAATTTCAGAACTAATCAAATAACTATCTCCCAAGAAAATGTGCATTTATTTGTATCTTGTAAGTTGGTTTTTAGGCATCGATCAAACACTCCATGTACCAATTGGTATGATAGAGCTTTCATTCTGGTGGCCCTATTTTGTTACATCAATAAGTGTGAGGGAAAGGTACCATGCTCAAGATATTGTCACACATATGTGTACCAATAAGTGGTTACATCAGTGAGGGTAGTTCGATATTATACATTCAATTTCCTGCTCCTAGCTAGAGGAGTCATCTTCGGGCATACTTGTTGATTCTTCTGTTAACTAGCATAAACCATGTCCTTTTATGGTGTGAACTAGTTTGAACTTGAGATCATACTCTCATAAACTAGTCATCTAGTTCACTCTTTTATGCCCAGCTCTTGTTGAACAAACATCAATCTGACTGTTTGGTGTGGCACAAAGATGATAACATGATTATTCATAAGATAAGTCCTAAAGTGTTTTAAATCCTTATAAAATCCATAAGCTTGTTTATCGATGGTAGGGTAATTTAGTTTTGGTCCCTACAAGTCGAAGCTCAATAATGAAATAGGTAGCTCGTTCCCTTGATCATCCTTTTGTGTAAGAACATTCATGAGAGAAATGTTAGAAGCGAATGTACACAACATGTAATATTTGTCGAAATTTAGACTTTATAATGTTGGAGCTTCAACAATTTCTTATTTAATACGTGCCAATGCATCCTTTTCCCTTTTATCCCATTTGTATATTTCATCCTTCTTTATCATCTCTTGCAATGATTTTACGATCCGGGCATAGTATGAGATGAATTTATGAAGGAAATTGATTTTCTCTAAGAAGGACTGCGTAACATTTTTACTCAATGGGAAGGGAATATGAGTGTCTGTTTTGACCCACTCTGGGTCTACTTTGATACCATATTTCATGATAATATGGCGTAAGATATTTCCCTCGAACACTGTGAAAATGCTCTTCTTAGGATTTAATGATATCCTGTACTTGCGACATCGCTTGAAAAAATTATTTAGATGAGGCAGGTGATTAGATATTTTCTTCGAAAGCATTGTCACGTCATATAAGTAAACCACCATGCTCTATACAATTAGTCCATGAAAGACAATGTCCATCACACATTAAAAAGTAGCTCCTGCATTGATGAGCCCAAAGGGCATTCTCTTGAAAGTAAAAGTAACCCACTTTGTTCTAAGGGTGGTCTCACTTCTATTAAGTTATTCCACCAGAACCTGGTTATAACTGGAAAATCCATCTAGCAACGAAAACATTTTTGACCCTGATACTTTTTGTAGAATTTATTCCATCAAAGACACGTGGTAATTATCTTTGTCTGGACCTTGATTCAAATTGTGAAAATCAACGCACAAACGAATTTCCTCGAACTTATTTCTTACGAGTACCTGATTTGATACCCATGTTGGATGATGAAATTTAAATATGATCTGAGCATCCAACATCTTTCTTATTCTTTCTAAATGAGGGGCTCAAGCGTAGGATTAAATTTCCTCAGTTTCTGTTTAAAAGGCTTGGCCCCTTCCTTGATAGGAATCACATGCTGGATCATTCACATATCATAAGTTTTCAAAATGTGAGGACATCTTAATATTATTTAAAAGGAAGATAAAACTTTACAGCTCTTGAGGTGTACAGAAAGTACCGATATTCAAAAACTTCAGATATTCCTTTCTCCCAAGATTTACATATTTCTATGAGAGTGTAGAGCTATGAGCCTTTGCATTGATTGGCCCCTTGAACTGATTCTTCAGGTCGTACAACTTTTCTAGTTATACCATGCCCTTAGGCATGGGATTTACTCTAATTGCTAGTTCTTAACTTGCAATGCTTTTTCATGCTCATCTTCAATGATAGTTGTGTCCTTGAACACATCAACATTCACCAGAAAATACAATATCTATTGGTTACCATTGAAAAAATGAAAATTGTTGGGTGTGGAGCATGATTATCATCCAAATTTAGAGGTCTTTGTTTCAGCCGGATGTATACCCCAGGAAGATTGTACACCCCTCCATGCGGGGGGGTGCGAGGGGGATTTGTCCCCCCCACAAGGGTTTCGGGGGGGCCATCCCCCCGGCTGGGGGGTTCGGGGGCCAATGGTCCCCCGACGAGGGTTTCTGGGGCAGCACCCCCGAAGCTAAAAACAAATGTAAAATTGCCTTGTAAAAGTAGAGTAATTTCTAGTCAATCTGAGCCATTCATTAGGCAGATGATCTGACGATAGAATTTATGTTTAGTTTAGGGTTTTTTTCCCTAGAAGACAACCCCTCTCTTTGTATGAGGTTATTGTATTGAGGCTGTGAAATAGATGTGTATTCTCAGAGCAAGAAACAGAGAGGTGAGACTGTGAGAGAAAACAGAGGATATTACAGCGGATCTGTTGTAGGTTGTGTCTCTTCATTTTGCTGGATAATAGAAAGGAAGGACTGGCTGTTCAGGGTGGACGTAGCCCAAACTGGGTGAACCACGTATATCTGTGTCTCTCTGGTTTTATGTGTTTGTGTTTTTCTGCATATTATATGTCTTGCATTTCTCTGTCATATATAATATTTTTCTAACAAAAATTAATGATATTATCACGAATAGATTACCTATAAATAATCTCAATTGAAAATCCATCCTTTAAAGGAGACAATCTAGCAACAACATTTTCTAATGTATAAGTAGTAGCATTGCGAATTCGAGGAATAAAAATGTTATTAAAATTTTGGAATTGTGAAATCAAATGCCATACCTCTTATTGATAATTATTGAGATTAGGTGATGCATATTGTATCGTATTTCATACCTGTATCAAGATGATTTCAAAGTCACCTACTACTTTGAGAACTTGAACTTTGAGGTCAATGGCTTTCTTCAAACTAAGAATGAGTGTTTCAGATTCAACAACGTTATCAGTGAACTCAAATTCCAAGCGTTAAGAGATCAGATGTTTGTTCTATCACGGGTCTATTAGAATATAACCAGCTCTAGATCCATCCAGTTTATTAGAACCATCAAAATACAAAGTCCAAATATTAGCAAAACTAGAGCTATGTCCTACACTACTACCATTTATATCTATTGTAAAAATGCCATTTTCAAAATATTGGATTTTGCAAAAGGAGTTCCAACTGTGTATCTGGTGGGATGGGTGAGGATTGTGCAAGGTAGCACTTGTGATCTTCTTCCAGAAAGAAATATCCAAAAATGATGTTTGCAAATCTTATCGTCTCATTATGTCCCTCAAGTGGTTTCATAGTATGTTTCATGTATGGCTCACTTTCTACTAGAATCTAGTTATTCCTACCCTTTTATGGAAGCCACAAATGTATCCATTCATTGAGAAGTATCCTTGGAGCTTCCAGGATCAATCTCTACTCAGAAGTAATCCAAAGGCTTCAGATATGTCCACAATCACAATGTTTATGAACTGGTGAACTCTATGTTCTAATGAGAAATGAATGAGAACATTGTTAAATTCACCAATGGTATGGACAAATGATCTGTCCAACTGTATGATTCATGCATTATTCTTATCCCATTTAGAATTAATTTTCTTAGTGATAGACAATGGAATGACATTCGTAGATGCACCAGAATCAACTAAACAATTATGGAAATTATAATTAAATATTTAAAATATTAACAAAAATGAGGGGCAGGAAGCATTAGAATTCAAATCAACAGCATTTACTACAGATTTGATTGTATTGCGAGAGTTATCAAACATTACCTAAGAAGAAAAAACTTCCTTACTGATTGATGAGTGCAATGAGAGTGCTTGGAGAATCAGTTCTCGTTGACTTGTTATCTTCGTGATCTCAAAGAGTGAGGTGTTAGTGCAAGCTCTATCATCAATAATGTTGTCATCAATATTTTCAATTTGAACGGGTTGTGTTGATCAGGTGGTGTGGCTTTGTTCGAAACTTTGAAAGTGGTGGACTTTCTCTTATTATTGGTGGAAGCTCTTTTAGAATATGTAGTGCTTCCCAACTTGCTTTGTAGATTCCGAGTTGAATTAGAAGGTGGAAGAATTATTCGTAATAGTTGCTTCTTTAGATATTGCTCAGAAATAGGTCCCTTTCTCATCAAATTATAACGACCATTTGACTGTTAAGGAGGAACTTCACTCACTAATGGTTTATTGAAAATCTTCTTATCAATGTTGTATACAACAACAAACATATTTACTGAGTGTCGAGAACTAGAACTTTCATCAACCGCGGTTGGCTCAGTTTCTTCCTCATTCTGCTCAGATTGTTCTTCCACAGATAAGGTGTCTTTAAGATTAGTCATCATGGTATTCATATTATGATTCCACTGTGGGAATCTTTCCTCTGAATGTTTTTCTTGATGGAAAGTACGAAAATTGTCCATGCGCAAACTTTTGATGTTGAACATTATGTTAGAACTTTGAGCAATTTTAGTTGGTTGCAAATTATTATTCCTTTTCAAGAGAAACGACTTGAAAGGCTT
Organism: Pinus tabuliformis; assembly: GCA_031772625.1. Taxonomy (NCBI): domain Eukaryota; kingdom Viridiplantae; phylum Streptophyta; class Pinopsida; order Pinales; family Pinaceae; genus Pinus; species Pinus tabuliformis. The sequence continues at coordinate 770,034,268 of CM062818.1, forward strand.
ATTCCTGGTTGATGCCTCGATTGACCTCCTCTTAAGTTTTGATACTTACTTGGTGAGTGCATTCAAATACTTGGTCAAGATTTTAGTGTCAAAAGAGTCTTTCTCCTTAGACTTGGAAGTGCCTTGGGTCTTCTTACTAGCTTCCTTGGAATCTTTAGAATCTTCATCATCATTGATGGCTCCAATAGTACGTAAGTATTTCTCTAAAAAAATTCTTCTACAAAGTTTAAAGCCAGTTTTTCCTTTGCAACTCTTTTTATGAAAATAGAAATGTTAGTTGGTAAGGAAGTTGTGTAGTCATCTATAGTTATATAATCATGTGGCTACATATTTACGTGGAACATATTAAATATAGGGTTAAATCTTTGATCAAAATCTCTTTCTTTCTCCTTTTCTCCCATCTTAATATTACCAAGCTCTTTCAACAACATGTTCGGAGTTTTATCATCAACAAACTTTTCCAAAAATATGTTTTTAAACTCCCTCCAACCATGGATTGAATTGATAGGAAAACCATGGTACCATATTGTTGCTCTACCTTCTAAAGTGAAATGAAAGATTCTATTAGAACGTCATCATATCCAGGGAAAATTTTAAGAACCCGCCCTAAATTTATAAATATAATAAATGGGCGAATCTCCATGGTATATAGGAAAAATGGAAGGCGATTTTCTCAATAATATAATATGTATATATAATTTTTTGGCGAATCTCTCACCAGGCATGGCGAATATTTTACTCAATTATAAAATCTTGTAAGATCTTGGCGAGTCTTTCACTAAATAATAAAACTTTGTAAAGTCCTAGTGAATCTTAGCATAGGCCACATGCTGGTTAGGATATTCCGACACATAGGAAATAGTTAAGTTCAACTTGGTCTAGTATAGAGTTAGGTAAAGTGTGTTTCTTTACCGTTGTACATTTTGTAACTTACAATCCGACAGTCACGATATGTAGTGATCTGACAGTTCATTCTCTCCTCGGTATTACCGACACTTGATCTGTGGCTTGACACCCGATTGGTCCATGAGTTCTATTTAAAGCACATGGAGGGTCATTGTTCGAGTAATCTGTGCATGAGAGAAGCTTATGTAAATTTTCATTCTTTGATTAATAAATTGCCTGTAGTACCCACGTTGGGACAGGCCGTGGACTGTTTCCCTCTTTGAGGGTTTTAACCACGTCAAAAATACTGGTGTATTGATCTGTGATTTGGTTGTGAGCGGTCTCCTTTTGGTATTATTTCTGAGGAACTTACCCTGTAAATTCCTACATGGTATCAGAGCTATTTGAGGGCCGCGTCCGTTGGTGATCCAAATCTGAAGCCAGTAGAACTGCATGCGGCTGTCGTTTCCTAGATCTGTTGTTTCTGACTGCTTTCGGGCCGAGAGGACTGCTCTGTTGCGTTCGGAGCATCTGTTCCAGTGAGGAACCCCTTTCGTTTCACGCGAAAAGGTTTCCGGTAGCCCTAGCTGCGTCATTTTTCAGATCGGGAGGTATACATTGTTTTTTGCAGTTTACTGTTATTTTCTCTCTGCTTATTTCGGTTTCGGTTTATTTAGCCTTTTTTTTTAAACCGGACCTATACCTTTCATTTCTGCGTATGCTCTTTGCCCTGCGACTCTGTGCGATCTGGGCAAATCAGAAACAGAAAGGAAGGATTTTTCTCATGCGTATGCTCTTTTCCCTGCACCTTAGTGTGATCTCGGAAAATCAGAAACATTGAGAAAAATATTTAGTTTTCGGCTAAAGCTAACTTTGAGATTTTTTTTTTTAAATTTCTAGTTTTTTGGCTAAAGCTAATTTCGAGCCGCAAGGTTTGTTTTTCTTTGCATATTCGTGTTGGGTTTTGTGTTTTGTGTTTTGTAGGGAAAAAGAGCTTTCTCAAGGCAAGCACGCAAACTAAGGCGCCCCCCCCCCCCTCTCTCTCTCTCTCTCAAATTTTTTGTATAGATCAATTGGTTCAAAGCTATTTTAAGAGACTAGAGGTCTTGGGTTCAAGTCTCCATTTTGTGGGGGCAGATTTTTTCATTCCCGCACATTCGCGCACTTTGCCGGCAACGTCAACAATTTTTTTCAAAAAGCCATAACTTCTTCATCCGGAAGCCTTTTTCAGAGCCGTTTTTTTTAAAACCGCCTATTTTTTCGAGATCTATCCATTGGAACACTTACTTTCAGCATCGTCAGCTTCAGTTTTTAAAAAAAATGGAAAGTCCATGCCAAGTCATTCTTGACAACACTAACTACTTCCAATGGGTAGCCTACATGGAAGATTTACTTAGAAGTAAAGGTCTCTTCAGAATAGCCACAGACCAAGAGAAGAAACCAAAAGATGAAGTCAAGGCTGCAAAATGGGAAAATAGACAAGATCAAGCACGTGGTTTGATAAGGATGTCTATTTCTCCTGATCTTAGATTCCACATTGCAGAACTTGAGACTCCTCATGAAGCATTAGAAAAACTCGCTAAAGTTTTTGGGATTAAAAATGAAATTAGAGCCCATCAACTTGAAAATGAGTTGCTTACTTTGGATCCTAATAATTTTTCTTGCATTGAAGATTTCTTGTCCAAATTCAAGACCCTTAGATATCTCTTGGAAGGTGTTAAAGTTAAGAAAGAATATGGTAACCTTATTTATTCCATCCTTACTAAGTTGGGACCAGCCTACTCTGTATTTGTTTCCACTTTCCATTCTACAAGGGAAGCTTTCATTTGTCAAGGAAAATACTACAAGGCCCCTTCCTTTGACTCCTTTTGTGATTCCTTAATAAGAGAACAAGAAAAACTCTTACACCTTGGTCTTCTTAATCTTAAAAACTCTTCCACAAAAGCGTTAGCCGCCCAGCAGCAACCAAACTCAAAGAATCCTAAGAAGTCATATCCTCAAAAGAATGGTCCTAAACCAACTCAGCCTCAAAATGAAAGATCATTTCAGCAAAATGATAAGACCAATAAAAACAAATGGAAGAAGACTGATAGACATTGTAACTTTTGTAATCGAGATGGCCACTTAGAATTTAAATGCTTTAAGAAGATGGAAGCCTTGGAAGCCGCAATGAAGAAACATAACATCCATGTGGAGCCTACTTCAACTTCAACTTCTGGAATGGCACTTTCTGCATGTCGTTGTCAATCATCTCAGTCTGGTTATGCATTAAATGTATCTTCTTCTTCTTCTCATTCTCATGAGTGGCTCATTGATTCTGGAGCCTCTTATCACATGGCCAAAAACCAAGCCATGTTTTCTTCTTTAAATGATTGTAACACCAAAAATATATATGTTGGTGATGATAGATCTCTTAATGTTGTAGGGACTGGAACTGTTCATCTAGACAATGGTCAGTTTAATGATGTATTATGTGTTCCAACCTTATCCTGCAACCTTCTATCTGTTTATCAGATAACTCATTCAGGTGAAGGTAAAATTGTTGAATTTTCACCTCATGATGTTGTAATCAAGGATCTAAAAGATCCTAAACAGATTCTAGCTACTGGTCTTGCTGATGATTCCACAAGGTTGTATAAGTTTCACAACTTTGGGTCATCAAATCTTCCCTCAGTATTTGTTGCTCATAATGATGAAGTGAGCAAACTTTGGCATGAGCGATTTGGTCACTTAAACTATCGCTCCCTTCAGCATCTATGTAAAGAAAATATGGTGACAGGTCTTCCTATGGTATCTTGCAGAGATGGTGTTTGTTCTGGATGTGTACTCGGAAAACATCATCGGGACAGTTTTGACAAACGTGCCTCTTGGCACGCCTCAGCCCCTTTACAGCTTGTGCACAGTGATTTATGTGGTCCTCTTCCTGTTGCTTCATTCTCTGGATGCAAGTACTTCTTAACTTTCATTGATGATTTCTCCAGACGCACTTGGGTATACTTCTTAAAACTCAAGAGCGAAGTATTTAACACATTTTTGGCCTTCAAAGCCTTTGTTGAAAAACAATCTGGACATCAAATTCTTAAGCTAAGAACTGATAATGGTGGAGAATATGTTAAAAACACATTCATCAACTTTTGCACTGAAAATGGAATTCAAATGCAACATATTGTTCCATACACTCCACAACAAAATGGTGTAGCTGAAAGGAAAAATCGCACCTTAAAGGAAATGGCTAATTGTATGCTGCAATCTAAAGGACTCAGTCTTAGTTTTTGGGCCGAAGCAATTAATTGTGCAAATTATATAATCAATCGCACTCCTACTAAGGTTCTAGAGAATATCACTCCAGAAGAAGCTTGGAGTTCCATTAAACCAGATGTAAGTCACTTTCGTGTGTTTGGAAGTGAAGCATGGGCCCATATTCCAGATGAAAAGCATAAAGCTTTAGAACCTAAGAGTGAGAAATGTACTTTTGTTGGATATTCTGAAGATGTAAAAGGTTATAGACTTATTACATTTAAGTCCAAAAATGTTATCATTAGAAGAGATGTAAAATTTGATGAAAATAAATCGGCCTGCGAGCCTAGTCCGGCGGATGTGCCACCTCTTCCTATCTCTTCTACTTTTGAAAACATTTCTTCTTCAGATGATGAAAGCGAGGATGATAATCCTCCCCCACCTTCTCAGGATCCTCAACTTCCAAGATGGGTCCGTGCTACTCGGGATGCAGCAGGTGATCTTGCCGGTGATCCTACAGATCAACGACGTACACGTTCTCAGTTTGAAAGAGCCTCTTCTTTACTGGCTCAAGCTCCAGTAAATCATGATCCTGACACTTTTGCAGAAGCTTCAGGCCATCCACATTGGGAAGCAGCTATGGATGAAGAATATCATTCATTGATGACAAATGATACATGGGATCTTGTTCCTCTACCAAAGGGACGCAAACTTGTTAGATGTAAATGGGTTTACAGAACCAAGTATGGACCAGATGGGAAAGTTGATAAACATAAAGCTCGTCTCGTTGCTAAGGGCTTTTCACAGGTTGAAGGCATTGACTACACTGAAACCTTCTCCCATGTTTCCAAAATGAACTCTATCCGCCTTGTTCTTTCCCTTGCTGCCTCTTTAAAATGGGAAGTCCATCAGATGGATGTTAAATCTGCCTTCTTGCATGGGGACTTGCAGGAAGAAATCTATATGGAACAACCCATTGGCTTCATACAAACAGACTCCAGCCTTGTTTGTCGACTTAAGAAATCCCTTTATGGCCTCAAGCAAGCTCCTCGGGCTTGGTATGCCAAAATGGATAGCTTTCTTTTAGAATCTGGCTTTTCTAGATGTCATTCTGACAATACTGTCTACACCAAGAAAGTGGGCAACTCTCTTATCATCCTCGTTCTTTATGTTGATGATCTTATTCTTACTGGTAGTGATCCCAACCTTATAAACCATGTGAAGTCCAGCCTTAAAAAGAAATTTGAAATGACAGACTTAGGACACTTACACTATTTTCTCGGTCTTCAAGTCTTGCAATCCAAGGAGGGTATTTTCCTTTCCCAGTCCAAGTATGCTTGTGATATTCTACGTCATTTTCACATGGAAGACTGTAAGCCAGCCCCTTCTCCCTTTCTCTCTGGAGTCAAACTTTCAGTCTCTTGTACTTCTCCTGAAGTTGATGCTACCTTATACCGTCAACTTGTAGGAAAACTCTTGTATTTAACCCATACTCGTCCTGATCTTTCCTTTGATGTTGGCCTTGTTGCTCGTTTTATGCAAAACCCCCGTGAAAGTCATTGGAAAGCAGCTAAAAGAATACTTCGTTATGTTCAAGGTACAGTAGAGTTTGGGATTCATTACAGTGCCAAAGCAGCTCCTCTATTAGTTGGTTTCACTGATTCTGATTGGGCTGGTGACCCTGATGATCGGAAGTCTACTGCCGGTTATGTCTTCACTCTTGGTTCAGGACCTATTACATGGGCTTGTAAGAAACAGGCTGCCATTTCTCTTTCGTCAGCAGAAGCAGAGTATCGTGGTGCCGTGGAAGCTAGTAAGGAAGCCTTGTGGCTTCGTCAGATCCTATCAGTGTTTGGCTTTGAGCAGCAGCATCCAACCACACTTTGGTGTGATAATCAAAGTGCCATTCAGCTATGCAAAGGTCCAGTCCAGCATCAGCGCAGCAAACACATTGAACTACACATACACTTCATCAGAAAGCTCATTCATGACCATGTTCTTGAAGTGCAATATTGTTCAACAGATGATCAGGTTGCAGACATCTTCACAAAGGCTCTCACAGAGGCGAAGTTCACTAAACTTCGATATATGCTTGGAGTTCAGGAAGTTGTCACTAAGGGGGGATAGGCTCTAGTGCCTCCTTCCTTCTCCTATTGTGTCATATTTGTAAATCCTTCAATCCTATCCCAAGTTGTTCTTAAGGGGGGATGTTAGGATATTCCAACACATAGGAAATAGTTAAGTTCAACTTGGTCTAGTATAGAGTTAGGTAAAGTGTGTTTCTTTACCGTTGTACATTTTGTCTTACAATCCGACGGTCATGATATGTAGTGATCCGACGGTTCATTCTCTCCTCGGTATTACCGACACTTGATCCGTGGCTTGACACCCGATTGGTCCATGAGTTCTATTTAAAGCGCATGGAGGGTCATTGTTCGAGTAATCCGTGCATGAGAGAAGCTTATGTAAATTTTCATTCTTTGATTAATAAATTGCCTGTAGTACCCACGTTGGGACAGGCCGTGGACTGTTTCCCTCTTTGAGGGTTTTAACCACGTCAAAAATACTAGTGTATTGATCTGTGATCTGGTTGTGAGCGGTGTCCTTTTGGTATTCTTTCTGAGGAACTTACCCTGTAAATTCCTACAAATTCTCCCATTTAAATAGGCTCAATTATAAAATCTTGTAAGATCTTGGCGAGTCTTTCACTAAATAATAAAACTTTGTAAAGTCCTAGTGAATCTTAGCATAGGCTACATGCAGGTTTAATTCCCCATTTAAATAGGCTACATTCCACGTGAATACCATGGGTCAATACCATGTGCCATTTTTATTTTTATTAATTCTAATATTAGGGTTAATAATGGTTTTTTGCATGGTATTAATAACAATCTAGTCCATGGTTTTGTCCCATAGTATTTTGGCCATAGGTTTCACCTAAATATAACCCATTTTTTGAGTGTTCGTAAATATAAGGTGACTTATGGAGTAAATATAAAAAAATGTTTTATTTGTTTACCATACCTCTCGTTTATTTATATTTTTATTAATTTACCATACCTCTTTTACAAATATGGTATTTGGCCCATAGGATTCACTTAAATAAAACCTCTTTCTTGAGCCTTCATAAATAGAATGAGGGTTATGGACTAAATATAAAAAGAAGTTTTACGATACGTATAGTTTATTTATATTTTTATTTATTTACCATACCTTTTGAGTAAGTATAAAAAGACGTTTTATTTATTTACCATACCTCCACTTTACTTATATTTTTATTTTTTTACACCCTTACATGTATATAAGGTGACTTATGGAGTAAATATAAAAAATGTTTTATTTATTTACCATACCTCTCATTTATTTATATTTTTATTAATTTACCATACCTCTCTTATAAATATGGTATTTGGCCCATAGGATTCACTTAAATAAAACCTATTCTTGAAAATGGGCGAATGGAAGGTTGTAAGTCCTAATTTCAAGGGCTAAATTTACCTTTTTTACCCTCTCCCTTAAAATAAGGTGGGCTATTTGAGGTGATTTGTAAAAATGTACTATGATACAAAATATTCGCCCACTAAAAATTTAAAACCCCTTAATTTCGCCAAAGGGCGAACATTCGCCCCTAAAATTATCCTTGATCATATCATACCTCTAGCATCCATAGATGCATGTAGAAATCATCAATATGGTCCTATGTCTTATTCTTCTTTTCAAGATCAAACTGTGATAACAACTTTTTTGGATATTTAGGAATTCTATGAATATTATCCAGAAGAGTGAACGATCCTTGGGCCATCCAATACAAGTCTTGATCAACCATGTCTTCATCTTCCTTTTATTCCTCCTTTTTTGAATCTGATGAGCCTTCTCCTTCACCATTCAAGCCTTTGTTATACTCAAAATCAGCTCTTGGTTGTTCTTTGTTTGAAAGAACTAAATCTTCGTCATGCTCTTCATCAATAGGTGGAAGTACCTCTTGCTGAACTATTTATTCTAAGGGTTCTTCTAATTCTTCAAGAGTGGTAAATACCAAATATTCCACCTATGTAACCAATACACCAATATGAGTTGTTTCTTTATTTATGGGGTGGGAGACTATTTGTGATAGGAAGCAAACCAATATCTTTTGCAAATCAACAGATAATATGATGAATTGCCTAGAGTTGTTCGTAGGTAACTTCATAAGCTAAATCTGGATTAGGTTGAGAAGACCCTTCTACTTCAAGAATAGAGTTAGGGTGGAATAATGAATATTACTTCCTTGTACGGAAGATGAATGATTAGGATGAGATGATTTATCAGCCATAAAAAGGTGGTTTCCCTCCCTCCAGTGCCAAAATGTTGACGGCGTTGGAACCCTCCAACATACAAAGGGGTCTCCCCAATGAAAAGTCCCAATTAGACTTCAAAAAGTTTGGGATAGGACCTCTTCCAAAATTAAGGGCAAACTTCCATTATTCTTAAATATTTTCCTTGGCTTCAATGGTTAGCAAAAGAGAGAAATGCACATGTAATTTTGAATGAGAAAGTGAGTATGCTGTGTGAAATGTTGAATTGTAAGATGTATCAAAGTTCTTCTAGTGAAAGGGAAAAGAAAGTTAGTCTTTAAGAGAAGAGTAGTATTACTAATCTAATAAATACACACTAACATTATATGAAATAATCATTAGACAACTAGTGAAATATTTCATATATAGTCAACGATTAGTAAAACAATTACAACACACATTCAGTAAGATATGCACCAAAGCCACAAAATAGTTCAATTTATTTAGTACAAAAATATAAAAACGTACACTGCAAGCATTCAAGGAATATCATTACAATGTTTATGATATACACATGAAAGTGTGTTAACTCAACGATCTTCATATATTAAGTGAAAGTTCCAAGATACATAGATATAATGAACACCATTAGCTCCAATAGTGGAGCGTTAGAGCTACTACCTGCTCTCCAAAGTAACTATCTTCCTCTCTAATGCCTAGTTAGAGAAGCCAAGGTGAAAATTATTTTTCTTGAGTTATGAGGGTGTATATATAACAAATGGGATGGCTCTTCACCTCCCTTGTGACTCATGGACATCCCTCATGACTCTTGAGCTTCCAACTAAATTTTCGAATTTCCATGTGACTCTTTGACTTCTTCATGAATTTTCACATTCGATATATGACTCTTGGAATTCTACTTTACATTAAATTTCTCATAATATTTAAAATTAGATAATTAAATTCACAAATGATGTGGCAGATAAAGAATCATTTGACACATTGAAGTGACACCTTGAAAAGACATGACTTTTGTCCCTTCATCTCCTCGCTCAATAATAAACTTTTATTTATAGGTTCATAAGTGTCTTATAGCATGAATTCCTTCTTCTTCTACTCAATCATCATCATGTCATGAAAAAGTGTAGTCCCTGCAATTGAAAGTCACTCATGACAAGATAAAATCAATCCAGAAATATCCTAGTATAGCTTCCTTCAGGAAGATGTTGATTGAGCTTTAACTGGGTGCTGGACTAAGAAGAAGACTCGGGGATTGCACGATGCATATTTCCAGGGGCCAAGATCGATGAATAAAAGCTTGAGACTATGTAATGCATAGTTATAGAGGCCTAGTAAGGAAGATTGTTCATCTAAGCATCTCAATGAGGCATTCTTGAGCCTTGAGATTATCCAATGCATAGTCCAAGAGAGAGAGTGTTGAATTTTCTGATTTTATCCATTAGAAAATTAATCTGTATTCCGTTGGTTTATTTCTTCTACTTGTTTAAATTTGAACAAGTTATTTAATACATTTAAATATCGAAATAAACACAATCCAGTCACAACATATACAGATCATCAATTGAAAGAAAACAAGCACACAAGCGACATTGTTACTTTTGGACAAATGTCCCCGAAAAAACCCAATGTAGGAAAACCAGTGCAGCTATTCAAAGGGTTATATTATTATGCAATCTTTCTGAGTAAAACTGGGTTCCTAACCGGCTCACCCAACATAGAAAAATACATGGCAACAATACCTCTATATCCGGAAATGTGTATTCAGAAAACCTGTCCCACGAAACCCTCTCCGGCATAACTGAAGCTCAACATTGACCCTTCTGGCCTCTGCGTCAGACTTCTGTTGAACTGCATCATAACCCAGGACCCTTTGCATCAACCCCCTGAGGCACTGCACAGCCTCTGGGACCCTCTGCATGGATGATGCAGTCCCTCTGGCCTCTGCACTGTCTCTGTTGGGCTCTACGTAGCCTGGACTGGCTGCTGCTCTCACTCTCTCTGCTTTTGCATTGGTCTCTCATTATTGTCTCTACCTCTCTACCTCATACTCACTTCCCCTCGCTATTGATCACTGATTCAACTTTGCTTAGCAACCTCGCTCTAGCAAAATGAATGACTGATCACTTTGGTGTGTTCTCCAACTGACCCTCAAGCCTCCTCTTATATTTTTCTCGTTGGTCCTTCAACAGTCGAGATTAAATCTCTAATCAATGGCTAAGATCAGATTTGGATTGATCCATGACTTTTGGAACCTTCTAACCTAGTTTTATATTAATACCCATTAATATTTTATTTTTCGTAAGTTTAGACTTAGGAACTCCATTAAAAATATTAATTATTTTAATATCTCCCAAATCAGGTACAATCTATCCAAAACATTTCTGGGTCTTGGAGATCTCATGTGTTTTATCCTCTCCACCAATTTTCATGGCTATAACACATCTAATGCTACCACAAATCAACACTCCCTCTTGGTGATGATTGTGCTCTAGTATTACTCCTCACTAAGCATCACTCTGATTATCTGGCACTAGTACTTGTGTTGATGCTAGGCCTCCCCGCCCAAAATCCTTTGCACTACTGCATCTTGTGCTGCTGTCCATGGCCCTATCACTGCTAATGCTACATCCATACGATAACTCCCTCTACATCTGTGTTTTTGTTGGTCCATCCTCCCAACACTGCATCTGCACTGCATCCCCTCTCATCATGTTGCATCATGCTACTGCACTGCAGCTCAGTTACTAAGAAGTAAGTAACTGCTCCACCCAACTTCTAACATCCCTGTCAGGCTAGAAACAGTCCCAATGTTGAAGCTCCCTCTGTCACTAACAAGTGCTACCTCTACTGACCTTTGCGTTGTTGCAACAACTCCCTGCATCTCGTACTATTGCAAACCTCTCTCTGTCATCCTACACCGTTGCAGCACTCTCATGCCTCTCGCACTATTGCAACCTGCTAGCCTCGCATTGCCCGAGGACTCCTGCACTATAGCACTCTCTGTCGCTTCATCTACATCCGTCTCTACTGACATCTGCTAGTCCTGCTACTCCTCTTTGGGGCTCCCGTAGCAAGGTATAATCCAAGAGGTTGGGTACCTCAAGGATCCTGCCCCTCATTGCGTGTAGCTCTTCTGACTACAAATCGATGTCTCCCCACTTCTTCTCAAGTGGTACATGAGAACTCATGGCACAATCATCATCCTCCTCGACTTCTTTCTCTGCCCTTGCTGGCACTGCCTTCGAGTAAGAAGCCTCTCCCTTATCTTATTCCTCGGACACTGGTTCGCATAGTGACCCAATTCCCCACAATGGAAGCACTTGACCTTGGAGAGGTCCTTCTTCTTTCTCTTGTCCTACTTTCCTGCAGATGCTAAAGCTACATCCTCTTCCTCTTCCTTCTTGATCCTGACCCCTTTTCCGCTACTCCCCACCTTGGTTAGCCATCTGATCTCTTCTTGACAAAGATCCACCCATAGTTCTTCCCAATCCAGAAGACTCGTCCTGCCTAGTATTCTCTGGACATATGTCTCCCAACCCTTGGAGGTTGTGTTAAATGTGGTCCTTACCATCAATTCTTGATCCGACACAGCCCCTATGGAAGTTAGCTAGTCATTGATCTCCTTCAACTGACCAAGGAAGAGATCTATATGCTCTCCCTTCTGCATCTGGTATGACCATAGCTGATTCTCCAGAAGCATCTTCCTTCGCACGAAAGTATGTTGGTACAATGTCTTCAAAGTGTCTCACATCTCCTTTGTCGTTTCCTTCTCAGAAATATGTGGTACCACATGATCCTTCACCCCATCAAGGATGATGCACTTTTCCTTCGCCATTGCCTCCTCGTACCTTTCATTAGCTATCGGGTCAACTGGGATAGCCATCACTCTTAAGGTGAAGCCCTTGATACGATGTATATTTAGAATGGACAAGATCCTGACCTTCCAGACCACAAACTTGGATGCTCCGTCCAGGCTATCCTGATCTCTCAGCCCATGCACAGCGATCTCATTGCTCTTCTCTTTCAACTCCTCCGAGTCTCTCTACTTCTTGCCTGGAAGTTCTCGGTTCGACTCTTGCTGAGTCTCTCTACTTCCCATCTAGAAGTTCTCGGTTTGACTCCTCCGAGTCTCTCTACTTCCCATCTAGAAGTTCTCTTTTGGACTCCCTCTGAGTCCTGATTTCCCTCCTCGAAATCCTTCTACAAACCGACAAGTTACCCCTCTCCGATTGTTTGTCCAACTGCAACACTAATCCAGATTCCTTGGCTAGATATCTGCCTCGGTTGTAACTCCCTTTACCTTGGTCTTGCCGTGTTAGGTACTATTCTAACCACAGTACCCCACCAGCTTCAATCCGCAAACTACCCACAGCCTCCAATGCCCCAGAAGCTGAAGGATTGAGCCTCTTGGATCTGCGCAATTCCGGCACCAAAAAAACAGCTAGTTGCGTTAGCCCTTCTGGCCTCTGCGTGGCTTTTCGAGAGCCAGTTTCTGCCCTCCTCAGCCTCTGTGCTGCCTCTTTTATGCCCAGACTTGATGACACAGTCCCTCTGCGTCACTCCTTCCTCTATCACTTTCTGCAAGGATCTACTCTATCACTTGAGACAGTTGAATATGTTGCAAATTCTTTGTTAAGCTGATGCCTTCAGTTTTCCTATGATCTAGAACCTAACTCTGATACCATGTTGAATTTTCTAAGTCTATCCATTAGAAAATTAATCTGTATTTTGCTAGTTTATTTCTTCTACTTGTTTAAATTCGAACAAGTTATTTAATACATTTAAATACCGAAATAAACACAATATAGTCACAACATCTACAGATCGTTAATTGAAAGAAAACAAGCACACAATTGACATCGTTATTATTGGACAAATGTCCCCGAAAAAACCCAATGCGGGAAAACTAGTGCAGCTAATCAGAGGGTTATATTATTATGCAGTCTTTCTGAGTACAATTGGGTGCCTAACTGGCTCACCTGATAGAGAAAAATACATGGCAACAATACCTCTATATCCAGAAACATGTATTCAGAAAACTTGTCCCACGAAACCCTCTCCGGCACAACTGAAGCTCAATGCTAGCCCTTCTGGCCTCTGCATCAGACTTCTATTGACATGTGTCAACCCCAGGACCCTCTGTGTCAACCCTCTAAGGCACTGCGTAGCCTCTAGGACACTCTGCGTCACTACAGCAGCCTCTGCATGGATGATGCAGTCCCTCTGGCCTCTGTGTTGCCTTTGCTGGGCTTTGCGTAGCCTGGACTAGTTGCTGCTCTTGCTTTATCTACTTCTGTGATGGTCTCTCAGTGTTTTCTCTACCTCTCTACCTCGTAAGCACTGCCCCTCACTGTTGATCATTGATTCAACTTTGCTTAGCAACCTCGCTCTAGCAAATTGAATGACTAATCACTCTGGTGTGTTCTCCAACTAACCCTGAAACCTCCTCTTATACTTTCTCGTTGGTCCTTCAACGGTTGAGAGTAAATCTCTAATCAACGGCTAAGATTAGATTTGGCTTGATCCATGACTTTTGGAACATTATAGCCTAGTTTTATATTAATACCCATTAATATTTTATTTTTCCTAAGTTTAGACTTAGGAACTCCATTAAAAATATTAATTATTTTAATATCTCCCAAACCAGGTACAATCTGTCCAAACCATTTCTGGCTCTTGGATATCTCATGTCCTTTAGCCTCTCCACCAATTTTCATGGCTAGAGCGCATATGATGCTACCAAAAATAAACAGAGAGAGGCTAAGGGATTGAAAAATTGCATAGCTCAAGGAGGTAGGGATACAAATTGATGTTTGTCAACACACAATGTGTAGAAGGAGGTTGAATGAGAGGATGAACTGCACAGTTGTGGAGGTCAAGGGGCCAGGATTGTACATTGAGACTATGCAATGCCTAGTCCTTGGAGGAAGGAACTGCACATTGTGCAGTTCTAGGAGGCAAGAGATCAACTTGAGATTTGCCACTGTGTAACTCACATTTCCAAGGGGCTGAGTGGGGTCAAGTTGATTGGGTAAGAAGCTTTCCAAAATTTGACTAACTACGGGATCAGCGACGTAAAAGTGAAACCATGATTAGACTTATGAATGATCACACACACTCAGAACGATTGACATCACAACATTGAACACTTAGAACACAAGAACAACATGATCCCTTCAATCCGACAACAATACAACAACCCCCTCCAAGTGCGACACTTAGGAAGTGCTTTGTGACGACAGTGATGACACTAGTGTGACATTGCATGAAACTTTGGGAATGAGTCTAATACATGCCTATATGATAAATAAGATTCATCAACACCAATTTACCCCTTGAAATGAACCATAACTCTGATTTTTCAATGTACAAAACTTCCAGTGCCATGGTGAAAATAGCAACAAGAAATGATAAAAATAGAAATGCTAAAAATAACATTGCTATAGATATCATTTCAGGATATATTCCAATTTTAATTTGTCCTTGAATTAAAATTTGAACTTAGTCTCACCAGCTGTTTGAAAAGTAATTAATTAATTGATCTTGAGTTAATTAGTTGGTGAAATTCAAACATGAAGTCTTTGTGAAGTCATGCAAGAGTTATCCCTTTGATTGAGGAAGTTATCCATTAATTAAGGACATAAGGATGAGTTGTATTTGAGTTGTAATTAGTTAGCTCAGTTAACTGAGTTAAGTCCAGTTAAATTAGTTCCAAACAGTTGGAGGAACTAATTGTGAGTTCAGTCAGTTAATGCATGCATGCAAGCAACTAGTGTTCTTGAGATAATCGAATATTCTCTCATAAATAACTCATGCATGTCAGTTCAGACAAAGACCCAGTTGAGATTAAAGGTAGGGAAAGTGTACTATCAGTTGCAATAATATTCCCATGTGAATATCTCTTGCATGCAGAGGGAATTCATTCATTGAGGATTGCGCAGTTTCTACAGAGATCAGAGCAGTGTGTGAGGTGAGAATCACACAGGTTACAGCTGGAGGACCCAGGGAAAACTGCGCAAGGAAATAGGAGGCTTGGAGGACAGAGGAGAAGGCATATGTGTTGTCTATTCTGTCTATGAGCAGCAGTGAGGGATTGTACTGAGAGCTGGATAGCTTGAGAGATAAAGCTTTGCGTAATCCTAAGATATTTCCACTTGTATGATAATACAAATAGCAGGTTTTTAGCTAAGGCATTCCCCAAAGTATTCTTCTGTGTTACATGTGTGATTGAATCTTCTTCTCTATTATATGTGTTATGTTTGATCTTGCTCAAAATCGATTAAGCTTCCACAAGTTTGATTGTATAAGTAGATTAAGTATTTTTCTTTAGTACATTGCATAATCAGTTTCATCTACAATGAGAATTTCTACATGGTATCGGAGCACAGGTGATCAGAGCTGTGAACAACATATTGAGAAGGGAAAAGTTCGAAGTTTGAAGTTCTTGATTTTAGGTACAAAATTGATTTCTTATCACATCTCAAAGTTCACCAATGGCGTTCAATGGCTTGAGACTCGAGTATGCCCTGGATGGTATCTCGAATTACATATCATGGAAGGATCTCATGGAAGCGGTATTATAAGACAATGGTTTGAAGGACTTCATTGATCAAGAAGTCCCCAAGCCAACAGCAGCTAATGCCCAAGAATTGGCAGAATGGAAGAAATGTGTGGCGAGAGCGAGGAGGATTCTTCTGGAGGGAGTTCGAGACCATATTGTCTCGAGTCTCCATTGGAAGGAGACTCTGTTTTCAATGTGGAAGACATTCAAGGACCTATATCAGAACAGTAGCGACCATTGGAAGCTGGCGCTCAAGGACAAGCTTTGGAAAATCAAGTGTGAAAAGGGCAAAAAAATTTCTACATATCTGAACAAGCTCACCACCTGTAGAGATGATCTTGGAAGTGTAGGAATCACGACAGCCAATGATGGTATGGTGAGACTTGCTCTCCTCGTCTTCCTAAGAGCTGGAATAGCTACCAGGACTCAGTGAATGGAAGAGAGAAACTGTCGGATTGGGAACGACTGTGGTCGGATCTAATGCAGGAGGAGATCAGGAGAAGCATCAAAGATTGTTCTTCATCTAAGCATGATGATGAAGAAAATCTAGCCTTAGCAAGTAAGCCGCAGAAAGGGAAATGGAAGGCTTCCCATTCCAAATCAAGTTCTTCCCATGGTGGGAAGAAGATTGAAAAATCTAAAGTGAGATGCTTTAATTATCATGAAGTGGGCCATTATGCAACTAATTGTCCATTGAAGAAATCCAAGAAGGGATCCTCGAAAGGATCAAAAGGTGAGGCACTGGCCTCTCAGTTTGAATTGGATTTTACCCTCATCGCATGCATGGTTTCATCGATGGTGGGTTGTGTTTGGTACATGGACAATGGGGCCTCATTCCACATGACCAGCAATAAGAGTTTATTCAGTACCTTAGAGGAGAAAGACCTCAAGATGCGCATAGACATGGGTGATGATGGAAAGTACCGTGTTTCAGGTGAAGGTATGGTTGTGTTTCAGAGGGAGCATGGAGCTCCTCTCACCCTGACTAATGTAAAGTATGTGCCTGGACTGAAGAAAAACTTGGTATCGGTCGCGATGTTGGAAGACAAAGGCTATGATGTAGTCTTCAGTAAAGGAAAGGCATTCCTGAGACACATAGCCATGGGTCATACCAAGAGGATTGGGATTCGAGTGAAGAATCTCTACAAGCTGGAGGTAGATGATTGTGCTGCATTGAGTTCCAAAGCAAAATTGGTGCAAAGCCAAGATATTGTCTAGTTATGGCATAGACGGTTGGGCCACTTGCACCGTGGGGCCTTGAAGATAATGCAACAGGTTTCTAATGGACTTCCCAAAGGTAAACTTGAGCAAGTGGACACATGCAAAGGTTGTACCTTACGTAAGTATGCAAAATTTTCCTTTCATGATCGAGACAGTCGAGCTGAAGCAATCTTGGAGCGAGTTCATACAGATGTGTGTGGACCATTCTCGACAGCCTCCACCGCTAAACAAAGGTATTATGTGATTTCCGTTGATGATTTTTCTCGTAAATGTTGGATCTATTTCATGCAAAAGAAGGATCAAACCTTCTCAAATTTTTGTGAGTTCAAAGTTTTGGTTGAGAAAGAATCAGGGAAGAATATCAGGGCCTTGAGAAGTGACAATGGTGGAGAGTATGTCTCTCAAGAGTTTAAGGACTTTTTTGCAGCAGAAGGAATTACATGGGAGTTGATGGCATCTCATAACCCACAAAAGAATGGGGTGACCGAGAGGAAGAATAGAACGATTGTGGGGGCAGCTCGGGTGATGTTGCATGACCAAGGCCTACCACTTCATTTGTGGGCTGAGGCATGCAACACAACGGTCTATTTGTAGAATAGAATCCTGCATCACATACTTGGGATGAAGACACCAGAGAAAGCTTTCCCCGGGAAGAGATCAGATGTGGGTCACTTTAGGATCTTTGGCTAATCAGTTTATTTCCATGTGACCAAGGATTCCTGGAAAAAACTTGAGTTGACAACAGAGTTCGGGATACTTGTGTGGTACATTGATACACCCCACAACTATCAGGTGTATTTTCCTACTAGTCAGAAGACAGTGGTTCGCAGAGATCTTAAGTTTGACAAGCAGAAGTCCCTGCGAGTTGATTTAAGAGGGAGCTCCAACTACAGGCTGTAGAGGAACTTTTGGTTCCTAAGGTGGAGGAGCCTCAGACTGATGCAGAGCAGCTGCATGCAAAGGTTTCAAGAGTGGAGACATCCACTCAAGCAGAGTCTTCTAGAGATGGGCAGAAGTGCAAGAGAGAAGCTAACAAATTGTTGTCAGATGTGAGAGAGAATGTGGGAGAACCATCTTCTCAACGCAAACAGAGGAGGTCACCTAATAAGTACACTGGATACATGGCCATTGTTGGGGAATGTGTTAAGACTAAGCCATCTTCCTTTGAGGAAGCAGTACAGCAGCCAATTTGGGTTGATGCTATGGTGGAGGAGTATGACTCCATAGTTCAGAACAGTGTTTTGGATGTGGTTCCAAGACCGGAGAACAAGTCAGTTGTGAGTTCCCATTGGCTTTACAAGGTAAAGTAAGCTGCTGATGGTAGTGTGGAGAAACATAAGGAAAGGTTTGTTGCCTGTGGTTTCTCACAGGTGGAGGGGATCGACTATGATGAGACTTTTGCTCCTGTAGCAAAGTACTCACCTATCAGATCGATGTTGGCACTATCAGCACAGATGGGTTGGAAGATCCATCAGATGGATGTGAAGACTGCATTCCTCAATGGCAAGATTGAGGAAGAGGTGTACATAGAGTAGCCGGAAGGTTTTGAGACCTTCGATCATCAGTCACATGTGTGTTGACTCAAGAGAGATTTGTACGGGCTGAAGCAAGCACCTCATGCTTGGTACACCAAGATTGACAACTACTTCACCGGGTTGGGCTTCACAAAGAGTGAAGCGAATGCGAACTTGTACCACATCATGGTGAAAGGTAAGAAATTGATCATTGTTCTTTATGTTAATGATCTTATTGACAGGTGATGATCAGTTGATCATGTCTTGCAAGGAGGACCTTGCAAGAGAGTTCAAGATGAAATACATGGGTCTCATGCACTACTTTCTAGGCATGGAAGTGTGGCAGAAGGATGGGGAAGTGTTTGTGTCTCAAGGCAAGTATGCCAATGAGATACTCAGGAGATTCCACATGGAAAAGTGCAAGCCCATGTAGACTCCTATAGCAGGTAACTGGAGGAAGGAGGATGCTACTTCAGGAGAAGCAGTAGAAGCTACTGTGTATAGGCAGCTTGTGGGTTCACTAATGTACTTAGTAAACACACGACCAGATTTTTGCTATGCATTGAACCAACTGAGTCAAGCTATGGTTCAACCTACCAAGCTGTTTTGGAAGGTAGCGAAGCATGTTTTGAGATACCTTAGAGGAACATCTTAGTTTGGATTATGGTACAAATGGTCAAAGGGAGTGAAGCTATAGGGCTTCACAGATGCAGATTGGGCAGGGAGTCCATCAGATTGGAAGAGCACATCAGGCGGAACTTTCAACCTTGGTTCAACTGTATTTTCTTGGTACAGCAGGAAACAGAGGTCGGTTGCACTCAGCTCAGCAAAAGCTAAATACATGGCTGCAAGTCAGGCAACATGTGAGGCCATTTGGATGTAGAAAATTCTAGTTGGTTTGTTTGATTAGACGATGGATCCAACTGTGATCTATTGTGATAATCAGAGTTGTATCAAACTCTCTGAGAATCTAGTATTCCATGACAGGTCCAAGCATATCAACATTCGGTATCATCATCTCAGAGACTGTGTGGCGAGGAGGATCATGTTGCTACAATATATTTCGACCGAGGAGCAAGTTGTTGACATTTTGACTAAGGCATTGTCAAAGTGTAAATTTGAGTTCCATAGAGATAGGATCAGGGTGGCAGATAACCCCTTTCTTGTTGAGAATGAGTGTTGAAAATAGCAATAAGAATGCTAAAAATAGAACTGCTATATATAGAATTTCAGGATATATTCCAATTTTAATTTGTTTTTGAATTAAAAATGAGAATTAAAATTCGAATTTAGTCTCATGAGTTGTTTGAAAAATAAATAATTAATTCATCTTGAGTTAATTAGTTGGTGAAATTCAGACATGAAGTCTTTGTGAAGTCATACAACAGGTATCCCTTTGATTGAGGAAGTTATCCCATAATTAAGGAGATAAGGATGAGCTGTATTTGAGTTGTAATTAATTAGCTCAGTTAATTGAGTTAAGTTCAGTTAAATTAGTTCCAAACAGTTGGAGGAACTAATTGTGAGTTCAGTGAGTTAATTCATGCATGCATGCAACTAGTGTTCTACAGATAACTGAATATTCTCTCCTAAATAACTCATGCATGTCAGTTCAGACAAAGACCCAGTTGAGATTAAAGGTAGGGACAGTGTACTATCAGTTGCAAGAATATTCCCATGTGAATATCTCTTGCATGTATAAGGAATTCATTCCTTGAGTATTGCGCAGTTTCTATAGAGGTCAGATCAGTGTGTGAGGTCAGAATCACACAGGTTACAGTTGGAGGACCCAGGGAAAACTGCACAAGGAAATAGGAGGCTTGGAGGATAGAGGAGAAGGCATATGTGTTGTCTATTCTGTCTATGAGCAGCAATGAGGGATTAACTGAGAGTTGGATAGCTTGAGAGCTAAAGCTTTGCAAGAATAACTTTGGCGTAAATCACATATAGATAAACATTTGTCGACGCGTTACGAACCAACTAGTGTGGTTCATCGTCAGGACAAGTTGAAGAAACAGATCCAGCTTAGCATGATAAATAGTCTGAGCAGAGTCTCCAACGGCTAGATTGACTAACGGCTAATTTTGAGATATTTCCACTTCTATGATAATATAGATAGCGGGGTTCCCCAGAGTATTCTTCTATGTTACATGTGTGATTGAGTCTTCTTCTCTATTATATGTGTTCTGTTTGATCTTGCTAAAAATTGATTAAGCTTTCGCAAGTTTGATTGTAGAAGTAGATTAAGTATTTTTCTTTAATACATTACATAATCAGTTTAACCTACAGTGAGAATTTCTACATGCCAAAAGACGACACTTTGGTTTTCTTCACAAAGGGAATAGAAAACTTAGAGGATATGCATTGGATGACCCCTACTACTAGAAGAAACAACTTATAAGGTCAAAGTAGGATTCAAAATTAAGATGTAGGGAAAAATTTTGGAGGGTTTTGTACCAGACACAACATATCCCTATCTAAAACAATGGTTTTAGGTAGCCCAAAATGAAGCCAAATAAGCTCAAAGGAGAGTGTAGCAATGGTTAAGTTGTGATGTTTTTCTTGCATGGTGCAAAAATGGACATATCATAGAATCGGTCGACAACAACAATCACACAATCA
Organism: Pinus tabuliformis; assembly: GCA_031772625.1. Lineage (NCBI taxonomy): Eukaryota > Viridiplantae > Streptophyta > Pinopsida > Pinales > Pinaceae > Pinus > Pinus tabuliformis. Next base: position 770,055,603 of record CM062818.1, read on the forward strand.
TTAACATGCTTCATGGATGGAAAACCTAACATGTAATCTATGGATATAACTTCTAGTGCCTGTTCAGGGTAGGTAGAGGAGTGTATAACCCATACCTTTTTATGGTTGTTTAGTAATGACACAAATAGTACAAGATTTGATATATTGTTGGATATCTTGTTAAAGTTTTGGCTAGTAGACATATTTCTACAATACCACTACTATATTTTCCACATGAAATTTCCTTGCGACCTGACTATAGTATACCTCGTAGATCAACCTGGAACTCTCATTTGAAGGAACACAAAGGTGGCCGAGGTAGCACAAAATCACATCCTAGAGGTGGATGCATGGAATTTTCTTTCCTATAATCAACATCTAGTGTGTGTTAGTGAATTGAGAGTCACTATTGTATAATTTTGACCACCCAAGGGTCTCCTTCCTACAAGAGTTAAGGATTGTGCTTAGCACCACAATTGGTTTCTACTAAGGTAGTTTGCAACATAATTGGTGTTATCCTAATTTATTTGATGTTCAAATGGAATTGTTGCAAGTATGTGGACCATTTTTTATGCTAGTCATTTTGTAACTTTTCTTGTGTCTACATAAATTGCAGAGGCTTGTGATTAGTGTGGATGATCTCTCCTTCCACAAAATATAATGTTTTGATTTTTAGTAGGCCTGCATAATGGGGTACATATCCTTGTCAAAGGTGGGATACCTTCGAACAATATTAGAGAGTGTTTCACTATGATAGTCCATTGGACATCCTTGATGAATGAGGATTGGACCAATAACATAGTTAAAGGAATATATCTTAATCTCAAACGGATTTTGCAGGTATGGTAGGGATATTACTAGCATGGAATAAACACAATGTTTTAGATCCCATGATCTAGATTGGATCGTTATATCATTCTCATTCATATCAATGCTTTTAGAGTGGAAAAAGTGGAGGAATCAACTAGATGTTTTTGAGGTATCAAATGGATGCTTTTTGGGATAAAGCTATTTTACTTAAGAATTACACCCTTTTGTACTATTCTACACTCAAGGACCTTTCCACCAATGAAATAATCACTACAATTGGTGTTTGTATGCAAATGTTATGTGACTCGAAAGTTGACCTTCCTATTTTGACCACCATAATTCTAGAGGATGTTGCATTAGCCCCCATTATTCATGGAAAAGGGGATAGTCGTGTGATAATGATGAATATGACTCTAGAATAATCCATATTATAACTCTAGCTAATAGTTGAACAAGTGAAACTTAACTACAAGTAGGCTTATAATAGCTCCACTAGGAGGAAAAGGGATTCCATTCTATTTGAGGGTTTTTTTTCCATTAATAAGAAGAGTAGATTAATGTGGATAGGGAGAGAGGAAATAAAGAGGAATTGTGCATTGTAGTATCCTGCAAGCCACATACCTCACTTCTTTGTACTTACAACCATTTTCCATTTTGAGAAAGAGAGTAGAGCAACCTCACCTTCTAGTTGGGTTTTATCTTGAAAAAGTTTCCTAGGTTATATCTCTCTCTATCTCTCTATAGTTCTGCCAGTGAGTAATTCACTGAGTAGTGATGGCGGAACCTCCTATGTTCCAGGAGGATTGGGTTATTCAAATGAACAAGATGCTTAATAATGAGGATTTGAATTACCCAGCGATTCTGCGCGTGGCAACGCCTCTGCTGGACTTGAAACCAACGGCTTATATTGCGCAGTTTTTGTCCTTGGGGCCTTACCACCATTCAAAGCTAGAGAAAGATATTAAATCTTCTTGTGCGGGGTGTAAGATCTCAAGGGCGGAGGAATACAAAGGAAAGACCGCGGCCATGGTCTCTCACAATCTGCGCAGAAGGGGTAAGAACTTCAAGTCCATAGTTGAACTGATGGAACAGATGCGCCCAGAGATTGAGCGCTTCTATCATTGGCCAGCCAGCACAGATTGCGAGTACTCTCAGAATTTCACTCTAATGATGGCCATAGGTTCGTCCTTTCTGTTTCATTGGTTATTGGCCCCGTGCTTTACCAGCGGAGAAGACAGCTTGGACATCTCAAAGGATGACATAATTGGGTCAGGTCTGTTTCAAGTATGTACCCAGTGCGATATCATGAAGTTGGAGAATCAGATCCCTCTGTTTGTGCTGAGAAATGTTTTTGAGCACGTGAAACAAGCTGGAATATTTCATGAAAGGATTCAACACTTCAATGAAGAGATGTGGATGAAGTGCGACCTTCATCCTTTCCGTGGCTACCGTGGTAAAACTGAAGTAAATGATGCACTAGTGGAAAAGGAGCCGCATTTGATGGGTTTCCTGCACGCATTTGTTTCGCAATTCTTGCAAATGGGAACTAGCAGGAATGGCAACAGGAGTCTTTTGCAAAAGTTGAAGGGCATTTCAGTGGAGCTGCTTATTCATCTCGTCATTAAAATTTTTCCCGATTCCACAACTTCCATTGAACGCGAGTTTCTAAAAGCATTAACCGCGGAGCAGTTAAATCAGGCCGGAATTAAATTCAAAATGTTCGACACATTTCCCGGTAACATCTGATTCGAAGTAGACTCTGGCACACTCTACCTTCCATGTATCCATGTATTAGAGATGGGGACTGAAGTTTTCTTGAGGAACATGGTTGCGTTGGAGTTCAACGACACCACCCGTCCTAACTCCGTGACGCGTTACATTGCGTTGATGGCCTCCCTCGTCAGTTCGACTGATGACGTTCGCCTACTCAGGCGTCATGGCATCATTCATATTAATAGGTTAAGTGACGAATGCGTAGCCAACATGTGGAGCGGCATATGTCAGCCCTTCTTTACAGGGGAGATGGGATACGAGGCGATCAGTGACCCACTCTTTCGAGTGCTCAACAACAACTATTTGAGGACCAAAATCAAAAGGATGCTTTTGGGACTTTTTGACTATGTGTCGAGCTGGAAGTTTATAGCTCCGCTGGCAGTGTTCCTTGGTCTTGCCTTGACTGCTATACAGGCCTACCCAATGGTATTCAAGTGAGGGTGGAACCCAACTGAGACATGAATACTTTTATCCTAGCTTCACCACTTTCTAAATGTTTGCTCAAATGGATGTTCAGTAGCTCGTCTTGTCGTGAGTTACGTCTTGTTTAATTCTCTTTGTCCACAGTTTGTTCCATTAGATGTGTTTTGTGATGTAGGAGTCAGTAGTTCATCATATGGTGTAATACAGAAGCCGAATGGGAGAACGACCCTGAGCACACTATAACGCTTCCTAGCGGTTTTTTTTAGCAATGGGGTTCAGGAACTTCATATCTTGGCTACTACGTGAAATCCATCATGGTTCAAATAGGAATTTGTAATGTGGGTGAAGCTGTAAACGATGGAGGTGGAAGATACGTGTTTTTGAGTTTTATAATTGAAAAATGGCTTACAAAATTTTAGTTATATCTCTAGGATCATGAACGAAGAAGAATATTGCACATTTATTATATCTCAATCCATCATCTCCTAGCATTTAATTTTATTTAAAATTTGTAAATCCTGAAACTTCTATTTTGAAATAGATCACAAACATATGGCCGTATTAATTTTTCACAAATGGTGAAATCTTTTTTCAGGAGAAAAAGCTGTATATATATTATATATATCAAAAAGTTATACTGTACATTCTGTAGATTGAGTATATATTCTGTCCAGTAGGTGCATTGCCAGGAAGATAGCAAAATTACAAAAAATAAAAAACCTGTATGGTTTTTTCCAGTATATACTTATTTCTGTATATTGTTCATTATCTGCTTAGTGGTGGTCAGTCAGTTATATAAGCAGAAAACAAAAATCTTTCCATGGGCTAGATATTTTGATCGAGATCCTGAAGCATACCAGATTTTGACGACACTATATGCCCGGCATTATGAAGGGATGTGGATAGTATGTAATGGAATCAACAGAGATGCTCAGATGCCACATACCGCGAGAAGATTGCAAACCTTTTTTTGATAGTTCATCCGCCTCCTCATTTTGCAAGCGCTTGATGTGTGAGATAGGGAAGAGAGAAGGTTTCCAAAGTGTTGCAATCCTGTTCATCCATCCAATGAGGTTGTCATTTTTTATAGAATGTTTTCCAATGACGTGCTCTATAATGACTTTGGAGTCACCATATATATGGATTGGGCCAATATCCAAAAAGGTGCAGAAAATGAGAAGTCCATGGAGAGCCATGGCCTCAACTCTGTTGTTCGTCCCCAGTCCACCGTTCCAATAGATATAATATTGCAGGTCCTTTGCAATGTATATATAAACTCCGCAAGCACATATGTCGTCTTTTGATGCTCCATCGAAGTGTGCCCGAGGGTTGGAGAGCTGTACTCTTGCCAAAATATGTTGAGATTGTGTTTGATGGGGAATATTTGGAAGGATTGTTGAATAAAATGGAATAATTTTGTCATATAAATACCCAAAATCCTCCTTGCCATTTTCAAATATTCTTTTGTTTCTCCACTTCCAGACAAACCAGAAAACTATAAGTGGGATAGGCCTCCATTCGATTTTCTGGGAACTCCACCATTGAAGAGCGTCCATTATAGAGGAGTGTGGAGTGACAGAAAAACCGAAATGTGATTCCAAACGATTCCATAGGATCTGTGTGTTATGGCAGTTGAGAAAGATATGCATGTTGTCTTCTGATTCTGAAAGGCAAATTGAGCATATGGCTGGCCCGTGCCAGTTCCTTTTCTGCAGATTATTCCATGTGAGATTTCTATTATGAAATACTAGCCATGCAAATAGAATGATCTTGAGTGGACAACCTGTTTTCCAAAAGGTCTTGGGAAATATTCTCCGGGAGGCATCCATTAAATTTTCGTTCATGGAGAGATATATATCCTTGACTAATACATTGGACTTTCCTTCCTTTATTTGCAGGGCAATGCTGTCATTTTCGTCTGTTTTATAAAATCCTGCATGTTTCATATCCCATATAATCTTTACTTTAATACAATTAAATCTTAGCACAATGAATGTATTGCTCGCTGGTGACACAACCTCTCAATGGACCCCATCTGCTTGGGTAGGAAGTAGACACCGAATTACCTGATCTCATCCCTCCCATAATTCAATCTTTTGAGGCATCTACGTCTGTCCAATCTTTTGTGGTTTCTGTCATAGCAGCAATTTTTAGCTTATGTCATTTCCAAGTGACTCTTGATCTTGGTTCTGCTTTGGATTTGAAAGTCATACATTGAAACGCAGTTCACAATCCTTCCAATTCTTGGATTTGAGGAAAAATTCGCTGAACCTCTCATCTGGTTTGACAAACAACTAGGGCAGGCGTTTTGAGTTAGGATTTGCGTCGTTTTGCTGAACACAAATCAGTCTATTTATTGTTCAAGCAATCGCGTTACAGATGCAGTTGGGGGTTGTTCGTTAAGAAACTTGTATCATACATCCTATAATTAAGGGTTTCAAAATAGTTTTAAAAGATGCCAGAATTGTATAGGGATGGTATAAAGAGATATTTTACATAGGAGATCATGTGAACATACTGTGGATATGTATTAACTCAAACGTGGTAAGTTTTTTCTAATCTGTTTATTACATTGCTGATTGTAGACCATCATGATTATGATGGTTATGTATTGGTTTTCATATGGACTAGCATTTGCACTTAATGTTGCAAAGGAAACGTCCTAAGGCATAGAGTGTGGAAGAATATTGAAATGTGACTGGGCATTTTTGAAAGCAAGGGCTGATGATAATGAGTTTCAATTGAGGAAGCCACGCCTAAAACTCTATTTGGGGTTAAAGTGGCTATAAAATGGAATAAAAATAGTCATAAATAGCCATTGAAGTTGTTTACACACCTTCGTATCTGGATAAAGATTGCCTAGTTGAAGGTGAAGGTAAACAAATGAATCCACGCGAACAACAACTGGGTATCCATATCGATTTGGATAGGGATATTTAAGAAATCATTATTTAAACGAAAAATTAAATAAATATCAAGATATATTTAAAACATGTATTATATTCATTAAAATAAATTGATTTTGTTAAAAAAATATGTTAAAACCCATTGATAATGAATTGGTTGTAAAGACATAAACTATCAAAATGGTATGTCAGACTCTCCGATGGGAGGTCATCGCTCTCATAGAAGTCAGTTAATGAAGTAACTCTTTACATATGGTACAACAATTGACCTATTTTTATTTGAGCAGGATCCAATACTTTTTCTAAAGGAACTGATACTAGCCATGATGGGTTTCAACAACTGTGATGGGTCTGAATTGCTTTCCTCCATGACCATCCCACAAGCTATCAAAGTCCAGAGGAGTTTGTTTAGACAGGATGAATATAGTGAATATGCATCAAAAGACATGTGCAATTGCTATTACCAACCACATTCAAAGATATACTCATCGTTGATTTATACGGGATGAATTTAGTGAATATGCTTCAGAAGACGTGCTATTTACCATGAAGAATAATAGAAATATATTTTTGGATCCCTGGAACAATAGAATGTTCATCCTACATGTAATCTTAAGTTAAAGATGACATAATGTTTTTGTTCAATATTGTAAGGTTTTTTGTTTTTGTTTTTGGAGATTATGTTTTTCCATATGTTACATATTTATGGCGTTATTAAAAAATACAATTGGATTTTAATGAAAGAGTTGAAAAAAGCGATACGATGATACGACATAAACCTGATGGTTGTCATTTTATTGTTGATTTTTTTTTTTGTTAATGTGATGTAGAAGTAATATTAATATTTTGGAATATGTAAATTTATTGTGGAAATTATTTAGTAGCAGTTTACATGGTAATGGTTATTTATAATAATATTTAATATTTAAGATTTCATGTAATGGTGGAAGATGAAGCCAAGTGATATACATTAGGTATAATTTACAGAAAGTAGAATGTTTGTAACATAGAAATTATTTTGATCTTGAAACATCCTTTTTCAAGTTTCAATTGGAAAATACAAGTAGTAAATTGTAACAGAAGAGGTTAGAAAAGAAATATAATATTGTGAAGAACATTGTGGTTGTCATTCCATATTTGAAGTTGCATCAAAATTTGTTGGAGGCATCAAAGACCTGAAGAAGCAGTAATGAACCTGCAAAAATGTATATTTTGTTAGAATTTCTAATATGTAAATTAAGTGTGGAAATTTATTAGTAATAGTTTGCATGTGAGTTGTGTTAAAATGAAATTGGAATGAATGGAAATGAACTTACCTTTGCCATGGGGATTTAAATATTGTTAGTCGAAGATGCATGGTGAATGATGGCATACTGAACACCATTGGAGATTTATGTGTAATTGGAGACGCATATTTCTTGATTGCCATTATGCCCATATTTTTCGCATTTTGTCACGTTGATGAATGTGGTTTATGCATTTCAGGGAAGATTTTATTTGTAGTAATAATTGTATAGTTGGACGAAGGCGATATAATGGTACTGCTGGATTTGGTACCAGAAGAAATATGTTTTGTATATGTTGCAGTGTAAGTATTGATGCCTCAATTTCGTCCCAATAGTTATATAGTTGTGCTATTTCTGAGTCCATATGTCCTGTTGCAAAAGAAAGAAAATGTTAGAATCAAATGTATAGATAATATAAAGAAATTGTAATATTTGCAAACATGATTAATAATGATTAAATTTGATTGTTGTTGAAAGATATGAAAGGTATGTTATGAAATAGAATGAGCTTAATAAATAGAAGAAACCTTTTGGTGATGTTAAAGTATGGATTGGAGCAGATTATCTGGAGGTGGCATTGAACGGAGAATTTCTTCCGCGTGTTTTCTGCGAGCAATGTTTTTGTTGTCCTTCATTTTATTGTAACGATCGAAACTGAATGCGGGGCAAATCCGGAGATCTTGTAGAGAAGGTACTCTTGAAATTGTTGTGAATGTGAGACCCTAACGTTTAGTTTTCCCAATGTCAATTGTTGCTTTTGGTAGTGTCATACCTTGAGATTTATGTATGGTTAAAGCCCAAGCCATCTTTAGTGGAATTTGCATACGTCCATTTCTTTTTATTGCTGGAACAGGCAAGTGAGTGGGATTTCTTTCATCCCAAGGAGGCCTGATGTATTTGGGAAAAGCTACGACAACAAATGTTGGAATTTGTGGTGGTGCAATTGATTCTTTGTAAAAGATGGTTACAATTTCTCCGAGGGAACCATTAACAAGTTCGGTTGAAACCCAAAGGTTGGAAGTTAACATAAATTTTTGGCCATTGCATAGTAACACAATTCGCTCAAGTTGCTCGTCTTCTGAGGAAATGTTGGAATATGTGTTGTCATCTTCAGCAATGGATCTTGCAATTGGAGTGTTTAGAGATTTTATCATTTGCTTATTATGGACCATTGTTTGAGCATTTGTTGGAAATAGATGAATGGAATCATGGAGGAATGTATTTCATCTTTTGATAAAAAGGAATTTGTGCATGACATGAGTATGTTGTAGTCATCGATTGTTGGATTTGCATCTCTAATGTTCTGCAGGATGTTCCTGAAAGTAACCTGGGCGATGTTTTTGCCTTGTTGACGAAATATTGAGTCTAATGTGATCACTGTGTTGAAGGTGTTCCACAGTGCACTTCCATGGCTCGTCCCTGCATATAGAGGTATGTCTTTAACAGGTGGTAACTGACCGAGATCACCAACCAATATAATGGAACAACCACCGAAAGGAGTGTTTCTTTGCTGTGGAAATGCCTCTCGAAGACGTTCATCAATATGGCTGAGAAGCTTTGGCCCAATGAAGCTCATTTCATCAATTAGTATGTACCTTATATGCCTGAGTTCTTCTTGGAATTTTGCAAGAGCATTGCCTTCTAAGGGCGTAAGATCCTTTATAGGAAGGTGGAGAGCAGAATGGATTGTCGATGCTTGTATGTTGAAGGCAACAACCCCTATAGGGGCGAGGAGCATGATCGGTGAAGGTTCTGGGCTTGCAAGGGTTATGAGCATATCTTTGATGCAATTGATAAGGAGGGATTTTCCTGTACCAGCAGTGCCTTGTATTATCATTCTGAGAGCGGTTAAACAATCCTTCTTAGCAAAATGATTAGAAATAATATTTAGAGCTTTTCTTTGCATTGGAGATAATGTAGTAAGGGTCGTCAGGATACGTTGATGTGTTTGAAGAATGCGTTGGATGGAGTGGCTATTCTCAATGAATTGTATGGCATTATTTTGTAGATCTAATGGGATAGTGGTATGATTCCAATTATGGTTGTCATCAAAGCCACGAAGGCCAAGCATGTCAAGGTCATTTATGAGGAGCTCATTTGTAAGGTATAATTAGGAGAGTAATTCCCATTCATTTATTTATCCATTTATTTTCTACCGATGGGCGATGATGAAAAGTACCGTGTTTTAGGTGAAGGTACAGTTGTGTTTCAAAGGGAGCATGGAGCTCCTCTCAACCTGACTGATGTAAAGTATGTGCCTGGGCTGAAGAAAAACTTGGTATCAGTCGCGATGTTGGAAGACAAAGGCTATTACGTAGTCTTCGGTAAAGGAAAGGCGTTCCTGAGACACATAGCCACGGGTCAGACCAAGAGGATTGGGATTCGAGTGAAGAATCTCTACAAGCTGGAGGTAGATGACTGTGCTGCATTGAGTTCCAAAGTAGAATTGGTGCAAAGCCAAGATATTGGCGAGTTATGGCATAGACAGTTGGGCCACTTGCACCATGGGGCCTTGAAGATAATGCAACAGATTTCTACTAGACTCCCCAAAGGTAAACTTGAGCAAGTGGACACATGCAAAGGTTGTACCTTGCGTAAGTATGCAAAATCTTCCTTTCATAATCGATACAGTCGAGCTGAAGCAATCTTGGAGCGAGTTCATACATATGTGTGTGGACCATTCTCGACAGCCTCCACCGCTAAACAAAGGTATTATTTTCTCGTAAATGCTGGATCTATTTCATGCTGAAGAAGGATCAAACCTTCTAAAAGTTTTGTGAGTTCAAATCTTTGGTTGATAAAGAATCAGGGAAGAATATCAAGGCCTTGAGAAGCGACAATGGTGGAGAGTATGTCTCTCAAGAGTTTAAGGAATTCTGTGCAGCAGAAGGAATTAAACGGGAGTTGATGGCACCTCATAACCCACAGCAGAATGGGGTGGCCGAGAGGAAGAACAAAACGATTGTGGGGGCAGCTCAAGCGATGCTGCATGACCAAGGCCTACCACTTCATTTGTGGGTTGAGGCATGCAACACAGCGGTCTATTTGCAAAATAGAAGCCTGCATCGCATACTTGGGATGAAGACACCAGAGGAAGCTTTCTCCAGGAAGAGACCAGATGTGGGTCACTTCAGGATCTTTGGCTCATCGGTTTATTGCCATGTGACCAAGGATGCCTGGAAGAAACTTGAGTCGACAGCAGAGTTGGGGATACTTGTGGGGTACACTGATACACCCCACAACTATCGAGTGTATTTGCTTACCAATCGGAAGACAATGGTTCACAGAGATCTTAAGCTTGATGAGCAGAAGGCCATGCGAGTTTGCCTTGAGAGGGAGCTCCAACTACAGGCTATGGAGGAACTTTTGGTTCCTAAGGAGGAGGAGCCTCAGACTGATGTGGAGCAGCCGCATGCAGAGGTTCCAAGAGTGGAGACATCCACTCAAGCAGAGTCTTCCAGAGATGGATAGAAGCACACGAGAGAAGCTAACATATTGTTGTCGAATGTGAGAGAGAATGTGGGAACCATCTTCTCAGCATAGAAAGAGGAGGGCACCTGATAGGTACACTAGATACATGGCCCTTTTTGGTGAATGTGTTGAGACCGAGCCATCTTCCTTTGAGGAAGCAGTACAATAGCCGATTTGGGTTGATGCTATAGTGGAGGAGTATGACTCCATAGTTCGGAACAATGTTTGGGATGTGGTTCCAAGACCAGACAACAAGTCAGTTGTGAGTTCTCGTTGGATTTACAAGGTAAAGCAAGCTGCTGATGGTAGTGTGAAGAAACATAAGGCAAGGTTTGTTGCCCGTGGTTTCTCACAGGTCGAGAGGATTGACTATGATGAGACTTTTGCTCCTGTAGCAAGGTACTCATCTATCATATTGATGTTGGCACTATCAGCACAGATGGGTTGGAAGATCCATCAGATGGATGTGAAGATTGCACTCCTCAATGGCAAGATTGAGGAAGAGGTGTACATAGAGCAGCCAGAATGTTCTGAGACCTTCGATCGTGAGTCGCATGTGTGTCGACTCAAGAGAGCTTTGTATAGGCTAAAGCAAGAACCTTGTGCTTGGTACACCAATATCAACAACTACTTCACTGGGTTGGGATTCACAAAGAGTGAAGCGGATGCAAATTTGTACCGCATCATGGTGGAAGGTAAGCAGTTGATCATTGTTATTTATGTTGATGATCTGATATTGACAGGTGATGATCAGTTGATCATGTCTTGCAAGGAGGACCTTGCAAGAGAGTTCGAGATGAAATACATGGGTCTCATGCACTACTTTCTAGGCATGGAAGTGTGGCAGAAGGATGGGGAAGTGTTTGTGTCTAAAGGCAAGCATGTCAATGAGATACTTAGGAGATTCCACATGGAAAAGTGCAAGCCCATGCAGACTCCTCTAGTAGGTAACTGGAGGAAGGAGGATGCTACTTCAGGAGAAGTATTAGAATCTACTGTGTACAGGCAGCTTTTGGGTTCAATGATGTACTTAGTGAACACATGATCATATTTGTGCTATGCATTGAACCAACTGAGTCAAGCTATGGTTCAGCCTACCAAGCTATTTTGGAAGACAGGGAAGCATGTTTTGAGATACCTCAGAGGAACATCTCAGTTTGGATTATGGTACAGACGGTTAGAGGGAGTGAAGCTACAGGGCTCCATAGATGCAGATTGTGCAGGGAGTCCATCAGATCGGAAGAGCACATCAGGAGGAATTTCCAACCTTGGTTCAGCTGTAGTTTCTTGGTACAGTAGGAAACAGAGGTCAGTTGCACTCAGCTCAGCAGCGCTGAATACATGGTTGCAAGTCAGGCAGCATGTGAGGCCATTTGGATGCGGAAAATTCTAGTTGGTTTGTTTGATTAGAGGATGGATCCAACTGTGATCTATTGTGATAACCAAAGTTGTATCAAACTCTTTGAGAATCTATTATTTCATGACAGGTCCAAGCATATCGACATTCGGTATCATCATCTCTGAGACTGTGTGGCGAGAAGGATCATGTTGTTGTAGTATATTTTGGATGAGGAGTAAGATGCTGAGATTTTGACTAAGGGATTGTCAAAGTGTAAATTAGAGTTCCATAGAGACAGGATCAAGGTGGCAGATAATCCCTTTCTTGTTGAGAGGGAGTGTTGAAAATAGCAACAAGAAATGCTAAAAATAGCATTGCTATAGATAACATTTCAGGATATATTCCAATTTTAATTTGTCCTTGAATTAAAATTGAGAATTAAAATTCGAATTTAGTGTCACAAGCTATTTGAAAAATAATTAATTAATTCATCTTGAGTTAATTTGTTGGTGAAATTCAAACATGAAGTCTTTGTGAAGTCATGCAACAGTTATCCCTTTGATTGAGGAAGTTATCCCTTAATTAAGGAGATAAAGATGAGTTGTATTTGAGTTGCAATTAATTAGCTCAGTTAATTGAGTTAATTCCAGTTAAATTAGTTCCAAACAGTTGGAGGAACTAATTGTGAGTTCAGCCAGTTAATGCATGCATGCATGCAACTAGTGTTCTCCAGATAACTGAATATTATCTCATAAATAACTCATGCATGTCAGTTCAGACAAAGACCCAGTTGAGATTAAAGGCAGGGACATTGTACTATCAATTGCAAGAATATTCCCATGTGAATATCTCTTACATGCAGAAGGAATTCATTCCTTGCAGATTGCGCAGTTTCTACAGAGGTCAGAGCAGTGTGTGAGGTGAGAATCACACAAGTTACAGCTGGAGGACCCAGGGAAAACTGAGCAAGGAAATAGGAGGCTTGGAGGATAGAGGAGAAGACATATGTGTTTTCTATTCTGTCTATGAGCAGCAGTGAGGGATTAACTGAGAGCTGGATAGCTCAAGAGCTAAAACTTTGTGTAATCTTGAGATATTTCCACTTGTATGATAATACAAATAGCGGGGTTTTTAGCTAAGGCTTTCCCTGAGTATTCTTTTGTGTTGCATGTTTGATTGAATCTTCTTCTCTATTATATGTGTTTTGTTTGATCTTGCTCAAAATCGATTAAGCTTCCGCAAGTTTGATTGTAGAAGTAGATTAAGTATTTTTCTTTAGTACATTGCATAATTAGTTTAATCTACAGTGAGAATTTCTACATGCCAAAAGACGACACTTTAGTTTTCTTCAAAAAGGGAATAGAAAACTTAGAGGATATGCATTGGATGACCCCTACTACTAGAAGAAACAACTTACAAGGTCAAAGTAGGATTCAAAATTAAGATGCAGGGAAAATTTTTGGAGGGTTTTGTAGCAGCAACAACATATCCCTATCTAAAACAATGGTTTTAGGTAGCCGAAAATGAAGCCAAACAAGCTCAAAGGAGAGTGTAGCAATGGTTAAGTTGTGATGTTTTTCTTGCATGGTGCAAAAATGGACATATCAGAGAATCAGTCGACAACAACAATGACACAATCATTAACATGCTTCATGGATGGAAAACCTAACATGTAATCTATGGATACTAACTTCTAGTGTTTGTTCAGGGTAGGTAGAAGAGTGTATAACCCATACTTTTTTATGGTTGGTTTAGTAATGACACAAATAGTACAAGATCTGATATATTGTTGGATATCTTGTTGAAGTTTTGGCTAGTAGACATATTTCTACAATACCACTACTATATTTTCCACATGAAAGTTCCTTGCGACTTGACTATAGTGTACCTCATAGATCAACCTGGAACTCTCACTTGAAGGAACACAAAGGTGGCCGAGGTAGAATAAGATCACATCCTAGAGGTGGATACATGGAATTTTCTTTCCTATAATCAACATCTAGTGTGTGTTAGTGAATTGAGAGTCACTATTGTATAATTTTGACCACCCAAGGGTCTCCTTCCTACAAGAGTTAAGAATTGTTGTTAGCACCACAATTGGTTTCTACTAAGGTAGTTTGCAACATGATTGGTGTTATCCTTCTTGTATTTGATGTTCAAATGGAATTGTTGCAAGTATGTGGACCATTTTTTATGCTAGTCATTTTGTAACTTTCCTTGTGTCTACATAAATTGTAGAGGCTTGTGATTAGTGTGGATGATCATCTCCTTCCACAGAATATACTGCTTTGGTTTTTAGTAGGCCTGCATGATGGGGTACATATCCTTGTCAAAGGTGGGATACCTTCGAACGATATTAGAGAGTGTTTCACTATGATAGTCCATTGGACATCCTTGATGAATGAGGATCGGACCAATAACATAGTTAAAGGAATATATCTTAATCTCAAACAGATTTTGTAGGTATGGTAGGGAGATTACTAACATGAAATAAACACAATGTTTTAGATCCCATGATCTAGATTGGATCGTTATATCATTCTCATTCATATCGATGCTTTTAGAGTGGAAAAAGTGGAGGAATCAACTAGATGTTTTTGAGGTATCAAATGGATGCTTTTGGGGATAAATCTATTTTGCTTAAGAGTTACACCCTTTTGTACTATTCTACACACAAGGACCTTTCCAACAATGAAATAATCACTACAATTGGTGTTTGTATGCAAATGTTATGTGACTCGAAAGTTGACCTTCCAATTTTGACCACTATAATTCCAGAGGATGTTGCATTAGCCCCCATTATTCATGGAAAAGGGGATAGTCATATGATAATGACGAATATGACTCTAGAATAATCCATATTATAACTCTAGCTAATAGTTGAACAAGTGAAACTTAACTACAAGTAGGCTATTGGGTCATGTTATAATAGATCCACTAGGAGGAAAAGGGATTCCATTCTATTTGAGGGTTTTTCTTCCATTAATAGGAAGAGTAGATGAATGTGGACAGGGAGAGAGGAAATAAAGAGGAATTGTGCATTGGAGTATCCCGCAAGCCACATACCTCACTTCTCTATACTTACAAAATTTTTCCATTTTGAGAAAGAGAGTAGAGCAACCTCACCTTCTAGTTGGGTTTTATCTTGAAAAAGTTTTCTATGTTATATATTATGTTATTTTTTATTATAAATTACATGCATGTGCAAACCCCCCGCCCCTCTCTTTATTATATAATTGTTATTATACCATAAGTTTTTTTTCCCTGAAAGAAAATTCATAATTTCATTAATAGGTGAAATTACATGTTGTAGATACCCTTGGGCATATGCTGTACTGTGGTTGACAATCCACTGTCAAAAGATTAGAAATAATTACAATAAGATCCTGAGGGGTGTACTGTGTTGGTTCATGACTAAAAATAGAAATAAAAAATGTCACCCAGAAGGTGATGATTATTTTTAATATAATATTTACATCGATTTTGAATATCACTACAAATGAACAAAATTTATAAGAAAAAATTATGAAAATTAGGGTTTGTTCCCCCTCTGAAGTTCCCTATCATTGTATGGCCTGTGGAAGTACCAATATGTTCTTGCTGGTGTGTGTTATATGATCATCCATTCTCCTAGAGGACGATTCATCGCTTCTTTCGAAAGCTTGTCTGTGCTTTCATTTCGCTCCCCGGAGGGGGAGCCGAACCCGCAGCCAATTTGGAGCGCGTGCGAGGTGGTGAAGGAGGGATCTTCCACGGATTTTTTGCGTTCTATGTCGATGCCCCTTCAGCAGCCTCAGGAGGGACTTTTCCATGTTGCTAGTCGCTCATATTCCGCTCTTCCGAGAGACGATGTTTGAGCCCTCGAGAAGTCTCCCAAGCTGGCGACAAGAGTAGCGGGCAATCCTTGTACAGATGCCCCACTTTGTGGCATCTTCTGCAGCGAAAAGGCACTCCTTCATAGTCGAGGAGTTGTCTGCGAGAGAAGTGTCTCTTGTGGAGTGTAATTTTCTCCTCGAGTCCCTCCCTGGTATCAAGATGAACTAGGATTCTAGCCATGGTCATGATTCCGATTTTTTCGTAGGACTGGTCGTGCTCCAGGTAAGTCCCTAATGCATCGCCAATGCACTTGAAAACCTGAGGGGTCCAGAATTGCATTAGCAACCCTGGCAGTCGGACCCAAATTGGTCCCGCTCCCAACTGCTCTCGTTCCGGGTCAAACAGAGGATCCCATCTCTTCAGTAGCACGGGTGCCATCTTAATACAATTATTGATAATTAATTAAAAATTTAAAAATCTTATTTTTAAAAACCTATACAACAAAAATTTAATAGAAATTTATTTATTATTAGTGTAATAGATCATGTGTATGCTTATTTTTTAAATATAACACTTATTTTTGGCTTTCATACCACTTCCATTTCTTTCCTAGGTAAATACAAATACATGACTATCAACAAATAAATAGTATAGTAAATGTATAATCTTATGAAGTAAAAGTAAATATATAATCACAGATTTAGAAATAAAAGAAAGTGATTACTCAAAACCCAACCCATCCATTTAGAGGAGATGACTGAGAATTTTGATTAAAAGAAAAATTAACTCGCAAACATTCGATAAAAAGGAACGCCTATCCTCGTAATCAGAATATTAAGATTTAAAGTAAGATCACATACATTAAATCATTTTCACATCCCTTAAAAAATGATTGTAATTAAAGCTTTTTGTTTTAGTTAATTGAGTTTGGGGTTTTGTAAAACCGTTTTTATTCCACAGGTAGTTGCCACCTTTAACCTCTCAACTAATATCACTAATTAAAACTCATATAAACCACAAAAAAAATTCATTCATAGGTAAAACCCATGCAAAAAGGAAGGAAGAACAAAGAAAGGTTATTCCTATTCACATTCTTCCAGCTTTTGGTGACAAACGGATTTGGAATATGTTCTTTCAACACTCCTGCTTTCAAATCCTTGCTTTGCATACCGTGCTTGTCCTTTCTGTTGCATTGGTTATTGGCCCAGTGCTTTACCAGCGGAGAAGACAGCTTGCACATCTCAAAGAATCACATAATTGGGTCAGGTCCGTTTCAACTATGTACCAGGAATCGCCCCCATGGCGATTCCTATTTGCGATATCATGAAGTTGGAGAATCAGATCCCCGTGCTTTACCAGCGGAGAAGACAGCTTGTACGTTCCGAAAAAGCCATGAAGCGGGGCGGACCCTGCGGAGACAAAGTTGAAATGATAAAGGAAACCGTAAAAAGGGCTTGAAATAATGAGGAACAAGAGACTAGGCGCCAACTTTTATGTACCAAAAACGCGGTGAAGTGGGCCATGTGGAGAGTACGACTCGTCCACATCGAAATAATGAGGAAGAAGAGAGTCGGTGCCAATTTTTATGTACCGAAATTCAGATTTGTATGTGCAAATACAACATTTTTTTAACCATGCGAAAATTTAATTCAGTTGATATATTAATGCACTGATATATAGTATTTATAGCGTCTTTAGATTGGTAAAAAGTTCAGTTGATGAAAAGTGTTTATGTTATTTTATGTTTTTGTGGGACTCTCTATGTTGGTAAGGCTTTCGTTTTATTAATCAGAGGATTAATGAGCACTCAGCTTACATAAAATATGGGAGGACTGGGTCTTCTGCCTTGGCACACTCGGAAGACTAAGCATCATGTATGTATTGAGGAGAGTCGTGTTATTGCCAAGGTTGGGCATTTTCATCGCTGGAAACAATAGTTCAGCTATCTAATTATAAATAATGTATTTGAAACTTTAAATAACATTATTGCAAAATTATAAACTTTGAAAAACTAATGTCATCAAATTATTTGTAAATTATACTTATTATGATTAAATACATACCATTTAAACCTAAAATTTTCCCACCAAAAGGATTATGTTTGAGATTTCTTATGTAACGATGGCATCACTCTACATGGACCAATGAAGAAAAGGGATGGATTTTGTATTTTAAAAGGGCAAAGTTCTTTAAAGGGAGCATTGTATGAAATTGAGAACTACACGAAATATCATAATTATTTTAACCGTCACTATAATGTTATAATTGTTCATATTTTTTTAGGAATCGAATAATTGTTCATATTTTGAATAATTGTGCATTTGAAACCATTCAAAGACAATATTAAAACAATCACAAAATGTGTTCAATAAATATTTTAAAGCTAATTTTGGAATTTATTCCATAGAATTAAGGAGTGTTACACTGGAAAGGAATTGCAAGAAAAGCACTGCAAGCAAAGCATTGCATTGGGATGATATATTAATGAAGGGATAATATATTAAAGTAGTGTGTTCTAGTGAATATATAAGATAAAAATATCTTGAAGAGAATATTTGGTGATTACATCATAATAAAGTGGGTTGAAAACCATAGAAAGGTAGCATTAAGAAGTCATTTGAAGGGAAACATTAAAACCAATACAAAGGCTAACATCTAATTAAAGTGTGCTTATAGATTATATCCAAATACATTTATAAACTGTTACTCCGTGATTTTAGATTAATTTTAAATATGAAAAAAAATTAATATATAAGAATGTGTTGTTTTAGAAATTTAATAATATAGTTTTAATTTGGTATTTCTGTATTCATTATTATTAACTCATCGAAAATTTATCAAATTCCAACCAAAACTTCTAAAACATCTAGGTTTTAGACAACCCCTTTAAAATATTTATAAATACATAAAGAAAAATAATAATATAATTTTAATTTTAAGATCAACCTATATATCATTATTTTTTTAAAACAATGAAGAGATATAGACTTAATTGTTTTAGAAACACATTTACTTAATGGTTAAGAACATTTAAATTATAATTATTATGATTACTGTATGATTATAAATTACATTATTAAATAAGAAACGATATCTTAATAAATATTAAGAAATTCAAATAATTAAAAAATTTATGAATATATAAAATTATGTTGAAAAATCTCACAAACTTAAAACAGACTACATTTTTTATTACTTAAATTTCCCAATATTTATTAATTTAACCTCCATATACCCCATAACCATAATCAATGGATAAGGAAATCCAAGTTTCCTGCTAATTGATAATGTCAAATCTTATTTATGCGTGGTTGCTTGAGGGAGGAAATTTTGTTGGATTCAATAAAAGGGCGTGAGGTATAATTATGGATATTTACATGTGCATTGCTGAATAAAAATTTGATTGACTAATAAACAAATACGAGTTTTAAATGTAATTGGTTATTATTAATATTATAGGAATTTGGGTAATGTATATGTTTTTAGCTAGAATGTATTAATTTAAATAATTAAATGTATTTAATATGTTATTGAGAATTGTTTAAACATTTTTTTTTAACCTTTTTTTTGAAATAAATAAAATTGTATAATTATATAACATAATAATGAAAAAAATCTTCTCATTAAATTACATGCATATTATAATATGTTAGCAAAATAAGATATGGATTTTATAAAATTATATTATAAAAAGTTATATTAAATCTCTTAGTGTAACCTCTTTTTAATTGTTGCATAAATTATAATTAAAAAAAACATTGTATAATAAAAATATGTATAAGAATAGATTAATTAAATAAAAAATATATTTTCATTTTTTTAAAAATAAACTTTAAATACCTTACTTAATACATGTTTGAATTAATGTGTTGTTAGATTTTTTATTTTTTATAATTTGGCAAAGATTGTTTGGAATTACAAGTAAATTTGAGTTGTAAACTCTTCACAATCAGAGTGTATGCACTCAAAAAACCATTTTAAACAACCAAAAATTTTAAACAACCATTTTAAATTCCAACTAAAAATTCCTAAACATCTAGGTTTTAGACAACTCATTAAAAATATTTATAAATACATAAAATAAAAATAATAATTCAGTTTTAAGATTAAGATCAACCTATATATCATTATTTTTTAAAAGCAATGGAGACATATAGAATTAATTGTTTTAGAAACACATTTTCTTAATGGTTAAGAACATTTAAATTATAATTATTATGATTACTGTATGATTAAAAATTACATTATTAAATAAGAAACACTATCTTAATAAATATTAAGAAATTCAAATAATTAAAAAAAAAAATTATAAATATATAAAATTATGTGGAAAAATCTCATTTAAATTTCTTTATATTTATTAATTTAACCTCCATATACCACATAATCATAATCATGTACATATTAATGTAGTCCATTAGAATGATTAAGTTGTGATATTAATGCAGTCTATTACAAGGATTATCTTATGATATTAACAATCTATTGTTTTATTAATAAATAAGTAAAATGATTTTAGAATAATTCTAAATAAGAAAAAAAATAATATATAAGAACATGTTGTTTTAAAAATTTAGTAATATAATTTTAATTTGATATTTCTCAATTCATTATGATTGGGTCAACAAAAATTTGTTAAATTCCAACAAAAAATTATTTAGGTGGTTATTACATCATAAAAAATACTCATTTAGGTGGTTATTACACCTAATCAAAATTGACAATAGTTAATTATGATTCACATTACGTACATAATTAAAACATATAACTAAAATAAATTCACTACTATACAAAACAAATAGCCATGTGATCTTGAATCTAAAAAAAAAAACCAAGTTGTTCCTTTAGTTAAAATTTCACTCTTACACAACCATTAACATTTTTTATCCTTAACACAATGGAAAATTGTATAGTCTAACAAAAAGATAACATGGCGTTCTCTAGGCCATTTTTTATTGGCATTATGAATTAGGTGTTGTCCTTGATGACAACCTACCTAATGAGTTGTTCTTATTTGATATTACAAATATATTTGTAGAAACATTATAGCATCAATATTAAACATATACCTTAATATAAACATAATTATAGGTTTGCTAACATTAGTAATCTTGGATTATAGAGATTAAGTTTAAAAAATTATGGAATTGTGTTCGGTGGTATAATAATGTAATGATCGCTCATTTGATTTTATACAATGTGTATATGTGAAGTTTTTATGTATGTGTAAATGGTAAATTATGTATGTATGTTACTTTTAATTTTATTCAACATTAAATTGTTTTGTTAATATCAAATGTGTTTTTTTTACTGTTAGGTGATTTCATTGTTTCATCATGGATCCAGCTATTTGGAGTTGTCTTCCATTCGAAATTCTTAAAATTGTCTTCCTGTAGCTCCCTTTATCCATTGTGGTAAAGTTTACCACTGTTTGTAAGAAATGGAAGAATGTTTTTCAAAACCCTTCTTTCTTGTAACATTGCAAGCATGTCTCTATGAAGGAATTTGGATTTCTGGTTCCTTTCCTCAATAGTGAAGACAATTGTTTTTTTGCTCAATACCTTAATCAGAATGGGCACATCTCTCAATTTCATTTGCGATTCATAGATTCAAGATACGTAGTAGAGTCTATTGTTGCACCAATGGTGGTTTTATCCTTACCAACAAAATTCTCCCATATGCACAACGATTTTGTAACGAATCCATTTACAAAGGCATTTAGAAACATAGGGCCAATATGAATTCAAGAATGGGGATTCTTTTCATTATTTCAAAATGTAAGCAACAGAAAATATGACTGGGTTGTTCTAAAACATATGTATGACAGAATGCAGTTTAAATTTTATGTTTGCAGTAGCCTTGATAGGGTATGTGTTATCGGGAAATCTAGTGTCCATTCAGAGCTGCTAGTCCCACTAAGACGGGTAGCTATTTTAGAAACAAACAAACTAAAGTTACTTTCGTTTTCCTTTATGAGAAGTAGATGGGAGAGAAGCAGAGAGTACCAACCTCAGTATTTCGCTTGGTTCCTTGCTTGTCTCCTCTCTCCTTTGACAGATCTTTGCCGCTCCTTCCTTGCTTGTCTCGTTTCAAAGAGCACCTGTAAAGTTAAAGCAGCATAATATCTTCAAAGCACAGGGATCTACAATCATAAACAATATAGGACCAGATATATATTGACCACACAAATGCATATATCATCAAACATCCAAGAATGTGGAGGAAAATTTAAATAGCTTTATTGATAGAAAGAGTAGAAGAGAGGATTACAACCCATTGATTTGACCCAGCGTCATCCTCCTAGCATGAAAGCCCTTCTTCACCTCATGAAAAGCTTAGATCACCCAACACTATGATATTCCACCAAGAAACCAACAACACTTCCTTACAAAATACAAGATTCTAGCCTCTGGATCTCTGGGATGAGGGATCCATATATAGATGTTTGCAGGGGGGTGAGTCAGCTTCTGGGATTTTGATTAGTGTCCTCTCTCTGATAGTTCTTGGTTCCACTTGGAGATTCATGATCTCTTACTCATCCCTGGGCGAATTCAGAGAGGCAAGTGTCACAGGAGAAGTTTCTGGAAGATTCCATGATCATCCACCTTGCAAACTGTCTCTGCCATTTGTCTACTCTTGCCCATCACACCCTACAGAAGGGCTTTTCAGTATGCATCGCACTTTTTGCATGTGGCAGGTGAGATGCATCACACCCTTAGCACTGAGCAGTCTGTATGGTCCAGTTTTGACCAGTTCTGAGCAGTTTTCCATGGAGAACTTCTGGGAGATGATGTAATCAGCTGACCTTGTTCCTTTAGGGTATGAAACAACACTTTTAGGGACTTAGAAGCCCTTGTTTTATGGAAATATATGATTGGGTTGCAGTGCCCAAATATGTCTATAACAGTTGCCCCCTAAAGCATGAGGTCGTAAATCTTTTTGATGTCGGGTGAAATGCTTTATCATGAGGATCCGAGGTTTTTCGAACTGGAAGGCGACCTGTAATAAGATACAATACAATACATTATCTTCATAATATTTTCATGATCTAGCTGAGGCAGGCATTCTCATGATCAGCTTTATAAATTCATTTTCATGTACATAGGACAGACAACCGTCTGTGTGGCAGACTAACGATTCTGATAGAGCCATCATCCTTTGATTTGGATGATCATTTGTGCAGCAATGATGTACATTTGATGTCTTTATTTTCATGAATATATCGCAGCCCGGATGGATGAAACTAGATTCGGGGTCTTCAAACTCGTTCAATCTTTGCCTGAAGTACAAGTCGATCCATGTGAAAAGATGTTCTGGAGTCGAACATGGAAAGACATCGCCTGATTACCAACCAATGATGTAAGTTGTTAACAGGCGCGAGAGGAATCGCCGATAATGATGATGACCCTCAAGGTACGACAGTACAATTCACATGGTGTGAAAATGGGACTTGGTGTTGAACACCACGCAAAATCTTTCGGTCGAAGGCCATTGATGTAAACCTGTCGCTGGAAGTGAGAAACTTGCCATTGAGGCATGCAAGCTTCAAAGTACTGAAAGGGTTGTTCCTAGGTCGACTTCTTGGATAATGAGTTGTCATCGACAAGAAGTGACCCGTCGTAGGAGGGCCTTAATGAATCCCACATCTACGACACGGAACGGAGCAAATGATTTTGTGGAGGTGAAAACGATCTGATGATACAGGGTTCAGGGTGGCGGTCATGAAAGAATGAAGGGTGAAGGTATTGCAGCGGATGAGACACAAGCTGGGTTGGTGAATTCTCTGAGTGACTTCTCTTGAACATATCGGCGACACTGAAATGGATTGGTAGCGTTAACCCCAAAAATGGATGGTACGGTGGACCAATGGTAATATGAACGGTGAACGAAATAACCCAACCCGAATCAATCATGGTGATGGAGTGAAAGTGTCATGTTCAAGAGCGACTTGCTACCAATAAAGTTTCTTCAAGTTTTCTTCCCAATTTTTCCCCAGTCATTGCTGACCAGTACCTCTTTATTTTTGTCAAGCTTGAGGAGGATAACATATGCTTGCTCTATAATTTTCCCTTCGGGCAAACCCATCGCTATGTTTAATGAGCCTAGCGACAGTGAAACTCGTTCTTGTCTGTATGGACAAGTTTGTCGCTATTGGTTTTAACGAGTTTAACGACAAAGATAACTCAGTCCTTTTTCAATTTTAGAGAGTCTGAAAAGGGACGGAAAGGAAACTCCAGTAATCCTTTTTCATCATATAATCCCTTAAGTCCGAAAAAGTATAAAATAATACGAAAGGGATGAATTTTTGATAGTTTTAATGAGCCGAACAAGACAAGTGCTCGATCTTTTTGTGTAATGATCCCTCAGGTCCAAAAATATTAAAATCTAGAGGAGGGATAGCACTTCTGATAGCTTTAACGAGCTGGAGAGGCCAATTGCTCGGAAATCTTTTCATATTTTATGAGTCAGATGAAAAGAGCTTAAAGGAGACTCGTTTTTTGAGGAACGAGTGATATTTTCGGGTAGCAGCTGGTTCCAGGTAAGGTTTGGAATTTTCCAATCACGACAGTGTTAAGAGGATGGCTAATAGAATCACTCGTCGTAGCTGTTCCTCAAAAGGGTAAACAATCAAATGGAGGCGTATGATCGGCTAAAACAGAGTGGAGGTGATGGTAAGAACACGACCAAGGCTCAAAAGCTGATGATAATGCATTCACAATGGTTATTTACCGGAGATTGGTTCATTTTTTAATGAGCTTAAACTCTGGTGGAACATATGCTCATTGCTTAGGTTTAATTTTTAACGAGCTTGAACTTTGCGTAAAACTGCTCGTGATAATGGTCATTGATATTCGATTCACCGTTAACACTATGTTCTTTTGACGGTCGTACTACCTGTTCAATTGCTCCATCAAACTGATTAGAAATGAGAATACATGCTTGAAAAATGAGTTAAAACACTAATACCCTACTCGAATTACGTGAAAAGTAATTTAAAAGTAGTTTTTACCCCTCATTTTACCATTTCATTTGAATTTGGGATTGTTGGAGCTTTGGAGGTGTTTTCCCCCTTGATTTTCACTAGCTGATTCCGGGAGATTCTGTGGACGATTTTCGGTGCCGTCTGGACCAGGTAGGAGCTAAACCTGAGCTCTTCAGTTGCATTCTTTCCTTTTTGAATTCTGAGCATGTTTCCTTGCTTTTTTGAGCCTCTGGGGTTTGAACAATTCGTTCTGCCCCCATCGCACCCTGTGTACATCGAAAGGTGCGATGCATACTGGGCTGGCCATTGGCTAGTCAGTATGCATCTCACCCAGTACACAGCTGGGGTGCGATGGGCGCAAGGAGGGAAACTTGTGCACTGTTTTTTCATGGAAATTTTGCCTGTTTTTTGCCAAATCAGGATCCTGACTCTTCTCTTGTTTGTTTTTCAGAGATTCATCGGAGCAAAATGGTTGTTACATGGCGAGAACGCGAGCATGAAGAAGAGGACATGGTTGCTTTACATGATCTAGGTATGGTAACTGCATTGCAGAACTGTGGTTTGCTCAAGTTCTTCCGCATATCTAGCATGAGGCAACAAATCAACTTGTTGCAATATTTCCTCGATGCATGGGATCCTACCAACCAAGTGTTCCAGATCAGAGGCAAATCCATCCCCTTGACTATTGTGGACATCTACTTTTTGACCGGTTTATCGAGGCGTGGTGCCCCTCTCTCACTATCAGGTTCTGCCCGTGGGGGCGAATCCGTGAGGGATTATATTCGCTGATACTGTAGAGAAGGATCTTAGCCAAGTAGGGATGGTAAGATCAATATCCGAGATGTCACTGACTAGTCCTTGAGGACTATCCTATTCACCTTTGCTAGACTGGCTGGTAGTGCGGCTCTTCACTTGGCCAACAAGTCCTATATGCAGTACGCTTTGGAATGCCTCGAACCAAAGGTGTTCAACTGGTGTGATGCGGTACTTCCAGTGATAAAAGAACAACTTACCAAGGTGAAAAACAGAAGATCCAAGAACTTTGGCTATGGTTCTATTTTGACTGATTTCACCTTGGAGAAGATCCCACTGATGCAGCCACAATACATTTCATTTGGTTTGCCACCACCGGTTGAGCCATGGATGCAGAGATGGGTTGAACTTACGGCCTGACATGCTGGTCAGTCGCAGGTTTCTTTCTCTAATGCCTTCTTCGAGTGGTTCAACCATCAGGAGATGGTTTATGCCGAGTGTCTGTATGCTGGTATGGATTTCCGGGGTGACCCAGATTTGGTGCTGCCGGCTGGCGAGCAGTGGGGTGTTATAGGTAAAATCTCTGACCATATCCTTGTTTATTGCTTTTATAATGTTCTTGTGCTTTCTTTTATCAAGACTAATCAAAACGAATGTGCTCATACAGATATCAGACCGGTGCGACTAGTAGTGCGCCTGAGAGTACCAGCTGTCGTTCCAGCAGGAGAGGCTATAGGGAGGGCTGTCCTTCGCGACCTAGATGTGGCCGAGACTCTTGTAGTATTGCAGGATCAGATCGAGGGTCTCACCCTTGGTATCCCGGATGTGAGGATTGACGAGCTACCTCTGAGATTACAACGACATACCACTGGCGTGCCGAGTCAATGGACTAGGCTTTTACGCATGATTACACAGGCGATGACTTGTTATCACCAGCACCATTAGACTAGGGTGTCCCCTAGCATTTTGAGTTTTTGGGTCATTTGACCGTGTATAAACCATAAACAGTTATATATATTTTTTATTTTCGGAGCTTTATTTTGGTTAAGTTATATTATCCTGATGCAAATATTGATGAAATGCTTTTCTTTTATAAATGTTGCAAATGTCTATCTAACACATAATTTGCTAATGAATCTGTTAATGTGTTTAAGTTTCTGGAAATATGTTGATATTGGATAGAATCTAACTGTCTTTCCAAAATCTTGACCCTTAGGAACATGCGATAAATAGTTGGATTCCGGACGGGATAGATGCCGGTGAGCTGTAGG
Organism: Pinus tabuliformis; assembly: GCA_031772625.1. NCBI lineage: Eukaryota > Viridiplantae > Streptophyta > Pinopsida > Pinales > Pinaceae > Pinus > Pinus tabuliformis. The sequence continues at coordinate 770,082,413 of CM062818.1, forward strand.
ATGATGAGTTGTGAGTTTAGCCTGACAACAAGTCGGAATATTCCATGCGCGTTGGCATTAGAGAGGAGCTCTATCAACGCGCTGTATTCAGCGATGTGTTCGTTGATCAACCAATACATACCCCTCTGAAACTCACTAACTCACCGCTTGGATCAAAGATGGCCCAGGCCACAGAAGATAGGTTCCGCGAACTACGACTCGCTCCATCGGCATATCCAACAAATGATTCCAATAGGTTCAACATCTGCAACAAATGCAAAAGTGGATTACCTAACCAAACGATTACTCTTAGCGAAAACAAAAATGTAACAAAAGCATATGAAGAGGTTACTACACTGAGTCAAGCATAGTAACGCTTAAGGTACAACCCGTTTCGGGGTTGTGACAGTGGAATCCCATCATAATCCACTAACTCGTAGGCTCCTTTTGCTAATACACGCTTAACAATATAGGGGCCCATCCATAAAGACTGGAACTTACCTGCTCCCAACTTATTGGACTCCTGGTCGTAAAGTAAGACCAAGTCACCTTCTGAGAAGACACGGGGTTTGACATTCTTGTCAAACTTCGCATTGACTCATTTCTTATGTGATTCATTAGCCAAGGCGACATCACGACGGGTTTCATCCAGTTGGATTAATTCCAAGAAATGAGCCTCCTCTTCTGAAGTTCCGGGGAGAAGGTCGACTGCGAGCTTGAGGGACGAGATTTCGCACTGAACTGGTAAGATTGCTTCCAGGCCATACACCAGCTGAAAGGGTGTAAACCCGGTCGCATTCCTCACCGATGTCTGGTATGCCCACAAGGCTGAGTACAAGATTAGGTGCCAACTCCATTTATGGACTCCAATCATCCTTTGCAGCATGTGCTTCAGGACTTTGTTGATTGCTTCAACTTGCCCGTTAGCTTGCGGATAATATGGAGTATAGCTGTTGTGGGATGGTCCTAATTTGGTAGCCAACTCAACCATCATGTGATTGCGGAAATGCGATCCATGATCTGTGACTATAGCTTGTGGAACACCGAATCTGGAGACTACATGATTGAAAAAGAAAAGATCAGTCGTTTCGCCGCTGTTGTTTAATGTAGGCATCGCCTTAGCTCATTTCGTAAAATAGTCAACTGCGACTATGATATACCCATGCCCCCCGGCCGAGATGGGGTTACATGTCATGAAATCTATGCCCCATTTAGCGAATGGCCCAACAACAACTACTGGCTGCAGAGGTACGGGTGGTATTCTGGTTTTGCGATCGAAGATTTGACAAGCATGGCAACTTCTGATTGCGGTTATGCAATCCTTGAACATTGTTGGCCAGAAGTATCTTGCTCATAAAATATTTTGTGCCGTAGCGTAACCAAATTGATGCCCCCCACATGCACCTGAATGAAAATCATTCAGGACTTTTTCGGCCTCCTCATGGGTGAGGCACCTCCGCAGAACTGTATCGATACCACGACGGTAAAGCGTATCACCGATGATCATGTAGTCTTTTGCTTGGTATCGAGTACGTCGTTGCTCTGAGCGGGAGGTATTAGACCTATATGTTTGGGTCTGGAGATAGATGATTATATCTCCATACCATGGATCGCTTGAAGATATCAGAAACAAAGATTCATCCACGATTGTTGCTTTGGATGTTGAATCGTTGGACAACAATGGGAAGTCACATAGTAACTCTGCGAAAACCAAGGCCTTCTTTGATTTGGATTTTACGAATTCCAGATTAAACTCTTGAAAAATCTCTATCCATTTTGAATATTTCCCCCAAGCAATTGTCGCGACAAGATATAAGTCATGGGGTTGCAATCTGACAAAATGGTAGTTTTTTGAAAGAGGACATAGTGTCGAAATCTCTGTATCGCTTGAACAGCTGCGAGAGCTAGCTTTTCAACATAGGAGTACTTGCTTTCCGTATCATTTAAGTTTTGACTTAAATAATAGACAGGATGTTCAATTCCATTGTCTTCTTGAACTAAAACCATTGATATGGTTGTATCTACTGCAACCAGATACAGGTTAAAGTCTTTTTGATAATCAGGAGCAATCATTAATGACTCTTTTATTAGGGATTCCTTTAGAGCATCAAAGGAAGCTTGCGCGACCTGATCCCAGATGAAGGGTACTTCTTTTTTCAACAGACGCGTATAACCTTTAGCAAGTTCGGTGTAATTTGGAATGAACCTCCTTAGAAAGTTATCTTTCCCTTGGAGTTTTTGAATCTGAAGCAAATTTGAAGGTGGAGGCAGATCGATGATCGCCTGAACCTTACAGGGGTCAAGGCGAATCTCGTCCTTGGAAACTACAAAGCCAAGTAAATGACCAGAACCGACACAAAACACACATTTGTGTGGATTGAGTCGTATCTTGTAGTGTCGTCAACGTAGAAATATCGCTCTCAAATGCTGCAGATGATCGGTCTGCTTTCGCGAATGAGCTAGAAGATCGTTGAGATATGGTTGAACGATGTTTTGATGTCATGGAAGGCATAATTCATTGCCCTCTGAAAGGTTTCCCCTGCGTTCTTTAAACCAAAAGGTAGCTTGCAGTATGCGAACGTGCCCCACGGACAAATAAATGCAGTCTTTGACTGGTCCTGTGGGCAGATATTTATTTGATTATAGCCGGAAAATCCATCCATAAATGAAAATATTTCACATCCGGCGCATTCATCAATTATCTGATCAATGAAGGGTGTAGGGTAGTTGTCTTTTGGACAAGCTTGATTTACATCCCTATAATCGATGCACACTCTAATTGTTCCTTTCTTTTTCATTACAGGAACAATATTCGATACCCAATCGGTTAGAGGAATCGGGTAAATGAAACCAGCATGGAGAAGTTTTTCAACTTTTGCCTTGATGGTAGCAACTTTCGTTGGGTGCACCTGCCCAAGCCGTTGTCGTACTGGTTTGACATCTGGATACATCTTAATTTCGTGTTCAACTATGCTCGAGTCAATGCCTGGTATTTCTTCATATGACCATGCAAAGACATCTCTGAACTCGCGAAAGAGAGCGTAATATACTTCCAATTCTGAAGAAGAATAAGATTTGCCGACATGAATACTCTCTACAACATCTGGTTTAGTCGAGATATTTATGTCGATAGTTTCTTAAATATTGGACAAGTTTCGCTTGGAATCCACTGTATTTACAGTATTTGATAGGAAATAAAAAACTGAAGGATGATTAAGGTCGCTCAAACAATCTTCTTTGTAATCTGGAAGATGGGAACGATGGTGGTAATCTTCCCATGGTGCCCTGTCAATCATCATTGACTGAACAATTCCTTCGTCTGTAGAATGTACATGTGACCAAGGATCTGAAGAGGTACCATATTCCTTAGACCTATCTATCCAAATGCTCGATGAGAGTTGATTTGGGTTTGCCTCCCATGTCGAAAACATTGATTGCTACAATATTTCTATTGGGCTTGGAGGCAATACCTGTTGATGATCCATGCTAATATCGTGTTCGGACATCTTCTGAATAGAAGACACCATATTGCAGGTTCCTACGGTGGCCACTTCCGCCAGATTGTTTGGAGGTGGTAGGGCAAAAGTACCCATCAATGTAGGGTCTTTTAGTAGGCCTACTCCGATATCTTGAAGCAATTGAGAACTTCCGTGGATCATCGGAATGCTTCTCGTGACTTGTGAACTGTTGGGGAGAAATGTTTGTTGGTCGACGATTGTAATCCCTCCTTGAAAAGGAAATGCAATCTTTCTGAAGTATGTCGACACAACAGCAGCCATAGCATATATCCAAGGCCTTCCTAGTAGGATGTTGTAATCGAGGTTTCCGTCGATAACTTCAACATCAATTTCTACTGTTTTGCCCCCCAGTTCGACTTGCAAGTTACTTAAAATCCCGTATGGAGTGTATGTTCGTCCATCAAATGCTTTTAACGTCATTGACGATTGCGATAAGGGTGGTGAGCCTAAACTTTTCCAGCAACTCATTGACATAATACATGTAGATGCCCCCTCATCAATAATTGTTTGATGAATAGTTTTGTTGAGTGCTTTCACTTGAATAAGGAAAGCGAGCTGAGCTGGTAACTGCGGGTCATATCCTTTATGATTAAAGGCCACAAGATTGGAATTCGCTGGGTCAATCCCACCTATTGCTGATAATAGAGCCTGCTTCTGGGAGAGGCAATTTTGTAGTACCTCAAGTGTCAACATAGCGGATGGTGATTGGGCTAGGTCCTCTACTATATTATAATTCTGTGCTACTCTGGCACGAGGATTAAATGTCGATTTGTGTACTACTCCCTTTTGCGGCTTTATCGTTAGCTCAGGAATGATGGGTGGCACAACTTCGGTCGAAGTTGTTGTCGAACTACTAGGTTGATCATTAACCTTGTTGTTCGACAGCTGTGGATTCCCGTAATATTTATTCCTTGTCGATATCAAAGCATCATTTTGCTATTTTGAAACGAAAAACATAAGCACTTGGGATGGGGAAGCATTATCACTAGCAACCAGATTGGTTCCTGGGTTTGGAAACAGATCAGTCAATACCACTGAGGTTTTTGAACTCTTGAAGAATTTTCTAAGCTCAACTTTATGTGGACAATCTTTCGTCCAATGATCCTCATCACATATAAAGCATGGATGACTTGGTTTCCTTTCTCCAGAAGGGTTTGCAGAAGATTTTTCAGGAGACGACTCCTCCTGTTTCTTCTTTTTCCCTTTCTTTTTCTTCTTGCCTCCTAGTTGCTTCGGTTCTTTGCCTTTGTCAGTCGACATGGCATTTACCTCCGAGGCGAGAAGTTCCTCATTTGCATTTTGACTAGAAATCGTACGAGCTTTCTTTGATGCAGCTTTTACGGTTTTCATGCTAGTCTTACCTATCACGCCATCGCTGGCATGAGTCTTTGTTTGATTTAGGAGGATGAGGAACGAAAAACTCTGGTCTAGGAGCATCAAGGATTTTGTCGTAGAGCGTGCCAGACTGAGTATAGATCAAGTCTAGATATTGTGCATGAGTAATGACTTGCTCTTCAATGACGACCCCTCCCTTTGCCACATCTTCCGTGATAGAAGGTAACAATGACTTAATAAACCGTTCATCTAGCAGCTGATCAGGAACATATGTTTTTACCATTCTACGACGACGTCGCCACTCATGAATATGATCAGATATGTGAGTGGCCATCATTTGTTTGAAATTTGTAAGAAGCTCTGTTCCTATTTCGTACCTTATTGATAACTGAAAATGGGTTAAAAAGGTTGTGGCTAGGGCGCTGAAGTTATCGAATGAAGCTCTAGGCAATTCGATGTACCATTTTGCTACTGGACTAGTTAACGTTCGCTGAAAAAGGCGAAGCCTAATCGAATCATCATTGAGAGTGTTGGATGAACACCACAGATGAAAGGTCATCACATGATCCGACGAGTCTTCACCCGGATTTCCATTAAATTTAGGAATATCTTACGGAAGTTTATGAGGAATCGCTGGCCACCAAGGGGCATAAGCAATTGGATCGTTTGTTAGCCGATTTAGATCCGGTAACTCTAAAGTCACCACGAAGGGCAACTGTTGATTCAGGTTCGGTGAAGCATACCCAGGATAAGATGGGATTGCCTAAGTAGTGGGTCTTTGCATACCAGCATAATGTATTTGATGCTGATAACTTTGGTAAGGTTGATGGGAATAACCATTATGATATGATTGATGTTGACCGTTTTGAATATACGGCTGCCCATTACTCGCAAAGATTTGTTGCTCAGATCCTCGGTAAGCTTGTTGGAATTACAGTTGTTGATATTGTACCAGCCATGGTTGTGAAGCCATTTGCTGTTGTCCAATACTGGCTGTTTGACCAAGATGAGGGGTAATAGTACCCATTTGAGCCTGGGTCACTCCAGTTAAGGAGCCACTAATCGGTGATTGTGGTTGCATCATGGAGACAAGAGGCTGTTGTATTACGACCTGAGAAACTTGAGGTTGGCATACAACAGGCAACGCTTGTACTTGCGACATTGTCACAATAGCCGGTGTAGTGGGGATATTTGACACAGGTAGACTTTGTTGCATTGAGTATACAACTCTTGGTTGTTGAGGCAGTATTGGCACCCAACCGCTGGATGTAATTCCAGCATGACCCGAATTCTGTTGCGAACTCTCATATGGTTGTTCTCCCGGAGGGAACAATGAAAGGGCATACTGCCCCCCATACGGCGACAATCCAGTGCTCAAAGGAAAGATTTGCCTTTGGGGACCAGGCTGCCCAAATTGATACTGTTGCGAAGGATCAATTTGCTGAGACTCAACATAAGAGATTCCAGATATTATTCCGGACGAACAAACGGGAACAGACCATACTGTCGAAACAGTCCCTGGATGGACTCCATCTAGCGGTTGAGAGCTAGTTGGGACAGATGGTACACCAACGAACATTGTTGGAGTAGCAGCAGGAGGTTCTGCTGCTGCTGCGTCAGATGACACAATCCTGGATGTCGATGGTTGTTCAGACATATCTAGTCTATCCAAAAGATTTCCTAGCGATTCTACAGGAACTTGCGATGAAGGGAGACTAAATTCTGATGAAGAAGGATATAGGGTGATCCCAGCTCCAAAATGCGATGGAGTACTAGATGGAAGATCCTCCACAATCTCTTCTATAGCAATCAATCCAGGTGGGAGAGGTAGACCGTCAGGTCCGTAAAATATTTCTGGTGCCGAAGAAGGTATAGACTCTGCAGCGACAGATGTTGGAGGGATAACACCTTCCGAATCAGCTGTAGATGGAGCTGGTTCAGGAATAGAAGTGTTTACTGTTACACTAGGATCAGTTCTAATGTCCTCTTGTGGCTGCGGAACTTCTTCTGTAAAGGCAGGGATACCAGAAATGGTTGGAGTAACTGGAGTCCCTGAGGATGTTGGAACACAAGTTCCAAGCAAACTAGGGGACTTTGATCTGGTTAAATGAGTTCACTTTGTCCGGAATAGTTTCGTTTCCGGAGTCAAAGATGGTTGACTCGTTAATCTCCACGAACGACGGGGTTTCGATTGACTTTCTTCCACAATTGCGGATTATTCGATCAACTCAAAATAAAGGGGAAAAAGTGATTCTGAATTAAATGAATTTTAGATGCTTTGACAAAACTTGCTTTTTCAATTTTTAAGATTCGAGAATAAGCTAAAGATGACTCTAGTCACCTTCGATTTTTAATGAGCCTGAAGTGACAAGTGCTCAGATGGACCTTTTTCTTTGAGGAGTCTGAAAATGAACGAAAGAGACTACTCTAGAAATCTAGACAGAGGGATTACCAAACCAATCGCAAAACTGCAGAATACTTTTTACGGTACGACAGTCAATCTTCCCGAATGTTGTGTTCAGTGCATTGCGATCGATAGGGCGGCAGACACGGCTTCCTAAGGATAAAGGATATAGCCTATTTTGGTCTCCCAATATATGCTTGACGGTACGTGGGAGCACAAGTCCATACTGGCACTTGTCATCTCAAAGAGGAGGAATCAACCAACCTATGATGAAAGCGATAGTTACCAGGCTTTACGACGCCAGAATACGTCTCTAGCCTAGACTTCTAAATGTTGTGTGTTAGGTTCCAAAGTGTTTTTACGTTCATTGAATTTATTTTATAGTTGATCTTTCTTAAGAAGTTTTCCTTTAAGGTTCACTACGTGATGTAGATATACAATTACTAAAATACAATCTAAGATGATAAACAGTCGTTTATTCTTCTTTTTGCAATGAAAATCCTAGCTACTAAGGAAAGAGAAGCAAGATTCTTTCAACATAGAGTAGAGAGCACACACTAGATGCACTGTCCTAAATCAAAATCAACAAGCAACGTAAATGCAAATGCACATGCATGTATTTGTTTTCCGCTTTCTTAATGTGTGAATGAAAAAAAGAATTCTAAGTACAAATTTGAATTATCTTTTCAAAGCGACAGTACTAACAATTTTCTCTTCAAAAGACAAAAGGAAGACTATGACGACACTTTTCGATTTTGAATTGAAAACTGCTTTCGACACTTGAAATATTATTAATTCAAATCAAATACAAGATTAACAGTACAATCGACCATCAAGAAGAGTAGGATTCTTTTCTTTGACTGAAAACGACACTTGTGACACTTCCAAATCAAAAGACAACAGTTTGACTAAGCTACTTCTTTGTAAAGGAGAACTGTAAATGGCGAACAATACATAAAAAAATTCACAATTCTTTGTAAAATGGAGGTTGAATAATGCAAAAGAAGTGAGTTTCCATAGTGGTATATTGATCACAGACAACAAAACTCCTGAATAAAGCTGAAGAGAGTGAAGAAAAAACCAAAATCTGGAGGCAGAAACAATCTTATCTGATCATCACACCTATAACACAAGGAAACAGGGATGCATCTCACCTACTGCACACAAGAGGTGCGATGCATCCAGATTGCCAAGAGGAGAAGGTGCGATGGTCCAGAGACGAGACTTCAACTTGGTTTTTGGTCACAATTTGCAGCTTAGTTCAGGGATTTAGGGCGAGCAAATGATAGTTAGTAAATATAAATCACAGGGGCTGATCTAATGAGGTTACTTGAGCCACCACCAAGGCAATTAGGATGTTTGCAAATCAATTGTTCAGTTTATAAACAAAACCCGGAGATGGACTGAAGCAGCATTGATCTACTTTGCACTTGCATAGAAAATGCAGTTCGAAGGCTAGCTGGCTTAACTTCAGGCTCCGTCTGTAGTTTATAAAGCAAACAAATATAGACAAGAAAACAAGCTATTCGATCCCCAGCGGAGTCGCCATTTTGTTATCGGGAAATCTAGTGTCCATTCAGAGCTGCTAGTCCCACTAAGATGGGTAGCTATCTTAGAAACAAACAAACTAAAGTTACTTTCGTTTTCCTTTATGAGAAGTAGATGGGAGAGAAGCAGAGAGTACCAACCTCAGTCTTTCGCTTGGTTCCTTGCTTGTTTCCTCTCTCCTTTGACAGATCTTTGTCGCTCCTTCATTGCTTGTCCCGTTTCAAAGAGCACCTGTAAAGTTAAAGCAGCATAATATCTTCAAAGCACAAGGATCTACAATCATAAATAATATAGGACCAGATATATATTGACCACACAAATGCATATATCTTCAAACATACAAGAATGTGGAGGAAAAATTAAATAGCTTTATTGATAGAAAGAGTAGAAGAGAGGATTACAACCCATTTATATGACCCAACGTCATCCTCCCAGCATGAAAGCCCTTCTTCACCTCATGAAAAGCTTAGATCACCCAGCACTATGATATTCCACCAAGAAACCAACAGCACTTCCTTACAAAATACAAGATTCCAGCCTCTGGATCTCTGGGATGAGGGATCCATATATATATGTTTGCAAGGGGGTGAGTCAGCTTCTGGGATTTTTATTAGTGTCCTCTCTCTGATAGTTCTTGGTTCCACTTGGAGATTCATGATCTCTTACTCATCCCTAGGCGAATTCAGAGAGGCAAGTGTCACAGGAGAAGTTTCTGGAAGATTCCATGATCATCCACCTTGCAAACTGTCTCTGCCATTTGTCTACTCTCGCCCATCGCACCCTATAGAAGGGCTTTTCAGTATGCATCACACTTTTTGCATGTGGCAGGTGAGATGCATCGCACCCTTAGCACTGAGCAGTCTGTATGGTCCAGTTTTGACTAGTTCTGAGCAGTTTTCCATGGAGAACTTCTAGGAGATGATGTAATCAGCTGACCTTGTTCCTTTAGGGTATGAAACAACACTTTTAGGGACTCAAAATCCATTGGTTTATGGACATATATGATTGGGGTTGCAGTGCCAAAATATGTCTATAACAGTATGGCAAAGGGATGTTGTTCCATTTGGTGGCACTTTACCCATAATAATGTAGTTTTTTATAAAAGTAAATTGTTTTGGTTGTATCTGGACAAGGATTATGAAGATTATCCTCGGTACATGTATACAATCTACTAGTTTGATGTAATAAAAAATGAATGGAGTTTTTCATTTGTTCCAATTAGTGACATACGGTGTATGTCATTAGTAATATACATAGATAAGTTGATATGCCTTGTCAATGATGGCTCCACTTCTGTATGGTCAATTGAAGAATTGGATCATTTCCAATTTGGTCAATCGTGTGCTGAACAAAGAATTGACTACTTTGAAGATGATTGGGGTTTCATATGGAATTTGTTGGAATAAATTTATACAGATATAAATAGCAAATGTCTTGGTTATCTTCCATTTCGAACGGTCCATAGTCTGGTTCTTAAGTGCAACTGCAGTAAAGTTCATTTCCTATTATATGGCATGATGACTGGCATCTGTTTTCCAATAGATATTGATAATTCAACTAATGAACAAATGTTTGGGTTTTGGTACCCAATGTTGGAGGATTGCAATGATTTGATTGAGTATGGAAATGTTTTTGCAATTTCTCCCCGTATGGATTCTGTTGATGAGATTCCACCATTGGATATGGATATGGATTCTTAGGATATTAGTATTCTTAGGAGTTCCTATAAATATTTCCATTTTATATACTCTCTATGGTTGTGGAAAATATTTCCATTTTTGTCTCTATACATACTATGGGTCTTTATGGTAATACTTTAAAATTATGTTTGTATTGATCTTTATGATGTAAAATATTTCATATTGTTTCCCCTAAATTTTTCTTAATTACATGCAGATGTGTCTCGATGTTATGAATTTTTATTTGTTTGTATAATTATAATTGCTATGAGTTATGTTATACATGTTATTTGTATTGGTTTTTGTCATTGATTCTCAAACAATGTTATATGTTTATGTACATTTTAATATTTGCATTTATGTTTTGATAATATATAGTTCCAAATTTTTAGATATACTTCCAAGTCATATAATTATTAGACTATTGTGTCCCAATAGTATGGGTTTCGTTTTGATTCTAATATGGTACATGGAAATTTAGACTTTTTTGTTTAAGCCATTTGGAAGAATTCATTTCTATTTTTAGCCATTTTGAAAAATTCGTTTTTGTTTTTAGCCATTTGGAAAAAGCCTTATATGTTTTGATAAGTTTATATGATTGGAAAAAATAACATATACACTTTTTATGTTTTTTTACGATCTCCAAAAAACACTTGTGCCTTTTTCATTCTTTTGTGTTTGTTTGTATTCATGTTTATGATTCCATAATGAATATTTTATTATTCATTGTAGACATGTCATTTGAAGGCAGAAGCTAGCGTACAAGAAAACAAAATTTGTCACCAGAATCACATGAGAGGTCTAACGAAAATTGTCGCTTACGGTATCAACAAAATAAGAATGCCATAAATGAGCATAGGAGAGATACATATCATAGAAAACGAGTGAAGCCACTCTTGAAAATGATTTTATAATTCCTCGTAAGTATCGTACCATGGGTGATACAATGGAAAGAAAATTTCTTGTTGATAGTTTATTATCAGGATATGCTCCTCGTCAGCATAATCTTATTGTTCAATGCTCTCCTCAAAATGTTCATAACATTGGGGAAACATCTTGCAATCAGAAAGAACACCATATCGATAATGTGGATGCAAATGTCCACCCTAACCCTTCCATGTGTCCAATTTCATGTTTCCATGGCCAAAGGTTGCAAAACATCCATGGTGGAGGTAATGATGACATTGTGTGTGATGATTTGGATGATAGTTTACTTGGCCATTTGTTTGATAATTTGGAGCTAGTTTCTTGAAACATCAGATCTTCCAATCCCGCTTCTCAAAGTAATGTGGTCCCACCAAGAGAATCAGTCATCCCTGATAGCATTTCACATGGAAAAATGGAGGTAACACAATGATATTTTGATTTTTGCTGCAATAGTGGTTGTTTTATTACATTCCTATATTTACAAAGTTTTGTTTACTAAACTTATAAGTTATTTTATTCTCTTGGAATAGGATACAACTCGTTTTAATAGAGGTCTAGAAATTAATTCCCAAAGTGTTCCATCTACTAATCTGAGAAGTGAAGATGAAGCATGTCATAACCTTCCTGTGCATTCTCCTTGATGATCAAATTGCCAGACTAATGTAAATTTTCAATGTTTTTGATTTTCTTTTCATTTTTTAAATTTCTAGTTGGTTGGACATTGAATTTTATGGCGTATTTTATTTTCTTCGAACATGACACAACTCATTTCAATAGAGGCATACAAATTAACTTCGTAGATGTTCCATCTACTGATGTTAGAAGTGAAGAGGAACCATCTCATAACATTCATCCACATCGCCAAACAAATGTAAATGTTGAGTGCATTTGATATTTTTCTCATTTTTACATTTACAGTTGGTTGGACATTGTATTTTGTAACCTTTTATGGAGAAAACATGATTTCATCTCATTAGGTTGGAGAATTGGAATCCAAAACATCAAATTGTAAAACTAATGTAGATGTTCAATGTATTTGATTTGTTTTCCATTTTTGAATCTTTATTTGTTGGACATTTAGTTTTATAACATATTTTTTTTTTTAAACAAGAAACAACTCATTTGAATAGAGGCATAGAAACTAACTCCCAAAATGTTCCATCCAGTGATGTTACAAGCCAAGAGAAACCATCTCATAACCCTCATCCACATCAAGGCACAAATGTAAATTTTGAATGCATTGTATCACATGCTTAGAAAAGACCATTCATAATTTCAGAACTAATCAAATAACTATCTCCCAAGAAAATGTGCATTTATTTGTATATTTTAAGTGGACCTTGAGTTTTAGAAATGTGTTTTTCTTCTCCAATTCCAATTTCTAATTATAGGTATAGATCTTTAAATCCTTGCAATTAGAATATAAAATTGGTGAACTAGAATATAAAATTTGGTGAAAATAGAGAGGTGAACTGCTATGCATCTAAAATCTTAGTCAACTTTACCTTGAGCCTCAAATTTTGTTACGTTGTATTTTTACCCACCAGTATAGATCCATCTTAAATACTGAACTAATATGAGCCGTGAGGGATCGAAATTCTTCACTTAACAATTATTTTTATTAGTATATATTATTTAAAACACTACATCTAAAACACTAAATCAAGTTTGACCTTATCACGCATTTTTTAGTAGTATATAATAACTAACTACCCTATATTGAATAATAAATAAACATAGAAATTTAATTCTTCTTATCTCGTTTCCTATACCATACCTTTAATCGGAGAAAATTTATTAACTTCCATCTAAGCATTAATCTCACTAATAATTGTTCATCACAACAACATTTCTCACCCTTTCATAAAGTTACAAAATTTTATTGGCTTCTAACCAACATATCAACACACATAGAAACATCCATTAATCCTCTAATTTTCCTCAGTAATAGAACATTTCTACAATTTTATCATAAACATTATGTCACCAAACACTAAAATTGTGAACTTCATGTAGGACATTAAGCACAAGTTGTGACAAAATACTACACTAGTAGTTTGCATGAAAAATAGAAGGGAGAATGAAATAACATGAAAATAGACTAAGTAGATGCAATATCAATTCAAATTCACTTATATTCCTTTTCTTGACTTCAGTACAATTAAACTAACAGACCTGCTCAACAAGTGAAAATAATTGCCTATTTGAATGAAGGGGTGGATAGATAGGATGATATAAGTTGTACACAAAATGAAATGAAATGTAGGAAAGTAAATGGAACACACATAAATAAATACAATAGAAATCACAATAATATGGTGAAAACCTAACTTCTGTTAATAAATAAAATAAGACAATATTGTAGAACACAAACTGGCTAGAATGGTGGTAACTATCTCTAAATAAAGAGATGGAAGCTACATGCATTCACAAAAGTTATTACAAGAAGCAAAAAGAAGTTCCTTTTGACATAAAGAGAGAACCCTAGTGGTCCAAAAACATAACCATAGAAGATAAAATGCCAAAATTTTGATGGGAATTGAGGTGGTTAGTTGGTACATCAACTTTCTAGGGGCATAACGTTTTGTATACAATATCCATTTTGGGTGCACAATAACTTGTTGAAAATAACTATCTAAGGAATACAACTTTTGGATTGGGTTAGGGCATGAAATTGCAACCACTAGCCCCTGAAATTTCCAAAATACATTGTTTGGGATGTTAAAACAACCCTAGAAGTTTGGGACCTTTAGATCATAGAAAAAGCACCAAAAAGATAGAGAATTGTCGAGATAGTGGAAGAGGTGGGTAAACACTAATATCCATCTAGATTGTTCCTCCATATTTAGGAAGAAATTTTCCTTATTGCATCAAGTCCCCTTATGAAATGGAGAAACTTCTACTGAATTGAGCTCCCGGTTAGCGAGTTACCTTGGTAAAGAAGCTACCCTACTTTCACAACCTGGTAGAGTTTTATTTGTTGTCGGTGGGTATCCTTTCTCTTCGTATCCATTATATGATCCATTGTATCCTATTCAAAGAAACCGATATTGAGTTCTATGAGGGATAATTGCTCAATTTTCTCCAAGGTGTCCAAAGAGGCGGATAATATGGTCAAAATAACTCTACATTAAATATTGGGTACAAGCCAAGAAAAGGAAAAATGCTTAATTCAAAATCATTTTCACCCACAACCATTATGATTGTGTAAGACCAATATTATAGTGGTATGAACTACCTATGAGGGTTTGTGAGGCACTCTTTCTATATATCTAATAACACCTTATCACCAACCTGAAACTTATATGGAACCTTATGCTAGTCATGTAGTTACTTGTACTTACCATTAGCTTTTTGCGGGATATCATGGACGTGTTGTTGGAGGTGATATGTCCATTAAAAAAATTCTACTATATTTGCCTAAATATAAGCATGCGAGGACTCTGTCATTAAAGATTAAATGGGCATAACTACATCGATTAGGGCTAATGGTTGGAAAACCAAGCACACATGAAAATGACTCTGGCCAATAGATCTATAGAGGGATTTACTATAACGATGTTGAACATATGGAAGGATTCCATCCCATGTACACAGATGCTTGGAGTTTTAAATGTGCAAGCTATGCACAATCATCTTGCTGACCACTTGTATTTGTCCATTTGATTACGGCTGAAAGGCAGTCGATTTGGTCAATTTGGTATCCATGAGAGACCATAGGCTAGACCAAAATGTGTTGAGGAACATGCTATTGCTATATGAAATAATGGTCTAAGGTAGAAAAAAATGAATCCAAACAAGCTACATGGAGAGTAACAATGGCTTAAGTTGTTATGCTTTTCTTACATGGTGCTAAATTGGCCATCTAAGAGAACCAATCAACAACAACAATCACACAATCATTAACATGGTTCATGGATAGAAAACCTAACATGTAATCTATTGAAACTAACTTCCAGTGGTTGCTCAAGGTAGGTATAGGAGTGTATGTCCCATACTTTTTGATTGTTGGTTTAGCAATGCCACAAATAGTGCAATATTTGATATACCATTGGACATCTTATCAAATCTTTGACTAGTATAAATATTTATACAATACTACTACTATAATTTCCACATGAAATTTCCTTGCCACCTAATTATAATGTACCTCCTAGATCAACTTGTCATGCTCACTTGAAGGATAAAAAACGTGGCCCAGGTAGCACAAGAGCACAACTCCGAGGTGGAATCATGGAAATTTCTTTCCTGCGATCAACATCTGGTATGTGGTAGTGAAGTCAGAGTCACTATTGTATAATTTTGACCACCCAAGGGTCTACTTCCTACAAGATTTAAGAATTGTTCTTAGAACCACAATTGCAGCTCATTAAGGTAGTTTGCAACATGATTGGTTCTATCCTTAATGTATTTGATGTTAAAATGGAATTGTTGCAAGTATGTGGACCATTTTTTATGATAGTCAAAGTTTGTAACTTTCCTTGTGTTACATAAATTGCAGAGGTGTGTGACTAGTGTAGATGATTGAATCCTTTCCTAAAATATAATGATTCCTTTATTAGTAGGTCTGCATGATGGGATACGTATCCTTGTCAAAGGTGGGATATCTTAGAAAAATATTAGAGAGTGTTGCACTATAATATTTCACTAAATGTCCCTGATGAGTGAGAATTGCACCAATATCATAGTTAAAGGCATTTGCCTCAATATTAAATGGATTTTGCAAGTTTTGTAGGTTTATTACTGGTGTATAGTAAATGTAGTGCTTCATCTCCCATGATCTAGATTGGATAATTATATATTTTTTTCATTCATCTCGATTCTTTTAGAGTAGAAAATGTGGAGGAATCAATTCACTGGAGCATTGTTACCAATGAGGTCTCAATTTGGAAAATTGGGGTTTGAAACATTCTGAGAGTAGTTTGAGGTATCAAATGGCATGTTTTGGGGGTAATTTTTTTTCTCTTAACCAATGCATCCATTTGTAATATTCTACACTTAAATACCTTTCTAATAATGGAATAATCACCATAATTTGAGTTTGTATGAAAATGTTATGTGACTCGAAAGTTGACCTTCCTTTTTCTATCACCATAATTCAAGAGAATATTGTGTTAGCCCAAATTGGTCATGGAAAAGGGACTAGTAATGTTATCAAAATGAAGAAGTCTATAAAATAATCCATATTGTAACTCTAGCTAATAGTTGAACAAGTCAAACTCAGTTGTTAGTAGGCTATCAGGCCATGTTATAATAGAGCCACTAGGAGGAAAAGGGATTCCATTCTATTTGAGTGCATTTCTCCCATAGATAAGAAGAGTAGCCAAGTGTGGATAGGGAAAGAGAAAAAAGAGAGGATTTGTACATTGTAGTAGGCCATAAGCCACATACCTCACTTCTTTGTACTTACATCCATTTTCCATTAAGAGAAATAGAGTGTAACAACCTCACCTCTAGTTGGGTTTTATCCTGTAATGGCTTCCCAGGTTATATCTTGTGTTATTTTTTGGCTTGTGACTTTTATTTCTCTATTTTCTACATAATTATGAGTTACACGTATATGAAATAAATATCAATATAGGGAGAAATAAATCCTCAAGTGTAGATTTCGTATTTCAATCATAATTTTATCATTTCGATAGTGACGAACTATCTAGGCGAATATCAATGCTATTTTATGAATCATATTGGTATTAGAGAAAAAAAAAAATTTGGGTATATTATGGGGAGTTATAGGGGATAAAGATTAGTTAAACCAAAAGTCACAAAAACCCAGTCATGGTTGATGAATTTGTGACTAACCTTCATGATCGCGAAGAGGAGAGGTTTGCATGGATGGAAGCACAAGTTTTAGATATAAAGCATAATGTGACCCTCCTCATGGAATCCATGACCAATAATCTCAATCTATTCAGAGAAGGTGTGGGTTCTAATGCAAAGGGGAGTTCATAGGGAAGATTGGGAAATCAGGAAGAAATAAAGGAGTAGAAGAAAAAACCTAAAAAACAATCAACCTAGTTTGAGTGGCTTGAACCATCCATAGTCCCTATTCAAAATGGAAGTGAGTGTCAAAATTAAGCTGTAGGAAGGTGAGATTGATGTTTTGAAGCTAAATCACTAGTTGTAGCAATTAGAAGCTTATTTTAGTGTTCGTCATTTAGTGGAATAACAAAATATTTTTTTTGATTGAATGAAATTAGAGGGCCATTCCTTGTATTGATAGGAAATCCACATTGATTTTTTAAGATTGGAGGGGGATCCTCTAGTGAGTAAGTGGGAGGATTTAAAGACCTTCATAAATTAATAGTTTTACCCTACTGGGTATGTAGAGGAGTAGTGGATCCAATGGTATTACTTTAGGCATAAGAAGTGGTAGAGTACATCATAGTACATATGTCACCCATTTTATTTTCCCAATTTGATGATGTAATTGAGAACTTATAATGATGGGATGCCAACATTGATCCTACAATTTAAAACTCTATGATGTGATATAATGTTCATTTTTATCAAAGAAAATAAAAATTCTATAGCTAAAGGAAGGGGGATATCCAATAGATTATGATTCCTTCAGAGCAAAAATTCCCTTAATTTAATTTTCCCATTTGATGAGATGGTTAAACTTCCCAAGAAGCTTCTAATAGGACGATGGGAAGATGAAGGGTGAAGGTGTGATTGTAAAAACAAGAGGCATGATCAATTGAGAGGTTATTCTTCCTTTAGCTTTTCAACCTATTCCATTTTCTCTCTCATACATTATTTTCCCCCTCATTGAGAAATTCAAATTGGTAAGAGAGATGGTGGAAGAAACCATAGAGGCTCGGACCTTGTGACCGGTTAAGAGCTATGAGAAACATGTTATGTGATAGAAAGTGAATGTTTTGTAGAAATCTCTCTTTGGACTAGATGTCTCTAAGGACTGGGAATGGTATTTTGTGTGTGTGGGACATAGATCAATAAAGAGGGAAGGGTTAAGAGACTGTAGAGATTATATAAGGACTCACTTGTCTTGTGCATAGCTATATGGTATTTTTCCAAATGTTTATTAGCCTACTCAAATATGGAAAGGGTGAACATTTAGTTTTTCATGTGTCTAAAGGAGAGTTTTCTTCAATTTAATGTTAAATATGGTTTGAAAAATATGTGATAAATCCTTGAATTTATTTTTCTCTCAAGTCATCAAGAATTTGGCTCAACGATGGCTAGCTACAGGAAAGATTGCAACACAATCTTACCTCTGGTTGGGTGGAGAGAAACTCACTCTTCTTTAGTTCCAAATTCGTTCTTTTTTTTTTTAATTAGATAAGTGCTTCTATGTTTGGTAAATGAAAATCATTATTGCAATAATATATGTATGAAAATGTAATAATTGAAATTGTTTATTGTCAGCAATTTTTTTTTAATTAGATCTATTTATGAAGAATAAACATGTGGAGGATATGAATTATGTTTCTAATAATATTGTTAATTGTTTTCTTAACCTTTGAGTAAAGAAATGGAATTGATTTTGGAATTATTTTCTTCCTCATAGAGATCATATTAATAAAATTTCAAATTCATAGGATGATTGTGTGCATGCATGCCTTCCCTATTTTTTTTTTCTAAGTTATACTAATTCTATTAATGAAAAAAAGATATCATACACCAAGGTCGAAGCCTGTACTTATCCATGCTAGAGGAATGTCATCAACCAGCAGAAGTCTAGATTTGAACTGCCCAGAAGGGAAACTAGTCTGTAGCCAAAAAATTTCAGAAAATTAGCTTTCTGCCCACGTAGGGGAAACCAGCAAAGCATCCAATTTTGTATCATTGTATCTAATGAGACCAAAAAATGAAAACCCAACTGAAGAGCCGAAAATTTTATAGTTTTTTCCCCAAAATCCCATTGAAAACAGAAAGCTAAAAAACAAAGTCCCAATGAACCTGAGACACGTGGCAGACTATGTGACGGACACGTGGCATGCTAAGTGGCAACAAGGTGGCAGACAAAGAGGCTGACACACGGCATCGAGGTGGCAGGCTAGGGACATGGCGGTGACGGAGGGTGCTCCTCCACGATGAAGCATCTGTACTCGTCCATGTCGCCACTTGCCAGCGACAATGTCTCCATGTCGCCATCCTGCAATGGCGGGTGTTCTTCCTCGATGAGACAACAATATTTGTCTATTACCCAGTTATTTTGTGGAGCCTCGTTCACTTCCTTCCCTGCGTGTCTGGTCTGCTACTCCTGGCTCTGCTCCCCTGCACCTTGAATGCTCGTCTGAGCCAGTTCCGGTTTGGATTTGGTGTGGCTGCCCCTTGCTGTGGTGCACCCACCACTAGCAATGTTCGATATCCCAATTGCCCTGGTTTGGCCACCTCCCATCATTCCTTGCTCCTCAGTTGTCGTGATGCGTCAACTAGCCTCGGTGTCTTGTGCCTCAAAGCTCTTCTCTTCCTCGTGAAAGCGTATGGTTATGGTGGTCGTGATGAGGGGCTTGTTCAGGGTGAAGCAGAAGGTGAATTGGGCATTCTGGGAATGCATATGAGGAGAGAGTGGAGTGCCTCTGGGAGATGGGCCAGAAGTGGAGGGGAAGCTGCTGGGAGGCGAGGCAGAGGCCACCGAATGGAGGCGATCTCTTCCACTGCGCGTATTGGCGTAACGACCTGGGATTTTCTTAGCCAGAGAGGAGGTGGTATCCGAAGCCAAAGAGCGCTAGGGGCAACTCAGACTCCCTCAGTTCCCACCCCTACGGCTGCGCATCCTGTGTCGCACCATGCTGTCTGCAGGTGGATGCGAATTTCATCCAGAATTGGGCACAATGGGATGCAACGTCACAGTGGAGCTTGCGGACAATTCAGCAGAGGGATGAGCAACCAGGACCGAAGGGATGATAAAATGACAATCTAGGCTGTGGGTGAAGTGGATGCCCGAGCCAAAATCAATACAGCAAAGGAGGTTGCAGCATCTCCCTGTGGTTGTGCGGGAGCTGGGTGCAGTCACTGCATGAGGGCAGAGGCATTGCAGGGGCCGAGGTTGCAGGGGTGGATAGGCAGGAGTAGAGGTGATATTCTCCCGAGAATTCATGTTTGCCTTGAGCTGAGGTTGATGGCAGTTATCAGAATGGAGGCAGCGCTCACATAAGGTGCATTTATGGCGATTGTAAATGCCATTTTTGGACCACTGTGCTGACCTGCGGGAGGCCATGTGGTCTCGCCACATGCCAACCCAGTTGGCGGCCACCTCACTGTCCTTAATTGTCACCCACATCCAGGAGATGGGCGTCCTTGTGCACTAGGTCAGTGCAAGCTTGCAAATGATATTGGTCATTTAGAATGTTGATTGTGCCAGAATGTAGGACTTGATCCTGTTCAACCCCTATATTTTCCAAGAGATCTGCTACCTTGTTGTTGTCCCTTTTAACATGAATAAATGTGGTTGCTCTCCTATTTTTCATCCATTGCTCTATTATTTCAAGCCTGGCCACTAGTTGCCAGTTTTTGGCAACTCTCGAAGCAATGCCTCCTAGTTGTATTTGAGTGACCATATTGATTAGAATTTGGGAGTCCCCCTCTATTATGATGGGATGAAAATTATGTTGGTGTGCTAAGTTTATACCTTGCCATAATCCTTCCATTTATGCGGAGTTGTTCATGTCCCAACCAATGGAGCCGAAGTATATTAGCAAGGGTCAGCCTTCATGGTCTCTGAATATGCCACCATGTCCTGCTTTACATGGGTTGCCCTTGGAGGCACCATCAAAATTTAGCTTTATCACCTTCTGTGGGGGGGAATCCAATGTGAGAGCTGCTTGGGGATAGTACTAAGTCTATTGGGATCCAGTTGGACCTGTTGGAGCTTGAAGTTCCAATTTACCCATATGCTCTATTCCTGTGTCTGGGTGGGAAAGTCCTCAGCACTCCACTATTGGAGAGCTAGAGTTTCCTGAATATTCTGACATAGGTTGGTCCATATGATCTCTAAAGTAGTTCTTTGGTTTTTGAAAATTAGTTTGTTTCTTTCCTTCCAAATTGTCCAAAAAAGGAAGCCCGACAGAATTGTCCATAGCTTATTGAGAATTTTGCTGTTATAAGGCTCTGGAGTCCAGTTGCGGATGGTGCCCTTTATATCCCCTAGAATTCTGCATGGTCACTGACATCGGAAAGTAAGTTTTTCCCACAGTTGGTTAGCCATGTGGCAGGAGTCCATGAGGTGCTGAATAGTTTCTTCATGATTTTGACAATTAGGACAGTAGGAGGGTCCCTGGAATCCCATTTTGATTAAGTTGTCCCAAGTGAGAATTGTTTGATGATATATCAGCCATGTGAAAGTGGAAATTTTTGGCCAAATTCCTGTAGTCCATATGCGATTCCAAGCAAGATCAACTGGTTCCTGTGTTTGGAGCATCGACTGGTAGGCTTCTTTTGTGGTGTATACTCCTTCCGGTCTATATCCCCATCTTAGAATGTCTTTTCCAGTATTATATCTGATTCTTCTACTGGTGAATTCTTTGTGTAGCTCCAAGTTATAAGCTTCTATTTCTTGCTGTGTTATTTGTGCAGAAGGTTTCCATTGCCTGAAGCCCTGATTGGTATTATGAGTCCAGAATTGTGCTACATGGTCCGTCTAGTTGATGTTGTTTCCATTGTGATTTGTGCAAGGTAGAAGTTTTGCAATTTTTGGTCTCTGTTGCCATGAATCCATCCAGAAATGCGTGGTCCTCCCTTCATGTATCTCCCAAAAGCTATTCTTTTGGATGATCTCTCTATGCTGTTTTGCTGCATTCCAGATTAGGGATCTTGTGGTCGTGGTAGTTACTCTTATCAGCTCTTGCTGCAGTCTATTGTTTTCATATTTTGCAGTCCAGAGTTGTGCCCAGGGATTTTGTGGGCATGAAACCCATTTCCACCATATTCGTGCTCCCATTAATGTGTTGCTATGTTGCGGGTCACGTAATCCTAGACCTCCCTGCTTTTTAGGTGTACAAACCGTGTCCCATTTTACTAACGCCCATTTTTTGTTTTGCCCTGTGGATCCCCATAAGAAATTGTGTTGCAGATTTTTTATTCTCTTTAGCACCCATTTCAGCGCAGCAAGAATCGAGAAGAGATATAGGGGCATGGATTGTAAGACTGCCTTTATTAGGACGAGCCTGCTTGCCATGTTGAGAGTTCTGTATGTCCATGACGATAGGCGGCTTTCAATTTTCTCAATGAGTTGTTGCCAGGAGGCATGCTTTAAGGCTGAGTCTATCAGTGGAGCACCCAAATAATGAGATGGGAGTTTGGCTTGAGAGAATCCAATGATTCTGGCAATGATTCTTTGAGTGGCTACAGGAGTATGGAAGAAGAATATTTGTGATTTGGCAGTATTTATAGTGGTTCCAGAGGCTTTTGAGAAAGTTTCTAGAAGAGCTTTGTAGGTGCGGGCTTCACTAACAGAGGGATGTCCAAAAAGCATATTGTCATCAACAAATTGTTGATGTGTGATCACAAAGGTTCCATGTCAGAGACGCCTCTAAGGTCATGAGATTGAAAAGACTGCTTATAAGACGACCTAGACCTTCTGCCATAATAATAAAAAGAAATGGGGATAATGGGTCACCTTGGCGGATTCCTCTAGAAGGGGAGTAGGGTTTAGAGGGGATTCCATTAACTAGAACAGAGAAGATGGGGGAAGTTATTAGATTCATAAGCCATCTAACCCAGGTCGGGCTAAATTCGAAGCAGTCAGCATATGTTTTATATAGGAGCAGCTAAGTGTGTCAAAGGCTTTAGAGAGATCAATTTTCAGAAGCATACATGCCTATTTGTTTCTCTTTAAGGAATGGATGGTTTCATGAGTCAGAATAATGTCGTCCAAGATTTGACGTCCTTCGACATATCCGGATTGTTCTGGTGAAATGAGAAGAGGGAGGAGCGGTTTGAGGTGATTTTCAATTACATTCGAGATAATTTTGTCTATGACGTTGCATAGTGCAATGGGCTTGAACTTATCCGGAGTGATTGGCTGAGCTTCTTTGGGAATAAGTGCAATGAATGTCGCATTGAGAGAGGGAAGTAGCCAATACATAACTCGGGATTCTTCGACCAAATTCCAGACTTCTACTTTGATTAAGTCCCAGAATTGATGGTAAAAGTTAGAGGTGAAACCACCAGGGCTTGGAGCTTTCCCAACTTTCAATTGATTTAATGCCGCTTCTACCTCTGTCAGGGTGATCGGTCTTAGAAAAAGCTGATTGTGCAAGTTGTCTATCTGTAGGTGGCTCTTGATGTACTGTTTTGAAGTGATTAGTGAGCTCTTTCTCGATATCTTCTTGTTTCTCCATTCTGTCTCCCCGTGGATTTTGAATATGCGAGATGGTATTATTCATTCTTCTTTGAATGGTTGTCCGATGAAAGAATTTGGCATTTATTTCACCTTCTTTTAGCCATCTGATTCTTGAATTTTGTTTCCAGAGTAGTTCCTCTTGTTTCCTTCTTTCTTCTAATTTTGTTAATAGAACTTGTTCTTGACTTGCAAGTTCCTCTATTTTGCCTCCTGTGATGATCTTCTACTATAGCTCTTTCATACATTGCTCGAGGACTTTTTGCTTTTGAAATATATTGCCGAATGTAGTGTAATTCCAGGTTTTGATTTGCCTTTTCATGTGCTTCAGTCTTTGCTGGAATTGATACATAGTTGAGCCACCATTGGGAATGAAGCTCTCCCATGCTGACTTGACCACTTTTTTGAACTCAGGGTGGATGAGCCAGAAAGCTTCAAATTTAAAAGGTTTCCTGTTTGAATTTCCGGGATTCTTCCATTGCAAGGAAATAGGCCAGTGATCTGAGCCGGCAATGGGGAGTATGGAGGCACATATATCACCACCTAAATGGAAAAATTTGTCTGAGATTAGATATCTATCCAACCAGGAGGAGATTTGTTGAGAGCCCATCCGTTTGTTATTCCATGTGTAAGTGCCATTATCAAATGGTAAGTCAATTAGCCAGTTGTTTTGAATGTATTCTTTGAAGCTATTGCTTTCATTGTCCAACTTTCTTTTACCTCCAAGTTTTTCCTCCAACCGCGTGATCATGTTGAAGTCACCGCCTGTGATCCAGAGTGGATAAGTTCTTGTAGAATTGAGAATCTCCAACGTTTTTAGCAATGTAGTCTTTTGCATTACATCTTGAGGGAAGTATACATTGGTCAAATGGCCATGTATGTTGGTTCCAATAAGGTGGAAAGTTTCTTGAATAAAATGGTGTGAAGCATGGAAATCTGTTAGGGAGACATTCTGAGTATTCCATGCTATGGCAAGCCCTCCCGAAGTTCTTGGTGTATCTACTGTCATCGTCTGACATCCCGCCCAAGCTTTGGATAATATGGAAGCTAAGGTGCTAGTGTTACTTTTTGTTTCCTGCATGAATACAATGTGTGGTTGTTCTTGCTGAGTCATGTTCTTTAACATTCTGTATTTCCCCAGACTGTTAAGTCCTCTGACATTCCATGAGATGAGCTTCATGGTTGACCTGTAGGTAGAGAACGGTAGTATTTAGTCAACTTGGAGCATCTTCCGGACTCCACTAGCATTTCCCCAATTAGGATGGTGCGCTGTAGATATGTCTTTCTCCCTCTCTTCTTCCCATCTTTGATGATATGTTTCCCGTCCCATTTACCTCCTTGTTGTATGCCCAATGTGCTGTGTTGATGCACTCTTGATAGTACTACTTCCAAATTTTCAAGTTGCCTATCCGGTATTGTGTCAAACTCTTTCCTCTTACAAGCTTGTTCTAGACTAAAAATGTCTATATCACCTAGATCAAAGCTTTCAGGTTCTTCTTCCATTAAACTTTGTTGACTGTTGTCCTCCATGTGGGGTATTGGCTGAAGAGGGTCTGTCAATAGATTATCAATGTCCATTACTTTGTTGGACCAGAGGGCTTTGTTATTAGCATGGTTGGGGATGGGTTGCATGGTTGATGCATGTGGATCAGAGGAGTTAACTTTTGATGGTTGACTGGCTTCATTATGAATAGGTGTAGAAGAAAGTTTGGTGGATGGAGCAGAGGTTGTCTTTGTTGTCGCGGGGGGATCTGATTCAGGCATATCTAGGTTTGCCAAAATATCAAAGCTATTGCTTGAGGATGGAACGTCTGTTGATAGAGTAGCATTTTTTGGTGTTGTGGGTGGTTTCTTGGTATGCTTCTTTCTACTGGCCACTTTGGTAAACCCTTCTAGATCATATTTTCCCCCATTGTATGTGGATTTAGGAGGAGTGTTTAAAGGACAATCATGGAATAGGTGTCCATGGGCATGTCACCTCCTGCATCTGAAAGGTACATGTTCATAATCTATGGGTTGTATCCATTCAAAGTCATCGTGAAGGATACTTACCGAGTCCGTCAGTGCCTTGCCCAGATTCATGTAAACGCAGATACGAGCATAGGAAGTGTACCGACGAAGCTTTGTTTCCTCTGTTGCCTTTATGAACTCGCCTAATCCATTACCAATGGCTTTAAGTGATTCTTCATCCCAGTATTCCAGCAGTAAAGAGTACATGTGGATCCAAACTGGCGCCCAACTAAAGTCTTCCTTATCTGGATTAAATCTTTCTACCCAGTCTCGTAGATAGAGACCCGTTGCGTTAAAGAAATAGGGTCCTCCATCTAGGACACAATTTTTGTCTGCAAGGAAATTAAAGATGGCTATGAAGAAGCCTTTGGGACCTAGTTGTAGGGTAACGTGTCCTTTGGGCTTCCACTTTGAGGTTATCCAGCCTTGCAGAGCTTTTTCAGTTGGCCAATAGCCTATAAATTTGCCTATCAGTGCATGGTCTTTCATGTATTGTATTTGTGCATTGATTCTGTGACTGGGGAGCTCAATCTTGGGTCATTCTGTAGCAATGGGCTTGCAAGTGGACGACGATGCCTTCTTTGGTTGCTCAGATACTGCAGGGTTATCTCCTTTTTCGTTTTCCAGATCCTCTTGGGCATTCTTCTCCTGCTGCTGCGTAGGCTGTACCGCTGGCTTCTCTGCATTCTCAATTCCGCCTTCAAGTGGGTATTCATTGTCGCAGTCTTTGGGGGGAGGCGCTAATGCCTCCCCCATCGGAGTATTCATCGGTTTTAGCTACCAGATGTGCCAAGCCTGAACTGGTAGCAGTCCTGCTTGGACCTGAGAGGTTGCTTGCTCTGTTTCTGCTCCATGTAAGGGTTTGTCAGAAACCCTAGTCTGCCAGTTTCCTTTAGCTTCTCCTTGCTAGAGAGAGACGACCCCCTAAGAAATTTTTATCAACATATGCATGCCTTCCCTATTACTTGCATGCTTGTTTTTCATTAATTTTTTCTACATGATATAAGTCCCAAGTTTTCCTCTGATTTAAAAGGATATGAGGTGCAAAAAAGAAGACGAGGAAGAGTTTTGGGGCCATTCTTGGAGTTTAAAAGTGGAATCCAAAATGTGAATTATGGGGTAAATAGGTCATCTTGGAATTATATATATATATATATATATATATATATATATATATATGGAGATTTCGGTGGCTGAAAATTGGACAATAGTGAGGGGAAATCTCGTTGAACATTTGTTTGAAATTCCATGTCTCTATTATCTATATTTTTAGATATATGATATGAGAAGTTGGGCTTCTTGATTTCTTCTTTAAACATGGCATATTGGAATTTTCACTATATCTTTTCTTCCGAGAGATTTCAAAGGCTCAAACTTGGATCATAATGAGGGGAAATATTGTTGAATATTTGTTTCAATTTTTAGATCTTTGTTCAATATAATTTTATATATATGCCTTTGGGAAGTTGGGTATCCTAAATTCTCTTGAAATTATGATTCTAAAACTTCAACATGGTATTTTCCCGATAACTTTATTTCCTTTAGGTTTCAAGCCTTGAAAATTAGGGGTGAGAGAGAAGATATCTCAAATTAAATATGGTATAAGTTTTATCTTGGTTCTCTATAATTTTATAGATATGCCCTAAGGAAATTGGGTCTCCTAAATGCACTTGAAATCATAACTAATTGTTGTGATTATAAAAGCACAAAAGAAACATAAAAAAAAATTGATACCCCTTATTCTTAATCAAGATTTAAGGGACTGGGTTTAAATGTGATGGCCCGCAACCATAATGAAGGATTAGGGGGTTGGGTGTATGATCGAGTGGTATTAGAAGTATGTCTCAACATTTAACTTGGGTGGGCTTGAGTATGGGGAAGAATTTAAGTCTTAAATTAATATCTATGGCATGCATGTGTACTTATGTGAAATTATTTTGTTGTATATATGAATACACATATGTTACTTGAAGGCTGAATTGAGTTAAATGAAACAAGATAAACATGTAGGGTGGTCTAGTCCTGGAACAAATGATGTAAAGTTAATAAACATGTCTAATTGTTATTATTTTAATGGTGATAATATGTGTGGGTTATTCAGTAGATAAGAATACATTCTAGTAGTGAAAAAAAGAGAAGGATGTCTAGTAGAAAGGAATAACCTGTTACTAAAAAGTTCTCTCTTGAGGAAAAGGGGGGTGAAGAGGGAACAACTCTAAAGATTATTGAGAAAATCAAGAATTTGAAGGAATAATTTCAGAGTTGCAAAGTAGAAAAGGAATGGTTTATCAAAGAGCAATAAAGATAGAAATAATTGATCACAATGTTCTTGAAAAACATTTCTAAAATTCAAAAGAAATTGCAACAGGGACCAAATATTGGTAGTGATTGAAAAGACCCATATAAGAAAATGGATAGTACTTTATAAAATTAGAAACATGAATTGACCATGAAAAATACAAGGAAGAGTGCATCTAAGAAAAAAAACAAAGTATAAATGTGGCTACCTCCAGCGAAGACTCCTCCTTTGATTCATCTAGTGATGGGACAACTAGCTCAAATTGGATGTGTAGCAATAACTCACATAAAAATGAAGAAAAAACATCACTCTAAATTTACATTGCATGAAAAATTCAAGAAGAAAAAACCAACCACCTTAAATGGAAAGATAAATAAAGGCAAGGAAGTTCAAGCATTGTTATTAGGATTGAATAAATAATGTCATATGCGTGATTATTCATCAAACATGAAGGAAACGATAACAATATTTAACATGCATGGGAAGGAATACACATGGTAAGAAGATATCAAGAATGTGAAAGGAATCCAAGAAAAGGACACATCTTGGAAGCATTCAACAAGTACTTCATATATAAGTACCTATTATAAAGGTACTATGATGAAAAGGTCAAATAATTTCACAATTTTAAGTTTGGACAACTCAGTATAGAAGACTATGCGAGCATATTTTTGGATTTGTTTCAATATGTGCCTTTTATCAAAGATGAGAATGTGAATAATCAAAGGTTCATCAATGGATTTCCTTAGTCTTACCAAATCTATATATCATTTAATGAGCCAAGGACTATAGATGGCACAATAAGAAATGTCAATTGTTATTAGAACAATAAAAGCATAGAGTAGAAAAAATAAATGCTTGTAAAATGGAAGATAAATATGGTATGAGGGAAAGAAATTCAAGATTTCATCATCGTAAAGCTGATGAAAGAGTTTCCCAATAGGAAGTAAGCTTTAATTAAACTATCCTATGCAAAATTAGATGAAACCAACAACAAGTGTGGAAGAAAGGGTGGGGTATTATAAAAAGAGTGCTTTGAAATGTTGAGGTTGTTTGGAAGAGAACGTACTCCAATATTTTCCTCATAGACAAGAGGATATCAAGATAAAGGTGTACAAGTACAATAGTATATTATAGTCAATGATGTAGCAAGATAAATGCCTAGGATTCATGCAACCTTGGATAATCAATAAGCAAATCATAAAGCATTTTTGGTTAAAGTAGAAGGTATAATTAATCATCTTCCTATTTCCATATTGATTAATTTTGGAGAAAACCTTAGTTATATTTCACCTCAAGTTTTTGATGCATGTGGTCCTCAAAGATGTAAGTGTAAGTAACCATGGCTAGCTCAACTAGCTAAAGGAAAAAGGAGGAAGATAATTGAAATGGTGGAACCATGCCCAATAATTATGAATGGGTGTAAAAACCAAGTAAATTTAAATATATTTCCTTTAGGATCATATGATGTTTTTATTAGCATGGATTGGTTAGAGGCATGTTGGGTTAAGTTGGATTGCTACCATAAGACATTGGAAGGTGTGGATAGGAATGAGCAACCCATAACTATAAAAGGAATATCCAAACCTATGACTATAAGAGAAGTATCAAACAATGAAATTGAATAAATGTTATGGAAAAATATGCCAGTTGTATGCAATAAATGTGTTGGAATAATTAGGTAATATGAAAGAAAATCTTGAAGACTTCAAGTTTTTGCAAGAATTTCATGATGTATTTCTAAAATAAAGAGATATAGATTTATCCATAGGTATTATTCCAGGAGTAGTATCACTATCCAAAGTAACTTAGAAGATGATTCCTCCTAAATCAATAGAGTTAAAGCTTCAATTAAAGTAAATGTTCGACATTGTGTACATTAGATCCATTGTATCTCCTTTGGGAGAACTAACTTTATTTATGAAGAAGGAAGATGGCACTGTTAGATTGTGTATAGAATATAGGAAGCTAAACAAATTAAACATTAAGAACAAGCATCCTCTACATAGTATTGATGATTTTTTGACCAACTAAGAGGCGTTAAAGTGATTTCCAAGATATAATTAAGGTTTGGGTATCATCAAGTTCGAATCAAAGATGAATACAAGCATAAAACATCTTTCTACACTAGATATGGGCATTAAGAGTTTGTGGTGGTGCCTTTTGGGTTAATTAATGTGCCAGATACATTCATGTGTTTGATAAAAAAGCATCCCCAGTAAGTATTTGGATAACTTTGTTTTGATGTTCATTGATGATATTCATTTTTATTTGAAGAAAAAAAAGAGAATGAGGAGCATCTTCGAATGGTATTGCAAGAGTTGAGAGAGCACAAGTTACATGCAAAGTTTATAAAGTGGAATTTTCTCATTACTACCAAATGTTTATCAAAGGGTTCTCTCAAATTGGTCATCTAATTAATTCATTGTAGAGAAAGGGGGTGAAGTTTATTTGGTCTAAGGTATGTGAATAATGTTTTGAACAACTAAAATATTTACTTATCAATGCACTTGTGTTCAGAATTCCAGACCCAAGGAAATAATTCTTTGTATGCATTGGTGGTCGTAAGGAAGGACTCAATGGAGTTCTCATGTAAGATGGGTATGTGATATGTAATGGGTCCCAAAAATTGAACAAGCATGAGAGGAATTATGTGACTCGTGATTTAGAGTTGGTATCCCTTGTTCATACAATCAAAATCTAGTGGCATTATCTACTTGGGAGTAGATTTATTTTGATGTCAGATCATAGTGGACAGGATTATTTATTTTACCAGCCTCACTTGAATACTAGGAAAACTAGGAGGCTATGTAACAATGCCGATTTAAAATATACAAATAATTACATCAACTTATATGA
Organism: Pinus tabuliformis; assembly: GCA_031772625.1. Classification (NCBI taxonomy): domain Eukaryota; kingdom Viridiplantae; phylum Streptophyta; class Pinopsida; order Pinales; family Pinaceae; genus Pinus; species Pinus tabuliformis. Next base: position 770,113,278 of record CM062818.1, read on the forward strand.
TTAATAATCAACACCCAATTATTCAACTAATTAGCATATAATTTTGGAAAAAATGAGCAGAGACAACTTACCTATAGTGATGGTATTCTTTACTTGTGATTTCGAATATGAACACTATTTAGATCCCACTAACCACAACAAATTTTGGTGACGACTCTCCACCCAACCGTAGGCTCAACAACACATAATATTTCTACAACTGGCCACCCCCGAGCCCTCAATCAACGTACTACTGTCAGGGAATCCCTTGTCTCACAACACTTTTCTACCAAGAGAATGGATGAAGGAATGATGTCTCTCATCTTCCTCATCGTCCATTAAATAGATCAAACAATGGAAAGGGTCCGCATGCACACATTCCATGTGTCAACATGCAACTTTTATTTATTTATTTTAAGTTTTACTTAATTTAATATTTCTCTTAATTTAACTCTTTCTTATTTTATTATTTTTTACTTGCTGACAACTTTACCTTTTTTTACTACTTTTATAATTCTCTTAATTTAAATCTTTCTTTTTTTATTTTAGTTCTTGTTAACTTTACTTATTTTTATAGTTTAATTATATATATATTTATTTAGAACTCCAGTATTATTATTTACTATTTTATTTATTATTATTATTATTATTATTATTATTATGTTATCTTCATTATTTATTATTTATTTACTATTATTCTGCTTTCTTTATTTTTTACTGTTTATTTACCATTATTATATTTTCTTTATTGTTCATAATTTATTATATTATATTATTTATTATTTATTATTTTTATTATTATTAGGGGACATTACATACTCCCCCTCTTTAAGGAACTTTGTCTCAAAGTTAAGTTGAATCATTTAACATTTTATTTATTTAGTTATTTATTACTTCATGTTTGCCCTACACCCTCTGTTGAACTAGTATAACTAGCAGGCATCGAAAATTTCCACAACACCCGGGAAATCCCAAGGAATATATGTCCTTTTTCCCACTTTCAGAACCAAGCATAAGCCTCATCAATCTGTACCATAGCCCAAGGCTCGCGCCCTGCTCAAACCTCATCTGCCCCAAGGCAAACAGCCGATCCTAACCCTCAATGGCCCCGGGCATCTCACAAGGTTGGCCCACTCCTTCAACACTCACTAAGGTGCACAACCCTAGGAATTTAATTCCTTACACGCCACACGAATTCAACATCCCAATCTAATATCAGGCACTTGGCCTTCTCAAGATGGTCCCATACCCCCTTAAGAGTTATCAATCAAGAGCTATACAAGACAAAGGAACCACTGGCATATGTAGTGTTGATAGAGTATGTTCCCAACCCATATGGTGTTACATATTCTCCCTCGCAGGTATGGGCTCCCACGAGGTCATCAAATAAACTGGCCTTCTCAGCCCATTTGTGGATTTCCCGTTAGTCAACACATCTCAACATGCAACCAATGCATTAGTTATAATTATAGTATCATAGAAAATAATCCACATGCCAACTCTTGCATGTCATCATGATAACATAACAACATTGTTAATCACCACATTTTGAATAGTAAAGAACTGCATGCTCATCCATGTCATAAAATCTACATGCAATTACTACATGCTTCACGTCATAATATCCTCATATGTTATAACATCAACATGTCAACATCAAATATATGTCATCACATAATAAATGAACCACATGTCAATATACATCATATTATAACATCATTATCCCTTTTCATATCATATTCATCATGAGCATACAACATCATTATCATAACAACTAAATAAATAAGAACCACATGTGCATTATTTTCCTCATATCACCATATCATGAAACATCATCAATATGAGAAAAATCTCAATCCTCATAAAATATAGAACAATAATACACTATAAGCATTCTTATCATGATTCATTAGAGAATCAATTTCATTTGCTTGTATTGAATACCAACTATCGACTAAGATTATTCAACATTCATCTATGATCTAGGTTGTCTCATCAACACTATTAGTGATGTGTTCTCAATAAGATGCCAATTGATTTCAATATTGAATTCCTCTTCTTTTAATAAGAAAGTTCATAATTTATAGGATAGGCATAACTACACTATACATGTGTTATAGTTTTGAGAAAATCTCTCCACTTGCAAGTTTCACCATCTAGAGCCTTAATATCTAGTTAAGTTATTACTAGCCTTACCATATTCCTTAAATCATTGTTTCATTTCCATTACATTGACTCATTTAATCTAATTACATAACTCATCTATGGCATGACAACTTCTTACTCTTCACATTATTTTTTTTATCAATTGGAAAGCTCTTCTAAGTGTATGGATGAGAAAATTGGGCAACTTGATTGGTAAGGGTCATGTTGATGACCTATATAATTTTAAAAAGACAAGATGAGAAGTTATGAACTAGAATGCTCATATAGGTGTAACTTGACAAGCAGTTGGGCAACTTGATTGGTAAGGGTCATGTTGATGACCTGTATAATTTTAAAAAGACAAGATGAGAAGTTATGAACTAGAATGCTCATATATGTGTAAGTTGACAAGTAGCGACCTCTTTAATTAATATTAGAATTCTAGTTTCTTCTTATCCCCATTATACCAACAATATTAGTTTCTTCATATCCTTATTCTATGTTGGCATATATACTTGGAAAAGAAAGTCATGCCTATCTTCTATAGTCATAAGAAACATGAGTAATGTAGTTTCTTCTATATTACACTTCTTATTGAATGTTTGAAAACCATTAAGTTCATTCACAAGTTTTCAACCATGACTACTACAAGTATCAAAAAATTAACTCTTACTCATTATTATGTTAGAGGTGCTCAAATATTATTGAAGCACCAACTTGTATTTAATTCTATTACATGATTTGTAGGATTTCCATATGTAGTCTCCTACCGTTATCTCTTCCCTTTTAATAGATTCATAGTTGATGTTAAAATGTCAAAGGTATATTCCTATGAATTTTTTTTATCAGAAATCATTTAGCAAAGACACCAAATAAGCAATATTCTCAAAATAAACCAAGTAAACCAAGTATAAATCACTATAACCTTATTTTTAAATCATAAAATTATTTTTTTCTTGTTTAGACGATATTTACTATATGTTTAGCATTTACGATAAAAAATAAAATATATAACATATATCATTACCATATATTTTCCTATCCTACCAAATTTATCCCTATCCTTTCCATTAATAAATGAGTCAAATAAATTCATAACTTATTTATTTATTAGATAACTAACATTGAAAAGTTGCAATTTGCACGTCTAACTATGTTTCAACTCATCCTTCTAACTATCAAGTTTTAAAATTCTTTCATTCATTAATGTGGAAATAATGAACAAAGAATTTAAATAAAAACAAAAATCCAAAATAAAATTAATATACTTTATAAACTATATTTCATAAATTAATATATTAAAATAATATTTAAAATAAAATATTTAAATATAACTCAACACCTTTTTAATTAACAAAATAATCTTGAATATTAAAACACTTTCACTTTTATATAAATAACCTAAGTCCAATTTTCAATAGATTAGAATCTAGTAACCATAAAATCATAAGTAGGTTCACGTGAGTAAGATTTTTAATTTGAATGGTTCTTTATTTTAAAGTGTTTATTCTATTTGTTTCACCAGCCTCACTTGAATACTAGGCAAATTAGAAGGCTAGCATTGATTAATTAATTTTACTTTCAAATTAGGCACATCAAAGGTAAGGAAAATTGTGTGATAGATTCTCTAGGTCGAAGTTTACAAGAGAATTGAAGTGTAGAAATTAGTTCCATTGAATTAGATTGAAATATATGATGAAAGGTGCCTTATAGTATGATGAAAAACCTCAAAAAAATTGAGGAATGTCTGCAGTAAGGAAAATAATGATCGACATATTTGGGATATCAGCTAATAGAGGATGTATAGTTGTTATATAAAAATAGATTTTATGTGCGAAATTACAAGCAATTAAAGAACATGGATGAATTATATAAATATCCGTATTTCAAACACCTATGACATCAAAAGATGATAGCAATAATAAGGAAACATTTTTGTTGGCCTAGAATGAACAAAGAGATCACTAAGTACATTGCTATATGCTTGGAATGTTAGCCAGTCAAGGCTAAACATAAACCTTTAGTAGGATGTTGCAACCTCTTCCAATTCCATAATGGAAATGGGAGACCATAACCATGGATTTTATGACTTCATTTCTCAAGGCAAGTAAAAAACATGATTATATCATGGTTGCGGTGGAGAAGTTAGGCAAAGGAGCTCATTTTATTCCAATGAAGTTCACTTACAAACAAATTTATATTCCTGAAATATTTGTGAAACAAATGTTTAGGTTGCATGGCATGCCAAAGGTAATTTTATATGATAAAGATGCTAGATTTACTTCAAGGTTTTGAAAAGATTTGTTTTAAGGAATTGGGGCAAATATAACATTCAGTACAATTTATCATCCTCATAAATATGGACAAAACAAAAGAGGAAAAGTTACATTTTAGTAGACATTCTCTTTATGTATCTAATGAGAAAAACAAGTAAATGGGATTACTATTTGCCATTGGTAGAGTTTTTTTGTAATAATGGCTATCAAAAACCATTGAAGATGAGTCCCTTTGAATAAATATATGGTAGGAAATGTCTTACATCCATTAGTTGGGATCATCCAATGGGCAGAGTTATTCATGGACCTAATGTGTTACAGGAGATTAATAAAAAGGTTTTATTGATCAAACAAAATTTGAAGCCAACCTATGATCATTAGAAGAGCTACGCAAACAAGAACATAGCTCAAAAGGAGTTCAAAGTTGGAGATCATGTGCATCTCTAGATTAGTCCAAAGAGAAGTTCCTTCATAATGGGAACTTGTTTCAAATTAGTTTCCTTACCTCTAAACATTAAAGCTCATGATGTAGTTCATGTATATTTTCTTCAAAAGTATGTTTATGACTATAACCATGTTATTTATTAGGCTATGATCTAGGTGGAAATAAAGGGAGATTTCAAATTAAATCACAATGCATACTATGAAGGAAATAACATTACTTTGGAACCCAACCATTGTGTAAGTTAAAGTATAATGGAAACACTATGGAGCGGAACAAGCCACTTGGGAATTGGAGTATTCCAAGAGAGGCATATCATTACTTGTTTTCAGCATATTAATAGAACACCTAGGGCAGTGTTCCTTAAAGGGGGAGGGGTTTGAAGCACCCCTTTTACTTTTCCTATTTTGTGATGTAGTTAAGAACTTATAATGTTAGGGTACCAACATTGATACTACAAGTTAAGACTCTATGAGGTGATGTAATGTTTTTTTTTATTAACAATAAAAATAAAATTTAGATCTAAAGGGCGGGGGATAGTTATCAAATTATGATGCCTTGAGAGGAAAATTTTCCTTTTTCATGAGATGTTTAATGTTCCCAAGAATCTTATATTAAAAGGTTGGGAAGATGAAGGGTCAAGGTGTGATTATAAAAAAAAGATGGAGGATCAATAAATAGGTTCTTATACCTTTAACATTTCATCACATTCCATTTTCTCTCTCATACACTCTTTTCCCTCTCACTCGGAAATTCCAGTTGGAAAGAGAGTTGGCAGCATAACCCAACGAGGTTCAAACCCAGTGACTACTTAAGAGATGTGAGTGGAAACTTAAGCAACAAGAAGTGAATGTGTTTTAGAACTATTTCTTTGGAATATATGGATTTAAGAACTAGGAATGGTCTTACTTTTTTCTGGCATAGAGCACTGAAGAAGGGAGGGTTAAGGGGTTACAATTATTTGAGAATGACTCCCTTGTGTTGTGAAAGCTTGCATGGTAATTTTGCAAATTTTTATGAGCCTATTCAAAGATGGAAATATTGACACTAAGTTTTTCCTATGTGTGAAAAGGAGTGGCCTTCACTTTTATGTTAAATCTAGTCTAAAAAATGGGCAATAAATCCTTGATTTTCGTTCTCTCCCAAGGGATCAAGAATCTAGCATGGGGGTGGATAGCTATGAGAAAAGATACAACACAATTTTTTCTTATGGTTTAGCGGAGAGTGCTACACCCTTCTTTAGTTCAAGATTCACTTTTTCTATATTAGATAATTACTTATGTGCTTGGTAAGTCAAATTAATTTTGCAACAATATAGGCATGAAATTGTAATACTTAAAATTGCTTATTTTCAGTGAGTTTTCTTTCTTTTTAATGAGATCTGTCTTTGGAAAATAAAAATGTGAAGTATATGAATTTGATTGCTCATAAACTTGTTAATTTTTTTCTTAACCTTTGAGTAAAGAAATTAATTGATTTGGGAAATATTTTCTTCCTAGTAGAGATCATATTAATAAATTTTCAAATTCATGGGTTGGTTGTGCACATGCATGCCTTCCTTGTTAATTGCATGTTGATTTTTATTTAATTTTCCCTTCTGGATAAAATTCCCAAATTTTTCCTCTGATTTAAAGAGATATGAAGTGTGAAAAAGAAATTGAGGAAGAGTTTTGGGGTCATTCTTGGAGTTTAAATGTGGAAGCCAAAATGTGATTTATGGGGTAATTAGGTTATCTTGGCATTTTATCTATATATATTTTCGGGAGGTTTCAATGGATGAAACTTGGAAAATTGTGATGATAAATATTACTAAGCATATTATTTAATTTTAATACCTTGGTTTGATATATTTTTGGATATATGATATATTCAAGATTCATAAATTCTTCTTCAAGCATGTCATCTAGGCATTTCCACTATAACTTTTCTTTTGAGATGTTTCGGAGGATGAAACTTCGACAATGATGAGGTGAAATATTGCTAAACATCTTATTTATTTATTTTCTACGTAACATTTTTGTACACACTTCCACACAAATATATAGACATGATACAATGTCATCCTTAAGAGAGGCGACAACCACATATTTCTTAATTTGGCCAGGATTAAAGGATAATTTCTTCTTCCCCAAAAAGGACAAAGGGTACTAAAAATCAAACTATTGGTGCAATTATATGAACTCTAAGGAGTTCCACATTGAGATGTATCCCTATTAATTTTGAATCTCATTCTACTTCAATTTTGGTAGGTGGTTTTGCATTTTTACAAGGATAAGCTTCTTGTTTTCTTAATTTTATTCTTCTACTTCCTCTCTCTAGTTTTATAAAAAAAATTACTTAGGTTGACTATCTCTTCCAACATGCTCATGGAACCATCCATATTTAAAGCATTTTCTCTTAATCAGGCATTTTGATATATTCTTAATGAAAATACGTTAAATTAATTTTCCCCAGGTAACATTTTTTAGGTACTTCCACACATACATGCACACATGATGGACTATCATCCTCAAAGGAAGCTACAACCACATATTTCCTAATCAAATTATACAAGGACAATTTTCTTCTTTACATAGGTCGAAAGAGATAGGGTACCCCACATGTGCTATTGCTTTTTTTGAAACTTTCTCGAAAGTGAACACAAAGAAAAAAAATTAAATAGAAACAATGATATCCGAATCAAGGAGCTACATGGAAAATTAATTTCTAGTCCTTCCTATTAAAGTTTGCAATAAAAACATTTTGCCAAATAAATTTTCCATTTTGACTAACTTTTAGGGATCAAAATTTCATTGTCAAGCGTTAACAAACTCCATGGATTTATTAGTTGAGGTCTAATAACAAATTATGTGCTTTATAGTCCTTCCTATTTAGGTCGGTGACAAAAATATTTTTCCAAAGAAACTTTCCACTTTTGTCTAATTTTTAGTGATCAAGAGTCCATCCTTGATTTTAGCTAGACCCCATGGACTTGCAAACAGAGACTAACAAACTAAGTACTCTATAGAATTAGATTTACTAAGTCCCAAACCATGTCCAACATTTTACCCAATTCATGGCTTCTATATTTGTCAATCTTTTTGGATTTCCATGTCAATAGAGTTTTAAAAGGGAAAAACAACACTTCAATGACTAAAGGGAAAGTCCCCTTTAATCATCTTTATCATAGTTAGTGGAGCCAAAGCTCCCCCAAGCAAGGTCATGTCTATTTTTTAGTGATCAAAATGTCCATTTTCAAGGTTGATAACATGTACTTCCTAGTCCTTCCCATTTAGGCGGGTGACAAAAATATTTTCCCAAAGAAATTTTCCACTTTTTTCTAAATTTTAGTGATTTAAGAGTTCACTCTAGGTTAGCTAGACTCCATGGATTTCCCAACTAAGGGCTAACAAACCGAGTATTCTATATAATTAGCTTTATTGAGTCCCAAACCAAGTCCAACATTTCACCCAATTACTAGCTTCTATGTTTGTCAAGATTTCTAGATTTATGTATCAAGAGCTTTTAAAAGGGTAAAATAATGCCAATGACTAAAGGGAAAATCCCCTTTAAGCCTCTCCATGGGATTCAGGGAACGAATGCTTCCCCAAGCAAGGGCATTTCTAATTTTTAGTGATAAAAATGTTCACTTTCAAGGTTGATCAGACTCCATGGACTCCATGATCTATTAGCTAAGGTCTAATAACAAATTACGTGCTTCTTAGTCCTTCCCATTTAGGTGGGTGACAATAATTATCTCCCAAAGAAAATTTCCATAATTTTTAGTGACCTAAGAGTTCACTATTCAGGTTAGCCAACCTACATGGATTTGTTAACAAACTAAGTACTCTACAAAATTAGATTTAATAAGTCTCTAACCAAGTCAACATTTCACCTAATCCATGGCTTCTATCTAGCTTTTTGGATTTTTGTACCAATATAGTTTTAAAAGGGGAAAGAAAAACTCCAATCACTGAAGGGAAAATACCCTTTAAGCCTCTTTATGAAAGTTGGGGGAGCTATAACTCCCCATACAAGGGCATGTAATGCATATGAACTCCCCCACAAAAGGACATGTAATCAGTATGTTGAAAGCCAAAATTAGGTGCCAAATCAGTGATCTCTTCACTTCACACAAAGTACTTTATTTTATCTAATATATAACTAACAGTAAAAAAACACACTAATTTTGTTGTTAATTTATAAGGTTGCAATAAGATAATTGTGCTAATTGGGTCATATATTTAAAGATTATTTCTTCCATATAACTAAAATTCACATCATGCACTAGTAAAATTTCTATCTAAAAAAATTATTTTCTCAAACTTGAAAAGAGGCTTAATAATAAAAAGTAACATACCAATTTACAAATATTACAGGATGAATTTACACTTATTACAAGACGAATTATGTTCTCTCTCACTGCAATGGCCAATTGTATTTCCAAATTATATTACTATTAAAAAGAATATCTAAATAAATAATGGTTTCAATTTTTTGATTATCATGGAAGCACATAAAAAGCCCAATTATACAAAATGGAAGCACATAAAAGGACCAATTATACAAAATCTACAAAAGATATCCACCATTGAAAATATTGAAAGAAAGATTCAAATCCGAAGGCCCAATTATACAAAATTTACGGAAAGATAACCACCGTTGAAAATATTGAAGGAAAGATTAAAATCCCTATCTAGAAATAAACCTTCCAACACTTGTTACAACAATAATATAAAAACGGTCTCTCTAAGCTACTCAAAGCCCGAATAGGTGTCAACCACCTTTTCCTACCCTAAATAATTTGATTCAGCATTGATAATTTTCATGATTTTATGTAAGATCGTTGCCCAGCTTTTATTAATAGCAAAACTAAACTCTCAATGGTTGGCATTAAATTTAATAAAGACTGAGATAACTGGTACTGCAAAAAAAAGTATTCATGTTTTCACAAAACGGCGTTGCTGTTAAATCAAAATATAGATTTATATATAACCTTAGAAAAAAACATATGGAATAAATCAAAATATAGATTTATATATAACCTTAGAAAAAAACATATGGAATTGTATCACAGGATTAGGAAAGACCATTCATAATTTCAGAACTAATTAAATAACCATCTCCCAAGAAAAATGTGCATTTATTTGTATCTTTCAAGTGGACCTTGAGCTTTAGAAATTTGTTTTTCTTTTCCAATTCCAATCTATAGTAGGTATAGATCTTTAAATTCTTAGAACTAGAATATAAAATTGGTGAAAATGGAGAGTTGAATTGTTATGTATTTAAAATTTGAGTTAATTTTGTTTTAGTTTAGAATTTATTATATTTTTATTTATTAGCAAAGATTTATTTTAAAGACAGATCTGATTTTTCAGCCGCCATTTTTTTATGAATAGATATTATTTAAATATTTTGTATAATTATTTTTTATAAATTTTTTATAATTTGTATTTTTTCAACTTTAATGAAGGACATTATACTAGGTTAAAAAATAAATTTCTAAACTCAACAAAAAAATAATATAAAATAAATAAACCCTGGACTACACTATCAGATTAAAAAAATTTAAATTTAAATTCAATTTTCTGTTTCTTGCGAACAACAATTTAAATTAAATTCAAAGCATAAATGTGATAAAAATGAAAAATGTGTCTCACAAGAGATATCGTCTTCCTCACCCACAGCCGTAGACATCGAGCCCCTTACTCCAGCCTTCCCTCGTGACTCCCTTTGTCGCTTACCAGAAACTAAGTAAATAATTAAATGAAAAATAAAAAATTATTAAATATGAAAATATTACAAATTTCTACATGAAATAATATATTTTCTCTCTTCTTATATTTCATATATTTTCTATTTTCTATTTTCCATTTTAATATTTGAATTTTTGGTTCAATACATTCTTTTATCTTATTTCTTTTTAGTTTTTCATTTTTTCCATTTAATATTTTGATTTTTGGTTTAATATTTTCTTTTATTTTTTATTTTCACTTTTCCATTTTAATATTTGAATTTTTGGTTCACTACATTCTTCTATTTCATTTTCTTTAGTTTTTTATTTTTTCCATTTAATATTTTGATTTTTGGTTTAATATTTTCTTCTATTTCATTTTTTTTCATTTTTATTTTTTCCACTTTGATTTTTGTTTCATTATTTATTCCCTGTTTAAGTGATAAGTATTCTTTTTGTGATGTTTCTTTCTTAAATACCTTATTAATAAATACTAATTTTCTTTTCTTTTCTTATAAATTGGTCTTGATTATGTCTTTTTTCCTTTATGTTTTACGTGTCTTGAATATGGTAGAGTGTTTATTAAAACATTGGTAATATGAAAAAGTCTACGTAGTTAGAAGGACATGCGTCAATTTTATGAATTGCCCAGATTATATTCCAATAAAGAGTAATTGCAAATTTTCAAAATGTATAGCAAGCTCCAATTTAGAAGAAATTCTGAGAAACATACTATTACCTTCACACATCAGCCTACACCATCTCAATAATGTTAGATTGACACATGATAACAACATAAGTTGCACCGACATGTCATAGTTGGTCCAAGTTGTGCAACCATCTAAAACCTCAACATGCCATCATCTACAACCTTAAAATCCTATGCAAACACATCATAGTTGACCTGAATATTAGATGTGGGGAGAGGTAATTTGGAAGTATGCAAGAAAGTCCAAACTTTACTATTGCGAGCTTCAACAAACGTGACAACATGCATATAACTTGCACCTAAGACTTCGAGTTATGTGAATGAACATGATGCAGGGCCAACTTCTTGCTGCGTTTTTAGCTTGTCTTTGGTTGAAAACTTCTTGCATATATGTAATTTAACTTCATTCTCCTCGAGTTTTGGAGTTTTCTTATCCCTTAGATATGCATTTAATTTATGATTAAACCAAACATTGAATTTGTAAATTCTTCACTTATTTTGGAGTTTGTTCATCCCTTAGTTGTGCATCTAATTTCTGATTAAATTGAACACCGAATTTGTAGATCATGACAAATGTAATCTAACCTATCATCTACAATGTGCAATTGACATGGACATTTGTAAGGGTGAGGTTTCTAGAAGGAAGAAGGAGAAATATGATAATAAAGGTTAAAGTGGAAAATGACAAAGGGAGTCGAAAAAGGTCAATGAGATCAATAGTGATTATGCTATTTGAAGTATAGGAAAAATAAATTTCATTATTAGTTAGCAGATGCATAAGGAATGATGGTTGAATATGCATGTGCCAAGAACATGAGTGTGGGGAACATACATTGACCAATTAGGTTTAGTAAAAGCATATAAATAAGATATTAAAAGAGGGTGAAAGGAGTATGGTTGTGCAATGTTTTGATAAGGTCAAGTATGATTTTAAGGTGTATACATTTATGAAGTGCAATCTATAAGAAAATGGCACTACCATAGAGAGGGACTATCATGGGGGTGTCTAAGACATAAAGGTAATACTTTCGGTTTCCTTTCGTGAGAATGTAAGGGATCATGTGAGAGCCATCCAAGGTAAAGCAATCAAATTGGTAAGGTTTACTTTATAAAAAATCCATATATTTCGTGGGTTACATCACATAGATTTCTCTCTTGGAAACATGGTCAATAAAAAAAGCAAGTTCACATTTTTGAGAAACAAATAAAGATTAAACTCATTCATTCACACATCCAAAATGATAAGGGTGAAGGTGAGGAGTGATTGCAAGAGCCATCATTTTGTCTAAGGCAATAGAGACCAAATTCTTAAAGTCAAATTAGTGATACAATTCTTGATTTGTTTGTTATAAGTATATAATAACTCATGATCTAGAGGTGTCTAAGTGCAATTCATGAGCATGAGTTGAGGATTTGGTTCAATAGGTTTCTTAATGTTGATCACTTTAATAGGAGTAAAGGAGTGGATTGTGGTTCAAAAAATAATTCCTTAATAGAGAATTGGTGTTGAAGGGTATAATAAGCAACATTATTGTGAAATGTGGCCCTATGAAAATTGTAATATTGTTTAGGGCTAGAAATGGAGAGTTGCACCTAGAGCATGTAGAACACTTTAATGTGTTATTGTATAGCATAGCTTAAAACCACCAAATTGAAGCCATCTGAGTATAGGTCTTCACTATAGCTAGGATGATAGAATCTCTCATGAAGAGTAATGCAGAATGTGTGCCAATTGGCGATGATACATCAATGTACCATGTTTGTTGGATCTTCTAGGTGACTCGATTTCAACTCATTTATTCATACCTAGTAAGATGTACTTGGGCATCTTGACACTCATTGACATTAATGTTGAGTAGTCTCGTGTTGGTTAACAACATTCATTAATGGTTGGTAGTCCAACTATTTCTTTCTATGTTCGACATCAACAAAATTTATTCACATAGAGAATAATTATGCCACGATCTAGATATGAATGAAGACTATATAGTTCCATGACATTTACAACAGATTGTAGCAGTGTTCCAATAAATCAAAATTTATCTCCAGAATTCAGCACCGACAACTTAGTTCCAACAATAAGACGGTACAAATATACCAATTTCGGATCTCATTCTATGTTCATACAACCAAGCAGATCATATTGTTTCACTTCAAAGATCGATGATCCAACATTAGTAGCCAAAAATATCCCAGCCATATAAAGATCTATTATATGCATAGCTCATAACCTTCTCAGGTTAGTGAAGGTATGTTGTTTTCCATTCTTTTAATCAATAATTCCTTGAATTCTAAAATACATATATTTGGAAAATTTCCCTATTTGTCCTTTCGTATCCTTCCCTATTTCATGTCATTCTAGGTCTTCCATATTTGCTACATTTTCCAAGGATGGAAAAGACCTTCAGTTGGGGGGGGTGAGGGCGATATTCATCATTCCTTATATTCATTACACTATTTTTGATTCCATATTTCATAACCTCATATATTGTTCACCAACATGTTCTTCCTAATTGAAAGTTGTTGTTCTTATAAACACCTTGATTGACATCCATAATGCATCAATGGTTTTCATATGAAGCATACATTCCTAAGAAAAACTACCATATGGAGGATGTTCCAAATAATTTTTGCGACCATTGAAACATAAATTTTCAATAATATATCCATAATTTTGTGGTTTCCTATACATAGGTTATTTAAAGAGCATGTTTTGCACTACAATTTCAAGCAAATAAGGCTAAAAAGATTGAATGGTTGATGCACACATTACCGAATCATCATTTGGAATGTATTCATATGGTTGAATTTTCAAGATCATTCTTTGTTGTAGTAAGAAGAAGAGTAAAAAGGAAAGTGTTGTCACACAAGAACCAACACTTGCAATATTTATGTTTGTCACACAAGAACCAACCATAACAAAAAAATGTTGCTACAGATCATAATAGAAGACTCCATTACATAGTTCAAGAAATTCAATGCAAGGTTTCACGAGGACATGCAACACCTTCAGTTGGGGGGAATGTTGGGTTTCTCAAATACTATCTTTTTACCAACCTTTCACTTCACTTTCGCTTCACTCTTAAACCATATTTGTCTTTCCCATACCCTTACATTAAACTATTTTCATGATTACATCGGGTTTAGACCTATTATTTTCCAATGCATATGTTTTAGTGTTTTTGAGTGAATTTATGATTAAATTTTGGAAAAATAACATGTTTTCACTTATATATGGAAGTGGGATAAGTTTCATGATGTTTGTAGGTGTATTTGAAGACTTCAACAAAGTCATATTTGACCACCAAGTCTCAAATTCGAATTTCTTCTTCAACCCCTTGAAGATTTGATAAAGATTTGGGAGATTCCTTCAAGCATACTTTATGGAGAAGAATCATGGAACTTTTGATAAGCTTTCTTATCAAAGATATTAGATATTTTTGCAAGGATTTTTAGAGATGTTAGTTGCTAAGTGTTAGCACATGGTTGTAACCACATGAGACACTTGTGGATTTAGGAGAGATCCGTGGATCTTAAATCTTTGTTAGTTATCTAAATTTCATGTATAAATAGGAGTGCCTCCTCCATTCCAAGAGGAGGAATCTTGGAGTCTGTATCCAACTTATGATGGAATAGAATAAAGCTTCATTTTACATAAATTTCCATTCTATAGTTTTAGATGTAAATCAATTGTTATGCTTTATGGTATAAATTAGCATAGTTTTGATTCAGTATTTTTTGTTTCAGTTTTATGATTCAGTTACTTAGATGTGTTATAATTTCTGTATGATTTTTGGATGATGTTGATTTAAAATCTAATTTGCGTATGAAAGGACAACCAAGGATTTAAGTTAAATTATCTTTCTATCAAATTATGAATCACATTTAAAAAATCATCCTTTTGCATTTCTTGAATTGTTTCTTGAATTCTAGTTTATGATTTGATGCAATGGTAATATTGTTGGAGTAGAACTGTGAGGAAGGACAACTAGGACCTCCTAAGTTAGGAGCTTCTTCTCTTAATTTCTACACATCACAAACTATTGCTCTTTAGTTTCTCTTCTTGAGGACAGTACTGTGGGGAAGGACAACCAGGACCTCCTAATTTAGGAGCCTCTTTCTATGCTTACTGCATCTTGAATCAAAGACTTTGCTTATTTATGCATGTAGATCAAGTTTTCATGGATTTACGGAATAGTTTGTCACTTTGATCTTGGGAGAATTGAGTTCACTCCAAATGGATCAATGAAGCATTTTATTTCATTACGACCAAGCTTACTTAGCTTAAAGACAATTTCCTACTCTTGCATATATTTTTTTGGCATCATCACAAGATTATGAGTATCCCTGGTTGATAATTTAATGAAAGCAATTTTAGATATTGAATTGCCCAACAACATGAGAACTTGGTTGAAATACCTCCTTAATAAGTTCAATCGAATGATAAGTGCATATTTGAACCACATGTGCTTAGCATTTTTCCACCATTGGGTAACCATACACTAAAGGTGGCCTTCTACTTGAAAAAGTCAATTTTATCATTAAAGTAAGTGGCAAATTCCCTAACTTGTTTTTCCATCAAATAAGCCTACAAAATAGGGAAGGGTCAACCTTAGGATCCCACTATAGAACAATAGTGGGTGATGGTCTGGGAATGTTCATATTTGTGTCTTCCACCTAAGTTTTTAGACCTTATATGACCTATTACTACTATTTGACAAAAAAATATTGTTTTTAGAAAAGATGAATTTGCAAATCTACAAGGAAGACTTCCTTTCATTAATTTCATGGGGAGCATGTGTATTTCCATTAGGATTTTTTTGTTTGTTTTTATTTTAAATAATTGGATTGTTTCTTGGGATAAATAAGCATTTAATCTTGTTGTCTTAAAGATGCCTGTCCCTCCTAGCAAAAACTAGATATAGAGGGGACTAAATGCTCTTGCTTGTGTTTGTTGTCAAAGGTAGGAATGCAAGCTATAACACTAATTGATACATATATTGTTTGAAATACTAATACTTGTATTAATCAAAATTTAAAAGCATATGCAAAATATAATTGACCTCCTTTTATAGACAAGATGAATACTAAATGGGAATGATCAAGTTTGACCTTCTCAACCATTTTTTAGTAATATATAATAACTAACTATCCTATATTGAATAATAAATAAACATAGAAATTTAATTCTTCTTATCTCGACGCCTCTATCATCCAACATTTACACTTAAAACTAGTTGCTTTTACTCTTTTTCCTAGCGAGACACACTATTGTCATGAAATCATGAATGAACCCAATGTCACTAGTACGGGCTCACCAAACCAGGAAGATCGTTCAGTAAAGTCCAGACATAGCAAGTTTATATACTGACCCAAATTTATTTCGTTCAGCTAGTATTCTATCGTTTTTTACTCCATGACTGGTTCTAGAAGCTTTTAGAACAAAAAAAAATACTTTCAATTTCTAGAATCCCCTGAAATTATTGACAAAAACATCATGTTTTTTTTTTTTTTAATCTTTATAGACTGCCAAGGCATGCAAAATCTTTTAATTTTTTCATTTTCAGATTACAGTTAAATCGGCTAAGTTATTGTGAAGCTATTCAAAATTGAAAGTCGATCTTGAAATATCTTTGATCCTCAACAAGGTAATTGGCTTTAAAATTGTAGATAATTTCAACTAAGAACTGGAAGATTGACTCTTCGGAGGGATATTTGCTCAGAAATTGTTTTAAATTTTCTTCAATCCCACAATTTTTTTTTTTTTTTTTTTTTTTAAGGTTGTATAGACAGTAGGCCATGTAGAACCTTTTAATTTCTATCGTTTCAAAGAATGGTTAAATCGGCTAAGTTGTTGAGAAGCTCTTCAAACTTGAAACTGGAGCTTGAAATACCTCTGATCCTAGGCAAAGTAATGGAATTTAACATTGTAGACAATTTCCATAAAGATCTTAAAGATTAATTCTTCGGACGGATATATGATCAGAAATTGTTTTAATAATTATGCACTACAGATTTTAAATTTTTGTGTAGGCATGAGATGGCCTTTTTGGAACAATTCGTTGGCGATTCAACCGGTAGTCTCTTGACAAAATTGTTTAAATCAAGGGCGAGTGATAAAAAGAAGTCGACAATTACTAATCTACCGATTCCGGATAAAAATTTGTTTGGGTTTGGCAAGATATTTTTGTTAAAAGATTGGTTAAAACATGGAATACAGTTGTATGTCAAGAGAGGAAATAATGTTAAGTAAACACCAATCGAACGCTATAGTCCAAGCCAGGACTAATAAGCATAGATACTGTTGACATAAACAAAATTTTAAATTCAATTTTCTCAATATTGTGGCCATCTTTTGACTTAATTCTATAACAATCAATTGCACTATTTTGCAAACTAGGATAAATTAAACATAGCATACAAGTGAGGGCACAAATGTGATAAATATGAAAATGTATCCCAAAATTTTGACTTAACAATGTGACAATCAATTGCACTATTTTGCAAACTAGGATAAATTAAACATAACATACAAGTGGGGGCAAAGTCTAATATCTTTAGATTTGGAATATTTTTTTATCAAAGTTTATGCCTTAGTTTTCGGATGACCAAATTATTTGCCAGAAATTACAATCTATATGACAACCCAAAAAATAGCAAAGATCTATCATGGCATTAATCGTGCAGATGCACAATTTTGAGCGGAGAGTTTGCATCAGAAGGGGAATTAGGTGGAGTAGCAATATCCGCTGGTTATCCACCGGATATGCGAGTGATCAGTCTCGACTATGCGGTGAGCGAGAGGTTGAACGTGCCCATAAGCGAAGAGGTGTCTCTGAGCCCATGCGTTGTCCAGAGCCCACCCTGAATTGGCTATTACCTTCATTATTGCGCTTGCTGGGGCTGCTTATCCCATTGCTTATTTGGTGCTGCTCACTCTGTGATGCATTCGTTCCTGGCCCAGAGCCCTAGACATTGAGTCCCTTACTCCATTGGCTTCTTACCAGAAATTAAATAAATAATTAATTGAAATATTTTTTTTATTAAATATTAAAATATTACAAATTTCAAGAGGAAATAATATATTTTCTCTCTCTTATTTCATTTATTTTTAATTTTGACTTTTCCGCTTTAATATTTTAACTTTTGGTTTAATATTTTTTCTTTTCAAGTGATAAATATTCTTTTATTACAATTATTTTTTATTGATGTGTTTTTTTAAACCTAATACTAATTCTATATTTCAAAATTCGGTTTAAGTTGGTAATTTGAAAAATTTACACAATTTCTTAAAAGGATTTACCTAAATTTCTACGATATTGTAACAAGATTGACCTCAAAATTTAAAAATCTATAACAAGATCCACTTCAAAATAATTGTGGGAAGCATATCATTGCTTTCACACAGTAACCTAGACCACCACGATAATGTTAGGTTGGCACATGATAACAACACAAGTTCAATGCACTTAAATGTCATTGTTGGTCCAAGTTTTGCAACTGTCTCAAACCTCGCCATGCCATCATCCACAACCTTAAAATCCTAATACATCATAATTGACCTGAATATTATGTGTGGGGAGAGGTAATTTCAAAGTATGCAAGAAAGACCAAACTTTACCATTTTCAAATTCAACAAACAAGGCAACATGCATATAATTTGTACCCAAGGCTTCAAGGCATGCTAATAGACATGATGTAGGGCCAAATCCTTGCTGACTTTTTAGCTTGTCTTTGGTTGAAGACTTGTTGCATATACATAATTTAACTTCATTCTCCTCTAGTTTTGGAGTCTGCTTATCCCTTAGCTATGCATTTAATTTTTTATTAAACTGAACATTGGATTTGTAAATTCTTCGCCCATTTTGGAGTTGATCCCTTAGTTGTGCGTTTAATTTCTAATTAAACCAAACACTAAATTTGTAGATCATGATAAATGTAACCTAACCTATCATTGAAAATGTGGATGACATGCACATTTGTAAGGGTGAAGTCTCTAGAAGGAAGAAGGACACAAATGATAATAAAGGTTGAAGTGAAAAATGATAAAAGGGAGTGGCAAACGATCAACAAAGTTTATGCTATCTGAAGTATAGGAAAACTCATTGCTAGTTAGTAGATGCATAAGGAATGGTGGTTAAATCTACATGTTCCAAGAACATTAGTGTGGGGGAACATATTTTCACCAATCAAGTTTAGCAAAAGAATCCTAATAAGATATGAAAAGAGGGTGAAAAGAGTATGGTTGTGCAATATTTTGGTAAGTTCAAGTATGATTTTAAGGTGTATACATTTACGAAGTGCAATCTATAAGAAAATGGCACTACCATAGAGAAGGACTATAATAGGAGTGTCTAAGACATAAAGGTAATACTTTTGATTACCTTTAGTGAGAATGTAAGGGATCATGTGAGAGCCATCCAAGGTGAAGCAATCAAATTGATAAGGTTTACTTTATAACAATTCCATATAATTCATGGGTTACATCACATAGAATGCTCTCTTGGAAACATGGTAAATAACAAAAGTAACTTCACATTTTTGAGAAACAAATAAGGATTAACCTCCTTCATTCACTCATCCCAAATGATAAGGGTGAAGGTGAGGAGTGATTGGAAGAGCCATCATTTTGACTAAGGAAATAGAGACCAAATTCTTAAAGTCAAATTAGCCATACAATTCTTGATTTGTTTGTTATAAGTATATAATAACTCATGATTTAGCGGTGTCTAAGTGAAATTCAAGAGCATGAATTAAGGATTTGGTTCAATATTTATGTTAATGTTGATCAGTTTATTAGGAGTAAAGGAGTGGATTGTGGTTCAAAAAATAATTCCTAAATAGAGAATTGGTGTTGAAGGGTATAATAGGCAACATTATTATGAGATGTGGTCTTGTGAAAATTGTAATATTGTTTAGGGTTAGAAATCGAGAGTTGTACCTAGAGCATGTAGAATACTTAAATGTGTTATTGTATAGTCTACCTTGAAACCACCAAATTTAATCCATTTTATCATAGGTCTTCACTATAGCTAGGATGATAAAAACTCTTACGAAGAGTAATGTAGAATGTGTGCCAATTAAGGATGGCATCAAAACTTGTTAGAAGTTCCTCCTTAATAAGTTAAATCCAAATATAACTGCATATTTGAACCACATGTGCTAAGCATTTTCCAACCCTTGGATATCCATACCCTAAAGGTGACATTTTACTTCAACAAGTCAAATTTATCCTTAAATTAAGTGGAAAATTCCGTAGATTGATTTCCATCCAATGAACCTACAAAATAAGGAATGGTCAACCTTACGATCCTACTATAGGATAATAAGAAGTGATGGTTTGGAGATATTCATATTCATGTCTTCCACCTAAGTGAATAGAGCTTAGATTACCTATAGCTACTATTTGACAAAAAAATATTTTTTTTAGAAAAGTTGAATTTTCAAATCTATGAGGAAGTCTTCCCTCCATTAATTTCATGAGGAGCCATGTGTATTTCCATCAGGGTTTTTTTCTTTAAATAATTAAATTCTTTCTTGGGCTAAATAAGCATTAAATATTGTTTTCTTAATGAAGCTTATCCCTCTTATCTTTACTACACAAACTAGATATAGAGGAGACTAAATGCTCTTGCTTGTGTTTCTTGTCAAAGGTATGAATACAAACTATAACATTAATTGATAGAATATTATTTGAAATACTATTACTTGGATCAATCAAATTTTAAGAGCATATGCGAAATATAACTGACCCCCATTTATAGAGACGATGGATACTAAATGGGGATTATCAAGTTTGACCTTGTCACTCATTTTTAGTAGTATAATATCTAACTACCCTATATTGAATAATAAATAAATATAAAAAAATAATTATTCTTATCTTGATTCCTATACCATACCTTTTATCAAGAATTTTTTATTAACTTCCATCAAAGCATTGATCTCACAATAATTATTCACAAAATCAACATTTCTCACCCTTTCATCAAGTTATAAACTTTTATTGGCTTCCAACCAACATATAAACACACATAGCGACATCCATTCATCCTTTAATTTTTCCTCTATAACAGAATATTTCTACAATTTTAACATAAACATTATGTCCCCAAACACTAAAATTGTGAACTTCATGTAGGATTTTAAGCACAAGCAAAACATCAAGTTATGAAAAAATACTACATTAGTAATTTGCATGAAAAAAGAAAATGGATAATGAAATAACATTCAAATAGACTAAGTACATGAAATACTAATTCAAATTCACTTATATTCCCCCGCTTGGCTTGAGTACAATTAATCTAGCAAACCTGCTCATTTCATGTAGGATTTTACGAACAACCATAACATCAAGTTATGACAAAATACTACATTAGTAATTTGCATGAAAAAAAAGAGAAGGGCGAATGAAATAACATTCAAATAGACTAAGTTGATGAAAGAATAATTCAAATTCACTTATAATCCTTTGCTTGAATTGTAGTATACCTAGGGGGGATATTATGGGGTATGGGGTACAAAGGGAGGTACCCAAGGGAATAAGGTAATAAGGTGATGGGCCATAGTTAATAAATAAAGTGGTTAACCTGCATCATGTAAGGGACCACTAGTAGTTAGGAATAATGTGATAAGCCCATTGTATTAGATATATGGTATTGAGAGACCCATGGTAATGACCCAGGGTATTGTATGTATGAAGCCTATATAGAGGCTAGAGACTCCCCATTGAGAGAGGTCAAGATTACTATATTGGAAAGCATATGGCTTGTGGAGTGTTCTCCTTCCATAAGGAGTAGTTGTATGATACCTCCCTTTGTACCCCATACCCCATGAATTGAGTACAATTAAACAAACATACCTGCTCAACAAGTGATTGTGAATGTCAGTGTGAAAGGAGGGGTGGATAGATAGAATGATCTAGGTTGTACATGGAATGAAATGAAATGTAGGAAAGTAAATGAAACACATAGAAAATAATATAGTAGAGGTTATAGTAATATGGTGAAAACACAACTTCTATTAATAAATAAAAAAAGACAATATCAGATAACACAAACTGGCTAGAATGGTAGTAGCTATCTCTAAATAAAGAGATAACAACCACACACATTCACAAAAGGTATCGGAAGATGCCAACATAATTTATATTTAACATAAAGAGAGAACCCTAGAGGTCAAAAAACATAAACATAAAACATAAAATATCAAAAAATGTATGGGGCTTGAGGTGGTTAGTTTATACATCAAATTTCTAGGGGCACAATGTTTACATACAATATCCATTTGAGGTGCACAATAGCTTGTTGGAAAGAAATATATGAGGAATATAATGTTTGGTCGGGGCTAGGGAATGAAATTACAACTAATAGGCCCCCAAATTTCCAAAATACATTGTTTAGGGCTTTAAGTTAACCCCAAAAGTTTGGGACCCAAAAATCATAGAAATAACATGAAGAAGATAAAGAATTATTGAGACATTGGAAGATGTGGGTAGTCATTGATATCCATATATATCATTCCTCCATCCTTAGGAAGAAAATTTCCTCATAGCATCAAGTCCCCACATCATATGGGGAAAATTATATTGAATTTAGCTTTTGGTGAGCCACTTTCCTTAATGAAGAATTTGCACTACATTGACAACCTGGTAGAATTTTATGTGTTGTCAATGGGTATCCTTTGTCTTGATGCCCATGATTTGATCCACTGTATCCTATTCAAATCAACCAGGATTGAGTTCTATGGGTGCTAATTTCTTGATTTCCCTTGAGGTGTCCAAAGAGGTTGATAATATGGTCAAATCATCTCTACATTAAATACTGGGTGCAAGCCAAGGAAAGGAAAGATGCTTAATTCAAAAGAAATTCCACCCACAACCTTTATGATTGTGTAAGGCCCATATTAGAGTGGTATGAGCTTCCTATGGGGGCTTGTGAGGAACTCTTTCTATAAATGTAAACACAACTTATCACCAACCTAAAACTTATATGGAACCCTATGTTATATATATGGCTACTTGTACTTGGCATAAGATTTTTGTAGGTTATCATGGAAATATTGTTGGAGGTTTTTAATCCATTCAAAATATTTGGCTACTCTATCTACCTCAACCTAAGCATGGGAGGACCTTATCAATGAATATGAAATGGACATAACTACATTGATTAGGGCCAATGGTGGAACCCCAAGCACTCCCGAAAAGTACTTTGGCCAATAGAGCCATGAAGATCTCTATTATATATATGTTGAAAATAAGGCAGGATTTCATCCCATGTACATGGATGCTTGGAGTTTTACATGTGCAAGATGTGCACAATCATCTTGCTAACCACTTCTATTTGTCCTTCTGATTAGGGATGAAATGAAGCCGATTTGGTAAATTTGGCATCCATGAGAGACCATAGGTTGGACCAAAACACATTGAGGAACATGTTATCCTACTGATGGTGTTGGAATCTACCAACATGCAAAGGGGTCTCCCCGATGAAAAGTCCCAATTAGACTTCACATCATTTGGGATAGGAGCCCTTCTGAAATTAAGGCCCAACTGCCATTATTATTAAATATTTCCCTTGTCTTCAATGGTTAGCACAAGCTAGCAATGCACATGTACTTTTGAATGAGAAAATGAGTATGCCTTGTGAAATGTTCAATTTCTTCCAGTGAAAGGGAAAAGAAAGTGAGTCTTTAATAGAAGAGTAGTAGTACTAATATAATAAAGACACACAAGCATATATATGAAAGAATCGTTAGAAAACTAGAAAAATAGTTCACATAGAAGCACCAATCATTAAAACAATTACAACACACATTTAATAATATATGCACCAAATCCATCAAAATAGTTCAATTTATTTAGTACATAATTATAACAACGTACACCAAAAACAATCAAAGATAATCTTACAATGTTTATGATATACGCATGAAAGTGTGCCAGTTAAATGAGCTTCATATATTAAGTGAAAGTTCCAAGATACATAGATACAATGAACATCACTAGCTACAACAATATAGTGTTAGAGCTACGAACTACTCTCCAAAAGAACTATATTCCTCTCTAATGCCTAGCTGGAGAAGCCAAGGTGAAAAGTTCTTTATTGATTTATGAGGGTGTATGTATAACAAATGAGATGGCTTTTCGCCTCCCTTGTGACACTTGGACTTCCCTCATGACTCTTGATTTTCTAGCTAACTTTTGGAATTTTCATGTGACTCTTTGACTTCTTCATGAATTTTCACATTATATAGATGACTCTTGAACCTCCACTTTACATTACATTTCTTATAATATTGACAATTACATAATTACATCCAAAAATGATGTGGCACATGATGATTCATTTGACACCTTGAAGTGACTCCTTGAGAAGACATGACTTGACACTGATGACATGAAATGGATGATGATGTGGCAATGTCAAGCCACTCTTCATGTTGTTGTTCTTTTGTCTTCTTGAGAAATGGTACATGATTTTACTCTTCCTCCTCCATAAGGCTTGAAGAAAGAGAGTCTCCATTGTGATCTTGATCTTCCAACTTCTGTCGTAATCTAATGTCCCTTCATCTCCTTAATGATAAAATTTTATTCCCAACTTCATAATTGTGTCTTCTAGCATGAAGTCATTCTTCTTCTACTCAATCATCATCTTGTCATGAAAAACTATAGTTCTTGCAAATAAAATTCATTGATGACAAGACAACATAAGTTTGGAAATATCCTAATCTAGCTTGCTTCACGAAGATGTTGATTGAGTTGGAACTAGGTGTTGGTCTAAGAGGTAGACTCACAGATTGCGTAGTGTGTAGTTCTAGGGGCCAAGAGTGATGGGCTAAAACTTGAGACTGCACAATGCGTAGTTTTGGAGGCTTGGGCAGGGAGACTGCATAGTTGAGGAGTTTAGTGAGGTAGTCTTGAGCCCTAAGATTTCCCAATGTGTAGTTCAAGAGAGAGAGAGGCCAACAAATTGTGAAATTGTGTAGCTCAAGGAGGTAGGGAGACAACTTGATGCTTGTCATTATGTAATAAACAGAAGGAGGATGAGTGGGAGGAAAAATTGCGCAGTTGTGGAGATCAAGGGGCTAGGGTTGAGCACTGAGACTACATAATGCACAGTCCTTGGAGGCAAGAACTGCACATTCCATAGGTCCAGGAGGCAAGGGATCATCTTGATACTTGACACTACATAATGCATAGTTATAAGAGGTTGAGAGAGGTCAAGTTAATTTGATAGGAAGCTTTCCATAATTTGACTATGTGTGGGATCAGTGAGGTAAAAGTAAAACTAGGATTAGACTTATGAATGATCACACACACTCAGAATGAATAATGTCACAACATTGAACACTCGGAACATAATAACACCACGATACCTTCAATGCGACAACAACACAACAACCCCCTCTAAGTGTGACGCTCAAGATGTGCTTTGGGACAGCAGTGGCGACACTAGTGTGATAGTGCATGAAACTTTAGGAATGAATCTAATACATGTCTATATGATAAATAGGACTCATCAACACCATATTTACCCCTTGAAATGAGTCATAACTCCACTTTTGCAATGTGCAATAATTCCCATGCCAAAATATGAAATTTTAGTTTTCTTCACAAAGGGACTAGAAAACATAGAGAATATGCATTGGATGACCCCTACTACTAGAAGCGATATATTTTAAGGTCAAATTAGGCTCAAAAATTTAGATGTAGGCCAAAATTTGGGAGGGCGTTGTAGCAACAACAACACCTGGTGACACATTAGAAGAACTCCAACTTCTTTTCCCTGGTCCAATCTTCATGTAGGGTCTAGTTCTATAGGAAGTATTGATTCATCGTGTAAATTTCTTTGGCTCCCCCACTTAACCTAGTTATAGATATAGTCCCCTTAATTCCTTTCTCGATTGAACACATTCACAGACTAGCTAAATCACAAATTTTTTAATTTGTGAGAAGGGTAATATGTTTGTGAGCAATTAGAGCCTTAGTTTTCAACTCCTATGTTGCTCTACTGTCAGTAGACCTTGATAGTACCCTGACGAAGTCACTACAGGATCACAAGAATTTCTTTGTTTCCAACATGCCTGAATAGTAACCCAATTAAGTTGCTTGCTTCATCTCTGTGCATAGGAAGCCTCTCTTCTTTCACCCTTTATTTATTTTATTTATAGGATTGTTCTTCGACACTTATTATTTCATGGGGTGGAAGAGGGATCCTGAATTATTAAGAGCAGAAGAGGTTTTTGCTTTAGAGAATGATATATATATACCTCTGATATTAACATACTCATTATAGATTTTACCCCTGTCCTTCTCTACTAAATTGGATCAACGTGTAAAATACTGAATCAAAAGAACTGAGCTTAGAAATGAGTTTCCTAAAATAGAAATGGGTATCATGGATCTACATAAGGCTTTCCTTATGTATGGATTGTATTTTCCTTCAAAAAATAATCAAACAAAATATATGAACCAAGACAAAGAAGAAGGACTGAGGGTTGTTAGCGTCTAAATCTACCTCAGGCTGAGAAAGGTAGGATCTAGGGTAACATCAAACCATGCTTAACCTGGTAGCTAGCACTACCAGGTCAGGAGAGGGCTCTCTCCTGTCAATCTCAGCAAAGTATGATCAATAAGGGCTTGAGATGACTGATCTTAGGCTAGGTATGTATGCAAAAGAGTTTGATTGAATTTAATGATGTTTTTGTTGGCTCAGAGGGAAAGGCAGATTTAGGTCTGGGGAATGAGGCTCAGTTTTGCAGAGATCTCTATGGGGCAAGGTAGGCAACTGATTTGGTACTTCAAATTAAATGAGATGGAGAGATTTAGACAAGTGAGGAGTTGAAGAGGGCAAGAAAACCTCAGGGATCCTCTTCAAACAGCTGAAAACATCAAGAACTAAGCAAACCCTAGGTAGAGCACTACAATTCAATGGATTCTACCTATACTCTTGTTTGTTTTAGTTAAGAAGAAAACAAGATAGATAATGACATACATAAAAGATAAGTGAAACTCACAATTACAGAAGAAAGCACTATACCAAAACAAAATTCCACATGAATCCCAAAGAGTGTTGCAAACCCTGGTCTCTATTCCTTAGCCAAAACTGCTGATATGAGTATACAATGAAGCTCCAAGCTTTCTCAAAAGTCCAACCATGCTAATGACTGAAAAATCACAAGATATAGAAAAACCATAACTCATCCTAGCCTCTAGGGGTCGAGCTCACAAGTTTAGGAGCTGTTCCAACTAATTCTAAACTGAGAACTAGAAATTAGGCAATGGAACAACTTGCCTCTAGAAACTAGGGAACTGATTCATTCAGTTGCAAACTACTTTTTGATAGATGAATCTACCTCCATGAGTGAAAATTTGACATAATTACATCAAGATCCATCAATTTACATTAAATTACATCATAAGTTTGACATTAAGAAGGAGAAAAGTCAAACTGTCAAGTAACTAGGTGAAAAACAGAGTATACTTGGTCAAACTGAGCAAAATTTCCCCAATGCGCCGCGCTGATTTCTCTATGCGTAGCGCCTGTTTGCAGCCACTTTTGGAGGCCTTCCCAATGTCCAAATCTACTCCAAGTGTGCTTGTTGGAAAGGTATGCCTGTCTACTTTCTAGAACAAGTAGAATTTTTTAATTTGGCCTCCATTTGCCCCTCCAAAACTGAGTTCTCCCAACACTGCTTCCTGTGTGTCAAAATAGGGGCAGTAAGGTCATTTTTTGGGTGTTTTTGACCTTTTTGAGGGCTCAAAACCTGTCAAAATTTCTTGGCCATTGGTAGGCGAGCATATTTCTTCATGCAAAATCCAAAAATTCTGAGTTTTATCATTTGGAGGCCTCCATCAAAAGCGAGTGCCAGATGGCGCAGCGCATAGGGCAGAAAATTCTGTGTTTTAGCCCAAAAATTTCAAAAATGCAAAAAGTGTCCCAAATTTTTTGAAATTTGGGTTGAGTCTTCTCCATCAAGAGCTATGTTGGGCCAAGGAAGCCTCATCTAATATCTGAATTCTATCTTGCTCCTTTCGCCTCCTCGATGCCCTTTTCAACTTTGCTTTCAGGCTTCTGATTCTCGCCTTTCAACTTTTATTCCTAGCCATGTAATGGTAGGCCATATGCCTCAACATTGCTTTCTCTTTGCTAGCCTTCTCTAACAAACTTTCTAACTGGATATTCAATCTCTCAAGCCATGATTCTCGATCCACATTGATTTCTTGCTCAAGTGACGTGAGCTTCACCTTCCACCTTTTGGCAGCTTGGCAGTTTTCTCGTATGTTTTGCAATTCCATAATCATTTGCTGATCTTCAAGCTGCTTGTTTCTTTGCTCCAGGTACTTTATTATCCACTTAGCTCTTTCTAAGTTGAGGGAAAAAGCATTGATGTCTGCCTATTGCTCCTGGATGACCTCTTTGAGCTTTGAGCTTTGTGGGCCCAAATCAATGTCATCATCCTCAATGAGAATGAAATCGGTCTCTTGCTCACCTGAAGGCCCCTCATCATGTAATGGCCTCTTGCCCTTGTCCTGAACCTGCTGTGCTGATGAAGGAAGCGAGACCCCTTCCACCCCAGGTGGAGATAATACTCGCTTTGCTGCTGCGAACAACCGTCTAGTGCCCTTTTGATAGGTGACAAACACCGGCATACTAGCGGTCTGTGTCTCATGACCCTCCTGCTAATGTGAAGGTCCACCTGTCTCATGAAAAGCCTTTGGAGGTCCCTGAGGAGCTGTGAAGAACTCATGAGAAATGAAGTCCTCCCATGAGATGCCCTGCAAACCAAGCTGATGTATGACCACAATTTTAATGAGAGCAAAATGATAGATACTATTAAACTGCTGCTGAGGAGTCTTTTGTTGTACTAGGGTGGTCATCTTCTCAATATTTTAGCACATGAAGTAGGGGAGATTCATCATTCTCACCCTGGTAAAGTGCATCAACAGTCTGATATGATAGGCATACAGGTGAGAAAACTGGCCCCCACAGCTGAAATATTTCATTATAAGTTTCATCAAAGGAGCATATGAATCTTTCAGGTACTGAAAGGGAAAAACTCTGCGGAGTTGTCTCAAATAACCGGGCTTGATGTATGGTTCATAATGTTCCCTGTCAATTTGCTGCCTTTTATTCCATTGCTCTCCAATATTAGGAATACCGGTTGCTAGAGAAATAGATTCCAGTGTTAAAGTGAACGTTACACCAGCTAGAGTGGCTTGGCCATTATGTAGATGAAGCACAAACAACCGGGCTAACTCATGATGATACTGGATTCTAGCAACCATCTCACAGAACTCATAACAGGATTGGTGTTGGAAGCATGTGATAGCAAGAGGGCAGGCCTGCAGCTCAGCAAGTGTAGTAGGTTCCTCTCGTATATGTTTGCCACCCTTATGAGGTCTCCTTGGTGCATGTACCTCTGTAGGAGAGTCACTGTGTGTCTCTTCATCACGGTCATATGAAGGATCAGACTCCATGTTTGCTAGTGGGTGAGTTTTCTTGATGAGTAGTAGGAGATTTATGGTGTTTTTAATTTTCTGCCACCAAGGGTAAAAATATATGAGGGACTGTGGGGGGAGAGAGTATGAGGGGTTTTGGGAATGTTAGGACAGGATTTTGTTTGGGAAATAGGGGATTAGGGAAAATATGTAAGCTTAGGGACAACAATTAGGGTTTAGGGATTTGTAGTTAGGATTTGGGAAAATGGGAATTGGGGATAGGGATGACTGAATATGGGAGTTAGGGAATGGGTGGATAAGCTGAGAAAATGAATGGAGGAGTGAAAAAATGAGGGAGTGGTAGAATAAACTTGGCAGCAAAATGACAAGTACAAACCCTAGGCAATGGCTTTTGAGAAATTGCAAGGTATTAGGGTTTGAGTTTTTTCACACAACCACCATAAATTTTCAAGAAAAACTCCTTTACTAGCAAGGAAGAGGGCTTGACTTACTTGCACACTAGAAGTTTTGAGCGATTTTGGCAATTTGAGGGAGTTTTTGAGGAAATCGGGCTTGGCAGCTCTATGCGCCGCGCCTCAAACCCAATGCGTCGCGCCTCCTGTGTGCACCGCGCCAATACAAATTAACACTGAAACAGGAGACCCAGTGCGCCGCGCCACTTGTATGCACTGCGCCTCTCACCTAGTGCGTTGCGCCCACAATTTTGCACAGTTTTTCTCCAAGCTCGCTTCCTTTGCTCAACACGACCTTCACTTTGCTCAATCTTTGTTCTTTGAATGAAAATGAGCTTTTTGAATTGAGAAGAATGATTTATACACAAGAGATTTTAATTTTTGATTCATAAAACCCACTTTTATAATGTTTGCAATGTGACTTTACTTTTCAACTCTGTTTTTTGAGCAGTTTACTTTATTTGTGCTTTTGATGAACTGAATGACTTGATTTTTTGGTTGCCTTGCAGGGAATGGAGCAGCTGAAGCTTGGCAAGGTGACCAGGGTTGCCACTGAAGTGATTTACATATGAAAGAACTGAAATTGCATGAATTTATACAATTAAAACTCTAAAATACTTTGTTTTTCCTCAAAACAGAGTTTTGAGGAAAACTACATTTCTGAGCAAGTGATTATGAATTTATTGGTACTGGAACTTTTTCAACCTCCTCATGCGCCTGCTGACCATTATTGGACATTTTGGGGACCTTTTTGATGAAACCCTAGACCTAATGAAATTGAAACCCTAGAACTGACTCCTGCAAATTTAAAGACAAAAGGTGACTGCAAATGATCTTGATGAACGAAAATGGGCCATCAGGTAAAGGACATGAGGGAAAATGTACAACAAGCCACTACCATCAGATGATCCATGCTCCTAACGGAATGCAGCTAACTGAGCGAGACACCTAATATGAAATGCAACAAGAGAGTTTGATCTCTGACGTAGGGATGAAGATATCGACACTAACAAGGGTTATCCAAATGTTGCATTGTCACAAGGCCCTTTTCAATTCCTCCACATAAATTGGAACCAAACCAAACACTTTCACATAAGGATTAATTCCCAAAAGAACACGAATAACAAAAAAGACTCAATGTGACAAAACAAACAAACAAAATGTAGACACGGAAAGGAATATGTACAAAGGGTAGTGTCACAACCCTGGAAAACTATTGAAAATATTGTTTAAGATCTTGGCCATTGACGAAAATTGAATCCATCTTCCCATCCCAAGATTGAAGATGATAAGTGCGTTGGCTAAGTTTTTCATGAACTAGATGGGGTCCAATCCACAAGGATTGGAACTTAGTGTGTTTCCCCTTCTCTTCGTGGGCTTTATCCCACTTCAATACCAGGTTTCCCACACTGAATTTCTTCTTCCCTATAGAATTCTTGTCAAACCATCTCTTGATGCAATTTTTATGAAGATAAAATTTGTCTTTTGCTTTCCTCCTTTTTGCCTGTAGATTTAAGAGAGTATCTATCCTACTCTAAACCAAAAGACAAGGCTTACCCTAAGATTCTTGCTAAAATTTAAGAACAAGCAGGTAAATGTTCAAAGGTAGGATGGATTCTTTTCCATACACTATAAAGGAGAGGTTTTAAGGGAGGGTTTTGGCATGACATGGTCAACTCATAGAGCATTCACCGAAGCAATGTGTCAGTTCCTTTGTTCAAAGTAGATGGTCATTTTGATAATACAGAGGAGGTTTTTATTAGTTGACTCAAAAAGACCATCTCCTTGTGTATATTGGTTAGATGAATGTTTCAATAGAATGCCATTTTCTAATATGAAATCATAAATTTTAAGTGATGAGAAATAATTTTCATTCTAAAAATCAACTGATGTTGAAATTCCAAACCTAGTGATGATATTTTGTTTAAGGAAATCAATGACTTCCTGATCATTCACTTTCTTAAGAGGAACTACTTATGTCCACTGTGTGAAGTATAATCTGTAGAAGTGAGAATATAAAAACATTTCTTTGATGAGTGTGGAAATATCTCACCAATAACATCTACGCCCCATTGTTTGAAATGTTCTTCTATAAAAATGGGTTGCAATGGGGTAGTTGTCTTTCTACCATGACCATCACGTTTTTTATAGACTAGACACTTGTGGGCATAAGCATGAGTATCATTGAAAAGTGTGGGCCAATAGTAGTTGGCATGCATAACTTTGTGTGCAATTGTGTCACCCGCATAATGTCCTCTTGTTGGTCCAATGTGAAGATCATACAATACCATTTCTAAGTCAGGTGCTTCTAGGCATCTGAGCATGACCCCTTCATGGTGCTTTCAAAAAAACACTCCATGTACCAATTGGTGTGATAGAGCTTTCATTCTGGTGGCCCTATTTTGTTGCATCAATAAGTGTGAGGGAAAGGTACCATGCTCAAGATATTGTCACACATATGTGTACCAATAAGTGGTTGCATCAGTGAGGGTAGTTCGATATTATACATTTCAATTTCCTTCTCCTAGCTGGAGGAGTCATCTTGTCGCATACTTGTGGATTCTGCTGTTAACTAGCATAAACCATGTCCTTTTATGGTATGAACTAGTTTGAACTTGATATCATACTCTCATAAACTAGTCATCCAGTTCTCTCTTTTATGCCCTAGCTCTTGTTGAACAAACATCGATCTGACTGTTGGGTGTGGCAAAAAGATGATAACATGATTATTCATAAGATAAGTCCTAAAGTGTTTTAAATCCTTATAAAATTCATAAGCTTGTTTATCGATGGTAGGGTAATTTAGTTTTGGTCCCTGCAAGTCGAAGCTCAAGAATGAAATAGGCAGCTCGTTCCCTTGATCATCCTTTTGTGCAAGAATGGCCGTGAGAGAAATGTTAGAAGCGAATGTACACAACATGTAATATTTGTTGAAATTTAGACTTTATAATGTTGGAGCTTCAACAATTTCTTATTTAATACGTGAAAATGCATCCTTTTCCATTTTATCCACTTTGTATATTGCATCCTTATTTATCATCTCTTGCAATGATTTTAAGATCCGGGCATAGTATGAGATGAATTTATGAAGGAAATTGATTTCCTTAAGAAGGACTGCATAACATTTTTACTCAAAGGGAAGGGAATATGAGTCTCTGTTTTGACCCACTCTGAGTCTACTTTGATACCATATTTCATGATAATCTGGCGTAAGATATTTCCCTCGAACACTGCGAAAATGATCTTCTTAGGATTTAATGATATCCTGTATTTGCGACATCGCTTGAAAAAATTATTTAGATGAGGCAGGTGATTAGATATTTTCTTCGAAAACATCATCATGTCATATAAGTAAACCACCATGCTCTATACAATTAGTCCATGAAAGACAATGTCCATCACACATTGAAAGGTAGCTCCTGCATTGATGAGCCCAAAGAGCATTCTCTTGAAAGTAAAAGTAACCCACTTTGTTCTAAGGGTAGTCTCATTTCTATCAAGTTACTCCACTAGAACTTGGTTATAACTAGAAAATCCATCCAGCAACGAAAACATTTCTGACCCTGATACTTTTTGTAGAATTTGTTCCATCAAAGACACGTGGTAATTATCTTGGTCTGGAGCTTGATTCAAATTGTGAAAATAAGCACACAAACGAATTCCTGGGACTTATTTCTTATGAGTACCTAATTTGATACCCATGTTGGATGATGAAATTTAAATATGATTTGAGCATCCAACATCTTTCTTATTCTTTCTAAATGAGGGGCTCAAGCGTAGGATGAAATTTCCTCAGTTTTTGTTTAAAAGGCTTGGCCCCTTCCTTAATAGGAATCACATGCTGTATCATTCACATATCATAAGTTTTCAAAATGTGAAGACATCTTAATATTATTTAAAAATGAAGATAAAACTTTACAACTCTTGGGGCGTACAGAAAGTATCGATATTCAAAAACTTCAGATCTTCCTTTCTCCCAAGATTTACATATTTATGTGGGAGTGTAGAGCTATAAGCCTTTGCATTGATTGACCCCTTGAACTGATTCTTCAGGTCGTACAACTTTTATAGTTATACCATGCCCTTAGGCATGGGATTTACTCTGCTTGCTAGTTCTTAACTTGCAATGCTCTTTCATGCTCATCTTCAATGATAGTTGTGTCCTTGAACACATCAACATTCACCAGAAAATACAATATCTATTGGTTACCATTGAAAAAATGAAAATTAATGGTATTATCAGGAATAGATGACCTATAAATAATCTCAATTGAAAATCCATCCTTTAAAGGAGACAAGCTAGCAACAACATTTTCTAATGTATGAGTAGTAGCATTGCGAATTCGAGGAACAAAAATGATATTAAAAGTTTGGAATTGCGAAATCAAATGCCATACCTCTTGTTGATAATTATTGAGATTAAGTGACACATATTGTATCGTATTTCGTACATATATCAAGATGATTTCAAAGTCACCTATTGCTTTGAGAACATGAACTTTGAGGTCAATGGCTTTCTTCAAACTAAGAATGAGTGCTTCATATTCGACAACGTTATCAGTGAACTCGAATTCCAAGTGTTAAAAGATCAGATTTTTGTTCTATCGTGGGACTATTATAATATAACCAGCTCTAGATCCATCCAGTTTATTAGAACCATCAAAATACAATGTCCAAATATTAGCAAAACTAGAGCTATGTCCTACACTACTACTATTTATATCCACTGTAAAAAGGCCATTTTCACCAATTGGATTTTGCGAAAGGAGTTCCAACTGTGTATCTGGTGGGATGGGTGAGGATTGTGCAAGGTAGCACCTGTGATCTACTTCCAGAAAGAAATATCCAAAAATGATGTTTGAAAATCTTACCGTCTCATTATGTCCCTCAAGTGGTGTCACGGTATGTTTCATGTATGGCTCGCTTTCCACTAGAATCTAGTTATTCCTGCATTTTATGGAAGCCACAAATGTATCCATTCATTGAGAAGTATCCTTGGAGCTTCTAGGATCAATCTCTACTCAGAAGTAATCCAAAGGCTTCAGATACGTCCACAATCACAATGTTTATGAACTGGTGAACTCTATCTTCTAATGAGAAATGAATGAGAACATTGTTAAATTCACCAATGGTCTGGACAAATGATCTGTCCAATTGTATGATTCATGCATTATTCTTATCCCACTTAGAATTAATTTTCTTAGTGATAGACAATGGAATGACATTCGTAGATGCACCAGAATCAACTAAACAATTATGGAAATTATAATTAAATATTTAAAATATTAACAAAAATGAGGGGTAAGGAGCATTAGAATTCAAATTAACAGCATTTACTACAGATTTGATTTTATTGTGAGACTTATCAAACATTAATTAAGAAGAAAAAAATTCCTTACTGATTGATGAGTGCGATGAGAGTGCTTGGATAATTAGTTCATGTTGACTTGTTATCTTCGTGATCTCAAAGAGTGAGATGTTAGTGCAAGCTCTATCTTCAATAATGTTGTCATCAATATTTTCAATTTGAACGGGTTTTGTTGATGAATCAGGTGGTGTGGATTTGTTCGAAACTTCAAAAGTGGTGGACTTGCTATTATTATTGGTGGAAGTTCTTTTAGAATATGGAGTGCTTCCCAACTTGCTTTGTAGATTCCGAGCTGAATTAGAAGGTGGAAGAATTATTCGTAATAGTTGCTTCTTTAGATATTTCTCAGAAATAGGTCCCTTTATCATCAAATTATAACGACCATTTGACTGTTAAGGAGGAACTTCACTCACTAATGGTTTATTGACAGTCTTCTTATCAATGTTGTATATAACAACAAACATATTTATTGAGTGTCGAGAACTAGAACTTTCATCAACCGCAGTTGGCTCACTTGCTTTCTCAGATTGTTCTTCCACAAATAAGGTGTCTTTAAGATTAGTCATCATGGTATTCATATTATGATTCCACTATGGGAATGTTTCCTCTGAATGTTTTTCTTGATGGAAAGTACGAAAACTGTCCATGCCCAAACTTTTGATGTTGAACATTATGTTAGAACTTTGAGCAATTTTAGTTGGTTATGAGTTATTATTCCTTTTCAAGAGAAATGACTTGAAAGGCTTATTCCTGGTTGATGCCTCGATTGACCTCCTCTTAAGTTTTGATACTTAGTTGGTGAGTGCATTCAAATACTTGGTCAAGATTTTAGTGTCAAAAGAATCTTTCTCCTTAGACTTGGATGTGCCTTGGGTCTTCTTACCAGCTTCCTTGGAGTCTTTAAAATCTTCATAATCATTGATGGCTCCAATAGTACACAAGTATTTATCTAAAAAAATTTCTTCTACAAAGTTTAAAGCCAGTTTTTCCTTTGCAATTCTTTTTATGAAAATAGAAATGTTAGTTGGTAAGGAAGTTGTGTGGTCATCTATAGTTATATAATCATGTGGCTACATAATTACATGGAATGTATTAAATATAGGGTTAAATCTTTGATTAAAATCTCTTTCTTTCTCCTTTTCTCCCATCTTAATATTACCAAGCTCTTTCAACAACATGTTCGGAGTTTTATCATCAACAAACTTTTCCAAAAATATTTTTTTAAAACTCCCTCCAAGCATGGAGTGAATTGATAGGAAAACTATGGTACCATATTGTTGCTCTACCTTCTAAAGTGAAATGAAAGATTCTACAAGAAACATCATCATATCATACCTCTAGCATCCATAGATGCATGTAGAAATCATCAATATGGTCCTATGTCTTATTCTTCTTTTCAAGATCAAACTGTGATAACAAATTTTTTGGATATTTAGGAATTCTATGAATATTATCCAGAAGAGTGAGCGACCTTTGGGCCATCCAATACAAGCCTTGATCAACCATGTCTTCATCTTCCTTTTCTTCCTCCTTTTCTAAATCTGATGAGCCTTCTCCTTCACCATTCAAGCTTTTGTTATACTCAAAATCAGCTCTTGGTTGATCTTTGTTCGAAAGAACTAAATCTTCCTCATGCTCTTCATTAATAGGTGGAAGTACCTCTTGCTG
The DNA here is from genome assembly GCA_031772625.1 of Pinus tabuliformis. Taxonomy (NCBI): domain Eukaryota; kingdom Viridiplantae; phylum Streptophyta; class Pinopsida; order Pinales; family Pinaceae; genus Pinus; species Pinus tabuliformis. Next base: position 770,150,493 of record CM062818.1, read on the forward strand.
AACTATTTATTCTAAACATTCTTCTAATTCTTCAAGAGTTTTAAAGACCAAATATTCCACCGACGTAACCAATACACCAGTATGAGTTGTTTCTTTATTTATGGGGTGATGAGGGAGACTATTTGTGATAGGAAGCAAACCAATATCTTTTGCAAATCAATGGATAATATGATGAATTGCCAAGAGTTGTTCGTAGGTAACTTCATAAGCTAACTCTGGATTAGGTTGAGAAGACCCTTCTACTTCAGGAACAGGAGTTAGGGTGGAATAAAGAATATTACTTCCTTGTACGGAAGATGAATGATTAGGATGAAATGATTTATCAGCCATAAAAAGGTGGTTTCCCTCCCTCTAGTGCCAAAATGTTGATGGCATTGGAACTGTTAGCCCTGAGGTGCAATGCTGCTATTTTGAAGACTAAAGGGGGGAAATGGTCTATGCTGCTATCGCGGAGAGGTTCCTATATGGTACATCACCTCAATTTTCTCACTCATCTACTCCCATCCACGTTCACTCATGTCCTAACCCAACCCTCACATCATAACAAAGTTCACTTTCGCCTTGGCCCTATGTGAATTAATCCAGTTTTTCCCCCATGCACTATTGCACCAAAGCCCTGAAAACCTTACCTTTCCACCCATATGCGCCCCTTTGCACATTTCTCGAGGTCATCTCATACCTTCGTGTCCCCCCATCGTCGATCTTCCCACTGATCTGACGGTCCGCACTTCACCCGACCGACGTTATATGCTCGATCAATCATCACTATTAGATCATTTCCGCCAAATCTAACGACTATCGTGCATATCGCTCGGGCAACAAGTGAGAGGGATACCTTCCCAATAAAAGCGGTTTCCTCTCTTTCCTTCGCTACTACATGGCACCCGATGAGTGGAATCGGGCGGGCTCCAACCTTTATCGCTTACTGCCTGATGACCGCCCGATAGAAACCATTTCCGCTTGAATAAACCGCTCCCGGACATTATCGTTTGAGCACCTCCACCACCCAATAGCCATTTGATCTACCCATCTGAGATCTGATGGCTTGGACTTATTCCACTCCTACCACGACTTTAAGCCTCTGATGATTTATCTCCTCCGTCCATTCCTCCCGATCCAACGGCCCTCGTTTGCGATCACCATAGTTCATCCTCTGCCACATGAACAACATCTCGACCGTCAATCCACACTATCCAACGGCCCAAGTGCCCCCATACCCCACTTCCCATCAATCACCCTGTGAGGAAATTTGTTGGCTCTGTCAATGTTTTTTACAGTCAGACAGTTGAACTGAAATAACGGAATACATGGCCGAAAGGAAAAAAACAACAACACGATGCAGCCGAACCAACAGAAATGATTGTGGAACATCCTAGCACGAGCGAACCACCTAACAGCGCGGCGAAATTACCATAATTTTATTACCGTGTTTGTTAGAAACAGAGCCCTCTGAGCTCATGTTTATCTAGTTATGGCATCAAGTAGTTAGAAGACAGAGAGGATAGATTAAGACATCTTGAGCCTCAGAGAGTTCTAGAGTATTGTAAAAAGCCTATAAATGGCTAAAAGTTGGAAGTATTAAGGGTTCAAGTTTTGATACTGTGGATACTCTGTTCCTCTCAGTATCTCATCTTCATTCTAGTAATACAAGCTTCTTTTGTTGTTACATGTTCAATTGCCACCTTCTCCTCTGTTCTAAGCTTGCACTTGAATAGGTTATTCATGTTTTTCTTCTGTGTCTAATGCCAGATAACTGTCATCTTATCTCTGCGTTGATAAATTATATTTGCAAGCTTCATTTACTTTCTGTAGCTAGCTATTCATATGTGTTTATGTATGTATTTGCTGGTACAGTTAGGATTCTCCACCTATTCATTGAATCTACAAACTATTGAGAATTAGTGGTCTAAAGCCTTGTCAAGCTGAGGGTGTTCACGCATGAATTGAGTGAAAAGAGAGTTTAAACAGTCATCTGACTTGATCCAAACCCTAATCCATTCCAGTAGTTCAGAGAACGATATTGAAGATTTATATGTTACCAGGCATCTCCGAGCTACAACCTAGGAGAGTTTCTTGGAGTGATAATAGAATTGGCACCGCTGCAGAGGAGAGGAGACTGAAGCTCAGCTTCCTTGGGGGATGACATAGATCCAACTTTGATGATAGACAAATTCTGGACACTATTTGGGTTGTAATCATCTATCTGGTGACTCTATTGAAGGACGAACCTCTCGGCGACTCCACTCCATAGTTGTGGCTTAGTTTGGGAGGCATACTCGGAGAAATCCTCAGAAGCCACGAGCTGACCCAGTACCTGACCCTGAAAAAATCATCAAAGAAAGAAAGGCATTGCAGAAAGGAGCATTAGGTTCAAGTAGTTCTAAACAATATTCTATATCTCTTCAAGAAAATCATGTAATAGAACAAAAACATGTTGAGAGTATAAAATCTAATACTAGTAGTGAAGAAAAAATCTCAAAGATTCATAGAGCTTCTTATTCTTTAGGTTCTTCTTTTGTTGTAAGCCCAAAGGAAGCCTCTCCTCCTATCCATCATACTCCTTTAGTCCTATCAATCACTCCTCAACCCCCTGTCATTTAGACTTCCAGTACCCTTATAGCCGCCACAGCTATGGCAGCACCACAAACACCTACCAAAATGGAAAGAACCATAGCTGCTAGGTATGGACCTCTAGTACTACCCACTCCTTTGAATGCCATGCCTACTGAATAATATCAGAAGTATATGCCTAAGTTCACTGGGACTGAGGGTGTTAGAGGTGAGGAACATCTTGAATCATTCTATAGCTAAGCTGATAACCTAGACATTAGTGAAGCCGATGTATGGATGAGAGTCTTTGTCCAAAGTCTAGATGGAGAGGCTAGAAAATGGTTCTGAGAACTGACCCCAAGGTCTATAGCAGATATTGAGGCTTCAGATGATGCATTCCTAAAGCATTGGGGGGATAAGAAGGATCTAATCTACTACCACACTGAGTTTGGGAACTTAAAGAGGGAAAATGGTGAGTTATTTTCTGATTTTAATAAGAGGTTTAACCGCATGTACAACAATATACCAACTGAAGTAAAATCCACCACTACCTCTGCTAAACTCACCTATGCTAGTGCCTTTGATTCTGACTTTTGTCTACTATTGAGGGAGAGACGATGTGCTACCTTGGCTGATATGCAGGATGCAGCCTTGGAAGTAGAATCAAACATCACGGCTGCAGAGAAGCTCAAGGGGAATGTTGATAGAAGGAGATAGAGGGGTGAACCTTCATCATCTTTGGATTCCAAGATAGATAAAATGACCAAGATGATAGAGTCATTAACCTTTGAAATCTCCAAATTAAAGGTTGAGAAGCACCCTGGGAAAGGAAGAGTTCCTAATACCTTTGCCCCTAGAAATCCAAATCCATATAGAAGAGATAATGAGTAGTTGCAGTGCTGCAAAGAAGCAAAGATGCCAATGAAGACCAAAGGGTGAAGACCCCTTTCCAGAATGTAGTCATGGAAGAAGAAAAATTTGAAGATGATGAGATCCATTTTTTGGAAGACAAAGGTAGTGCCTCCTTTTTGACCTTATCTTCCTATGAAAAGTCATTATTCAATGACCAAATCAGCCAAGACTAGGGTGGTGGAGCCGTTCTGCAAACCGATGATTAACATAGATATGATATGAGGTTGAAGATGAATAATGCCAAGGAAACTCATGTTCAGAAAGTTGTTGTCCCTGCCATACAACAAGCTAATAAGCAGAAACGACCAGCAGTTGATCCCATCATCCTCAAAGCTCCATCTCATGAGGTAAAAGGCCTTGACAAGTCTCCTTCTCCTTTCAGTTTTCTATCAGAAATTCAGAAGCTAAGAATACCTATACCTCTGATTGAACTAGTGAAGAATGAGTCATTCAAGAGATATATCCTCGAGGCCCTTGAGCCTAAAGCCATCCAAGCCTCCACTGACTATGTAAATCTGTAAGATGACAAACTAACTATTGTTCTCAACCCAATGATTGAAAATTATGATGACAAATCCCCATCATTCTATGTCTCTTTGACTATTCATGACAAAATCCTCCATAACTACCTTATGGACATAGGAGCCAGCCATAATCTAATGCCCAAGGCTGACATGGATGAGTTGGGTCTTGACATTACCAAGCCTTATCATGACCTATTTTCTTTTGACTCTAGAAAAGTGAAATGTTTGGGATTAATCAAAGACCTAGGAATCACCTTGTCTCAGCTGCCCATGAAGAGCATGATGATGGATATTGTGGTAGCAGATGTACCCCCCAAAAGGAACATTGCAAAATGATCTATCCTATGCTACTGTACCAGTTTTTGGAGGTGAGAGTAGGAGATTATACGGAGAAGCTCAGTTGGCTTATATCATCAGTGATGAAAGGAATCCCACTAATGATCCCATCTATGCTTTTGACACTGATTTTGGAGCCTGTATTCTTCAGATATCCCAGTTGGCCTCCATGCAGCTTAGGAAACTGGTTTTCCAGGTCACAAAGGAAGAAGGCCCACAAATTTGGGACATGTCCTTTGATGGAGCTTGCTCTAAGGAAGCTACAGGGGCAGGTGTAGTCCTTGTGTCCCCCACACAAGAATGCATTCATTTATCTTTCAAGTTAACTTTTCAGGTCACAAATAACATAGCAGAGTACGAAGCCTTGATATTGGGCTTAAACGCTGCTAAAGAAATGGGCATCAAAGGTCTGAAGGTTTTTGGAGATGCAGAACTTATCATTCAGCAAGTGAACAAAACTTTCCAAGCAAATCATCCAAGGCTGAAAGAATACAGAGATGAGGTATGGAAGCTCAAGGATTCTTTTAATAGTTTCAGCATTTCTTACATCCCTAGAATGAAGAACCAACTTGTTGATTCCCTTGTTGTGTCTGCTAGCACGTTTATTCCTCCTTTGCCTCCTAAATTGACTTATGAAGTTCAGGTGAAATATAGACCATCTCTTCCTAACAATGTCAAATACTAGAAAGTTTTTGAAGATGATGATGAAATTAATAGGTTTTTACAAGTCATTGATGAATTTTCTGAAATGCACATTGACCAAGAAAACGAAACCATTGAAGAATGCAACTAGTCCAAGCTAAAGGATGAGATTGGTCAGGATAACATTGTTCAGCTGCCTAGTAACCATATACCCAAAGGATTGGTGCCCCTAGAGAAGTTGTTTGATCATAATGATGTACCTTATAAGCCTGCCAAAAAAGAAAATGTGTTTGCAGTTCAGAGACATAATGTAGGGAGTCCAGACATCCAAAGTACATAAATCTGTCCACTCGCTTGTCTTCTACCCAAAGTTCCGAGTATTGCACCCTGATGAAACAATTAGCTGATATTTTTGCTTGGGAGTACAGTGATCTTAATACCTATGGCACAAACATCATTCAGCATAAGATTCCACTGGACAAGAACACCATCCCTTTTAAGCAGAAATTAAGACCTATCAACCCTCTCTTATTGCCTTTGATTGAAAAGGAAATCAAGAAGTTGTTATATGCCAAGATCATAGTTCCCCTAAGGTATTCAAAGTGGATAGCTAACCTTGTGGTAGTGAGAAAGAAGAATGGAGAAATCAGGCTTTGTGTTGACTTCAGGAATCTGAACAAATGCTCTAAAAAAGACAACTACCCCCTGCCTAATATGGAACACTTGCTGCAAAAAGTTTCAGGGGCTAGAGTCATGTCTTTCTTAGATGGATTTTCAGGTTACAATCAGATTGTTGTACATCCAGAAGATCTGGAAAAGACCACCTTCACTACTCATTGGGGCACTTTCATGTACTCCAAGATGCCTTTTGGACTGATGAATGTTGGGGCTACTTTTCAGAGGGCCATGGACATGGCCTTTGTGGGAGAAAAGGACAAGTTTGTCCTTATTTACCTTGATGACATAACCGTCTTTTCCAACAGTCACAAGGACCATTTGCAGCATTTGAAGAAGGTGTTTCTAAAATGCAGACGGTTTGGAATTTTTGTGAACCCAAAGAAGTCACAATTTTCTCTAGAAGAAGGAAAACTTCTGGGACATGTTGTTTCTATTGAAGGTATGTAGATTGATCCAATAAGAGTTCAAGAAATTAAGACATTGTCAATCCCAAGGTCAAAAAGGGACATTCAATCTTTCCTGGGTAAGATTAACTTTGTCAGGAGGTTTATTCCAAATTTTGTAGAGCCAGTGAAGCACATCACTTCCATGCTGAAGAAAGGATCAAAAATAAAATGGACAGATGATGCAAGAAGCTATTTTGAAGCCATCAAACAAGCTATCATGGAAGCTCCCACTCTAATCAGTCTAGATTACACCAGGGAGTTTTATATCTTCTCTTTTGCCTCTTATGATACACTTGCAGCAGTTCTATTGCAGAAAAATGATGAAGGTGTAGAGCACCATGTGGCATTTTTCAGCAAAACTCTGAGGGAAGCTGAACTAAGGTATGACCTTACAGAAAAACAAGCTTATGCTCTCATAAAATATTTAAAGGCATTCAGAATTTATATTCTGCATTCCAAAGTGGTTGTGTATGTACCTTTAGCCTCAGTAAAATATGTCCTAACTCAGCTAGATATTGATGGAAATAGAGCTAAATGGATTGCGAAATTCATAGATTTCAACATAGAGGAGAAGCCCACCAAGCTTGTCAAAGGCCACGGCTTGGCTAAGTTTATGGCTGAGGAAAATTGTCGTTTGTTAGAGATAAATTGCATGGGTTTAAATTCAGGTGGTGAGCAGACAGAGGAATGGTATTCTAGTGTAGTTCATTTTTTGCAGAAGCTAGAAGTCCCTCCAGGGTGTATCTCAAGTCAAGCCCGGGCCATTAAGCTCAGATCAGCCAAATTATGCATTAATAAAAACCTGCTTTATTGGAGAGACCCATTAGTGATCCTCTTGAGATGTCTAGACAAAGGACAATCTGTGGAAGTCATGCGCCAGTTCCATTCTAGCATCTGTGGAGGGCATCATTATTGGAAAACAACAACCCACAAGATCCTAAGAGCTGGGTATTATTGGCCTACTCTATTCTCTGATGTGTTTTCTTTTGTGAGGTCTTGTGACAAATGTCAGAGGTTTGTAGGAAGACAATAGCTAAAATCTCTGCCCTTGAAGCCAGTGCACACCAATGGTCCCTTCCAGTAGTGGGGCTTGGACTTTATAGGTGAGATCAATCCACATTCCAGTGGCCAGCACAAATGGATCTTGGTAGCCACTGATTATTTCACCAAATCGATTGAGGCGATACCCACTAAAAATTCTAATCATCAGGTTATCATAAAGTTCTTGAATGAGAATATTTTCACTAGATTTGGTTGCCCAACCAAACTAGTCACTGATAATGCAACAGCTTTCAGGGCAAAAGAATTGGTGGACATGTGTGAATCCATGGGAATTCAATTGGTGCATTCTACCTCATATTATCCTCAAGGCAATGGCCTGGCAGAATCATCTAACAAGAGTCTTGTAAGGATAATTAAAACATTGTTGGAGGACAACAAAAAGAGTTGGGATTCCAAGTTGAAGTTTTCACTGTGAGCTAACAGGGTTACCAACAAGAAGCCCATAGGAATTCTCCATTTAAGCTAGTTTATGGCACTAACGTTGTTTTTCCTATCCAGCTGATTCTCCCTGTGGCCAAGTTCTTGCAAGAAGAACATGATGAAGAGAATGACATGGCAAGGAAAATGAGTAACTTGGTTGAGTTACAGAAAATCAAAGAACAACTGGTTGAGAAGTCAAGAATTCATCAGAAGAAGATCAAAGAAGCCTTTGATAAAAAGGAAAAAATGGACAGTTTTCAGGTTGGTGACTGGGTTCTCAAATGGGATGCATTGAAGGAAAAGAAAGGCAACGATGGTAAATTTGATGCCTTATGGACAGGACCATTTTTCATTGCTCAAGTTCAGATGAACAAAACTTTCATTTTGCACAATTTGGAGGGGGAAGGTGTTTTTGATGGCCCAGTCAATGGGTGGTTTTTGAAACTTTACTTCATATGAGGCTTTAAGGCCTTAATATTGTAATAGGTTTTTCAGTTTTTTTTTTTATGCAAATAAACTCCATGCCCAATGGAACACTAGGAGATAAGTTTGTTTTGGTTGTTACTGGAAAGGCAGTAGTCTACAGTTCTTGAAACCTCACAGGGAGGCTTTCACCCCCAAAGGAGCCAGTGTTAGCCCTGAGGTGCAGTGCTGCTATTTTGAAGACTAAAGGGGGGAAATGGTCTATTCTGCTATCGCAGAGAGGTTCCCATATGGTCCATCACCTCACTTTTCTCACTCATCTACTCCCATCCACGTTCACTCATGTCCTAACCCAAACCTCATATCATAACATAGCTCACTTTCGCCTTGGCCCTGTGTGAATTAATCCAGTTTTGCCCGCATGCACTATTGCACCAAAGCCCCGAAACCCTTACCTTTCCGCCCATATGTGCCCCTTTGCACATTTCTCGAGGTCATCCTGTACCTTCATGTCCCCCTTCCATTGATATTCCCACTGATCTGATGGTCTGCACTTCACCCGACCGACGTTATATGCTCGATCAATCATCACCGTTAGATCATTTCTGCTAGATCTAATGGCTATCGCACATATCACTCGGGTAACAAGAAAGAGGGATACCCGCCTGATAAAAGAAGTTTCCTCTCTCTCCTCCACTGTTATGTGGTGCCCAATGAATGGAATCAGGCGGGCTCTAACCTTTACCGCTTATCGCCCGATGACTGCCCGGTAGAAACCATTTCCGCATGAATAAACTGCTCCCGGGCATTATCCTTCGAGCACCTCCACCGCCCGATAGCCGTTCGATCTACCCGTCTGAGATCTAACGACTCAGACTTATTCCACTCCCGCCACGACTTCAAGTCTCCAGCGATTGATCTCCTCCATCCATTCCTCTCGATCCAACAACGCTCATTCACGATCACCATAGTTCATCCTCCATCGCCTGACAAACATCTCAACCATCGATCCACACCATCCAACGGCCCAAGTGCCCCCGTACCCCACTTCCCATCAGTCACCCTGTGAAGAAATTTGTTGGTTCTGTTAGTGTTTTTGACAATTGGACAGTTGAACTGAAATAACGGAATACATGGTCGAAAGGAAAAAAAACAACAGCACGATGCAACCAAACCACCAACACGAGTGAACCACCTGACAGCGCGGCGAAATTACCAGAATTTGATTACCGTGTTTGTTAGAAATAGAGCCCTCTGAGCTCATGTTTGTCTAGTTATGGCATCAAGTAGTTAGAAGACAGAGGGGACAGATTAAGACATCTCGAGCCTCAGAGAGTTCAAGAGTATTGTAAAAAGCCTATAAATGGCTGAAAGTTGGAAGTATTAAGGGTTCAACTTTCGAAGACTGTGGATACTCTGTTCCTCTCAGCGTCTCATCTTCATTCTAGTAATACAAGCTTCTTTTGTTGTTACATGTTCAATTTCCACCTTCTCCTCTGTTCTAAGCTTGCACTTGAATAGGTTATTCATGTTTTTCTTCTGTGTCTAATGCCGGATAACTGTCATCTTATCTCTGCATCGATAAATTAGATTTACAAGCTTCATTTACTTTCTATAGCTAGCCATTCATATGTGTTTATGTATGTATCTGCTGGTACAGTCAGGATTCTCCACCTATTCATTGAATCTACAAACTATTGAGCATTAGTGGTCTAAATCCTTGTCAAGCTGAGGGTGTTCATGCATGTCTTGAGTGAAAACAGAGTTGAAACAATCATCTGACTTGATCCAAACCCTAATCCATTCCAATAGTTTAGAGAACGATATTGAAGATTTACATGTTACTAGGCATCTCCGAACTACAACCTAGGAGAGTTTCCTAGAGTGATAACAGGAACCCTCCAACATATAAAGGGGTCTCCCCGATGAAAATTCCCAATTAGACTTCACAAAGTTTGGGATAGGAGCTCTTCCAAAATTAAGGACCAACTTCCATTATTCTTAAATATTTTCCTTGGCTTCAATGGTTAGAAAAATAGAGAAATGCACATGTAATTTTGAATGAGAAAGTGAGTATGCCATGTGAAATGTTGAATTGTAAGATGTATCAAAGTTCTTCTAGCGAAAGGGAAAATAAAGTTAGTCTTTAAGAGAAGAGTAGTATTACTAATCTAATAAATACACACTGACATATATATGAAATAATCATTAGACAACTAGTGAAATAGTTCACATATAGTCAACGATCAGTAAAACAATTACAACACACATTTAGTAACATATGCACCAAAGCCACAAAATACTCCAATTTATTCAGTACAAAATTACAAAAGCGTACACCGCAAGCATTCAAAGAATACCATTACAATGTTTACGATATACACATGAAAGTGTGTTAACTCAACGAGCTTCATATATTAAGTGAAAGTTCCAAGATACATAGATATAATGAACACCATTAGCTCCAATAGTGGAGCGTTAGAGCTACCACCTACTCTCCAAAAGAACTATCTTCCTCTCTGATGCTTAGTTAGAGAAGCCAAGGTGAAAATTCTTTTTCTTGAGTTATGAGGGTGTATATATAACAAATGAGATGGCTCTTCACCTCCCTTGTGACTCTTGGACTTCCCTCATGACTCTTGAGCTTCCAACTAAATTTTCGAATTTCCATGTGACTCTTTGACTTCTTCATGAATTTTCACATTCGATATGTGACTCTTGGAATTTCACTTTACATTAAATTTCTCATAATATTGAAAACTAGATAATTAAATTCACAAATGATGTGGCAGATGATGAATCATTTGACACATTGAAGTGACACCTTGACAAGACATGACTTGACACTAATGACATGAACTGGATGATGATGTGGCAACATCAAGCCACTCTTATTACTACTATCCTTTTTCCTTCTTGAGAAATTTTACATTATTTTCCTCTTCCTCCTCCATAAGGCTTGAACATAGAGTTCTCCAATGTGATCTTTATCTTCCAACTTTTGTCACAATCCAACGTCCCTTCGTCTCCTTGCTCAATGATAAAATTGTATTTATAGGTTCATAAGTGTCTTATAGCATGAAATCTTTCTTCTTCTACTCAATCATCATCATTTCATGAAAAAGTGCATTTCCTGCAATTGAAAGTCACTCATGACAAGATAAAATCGGTCCAGAAATATCCTAGTCTAGCTTCCTTCATGAAGATGTTGATTGAGCTTTAACTGGGTGCTTGACTAAGAAGAAGACTCGGGGATTGCACAATGCATATTTCCAGGGGCCAAGAGCGATGAATAAAAGCTTAAGACTATGTAATGCATAGTTTTAGAGGCCTGGGAAGGAAGATTGTGCATCTAAGGATATCAATGAGGCATTCTTGAGCCCTGAGATTATCCAATGCATAGTGCAAGAGAGAAAGTGTTGAATTTTCCAAGTCTCTCTGTTAGAAAATTAATCTGTATTCTGCTGGTTTATTTCTTCTTCTTGTTTAAATTTGAACAAGTTATTTAATACATTTAAATATCAAAATGAACACAATACAGTCACAACATCTACCGATCATCAATTGAAAGAAAACAAGCACACAAGTGACATCATTATTTTTGGACAAATGTCCCAGGAAAAATCCAATGCGGGAAAACCAGTGTAGATATTCAAAGGGTTATATTATTATGCAGTCTTTATGAGTAAAACTGGGTTCCTAACTGGCTCACCCGACATAGAAAAATACATGGCAAAAATAACTCTATATCCAGAAACATGTATTCAGAAAACCTGTCCCACGAAACCCTCTCCGGCATAACTGAAGCTCAGCGCTGGCCCTTCTGGCCTCTGCGTCAGACTTCTACTGACCTGTGTCAGCCCCAGGACCCTTTGCATCAACCCTTTGAGGCACTGCACAACCTCTGGGACCCTCTGCGTGGATGACGTAGTCCCTCTGGCCTCTACACTGTCTCTGTTGGGCTCTACGTAGCCTGGACTGGCTGCTGCTCTCACTCTCTCTGCTTTTGCTTTGGTCTCTCATTATTGTCTCTGCCTCTCTACCTCATACTCACTTCCCCTCACTATTGATCACTAATTCAACTTTTCTTAGCAACCCCGCTCGAGCAAAATGAATGAGTGATCACTTTGGTGTGTTCTCCAACTGACCCTCAAGCCTCCTCTTATACTTTTCTCGTTGGTCCTTCAACGTCGAGCTTAAATCTCTAGTCAATGGCTAAGATTATATTTGGCTTTATCCATGACTTTTGGAACCTTCTAATCTAGTTTTATATTAATACCCATTAATATTTTATTTTTCCTAAGTTTAGACTTAGGAACTCCATTAAAAATATTAATTATTTTAATATCTCCAAAATTAGGTACAACCTATCCAAACCATTTCTGGGTCTTGGAGATCTCATGTGTTTTAGCCCCTCCACCAATTTTCATGGCTAGAGCACATCCAACGCTACCACAAATCAACACTCCCTCTTAGCGAGAATTGTGCTCTAGTAATACTCCTCACTGAGCATCACTCTGATTATCTGGCATTGATACCTGTGTTGATGCTAGGCCTCCTCAACCAAAATCTTCTGCACTGATGCATCTTGTGCTGCTGCCCATGGCCCTGTCACTACCAATGCTACATCCATACGACAGCTCCCTCTACATCCGTGTTGTTGCTGGTCCATCCTCCCAACACTGCATCTGCACTGCATCCCCTCTCATCATGCTGCATCATGCTACTCCATACTACTACTGCGCTGCAACGTAGTTATTAAGAAGTAAGTAACTACTCCACCCAACTTCTGACATCCCTGTCAGGCTAGAAACACTCCCGATGTTGAAGATCCCTCTGTCGCTAACAAGTGCTCCCTCTACTGACCTTTGCGCTACTGCAACAACTCCCTGCATCTCGCACCATTGCAAACCTCTCTCTGTCATCCTACGCCATTGCAACACTCCCATGCCTCTCGCACTATTGCATCCTGCTAGCCTCGCATTGCCCAAGGACTCCTACACTGTAGCACTCTTTGTCGCTTCATCTGCACCCGTCTCTACTGACATCCACCAGTCCTGCTACTCCTCTTTGGGGCTCCCGTAGCAATGTATAATCCAAGAGGTTGGGTACCTCAAGGATCCTGCCCCTCATTTCCTGTAGCCCTCCTAACTACAAATCGATGTCTCCCCACTTCTTCTTGAGTGGTACATGAGCACTCATGGCACAATCGTCATCCTCCTTGACTTCTTTCTCCGCCCTCACTGGCATTTCCTTCGAGTCAGAAGCCTCTCCCTTACTCTTCTTCCTCGGACACTAGTTCGCATAGTGACCCAGTTCCTCACAATGGAAGCACTTGACCTTGGAGAGGTCCTTCTTCTTTCTCTTCTCCTACTTTCTCGCAGATGCTAAAGCTGCATCCTCTTCCTCTTCCTTCTTGATCCTGACCCCTTTTCCGCTACTCCCCACCTTAGTCAGCCATCTGATCTCTTCTTGACGAAGATCCACCCATAGTTCTTCCCACTCCAGAAGACTCGTCCTGCCTAGTATGCTCTGGACATATGTCTCCCAATCCTTGGAGGTTGCGTTAAGTGTGGTCCTTACCATCAATTCCTGATCCGACGGGGCCCCTATGGAAGTTAACTGGTCACGGATCTCCTTCAACCGACCGAGGAAGACATCTATCTACTCTCCCTTTTGCATCTGGTATGACCTTAGCTAATTCTCCAGAAGCATCTTCCTCTGCACGAAAGTATGCTTGTACAATGTCTTCAAAGTGTCCCACATCTCCTTTGCCGTTTCCTTCTCGGAAATATGTGGTACCACATGATCCTTCACCCCATCAAGGATGATGCACTTTTCCTTCGCCATTGCCTCCTCGTACCTTTCATTAGCTATTGGGTCAACTGGGATAGCCATCACTCTTAAGGCGAAGCCCTTGATACGATGTCTGTTTAGAATGGACAAGATCCTGGCCTTCCAGACCACAAAGTTGGACACTCCGTCTAGCTTATCCTGATCTCTCAACCCATTCACGACCATCTTGTTGCTCTTCCCTTTAGACTCCTCTGAGTCTCTCTACTTCTCGCCTTGAAGTTCTCAGTTCGACTCCTGCTGAGTCTCTCTACTTCCCATCTAGAAGTTCTCGTTTTGACTCCTTCGAGTCTCTCTACTTCCCCTTTGGAAGTTTTCTTCTAGACTCCCTCTGAGTCCTGATTTCCCTCCTAGAAATCCTTCTGCCAATTGACAAGTTGCCCCTCTCCGATTTTCTGTCCAACTGCAACACTGATCCGGATTCCTTGGCTAGAAATCTGCCTTGGCAGCAACTCCCTTTACCTTGGTCTTGCCCTGTTAGGTACTGTTCTAACCACAATACCCCACCAGCTTCGCTCGGCAAACTACCCAAAGCCTCCTATGCCCCAAAAACTGAAGGATTGAGCCTCTTGGTTCTGTGCAATTCCGGCACCGAAGAAATAGCTAGTTGCGTCAGCCCTTCTGGCCTCCACATGGCTTTGTGTGAGCCAGTTTCTGCCCTCCTTAGACTCTATGCTACCTCTTTCTAGCCCAAACTTGATGACACAGTCCCTCTTCGTCACTCCTTCCTCTCTCACTTTCTGCAAGGATCTACTCTATCACTTGAGACAGTTGAATATGTTGCAAATGCTCTATTAAGCTGATGCCTTCAGTTTTCCTGTGATCTTCAACCTAGCTCTGGTACCATGTTGAATTTTCTAAGTCTATCCATTAGAAAATTAATTTGTATTCTGCTAGTTTATTTCTTCTACTTGTTTAAATTCAAACAAGTTATTTAATACATTTAAATACCGAAATAAACACAATATAGTCACAACATCTACAGATCGTCAATTGAAAGAAAACAAGCACACAAGTGACATTGTTATAATTGGACAAATGTCCCCGAAAAAACCCAATACGGGAAAATCAGTGGAGCTATTCAGAGGGTCATATTATTATGCAATCTTTCTGAGTATAACTGGGTGCCTAACTGGCTCACCCGAAAAAGAAAAATACACAGCAACAATACCTCTATATCTAGAAATAGGTATTCAGAAAACTTGTTCCACGAAACCCTCTCAGGCACAACTGAAGCTCAGCGCTGGCCCTTCTGGCCTCTGCATCAGACTTCTGCTAACATGCGTCAGCCCTAGGACCCTCTACGTCAACCCTTTGAGGCAGTGCGTAGCCTCTGGGACACTCTGCGTCACTCCAGCAGCCTCTGTGTGGATGACACAGTCCCTTTGGCCTCTCCGTTGCCTCTGCTGGGCTCTGTGTGGCCTGGACTGGCTGCTGCTCTTGCTCTCTCTGCTTCTGTGATGGTCTCTCAGTATTGTCTCTGCCTCTCTGCCTCATACTCACTGCCCCTCACTGTTGATCACTGATTCAACTTTTCCTAGCAACCTCGCTCTAGCAAAATGAATGACTGATCACTCTGGTGTGTTCTCCAACTGACCCTTAAACCTCCTCTTATACTTTTCTCGTTGGTCCTTCAACGATCGAGAGTAAATCTCTAATCAACGGCTAAGATTAGATTTGGCGTGATCCATGACTTTTGGAACCTTCTAACCTAGTTTTATATTAATGCCCATTAATATTTTATTTTTCCTAAGTTTAGACTTAGAAACTCCATTAAAAATATTAATTATTTTAATATCTCCCAAATCAGGTACAATCTGTCCAAACCATTTCTGGGTCTTGGAGATCTCATGTTCTTTAGCCTCTCCACCAATTTTCATGGCTAGAGCACATCTAATGCTACCAAAAATCAACATAGAGAGGCTAAAGGATTGAAAAACTGCATAGCTCAAGGAAGTAGGGAGACAAATTGATGTGTGTCAACACACAGTGTGTAGAAGGAGGTTGAATGAGAGGATGAACTGCATAGTTGTGGAGGTCAAGGGGCCAGGGTTGTACATTGAGACTATGCAATGCCTAGTCCTTGGAGGAAGGAACTGCACATTGTGCAGTTCTAGGAGGCAAGAGATCAACTTGAGACTTGCCACTGTGTAATTCACGGTTCCAAGGGGCTGAGTGGGTCAAGTTGATTGGGTAGGAAGCTTTCCAGAATTTAACTAGCTACGAGATCAGTGAGGTAAAAGTGAAACCATGATTAGACTTATGAATGATCTCACACACTCAAAACGATTGACATCGCAACATTGAACACTCAGAACACAAGAACAACATGATCCCTTCAATCTGACAACAATACAACCCCCTCCAAGTGAAACACTTAGGATGTGCTTTGTGACAACAGTGATGACACTAGTGTGACATTGCATGAAACTTTGGGAATGAGTCTAATGCATGCCTATATGATAAATAAGATTCATCGACACCAATTTACCCCTTGAAATGAACCATAACTCTAATTTTGCAATGTACAAAATTTCCCGTGCCAAAAGACGACACTTTAGTTTTCTTCACAAAGGGAATAGAAAACTTAGAGGATGTGCATTGGATGACCCCTACTACCAGAAGAAACAACTTACAAGGTCAAAGTAGGATTCAAAATTAAGATGCAGGGAAATTTTTTGGAGGGTTTTGTAGCAGCAACAACATATCCCTATCTAAAAAAATGGTTTTAGGTAGCCCAAAATGAAGCCAAACAAGCTCAAAGGAGAGTGTAGCAATGGTTAAGTTGTGATGTTTTTCTTGCATGGTGCAAAAATGGACATATCAGAGAATCGGTCGACAACAACAATGACACAATCATTAACATGCTTCATGGATGGAAAACCTAACATGTAATATATGGATACCAACTTCCAATGCTTGTTCAAGGTAGGTAGAGGAGTGTATAACCCATACTTTTTTATGGTTGGTTTAGTAATGACATAAATAGTACAAGATTTGATATATTGTTGGATATCTTGTTGAAGTTTTGGCTAGTAGACATATTTCTGCAATACCACTACTATATTTTCCACATGAAATTTGCTTGCGATATGACTATAATGTACCTCATAGATCAACCTGGAACTCTCGCTTGAAGGAACACAAAGGTGGTCGAGGTAGCATAAGATCACATCCTAGAGGTGGATGCATGGAATTTTCTTTCCTATAATCAACATCTAGTGTGTGTTAGTGAACTGAGAGTCACTATTGTATAATTTTGACCACCCAAGGGTCTCCTTCCTACAAGAGTTAAGAATTGTGCTTAGCACCACAATTGGTTTCTACTAAGGTAGTTTGCAACATAATTGGTGTTATCCTAATTTATTTGATGTTCAAATGGAATTGTTGCAAGTATGTGGACCATTTTTTATGCTAGTTGTTTTGTAACTTTCCTTGTGTCTACATAAATTGCAGAGGCTTGTGATTAGTGTGCATGATCATCTCGTTCCACAGAATATAATGCTTTGATTTTTAGTAGGCCTGCATGATGGGGTACATATCCTTGTTAGAGGTGGGATGCCTTTGAACAATATTAGAGAGTGTTTCACAATGATAGTCCATTGAAAATCCTTGATGAATGAGGATTGGACGAATAACATAGTTAAAGGAATATATCTTAATCTCAAATGGATTTTGTAAGTAGAGTAGGGAGATTACTAGTAGCATGGAATAAACACAGTGTTTTAGATCCCATGATCTAGATTGGATCGTTATACCATTCTCATTCATATCGATGCTTTTAGAGTGGAAAAGTGGAGGAATCAACTAGATGTTTTTGAGGATAAAGCTATTTTGCTTAAGAATTACACCCTTTTGTACTATTCTACACACAAGGACCTTTCTAACAATGAAATAATCACTACAATTGGTGTTTGTATGCAAATGTTATGTGACTCGAAAGTTGACCTTCCTATTTTGACTACCATAATTCCAAAGGATGTTGCATTAGCCCCCATTATTCATGGAAAAGGGGATAGTCATGTGATAATGATGAATATGACTAGAGAATAATCCATATTATAACTCTAGCTACTAGTTGAACAAGTGAAACTTAGCTACAAGTAGGCTATTGGGCCATGTTATAATAGATCCACTAGGAGGAAAAGGGATTCCATTCTATTTGAAGGTTTTTTTTCCATTAATAAGACGAGTAGATGAATGTGGATAGGGAGAGAGGAAATAAAGAGGAATTGTGCATTTTAGTATCCCACATGCCACATGCCTCACTTCTCTATACTTACAACATTTTTCCATTTTGAGAAAGAGAGTAGAGCAACCTCACCTTCTAGTTGGGTTTTATCTTGAAAAAGTTTCCTAGGTTACATATTATGTTTTTTTTTCCCAGGAAAATAGAGTTCGTAATTTCTATTAAAAAGATGATAATAGAGATTACATGTTGTTGATGCCGTAGCATATGCAATAGTGTGGTTTAACCACTGTACAAAAAGGTTATCAATGAAGTATCCTGTAAGTGCAGCCTGTGGATACGGTGGGACTGTATCCGTCCAGATATGTACAATAACAGTGTCTCATATATATCCGTCTATAACCAGAAATGAGGTCTATGAGGCCTCATGCAGTAAGAAGAAAGTGATAGTGCCGATCATTTACAATGCTGTGTATGAACAAAATTATAAGTAACATGTAGATCAAAAATGTTTTAGTTGGGGAAGAGTTCCCCCCGTTGCTGGTCTTCAATATATGGTCGGTGGTAGAAAGGTTACATATTATGTTATTTTTTGGGCAGTGAGTTTTATTTCTCTATTTTTTGTTTTCTACATAATTATAAGTTACATGAATGCTCTCTCTCTCTCTCTCTCTCTCTCTCTCTCTCTCTCTCTATATATATATATATATATATATATATATGCAGCTTTTAGCTTCGTTACACAATTTGATTACAAACACTAGATTAGGTTATATATATATATATGTGTGTGTGTTATATATATATATATATATATATATATATATATATATATATATATATATATATATATATATATATAAAATTGTTATTATACCATAAGTTAATATTAATACTAAAACAATAATTTAATATTAACATTAATAATAATTTAACATTTACATAAATATTAATTTAATCCGCCTAGCCATGTACATTAAATGGCTAGTAGAATAGATAGGCATTAAAACACTTACATTATGATACATCTCACATTACCAAGATTTAAAAAATCATAAAAATTAATCACATTATAACTTTATTTTAAATTAGTATTATTATTAATTATAAAAGAATTAATATATAAATATATACATTTAAAAAGGCATGCAATAAAAATTTTAATGGTGGATATGCACCTCCATTTTACCCTAAGGGTTTTTAACATAACACATATTTACATGACATTTTTTTTAAATTAATTTTGAGATAAATATCAAACTTTGATTTATGAATACTAGTAGAATATTTCGTGGAAATAATATCCCTGTTAACCACCTACTAACCAACCTATATCCATTTAACTCTAAATCTACCAAGCCCCAAGATGGATCAAATCACTTTGCACTCTAAAAGTAATTTTCACCTCAAGATATTTGATTCCTCTTAGTGCTTGTTAGATCTAGAATTAAGATGGATCTAAATTGTTTTGATTATTAATTATAATAATTATTTTATTTTATTTTTATGTCTTTTATTAAGTAAAAACATTTTATTAATAACTATAATTATAATGAATTTTTATTTTGTTTTGTTTTATTTTATTTTATTTTTATGTAATTTAAACGAGACACATGTTTAACCAGACATAACATTAAAATATATATTTTTTTATTGATAAGGAATAAACTTGAAATTGCTTCTTGATACAATTATTGATAATTAATTAAAATTTAGAAATCTTATTTTAAAAACCTATACAACAAAAATTTAATAGAAATTTATTTATTTATTAATATAATGGATCATGTGTATGCTTATTTTTTAAATATAATAATTATTTTCGGCTTTCATACCACTTACATTTCTCATTGCTTTCCTACATAAATACAAATACATGACTATCAACAAATAGTATAGTAATTTTATAATCTTATTAAGTAAAAGTAAATATATAATCACAGATTTAGAAATAAAAGAAAGTTATTACTAAAAGCCCATCCATTTAGAGGAGATGATTGAGAATTTCGATTAAAAGAAAAATTAACTTGCAAACATTTGATAAAAAGGAATGCCTATCCCTGTAATCAGAATATTAAGGTTTAAAGTAAGATCGCATACATTAAATCATTTTCAATACATCCCTCAAAAAATGATTGAAATTAAGGCTTTATTCTGGTATCAGGTCTGTTCCACGTCATTAATGGATGGAAGGATGGGTGGATGGAAAAGTGGGTCGTGGAATCTGCGTAAAAAAATCTTTATTTAAGATAAATTTATACTAATTTATTTGTGTAAACTTAGTTGTTTTCTTATTTGATCGAGGATCGTGGGGTGGAAAGAAGTAGATCTAGCTTATAGAATTTTGGAAATAGTTCTGCCCGTGTAGAGTAATTCACTGAGTAGTGATGGCGGAACCTCCTATGTTCCACAAGGATTGGGTTATTCAAATGAACCAGATGCTTATAAATAATGAGGATGTGAATTACCCAGCGATTCTGCGCGTGGCAACGCCTCTGCTGGACTTGAAACCAGCGGCTTATATTCCGCAGTTTTTGTCCTTGGGGCCTTACCACCATTCAAAGCTAGAGAAAGATATTAAATCTTCTTGTGCGGGGTGTAAGATCTCAAGGGCGGAGGAATACAAAGGAAGGATCGCGGCCATGGTCTCTCTGAATCTGTTCAGAAGGGGTAAGAACTTCAAGTCCATAGTTGAACTGATGGAACAGATGCGCCCAGAGATTGAGCGCTTCTATCATTGGCCAGCCAGCACAGAAAGCGAGTACTCTCAGAATTTCAATCTAATGATGGCCATAGATTCGTCCTTTCTGTTGCATTGGTTATTGGCCCCGTGCTTTACCATAGACAACTTCGACATCTCAAAGGATGACATGATTGGGTCAGGTCCGTTTAAAGTATGTACCTTCTGCGATATCATCAAGTTGGAGAATCAGATCCCTCTGTTTGTGCTCTTCAATGTTTTTGAGCACGTGAAACAAGCTGGAATATTTCATAATGAGATTCAACACTTCAATAAAGAGATGTGGATGAAGTGCGACCTTCATCCTTTCTGTGGCTACCGTGGTAAACTTGAAGTAAATGATGCACTAGTGGAAAAGGAGCCGCATTTGATGGGTTTCCTGCACGCATTTGTTTCGCAATTCTTGCAAATGGGAACTAGCGGGAATGGCAACCGGAGTCTTTTGCAAAAGTTGAAGGGCATTTCAGGGGAGCTGCTTATTCATCTCGTCATTAAAAATTTTCCCGATTCCACAAGTTCCATTGAACGCGAGTTTCTAAAAGCATTAACCGCGGAGCAGTTAAATCAGGCCGGAATTAAATTCAAAATGCTCGACACATTTCCCGGTAACATCCGATTCGATGTAGACTCTAGCACACTCTACCTTCCATGTATCCATGTATCAGAGATGGAGACTGAAGTGTTCTTGAGGAACATGGTTGCGTTGGAGTTCAACGACACCACCCGTCCTAACTCCGTCACGCGTTACATTGCGTTGATGGCCTCCCTCGTCAGTTCGACTGATGACGTTCGCCTACTCAAGCGTCGTGGCATCATTCATACTGAGAGGTTTAGTGACGAATGCGTAGCCAACATGTGGAGCGGCATATGTCAGCCCTTCTTTACAGGGGCGACGGGATACGAGGCGATCAGTCACCCACTCTTTCGAGTGCTCGACGACAACTATTTCAGGACCAAAATCAAAAGGATGCTTTTGGGACTTTTTGACTATGTGTCGAGCTGGAAGTTTATAGCTCCGCTGGCAGGGTTCCTTGGTCTTGCCTTGACTGCTATACAGGCCTACCCAGTGTTATTCCAGTGAGGGTGGAACCCAACTTAGACATGAATACGTTTATCCTATTCCAGTGAGGGTGGAACCCAACTTAGACATGAATACGTTTATCCTAGCTTCGCCACTTTCTAAATGTTTGCTCAAATGGATGTTCAGTAGCTCGTCTGGTCGTGAGTTAAGTCTTGTTTAATTCTCTCTGTCCACGGTTTGTTCCATTAGATGTGTCTTGTGATGTAGGAGTCAGTATAGTGTAATACAGAAGCCGAATGGGAGAACGACCCTGAGCACACTATAACGCTTCCTAGCGGTTTTTTAGCAATGGGGTTCACGAACTTCATATCTTGGCTACTATGTGAAATCCATCATGGTTCAAATAGGAATTTGTAATGTAGGTGAAGCTGTAAACGATGGAGGTGGAAGATACATGTGTTTTTGGGTTTTATAATTGAAAAATGGGTTACAAAATTTTAGTTATATCTCTAGGATAATGTATACGAAGAAGAATATTTCGCATTTATTGTATCTCAATCAATCATCTCCCAGCATTTAATTTTATTTAAAATTTGTAAATCCTGAAAATTCTATTTTGAAATAGATCACAAAGCTATGGGCGTAATATTTTTTCACAAATGGTGAAATCTTTACTTTAATACAATTAAATCTTAGCACAGTGAATGTACTTCTCGCTGGTGACACAGCCTCTCAATGGATCCCATCTGCTTGGGTGGGAAGTAGACACCAAATTACCTGATCTCATCCCTCCCATAATTCAATCTTTCGAGGCATCTACGTCTGTCCAATCTTTTTTGGTTTCTGTGATAGCAGCAATTTTTATCTTATGTCATTTCCAATTGACTCTTGAGCTTGGTTCTGCTTTGGATTTGAAAGTCATACATTGAAACGCAGTTCGCAATCCTTCCGAATTCTTGGATTTGAGGAAAAATTCGCTGAACCTCTCATCTGGTTTGAGAAACAACTAGGGCGAACGTTTTGAGTTAGGATTTGGGTCGTTTCCTGAACACAGATTGGTCTATTTATTGTTCAAGCAATCAAGTTACGGATGCAGTTGGGGGTTGTTTGTTAAGAAACATGTATCATACATACTATAATTAAGGGTTTTAAAACAGTTTTAAAAGATGCCAAAATTGTTTAGGGATAATATAAAGAGATACTTTACATAGGAGATCATGTGAACACACTGTGGATATGTATTAACTCAAACGTGGTATGTTTTTTTTAATCGTTTATTACATTGCTTATTGTAGACCATCATGATTATGATGGTTATGTATTGGTTTTCATATGGACCTAATGTTGCAAAGGAAACGTCGTAAGGCATAGGGTGTGGAAGAATATTGAAATGTGAATAGGCATTTTTGAAAGTAAGAGTTGATGATAATGAGTTTCAATTGAGGAAGCCATGCCTAAATCCCTATTTGGGGTCAAAGTGGCTATAAAATGGAATAAAAATAGTCATAAATAACCATTGAAGTTGTTTACACATCTTTGTATCTAGATAAAGATTGCCTAGTTGAAGGTGAAGGTAAACAAATGAATCCACGCCGAAGGTAAACAAATGAATCCATGCAGAACAACAACTGGGTGTCCATATCGATTTGGATAGGGATATTTAAGAAATCATTATTTAAACGAAAAATTAAATAAATATCCAGATATATTTAAAACATGTATTATATTCATTAAATAAATTGATTTTGTTAAAAAAATATGTTAAAACCCATTGATAATGAATTGGTTGTAAAGACATAAACTATCAAAATGGTATGTTAGACTCTCCGATGGGAGGTCATCGCTCTCACAGAAGTCAGTCAGTGAAGTAACTCTTTACATATGGTACAACAATTGACCTGTATTTATTTGAACAGGATCCAATACTTTTTCTGAAGGAACTGATACTGGCCATGATGGGTTTCAACAACTGTGATGGGTCTGAATTGCTTTCCTCCATGACCATCCCACAAGCTATCAAAGTCCAGAGGAGTTGATTTATACAGGATGAATATAGTGAATATGCATCAGAAGACATGTGCAATTGCTATTACCAACCACATTCAAAGATATACTCATCATTGATTTATATGGGATGAATTTAGTGAATATGCTTTAGAAGACGTGCTATTTACCATGAAGAATAATAGAAATATACTTTTGGATCCCTGGAACAATAGAATGTTCATCTTACATATAATCTTAAGTTAAAGATAACATAATGTTTTTGTTCAATATTGTAAGGTTTTTTTTGTTTTGGAGATTGTGTTTTTCCATATGTTACATATTTATATTTATGGCATTATTAAAAAATACAATTGGATTTTAATGAAAGTGTTGAAAAAAGCGATACCATGATACGACATAAACCTGATGGTTGTCATTTTATTGTTGATTTTTTTTTGTTAATGTGATGTAGAAGCAATACTAATATTTTGGAATATGTAAATTTATTGTGGAAATTATTTAGTAGCAGTTTACATGGTAATGGTTATTTATAATAATATTTAATATTTAAGATTTCATGTAACGGTGGAAGATGAAACCAAGTGATATACATTAGGTATAATTCACGGAAAGTAGAATGTTTGTAACATAGAAATTATTTTGTTCTTGAAACATCCTTTTTCAAGTTTCAATTGGAAAATACAAGTAGGGTAAAAGCATGTTAATGTGTCTCATTATATGGAAAAAGCAAAAAAGTACTCAAATAAAAATAATATATATATATATATATATATATCAATTAAATGAGTTGAGTTTCATACTTGTTAATTATAAAAAATAAATGCTAAATTTGTAATAGTGATGGAATGACAACCACAATGTTCTTCACAATATTATATTTCTTTTCAAACCTCTTATGTTACAATTTACTACTGGGTAAAAGCAGGTTAATGTGTATTACTTTTTCCCTTTTTGTGGCAAAGAAGTTTTATAAAAATAAATGGAGTTGGAATGTTTACTCTTAAATTTACAAAATCATCAAAAACGTGGTGGTAAAAGAAGACAAAACATGTCAATTTAAATTCAATTTCATGTCATATTTTTTCTAAAATTTAATATATAATTTTTATCTAATTCATTCATTTTCTTTAAAAGGTATCATTAATATTTTACATAAATTTTTAAATAGTGACAAAACCGCGACCCCCCATTTTTCTATTGATTTATGTTTTTTAATTCCAATTTCTTTAAGAGATGTGTTGTAAACATTCTAAAGATTGCTAAACAAATTTAAAAATAAAAAGTAAGCATATTTTTTAATTATTATTAAAATACTAGTAAAAATGATCATACTTTCATACATATAAAACCGCAACACAAGAAACTACCCTTTCAAGTTTATAAAATCAATTTTTTTTAATAGAAATTTGAAAATAACATATAACAAAATGTTAAAATTATTTTTTGAAAAATTTTAAAATGTATTTTATATTTTTTTAAATAAAATTTTTAATTATGATTATAATAACGTATTTTATATTATTCAAAATATAATATATAAAATTATTTGTTTAGAAATTCTACTTCTATTTTTATATATATTTTTAAAGAGTTTTAGCATTTCATTTAACTTTACATCAAGTTATTTATATTTTGTGAGTGATTAACCATAGTTTTTACCAATATTTACTATGAGTTGCCTTATTTGCAAATTTAATATTTACTTTTTATAACATTATTTATATTTTCTAAACCCATTAAATAGGTTCACTATAACTTTTACCCAAATTTATTAGTAATAGTTTGCATGTGAGTTGTGTTAAAATGAAATTGGTATGAATGGAAATGAACTTACCTTTTCCATGGGGATTTAAATATTGTTAGTCGAAGATGCATGGTGAATGATGGCATATTGAACACCATTGGAGATTTATGCGTAATTGGAGACGCATATTTCTTGATTTCCATTCTGCCCGTATTTTTCGCATTTTGTCACGTTGATGAATGTGGTTTATGCGTTTCAGGGAAGATTTTATTTGTAGTAATAATTGTATAGTTGGACGGAGGCGATATAATGGTACTGCTAGATTTGGTACTGGAAGAAATATGTTTTGTATATGTTGCAGTGTAAGTATTGATGCCTCAATTTCGTCCCAATCATTATATAGTTGTGCTATTTCTGAGTCCATATGTCTTGTTGCAAAAGAAAGAAAATGTTAGAATCAAATGTATAGATAATATAAAGAAATTGTAATATTTGCAAACATGATTAATAATGATTAAATTTGATTTTTGTTGAAAGATATGAAAGGTATGTTATGAAATCTAAGAATGAGCTTAATAAATAGAAGAAACCTTTTGGTGATGTTAAAGTATGGATTGGAGCAAGTTATCTGGAGGTGGCATTGAACAGAGAATTTCGTCCACATGTTTTCTGCGAGCAATGTTTTTGTTGTCCTTCATTTTATTGTAACGATAGAAACTGAACGCGTGGAAAATCTAAAGATCTTGTAGAGAAGGTACTCTTGAAATTGTTGTGAATGTGAGACCCTGACGTTCAGTTTTCCCAATGTCAATTGTTGCTTTTGGTAGTGTCATACCTTGAGATTTATGTATGGTTAAAGCCCAAGCCATCTTTAGTGGAATTTCCATACATCCATTTCCTTTTATTGCTGGAATAGACAAGTGAGTGGTATTTCTTTCATCCCAAGGAGCAGGGAAAATTGTAAGAACCCCCCCTAAATTTATAAATATAATAAATGGGCGAATCTCCATGGTATATAGGAAAAATGGAAGGCGATTTTATCAATAATATAATATGTATATATAATTTTTTGGCGAATCTCTCACCAGGCATGGCGAATATTTTACTCAATTATAAAATCTTGTAAGATCTTGGCGAGTCTTTCACTAAATAATAAAACTTTGTAAAGTCCTAGTGAATCTTAGCATTGTGAACTCTTAGAGAAGAGTAAAAATGGATCTATGCTGGTTTAATCCCCCCATTTAAATAGGCCACATTCCAGGTGAATACCATGGGTCAATACCATGTGCCATTTTGGTGAATACCATGGGTCAATACCATGTGCCATTTTGGTGAATACCATGGGTCAATACCATGTGCCATTTTTATTTTTATTAATTCTAATATTAGGGTTAATAATGGTTTTTTGCATGGTATTAATAGCAATCTAGTCTATGGTATTTGTCCCATAGTATTTTTCCCATAGGTTTCACCTAAATATAACCCATTTCTTGAGTGTTCGTAAATATAAGGTGAATTATGGAGTAAATATAAAAAAAATATTTTATTTGTTTACCATACCTCTAGTTTATTTATATTTTTATTAATTTACCATACCTCTGTTACAAATATGGTATTTGGCCCATAGGATTCACTTAAATAAAACCTCTTTCTTGAGCCTTCATAAATAGAACGAGGGTTATGGACTAAATATAAAAAGAGGTTTTATTTATTTACCATACGTCTAGTTTATTTATATTTTTATTTATTTACCATACCTTTTGAGTAGGTATAAAAAGACGTTTTATTTATTTACCGTACCTCCACTTTACTTATATTTTTATTTGTTTACACCAGGTTACTTATGGAGTAAATATAAAAAATGTTTTATTTATTTACCATACCTCTCATTTATTTATATTTTTATTAATTTACCATACCTCTTTTATAAATATGGTATTTGGCCCATAGGATTCACTTAAATAAAACCTATTCTTGAAAATGGACGAATGGATTCACTTAAATAAAACCTATTCTTGAAAATGGGCGAATGGATTCACTTAAATAAGACCTATTCTTGAAAATGGGCGAATGGAAGGTTGTAACTCCTAATTTCAAGGGCTAAATTTACCTTTTTTACCCTCTCCCTTAAAATAAGGTGGGCTATTTGAGGTGATTTGTAAAAATGTACTATGATACAAAATATTCGCCCACTAAAAATTTAAAACCCCTTAGTTTCGCCAAAGGGCGAACATTCGCCCCTAAAATTATCCTTGCCAAGGAGGCCGGATGTATTTGGGAAAAGCTACGACAACAAATGTTGGAATTTGTGGTGGTGCACTTGATTCTTTGTAAAATATGGTTACAATTTCTCTGAGGGAACCATTAACAAGTCTGGATGAAACCCAAAGGTTGGAAGTTAACATAACCTTTTGGCCATTGCATAGTAACACAATTTGCTCAAGTTGCTCATATTCTAAGGAAATGTTGGAATATGTGTTCTCATCTTCAGCAATGGATCTTGCAATCGGAGTGTTTAGAGATTTTATTATTTGCTTATTATGGACCATTGTTTGAGCAGTTGTTGGAAATAGATGCATGGAATCATGGAAGGAATGTATTTCATCTTCTGATAAAAAGGAATCTGTGCATGACATGAGTATGTTGTAGTCGTTGATTGTTGGATTTGCATCTCTAATGTTCTGGAGGATGTTCCTGAAAGTAACTTGGGCGATGTTGTCACCTTGTTGATGAAATATTGTGCTAATGTGATCACTGTGTTGAAGGTGTTCCATAGTGCACTTCTGTGGCTCGTCCCTGCATATAGAGGTATGTCTTTGGCAAGCGGTAACTGACCAAGATCACCAACCAATATAATGGAACAACCACCGAAAGGAGTGTTTCTTTGCTGTGGAAATGCCTCTCAAAGACGTTTGTCAATATGGTTGAGAAGCTTTGGCCGAATGAAGCTCATTTCATCGATTAGTATGTACCTTATATGCTTGAGTTCTTCTTGGAATTTTGCAAGAGCATTGCCTTCTAAGGGCGTAAGAACCTTTATAGGAAGGTGGAGAGCATAATGGATTGTTAATGCTTGTATGTTGAAGGCAACAACCCCTGTAGGGGCGAGGAGCATGATTGGTGAAGGTTCTGGGCTTGCAAGGGTTATGAGCATATCTTTGATGCAATTGATAAGGAGGTATTTTCCTGTACCAACAGTGCCTTGTATTATCATTTTGAGAGCGGTTAAACAATCCTTCTTAGAAAAATGATTAGAAATAATATTTAGAGCTTTTCTTTGCATTGGAGATAATGTAGTAAGGGTCGTCAAGATACGTTGATGTGTTTGCAGAATGCGTTGGATGGAGCAGCTATTCTCAATTAATTGTATGGAATTATTTTGTAGATCTAATGGGATAGTGGTATGATTCCAGTTATGGTTTTCATCAAAGCCACGAAGGCCAAGCATGTCAAGGTCATTTATGAGGAGCTCATTTATAGGGTATAACTGGGAGAGTAATTCCCATTCATTTATTTCCATGGTGTCTAGAGGATTGGTTTCATGAATAGTTGAGTTATCATTTGTGACAGATTCAATATCAGATAGTAGATAGTGTACGGTGTTGATGCCAAGGTTTGTAGAAAGGACGAAATGTTTGCCAATTTGTGATGAATTCTGCAGCAGAATATCCTATATCTTGTATGATATGGTGAAAGGGTTTGTATAGCATAAGTTCAACTCTGCAAAAGTCAGCATAGCAAGGTTTGGTTGTGGATGGTATGGAGGAGTAGCGTGGTATGACCCGAATAATTTCTTTTGTAGGTCTAAGTTTCCATTTGTTTGTTTTGCGACGAGGATCATATGACCAGGATCTTGCTACTTCTATAAGTGATGTGGATTCTAGGGTATAAGGGCATTGGATATATGTATCTATGATGTGTGGGGATGTAGTGGAGGTGGTGTTTGTTTGTGGAAGGCACATAAGAATTTTTTGGTTTACGTTTAAAGAAAAGAATGCTCGACTACACAATGTTAATGGTAATTTTTGCAGCATATGGCAGGTTTCTTGTGCTCCAATGTCACGATCAACAAGGGTTTCTGCAAGAAATTTTCAAAATGCAGATGTTGTTGGGTCAGCAATGGGTGAAGCGAGGACAATTCTACGTAGCATGTGGCGGAAGCTTTCAGAGTTTTTTTTTTTTCTGTTTTGGATGCATATTTGGCAATATATTTTTGTACAATGTGTATGGAGAGTACTGGTTGGTAGTCAACATTTGCACGCCAAATAGATAGGATGGTAGGGTTATGGGTATTGAGTCGATCGTCGTTGCGAGCAGGGGTGTATGTTTTTTGGCCATTGGAGTCAATGAATAAGGATGATTTTGGATGTAATTCCCATGGTGCTTTATAATGACATTTGAATGAGGATCCATTCTTTCTTAGGCATATGCTTTCGGTGCATTTTGTGTGACGTTCAACGCAATTGATGAGTTGTTCATAGTCATTGAAAGGATTGGTTCTGAAGATTTGCAGTGTGGAAAATAGACAAGGGTCTTCGGGATTTGTTCGATCAATTGGTTGGTTTGAAATTGAAGGAGTACGAGGGTTCCAAGAGGAAATATATTTGTCGAAGAACTGACTCGTAATATCAAATGCTTCTGTGTCTTCCCAGTTGAGGCTTTCCATATCATGTGCATTTTGTATCCAAAGGAAACCATGGATATGTGAAGATCCCCTATGTTGCCATTCATACCTGTCAAGTATGCATTTCTGTAAGATAATTTTGTAGTAGGTGAGGTATGATGCTTAGAGTGTTATGAAAAAAATGCGGTAGAATGCGTACCTATACCAGTAGTCTTTTGTATGCAAGTGTTTTTCTAAGATAACTTCACGAAATGTTGTGAACCTATGGTGCATATATAGTGATGTTAAATGTGGGTTAGAGATAATGTTATCATTTCTCCATTTTTGTTGTTTTGCAATATTAGAAGGTTGACATCCAGGCATGATTGCATGAAGATCAGACCATTTTGTATCAGCTGCACATAATGTGAAGAAGAATGTCTGGCAACTGAGCTACGATATCATGTCTGTTAGTTCATTTTTAGCTTTGTGCCAAAAAGATCTTGTTCCACGTAAAGAGCAACCGAATGACATGACTTGCTCTGCCAATTGCTCATTTGGAAATTGTTCTAATCGGATGTTCAGATCTTGAATAGATGTTGGAAAGTTATCTACGATGTTCTTTTTCACAAAAATCGAGGTTGTTGCTTGACTGCGATGTCGCATCATGAGATTATATATGTAATAACGAAAGCGTGGGTGCTTTCCGAATCTGTTATCGTAGTAACGTATGAGATGAAGTGCATATTCATGTAACTGCACTACTTTCATTCTTGGTTGATTTGGCATTGCAGCTCCTGTGGGGAAGGGGTGGGGAAGCCATAGAGAGTAGACCTTCTGTGTTGTATTCATTGATTGGGGATAAGCCAATTGTTGGCCATTCAATTGTAGTATCATAATGGTGGTTGTAAGCATGTAAATAATGGCAGATTTCTTGGATTTTTGTATTTGTATTAGGAATAATGGGTACGAATGATGATGTTTGGTGTAGGGATGGGTTTGTGGAATCTTTAGTGGGCTCATGTGGTGGTTCAAGTGAAAGGTGGACAGTTGTTTCTGTAGTATTGAAATGGCGAAGGGAGGAGGAGACATAGGTGGGGATTGCTAGTAAGGATGCTAGTGTGTTGTTATCAATATGAGCATTCTTATAGTATGGGTCATTTTCCAATTTGTATTCTAATGTAGCGAGAATGCGATGTCTACTAACAATGCAATCATAAGCCTTATGGTAATTACTATGACAAGTGACAATTAGAATGTCCAAGTCTTCAACACGTCATGGCAACATGCTTGCGATTTTTGTAATGTCTTATGGAAAACAAATTGTGTGGCCACTATATTTATATTGGCCACCATGTGCATGTGTTACCTGCAGTATAGGGTTAACCCTAGCAATGAGCATTTCTTCTATTTGTGAAAGAGATGTAAGGACAGCTGGTTGAGGACCAGGGTCTATGTTGTTTTATAATGAGAAGCGATGATCCTTTGTTTCAAAGATGCATTTGGAGTAGCAATACATTTGGTTGGAATTGTGGATATGTATTCCAGGATATGATTCAAGACAAATGGAGCATGGGCATTTAGGTGCAAGTTTATCAATCTTTGCATGGAAATCTCAGTGTGCTTCATTAGTGTAAACGTTGTTAAAAGCATGTGCAAAGGAGGGGTTAGGGCAATGAGGTATGGATGTATTTGTTTGAGAGGTTTGCTGAAAATATAAAGAGTTTGATAATTGCAAAGGAGGATTGTTTTTGGGGTGGGTCATTTCAAACGAGGAATGTTGGTTTTCCTTCTGTTTTTTGTGTTTTTGACATTCTCTAGTGCCTTTTTTGCCTGGTAAATCTCACGTCGACATGCTTTTATTCGTTTTTTATTTGTTGCATAGTATCTTTGGGTACGTTCATCATTACAAGAAGAAGACATTCACAAAAGTTATGGTACCTATAAGCAAGAGAGGGGAAAACAAGAATGTTATTTGGAGAGAACAACCATGTTATTGTATAAAAGCGAAAGAGGAGAAAGAAATTTAAGTTTTGAATAGTTTTATGTGAATTTTTTATTTGAATAATGTGTTTGAAAGAACATTTTAGTAATTTTCCTTTATACATGTAGATAGTTTCATGTGTAATGCAGCAAGTTACCTCATTTTTTAAAAGAAAGAAGATGATAAAAATGTGAATTTGTGTACTTACATAATGCTAGATACAATGGAGGACGAATACTTATTTCAATACTATATAAGAGAATTTCGTGAGAAGGCATGCAACAGTATATGGTGCAAAATTGTATTTATAAAATAAGATAATAGAAATTGTCAAAAAGCGAGGAATACATTTTGCGATATCTATCTACAATATCGAGATGTTATCAATTGCTCGAAGGATGTTGTTGCATTCCATTATAAAATGCAAGATTTCTTCTTTTATGATAACGCATTTCAACTGTGGTATTCCTTTAAAAGTTTCTGTCTTCACCGTTAGTGTGAAGATATGATCTATCCATAGAGCTTTGGAGACAATTTCGTTGATTAGATCTGGATCTGAGGATAATAAATAGGAGTCTTTGGCATTATTCCCAAGAATTGTAGGTCCCGCGTCTTCGAAAGCAACAGTTGAATCTAATTCACCAATGTGATCTTGTATGTTGATTTGCAGTAAATATCTGTAATCACAGTCACTTACTTCATCGTTGCATTTTGGGCAAAACCACATCGCTGTATTTTGTGGAATAAGTTTTTTCATGCATTTTTTCCCATCAACGATGGACGGGCAAGAAATGTAGTAAAAACTGTCCATCCCAATTTTTGTTATTGTGCCCTTTAATTGGAAGAATGTTGGTTTCTCTAAGGAATCCATACTGTAAATATCAGCAATTGTTATTTTTTTTTGTTGATGGCCAAAAGGAGATCTTGTTGTCAAGGATGTAGAAGTTGCAGTCGAACCTTCTTTTTTAAACCATGACTTTAGTGTGTGGGCCTCTTCAATGTCAGGATCTACAAGAATAATAGATCTCGTTGTAGTGTCGACATTTTTTCGATTAAATTCTCCAACATGGGTAGACTTGATTGCAATGATGGGGTTATTTCCTACAGCACATAGGGAGGATATTTCTTGTGATACAACATCAAAATTATCTCCCCAAAAGATTGCATCTATGTTATAACCATACATGTCTTGAAGTTGTAGTGTTTGTTTAGTAACTTCAGAGTTGTCTTTTCTACGTATAGTGCACACACTGGAAATGTCTGTGACAATACCAAGAATATCAACAATGGAGTTGATGTTTGTTGTTCTGATATCGTTGATTGATTTTATATTTAAATGCATTGTTGGATTATGTTTTTTTCGCTGGCAACATGTTCTATGGTAGATGTTGCATATAACAAAAATTCCCAGTCATTGTTTAAGTGGTTGTATTGCTTATTAGCCATTTTCACATTCCCTTTAGAGACAATGTAGACATTTCCATGTTGGATTTTGTCAAAAAAAAAATCTGCAACATTGTTGAAACAAGTAATATGTATTTCTCCACCCTCTGTATCGAACAGGTCAAAACCAAACACTTTACCGGGTCCGTATTGATTCTGAAATTGTCAAAGAGTTGTTTTCCTTTGAACGTATCCTTTTATGCACCAATTTGAGTGGTAAGGGTTTAGTGATTTGATGGGAATTTGAACTGGTAGGATGGATGGGGTTGGAGTAGTTGGAAGAGGGCAGTGTCTTTTTGATGAAGGATCTGGGTTCGATGAGGAGGGAGTGTTTTCTTCAGATGTGATCGGGATACTCATAGTTTTTGGATTGCCAATTAAGGGTGCAAATGAAGTAGAAATCTCGAAGTCTATTAGCTTTATAGACCTACACAACAAATGAGAGTCATAGGAATAATTGTTAGAGGTGGAAGTGTTATCGATAAAAATGTTAAATTTGAAATAAGAAATTTATAACAAACTTACATTGATGGACCAATAGCTGAAGTAGTCCAACTTTTAACATTTATAACAGAACCCTTTTGTAGCAAGCCTGTTGCTACGAGGTCATTGAAATCTTTTGGAAGCATAAGGTGTTTCTTATGTGTTCCGTCAGAGATGGCAGTACGATATCGTGGAGTTGAATTTTGCATTGATTGTATGGGTTCAAGTTCAACAATTTGTAGGTATGGTTGAATATGAGTTGATCCAGATAGCATTGAGAAAATAGCATTCTCAGTAAGGTTTGTTGTCATTTTCTGAAAGTAGAGATAACAAAATAAGTACTATACAAAACAAAACACAAAAATGTTGTTTTCTTCGCGTAAGATGTTTAACATTCATTACATTCCTATAACACTACATGAAAATATATGAACTAAAGGGCAAGAAGCATGTTCAATTTGTTTGTAAATGAGTGGTTATCTAAGCTTGTAAACATAATAATGAAGAGATTTATTACAACAACTTCTATATGATCATTCTTTTTCAAACATAGTTAAAACTGTAAATTAACAATTTCAGAAACCTACGCATGTTAGAAACAATCAGACAAGCGTAACATACTTAATACTATAAACTGTAAATTTCATAAACCTACCAACATTTAATGCATACCAACATTTCCTTTTCAGTAGAAGTAAGATTTGTGCCAAATGCATGGTGTTTCAAATTTTTGTACTCTACAATCTAATTATTAAGCTATCCAAGACAATTTGCCAATTATTATGTAGCAAACAAAGATATTGCCTGGACGAAATATCATTGAATATTTTAACAGAAAAAATGTGTACAAATATTTATAGGCACACTCCTTATACCTCAAGTTTTTTGGTTTCAGCTTCAGCTTTTGAAGTCTATAGATTTATCCAAGCGTCAATTCTTTCTTCTTGTTGATATCTGAAATTTACAGACAAAGAATAATTATGAAGAATAAGTGGAGAGTGATAGTTTAGGAATAATATTATCATATTATATTGTAAAGTATTGATGAAACCATGCTCAAAACAGTACAAATATTAGCCCATAGGTCCTCATTCCCTTATTATCCCATAGGTCCTCATTGCCTTTGATCCTTAGTTAAACATTCCCATATTAGTTGTGAAGCTAGTAAAGAATTTAGAAGATCTACTAAAACCATAAGTTGGAAACATGAAAATCCTAAGATGGAAACATGAAAATCCTCTTAGGTAAGGAAGTCCCTTTTTAGCCTTAAAGCATTAGGTAAGGAAGTGGCCTGAAATAGCTAATATGCAGTAATATGACTTTGCTAATCTACTAAATATTTTCCAAAGCACATGCCTAACTTTTGAGAGACACTTTGTGTAATTGTTAACATTGAGTGGGAAGAAACCAAGTTATATTTCCTTGGAATATTGTTTGTAAACCTATAATCAACAATACCTTTGTTTCTAAAATCTTTGAACGATACAAATTCTGCCCTACATTAAGATGCCTGCAAATGATGAAGTCATCAGTAGTGATCGATTTGCAAGGGAAAGGAATGACACCCCACATTACAATGCACAAACATGGAGAGTTGAAACAAAGCTTCCTGAGCAATTAGATGAAGCTATAAACATGAAAGGTGATGCAATCAAGGGAACAAAGTATAGTATAACTTTAAACACTGCTTTGAATCCTTCCATTCACGGCCATGTCCACCATGAAGCAGAATCCTTATTTTAACAGAGCTACCCTTCCATTCAAAGTTATGAGTTGAGTGAACCTCATTGCAAAAATTATATGAAAGACACAGGCAATGAGTTGTTAAAATGTCAAGCGGAATCCTTATTTTAATAGAGCTACTATGGATAGGCTTCCATTCAAAGTTATGAAGATATTAGTAAAGTCTGGCTATGACTGGCAATTCCGTGTGCATTTGGATATGTTTTTCCATTTAGTTAAAATTCTTAACCCCTGAAAGTCACACTAAAGCTAAATTTTGGACAGTAGTCTTATGACTTTGTTTTGGTGCAGGTAATGCAAGCCCTTGAGCACCTGCCTGGAAACCTCAGCCAAATAGTGTTCTGGGACTTTTGAATGGAAACATGTGGCCTGAAATAGCTAATATGCAGTAATATGACTTTGCTAATCTACTAAAACCATAAGTTGGAAACATGAAAATCCTAAGTTGGAAACATGAAAATCCTCCTAGGTAAGGAAGTCCCTTCTTAGCCTTAAAGCGTTAGGTAGGGAAGTGGCTTGAAATAGCTAATATGCAGTAATATGACTTTGCTAATCTACTAAAGGTTTTCCAAAGAACATGCCTAACTTTTGAGAGACACTTTGTGTAATTGTTAACATTGAGTGGGAAGACACCAAGTTATATTTCCTTGGAATATTGTTTGAAAACCTATAATCAACAATACCTCTGTTTCTAAAATCTTTGAATGGTACAAATTATGTAACAGAAATGAAATTCTATGGTTGACCATGGTTAACCATGAATAATTAAGACTGATACTGAAAATAAAAAAGCCAGCCCTATCCTCCACTTCCTTGCAAGTGCTTTTCTGAGGATAATGGTGGATATAATTCAGTGTTATTCTGAAAATAATGGTGGATTTAATTCAGTATAATCGGAACTCTATAAAAAATAAATAAATAAAAACCCATGCAATCCAAGCAAATGTAAAGTAAGTGGATAATACTTCCTTGGAAAATGCCAACACGACTTAAGAATTTAGAGAAAATGCAATTCAAGTGAAGGAAACTTCATTCGAGATTGAAAACATAGGTACACATATGAATATGGAATTACAAAGTTATTTGGCTTACAAGCTAGGAAAATGCAATCCTCAATAGATTTCAATTAGAATCTATGTTGATGTAGAACTAAAATGGAAAAGAAAATTGCATATAATCATCATGTTTCTGCAAAGTAGATAAACAACCGATAGTATTTTTGGGCAGTCACAGTCAGTTTTTATAGAAGGAAATGCTACTGTTAGTTCCAGAGGGTCTTGGCAGTTTCTAATATGATTTATGTGTTAAGTTTTTTTTTTAGCAATTTCTGTCCTAGTTTCTATTAAGATTTATGTGTTAAGCATTTTTTTTAGCAATTTCTGTCCTATTTTCCTATATGTCCCATTTTATTTGTTAATGGAATAGCAATGGTGCCATTTTTTATTTGTGGAGGAAAAGGGTAAACAACTGATATATGGGGTTGTATTATATAGTGCACAAAAAGGGTAAGTGGCATAAGAACTATTAAAAAATAAAAAGGGAACTATCCCATCATCCCCTCACGAATCGAGAAGAAGCCAGAGAGGAGAAGGATCCAATGTTAAATAGGGTTGAACCCTGCATAAGACCAAAGAGTTGGGTACAATTTTAGTCCACTTTGGCAGCACTGCAAGAGGCAACAGAAGAGCCCATAACTCTTGGAAAAATGCATAATGGAAAAAACACATATTTCCTTAAATTTGGAATTAAAGAGTGAATCTAGAATTTCAAAATAACCAAAAATCTCAACTCTAGTGATGTCTTTGTAATAAAAAATTTCCAATTTTAATGAACTATGTGTTAAAAGAAGCTTGCAACTATTGTGCAACAGAAGACCAAGCTAGCGAATTAAAGGAAATAGAGGCAACTATAGTTTGACCTAATGTTAAGTCTAGAAAAAATATTTAAAAATAAAAGTAAAATTTGTGAATTGTGTTGAAAAATTGAAAGTCCGATCTAGTGAAAAGGAGATTACCATTCTTGTATTTGTTGTAAGAAGGAGAGGCCTGGAGGTTGCATACATATAATTTGATTTCCTTGTTAAATTAAAACAAACCAGACCATCTATATTGTTTATTTATCACCTCTATATTCCCATGCATTTTTTCTCCGTCTTTGTTTCGATGTCTGCTGTTATGAACTGGGAAAGTCTTTGCTTCAATGTTCATTGTTATGAACTAGGAAAGTTGTAATAGGGCATGAGGAGGATGTTTCATCCTACACTGGAATGTGTTTATGATAAAATCACCACCTAAATTTATTTTGGGCACTATGCATTTGGCCATATATCAATCCTCCTGTCCATACACAATAGCTATCATGGAATACAAATTCCTTAAACATTAAGCTTAGATGAGGCTCAGATAGCCATGAGCCCCTGTTAGCAGTGCAATAGGAATTTTTTTTGTGTGGAAAATTAGATATGACAAACCATTGGCCTTATTTACCAGGATTCTAAAAGAACATCAAGTTTAAATAAACACTGAAATAAAATCACTACCCACAAAATACAAAATAAAACCACTGCATGCAACAGATCTTGCCATAACATATCATCAAAATTTGGAATGTGCAACAAAATTTGGCATAAAGGCATATAGCTTTTATATTACTGTTGATGGAATCCAACAACGAAAATCTTGAATACTATAATTGAGGTTCAGCCTCAAAAATAACTTAATGACAATTAATGAGGATATTTTGGAACCAAAATCTGAAAGACAATGAAAGACACTAGGTGAAATCACAAAGCTAAATTTAGGAACTACATTAAGATGCCTGCAAATGATGAAGTCATCCGCAGTGATCGATTTGCAAGGGAAAGGAATGACACCCCACATTACAACGCACAAACATGAAGAGTTGAAACAAAGCTTCCTGAGCAATCAGATGAAGCTATAAACATGAAAGGTGATGCAATCAAGAGAAAAAGGGATAGTCTAAATTTAAACACTGCCTTGATTTCTTCCATTCATGGCCATGTCCACCATGAAGCAGAATCCTTATTTTAACATAGCTACCCTTCCATTCAAAGTTATGAGGTTAGTGAACCGCATTGCAAAAGTTATATGAAAGACACAAGCAATGAGATGTTAAAATGTGAAGCGGAATCTTTATTTTAACAGAGCTACTATGGATAGGCTTCCATTTAAAATTATGAAGATATTTGTAAAGTCTAGCTCTGAGTGGAAATTCTGTGTGCATTTGGATATGTTTTTCCATTTAGTTAAATTCTTAACCCCTAAAAGTCACACTAAAGCTAAATTTTGGACAGTAGTCTTATGACTTTGTTTTGGTGTAGGTAATGCAAGCTCTTGAGCACCTACCTAGAAAATGCAATCCTCAATAGATTTCAATTAGAATCTATGCTGGTGTAGAACTAAAATGGAAAAGAAAATTGCATATAATCATCATGTTTCTGCAAAGCAGATAAACAACCAATAGTATTTTTGGGCAGTCACAGTCAGTTTTTATACAAGGAAATGCTATTGTTAGTTCCATAGGGTCTTGGGCGATTTCTAATACGATTTATGTGTTAAGTTTTTTTTAGCAATTTATGTCCTAGTTTCTATCAAGATTTATGTGTTAGTTTTGTTTTTTAGCAATTTCTGTCCTACTTTCCCGTATGTCCCATTTTATTTGTTAATGGAATAGCAATGGTACCATTTTTTTTTGTGGAGGAAAAGGGTAAACAACTGATATATGGGGTTGTATTATATAGTGCAAAAAAAGGGCAGGTGGCATAAGAACTATTAAAAAATAAAAAGGGAACTATCCCATCATCCCCTCACGAATCAAGAAGAAGCTAGAGAGGAGAAGGTTCCAATGTTAAATAGGATTGAACCCTCTAGAAGACCAAAGTTGGGCACAATTTTAGTCTACTTTGGCAGCACTGCAAGAGGTAGCAGAAGAACCCATAACTCTTGCAAAAATGCAGAATGGAAAAGAAGCATGCAACTATTGTGCAATGGAAGACCAAGCCAGCGAATTAAAGGAAACATAGGCAACTATAGTTTGACCTAATGGCTAAATTTTGGACAGTAGTCTTATGACTTTGTTTTGGTCCAAGTAATGCAAGCCCTTGAGCACCTGCCTGGCAACCTCAACCAAATAGTGTTCTAGGACTTTTGAATGGCAACATGTGGCCTGAAATAGCTAATATGCAATAATATGTATTTGCTAATCTACTAAAACCATAAGCTGGAAACATGAAAATCCTCTTAGGTAAGGAAGTCCCTTCTTAGCCTTAAAGCGTTAGGTAAGGAAGTGACCTGAAATAGCTAATATGCAGTAATATGACTTTGTTAATCTACTAAAACCATAAGCTGGAAACACGAAAATCCTCTTAGGTAAGGAAGTCCCTTCTTAGCCTTAAAGCATTAGGTAAGGAAGTGGCCTGAAATAGCTAATATGAAGTAATATGACTTTGCTAATCTACTAAAGATTTTCCAAAGCACATGCCTAACTTTTGAGAGACACTTTGTGTAATTGTTAACATTGAGTGGGAAGAAACCAAGTTATATTTCCTTGGAATATTGTTTGTAAACCTATAATCAACAATACCTCTATTTCTAAAATCTTTGAATGATACAAATTCTGAAACAGAAATGAAATTATATGGTTAACCATGAATAATTAAGACTGATACTGAAAATAAAAAAGCCAACCCTGTCCTCCACTTCCTTGCAAGTGATTTTCTGAGAATAATGGTGGATATAATTCAGTTCTATTCTGAAAATAATGGTGGATTTAATTTAGTATAATCAGAACTTTGTAAAAATAAATAAATAAAACCCATGCAATCTGAGAAAATGTAAAGTAAGTGGATAATACTTCATTAGAAAATGCCAACACAACTCAAGAATTTAGAGAAAATGCAATTCAAGTGAATGAATCTTCATTCGAGATTGACAACACAGGTACACATATGATTATGGCATTACAAAGTTATTTGGCTTGCAAGCTAGGCAAATGCAATCCTCAATAGATTTCAATTAGAATCTATGTTGATGTAGAACTAAAATGGAAAAGAAAATTGCATATAACCATCATGTTTCTGCAAAGCAGATAAACAACTGATAGTGTTTTTGGGCAGTCACAGTTAGTTTTTATAGAAGGAAATGATACTGTTAGTTACAAAGGGTCTTAGCAGTTTCTAATACGATTTATGTGTTAAGTTATTTTTTAGGAATTTCTGTCCTATTTTCCTGTATGTCCCATTTTATTTGTTAATAGAATAGCATTTTTTTCTTTTTTCTTTTATGGAGGAAAATGGTAAACAACTAAATCCTTATCTTAACAGAGCTACTATGGATAGGCTTCCATTCAAAGTTATGAAGATATTCGTAAAGTCTGGCTATCACTCGCAATTCCGTAGTGG
Organism: Pinus tabuliformis; assembly: GCA_031772625.1. NCBI lineage: Eukaryota > Viridiplantae > Streptophyta > Pinopsida > Pinales > Pinaceae > Pinus > Pinus tabuliformis. The sequence goes on from CM062818.1 coordinate 770,191,715, forward strand.
GTTGATAAACCTAAGATCAAAGAACCATAAGAAGTCTATAATGGCCAGAAAGAAAGAACTGAACTCAATTAATGAGCATGGGTTAACAACTACCCTGCTGGTGCCTTTTGCTAAAAAAATAAAGGATAATATTAAACGAATAATTGTAGCTGGTATAAACAGGTCAGGATACGTGTTAATGGGAACCAAAACA